>CM019750.1:12582972-14007711 GCA_009761775.1 Ficus carica | reverse complement strand
TTTTATCTTGTAATACACAACACACACACACACACACATATATATATATATTGGCGTTTTTCCTAGCTGTCCAGCATAAATATTGGCTTGGATATCACATGATCATTTTCCAGCAACGAATAAATTTAAAAGACAGAAAATGCTAAAATAAATCGACAAGGACAAACGCTCTCTACCACGTTTCCTTAACTAGGGTTAAGGGATAACAATTATTGTTTGCGCTTAAGCTTATCTTTATAACGACTAAGGATAATATTTGACAGAAATAAAAATATTTGTAAGAGAGTGACAAAACAAATTTATATTATATATAGATGTTATAGACGTGTTTATAGTAGATGTTTTTTGATCTGCATGTACGTTTAAGAAGAAAGCAAAGAAATTATAGTAGCCGGAAGTTCAACTAAGAGGATTAAGTTATAAATTACATATTGAAATTAGACTTTAAATATGTCTCATTAAAAAACATCTAACTAAAATCCTGTAGAAAAAATATTAGAGAGAAAAAATATATTTTTTCTTATTATAAAGTCGACTAATTATAAAATCTACAACAAGAAAGAAAAAGAAAAAGGAAATCTTTAATATCGTCTGAAATATAAAAAATTTCATTGATCATTTTATCTTCATATTACATATTTTTAATTCTTTCATAAAACGAGAATGTCATGTAAAATTTATTTAACCATAAAATAATGTTTTCTACTAGTAGACTTTATAACCTAACGCACAATTCTCTCTCTTCTTTTTTGTTAATAACATTCATACTTCCTAGTTGTTTTCAAATATACGAATAATTTACTGTAAAATTATTCTCTACTATTCACATCTCAAATGAGGAAAAAAAAAAAAGGCTAATTCTTTTTTTTTTTTTTAAACAATGAGATAATATATAAAAAGTTAATATCAACCCATTAGATTTAAAAATTAAAAAAAAAAAAGAGTAGTTAAATATCTATGTTCATCACGTAACAAATTAATTTAATATTAACATTTGCAATAAATTACTTAGCATGAAAGACAAAGCATAATAAGTTATTAATCCATAGTTATTTACTTGATTATTGAATTTACTTGGTATTCCTTTATATTTTATTAGGGTCGATAAGGTAAAGGAAGAATAACACTTTCGGCGCAAATACATAAACTACATTGAGTGTGCATACAAATCACGTTTTTAACATTGTCACTCAATCATCAACAATTAAGTTTAAAGTCTTGGCTTAAAAAAATAATCAAGTTATTAAAGATCATACGATAAAATGTAAATAAATATTGTTATTTAAAAAAAAAATTGTCGTTTGAAATATCTTCCACATGGTGTAACTTCCACTAGCGGCTACATGGATTCCACTTATCATATTTCCCGTGAGGCTTCAATGTGTTGCAATCATTTTATTCCAACCCCATTACTTCAACTATTAATTATTCAATTATTATATCTCGGTTCTTCTTTTGCTCCTTTAGTTTCCACCTCTCCACATATATATGTGTGTGTGTGTTGTGTGTGTATATGGAACCCATATATGTATATAAACAATTTTGTTTTTTGGTGAATATGTCCATAAACAATTGATCCTCGAATAATTGAGCTCCGCCACAAGCCTAGACATTTCCCTATTCTAAAACCGCCCCTATGACTATAAAAATACTATGATTAATATTGTATATATATATGGTTGTGAAATATAAAACAACTATCTATGGTATCTGGATTTGAACTCAGATTTTGTCACATTATCCTACTAAGTGAGCTTCATACACGTGAAAAAAACACAAGCACTTGACTCTTACGTGTACCATAATGGCAGGAATCTAACTTCGTGGCAACAAAGACCTACAAAATATATAAACATTTACACCTTTTTTTTTTTTTTTTTTTTTACTATGGTACAATTGGACTTTTATATTAAAATAAATAAAAAATAAAAAAAACGAACATATCTATTCTAAGGTGCTTGAATTGCCACGTTGCCGTATAACAAAACCCCATAAAGGGTAAGGAATTACGGACTTTAGAACGAGTTCTTTATTTAGTGGAATTTTTTTAATAGAAAAAGAAGCGGACGAGGGAATAATTTTAAATAAATAAATAATTGTGGGCACGAAAATCAAGGAGAGAGAGAGAGAAGTGTTGAAGGAAAAGGGGCATGCCGGGTGGTGGGAAGCACACGTGGGAGATTCTAAAAGGTAGACGTGGGTGTGTTTGGTAGTTTTTACGTGGAAGTGAGTGGAAGGCTTTGGTGGATGAACGGCCGATCTGGAGCTATATTTATATGTGTATATATGTATATATATATGTATATGTATATGTATATGTATATGTATATGTGTTTAGTGATGTACAGTACGGAATCTGTGTGACCTCGTGAGTTGTGCCACCTGAGACTGAAGTGAAAGAGAGTACTGTTGTTGTTTTGCTTCACATATTTCCATGAACAGCTCGTCAAACGAATATGGCATGTGATTAAGGATCACGATCGAGCGTGCATATAAAGCAAAATTTAAAATAAAAATAAAAATTGGTGGTGTACGAGTACCATGAGATATTTTAATTAAATTTTTTAGAAGTTGTTTTTTTAATTAAATTTTTTATGAGTTGTCTTTTTTCTTAATTAGGAAACACAGACTAAGTATAAACACACATATGACTTAAAAATGGTCAATTAAATCGTCCAATTTCAAGTTTTAAAAAAAGTCAATTAATTAAAAAATTGTGTTTTATATAAGATTTTTAAGATATGTTTGACACTCAAGTTTAACTTAAGTTAAACTATATTTTTTTTAATTTTTTTCTGAAATTTTGTTTTATCTTTTTTGAAATTTTTTTTTATCTTTTCTAAAAAGTCAACAAAATTATTATTAAATTTAAAATTTCCAACTCAAACTCATTCACCAAACAAACCCTTAGTTTAAACACATATATGATTTTTTTTAAAACGGTCAATTAAATCATCCTACTTCAAGTTAAAAAAAAGGTCAATTAACTAAAATATTATCCATAAGCAGAAATAAAATAAAAAAAATTGGTGAATAAGACTGTGAGCTGCTTTTTTTTTATATATATTTTTTAGAAGTTGTTTTTTTTAATTAAATTTTTTATGAGTTTTTTTTTTCCTTAATTGGCAAGATGTCTCTCGTTATTCATATTTGGGCCGTTTATTTTTCTAATTCATTTTAAACTAAGTTGTACTTTTTTCATCATGATTTTTATTTTTTCTGAAATTTTTTTTTATCTTTTCTGAAAAAGTCAACAAAAATTACTATTCAAACTTAAAAATTTCAACTCAACTCAAACTCAATTACTACACCAAACAGACTGTATGTTTAAAACTCAGATTTCAATTCAAAATTTTCACAGAAATTGAACTAAGTAACATATTCTAAGGGGGTGTTTGGAGAGAAGTTTAGTTTAAATTAAACTGTACTTTTTTCATCATATTTTTGTCTTTTTCTGAAAAAGTTTTTTATCTTTTCTGAAATTTTTTTTTGTCTTTTCTGAAAAATTACTATTGAAACTTAAAAATCTTAAACTAAACTCATTCACCAAACACCCCCTAATATACCAATTGAAAATTATAACATATTTTAAAACTAAGTAACAAAATAACATTTTCTTTTTTCTTTTTTCCTCAAATTCCAAATCTACCCCTACCTCCACCAAATGGCAAATAGCCCGTGTTTTTTTACTTCCACTGGAGTTGGACTGTTCTTCGTTTCCGACTAACATTCGCGATCTTCGGCGGCTGACGATCGTGATCCCGATGACTGACGCTCGCAATCTCCAGTGAATGACAGTCACGATCCCGACGATTGATGGCCGCAATCTCCCTGCTTCGCGAGGGTCAGATATCCCGGCACTGCGAGCTACAACGCCTCGGATCTCCCCAGTGCGGCGACTGAGGTTCGCAAGCGATCGATCTCCGGGCTCCGCGAGCTTCGATCATTGGACTTGAGGTTCGCGAGATCGTTAGCGAACTCTCGCGAGCTCGATCGTTATGTCGGGATGAGTCGCGCATCTATCTTCGGCGATATGGTGGCGAAGATAGATCTCGAAGATGGCGGCTCTTGGAAGCATCGTGCTATCTTCGCCAATGTGGCAGTGACAAAGGCAGCAGCGGCAGCAAATTGGGATTAGGGGTTGAAGGAATTTTGGGATTAGGGTTAGGGATTGCTTGAATTTGGGGATTTAATTTGAGATATTTTTTGGTGTAATTTATAATTTAAGAAACTTTGTGAAGAAATAAAAATTATTAAATTAACTGCTGATTAAAAATTAATTTATTTAACTAATGTTAGATGATATATTTACTTGTATGTACTAAATATTAGCAAATATCTAGATTTACTAAATGTGCAAAATGTATAACTTCAATACAAGTAAAGGATTTAAGTGTAATTACTGTTTTTACTTAACAAATATTTGGATTTATTAGTATATATTATAATGTGAATCTGTGAATTTACTGAAAAAAATAAATTTTAATGAAATACTAATTTGACAAATAATTTACTTATTTAATGAAAATTAAATTTTTTTTTAGTAAAAAGTTAACATATTTTCATGGAAACTAATATGGTAAATTTTGGATTAACTAATTGGAAAGAATGTACATTTATTTTCTCATTTTTTTAGTTACAGATAAATTTTTACCTTGTAAATACCACATAGTAAATATTAATATTTATCTTGTAATATCATATTTACAAGATAATAGAAAGATTGACAAGTAAACATTTGGATTTACCAGTAAATCATATCCAATAAATATTGGTTTTACTTTATAATTCATAGATTTATCAGACAATTTTAAATCTAAAAAATTTAGAACTAATTTATAAATTAGTAAGTATTAAGATTTACTATGGTTTACTTGGTAAATTAATAGCTTTTTGGAAAATATAAATACTAAATTTACTGGTAAATACTAGATTTACTAATAATTATTAAGTTTAAAAGATAAATTGATATGATAAATACTAAGATTTACTAGTATTTTTCAATTTATTGATTAATTATTAATTTTAAAAATAGCATAAAGACTGATAAATATTCAATTTACTAATAAATATTAAAATTCACTTATAAATATTTGATTTACTTGATAAATTGTTGATTTTGAAAGTAAAGTAAATTACTAATAAATACGAAGATCTACCGGTAAGTATTCATTTACTTGATAAGTTCACAATTTTTAAAACAATGTATTTCTAAAAAATATATATAAAACAACATAAATTATTAGTAAATATTAAGATTTATTAGTAAATATTTGATTAATTTGGGTAAGGGGATAAATATCAAAATTTTCAGTAAATACACTATTTTTTTTTTATAATAAATCTATTTATTTACTTTTTTTTTCTTTTGTATATATTATATATATTTATTTACAGATTTATTGTTAATTAATAATATCCCTAATTTTATCGAAAATTCTAAAACAACCCCAAAATCCCATTACCTAACAATCTTCGCCGGAGAAGACAGAGAGCCCGATGACAACCACCGTGGGGAGGCCTGAGGTCTGGTGCAGACGCCGACGAGGAAGGAAGGGCGATTTCGCCGCGATTTTCCGAAGATATCCCGCAATTTTCAGGCGATTTCCTATCGATTATCCTCGCGATTTTCCGGCGGTTTTACCCACGATCGCGCTGTTATTTTCCCGAGGAGATGCACAAATCGCGCCGTGATTGCCTACGTTTCTCACCGCTGTAATTTTACGATCTGTATTTCCTCCTCAGGTCTGGTGCCGACGTCGACGAGGAAGGGAGGGCGATTCCCCGCGATTTTCCGGCGCCGCGATCTGTGCATCTCATCCGTTCGCGATATTTGTCACCGTGGCTTCTGGCTGATGACGACGACGGCTACGACGAGGAGAGACCTCCGTCGGCGGCCCGCGCCAGTCTGCCGTTGACGACGACGCTCGCCGGCGCCGACGATGAGTTGACAGGAGCTGGAAGAGAAGGTGGTGGGGGTAAAATCAGAATTTTAAAAATATTATCAATTTCAATATGCAATAATTTTCACCTTTTCAAAAGATACACTATTCTTTTAAAAATATTATCAATTTCAATATGCAATGTTAATTCCATATTTTTTTTTTCCTGGATTAAATCCAAATATTAGATTATAGGGGTGTTTCGTATTTGAGTTTAATTCAAATTAAATTATATTTTTTTTATATTTTTCTAAAAAAAAATTTTGTCATTTTTGAAAAAGTCAATAAAAATTACTATTCAAACTTAAAAATTTCAACTCAACTCATTCACCAAACACCCCCTATATCTATATTTGGTGAATCAACTCAACTCAAATTTTTCATCTCAATTTTATCTTTTTCTGAAAACTCAACAGTATAACTATTTTTTAAAAAGTCAACTCAACTTAAATTTAAAAATTTCATCTTATCTCAAACTCAACTCATTTACCAAACGAACCCTATGATATTTGACTCATTATTCTAAATTTACATCTTAATTTTTATATTTTATTAAAAAATTAATAAAAATTATAATTAATTTTTAAAAAGTGAATCAAGTCTAACTTAAAAATTTTATCTCGAATCCAACAAATGTGTAATATTAAAATGGTAGCTTGTGTTTTATACAAACAACATAAGCACATATGATTTTATTATAAGATTGAATATTTTGTCCAACTTCAAGTTTTAAAAATAAAAGTGTAAGAATGTCATAAATTTGACACCTTTTTATATTTATATCCACGATAATATTAAAATTGATAATTTTATCATTTTATAATATTAAGATTATTAACTTTAATGTTAGATGAGGAAAATTATAAACATGACTCTCCACCTAATTTTCTCTAAAAAAAAGTCAATTAATAAAAAAAATTTCTCATTTTAATTGTTATTTAAGAAAACTGAGTTAATTTTTTGTTCAATTAATTAAAATTTAATTAATTTAACATTTAAATTGTAAAATATTGCGTAAAAAAAATGTAAAACATTGAAATTAAAACTAAAGTTATCTTTTTTTTTTCTTTTTTTTTTTTTGCTTTAAAAAAAAGTCTATCCCATTTCAAACACTTTATTTATTTTTATTAAATAGTCTTCCAAAAATTTTAAGAAGGTTATTTTGTTAATTCAATTTTTGAGGACGTCATTTTGGAAAATATTCATGTTTCAATTAAGTAAAGTTAAATTTAATGTAAATGTAAAAGTTAATTAAAATGTAAAATATTGCATCAAAAAACTATAACATATTGAAATTGAAGTTAAAATTAGCTATCATTGCTTCCTTTCTTTTTACGTTTTATAAGTTTTTATTCTGGGGTTTTTGACTCATTATCTCCTCCCTTAGTTAAAAATAAAAAATAAAAAATAAAAAATAAAAAAAAATAAAAAACCTAGATTTGACCAAAATTTGTGAAATGGAGATTTTTAACATTAAAATAAAAACACAGTAGATGATTATGGTATTATTGAAAATATAGAGTTAAACGTGATATTTCAATAATTGAGAAAGTTTAGATACTTTTTCCTTTCGTAAAAATTTTAATTTCAAGATATTTTTACTTGTAGAGAGGGGTGCAAGTGAGAATAGTATTTAGAGTTGTTTTAAATTTGGGTTAAGTAATAAAATTGACAATCTCATGTTTCCACCGGATAAGAACTTTCACTCCTATTAACAAAGTAAATTTACTATCTTAACTCTAATTTAATTGTATCATATATTAAATAAGACAGATAACAAAAAATTAACCCGTGAACTTAATTTTCGATCGACAGTGAAAGGCAAAAAGGGAGCACTTTCCTAGCAACAAGCATAAGTCAAAAACTTGCCAAATTTTCAACTGCAATTTGAGTAGACAAAGAAGAAAAATTGTCTTTCACGTTTCACAATTGAACAAAGGCCGACCACACAAACCTCCAAAGTCCCAAAGCTCCACTTTTTTGAAAACCAATTTTTCCTAAAAAGAATAAAACACAAACATAAATAATCTATTAGTTAATTTACGCTTCATCAGACATTTAAGTTTAACTTTAACTAAATTGTAATTTTTCATTTTAATTTTTATCTTTTTCTGAAAAATCAATAAAAATTATAACTAATTTTTGAAAAATAAGCCAATTCCAACTTAAAAAATTCATCTTCAACTAACGAATCAAAGGCAAGCTTAGTTCAAAGAATATCAAATATATCAATTATACCAAGCATGTGAACTTATCAAGAAATAAGGTATTTTTCGGGTTTCTAATTAATTTTTTGAACAATACTGTATAAATTTTCTATATTAATTGGAGGGTACCTCTTTTAAAAAGTGATTATCGGATTTATTTACAAGTATCATTATGATTTTTCCAAGACTATCCCATTTTATGAGTGAAAGTAAGATATCCAAACCCGTGAATATTAGTTATTGTGAAAGTAAAAGTTTCATACACTCATTTTTATCATGTCTATCTTTCAAAGTGGGTTTCATTCACATGAATTTGCTAGCTGTGTTCTAAATGAGACAAATCATTATTTTTCATTACACTCATTTTTATCATGTCTATCTTTCAAAGTGGGTATCATTCACATGAATTTGCTAGCTGTGTTCTAAAATGAGACAAATCATTATTTTTCATTACAATTTGGTCATTTGTACAAGTAGAATACATTATTGATGTTCATGATCTAGTGCCAACCTTTTGTCACCAAAGATGGGGGACAATTTGGTATATGCCAACTCTTCTCCCATGAGTATTTATCCAAAAAAAAAAATCTTCTCCCATGAGTAACCCCAAAAGAAACCCCACCCACCCACCCACCCACACAAAAAAAAAAAAAAAGGGTAAAGTAAAAGTACAATGAAAACAAAGAAGACACAAAAAAAATCATTAGCCCAGAATTTTTCATCAAACTTGCACTTTTAACGCAAGAGTTCTCTCCTTTACAAGGGCGGAAAAAGAGTTCTTAATAGTATGAATACTTACATAAAATTGAAAATTGTAATATTGAGTAAAATTGATCTAGATATAACGATCTAAACCAACAGCTATTTTTTTTTTCTCACATAAATAATCCTAGCTAGAGGAGAATTATTGTAAAAAGCTTGAAAAATCAAAAAGTAACTAGGAAAGGGACAAATTAAGAAAAAGACTCCACTTTCTGAAAAGTAGTGATTAGAAAAAGGAGATTGTCATGTCAAGGATCAATTATTTCAAGGAGAATCAAATCATTCTTAAAGGACCTTTTACTTTGTCTCACTTTTATTTTTTTTGTTTTGTTTATTGACTTAAAATAATCTCTTGGTCTGCAACTTGCAAAATCTTCATCGAACATAATTGATTCCATGTGATCAACACTTTGAACCCCTCTTTCATTCCTCTATTAAATTATTTCTCAGAGTTCAGCAAATATTTACACACACACACACATAAAAATATAAGTGTATTTCTCTAAGATTTGGTCTTATATATTTACAACCACTTGATTATTGTGACAAAATCTGACCCAACCAACAAACCCCACCTGATCGAATCAAAACCATGTTCCCTTTGCTTGATCATCAAAAGAACCAAATATAAAATTGGTTAATTTGTAGGCAAATCTTTATGCTATAAATTGTACTTTTACTTTTATTATCAGCAAATAGATACTATATTATTTTAATTTTTTATCATATAAGTCTAATCTGCGATGCTCAAATTAAGAATCTATATATGTACAAATACTTTTAGTCATAAATCAAATTATTGAAAAATTAATTTAATTACTAATGACCAATAGAATAAAAGTATACAATAAAAAATTCTTATACATTTTATAATTAGCTGGAAATTCAAATGTCAATTGGGAATTAGGTTTTCTGTAATATTTTAATGCTTGAGTTTAAGAGGAGAGAGAGAGAGAGAGAGAGAGAGAGAGAAAAGATTATAATGTAAAGTCGTATATATTATAAATGTGAGTCGTCTGTGTGACTTGAGTCATCAAGTACTAGGGATGATAATGACACAACCTTGTCCGTTCATGGGGACGGTTGAAGGCTTAACGAATAAGTCTACGCGTCTGTGTTGAGTAAGTCGATAAAATATTAAAGCTGATCAATATTAATTAATTGCAAAAACTCTTGTTACCGTTCTTGTTTTAATTAAGAAAATATATGTGCTCTTAGACTTGAAAATAGTTCTTCTCAACATTTAGTTTTTGTTGAGGGTTTTAGAAACTTCGTGTCATGAATGAAATTATCGAAATTTG
This sequence comes from Ficus carica, assembly GCA_009761775.1. Classification (NCBI taxonomy): domain Eukaryota; kingdom Viridiplantae; phylum Streptophyta; class Magnoliopsida; order Rosales; family Moraceae; genus Ficus; species Ficus carica. The sequence goes on along the minus strand of CM019750.1, from coordinate 13,997,499 downwards.
CTTCTATAATAGATTATATCTTAATATATATGACATTAATTTTTATGTCGAATGTAGTATACATTATCCTTGGTGAAATTTTTTTTAAGACATTTGATGCGAAATGTAGCGTATGTATAGCATATATTAAAATTTGAGATCTAGTTGATTATTTTACTATTAGTAGAATTTTCTTGATAACTACACGCATTATCATTTTCATTTTTTTAAATCAAGAAAAATCTTTTAGAAGTTAAAGCTTGTTCTTTTTAAAAAAAAAATTCTTCATAATAATTAATTTTTTTCTTAATTACACAATAAATTTATTTATCATTAAAAAAATAAAAATAATTTATTCATTCTCAACAATTTGTTATATATAGTTCACGAATTTTCGTATATAACTTAATTTGTAGATTGAACTTGCTGAGTAAGAAAATCAGCCCTTTGGTATTTAATAAATAAGTACTACAGGACATTTAGAATATATATTACTTATAATCCAATTTTAAAGGAAAAATATGAAGTACCTAGATGTCGGATTTAGATTGATCAACTTGAACTCAACTTTGAAAACTGAAAAACAATATGAGTAAAACCATTTATAGCATTACTCAACCAAAAAAGAATTATAGTTTTTGAATTTTGAAATAACATATTGCATTAAAGTATGCACTGGGGAAAAATATCAAGCATGTCACTTTTAAATTTTACATAAAATCTAATACTAAATTGCTTCTATATATATAGTTTACTTAAAAGTGGTGGATTAAAGCTTTACATCTTATAATAATATAACCTTATAATAATATAATGTATAAATTCACGCTCAACAATGTATACAACCACAAAATTACTTGTATTTGTATTTAAATGGTGTAACGGATCATTTTAATTATATATATATAAACTGATTCGTTGCACCGTTAAGAAGCTCATGATGCGGTGAACACGTAGAGGTAGATGAGTTGGCACATGAGACAACCTTAAGATCTCATCAATTGAGAGGTCGGAAGTTCGAATCTCCTACCAACTCAGGAGATTATTCCTGTCTGTGTGAACTTAAAAAACAGAAAATGACGGGATCACTATCATATTTTTTTTAACAAAATTAAATAATAAAAAAAAGCTCATGCGGTTTTTTTTTTAATTGATAAAAGCTCATGCAGTATCTTTTGAGTATATGTGATAAATAACATAATATTAAAGTTGACAACAATGTAACAACCTATGTTGTAGGCTCTTTTTTTTTTCCCTCGGTAGAAACCTATGGGTGAAATTCTAGGAAATTAATCAGAAACGACGCATCATCTTCTTAGTTATTATTATTTTTTCTTCTTTGGAAAAGTTATGAATTTAGAATGGACCAAAATGAAAACAATGGAGAATTGCTTTTAACCCAAGTTGAAATGACCTTACAAGTTACGATAATTGGCCTATTTCGGGCAATCTATTCAAGCTTGAAAGAACTTGCCGACCGTAATTAAGGCAAGAAAAGTGATATTTCTTCGGCATTTTCCTGGAAAGAGGTCACATCTTTTGACCCTTTCTTGGTAACAAAAGCCAGAGCCAGAGGTTTCGGTGTCTATTACAATTTTTTTTTTTTTTCAAAAGTTAAGTTAAAAGGTAAAACTGTTGTAAAATTTATTTTATATATCTTATTAATAAAGCTTATTTTTAAATCATTTATATATAATCAAACGGTTGACATGTTATTTATTTACGAATATTATTATACATTTTATTTTATAATAATATCTGATTAATAAATTAAAAAATTAAAAATTAATTATAAAAAAATCCACTGGTGGTGGAAGGTTGGGGGGGAGGGGAGGTTTCCATCACTGGGGTCGGGAAGTAGGGAGGGAGTGGGCTGATTGACGTCCGGGGGGGGGGGGGGAGGAGGGACTGGGTCGACGCCGATGCTGGGGGGTCGACGGTGCTGTAGCCGGCGTCAGCGGGGAAGTCACCGGTGTCGAGGAATGAGGTTGGATTTTTTTAAAATTAATTTTTAATTTATTAGTTAAATATTACTGTAAAACAAAATGTATAATAATTACCATACACAAGCAACATCTCAGTCATTTGATTATATCGGAACGTTTTAAAAATGAGTTTTATTGATAGGGTTTATAAAAAGGACTTTACCGCAGATTTACCCTAATTTAAATGATTGAAAATTTTATATTAACCTTCAAAAAACAAAAAAACAAAAAAAAAAAGATTTGAACGTGTAAATTATAAACTACAATAGTAAAGTTTTATTTTGCACTTTAAATAAATGTTATTTTATGTATCAAATAAACAGACTAAATTCTAAATGTCTATTTTAAAAATATACACAGTGCCAAAAGGGCCAAAAAAAAAAAAAAAAAACCCCTGAACCTTCATTATTCATGATGGAAAAGAGTCTTGTTATTTTATTTTATTAACAATAAAAAAGTTTTAACAGCCTAAATATTTTTAACTACCGACAAAAAAAAAAAAAAAAAAAAAAACTACCCGTTCAATGTTTAAAGAGCATTATACGGTATCAAATTTACCAGATATTCGAACGGGGTCTCTCAAATATGTATCACATTTTTTTCATGATTAATAACAAGATATAAAATATATTTTATATGTGTTTTAGTTATGAAAGATTTTTTTATCGGCATAAAATATGAATGAGATTTATTTTGTATCATGCATTGTGAATTTTAATACAGATTGTTCACGTGATTGTTAAAAATAAGGATAAACTGTTAAATTAGTTTCTGAACTTTTGACTTTGTGTAATTTTTATCTCTATATTTTTTTCATAACTAAAATATCCATAAACTATTAAAATATTACTACAGTAGTCATTTATGTTAATTTTTGAATAAAATCTATTAGTTAGTATCATTTTTTGACCAAATTATTATCGAATTCTGTTTAATAAGTAACAAAAATGATTGTTGTAGCAATATTTTTGTAGTTTAGGAGTATTTTTTGTTCTTTTTTTCGTAACTGTAAATATTATAAACTATTAAAAATATTACTAAAATAGTCATTTTCATTAATTTTTAAACGAAATCCATAGTTAGCATCATTTTTTGATCAAATTACTAACAGATTCTGTGTAAAAATTGACAGAAAAGATTATTGTAATAATATTTTAAAGTTTAGAAATATTATAGATATAAAAAAAATTTAAAGACTAACGTCGTATAAAATTAAAAATTTAGAAACTTAATGAATAATTTATTGATCAATTAAAAATGATGAGTATGATTTCCACCGTAAAATTTTATTTTAAAAATAAATAAAAGAACAAAAGAGCTCAAAGTTGCCGCCCAACCAATTAATCTGAAATGAACGCTGTTAAAAGTAGCTCAAGCCAGACTTTTTTTTGGGTGAATAAGCGAATAGCTCAAGCCATACTTTATATTGTAGTAAGGGTATATATAAAAATATATATTAAAAAGTAAAGTTTAAATTTTTTTTGGCTAAAAAAATAAAGTTCAATTGATAATTTTTAATGGAGGCTATATTTAACTTTTATTGCGAGGCAAAGAAGAAAAATTATTAAAACTGGGAGTACGATTAAAAGAAAAAAAAATTCACTGGGGATAATAGCTTCCAACCGGGAAGAAACTAAATCTGGCCACAACCAAAAAAAAAAACATCTGGCCCTATCAACAGCGAGTGATAATAAAGAAATCTGAACAAGAGGTTTTGAATTTAAAAGCGTTTTTATTTTATTTTCAATTAAGAATAACAAGAAACTCAAGTCTAATATTATAAATATATAACATTAATAATATACATATATATACAAAAGTATTAAATTATTTTACTTAACAGATTGATTTTTTAATATAAAAATCTAATTTATTAAAAGCTTAAAATTAGGTTATATATAAGAATGCAATAAAATTAATAATTTTATCATTTTATAATATTAAAATTATCAAATTTAATAATAAAATGAGTAAAATTATAAAAAGTATTTAAAACATGATTCTCAATCCAATTTTCTCTTTTAAGTTTCTCTTATTCTCTAATCTTTATATGATATCATAACTTAATAAACTTAAATGAGCGAATCAATCAATCTCATACAAGATATAATAATTGTAAAAGAAACATTATCTTATGAGAACGTATTAAACATAAAAAATAAAAATAAAAATATCCTGATATAAATATAAAATAATAATAACAAATATATATAAATATTTAATCAATACACTTTAACATGTTGACTTTCACATTTTCTTGTAATAAATAGGAATTATATTGTCCCACAAAAATTTTTTTTTTTTTTTGAAAAAATAGCCCCACAATCTTTAAAATAGCATAATAAATAAAACAAAATCGTGATGGGTGGTAGACTGAGCAAGTCATCACATCTAACAGACGAAACGTGACGTTACGATCCAAAGGGGAGGCATCATCACAGGAAACTACAGAGGAAATTAAGCACAGCATATAATCTCCTTGTGTCAGAAAACTCAGAGCTAGCTTAGCTAATAAAGCTATTACTTTAGTTTTTTTTGTCCGTTAGCCTCAACACGTGGCGGCCATTCACGGCAGAAGGTGCGTCGTTGGGTAAATGCACCCATCCACACGTGTACAGTGGGGTGAATAATCAAGGAACGGGCAGCTGCCCTCACTGCCCGGAGGAGGTGGCGTTTTTAACGGGCAGCGTGCGCAGAGGGAGGGGAACAAAAACCTCGGAGAGCGAGACCCGCCACGAGGGAAAATGAAGCGAAATAATTTAAATCTCCAAAATGAACCTACCTTTCCCCTGTGGTGGGCCCCGCGTCTTGATTTTGTTTGGAAGTGTGGGGCCCAGCCGGTGGAATTGAAGGAAGAAAACGACAAAAGAATAGAAGGTGGGACCCAGCTAGTGATTGTGACGTCAGGTTTATTTTATTTTTTATTGTAAAAATATTAGTTCTTGGGAGTTAGGGACTAGGTGGGAAAAAAAGTGAAACCGTGGGTCACTGGAATGGAGGTTGTAGTACACGTACTGGAGGTGCTTTTGGTTGAGTAGGTGGTTTTCTGTTTGACTTGCATTTATGGCGCGTATTGGGCACTCTCTCATTAGTGATTGTTTGGAATGGGACCTCATTTGGACATTGTAACGAGTCTTCGATGGGATAGAGAAACTATGAAAAGACAAATGAGGACAAGGCCCTTGGAGCTTCTTCTTTTTTTTTTTTTTTTTTTTTTTTTTAAGATTTCAAATTCAATTTCCTGTAAGTTTTGTAGTAAGTGGTCCGTTTTAAAAATAGACACATTGATTTTTTATTATCTTCTAATATAATATATGAAATGTAATATGTTTGGATTTTTTTAATATTATATTTAAATATAATGTATGTTGGCGTTGTTCATATTTAAATAATCTTTTAATGTGTATTAACAAGAAAGAGTATGTAATTTTATGATTAGTAAAAATAAATGTATTAATAATAATATAAATGAATATACCATTCAAAATATGTTTGTATTAATTGAATACATGATGTGTTCAAATCTATATTATAATGTATTGCGATTTAATATACAATGTAGGTGTTTTTTAAACTAATCATAATTGTTATTTTTTTGCTTGTATATTTATCTATTCTGATTTTTTTTTTTGCTGGTTATTTATTTATTTCGTTTGAAAGTGCAGTATTTATTTTTGAACTTTTATTTAATGGGAAACTTCTAAAAATATTGTGTTTAAATTATAATAATTCTTTAAAAGTAAGATATGTTAATAGGGGCAAATCTAACGTAATAAGATTATGTTAAACTGGATGATAGTGCAAGCGTCACCACTACAACAATTATTTACGCAAATTAATCATTTGTTTAGTTTTGCACAAACACTCCATGATTGAATATTCACCTTAATTAAGCAATTGTTATATTTCTACCTCATTCAATTGTATACAGGCTAGACCTAAAACTCAATTAATATGTTAAACTAGTTATTATACTTATTAGATCATCGACTTATGAATATCAATTAATAATTATCAAAATTAACTAATAATGATGTACAAAAATCAGTATTTTCAACAATAAAATTAATTTAATAATAATATATTAAGAACATTCTTGAAAATACATGTTAAAAGGGATTACCACCACAATTTCATTTGCTTTTTGTATTATTATATGATTAGATATTTTTGAATAACTACCCGGGATTTATTTATTTTATTGGTTTTAATTGTTTCAAAATTCATTGAGAAGGAGCAAAGCAAAGCAAAAGGAGGCAAAGGTAAAGCGCAAGGCAAATAGGAAAAGGAAAGGGCAATCTATTGGTCCCCCACAAGGGGGAGCCAAGAAAGCGCTATATACCCAGAAGCCAAAAGCGGAGTTGTAGCGGTGTGGACGTTACGTTTACGCGCAACATGATCGCGTGGGGCCAGAGACCAGCCTAGTTGGCGTCTAGTACAACAATTGACGTTAGCAATTCTATTATGTATTTTGCTGAAAGCGAAGCATGTGCGATTGGGTCGCGAGTGGGGTCTACCGGCTAATTTGGCCTCCTTATGATGCCTAAAGTTAAAAATTAATTATTAATAAAATTAATAAAAACAAAAACAAAAACAAAAACAAAAATCTTGTCCTATAAAGAAAAATAATATTATATATTATAATTAATTAAAAGATGAACAAAAAATCTTCGGCCCATGTACGACGCTACCGCCTTCCTATCACCACCCTCGTCTTATTCGCAAAATCACCAAAATGACACTACACGAGCCCTTTCACAATTTTTTCTTTTAATTTACACAATTTTATGGTATTTGTTGAAACAAATTTGTGCCTTTATCTATCACTAGTGTACGTGTAACCATAATTAAAAATATTGGAAAAAGAACCAGATCGACTCTTCGAGTAGTTAACTTCTAACTTACGATTTGATCTAAAAATAAACATCTTATTAAGAAGGAAATTTTCTTATTAGTATATTTAAAAAATTGATGATAAATATTATTATAAACGAGTGAATCTCGATCAAATCAGACATTTTATTAATACTAAAAAGCATGATCAATAAGGAATGTCAGATGTGATTGGACAATATAATATCATTCGAATTTGGCGATAGAATCTACATTAGAAGAAACTAAAGACAATTATCAATTCCTATAAATAGAAGACACTTTCACGCATGGGAAATGTACATCTTCGAGTGATTATTCCTAATTTTCTGCATTATCTTTATTTTTAAATTTCCCTTCTTCTTCCTTCTTGTTATTGCTATCAATAATTTTATTCGACTATATTGAGAAACTCTTGAACATGATAAAACTATCACATTAAGGATGAACCTCTATGAATCCATGCTTCTATCTTTTATTTTTTGCACTTTATTTTGTTGAAAAATAACTTATAGAGTTCTCATAAATTTATCTTAACTCGAATTAACAAAATCTAAACACGGCGAAAATAAATTTACACAATCTTTAAATATTACAAAATCAAGTTAGGTAATAGCTTAATAAACTAGTCATGAGATCTCGGACATTCTTACTCAATCAGCTCTTATTTTGGATTGACTATTTTTTTACATCACAAGAACTATAAGAGTCAAAACTTAGTAAGTATAATTGTAGGCATGAATGCAATCATGTATAAAACCGACAACTTTTTATTGTACCCACTTTCAGTCACTTTGAACCATTCTCATTCAAAACCGTCTTGGGTATCGTCAAGTGTAAAATTTGGGTCAGTACTAAAAATTGATTCGTTGCACGATATTATTGATTCACAAATCAACGACAAGTTGGCCATTAACCCAAGTACAAATTGACTGTAGATTTGACCTTTACAAGAAGTTGAGAATTAGGCATGAAGAAAAATGTATCTATATGGCTTTGTTTTGAACTGCAAAGTTGTCAAGTTCTTTACTTGTGTATGTATTATTTTCATTTTTGATAAGATTTTATTCACATCTAATATTTAAACATATATAACCATTAGATATATCTTATTTTGTAAAGTTCATTTTGTTGATGTAATTATTAATTTTCATAAGCACCAACTACAATTGAGTACCAATAATGTCAAAGTTTTATTCCTTTAATATGAGAATAAAGGGATTTTTGAATGTCATATTTTGAAATAGAGTCAATTATAGTATTTATTAGATTTTGCAGATAACCACATCTAATGGGATGTTTGGCACAAGGGTTTAAACCCTAAAATTACAATTTAATTTTTGTTTTTTTCTCGCAGTTTCACTATTCATAGTTTTTTAACTCAAACTTTAAAAGTCCATAACTTTCCATATACAAATCCAGATGAGATGAACGAAACAAGCTTTATATTGATATATTTTTTTCGAACACATTTCAAGTTTTTACACTTTTTAACTCCAGCAATTTAAATGCCACACCAAACGCACAATTCAATTTAAACTTCAAATTTTACAATCCAAACCTAATACTAAACACCCCATTAATATTTCAAGCAAAAAAAAAAAAAAAACACCCCATTAATATTTTGCCCCAATACCAAATTATAGTTAAAAAAAAGGTTTTATTCTATGGTCAATTATAAAATAGACTAAATTGGATGATAGCATATTTACAGTTAATTGAATGTTTTTTTTTTCTTTAAAATAAGAAAAAAAGCCAGTTAAATTTAAAAAATACTGTAATAAATACTCCTCAACCAAAATGGCATTTTCGTAAATTCGAAACATACCAATGGCAGAAAACTATCGATGGGGGGCAGCTTAGAGAATGCAGGTATTTTTGAGCCAATGGATTCGCGAGCACGGATTTCAGAAGAACAGAACAAAGCCCCTTGTTTACCACTCTCTCTCCACTCCTCACCAAACCTGCTTTATAAACCCTCACCCTCACTCCCCTCTCCTTCACCTCATCTCTCTCTCTCTCTCTCTCTCTCTCTTTCATTTTCTCTCTCTACTAACCTTGAACGCTTTCTCAAACAACACCACACAGAATGAACATGGACGCCATTACAGGCACGAGAAGACCTTGTTTCATCGAGGAAGACGACGGCTTGGCCTCTTTGGCCGACATGGAAGCCGGAATCTCCGGCCACGGCCACGGCCATGGCCACCACCACCATAACCACGCGTTTTACTCTCGGCCTCTTTACTATTCCCGGCGTAGCAGCTTCCGGAGCCTCCCGACGACGTCGTTCTCGTCCCTCTCCTCCTCTTCGTCGTCGTTTTCGCCGAGATCTGGTGGTGGCAGGTTCTACGACGCCAGGTTTGAGGAGCACCAGCCCCATTTCTTGGAGGCGTGTTCCCTCTGCAAGAAGCCTCTCTCTGATAACAAGGACATCTTCATGTACAGGTTGGTTTTCTCTCGAAATTTCGTGTTTTGTTCTAGGGATTTGGTTTAGATTTTGGGAATGTTTTAGCAAAATTATAGAAAGTTTTGAACTTTTTAGTAATTACCGGCCGTTTTCTCGGCAACCAAACGGAAAATATTTCCAGATGGATGGTTTTCCTTGGCCCTTAAATTTGGTTCTGAGGAAAACCATTCATATTCTCTCAAAGATTTCTCGGACAAAAAACTATGAACTCCCGGCCGTTTTCTCGGCAGCCAAACAAGGGGAAATTTGGGATCTTGGGGGAAAATCGATATCGTCCGATAATTGATGGTTTGAATTGAATAATTGCAGAGGTGACACGCCATTCTGTAGCGAAGCGTGCAGAGCGGAGCAGATCGAGATAGACGAAGCCAAGGAGAAGAACATGAATCTGTCTTCTTCAATGAAGGTCTTGAGAAATAACAAGAAGGACCAGAGAAATTCTTCTTCTGTTTCTCCTAACAAGAACCGGGACTATCCTTTCCGTACAGGCACAGTCGCTGCTGCCTAAACGAAAAAATGATAATAAAATCAAAATAGAAACAAAAGAAAAAAAAAAAACAATTAGCTAGTAGTTTTCTTGTTATTAAGAAAATATTATACTCTACCCAAAAAAAAAAATACCATGAAAAAAAAAGAAGAAGAAAAATATGGAGAGAGGAGACTTTGAGAGTTGAAAGGGCCAAGGAGAGAAGAAGGTGTGAAGGTGGAGAAGAGGAGGAATAAGGAAATTTTTTGAGTTTTGTAGCTTTTGGATGTTGTATAGCGGGTTGATAAAGTGTGTTTTTGTTGACTTTTGATCTGCTCTATGATATGGCTCTTCGTTTTGGGACCCTTTTTTTTTTTTTTTTAAGTTTCTTTTGGGTTTCTTCAAGAATCTTTGTATTATTTTCCATGGTAATGCAAATCTGAAGAAGATGAAAAAAAGATACTGATAAAAATTTCTGTCGATCAACTCCTTTAATGCTCTTCTCGTGGACTCTTTGGATCTTAATTTTGTCTCTCTCTCTCTCTAGTCATGGAAGTTTTGTATTATTGAGATGGCATTTACTCCACCGCCAGGAGAATTTATGAGTTTATCGGTCAAGGGAGAAAGTCTTTCTTTTCTTTTTATTTTTTGGTTGAAAAATAAAAGAAAAATAATTCATATATTTATTGGTCTTTTTATTCTCTGAGAGGAACATTTTTTTTAGTAAGTTTTTAAAAATTAATTAAAAAACTCAAATTTTTAAAAATTAAAAAAAAGATTTTTTTTTTCCTTTGATCATTCATTAGTTAATCATTAATTTATTATTAATAAATTATTGATCGTTCATAATTAATCACTGATTAATTGATAAAATTATAAATTTTAGTCAGTCACTGATTGATTAATGGTTAATTGGTGATTAATTATATCAATAGTTAATAGGTGATTAATTATGAGTAAATCGATTATCATTTAAAAAATTAAGAAATATAACTCTCTCTTTTCCCCTCTCTCTCACATACGACAGCCCTACCAGACACAGAAGTCCGACGATGATCTGCAAGAATGCCCAGACTTGTCCAAGTCACGGTCGAGCAAGCTCAAATTCCGGAGGACAACACAACAAAATCTCGTGATTCTGAATCCGGCAATCGCAACCCGAAGGAGATTGCGATGAATCTCGCAATCCCTACTCTGTTAATTGTCAGCGTTGTGAACACGAGGGAGTGCGAGTCCTCGTCGTCGTCTGTCTATTTGTTGTAACAGTAATCGTGCGGACAATCTTTGAAACTGTGAGGAAAACCATTGCCACAATTAGGACAAAAATCGTTTGTAAAATAACGACTGTCTGATCTTGTTTCCATTGGCACCAAATCTGCGACCTACTCGCAGAGTCATAGTGGTTTCTCTAACGGTCACCTGGCGCCGTGATTGCCTCCCACCACCGTGATCTCCTCCCAGACGCCGTTGAGTTGCAAATCTGGTTGGCGAACTGCGCCAGCTCCGATGGTGGATCTCAGTCGAAAGGAGATGAGAAAGAGAGAAGGAGAGAGGTGTTTTTGGGAAAAAAAAATTAATTAAGCAAAACATATATTAAATCATTTAATTAAATAAAAAAAATTTAGACTATCTATTAGATTATTTGATAAACATAAGCCACCCACCCTAATCACTATATTATTATTTTTATTTATTTTTGGGTAAGACCTTTACTAGTAATGAAGCCTGAAATTTACTCAATGGTTCATGGTCATTATTAGCTCAGGCAAATCCTGAACCAGACAACGCTGGTCTCAAATGGGTAAAGGGCAAGGCGTTTAATGGTCCGTTTGGAGGATACATTATATTTTAATCTATGTTTAGATGCCTTGTTTGTATATTATATTTAAATATAATGTGTATTTAAATTGTGTAAATTTGAGTAGTCATTTTTATTTAGATAGATGACGGAGAGAGTATGTAATTTAATTGATAAAAGTAAATAGAAAAACTGAAAGGATTAATAGTAAAATAAATAAATGTATTTTTAAAAATATTTATATCAAATAAAATATATTAGATTTGGAATTGTCTCCGGTGTGGTAGAACGGCCGTCCGGCATTACAATCTGCGCATGAGACTGGCACAATGCGGAATAGCATGATACAACCTGCTAGAGAGAGAGAGAGATAGAGGGAGAACTTTTTCATTTGGCAGTCTGGTAGTGTCGTATGGGAAAGTTACTCTAACATTTACCCATCTATGGTCATTGTTATTTTAGCCGTACGATGTTGATCGGATGGTTGTAGTAAATTAAGTAGTTGACCAAAAAAATTTAGTAGTAATAAATGAACATGAAACTTAGAGAGCTTATTAAATGAGATTTAGATGGACAACTTGTTATTAACTTGCTAACATGACTTTTTAAAATATTAAATAAATTACAAAAGTAAAAGACGTAATTAATTTTTTTTCCCTCAAATATCACATTACAGTATTTTTTTTCTTCTTAAATAAGTGTATGCAAATGAAAAACAGCAAAATTACAATTATAAAGTCTTTACTTTTATTTTTTTTAAAGATAAATCATGAATTTCTTTTCATTTTTGCTGGAAGAAACACAAAATTTTTGGTCACAAGAAAACATTATTCCCTTGATTATGCCCCTCTTTAATTTTTTTTTTTCTTTCCAGTGAATTAATGCACAAATGGATCATATTTGTTCAAATTACTAAAGTTGCAAGTATAAAAAAAAAAAAAAAAAACTATGTATAGCGACTGATGTAAAAAAGCAATGAAAAGAAAAAAAAAAAGTATGTAACCGCAAAAATAAATGCAATTGAAAGTTCGTTGTCTTGATCATATTTTCAAGAATGAAAAAAAAATAATAATAAATGAATTGAACAACGTATGAATTTCGTTTTATTGGAAGACATAATCTATTCATTACTAATTAGGTCAAAGTTTAACATATAATGGACCTGAATAAATTGTTATTATTATTTTTTTTAACAATTGGGAGCAAGGAAAAAATATATTTTAAACCACTTTTGTCTTTAATAATAGTTTCGTTCATGAGTAACTTTGTAACAATATAATTTATTATAAAAAGGATGTCCTAAAAATTGTTTAGTAACATTTACATCCAGTATAAATAATAATAATATATGTTTACATCGATTAGAGAAGAAACTAAAATCAGACTATTGATTCTTTATGACATATTTATTTCTATTACTACACATTAGTTATGATATCTTGCAATATGAATTCCACGATCGTATGAAAATTTTCATTTACGTCAAACAATTAAGTATTAACCATGGACTTGCCGTAACGAAATGTTTACAAGAAATTTATTAAGAAAATATAACAAAATAAAAAAAAGGAAATTAAAATTAAAAAGGAAACAAATTCTATTCAATTATGAGATTTTGATTCCAAATATTCAATTTTCCACCTTTAGTAAAAATAATCTTTTAATTAATAATATATTTAAGATAAATTGATTTTTTTTCTTTTTCTTGATGGGAAGATAAATTTGTTTTAACTTGGTCAAAAAATTGTGACATCATCAATGTAATTAATGTATGCACTATTTTTCATAATTTTATCTAGTAACCATCTGTAGTTACAAAAATATAGTAACTATTAAAACCACACACATATATATAATATTGTATTGATATATAATAAAAATAAGTCTTCCAAACACACAATAAATGTTTTAACATTGAAAGCAACGAGAAAGTTCCATGTTCTAGAGGAACGTTGGGTAAGTTCCCATGGGAAAAAAAAAAAAAGATTCGGCTCTATTGATTATGGGATTCTTAAAGAGAGTTTCAAGATTATTAAATAAAGTTTTAAGGTTCTTAGGTTAGGTACTTGTTTGATTAAATTGAATTATTATTATTATTATTATTATTTGAAATTCATGTAATACTTATTTTTCATTATCAAATATCAATTCGGTGTAAATTTCTAATTTGAATGGGATTTTCCAATTCAAATCTATGTTTCAAATAAGAATTTAGTTTTTTACTTTTTTTTTATAAAAATTTTAAAGTGATTTTTATTAAATTTAAAGTTTAAAAATGTTGACAGTGAGAGTTCATGTTGAGCTTGTAACCTCAATTAAGCTTGAGGTTAAAGTTTAGTCATGTTTTTCAAGGCTGTAATTAAGGAGTTTAAACAAATTTTCTGTGTTATACTTGTAAGCAACGAATTAGTTTGTGTAAAGGAATAACCTTAGCTTAACGTCTCACTTGGACTGGTTCAATACAGGCATTTTGAATGGTTTTGAAAGATCTGGGGTAAACTGAAAACGGGTCCAAATTTCATGAGGTACTTACGAAAATAATCGACATTTTGAGGGGCAGAAAAGTAAATTTCAGCACTTCTATTTTCTGTTAATCTTTTTTTTTTTTGGTAAAACTGTTAATACCAAATAACAGCATAATAAAACATAATGGTGTCGTTTGAGGGGTATGGTCATAAATTGTAGAGGAAAAAGTCACACATTTCTCATTCCTTCATCAGCAAAATTAGGATCTGAACCATGCATGACATAATAGTTCCTCTCTCTCATCATTCCTTGTCCATCTCTCACAATCCTTCCGACACCCAAATTGCACGTCCTCTATCTTCTTAATCTTGTTGTTGTTGTTGTTGTTGTTATTTTTATTTTTATTTTTGTTCTTGTTAACTAATTTAATTTATTTTTGTTCAATCTCTTCCTTTTTCAAGCCCTCTTCAATTTCTGTTCATTTGGAAAAAGCTTGAAAATCATAAAACAAGATGGACGCTACACAGCGCATTGTGTGCCAAGAGGACTTCTTCAACCCTCTCACCTCCATGGGCATGCAGATGTCATGCATTCTCGTCATTTCACACTTCTTTCACCTCGTCCTCAAGGCCTTGGGCCAGCCTGGCCCCATTGCTCAAATTTTTGTAAGCACTTTATCATTTATATAAATATATATATATATATATATATGTTAAGATTTTGGATTTCCCATTTCGTTAACTTACAAGACTGTTATAGTGTTTATATGTGAAATGAGTATTATCTTTTTTTGGGCTAGCTTTTGGGATGAACCCATTTAACATTGCTTTTAGGGTTCGATTTTGCAGACCATGGTGGGTTTGGAACTTGGCCCACGCTAGACGTGAGGGAGTGTGTTAGATTATGTATATGTCACATATCACTAAGTTATGGATTATTGTGATGTTTATATATGAAATGAGCTCACTCTCCTCTCGAACTAGCTTTTGAGAATGAGTTATATTTAAGCCAATTAACAATATATATGTGTATGAAATTGGGGGCGAAATTATACTTTGTGGTATAGTCTAATGAAAAATCTCTGTAGTTACCTCTCCAACCATCCTGGTCTTTTTTGGTTTCAAAGAAAATTGTGAATTTAGAGAAAATTAACTTTTTAGTTTCATGTTTTGTGAATAATAGTTCAAAAACATTGTGCATCTTAGATGTTGTGTAATATGATGATATGTGTGTTAGGCTGGATTGGTGCTTGGTCCATCAGGGCTGTCTAATGTTAGCAAAGTGAGAGATTTCTTCTTCCAAGCTTCTGCTGCAGAGTACTATGAGGTTTTTGGGTTCTTTTGCCGAATGCTTTTCATGTTCTTAATCGGTCTGGAAACCGACGTCTCCTACATAATCCGAAACCTGAAAGTGGCAAGCACAATTTCGTATTGTGGACAAATAATCGGCACTGTTTTTGGAATAGCCGTCTCTTTCTTTCTTCACCAGCAGCTTATGCTCAATGACAAGAAGAAGATCGGATTCATACTCATAATTGTCCTGATTTTGACCTACACGGCCTCGCCTGTCGTCATACGTTTGGCAGGAGATTTGAAGTTTGCAACTTCCCCAACGGGGCGGTTGGTGATTGCCTGCTCATTAATTAACGAGATCACTTGCTTGATGTTGTTCAATCTGATCATTGTTTTCCACAAGAAAAGGTTTTTCAGAGGCGGGCTCTTGACCATTTTAATTACCGTGTTGGTGATTTTTGTGAACAAGTATGTAGCTATTTGGTTCAACAAGCGTAACCGGAACCAAAAGTACCTAAGAAATCCCGAACTGTTGTGCATTTTGTCACTCCTGATCGGAAGTTCCATGATCATAGAAATGTTCACTAGTAACAGTGTAATAAGCTGTTTTTTAATTGGTGTGATGTTTCCCAAGGAGGGTAAAACCGCGAGGACATTGTCGCATAAGCTAGCTTACTCAGTTCACAATTTCATTCTTCCTATCTACTTTGGATATTTGGGATTCCAATTTGACGGAAGCCGCTTAAGGAACTTCAGCAGTGTCATAATTGTCATCATTTTGGTGGTTTTGAGCATCGGAAGCAAGATCAGCGGCGCTCTTTTGGCCTGCAAATACTTGAGTATTCCGCTCAATGAGGGTGTTTTCGTTGGCTTCTCCCTTAACTTGAAAGGACATGCCGATCTCTTGTTCATTGGCCAGGCCACAAACACACTTATTGTAAGCATTAATTTTGATTTTCCTTTTGTTCATTTTAACATAAGATTTTACTTGATTTACACAAGCTCTATGCGCTACCAGAAACAAAATATGTTTTGCGGTCATAGAATTAGTGATGTCCAAGGTTCCAAGTCCAAACATTTCAACTTTCGAGTGTAACGGGTCCTTTTGATCGTAACAGTTATGAATGGTCGTCCCTGTTACACTCGTCAAAACATTAGAGTGCGGGCGCTAGAGACTATTGATGTTAGCATTGCCTAATTTCAGATAATTTTTAGCAGATCTCAGCATTTGTCAATGCTATAGGTATAAAAAATATGCAGGTTTTAGACTGGTTCTCTTTTCTCCACAACTTCACCGGCTTGTGTTCTGGTACGGCAGGGATGGAATCCGGACGCTTACAACCTACTCCTGATCAGCATAGTGATCAACACGGTGATATCAGGGCCAATCCTGGCCATCCTGATGCGGCGAGAGGCGCGACTCTTCGCCCAAACCCACACCACTCTGGAGCACGAGACCAGCCCCGACGACCAGGAGATCCTCACTCTCCTCGCCTGCGTCTACGGCCCCCGCCAAGTGTCCGCCGTCCTGGCCCTCATCTCCGCCCTCTCCGGCGGCTCCGGCGGCGGAGGAGGAGGAATGAGTCCCCACCTGATGCACCTGATCGAGCTGACCGAGAGCCGCCGCACGAACATCTCCTACCACGAGCTCGAGGCCGACGAGCTCAGCGACGACGAGGACTACGGAGGAAACGACGTCGTCGAGATCCACGCCGCCGTTGACGCGTTCCACGGCGAGACGAGGATCCTCGTCCACCTCAGCAAGGCCGTCTCCTCCTTCGACGCGCTCTACGAGGACGTCTGCAGCGCCGCAGAGGACCTCCGCGCGTCGATCGTACTCGCGCCGTTCCACAAGCACCAGCGGATCGACGGCAAGATGGAGAGCGGCAAGGAGGGCGTGCGGACAACGAACCAGAAGATCCTCCGCCACGCGCCCTGCTCGGTCGGGATCATCGTCGAGAGGGGGCTCGCCGGAGTTCCCGGCTTCGCGCAGCTGCTAGACGCGCCGCCGTCGGGGGCGGTGCAGCAGGTGGCGACGCTGTTCTTCGGCGGGCCCGACGACCGCGAGGCGGTGGCGTGGAGCAAGCGGATCGCCGGCCATGGGAGGATCAACATGACGGTGATCCGGTTCTTGTCGACTGAGTCGTCGAGTGTGAGGAGCGAGCGCGTGGATGGGAGGGACGACGTGGAGGTGTTCATGTCCCTGGCCAGCTTGGAGAACGGCAAGGATATCGATAATGCCTTTCTCAGTGACTTCTATAATGAGTAAGTTCTCCTTTTTTATAGTTCTTGCAAAAAAAAGTTCTCCTCTTTTATGTACTTTATTTATGGTCAAATAGAAAAATCTCTGTATATGGCATTTGTATGGAGATCAAACTTCGAATAAAATAAAATTATATAGTTGCTATTACCAAATAATTGGAGTATCTAATTGTTAAACGGTCTTTTTAATTGAAAATAGGAAACCCTACACTATCTAGTGAATTGATTATGAAATTATTGTTAAATTATATATGTAATTATGTTTTTTAAAAATTTGAAGGTTCGTTTGGTGTTTGAATTGAGTTTGAATTGAGATGTAATTTTTAAGTTTGAATTGAGTTGAGTTTTTAAAAACTAATTATACATTTTGTTAATTTTTCAGAAAAAAATAAAAATTGAAATGAAAATTTGAGTTGAGTTTGAGTTAAACTCATTCACCAAATATAGGTTGAGATAGAGTATTTCAACATTATGACTTATAATATACATGATATGGTCAATTGAAGTAACAACCACTATTACTGATCAATTTTGCTGATTTTAGATTCATGTAAAACTCATGTAGATTCCTAATTGTAAATCTAAAGGTGCTGATAGAAGGAAAATAGAAATGTTATGGACACACAAAACTAGGGGTTTCTGGACCTTAATACCATCGAGGACTTAGGTGGGATGACAAGATTGGATGTTCACGTTGATAAGATCTTGGATTCAAATTAATCTCATTGTGGTGATTGAAATACATAGAAAATCTATTTTTGCAAAAGATTCATATAACTTACAGGGTACATCACCATCTAGGATTGTGTCATTGTGTGGGTATGTTATCTAGTACTCTATTAACTCTAAAAAAAAAAAAATTATAAGATCTTATTGGATCAATAGAAATTGAAACTATTGAATTGTTAGTGTCCTTATACCTCCTTTGATTGTAAATAAATAATTTTAGGAAATCTGAAATCGAATCTCAACTTTTTAATACCAACTACATAATATGTTAATATTGAAAGATAATCTTTCAACGAGAGTTTGGTGTAAAAAAAGTTGACACTAAAAATTGAGATTCAGCTAGCACTAGTAATTGTAATTATAAATAACAAAAAAGGTGTTACAAGTACAATTAAGTGTAAATTGTTATTTATAAAGCCTGATCTTATTATGTGCCACATGACAGTGTGCAATTTGAGAAGTTGATATTTTGCTTGATTGTTACACGGTTTTTCATCCTTGCAAGTAGTTTTCTATGATCTATTCCCTTGTGTATATTTTCCTTTCTCCTTTTGGTAAAGGCTGTTTTATATCTTTGGTCCAATAGGTGTGTGACATCAGGGCAAGTTGGATATGTAGAGAAGTATGTGAACAACGGGGCAGAAACTATGGCAGCTCTGAAAGACATCGGCGACATGTACTCGCTCTTCATTGTGGGAAAGGGCGGGAGAGGGCACTCGCCGTTGACAACGGGCATGAGCGATTGGGAGGAATGCCCCGAGCTCGGGACCGTGGGAGATCTCTTGGCTTCCTCAGAGTACAACGTCAATGGCTCGGTTTTGGTCGTTCAACAACATAGAAATTCCAAAAAGGATCTTATTGATGATTAGTTTGTGTAGGAAATGTGTTGTTCTTTGTTCTGTTGTTGTTTAATTAGCTTTTTCTAACCTTGTAAAACAAATGTATATTCCCGAAATTGTAGATTCTTGAACTAGGTTTTATCAAGGACTCTTGTTACTTTATATGATTATTATATTGTCTATAATATGCTCCGATCTCAATAATTGATAACCGTTAGATTCTTGATCTATGAACTCCTGAAACTTCCAACTCTTCGATGTTTAAGTAGAAATCAACTCAAGAAAACTTATAAAACAGAGAAACAAAGTTTAGCTCAAAATAGAAATCAAGAAAAACATACATTTTCTCTTACACTCATTCCTACTTTTAGATTCACGAGTGCGTAAAACGTATATGTTTGAATTTAATCTCGATCGTCAATTTATAATGGCCAAATTTTTGTCCTTGGATTAGCATTTCTTTAGTTTATATCACGCTTTGATTATGGCTTTACAGGATCTGATCCAAGTACTTTTGCATTCCACGCTGGGCCTTGAACGTATGTTGACTATTTTTTAAGTGGAATTGTCGTTTTCCTTTTTTCGGTTTTTTGCCTCTTCTAAAATCGCTCTCTTCTCCTTTCAAATTTAATCATGCAGCATTCTACATCACATCAAAACCAGGTGATTTAATAATGATAAGACAAACATAAAAAAAAAAAAAAAAAACTAGAAATTGTTAATCTCAATATTAGAAAATATAAAGAATTGATCATGAGGTGTTCTGTCTATCTTTTGAAAGCGTAATAAATGTTGTTACTAATATGCTGTTTGTACATTGAAATGAAACGCAAAAACAAACGATTTAAAAAAAAAAAATTTCCGTCTTTTGTTCCAAACGACCCCTAAACTTTGGATCTGTCTATACTTATACTTGAATCAATTTGAGAACAAGAAAAAATTAGAATTTCTTACTCTAATTAATAAATCAAAATAATACATCAATATATAGACTAATTAAAAAATATAAAAAGATTAATTTGTTGAAAAGAAAAAAATCTAATAATAATAAAAAATAAATAACAAATAAATATAAAACTATATAATTTAAATCACATAAGATGTCATTTGAGGCTAAATAATTTACAGCTCCTGCAACAAGTGTCGGTGTGGTCCCTAGAGTAAGATGTCATTTTTTTTTTGGAAAATGAATGTAAGTTTGATAATTGTTTCTTGAAAATTAAGTCACCTTCTAAAACTTGGAAAGTTCACAACCTTCAATTATGACCAAAAAAAAAAAAAAAAAAAATTACGCAACCTTAGTCAATTTGATGGAACCATATGACCGTACAACTTGTTTTTCACTTGTAAGATCCTTTATTAGTATTATTATTTTACCAAAGTGTTTTGAGATGGGTTTTAAAGTCCTCCTATATTTTTATGTTTTTAATTGATTTTTTTAACAAATCCCCTTGTCAACCGTTATATTTATAATTTATAGAGAAAAAAATTTTCATATTAAACTTGAAAATTCATTCATTAGTTTATGATTTTTCTTCTTTAGAAAAGTTCATACATGTTTACAAAGAGAATAATAGATCAACTCTTCACTTGGCTTCTTTGACTCTTTAGATAGACAATGAATTAGTATGATTGGAGAAATTCCGACACCTATAACCTGTTATTTTTTAGAATCTTCGTCTCAATAATATAATTAAAATTATTAAAAAAAAGAAGAAGAAATCAAATGCTATAAAATCGAACTGTACTTTCTAAAAACTTTCTAAAAACATATATAAATAAGGTGTGAGAAAACTTCAAATTAGGGAGGATGCTTTTGCAAGTACACACCAAATAATATTTTTTGGTAAGTTGTTTATCCTCGTTATAATTGAAAAGGATAATGTTTGAGATATGGATAATAATCTTAATTTGGATAAAATTCATTTTTAAGAACTAGGACATTTAATTCACATATAAGCATTATTATAATTCAATAACTTCGTAATATGATATAAGTTCATAATCTAACACCCTCTTTTACGTAAATGGATCGAGTCCAAACCTACTGTCACCTGCACTTGACTTTGATACAATGTTAAATAAGCTTTAGATAAAACTCATATTCTAAAAAGCTAACTCAAGGGGAAAGCATATCCAATATACATATGAACCGCATAACAACTTAATAACTTGGCAATGTGGAACAAATTCAAAATCTAACAATGAGGAGTTGTTTTCGTTAATAAACATAGGGTGCATTTGGAACTCATGCTCCAACTCAAAATTTACATATCAGTTTTTGTCTTTTTATGAGAATTCAATAAAAATTATAACTAGTTTTTGAAAAACTTACCAATTTCAATTTAAAAATTTCATCTTTAACTGACGAATCAAACTGAAACACAACTTGTGTTTGGTTCACCGGTTGGAGATGAAATTTTTAAGTTGAAGTTGGTTGGCTTTTTAAAAACTAGTTATAAATTTTGTTGACTTTTTAGAAAAAGATAAAAATTAAGATGAAAAAATACAGTTTAGTTGGAATTAAACTTAAATGCTAAACAAAGCCATAATCTTTTTAATTTAATTCATATAACAGTTATTTAAAATGTTTACCAATTAAAAAAAAATAACAATTTATTATTTTAAAATTAATTTAAAGTCTTGAGATTTTTTAACTTAAAATATTTTATTTTTAATTAAACGTATAACTTTAAACATTTACTTACATTCCGTTTGGTGATTTAATTTAAACTTAAATTTTTCATCTCAGTTTTATCTTTTTCTGAAAAGTCAATAAAAATTATAATTAATTTTAAAAAATTAACTAATTTTAATTTAAAAATTTTAACTCTAACTGTAACACTAAATAAAGGCTTATTTTTATCAAAATATTTAAGAAACTTTAATTGAAGTGGACGCTCTAGATAACCCTAAGATAAGGACTAAGGAGAGAAAATGTAAATGGGAATCTGTAAACGGGACACGGGTTACCAGGTCCATGACTTGCTTGTCTTCCTGTAAAGTAACTGCCGCATCCCATTCCCCAAAGATTCACACGTTAGCGAGCTATTCACCGCCATTTGGATGACAATGGCAGTTTCGCAATTTCCCTCTTCCATGATAGGGCCCATAGTCAAAACGCCACGTCAACTCCCGGTTTAAATCCTGTGCGCACACCAAGAAAATCTCACACCTTTCTTCCATGCCACGCAACCTTTCTTCGTTGACTTTCATTAAAACAAAACTTGAACTCCACGTGCCGAGCAGCCATTGGTCAGAAATCATCATCGAGGAATTATACCGTACACTCGCACCGAGAGAGTCTAGCGTGTTCTCGGACTAAAGAGCCGTGGCCGCAAAGCTGCAAATATCCCCCCTCTCTTTCTCTCTCTAACTTCCTCTGAAATTGGAACTCCACGGAGGAACAAAACAGTGTAGGAATTTCTCTGAGAAGTTTTTGCAATTTTTTTTTTTGGTGTTCGCTTTTTTTTTTTTTTTTTGCAGTTTGGGAATCAGTGTAGAAATGAGGAAGTTGTGACAGTGATCGCCGCCGATCGGAAAAAATGTTGGAGGATCAGGTGGCGTACCTCTTGCAGAGGTACCTTGGGAACTACGTCAGAGGACTCAACAAGGAAGCCCTCAAGATCAGCGTTTGGCAAGGTTCTCGTTCTCTCTCTCTCACTCTTTTCCTGTTGTTTGGTTGTTTTTGCGATTGAAATGGTTTGGATTTCGGTAGTGTATTTGGAATTGGAATTCGCAGTTGGATAAAGTAGAGTTCAGTTGTTTTTTTTTTTTTTTGCGATTGGAGTAGTTTGGGTTTTGCACTGGAAATCTTTCTGACGCGATTGGATCAGTCTGGATTTTGTTAGTGTGGTGGAATTTTGAGTTGGAAATGTTTCCGATTTCGGAAGTGAAATTCAGTTGTTTTGCGATTGAAGTAGTTTGAATTCGGTTAGTGTGATAGATTTTTTTTTTTGCTTTTGAAATCTAAACGTTAATTTACGTAGTTGGATCATTTGATTTTGGAAGTGGAAAGAGCTTGTCGATTGTTTGAAACAAGGATTGGAGTTGGTTTTGCAGTGTGAGAAGTAGTAGTAGTTGGTCGAAATCGAAATGTTTCTTTACATGGTCGGATCATTTGATTTTGAAAGTGGAAAGAGCTTGTTGCTCGTTTGAAACAAGGATTGGAGTTGGTCGTGCAGTGTGAGAAGTAGAAGTAGATTGTGGCTGCTATGATGAGAAAAAGTGGAGGGCTGAGGTGGGAATTTTAAGTTCTTGGGTGCATTTTCATAGGTTTAAGGATTAGTACTTAGCTTTTTGCCAATGAAAATGCGACAACAAATATTGATGTAATTTGAGTTGATACTTCGACAGTCAAAATTCTTTCAGAGTAGTTCTATGGAAAGAAACACATACCCGGGAGCTCCTGCCCAAACCTTCTCTCCTCCCATCCCACCAGCTGAGCTAGCCCCATCAGGGTTTTCAACAAAAATTCTTGCGTTTTTGAAATTTTTTTGGCCTTTTGGTTAAGTGGTATCGTATGTTAATCAGTGAGGTTGGGGCAGAACGGCTTGAACACGTGGGAGCTCTCTATTTGCTTGCAATGCTGGGTAGCCTTAGTTCAGTCAAATGAGTCTCGAGAGGTGAACACAAATCGCCTGACATCTATACAGCTGCATTTCCAAGGATATTCTGATCTTAGACCACCCTACCGTTTCTTTGGTTAATTCTTAATGTGCAATTTTTATAATCATTAACTTAGCAGTGAGCCTAAGTCTTTATCATGTATATTTATTTTGTTGATGAAGTTGTGGTTTTGCCTGCCTGTGAAACAGGTGATGTGGAGCTAACAAACATGCAGCTGAAGCCGGAGGCACTTAATGCCTTAAAGTTGCCTGTGAAGGTTAAGGCCGGATTTCTTGGCTCGGTGAAACTTAAGGTATGTTGGGTTTTCATCTATTTTAGTTCATGAGTTGGCATTATATTTTGTTGAAATTGTTTGGTCTTGATGGTTGAGATATTTGACTTCATACTTTTTTGAAGTTGCATCTCTAACCATCTTGCTTGTAGTGTAAGCCCTTTATGCTGCTGTCCTATGCTGGATAATTTGATGAAGCGGAGAAACTGTCCATAATTCAGTCTGTTTCTTCCTGTTTGGTTTTAAACTGTATTCTTTATTTTGACAAAAGATAAATGTTTTCCTTGTTGTGTTCTTTCCTCTTCTAATACATTTCCGTTCTTGAAATTAGTTTGTGCATATTAATTTTCTAGCTTATTTAGGAGAATCAGAACTAGCTTTATGATACGTAAAAAAAAAAAAAAAAAAAAAGAAAAGAAAAAACTAGCTTTATGATTAGTTTCTTGGAAAAATGGACAACAACATGCAGATGCCCGAGTAGTAGTTCGAAAGAAGATTTGCTCTTGTAGAATTTTCTTATGGCAGAGATCAACTTCATAATTGACTTCGAAAGTTTTAGGTTTTAGTATTTACAACATTTTTGTAAGACTTTGGAAAAAAAAAAGAAAAAGGTTTCTTTGTGATACTAGGTACAATTACATGTTTCTGATAAGATTTTTGTGATATTTGTTTTTTTTTTTTTTTAAAAAGGTTCCGTGGAGCAGGCTCGGTCAAGATCCAGTTCTAGTTCATCTGGATCGCATTTTTTTATTAGCTGAACCTGCAACACAAGTTAAAGGGTCTAGTGAGGATGCCATCCAGGAAGCTAAGAGAAACAGAGTGCGGGTAAGACGACCCATTGATGTGTGCATTGTTTTCTAAATTTTTTTTTTACCTTTAAATAACCCTTTAAATGTCTTTTCTTGGAATTAGGAAATGGAAATGAAGCTGTTGGAAGGGACACAGCAACTAAAATCTGAAATGGTATGATCTGTCATAATTCTCTTGTCAATCTATCTAAAACTAGAGTAATGTGCATCTATGACTGGATGTTTCATGGTGACTCTTTGTGACACACAGATAAATGACGTGTATTTTGGTGTATACATTCGATGTATGAATAACTAATTGTTATGTTCTCTGCCTTGTCGGCCATTCTAGTACTGATGTTTTCTACTTAATGGTCTCATTTTCCAATTCCTATGAAAAAAAAGTTTTAAGTTATTTAGTCTGCTGCGTAATTTGACACACATTCCAAATTGTACATGTACATGATACATCCAAGCTTGTGAATTTGTATTGCATTTTATTCTGTTAGGAAAAGAAGATTTATTCTGAGGTGACCTTGAACTTGTGGTTTCCCTTATTGATGATTTTTGGTTGGTTCATTCGGCCAAAGTTGTGCATCTCTTTTGGCTGGATGTTAGAGCCAAGGTGTTATGGAAGTGGTCCCTCTTAGTTATATGACTTATTTTGCAGTTTGGTACTACAAGCAAATTCTTGAATATTCGAAGACAAGTCTCAGATGTTAATTTCCCTTCTTTAATTATCTTCTTCAGTTGTAAAATATAATTTAATGTGTCTTTGTGTTTGTTGCTTTGCTGGCTAAGAGGAGCAATGATTCCGCTTTTATTTGGTTCTACCCTTCTATCTTTTTAAATAAAATATTCTCTCTTATCAGAAGAAAAGTCATTATTATAACTTGTCTTATGCATGCAAATGTCTTTTTTCTTTTGAAGAACACATCATGGTTGGGTTCCCTTATCAGCACAATAGTCGGAAATCTGAAGCTTTCAATTTCAAACATTCATATCAGATACGAAGATACAGAGAGGTGTGCAGGACATTTTTTATTTTTTTTTAAATTGTTACACTTTACATTCTTTAGTCTCTGTTTGAACCTTACTTCTGTTTTCTAGCAATCCTGGCCACCCTTTTGCAGCAGGCATAACCTTGGAGAAACTCAGCGCTGTGACAGTTGACGACAGTGGGAAGGAAACTTTTGTTACTGGGGGGGCACTAGACCGTATACAGAAGGTCCTACTTTTGTTCCTTGTAGAATATAACTTGATGTAGTAGCAAATGTGTTGGTGCATGAGTTGCACTTTGTTTACTTTAGAAGGTCACAAGACTCACAACCATATAATCTGAAAGGCACACTTATAAATTATTAGACAAAACTATGAAATTCTTCATCTATAGTTTTTGCTTCTGCTGCTACAAAAAAAAACTGTTGACTGCCTCCTTCTAACTCCTGTTTTGTAACTCACAAATGATATAGTTTTGACTGCCAGATAGTATAAAATGTTTATTATTTATTTATTTTATTACTTCCTGTACGGTTGCTTTAGTGCATATTCCAGAAATATCAGCTGTAGCACTCAGAAACCGATTATTTATGAGAGAGAAAGAGAACAGCTAGCACTTTTTGTTCATTAGGAATAAACCCGCCAATTTGGTCCTTATAGTCTTGCTTCTGATATCATGATTCCTTATTGTTTCAGTCTGTTGAACTTGACCGCCTTGCACTTTATTTGGATTCTGATATCGTCCCATGGCACATCAATAAGTCATGGGAAGATCTGCTTCCTTCAGAGTGGGTTCAGGTAGACCTCCTGTAACGTATACCTTTGATGACATATACATATAGGCAACATATTCGTTGTATGGAACTCTAATTATATCTTTTACTGATTCAGGTTTTTAGAAATGGTACTAAAGATGGCAAACCTGCGAATATACTTGTCAAGAAACACACTTATATTCTGGAACCAGTGACAGGAAATGCTAAGTATGCAAAACTACGGGTGAATGAATTTGCTGATAGCGGTCAACCTTTACAGAAAGCAGCAGTGAATTTGGATGATGTCACTCTTTGTTTACCTAAGGTTCATTCTTATGCTGCTTCTTTGAGCTGTGGAACTGGGAGGCATGTTTTGGTTGGTCCTGAAAATTTTGGGTATCTTCTGATCGCAGGATGGATATAGGGATATTTTGAAATTAGCCGACAATTTTGCAGCCTTTAATCAACGTTTGAAGTATGCTCATTTTCGTCCACATGTCCCTGTGAAATCTGATCCTCGGTCTTGGTGGAAGTATGCTTACAAAGCTGTTTCTGACGAGGTGAAGACAGGAAGGTAACTTTATTTGTGTGTGTGTGTGTGTGTGTCTCTCTATTCTCCCAATAATAAGAATTAGGTTTTCCTATTAACTGTTTGTTTGCATGATGACTCTTGTTAAGAGTGCTATTATCAGAAAAAATAACTTACCAACTAAGAAAACAAAGGCAAAGGATCTATTTTGTTAGCTACTTTTAATTATATATATATATATATTTTTTTACTGGATTGTTTACATCCTAATTTGAAATTCGAAATTCGAAATGGTAATGTACCAAATCTCTGAGTTGTGCAATACTTTTTTCGAGTGCTTTTGTATATGGTCATATTTACTTATATTATCATCTTCGTGGCAGTGGAAAATTGCCATGGGAGCAAGTTTTGAGGTATGCAAAATTACGTAAAGAATATATCTCTCTGTATGCTTCACTACTTAAATCTGAGCCCAGTCGGCTAATAGTCGACGACAATGAAGACATTGAGAAGATGGATCGTGAACTTGATATGGAACTCATACTTCAGTGGAGGTATTTTTTTAATCATAAATGTATTAATATTAATTTGTGATGAATATTTTGTATACTACTTAAAGCATAGTTTTTGGGTCAACCTTGACATCTCAAGTCGTCTTCAGCTTTAATACACAAACTATATACAAATACATGTGGATGCATGCATGCATATGGAACGTATGCATTACCCCAATAATGAAAATATAAAAGGGACATGCACAGGAACGTGTATTTTATGGAGTTAGCATTATATAATATGGGGATGCGTTAGTGGTCTTTAGTTTAGACAAGCTAATTTTTTACGATTGTTTAAGATGTAGATCATGGATAGCAAATTTCTGCTTATTTTTATCTTCTTTTAGAGTTTGTAGTGAACTTTGTTTACTTTTCTTCTTCAAATATTTGCCTACTCATGGTTCCTTCTAACCTTTTGAAAACTTCTCCTTTGAGAAAGATAAATTATAGTCAAATTTTTGAAGTACGGATTAACTTTGTTCTGCAATAATACACTTGGGAATGAATAAGAAATTGTAATCCACCTTGATCAATGTGTCTTCTGGTTCGTCTAGACAAACTTCTACATGAGAAATGATGGTACTTGGCTGTTGGAATTGGTGGTCTTACATATTATTCACAACTTCATCACTGGCATTTAGTTGCATCTATGAGCTTAGGTTCGCCATCATATATTTAACCAATTGTTTCCTTCTAGTGTGCCCTACCATTTTTTCTCTTGCAATTTTTTATGAAGGCATGAATGCATAAAGATAATTCACACGAGTGGCAGTTTGTATTTATCCTTGTAAATTTTCTACTCTTTTGGCATTGATACAAACACTGAAATGGACGTCTCTTCTAGACTGACATTTTTTGTTTTCTGTTTTTCACAGTGAGATTTAGTATGCTAGCCATTTTGTCGAAGTATTTTTATTGAGTATGGTATTCTGCAGGATGCTGGGTCACAAGTTTGTAGCGCAGTCAGCAAAATCGGACCTCCAGTCAAGGAAAGAGAAAACTAAAAGTTCCTGGTGGTCGTTTGGAAGGTAAAAAGCTTTGCTGCCTTAGGTGCGGCTAGTGCAGTTGAAACTCTCTTTTTATGCAATAATTCCTTACGGTTTATGTCGTGTATTGTTATCATTATTTTTTTGAGGTAATGTCGTGTAATATTTTGCATAATCTTTCCAGGGATAATCAGCCCATTAAAGATGAAACTGAGCCGTTTCATTTTAGTGAGGAAGATTGGGAACGGCTAAATAAAATCATTGGGTATACAGAAGGTGATGATAATCAATCCGATATAATAAATGACAAGGCGGATGCTCTCAAGACTTCCTTAAATGTTTACATGAAACATAGTGCTACTAAACTTATTGATGGGTCCAACGAGTATCTTGCTGAAATATCATGTGAAGGCCTAGATTGCTTCATAAAGCTTTATCCAGAGACAAAAGTTTTTGACGTGAAACTGGGGTCATATAGGGTATCATCACCAAATGGTCTCCTTGCCGAGGTAATGTTATCGCATTAATGTCTGAAACAACATCTCTTGAAATTTTGTAACTTTGAATTTGCTCATCTTTGTCCCACCCTATGCAGAGTGCAACAACGTATGATTCTTTAACTGGGGTTTTCTGCTATAAGCCTTTTGATGTGAAAGTTGATTGGAGCATGGTTGCTAGAGCTTCACCCTGTTACGTGATTGTATGGTTCTACTTCATATTCCCTTAGTTGTACTTCAATATGTGTTAGTTCACTGATCGGATTACATTATTTGACAGTATTTGAAGGATACTATCGACCAAGTTATCAAATTTTTTCAAAGTAAAACTGCCGTTAGTCAGACCCTTGCTTTGGAAACTGCTTCAGCTTTGCAGGTTTATATTCTTTTCTTTATTTTATTTTCATACCTTATGGCAGTAGTCGAAAGACGATTACATTGTTTCTTTTGCTGCTCGCCAAGTTTTGCTGGAATTCAGCGTCTCAACTGTTTGATTGAATAAGATGATTGTATAAGGACGTTTGGGTTTAATTAGTAGATGGTTGGAAATACTGTATTAAAACATAAGACTAATGTTGCCTCCTCTCCTAATTGCTTTAGCTTTTGGGAGAATTGATAAAATTGTATTAGTCTATTAGAGGAGGTCTTGAGTGAACTTTGCACTTGCCCAAATTATTTCAACGTGTCTAGTCTTCTATATGTTTCGGGCTTATAATTTAATACGTTAGTGGCATAGGACTTGGTGGCGCTTCTAGTTCTGATTTAGCATGTATGCTTTGGCAATTTACTGATTTCAACTATTGGTGTCCTAACTTTCTTCATTGTTCACATTCTTTCCTAGATGACGATAGATGGAGTCAAGCGCACTGCTCAGCAACAAGTGAACAGAGCATTGAAAGACCAATCCAGGTATTTTTGTTGTCTTGAGTGCACCGTGTACGTTCCATTTGGATTGGAATATCTGAATATGTCGTGAGATGGATGCTGCTTTGATTTGGCATGTAATCTCCATGATGAGTTTTTTCCATTTCTTGTCTTTTGCTAGGTTTCTTTTGGACTTTGATATTGCTGCTCCCAAGATCACAATTCCAACAGATTTTTGTCCTGACAATAAGCATTCCACGAAACTCATGCTTGACTTGGGAAATTTATTGATTCATACAGAGGTTGTCGCAGAAAACAATCGTTTTAATATTTATTATTTAAGTGGGAAAATTGTAAATCTCAAGTGCTAAATGTTGTAAAATGTTGCAGGATGACTTTGAATCGTCCAAGGAGTTGGACATGTATTTGCAGTTTAATTGTGTTTTAAGGGATGTATCTGCTTTTCTGGTTGATGGAGACTATCATTGGAGCCAAGTTGCTGCAAATAAATCTACTCCTGCCCACTTAAATTATGCTAGTTTGTTGCCTGTTATTGATAAATGTGGGGTGATCTTAAAGCTTGAACAGGTAACTAGAGTTTTTAATGTTACGTGCTTTTCTTTTTCTGGATCTTTATTCTCCTAATAGCCTGTTATCATGTTATCTTATTCAGATTCGACTAGAGAATCCATCCTACCCTTCAACAAGACTTGCGATACAACTACCTTCACTAGGGTTTCATTTTTCTCCAGCACGATATCATCGGTTGATGCGAATAGCAAAGTTATTTCAGGACGAGGATAATGAGGACTCAGATTCCTTTCGACCTTGGAATCAAGCTGATTTTGAGGGGTGGTTGTCTACCCTTACTCGCAAGGTCTCGTTCTTTCTTTCTGTCCAACCTCTTCACCCTTTTTTTTGTCCCATGCTAGGTTTTTGTGAAAGTACGTAGAATTATTCTGTTTATCCATTTCGTTATGTTTTAATTTTCTTTTTCTTTTTTTTTTGGTTAAATATTCCTATGACAGGGTGTGGGCAATAGAGAAGCAGTGTGGCAGCGGCGATATCTTTGCTTAGTTGGGCCTTTTCTCTATGTACTTGAGAACCCTGGCGCTAAATCATACAAGCAGTATATCAGGTTTTAATGGCCACTTTTTGTTAGTGAAGTATTTTATTAGGTGCATCTCACATAATTTAGTGGTTTTAAGGATTTTAATCAAAATTCACAGAATTATGTGATGCATATTCAATTCATATTTTAAGTAATTAATATTTGTACGGTATGCAATTGTAGTTTACGAGGAAAGCATAGATTTCGAGTTCCGCCAGAGATTGTTGGTGATGCAGATAATGTACTGGCTATTTGTGACAGTGCACGTTCAGACAGCAAGGTTCTTACTACATTTTAATCATCCAAGATCACCTACTAAATTTTCCTTTGAACATTGAGAGGTTTGATGTGACTTAATCACTTCCAAATAGGTTATTGAGGATGCAAATGCACTTATTTTGCGATGTGATTCGGATGATTCATGTAAGACTTGGCAGAATCGTTTGCAAGGGGCCATCTACCGTGCATCGGTAAGTGTTACTGGTAACCCTGTGTGAAAATTAATTTATTGAAATTTTAAATTTATATCATATGCTGGTTTATGCTCATTAATGTGTAAAGACCGTGTACAGCAAACGGGTGAAATGCCAAGTCTGATATTAGGTTGCAACATTTGTTCGTTGTTGAGATTTGTATCATTTTATGGTTTATGTGTTTTTTGTCAGTTTCGTTGTCTTCCTGTAATTATGAAGTTGTGTCATAATCCTGGATTTCAGTTTCTAAATTTCAATTTTAATGGGAGAATGAGCGACACATATGTTTCAGGTGAAGAGATTCTTCTGTTGTTGTGTTAATTGGCTTCTTTATAATTCTTCAACCAGTGTATTTTGGATATAGGGAAAGAAGTGGAAGAGAAAGGATAGAGGATTATTGGCAGGGAAGGGGATAGGCTCTCGTCCTTCTTGCATCCTACTTCTATGTCCCCTTCTTCCCATCCCGTTTTCATGTCCCTCCAATAATCTCCAATAATTTCATCTCATGTGAATTAAAATGCCATGTCAATGTTAAAACATCATGTTACATCAATTGAAATGTCATGTCAGTTAAACTATTCTTATTGACGTGGCATAATATTAGTGGAGGGACATGGGGACATGAGTAAGGGGACATGCGAGCCCAATCCGCCTTTCTATTGCTTTCTGCAGATATAGAACAAGTCGTTGCCATCTTTAACATTAGTTTCAATCAACAGAAATTGTAGCAATTATTATTAGTAATATTGATGAGAGACCCGCTTTGTATTTATATATTAAGATAAGAGCTATTGGAAACAAGGAGAATCTTGAAAAGCACCGGTTAATGCTTTGGAAGAACTATAATGCAATAGAAAGTTAACATGATAGTTTCTTCAATTGTGTAGAAGCCACTTAAAAAATGACGACTTTAAGAATCTTTGATTAGTTTGTAAACAAAACTAGTTTTTGATGGATTACATTTTTATATTAGTCTCGTGCAAATTATGGCGGGACTTAACTTTGTAGTCCTACAAGGAAAATGAATAAGAAAGCTCTTACAAAGGTTTACATGCAGGGTTCTGCTCCGTTAACTAGTCTATCTGAAACTTCATCAGATGCTGATGATTCAGACACTGAGCTTAATGACAGCAATGATGCACTTGATCTATTAGCTGTAGAGAGAATATTTATTACTGGTGTTCTTGATGAATTGAAGGTCCGCTTCAGTTATAGCCATCAGGTAACCCTAAACAGCATAGTGATACCCTTTTTTTTTTTTTTTTTTTTTGGAGTGGACAGTTCTGACTGATGAACTGGTCTTTTCTAGCCTGACAACAGCTTCTTGAAGGTGCTCCTGGCTGAAGAGAGTCACTTATTTGAATTTCGAGCTATTGGTGGTCAGGTGACAATTTTTCTATTGTGTCTGTTTTAAGTGTTATGTTTCCTATTCTTGAAGTTTTAATTTTTTTAATTTATTATTATTATTATTATTATTAATATTATTTATGTTAATTTTTTTTTTTCAAATAACAGGTTGAGGTATCACTAAGAGAAAATGACATGTTCATTGGCACTGTCTTGAAATCTTTGGAGATCGAAGATTTGGTTTCCTGTAGCGGTGCATCTCGACCACGTTATGTTGCAAGATCATTTATTGGCGATACGGATGCCTATTCGACCTTTGATGATTCTAGAAATCAGAGTTTTGGCAACAGTGATGTAGAGACAAGTGAGGGAGATGATAAATTCTATGAGGCACCAGAGAATTTGGCTGATTCTGTTGATTATTCAATGCAGTCACCAAGAACCTCTTCAGGGTATCTTAGTGACCAGAAGTTGCTCAGATCTGAAAGTTTATTTTTTAAGCTCCCTAGCTTTAACCATATTCCTGGTCTACTCCCGAGAGATGTCCTTCAAACGACCAAGGAGGATGTTGAGCTCACTGATACACTGGACAGTTTTGTGAAAGCTCAGATAGTCATCTGCAACCAAAACTCCCCCAGATATAATGATATAGATACACAGGTATGCGTGTTTCTTACTGTTAATTTATTTACTTATTTTTAGCTAAAGCTTAATTCTGTGTTTCGTTTAACACATGGCTGTCTGACTAGTTATTTCATCAATTGTCATTTCAGGTCACTGTCACCCTAGCTACCTTGTCATTCTTTTGTCGTAGACCCATGGTTCTTGCCATTATGGAATTTGTTAATGCCATTAACATAGATGATGAAAGCTGTGAATCTTTCAGTGACAATTCTTCTGGAGCAGTTGTGAAACGGGGCATCTCTAAAGACAATGTGGTTGACGATCTTCAGTCAACAACTACTCAGGAGGATGTTGTTAAAGGTTTGCTAGGGAAAGGGAAGTCTAGAGTTATATTTAATATTACACTGAATATGAAGCGTGCCCAGATTTTGTTGATGAATGAAGATGAAACCAAATTAGCAAGTCTTTCACAAGATAGTTTGCTCACGGATATCAAGGTATGCACAACGGAAGTTCTCTTGTAATAATCCACTATTTTCCTCTTGTTATAGAATTTATTCTGCTGATTTTTATTGCGTTTATTTGTGTTCCAGGTGTTCCCATCCTCTTTCAGTATTAAGGCAGCCCTGGGTAATCTTAGAATTAGTGATGACAGTCTTCCAAGCAATCATATGTATTTTTGGGCTTGTGACATGAGAAATCCTGGGGGCAGTTCATTTGTTGAGGTACTCTCTCTCTCTCGCTCTCTCTCTCTCTCTCTCACACACACACACACAGAAGTAAGAATTTCTAGAACTGTCTTGAAGTTTGCAAGGATAAATTTTTACGTCCCCATTTTTATTTCACCTTGCCCCCAAACTTCAAACACACATCACACCCCATGAACCTTAGTACGTGCAAAAAGATCCTTTCGCCACAGTCTATCCATTTCTGTGACAGAGTTGCTGACGTTAGACTAAACTTGAAAGACTAAAGTTTAACTTGAAGTATAAACTCTGGTTATTGCTCTTCTGTGAGCAAGAGTACTTTGAAGCGCACAACTTAAGATGTGTATTTATTACATGAGATATGAGTTGTCCAACATCTTGACTTCTTAAAATATTGGTACTTTTGACGAACCACATTCAAAATGATGTGATCTGAAAGCTCAGATTTTGAGAAAGAAAGAGGAGGTTAAAGGTAAGGTTGGAAAATATGCTAAGATTGTAACGGTGTTCTTAGCAACACCTTATCAAGTAGTTATTTCATTTTAAGCTCCTTTTGACACATTTCTTATTATTTCTTGTTATTTGACTTTTACACATAGCATAGCAAATGTGTCGTATAAGATAAAGTGTTTCTTAGCTTATCTTTTATTTTGTTTTCTTGTAATTTTTGTTAATGGTTGTTTTTACAATTTTTCATGGTAGTTTTTCGTTTGTTCATTTTCTTGCAGTTGGTTTTTACTTCATTCAGCATTGATGATGAAGACTACAAAGGTTATGACTATAGCCTCTTTGGACAGCTTTCAGAAGTACGCATTGTATATCTGAATCGGTTTATACAGGAGGTAAAACAATCGTTGATTTTCTTATCATATATATACTCTTAAACAAGTCATATTCAGGTTGGTTGGGTTGTTGGTTATAATGCATTCAAAATGCTATGTAGGTTGTTACTTACTTTATGGGCCTTGTTCCAAACAATTCGAAAGGAGCAGTCAAACTAAAAGATCAACAAACAAATTCAGAGAAGTGGTTTACAACTAGTGAAATTGAAGGATCACCTGCGGTGAAGTTGGATGTTTCTCTTAGAAAGCCCATAATTGTAATGCCCAGAAGAACTGACAGCCTTGAGTAAGTTCATGCTAGAAACTTAAAGTTCATATATTATCATTCCGTTATTATCATCCTTTTCTACTTGTTGCATGGAGAATTTTCTGTATCAGTGTTGTGATAGTACTTTGCATTTCTGAATTGCAGCTACTTGCAGCTGGACATCGTTCATATAACTGTCCAGAATACTTTTGAATGGTGTTTCGGAAGTAAAAGTGAAATCAATGCTGTGCATTTGGATATATTAACAGTTCAGGTAAGATTATCTACAATTATTATGATTTTCTTCCAATGTAAGGACGTTGTGAAAGGCTTAATTGTGATAACTGCTTCTGACGTTAGCGGTTTGCTGGTATTGAAGATAAAGTGTCATGGAGTAGCTTCTAGTAGTTGTGTGTGTGTGTGTCTCTATGTTATGTGTTCGTGCTCTTGACTAGGGCTCGTCCTCATCTTTTCCTTGTATTCTTATTTTTCTTTCGTGTGAACAAAGCATCATTCTTATAGAAGAAAAAAAAAGAGTAGTATGTTTGCTATATAGTGTATTATTCTTCGTTTGAAGTATTCGATATTTTTGTATATAAATTCTCTATATCCTTGGCATGCTGCAATCGACTGGCTTCTGCTGCAACTATACGGATCTTCTAGTCTTTGTCTGTATGCTTGTTAATCTTCTTCGTTTTGGGGATGTAGGTTGAAGACATTCATCTGAATGTTGGCACTGGTACAGATTTAGGTGAAAGCATAATTCAAGACGTGAAGGGGGTCTCTATCATGATTCAGAGATCACTCCGAGATTTGTTTCATCAAATATCAAGCACTGAAATTAAAATCCAGGTAGTTCATTGTACCTTTCACATTCATTGAGCTGATTTGTGAGGCAAAGGAAAGCGCTTTGTTCCTTCTCTATGATTTTCTTTGTTAGAGATAATTACATCTGACATATAAAGTATCCTCGTAGTAAGCTCTACGAAGATATTTAAAAAAGAAAGAAAAAAGGGGAAAAATCATGACGTAAAATCATTAGGGAAACAACCCTAACTAATAAGCTTAAAAATAAAAAATAAACAAAAAATAAAAAAATAAAAAAATTTCCAACCTCAAAACATGTACATAATAGTCCGGGTCTATAAAAGAGAAAACAGAATTTATAGTTTATATTAAATCCTTCCGATAATGCAATGATGGATTTTGCTCTTTTGTTGAACCTATGCTTCCCAGATAGTAGAACTGAAAGCAGCTCTATCAAACAAAGAATATCAGATTATCACTGAATGTGCAGTGTCCAATATCTCTGAGACTCCACGCGCTATTCCTCAATTGAATCATGGTTCTACGAATTCTTCTGCTGACGTAGTAGAATCAGAAGGTCACATTTCTCAGGATGCGGATGGTCTTGAATCTCAAATTGCAAATGGAGAAGCTTGGATCGTGACAAAAGTATCTGTAATCATCGGCTTGGTTGAATTGCGGATATATACAACACTGGCAAGAGATGCATCTCTTGCCACTGTGCAGGTATTGTTTTTCCAAAATTTTAAGATTTTGATTAGAACGTTGTTTTCATTATTTGTTTTTATTGGAGTTATGGAATTGATCAGATCTATAATTTGACACAATTTCTTTCTGGCGTTTAATATTTCATTGGTTTTTGAGCACTTTATCTAAGGAACATGATCTTTGATTTTTATGATGCTTGCTTTTATCAATTGAAATCTCTTTCTGCTTTTTCTGAAGTCGACCATTTTTTTTTTTCCTTTTAGGAACAATGTCTATTTTGTCTAAAGCATTATCAGCCCTTTTATTTTTTGGGGTGTACATTGTTGCCTGCATTATACAAATAGAAAAGAAAGAAAATAGATGGATACCAATTGATTGGTCACTATTGACCTGAAATAATGTTAT
The DNA here is from genome assembly GCA_009761775.1 of Ficus carica. Lineage (NCBI taxonomy): Eukaryota > Viridiplantae > Streptophyta > Magnoliopsida > Rosales > Moraceae > Ficus > Ficus carica. Next base: position 13,960,198 of record CM019750.1, on the reverse strand, counting down.
TCTTGAAGTAAAATTTGTTTCCTTTTTCACTTATGCCCTACATCAGTGGAACTTTTTCCTTTCTTTTATTTTTTCTCTGATGCAAGGGAACAAGGTTTGATTTTAAGTTGAGCATGTTTGAAAGTGTGGTCTATTATCTTTATCCAGATGGCTCTTCTGTAAATTATTCTTGAGCTTCTCTAATCTTCAATTCTCCAAGCTAAAGTCTAGAAAAGTAACTTTTTTTTTTTCTTTTCTGAAAGCTTATAAATTTACCGCTCTATCATGCAGGTTACCGGCGCATGGCTACTCTACAAGTCTACTTCACTTGAAGAAGGTTTTCTCTCAGCAACATTAAAGGGTTTCACCGTGTGCGATGATCGTGAAGGAACTGAACAAGAATTCAGGTTGGCAATAGGAGGTCCAGAGAACATTGGTTCTAGTCCTTTACATTCTGGAACTGTTGATGATGAGCCACAGCAAAACGATCATCAGAATATTGTGAGAGACAATGATACCAAACCAGTTCCTACAATGCTTATTCTTGATGTGAAATTTAGTCAGCTTTCGACTTTTGTTTCGTTATGCATCCAAAGGCCAAGACTGCTTGTTGCACTTGATTTCCTGCTTGCTGTGGCTGAGTTTTTTGTTCCAACAATTGGCAATGTGTTGTCAGATGACGAGGACACAAAATCTTTTCAAGTAATTGATGCATTGATTCTAGATGAGCCAATTTATAAACAACCATCTGCTGAAGTCTCACTCTCTTCACAAAGACCTTTAATAGCTGATGATGAGAGATATGACCATTTTGTTTACGATGGTGGTGGTGGAATGATATATTTGAAAGATAGGAATGGAGTCAATCTTGCATCACCCAGCGCAGAGGCTATAATATTTGTAGGCAGTGGGAAGAAGTTGCAATTCAAGAACATTGTTATCAAGGTATTTATCAGTACAAGATTTTTTCTGCCCTTTTATTTTTCATGGTCTGTTTCACTGAGTTTTATTTCATCTATAAAATTTTTGTTTGTGTAGAATGGATTGTATTTGGATTCATGTATATCTCTTGGAAGCAACAGTAGCTATTCGGCTTCAAGAGATGATCATGTCTACTTGGAAGGTGGTGATGAAGGTTCTTCTCATGACTCTTCAAGGGAACGCATCAATCATGTACCGTCCCGGAGTGCTTCACTTGAGAGATCGGCAGAGCTTATACTTGAATTGCAGGTTCACTGTTGATTAAATTAGACTTTATATTCTTTTATTAGAATCTGTGGGTGCATTCTGTGCTTGATTCTAGAGTCCAGGGTTAAGGAGAGTTCCTTAGTTTCGTAGTTACAGCTGTTATTTGCTTTTAGTTGTTTGAGATATGTAAATTATTTACGATATATTAGTGAGAGTGAGGTGACTGGTCGTACCAGATTGTTAGAAGAAACACTGACTTCTAGAATGAACCAGAACACGTCTTGGAATGTTACAATATAGGTATAGGTCCTATTTTTATCTTTCAAGATAGTGAGGTTCTCTTTTAGTATTTGCACTTCAGAGAAGTTATCGCCACCAATCGGTTTCCTATTGAATTATTTATTTAGTGTTTACATGGATGATAGGTCATAAGATATTAGTACTTGTAATGAGATTTAAAAGACAACACAAATTACACTACATTTTTCCAGCTCAAAGAGAAGAGGAGAAAAATGGTGAGGCAAGGAAGATTTGAGTACAAGCTGATGCCAACTTGACTCTGGTTTTCTTTGCTTGGCACCTCCTTTTATGTGTCCTCCCTCCCTCCCTCCTACGGTCCTAAACCAGCTTAAGCTTTTGGAACGAGGGGCAAACTAACTTGGTATTATAATTACACTCTATTGGCATCATGTGTTGGGCCTTCAAATATTAATCAAGATTATAACTAAATATTCACGGGTTGAGCCTGGCTGTTTTGTTAATTTACTATTTCTCCCAAAAGTTTAAGGCTTTAAGCAGTTAAAATATTAATTGTGGGCTGGATAATGGGCGATTAAAATATTAATTGGAAGGCCTAAATATGAAATTTTAATTACAAGCCTGGAATATATTGACCGTAGAAAAGATTTTGAACTCGGGACCTACCATATTAGTTTACTATTTATCCCAAGAGCTTAAGCTATTAGGAAGTGGGCCGAGGTTAGTTTTACGTTCTCAAACATTTATTACTTGCCTAAATGGTCTCCCATTGTCCAGCCCTCATGCGAGGAGTAAATGGTGAACTATAAGTTTTTTTTTTTGTCTTGTTTTTTTTCCTGTTTGATTGATGGCAAGGGGGAGGATCAAGACATATAGGCATACTTGAACAAGGATGAACCTCGCATAAGTTTTTGTATTCTCGTGATAGTTTAGTTGGCATCCAATGCTAGTCTCCTATGAAGGATGCTAGTCTCCTATGAAGTCATTCTTAAACAATAAGTTCATTGTTGTCTTGATGGTTTAACAAATATTTATTTGTCTAGTGAATTCAGTCTTTGGTTTCATACTTCGATGTATGTTTTCTTTTCAAAACAGTGTTTTGATTTCGGGTTGCAAATTATCTTTTTCCTAATTGTTTCTTTGCAGGCTATTGGCCCAGAGCTGACTTTTTATAACACGTCAAAAGATGTTGGGAAATCACTTCTTCTCACTAACCAACTCTTGCATGCAAATCTGGATGCATTCTGCAGGTCAATCTTTCAATTGTTTTGTTTTCCTTGATTTTTATTTATTACTAGTTGACCTTGGTATTCATGTTTAAAGCTTTGCACCTATATTGGGATAAAGAATCAATCCACATGACTAAATTTGTTAATCGTGCTTCTTCTTTGTAAATACAGCTTTCCATTTCTGGTTGGAGCAAAACTTCACTTTAAACTTGCAGATGTGTGAATTATATTCATGAACGCTCCCATAAATATTGCTTCCTTTTTATGTGTTCAATAACTCTTTTGATGAATAAAGTTTGTATATAAGCAGAATTCTCCTAACAAAAATGTGCTCTCTATTATTAAACTGAATATGACCTTTTAACTTTTTTATGCTGTTACAGACTTATTTTGAAGGGTGAGACCATTGAGATGAATGCAAATGCACTTGGTTTGACCATGGAGAGTAATGGAATCAGAATTTTGGAGCCTTTTGACACCTCTATGAGCTATTCAAATGCTTCGGGAAAGACCAATATACATTTATCTGTTTCAGATATATTCATGAATTTTTCTTTCAGCATTTTGAAACTGTTTTTAGCTGTCGAAGAGGACATTTTGGCATTTTTAAGGATGACAGGAAAGAAAATGACAGTGATCTGCTCCCAGTTCGACAAAGTTGGAACGATAAAAAGTATGTAGCATAATTTATTATACTCTTTGTATTAGAGCAGAAAATACCTTATGTATTTGCATTCTGATTTTTTTTTTTAACAAACATCTCAGATCCAAATACTGACCAAATATATGCCTTTTGGAGACCTCATTCACCTCCTGGTTTTGCAAGTCTTGGCGACTATCTGACACCATTGTCTGTAATCTTTTAACAATGTTCTTCCTCTAGTTCTTGGTATCTTGTTTCATTTTTTTTTTTTTATTGATATATCGGTCTCCATGTAACAGGGATAAGCCACCTAAAAAAGGAGTTATTGTTGTTAATTCAACCTATACAAGAATTAAGAGACCTGTATCTTTTAAATTGATCTGGCCGCGTCTAGATTCTGGGAACGTTTCTGATCATGATATAAAGAGTGTTGATTCATTGCCAAATGGTGCTTTTGGTGGAGAAAGTTGTTCAATTTGGTTTCCTGAAGCGCCCAAAGGTTATGTTGCATTAGGCTGTGTGGTTTCTGCTGGAAGAACACAACCACCACTGGCTTCTGCCTTCTGTATCTCAGCTTCATTAGTTTGCTCATGTTCCTTGAGAGACTTCATTGCCATCAACACTACCAATTTGTATGTGTTACGTTGATTTTTTAACGCACAAATACATGTTAAAGATTTGTGGCACTAGATCTGTCAGTAGCTTATGCTCATCCAACTTTGAATGAATTACTGTCAGATCCTTTACTGTTACTAAAATACAAAATTGGGTAGGTTTGTTCAAGTAAGGTAGGAATCTCATTACTCGTGATCAATCTCGATGCATCTTTTGAGATCTGATTTAGGTTTTACACATTCTATCATGTATCTTTAGTAATTGGAACTATGGTCAATCCTGACTGCCTTAATATACGCATGTTTTGCTCCAGTGTTGTTTTCTTGATTAATTAGCCTCTTTATAGGAGTATTCAGTCGTCAGTCGTACAAAACTTTTGCTTGCCAGATTATATGTGTAATGGCTTCGTTAACTTTAAAAATTTGTAAATTTTGAGAGTTCTATTTACCAGATACATGCTTTGCTGCTGTTGACCTCGTTTATCTTCTTCCTGTCCTGTTGGCAAGGACATTTTTTTGAGTACCATTAATGTTACATTTCAGGAACATGCGAAGTTTTGCATTTTGGCGTGTTGATAATGCTCTTGGAACTTTCCTGCCAGCAGATCCAACTTCTTTCGACTTAGCTGGTACAGCATATGATTTGCGTCACATAATGTTTGGCTCTTTAGAAAGCTCTTCAAAAATATCGAAGGGTTCGAACGTCCAAGCTTCTCCATCTAGCCGCGGTCACAACCTCCAATCAGAAGGATCACTCTTGAACTCTGCTTTGCGCTTTGAAACTATTACTAGTTTTCGATTGATATGGTGCAATCAGGGTTCAAACTCAAGGAAAAAACTGTCTATTTGGCGTCCAGAAGTCCCACAGGGCACAGTATATTTTGGTGATATTGCTGTCAAAGGGTATATGATGCTTGTGATTTTTATTTTTTTTATTTTTAATCTTCTTCAACTCCTTTTGTTTTGTTTTGTTTTGTTTTGTTCCTTTGTTCTATTTTGCAAATGTAATAATTTTCTGACCTCTGAACTTAGATCTCTCTGAAAAAAATTGTCTATTTACTTGCATCTATTTTTCATCGTTCCATAATTCTAATATTTGGACATTAATGGACATAGGTATGAGCCTCCAAATAGTTGTATTGTTCTTCGTGATACTGAAGATGATGAGCTTTTCAGAACCCCTCTGGACTTCCAGCTTGTTGGGAAAATCAAGAAACAGAGAGGAATGGAAAGTATCTCTTTCTGGCTACCTCAAGCTCCTCCTAGCTTTTTTTCCTTGGGCTGTATTGCATGTATGGGAAAGCCTAAGCAAGATGAGTTCAACACGTTGAGATGCATACGCAGTGATTTGGTCACTGGTGATCAATTTTCAGATGAGAGTCTTTGGGATACATCCGATTCTAAGGTTGAGACAGAGGCATTTAGTATTTGGGCAGTTGGTAATGACTTGGGGACCTTTATCATACGCAGTGGCATTAAGAAACCTCCAAGAAGATTTGCTTTAAAGCTTGTAGATACCAGTTTACCCAGTGGTTCAGATGATACTGTGTTTGATGCAGAAATTAGGACTTTCTCTGCTGCACTTTTCGATGACTATGGTGGCTTGGTAAGAATTCTTATTCTGAAAACATTTTGTGACGTCATTGAGAAATTTTTTGAAACACATCCCTCCCGTGGGAATGTTCTGTCTTAAGCATCTAAGTCACAATAATAAATTTGTTTTATATTAATTAAACAAGTACCAATTCTCTGACATGGATTACTGTATTGCGAGGAATATTGGGCAGAAAGGTGACTCTAGAATAGATCAAAATTGTGCCTTTAGCTCATTGTTTGCTTGACTTTGGGTTCATCCTACTCTTGTATCTTATGTTCTTTCGGAAACTTCCATTTTCCCTATTGGGATTCAAGCTCTAATTCTCATGTATGAAACTTTTTAATGCTGCAACTCTGAAAGCTAATGAAACGATACAAGTCAAGCACATGAACATGCCTAAGATAAATATCAAATAATATGTATGTATATGTATGAGATATATCTTTATACCGGTGCTACACTTGTGAACCATGTGACAAGTTGTTTCCCTAATGTTTGCATCCTTGAGTTTGGCAGATGGTTCCCTTGTTCAATGTGTCTATAAGTGGAGTAGGGTTCAGTTTACACGGACGAAGGGACTATATGAATTCTACTGTCGGCTTTTCTTTGGCAGCTAGATCATACAATGATAAGTATGAAGCCTGGGAGCCTCTTGTGGAGCCAGTGGATGGAGTCTTAAGGTAATTTCCTTTAGAACCTAACACATTTAGGCAGCATTTATTTCCAATTCAACCTAAAGAAGGTCATCTACTTCGGTATTTGATACGCACAAATTCTATGTTTGCAAACTTGCTTTCCTCATTTATTAGCATATGGCATTATTTCTGTTTATTCACATGTTTATTCTATTTCATCAAGCATAAATTAAATTTAGTACTTTTTAGCAACTTCCTTAAATGATGCAGCTTATACTTGGTAAACTTTGTTGAAAATAGTTTCATTGTACCAGTTATTAGTAATCAAGTCTTTTAATATCTTGATTGACAAACGTTATATCACATTGTTGCACCTTTTGCACAAATCTGAGCGTTACGAAAGGATTTTATACTTTCACCTTAGGTCTTGCTGCAATTGCATTATTTAGTTGTGTAAAACTTGATTGTAAATTGCATCTTTAACTTGATGGATTTCAACTAATTTCATTGTGTACCTTTGCGTTTATGTTTAGTACTTTGCTGACTTCTTGTTACTTTCAGGTATCAGTATGATCTGAGTGCTCCACGTGCAGCTTCTCAGATACGTTTGACGTCTACAAGGGATCTTAACTTGAATGTTTCCGTTTCAAATGCTAATATGCTAATTCAGGCTTATGCAAGCTGGAACAATCTCAGTTATGTCCATGAATATGATGCAACAAGAGTAAGTTTCTTTTTATCCTTCTCAATAAATTGTTTAATTCCAGTTATTTTTCTACGTTCGACTTATCCTCTTTCCTCAGTCCTTTAGTTTGTTTATAACTTATATTTAACATTTCTCTTTCCTTTGAATATATACTGTTGAACAGGATAAGTTTTCTCCAGCAGTCGGTGGAAGATCTATAATCGGCATTCATCATAAGAGGAATTACGATATTATCCCTACAAACAAACTTGGGCAGGATATATATATTAGAGCTACTGAATTAACAGGACTCACAAATATTATTAGAATGCCATCTGGGGATATGAAGTCTGTGAAAGTTCCTGTTTCTAAGAACATGTTAGACTCTCACTTGAAAGGCAAACTTTTCAAGAAAGTTAGAAGAATGGTGATTGTTATGATAGCTGATGGAGAGGTATTTCAGTTGGAGAGCTGATTATAATTTCCACGTTCCTTTTTTGTTTTAACCTTGTGAGAATGACTTTTCTTGCCTTGTTTACTTGAATATTCCTGTAATGCAGTTCCCAAGAGTTGGAGGGTTGAGCTTCCGGCAGTATAGTGTAGCAATCCGTCTCACTCCAGACAGAAGTTTACGTAGTGATTCTCTGCTTCCTCGACAGAGTGCACGCACTTGTGGAAACTGTTCGGATCACTTGTCCTCTGAGCTTGAGTTGGTTAATTGGAATGAAGTATTCTTCTTTAAAGTTGATTCTCCAGTACGTAATTTAGGACCTTTTCTTTTTATATCTCAACATTTTCTACATAAAGGTCACACCTTTTGCTACCTTGTTTTGACAAATTCGTCCTTATGAGTTCACTTCCATAAGTAAAGGGGTTTGGATATCAATACAATTGGATAAATATATTACCAGGAAAATTTCTTTAGTCCCAGTGCAGATTCCACTATTTTTGTTTACAGTTATTATAGTTTATTCAGCATTTTTAATTATAAAAACTTAAAAAAGAAACGATAAGCTGTCCTCAGTAAAGGAAAGAAGGAAAAATACACACCTTTTTAATTAAGTTTCTACTTGTCACACTTATTCCTTGAACATGAAAGGATGGTCTTCTCAAGTTTTGGAAAAAACAACAATAGTTACAATGAAAGCTAACGTGTTTTTGTGTTGTTAGCATGAGTCCTTTATAGCAGCCACGGTAGTGCTTAGCGCATTTGTCTGCTGTCTCTGCTTCCATGTTTCCATTATAAATTGATATTTACACTTTATTTGTTAATTAACGCTTTACTTTTACTTTGGCATAATCTTCGTGAAGCAGCCTTTTTTAGTAATAATTTCATATTTCCTTTATTCCTTGTCTACTCATGTTCTTCCCTTTGCAACCACCTAAAATTCTGCCGTTGCAATTTTGCACAGGAGCAGTACACGGTGGAATTAGTCGTGACAGACATGGGGAAAGGTATATCTTTCTTCCACTCAGTTTCTTCTTTTCCTTTTTGGTCTTAATTCTATCTTTTTCTGAAAAGGGTGAGGAGGCTGTAGGGCACTTGTTTCTAAGATTACATTCATTGAATAACATTCTTTTTGTTATAAAATGCTGCTCCTCCCCTGCCTACAAAAGAAATTGACCTGTGCAAATATTGCAGCTTACCATTTTATGGTTGTGCATATGAATTATACCACGATACGTATGTAGCATGTATTAATATAGATACTTCACGGTTCTACCAAAAGTGAATATTGGAAGAGCAGTAGAAGTTGTTAGTTTACCAATTCTCCCAAAAGCTTAAGCTGTTAGGAGGTGGGCCAACAATAGTTTATATTTCAACACTCCCCCTCACGTGAAGGCCAGACAATGGGCAAACGTGCGGACAAATATTAATTTGAAAGTCCAACACAAATTATAAGGAGCCCGAAACATATTAAAGGCCCAACACGCAATGATAATAAAGGGGGTTAAATAGTGCAATTACAGGGGTTCGAACTCAGGACCTCCCGTTCTGATACCATGTTAGTTTTTTAATTCTCCCAAAAGCTTAAGCTATTAGGAGTTAGGCCAACAATAGTTTTATATTTCAACAGAAGTTGTTTCCCCTTGATTTTAATTGGTTTTTGTAGTCACTCCAACATAATACATGGATTAGATGGGCTTGGGGTTTGGGTTACTTTCTCCATAATCAACTATATTTGAAACATTTAGTAACCATGCTGTAAGTCATAAGTTGATGCTTGTATAGTTATCCTTCATTACCTATGTGAAGGTTGGCCCAAGAAGGGAAAAAAAAAAAAAAAAAGATACTAGGCTTCGATTTTTTTATAGTTCCATTTCTGCACTCCGTGTACAAAAGACCTGGAAGTCCTTTTTTTTTTTTTTTTATAAAAAAAAAAAAAAAAAGAGAATTAGCTTTAAAATCTGTCACAAAGAGATGAGGTACATTAGTAACATGATTTCAAATGACAATATGTAGATAATTTTTTTTTTTTTTCAATTTTAGGCTGGAAATCTGAGTATTCAGTAACAATAATTCACCAGTTTTTTATTTTTTTTATTTTTATTTTATGGTGAAATATATCTCAATAATAACATAAACTCAGCATAATAGCAAGATAAACTTACCAAGTTCTAAATAGCAGATAACTATAAATTCCTAATTATCTATATCTCGTTCCCCATCACTTTTAGCTTGCAGCTTTTGCTCCATTGTACTCTTGAATTCATGTGTTCTGCTCTTACAAACTCTTTGATATAATTGTTTCTCCTCAAGTTATTAATTTCATCATTTTGGTTAGCTTGCATCAACTTTAGGTCAGAAGTACTGAGAGCTTATGTTTCGTTTATAGGTTCTGCTGTTGGATACTTTTCAGCCCCTCTAAATGAGATTGCAGGGAACTTTGAAGTGAATCCACATACATCTGACCTAGCAAATATATGGACCTGGATAGAATTATCCTCGGCAGAAACTGCAGTAAACTCCATATTTTAGTACTTCATTTTTAAATCATGTCTGCTTTATAGGATAAAACTTTTAGCCTTTACTTGGCGATATTTGTGCAGGAAACAATTCAGGGAAATGACAGTAAAAAGTCGAGTGGAAGAGTGAGGTGTTGCGTACTTTTGTCACCAAGATCTGAAATTGAGAACAGTGATCAATTGTCTATTAGCAACAGAAGATCTGGATTTATTCAGATAAGTCCAAGCAGGGAAGGGCCATGGACGACTGTAAGGCTGAACTATGCTGCACATGCTGCTTGTTGGCGATTGGGGAATTATGTCGTTGCCAGTGAAGTTAGTGTCAAAGATGGAAACAAAAACGTGAATATTAGATCTTTGGTCTCAGTACATAATGCTACAGAGTTCATACTTGAATTGTGTCTTGTATCCCGAATATCGAGGGAAAGCATGGAGTCACTGGATGTTGCAAGTGACCCTGAAGGTTTACAAATTGATCAGAAGAAAGAAATTTACGTTGGAACTTTGAGACCTGGCGAAACTGTACCCCTTCCTTTATTTGCTTTGACGCAAACTGGAGTGTTCGTGTTGCAATTAAGGCCCTCTAACCTCAGTGATCCTGTTCAATATTCTTGGAGTTCTGTGGTAGATAGACTTGATCAATCAGAGGATTCAAGTAAACTATCCCTGCCTTCTGGAATAAGTGTATCATCTCTCACCGAGTCTGAGGAACTTTTGTCCTGTACTGAGATAAGTGGGACATCTTCGAGCAATTGCACAAAAATGTGGTTTTCTGTAAGCATACAAGGAACAGAGATAGCAAAAGACATTTGTTCTGACCCAATACAGGATTGGAACCTTGTGGTCAAGTCCCCATTATCTATCACCAATTTTCTTCCTCTTATGGCTGAATATTCTGTGATGGAGATGCACACAAGTGGAAATTTTGTTTCCTGCTCAAGAAGTGTATTCTATCCTGGAGAGACTGTGAATATTCATAATGCTGATATTGGAAATCCTTTATTCTTTTCTTTGCTTCCAAATAGAGGATGGCTCCCTGTGAATGTGAGATTTCGACACTAATATATTTATATGGAAATTTTCTTTTGCTACTAAATGTTTATGCATTTGACCCTTTAAACTTTTGATTATGCAGGAAGTTGTTCTCTTATCTCATCCTCATGAAGTTCCATCGAGCACAATAAGTTTGAGAAGCTCTATAACTGGAAGGTTCTAACTCATCACTCACAAAAGTTTTCGAATCTTTTATGCTCTTAGCTTCATTTATGGTGTTATTCAACTTTATTTCTTGTGTTGTTTTGATGTGTGCAAATTATTATGGTTTTTGCAGGATTGCTCAAATTATTCTTGAACAAACTTTTGATAAAGAGCGACCCCTGCAGGCCAAGACTGTTAGAGTTTATGCTCCCTATTGGTTTACAATTGCTCGATGCCCCCCGCTCACTTGTAGACTTGTAGATGTTACTGGAAAAGGACAGAAGCGGAAGTTCAGTGTTTTTCGTTCTAAAAAGGATAATGAAGTTGTCGTAGGGGAAATAACTGAAGAGGAATTGTATGAAGGCCATACAATTGCTTCGGCTTTGAATTTTAAATCGTTGGGTCTTGCAGTTTCTATTGCTCAGTCTGGAAAGGAGCGGTTTGGACCTGTTAAAGATCTTTCTCCCCTGGGTGATATGGTAGATGTCAAATATGCATTAATGCTCCCGGTCTACCATTAAACAAAAAGAGGATAATTTGTTTAAGAAATTGTTCTCTTGTTCGCAGGATGGAGCGGTGGATCTCTATGCTTATGATGAAGGAGAAAATTGCATGCAGCTTTCTGTTACCACAAAATCATGCTCTTTTCCATCTGTACCCACAAAGGTAGTTCTTCAATAATTAAATTCCTGTGAATTTCAACCAAAGGTGCTTGACTTATTGCCCTTTTGTTTAGGTTATATCCATCCGGCCATATATGACTTTTACCAACAGAATTGGTCGAGACATGCTGATTAAATTAAGTAGTGAAGATGAACCAAAGGTTCTTCGTGCATCAGATTCAAGAGTCTCCTTTGTATATCGTCAATCAGATGGACCTGATAAACTTCAGGTTAGCAAACTACTTCTTGTTCATTTTCTGCCGTGCTAGTTTAGCACGTGTTCATTTTCCAAAGGAAAGCGTTAGTTGCTTGGCTTGTTATGTAATTAAGTTTGATGCTTATTTTTTGTCGTTACTTTTTTCCATCTTATCTTATCTTGTCATGACATCTTTATCGATTATTGTGTTACTGTAATGTTGGTATTAGAGTCCTGTTTTTCAGGTTCCTTTTCATTTCATACTGAAACGAGTTCTCTCTTACATATGAAGAGATGCATTAAGTACCAAATTATCAAAGTATACTGCTGTATATCGCATTATCATAATATATGCAATATATCGCATTCTGCCATGTGTAAAGTTTAGTTATAATGTCTTTTTTTTTTTTTTTTTTGGTGAATCGAATTATATTGTCTTAGTTGGGAGATATGATCCATGTCTTCAACTTGGAACATACGGATTCATAAGTTAGTTAAAAAAAAAAATGTTCAAGTGGCTCACATGCACAATCATTTTCAATACCTTTAATTTATTAATTGTGAGTTGAACCATAACTGAGCATGCATTTGGATTGCAGGTTCAAACCTAAGTTTTTCATATCAACTTTTGTCTTTTGCTGAAAAGTCAACAAAAATTATAACTCATTTTTGAAAAGTCAACCAACTTCAACCTAAAAATTTCATCTCAAACCCGTGTTCCAAACGACCCCTGATTCCGGAGGATGCCATGTACTTCTTAACTTGTTGATGTTGTATAATAATCTTACATGTTTTTCTTTTTTCTATCTTAAGGAATTAAGGTAATGAGTCATCAACCATTTTTCTATTAATTTTCGTAGATCTTCTTTCTTTTTCATATTGTAAAAAAGTTTGTTAGAGATTTGAGGTGCCTAAAAACTAACAATTTGTTAGCTACTTCAAAAATAAGCATATCTGTACAAGTTTATGAAGTATGCTCGTTGAGAATGGTGAATGTGTCAGTCACCAAATTTTTATTAACATATGAAGTTGTAAATAACATTATCCATCCTCTGTTTTGGAATCATGACTGATTAAACGTTTTCCTTGAATTTTATATCAAGTAAAAGTCCGTTTTCCTTTTCTAGCTAAAAAAAAAAAAAAAAAAAAGGTCCGTTTTCCTTCTAACCAGATAACGCCACCTCCTGTTTGTGAAATTAGCCTCTTTCTCTATAACGACTTGAAAAGATCTGGAGTTCTGGTTGAATACTGAAGAAACCATTTGTTTTGTTTCCAGGTCCGGTTGGAAGGGACCAGTTGGTCATATCCTGTTCAAATTGTAAAACAGGATACAACTTTTCTTGTTTTAAGGAGGCATGATGGTTCTAGGATTTTCGTTAGGACAGAAATTCGGGGTTATGAGGAAGGATCTCGCTTCATTGTTGTATTCCGCCTGGGATCAACCACTGGTCCCGTCAGGTACCTTTATGCTAAAATAAATTTATGTTTTGTGTGTGCACATTTTCATATGTTGTTAAATTCATGTTCGTCAAACATTGGCTTTTTTTAAAGTAGATTGCATGACATGGATGTTCATTGTTAGTAACTTATCAAAGCTTTTCTTGAGCAGAATTGAGAACAGAACAGCCAGCAGAAAAATCAGTTTTTGCCAGTCTGGTTTTGATGAAGATTCCTGGATTCACCTAGAGCCTCATTCAACAACAAATTTTGCGTGGGAGGATCCGTATGGCCAAAAATATATAGATGCTAAGGTTGATGACGGATCTGATACTGGTGTTTGGAAACTTGATTTGGAGAGGGCTGGATTTCATGCTTCAAAAAATGCAGAATTACGATTGCAGTTCCATGTTATGGAAATTGGTGATACCAAGGTTGCTTGGTTCACAGATGAGAAGACCTCTGCGTCAAATTCAGCTGAAGAAATCAGGTGTTTTCCACTTGATATTAATTGGGAACATGCTTTTACGCAGACAAAGATACAGAACGATGCTTTGCCTTTTGAAGTCATAGTTGAGTTGGGAGTAATAGGAGTTTCTATTATAGACCACAGACCGAAAGAGCTCTCTTACTTCTATTTGGAGAGAGTCTTCGCATCTTATTCAACTGGCTCCGATGATGGGACAACAAGCAGGCAAGGCATAATATTCTTATAGTATATGAACCTTTGTTCTATTGTATGTTTAGTTCTCGTTTAAATGCATTGTAAATAAAATTACAAATAAAATAATGGATGTGCTTTGAAAGTAAATATGAAATCAATTTATGACATGTTTTCGAAGTTGCTATCCTACTGGACGATACCACCGCCCAACAGCTTTAGCCTTTTAGGAGAATTCATAATCTAGCATGCTCTAACGTTATTCCCTCATTTTCTTTTCTCTTACTATTATTACTATATATAATGCTTTAATAAAAACAACTCCTGGATGTTTTCATTTGCTTCAGATTCAAGCTCATATTGGGCCACTTGCAGCTGGACAACCAGCTTCCTCTGACTTTGATGCCTGTGATGTTGGCACCTGAAGCGACCTCTCGCATGCACCAACAAGTTTTCAAGATGACCATCACAATGCGTAATGAGAATACTGATGGGATCCAAGTGTTCCCGTATGTGTATATAAGGGTAAAATGCTATATAAATACATTATTTTTACAATTTTTTTTTGAAATTGTAAGGTTTTAAAAGTATGTATATACAGAAAAGATGCACCTTTTTAGGGTAACTCGCATCGAAAGGATTTTAAAGCTATGTTTGACATCATAGGTAACCGAGAATACTTGGAGGCTCAACATTCACGAACCAATAATTTGGGCTTTTGTGGATTTCTACAATAATCTCTATTTAGACCGTCTTCCCAAAAGTTCCAGCGTCAAAGAAGTTGATCCAGAAATACATATTGGGTAAGTATCTTGCCCCTTCTTTGTCAGTTGAAAGTCATCTAGGAAAATAATTTTGGAAGTATAATTTTTACTTTGCAAATTAATCTGAATAGATGTATAATGTGCCCCTAGATTTATGCAAATAATTTTTTAGCATTTTCCACCTTCAAAATCCTTTTTTTCTTTTTCTGACAGTGATCATGTAGTCATATTTGTTACGCCATCAAGTTCTAGTTAAATCATTCCTTCTTGACGTTGATTTCATCAAAAGCTTATGGTGCTTTGGTTAGTATATGCTAAAGCTTAAGTTGCCAGCTACGTGCACAAATAGGATGTTTATAAAATAGGGGAGGAAAAGTAGGCGTTTCGATTTATAGATGTCCTATGCTGTCTGTTGTATTGCTGACTACCAATGTGATATTTTACTTTTTAGTGAAATAATCTGTGGAATGATGATAGTATGTTACCTTTTCATTCAGCTTAGTAGATATTTCGGAAATAAGGATGAAGTTGTCACTGGAGACAGCACCAGCCCAGAGACCTCATGGAGTTCTAGGAGTGTGGAGCCCTATACTGTCAGCTGTTGGAAATGCATTCAAGATCCAGGTCGGTCTCAAGTTTACATTTCTAGTGCTAGGTTTGTCATCTGATGATATATTTATACAAATTCAAGTAGTTCCCTCTATATGCAGGTTTTATTATTATTATTATTTTTTTTTTGTTTGGGGGGGGGGGGGTGGGTACTATCTACAAATGAAATTTTGAGAATGAGCCATTTTGACAGTTTGAACACCCAATGTTTCTCATTTAGCTTACACACAACCTACGTGATCCTTTCATCCCTACTTTCAACATGATTCTCGCACACAGCCCGGAAAGTTGTAAAAGTCATTATCGTACAATTGCAACTATTTTAAAAACTTGGGTGTGGAGCAATTTGAACTCTACAGCTTGTGACGGAGTCAGGTGTAATTGCAACATTTCATGTTACCAAAAGACATGTAGAATATAGCAACATTTTCTGTCGCCAAAGGCATGTAGAACAGAATCTAGGAAATAGATAGGACTGAACAAACAATCAAACAGGGATACTCTGTATTCCTTATTACCAACACTGATACAAGTATATGTTAGAACTAAGATTCAGCTCCCTCTTGTTTCAAGTGCTTGCTATTCATTCAAGCTTACTACCACAAATGACACTCCAATCCCTCTATTTCAGGTGCATCTGAGAAGGGTGATGCATAAAGACAGATTTATGCGGAGAAGTTCTATTGCTTCTGCTATTGTTAACCGTGTTTCGAGGGATCTGATCCATAATCCTCTGCATTTAATATTTTCAGTTGATGTACTTGGTATGACAAGTTCAACATTAGCTTCTCTTAGTAAAGGTTTTGCAGAGCTTTCAACTGATGGACGATTTTTGCAGTTACGTTCTAAGCAGGTACGTTTTTCTCTTGATCTCTACTACAGTATTGTCAACATATGTAGTTTGAATCCCGAATCTAAGTTCAAGTTGAAATCAGGTGTGGTCAAGGAGAATTACTGGAGTGGGAGACGGGATTATTCAAGGAACGGAGGCTCTTGCACAAGGTTTTGCTTTTGGGGTGACTGGAGTAGTAAAAAAGCCCGTAGAGAGCCTCAAACAGAATGGTTTGATAGGACTCGCTCATGGACTCGGGCAAGCTTTTTTGGGAGTTATCGCACAACCAATGAGTGGGGCTTTGGATTTCTTCTCATTGACTGTTGATGGGATTGGCGCGAGTTGCTCCAAATGCTTGGAGGTTTTGAGTAGCAAGACCACGTTTGAAAGAGTCAGAAACCCTAGGGCTATTCATGCTGATGGTATACTGAGAGAATATTCCGAGAGAGAAGCTCTTGGCCAGGTACTTTTACATCATACGTTATACATTTTGGAGGAAATGCTGGATCTTAGCAAAAAGAAACTAAAAGGGGGAATTTAAAAAATAAAAATAAAAAACAAGGAGTGGGAATGCTATAATCAAACTGACAGTAAAAGGAATGCGCTTTGTTATGTGAACTTTAGAGCAGTTGTGTCTAACTGCAGTAACGTAGAGTTAGTTTTCACCATGGCAGGTAGGGGAATCTTTTTTTCTTTTTAAGAGCTTTGGGGGATTAAAATAATTATTCCCATGGTATTTAGTATGAGCATGCTCTTATCATGCTGCAAGATCTACTACGATTCCTAGAGTGCGTTCCTAACTTCTCTCCATCTCTCATTTTTGTTTCTTCGTTTGCGTACTGTGTTCCTAGATGGTACTTTACCTAGCAGAAGCAAGTCGACACTTTGGCTGTACGGAGATATTCAAAGAGCCCTCAAAATTTGCGTGGTCTGATTATTATGAAGAGCACTTTATTGTGCCATACCAAAAGATTGTTCTGGTGACAAATAAACGAGTCATGCTGCTTCAGGTTTGTCAGGGAGTCTCAGCTATAGATGTTTAATCAAGTTTTTCTGTGTTGGAAATTTACTCTTCACTCTTGTACGTTTTACTTCTTAGTGCCAAGCTCCAGACAAGATGGATAAGAAACCTTGCAAAATTTTGTGGGATGTGTCTTGGGAAGATCTTATGGCTTTGGAGTTGACAAAAGCAGGCCGCAATCAGCCATCAAGCTTGATCCTCCATCTTAAAAATTTTAGGAGATCGGAAAATTTTGTCCGAATTATAAAGTGCAATGGTGAAGAATCAGAAGGAAGTGAACCCCAAGCTGTTAGGATCTGTTCGGTTGTCCGTAAGATGTGGAAAGCATATCAGGCTGACATGAAAAACCTAACTTTGAAGGTAAACTTTGTACAGATGCTAGTTTCATATATAATAAATCATTTTCTTTGAAACTATAATTGTGGCACGATTTTCCTTCCTCAGGTTCCATCAAGCCAGAGATATGTGCATTTTGCTTGGAATGAAGCTGATGGGAGAGAACTGCGGAGATCAAATAAGTCTATTGTTAGATCGAGAGAACTCTCCTCACCCAGCACTTCATCTGATGGGAGAAGATTTGTTAAACACAGTATTAACTTCACAAAGATTTGGGGCAGCGAACAAGAGTCGAGAGGTCGATGCACATTATCTAAAATAAAGGTGCTTCAATTACCTCAATTAAGTTCTTCTTGCGATTATACTTCTGCTGTGGTAATAATTTTGAAATTATTTTACGTTTAGGTTTTGGAAGACGATGCAATGTGTAGCATTTGGAGACCAATTTGTCCAGAGGGGTAATTTCAAAGTTTTATATCTTTTAATTCTTTAAGATTGTACAGAACTTTATCATTTTCTTGTTAGTTGCCATGCTAGAGTAATTACCTTGCACTTATCAAATGATTTTTTGGTTTAGAATTCTTTTTGTGAGCTGAATTACCTTAAAATTTAGTGTCAGGTTCTTTATATGAAAATTTTTGACTTTTGATATCTGTATCAAACTCTTCCTCTATCTCACTTTACTCACTATACATAATAACCAACTCAACGGCTGGCTTGACCTAAACCTATCTATTGATTAAGGTAAGGAAGGCGGTTTCATATTGCCTTGTATATGCAGTATAACTTGAATGATATTGATAATATCTTCTTCAAGTTGTAGCTTTTCGGTGCATGAATGTTAAGTTATAAAAGCTCTTAATGACCTTTTGTTTACTGAAAGGGAGTTGGCTCTTGGTTTTACTCCAACCCTCCTCTCCCACAAAGAAGAGAATAAAAACAAAGAAAGAACTTATTGATTTCCCTTTATCCCTCTTTATTTTTTTTTATTATTATTATTTTTTTTAAACTGCTATATGTATATATCCCACTTCTAAACAAATATGAAATTCGTCGTAGTGCTGTTTTTCCTGTAACGCTAGTCCAATAAAGTAATACACAACTTGTTTTTCCTCTGCAGCATATTTGTACGGCTTACAAATGAATTTTACCATTTTCGAACTTCTGTTTTATGCCAAGATACCGCTATGAGAACATCATTTTTAACACTCAAACGTGGTTTCTTTACTTTCAGATATGTCTCTATCGGGGATATCGCTCGTGTTGGCAGCCATCCTCCAAATGTGGCTGCTGTTTATCACAACATTGACAGATTGTTTGCCCTTCCTGTAGGTTACGACCTGGTAAGAAAAATCTCATCACTTGGAGAAACACGAAGTCCCGAGTCGTATTATATTTGGTTGCTTCCCTAATGTACCCCTGAAATGCAAAGGAACTTTGGAAATAAATAGTATAGTTTCTAAGTGGTATCCAAATTCAGGAAAAGGATACACACACCCAAAGAGATTTCTGACACTACCTTTATGTTTTAATAGCTTCAAATTGACAGCCTTAGGACTACAGTAGTAAAACAATACCTCGACAGACCATCCTGCTTATTAGATTTCGTTTGTCCACACAGTTACAGGGTTAACACGTTGAGTTCATTTTTCGCTCGCTATAGAAGTTGTCTAGGATGCGCAGAGAGTGCTTATGCCATCATTTCATCCCATCAAACAGACTACGTATCTTTCCATGATATGATCTATATATATACATATATATTTATTATTTGGTATGTGGCCCTCTGGCGACCCACTTAAATGATTTGAAAGAAAACCTCTCAGGTTCTGAACTTGGGACCTAAGACCCTGAATTCCTCTTCCTACTTGTTGAGCTAGCCCCAACGGGGTTATGATATGATGATGATAATGAACGAGTATGATCATGTTGAGCATAATGGAAGTGTGTCCTTTAAGTTTTAAATAGCCATTCTTTTCTGTTACAAAATTGGATACTAAACATTGGGAATGAGCAGGTGTGGCGAAACTGCTTGGATGACTACATTACCCCCGTATCAATATGGTATCCTCGGGCTCCAGAGGGATACGTGTCTCCTGGTTGCGTTGCTGTGGCAAGTTTTGAAGAGCCGGAACGCGATGCAGTCCACTGTGTGGCTGAATCACTTGCAGAGGTAACTGAATTTGAGGAGCAAAAGATCTGGTCTGCTCCGGAATCTTATCCATGGGCATGCCATATCTATCAAGTTAAAAGCGATGCTCTTCACTTTGTTGCTCTTAGGCAAAGCAAGGAAGATTCCAACTGGAAACCTATGAGGGTTCATGATGACCCTCAGCCTCTATTGGAATCATTGAAAGCTCAATGAATGAACACCCCATTTCTTTTCTGCCGACTTTGTCTTCTAATTTTTGCAAGGACCAACCCGTTTGATGATGAAAGACCTTTGCCAAATGTGTTGTCTGATACTTTCTTTAATTTGTACAGTGTCTATAGGACATTTTTTGTTGTCACAATCTTTTCAGATATGGTTTGGAGTAGAAAATTTTTGGACCTCAACTATGGCTTATGAGTTACGAGCCACATAGATAACTTGCAGTTCTTCTGAGAGTACCACACAGGAATGTATAGACAATATTTTGAGCAGAGTAAAAGTGATATTTTTTTTCTCTCTCTTGTTTTTTTTTTTGGGCGCTGCAAAACGTTTTTCTGTAATTCCGACTTTTTTTGTTTCCTTTGATGAAATGAACAAGAAAAGGGCTACAATTTGGTAAACATGCATACTTTTCTTGCTTCCTTTGGAGGAAGGGAATCATGGTGTTTTTTGTTTATTTTCAAAGCGTTTGAGAAAAGTAAGTTGAATTCTTTGGTAGTTTCAACTCGAACCCCCAGTAGCTGTTGTATTCTATATGCATTAGCTAGTCAGTAACTGCTTCTCTTCCTCTTCGAGTCTTTCCAACCATTTTAGTCCCAGATCACATCCAGCTTTGGCTGCAATCTCGAACTGTTCTTTTGCCATCTCTACTCGACCCATCAGATGGCTTTCTTCGTCCTTCATAATCGCTCTTTTGGATAAAGGTATCCTCTTTGAGCTTAATTTTGTTGGACACTCTGGGAGTTCCACACCTGAGAATTACTAATTAGTTCATGTTCTGATAGAAACAGCATGGAAAACTGAGGAGTAAGATGCGGACATCCATAGCTAATTTCTTTATTTTTTTTTGAGACCATAGCTAATATTCTTGAAAACTCGAGTTGAGTATCATAATATAATATAACGCAAATATATATATATATATATATATATATGAGCACAAAGAACTAACCGTTAAGAAGAAGAGATCCGCATGCTATAGCTGCGCCAGCGTGTCCCTGCATATATTTTAAGTGACAATAAATAATTTGTTCTAGTTTTCTTTCTTTTTTTTTTTTCTTTTTTTTTTTTTTTTCAATTAAGAAAAGAAAAATTAGCGTTGAACCAAATGTCAAAGCTTAATTCCTTTTTCTAACTTGTGGTTTGAGAATTATTCTCGGCGACATGACTTTACAACTATGAAACATATAGCTAGCAGTTACAAAGATGGGTCAGAAACATTGCCGAAAACTTTCATTTCATTTTGTCCCCAATTCACATGCTCACTAAACGTACTACTACTGATTTTTTTAACCTTAGAATATCGCTATTAATAATGCAACCCCGTCCAGGTCATTTCAAAGACCAGTTTCGAGGATATGTCCTTAAAACAGTACTCCATTTCACGTTCAATAAGCTCTCTCTCTCTCTTTTCTTTTTTTTTTTTGGTGGGGGGGGGGGAAGAAACATCTCTCTTAATGACTAATACAAAGTTACCATTCACATCTATATCCAATCTATTGCCCTTTGTAAATGAAATTGAAGCGATGTACCTTTTCAGATGCCTTATAAAAACACCATAGTGCTGAGTTTATATCTCTCCTCACGCAATCTCCGGTCAAGTATACGGCACCCAGAAGGTAAAGGGCACCTGGATGAAACTAAGCAGAGGGAGCTCTAGTAAGTTTTTAGCACGTTTTCAACACATCATTACTTTGAAGAGAGAGAGAGAGAGAGCACCCTTGATAAATAAATAAGAAGAAGAACGAAGGATTCCAGCAAAATTAATTTTAAAAAAAAAATTAAAAAAAAAAAGAACCAAGGAAAAATCACAATATATTGCCATTGGAGAAACATACCTGGTCAGCAGCCTTCTCCAGATAATAGAAAGCTTGTTGATCAGATTGGACATATGGATTCTATTCCGAAAACCAAGTGAGCAAGCATTACAAACAATCTTTAAGACAAGTTTTAAAATTGACCAAAAAAAGAGATGATCAAATTGTGGAAATCATAAGCTTTAAACCATAATGTCTCAAAAGCAGAAGTATGAGAACATTTGTCGAACCTTTCTTGATTCGAACAGAAAATGGTAAATTGATTATTGGAAAACTTTGTTGAACGGTTAGATAAAGAACTGATGCTTACAACAAAGTGCATAGTCCGACAGTCTGAAGTGGCGTTCAATGAAGTTAATTATGTTCTAACTATCATTGCTACTGCTAAAAACGGCTAAAAACTTTTAACGGGCCAAAAAGGAATACAACTACTTCATATGCACCAACAAAATATGACATGAAGGAGGAACCCCACCTCAACTCTCATTCGGCAACCTAGTTCATATTGTGCCTCTTTATCGCCCATATTTGCAGCCTCTACTAGCAATGCAGCTCCCCTAGAACAATGAAGAAGACAAACAATTAGAAACATATAGATGAGAAGTCTGACAAAGAATGCTCATCTGCAACAATAAGCATGTACTCAACCACAGATCAGAATACACCGGTACTCCTTCGAGATCATCTAAATAACCGACTGTGGCTCACAACAAACCAAAAACAGAACTCAAAATTTTGTTTTCTTGATCAGGCTAAACATTGCAAACAAGAAGCCATGATCCAGCAGATATGAACTGTTTTTCCCCCCTTGGATTTCATGGACTCGGAACAATGATTTAACCTCTAAACTGGTATTTGTCATCAACGGCTTTTCTAATCCATTTGATCAGATCCCGTTAAAACCAAACTAAATTACCACTCATCGTTCTTTTTCCTCCTAATGTAACATAAAGAGAATCCCTGTAATCCCTTTTCCCTTTTTTTTTTTTTTTTCTTCTCTCTCTCTCTTTTGGTGGTTGGGAAGGGGGGGGGGGGGGGGGGGGGGGTGGTGTGTTTGTTGGGCTGATCCAGGCAAATGATCATTACCTGTGTCAGAGAAAAACCAGAGCTACACAAATTTTATAAAAAATAATAATAATAATAATAATAATAATAATAAACACTTGTAAGTACTACTACTTACACTGCTTTACAAGCCCCGGGGACATGATATTTCAAATGCAATCTCGACAACCAATATCTGGCATGTGTATTCGAGTTGTCTGCCTCAAGAGCCAACTCAAAATTCTCCTTCGCCGCCTGATACATCGTAGTGTTAAACTATTATAATACATTCAAATCAGTTCTTTTCACCAATACCAGATCAATCAGCAATCACACGAATTGAAAGCCAGTTTCTTTTTGAAGATTTTACAACTAAAACCGAATCAAGTTCTGCAACGATTCTAAGAAAACAATGACTGTTAATTCTATCGTAGACAGCCACTACGATCCTTCAAGGATCATATTATACAGAAATAAAAACATAACATGAAATTTATTCAGTATAACAATGACATTGAAGAAATATAAAGTATAACATTTCAATGCCATATTTACATAGAATAAATATCGTGTTACACATTTCATTTCTACATATATATATATATATATACATATATATAAACTTAATCTTAAAAAAAAAAATGCTAAAACAATTAATCATACTCTGAGAAGAGGAATAAGGCGTTTATCATGGAGCTCGGCGTAGTCAATGACTCGATCAACTTCCTTGAGAGCGCTCCATCCTTTAGCTACAAACTCCATGGCCTTCTTGTTCCTGCTATGGATTTCTCTCTGCCAAAAAAAAAAAAAAAAAAAAAGGGTGAAATATGATTTCAAGATAAAGGTGTCTGATGGGAAAGTGGGATTTCTGGGAAATAACCCTTTGGTTGAATAGAAGAAGAGAGACAGTAAGTGGGCTCCGATTGGCCCTGGTGAAGAGCTTTTTCATCTTTTTTTCTTTTTTCTTTTTTTTTTTTTTTTTTTTTTTTGGTCCTCTGTGAGTGACTGACAAAGCTACCGGCGACTATGAGGAAGACGAAGTTCCAAAGTGTGAGGGTGGAAAATGGGCTTTGGGCCGACTGAGTTTCGAAATAAGTAGATGGGCCTTCTCTAAGCCCAGTTTTAGATTCAGGCCATTTGCAACGAGAAAATTACCTAAATAACCACACTTTTTTAATCTATTGATTAACATGACACAAATTTCTCACTCTTAATTAACATGACACAAATTTTAGTTAAATTTATTTTAATTTTAGATCATATCACTCTAGTGTTAATTTTTTATATCATATTAATGGAATGATCTCTACATTCGTGTCATTCAAGTGCTACTACACACTTCTACACTGAAACAAACTACTTTAGAATCGAAAATCTTTCAAGAGAGAAAAATCCTACCTCAAAGTTTTATAATCTCTTATTAGCAAAATGACTCAAACACTTTCTTTTTCTTTTTTTTTTTTTAATTAAATAGTCTTTCAAAACTTTCTATTAGCAAAATAATTTTAGAACTAGTAGAAACAATCAAGAACGATCAGGTTTTCAAACGGTCATTCCTATATTAAAATAAAAGAAATTTATTTTGCTAATTTCAATACTTATTGTCATTTTGGCAAATACTTCTGTTGAAGAAGACCAAAGGATTTTTTTTTTCCCCTTTTAATTCTATTTTGAAATGTTCCCGAGTCATTTAGTGTACTCCAAAAGAGGAAGAAAAACGAGACCAACTAGCTAAATTATGAGCCGCAAAATTAAAACTTTCTAGAGATCCAGCTGAAGTCGAAACCAGCAAACTAAGAGGCGAACACAGAGCAATCGCGAATCAGAAACTGACAACTCCAGTGAGAACTGTGAAAATGGAGTGCTTCAAAGAGAAAATAGCAACCACATTGCCACTCTCATAAATAACAAAGTTCCAACAACAACATCCTTTTTTTTTTAGATGTCCTTTAACAAAAAAGGATGTTTTGCTTCTTTTTTACGATTTTGAGGACCTTTAAAAAAAATGTTTAGAGGTCAATGGGCATACTCAGTAAAGAGTTCAAGACCATCTTAGCAATTTATCCAAAAAAAAAAAAATATATATATATATATATATATACACATTTCTTATTGATAAACTAAAGTTGAAAGTTGCAAGTCACAAAAAATAAATGTTTCTTAAAAATATTAAAAATTTAGATCCCCTGTTCCTATTAGTTTTCAAAAGTAATATATATATATATATATATATAATAGGATATTCACGGATCGAATTATATGAATCATATCTCAATACGTAATTCAATCCATAAAATATCAATTAATTAGACCCCAATTCAATATACAATTATCAGATTCCAAGGATTCAATCTATTATCTTTAAAAATTAAAATAAACATATTAAAATATTAAAGAATTCAACAAATATAAACTGTCATAACACAATTAAATTCAAGTTTTCAATAATAAATTAGATTATAACACCACAATCCATTTCATAAACAAATATCAACTACAAACTCAAAAATAAAGTGTTCACATTCATCAACATCACTATATATAAAATTTACATTCATGTATGAATGTTCCAAATCCGCAAATTTCACAAATTGAAAACTCATCAATCCAATTTACAACAATCTTAATGAAAAAAACTTAGATTACTTAATATGCGTTTGGTGTACGGGTTAACACTGAATTTTTTATGTCGAAATTGAGTTGAATTGAATTTGCATTTAGTAAAGTGTTTGAACTGTCGAAACTAAAAAGTGAAAAACTTGAAATGTGTTCAGAAAAAAAATATCAATATGGAACTTATTTCGTTTGTTTTGAAATTCTATACAATTTATAAAAAAAAAAATTATCTCATTTAAACTTGTATATGCAAAGTTATGAACTTTTAAAGTTTGAGTTATAAAAACCGTGAATGATAAAATGGATGTTGATTTTTAATAAAACAACAAAAATAAATTGAAATTTTTGGGTTTAGATTGAATTAAACCTTAGGTGCAAAGTCCAAACACATGTATTTTGGTGCGTATATCTACCATCATCCCTTAATTAAACAAATATTTAATACATTTGTCCGAAAAAAATGAAGTTCAAGATTATAAGAAAAGAAAAGAAAAGAAGATACAAACACATTTAAAGTTTGAGTTATAAAAACCGTGAATGATAAAATGGATGTTGATTTTTCATAAAACAACAAAAATAAATTGAAATTTTTGGGTTTAGATTGAATTAAACCTTAGGTGCAAAGTCCAAACACATGTATTTTGGTGCGTATATCTACCATCATCCCTTAATTAAACAAATATTTAATACATTTGTCCGAAAAAAATCAAGTTCAAGATTATAAGAAAAGAAAAGAAAAGAAGATACAAATTGTGATGTGGAGTTCCAATCAAGCCATCTCATACAAAAAAAAAAAAAAAAAAAAAAAAAAAAAACTCTCGAACGAATTAACGGTCAAAACACGTACGGGCCAACGGCATTTCATTTGGCAACGGACACGTGCCGAAACATGATTCGTCCAAACATGTCGGCATTCATAATTTTTGTAATTTACGAAACTGCCACTTACCCGCCATTGCCTCCATCCACTCTCTACCCTTTTATATTCATTCAACCACATTCATCTTCCACCAATAATTGCGATCTTCACATTCTCAAAACCCAAAAAAGATCTTCACTCTCTCTCTCTCTCTCTCTCTCTCTCTTTCTAGAACCAGAGAAAATGGACGGTCTGATCAAGGGCTTGATCGACGTCGCGCTCGGTCATGGCGACGATCAGCGCAATGAACCAGGGCCACAGTCTCGTGATGAACGGTCCAGATCCAGTTGGGCGGAGGTTGGTCTCCTTTGATCTGTGATTTTGTGATTTTCTTGCTCTTTCTTCTCTTCTCCGATTTTTGTAGCTTTGATTGTGTGCTGATCGGCGGTCGTGTGCGCAGGTGGTGTCCGGTGAGCAGGACAATGATGAGCAGAGCAGTGACCGTCGCTCGCACGGCCATGGCCGGGACCAGTGGAATGCTGAGGTCTGGTCTGGTCTGGTCTGGTTTTGATTTGATTTTGATTAATTTTGAGTAAAATGATGAGATTTTATCGGAATCTAAGCGAATCATGGTTGTTTTTTGGTTTGCAGGGAGAGAGTCATTTCGGGCGCGAGGAGTGGCAGAATGTAGATTCGAGACCGTCAAGGAGAAATCAAAGGGTTAGAAATTGTGTATTGTGCCCTTGGCTTTTCTTTTTTTTTTTTTTTCCCCCTGTGTAATTAGATTGGTCTTTTTTAATTATCGGATTCGTGATTTATAGTTAATTGTACCAATTTTTGAATTTTGGATCGTATTTGCTATATTGTATTTTTGAAGAATTTCACAAAGGAAAAGAAGCGTTTATAAAAATGAAAACTTTTGGGGAGGAGAGGTACAGAAAAACCGAAAAAAGCCATGAGGACAAAATAGTTATTAGAATTTTCCAGAACTAGTTATTAGAATTCTTATGACAAAATAGAATGTCGTGATCATAATTTCTCAAGACTCTTTTGATCAGAACAGACAGGGTGCCATGAGGAGAATTGCTTTGATATGTCAATTATCTGACGTTGGAGTTTTAATATCAGTCATGTAAACTCTTGTTATCCTAAGAGATACTTTGGAACTAAAAGAAATTGAATTTGTGGTTTTACATCAAAGTAGCTATTATGTTTTTCAATGGTTTCATAGTCACAAAAAGATAGATTGTCGTGATTGTCTTGACGAGAATTCCGATGTTTTTTCTATGTTGTTTCACTGTTTTCTGTTTTATTTTTTTTATTTTTTTATTTTTATTTTATTTTATTTATTTGGGTTCTCACTATGCAGATTCAACATGAGGAATACCAGCAGGGTGGAGATAGTTATGAGCAAAGCCAATGGAGTAGAAAGGTTTATTTTTCAGTAGTGACTGATGTAGATTGATTTAGTGGAGTCCATTTTGAACTGTGTAATCATTCTTTTATTCTCTCAACGATTCATATAGGAGGATGAGGAAAACAACAATGATGGTTGGGAGACTGTTGGACAAAAGCCCCCAAGGCGACAACACAAGGTTTATTCTTCCACTATGTCATAAATTGAAAAGCCTATGTAAATGCATCCAGTCATATGATATGGTGATGTGATGATCTCTACGTTAATCATTCTGGTTGGATATTTTCTTGAAGCTACGTTTCTTGTTATTGGATAATGAATAACGCAACCTAGTTGCAGGTCTTAGTTGGGTTGATAATTGGCCATACTGCCTATCAAAATAGAGGAAATATATGTGTGTATGTATGTTTATATAATTGGCCAAATAAACTCTATCCCTCATTCAATTAGTAGATCCACCAGTAACACAGTTATGTCAATACCCATTCTCTGTGTCCACAGCCTTTTAAGGAAATAACTTTCTTGTTAATAGTTTTGAATTGGATGGATGAAATCGGCATTGATGGTTATATGTATTGCTTTGTTATGTTTTTTTTTTTTCCCCCCCCCCTTTTCCCAAGGATATCTCATCCTCTTTCCTTATAATTGATTTCAGGATCAATAATAAGGGTTTTTCTTATTTTTTTTAAAAAAAAAAAAAAAAAAAAGTGTCCACGGACTTTCATGAATTTCTCCTTCAATGAGAAAAATATTGAAATGCAGATTTTGTGCAGTTAACATTGTGTAACTTATACCGAGCATGCACTGTAATTGACAAATCAGCAGGTTCAGAAGGATAACTGGAATGGATACAAACGGCCAGCTAGTGAGCAAGAATACTCTGATGAGGTTGATGTTGGTTCTAGTGTAGAGCCAACAGAAGAAGAGCTTGGCGACCTCTCACAAGCATGCAACAAACTATGGGAACTTGATACAAACCATCTGGTACCTGGCAAGGACTATGAAATCGACTGTGGTGAAGGAAAGAAGGTCTTCCAGAAGGAAGACATGGCGGGGGGAAGCTTATTTAGCTGGGTGAATGAAGATGTATTCAGGAAGCCTACATTTGCTCGTTTTTGTTCTCTTCTAGATAATTACAATCCAAATGCAGGTTGCAAAGAAGTTGTCACTTCCGAAGAGAAGCAAGAGCAAGCTGCATTTATTGAAGAAATCAGCAGAACTGCGCCGATAAAATATCTTTACAAGTACCTCTCATCAAAAGGCATTGTGTCTAATAACTTTCAAGATTTTAAGCGAACGCTGACAAGGCTTTGGTTTGACCTCTATGGCCGTGGTGGTACATCCGGTTCTTCGTCTGCTTTTGAACATGTTTTCGTTGGAGAAGTCAAGCAACGTGACGAACAAGAGATCTCCGGCTTCCATAATTGGCTTCAGGTATATCTTTTCACTTCCTAACAATTATGCATGCAGTTTTCTGAAGCATGAAGTTCGCTCCCCATCCCCCGTGCCCAAACCAATAGACACGCATGCAAAGAGCCCCAAAAATATAATATTATTGGGATCAAATCTTGTAGTGTCATTACTGATCATCTGTTAACATCTGATTGGATGCTTAACTATCAGTTCATTTTTGGTTCTTTAGAAACTTCTAGGTTGTCTGGCCATGCAGTTTAGAAGCTTTATTTCAAAATTAATCAAAGGGAAAGATGTGTCATTTCTTTTCTTTTGGAGGGAATTGGAAATTTACATTCTTCTTATTTCTTAATGACATGAGACTAATTGTATGTGTTCTTGTTACTTTTCTTCCCAGTTTTACCTTGAAGAAGCTAAAGGAAGAGTTGACTATCAAGGTTATATTTTCCCTCGACGACGTGGGCAAACTGTAAGTGACTTTGACTTGTCCTTCAGCTTATGCATTTTGTATGATAACATAGATCCCTGTACGCACGCATGTGTATGATTCGAACAAGAGTGTAATTTGTTTTCCTCTTCACTTATTTTTCCTATCGAGCTTGAGAATGGTTATTTGCAGATTTCCTAATATTGATTTCTTCACTTATCTGCAGCCAGACTCGGAAACCCAGTTGCTCACTATCCAGTTTGAATGGAATGGTATCCTGAAATCCGTGTCCAGCACCTTGGTTGGAGTAAGCCCGGAATTTGAAGTTGCATTGTACACCCTGTGTTTCTATGTTGGTGGAGAGGACAACTATGTTCAGTTGGGTCCATACACTGTAAATATCAAATGCTATCGCCTCGGGGACAATATTGGGTCCGTATTTCCTGTATCAGAGTGTTAACCTCAGGTAATCCAGATTTGTCCTATGATAACTCTGCTGACGGCGCCGGGTTGCACAATTGTTTAACGTAAATGTAGAAACCCGAAATAATACTTTTGGGAGTGTGATATTTTTATCAAATCACAATGTGTTTAAAACTTTTCCTTATGTAACTGAACTCCATAAACTTATCCCAACATAGAACTGTTTCTCTTTATGCTCTTTCTTTTTTATATATATATATTTCTTTGTTAATCTTGCTGGCTTATCTGCTTCTTATTGCCTTATCCCACAAAATATTCGTTGTCGTTTATCCTTATCATTCTTCCTTATCACTAGTGTCGTTTGTAGGATATGTACGCGGGAATTAGCCTTTCCTTGTGTCAATTAAAGTGTAAAAGTTATAGGGAAGTTTTCAAATGTCACAGAGTTATTTTTTTAGTTTGCATATCTTCAGCATCTTTCTTTGCATGAGATTTTCTATTTTTCTCCCTAAAAAAAAAAAAAAGAAGTGAAAAAAATAGGTACACAAGCCTTGTAAAATATCAAGTTCCGGAAAGGCAACCAGACTGCTGGCCGGGCAATGTTTGAACTTTAAATCCTACCAAGCAAACAAACGACTACCAGTTTTTTTTTTTTTTTTTTTTTTTGGTGGGGAGTGAAAATATCTAATTTTTGAAGAAGATATTTTCTCTTATTGTTTTTCCTAAAAATCGGCTTCCCTAAAATATGTGTTAGATATTTCCGAGAGAAGAGGTTGGCTCGTACATCTATATCTCTTGAGATGTGTTAGATTTTTGAGAAATTAGGATAGGTAGCAGTTTTTGAACACCTACTTAAAAAAAAAAATGTCAATTTTTTTTAAAAGAAAATGGCCGATGAACATAGAATGATTGATGTACTGATTAATCAAATAGGTCAATCAATAATTGACTATTAGATTATTTCTTGACATTAGTTAAACATAGTTGATAACAATCATTTTTTTAATTTAACAAAACCTAGAACATGTATTAAAATACTTTAAAAAAAAAAAAAAAAAAAAAGCCATTTTCCACATATAAGAATGTATAACTCTGGTTTTTTTAAGGCTTACAAATAACTCCTTATACTTTTTCTTTTCTTTTCTTTTCTTTTCTTTTTTTTTTTTTTTTTTTTTTTTACGCAACATCTCAACTTTATGAAATGGTTGCAAGTACTATTGGCCATTGTTACTTTGCTATGAATTTTTGAACAAAATTTTCTCAAGC
The DNA here is from genome assembly GCA_009761775.1 of Ficus carica. Lineage (NCBI taxonomy): Eukaryota > Viridiplantae > Streptophyta > Magnoliopsida > Rosales > Moraceae > Ficus > Ficus carica. Next base: position 13,929,035 of record CM019750.1, on the reverse strand, counting down.
ACCGTATCAAAGGGATTTTTTTTTTTTTTTTTTTTGCTGAATCCCTGTATGCAACATGTTTCTTATTTGCTAAGGAAGGAGGAATATCCCCATTTGAAAAAGAAAAGGAAAAAGAAAAAGAAAAGAAAAGAAAAGGTGGTGAAGTAGATTTGTGTAGGTGGGGCTTCGAAAAGAACAAGTGTGAGCAATGGAGAGCCACAAGCAAAATAGAAGACGGAAATTGCTTGTATACTAGTGAGGGGACCTCGGCATTTCACAGCCAGAAGACAGTAACACCTTTATTCATTTGTTATTTTTATTTATTAATTATTTTTGGTGTTGCAACTTGCAAGTCCAAAAATGTAGATAGCAAATGTCGTTATTACGTGGATAATATCACGTGGATAATATCAGAAAATTTCCTTAGTCTTTTTTGAAAAGGAAAATCTCACGGTACTCTTAAAACCCTAACGAAACATATTTTTGAGATTCTTTTGATTGACCACCTCATCTATGAATAGAGCACTTCTGTAATACTTTCTAAGAGGCGGAATGCCTTCTACTGGTGAAGTTCCTGAGCTCTTCCACCGGAACGATAGGTAAGAATCATGGGCGATGGCGAAGCAGGTAGAGGAACGTTAATGTTGAATGAATATCACATCAAATGAGGCTCATATCATTAATGAAAAGAAAACTAAAACAATTATATCAAACAAGGAACGTTGATGTTGAGAAATCTACTCCTACACTATTTCGATTTTCGTTTGATCTTGTAGGCAATTATTAGTAATGCCATATCATTTGCCATTTCTATGCATGTCCCTTTTTCACTTTAATTTTTTCTTTCCTTTTCTTGTGTAGGTTTCTTTTGTTGTTTCTTTAAAGAGAGATTGAATAGATAAGGTCAGATAACCACCACAAAAAAAAAATTTAATGGTAGGGCTTACAATTACATGGCACAGATAAGTTGAACAACTCTCTCATGAATAAAAACCAAAGCATCACCATCAACCAGCCAGAGATTCGGAATTATCTTTTCATACACCAACGACCCCTCACCTTTGATTAACTCTCTTTCAAAACTCCGAATAACTACATATTTTCAAAACTTTTTTATGCATATTAAGAACTACCTAGACCCCGAACCAGAAGTTTCATGGTCACGAAAAGTGAAAACCGGCACAAGTATTTCAATCGATCACCATACGTTGCATGTATATGTATGGAAGGTGTATATACATACGTAGATTTAGGCCGGCTATTGGGATCTTGAACTAATGAACAATTTAGACATGACACTCACGATTGTCCTTAGTATGACCGGACTTAAAACACAGTTTCTTGAATAGTAAAGACCAAATGATAATTTGTTTATTTTTAATGGAGGAGTTTATATGCTCCAAAGGCCAATGAGAAGGCGATTTACGACGAAAGAACAAAAATTCCACATTTGTTACGAGTTCTTCCACTTCTAGCGTCTAAACAAAGGGAAAACTGGTAGCAATCAAGTAAAGTGACGCAAAAAGATTGCAAAGCGATGCTAATTTAGGGAACTATAAAATCATGACTTTTGACTTTGGCATACATGTAATCTAGTATATGAAATTTGCGTTACAATTTCAAGGGGAAGAAATCAGTTGCGCGCTAATTTTACATTTGACACAAAGATAAGCTACAAAGGCTTTGTTTTGAGGGAATTTCGTTCAACCAAGACTTCTAAAGCAATCGGATCACATGCTTCCAAAACAATGACAGACGATAGAGGTAGGAAAATTTAGGCTGCTCAATGTGTGAAAATTATGACGTATTTGATCCTAGAGCAGACTAAATAATGGCATTTGTCTAGATCAATGCCATTCAGATCGCCGAATAGCAACGCACTATTGACGCAGCAAACGAGCGATATGCTGAATCACTATGGCATGCAAGTGTTAAGTTGATCAAGTCATAGAGAAAGTGAAATCCGAGAAAATTGAAAGCAAAGACTTGGTTACAACCACATGATTTTCCCAGAAGGAGAAGAGCCTCCAGTCTTTCTTATCCTAAAACAACCGAAACCAATAAAATTTTGGAAAAATTCCGGGATTTTTATCGTCCACATAAATACAACGAGCAAGAAAGAGCATATTCCAAAGAGAATCAATATTACTTTGGTGGGGTTTGGTGGAAAAACAAAACCACCCATTAGTTATCACACCAAGACGGATCGGTACATACTACGAAAAGAATTGTAGACAAGTGGTTTAGTTTTTACAGTTTTGTAAATTTCATTTCATCATCTTGAATTGCTCCAAATTAATGTCTTATTTTAGTTGAAATCTTTGAAATTTTCACCTATAGAAGTTGTAGAACTCACACATAATTTAGAACAGATTATTCAGATTCTCGAATAAATTTTGTTTCAGCAAATATTTCTATATTCATCCAAAAAGAAAAGGAAAAAAAAAAATTAAGGAACTCGACTTTTACGCATTAAAATAACACAAACTTAAAACCTTTGATTACGACAGGTTCAGTTAACACGAAATACACATTCAAAATATCAGAAGGGTATGCATCAGCTCAAGAAATTTATTATTTTTTTATGATTAAATTATGACAATCATCAATCTCAAGTGTTGCAAAAGATGTTGAATAGGCTCGAGTTACATCTGAATCATGAAAATTTACTAGATTGATTAAGATGTTAGGTTCTTACCCCACAAACTCTGTTAAGATTCTTCAATTTTTATTTTTTCTCAACCAAGAATAAATATTTAAAAATTATAGAGGAAAAATTTATGAGTTATAAAATTATGATAAGAAGAAAGAACGGTAAAGGTCTAACCGCGTGGTTGATAACGACAACGAAAAGGTGAGATGACTATGTTTGATCTTTTGCACTTTTTCTCTTTTAAACCAGAGCCCACCAATCTTGTCTCCTTCAGAAACCTGAAGTAGAGCTTATTTCTATAAATAAACACATTGCACCTTCATCCATTTCCCAATTCTCATCTCTCTTTTTTTCCCCTCCGGTCTCCGAAAACAAAGAAAAGAAATGACTTTAACGTTACGCTCGTCTACTTCTTTCCTCAATCTCAAGGACATCAAGGGCCTGAAAACTCCTGATGACTTATCAGGAACGGTTTGCTTCGCGCAAATCAAGCCTACATGTCGTCTCCGAGCAACGAAGAGTTCGATGCAAGAAGCGCAGATCTTCCATGAGAAGAACTTCGCGTCTGAAGGAGTGAGAGGAAGTGAGTGGAGAGAGAAACTCCATGCACTTCCTAGTGCTCACGCTCCGAAAAATGACTCGAGAGTGCCTGTTTTTGTGATGCTGCCACTTGACACGGTGACTCTCGGGGGCAAATTGAACAAGCCAAGAGCCATGAATGCTAGTTTGATGGCCCTGAAAAGCGCCGGAGTCGAGGGAGTTATGGTTGACGCTTGGTGGGGTTTGGTGGAGAAAGACGGACCTCTAAAGTACAACTGGGAAGACTACGCCGAGCTTGTTCAGATGGTTGAAAAGCACGGCTTGAAGCTCCAAGTTGTCATGTCCTTCCATCAGTGTGGAGGGAATGTTGGAGACTCTTGCAGGTAATCTCAAACAGTTCGCAAAATTCGCAATTTCAAATTCTTATATGTGAGTAGACAATTAGATTAAATGCAGAATTTGGTTAAAAGGGCAGCGCGGTTAGATAACCGTGTGTTTGGATTACAAAGTGTTTAGCACAAATGGTGATTTTTTTGCTTAACAAACTCTGCAGTATTTATCACTTTTTTCGCAGTCAATTTACTTAAACATGAAAATTAGTTAAAAGGGTACGATGGTGAGAAAATATTTTATTGAAACATATTTGTATTCCAAATTTTCAGCATTCCTCTACCTCCATGGGTGCTCGAAGAAATCAGCAAGAACCCGGACCTTGTGTACACCGACAGGTCGGGAAGGAGGAACCCGGAATACATCTCCTTGGGATGTGATTCATTGCCTGTTCTAAGAGGAAGAACTCCGATTCAGGTGTACACCGATTACATGAGTAGCTTCCGTGAGAGATTCAGAGATTACTTGGAAGATGTTATTGTGGTAAGTGCTTTCTTAATCCATGCTAACACCTGTTTGATACTGTTCTACATTTCTTGTTTAGTAGGGAACTATTTATAAGGATCCACTTTAACTAGCGAAATTTCAATAAAAGTCAGAAAAATCCCAGTGTCATGCGTGTAGGGTTCGGATGTCGTTTTCTTCTTTCAAAAGAGAAAAGTGAAGAAAGAAATTAAAAGGGAATTTTGAAAGATGGATGTTGAGATATTTTACCCCAAACTTGTGTTTATTGGAAATTTGGGGGACCCGAAATGCGTCTTTTTTTTACCTTTTGTGCTTGCCAAGTAGAGAATCATGAATCCGATATAGGACTTTGAAAATCAAATGAATTTTGGAAAAACTTTTTAAGGACGTATTCGAATTTGCTAGGAGACAAAACGAATAAAGATAAAAGGACCTTCAAAAACTGAGAAATTTGAATCCAGCATAAGGATACCAAAAAATATTCATATAAACCAACTTATTACGTTTTAATTGGTAGTGAATCCCTGTACTTATCTTATACATGCTACTACAAAAAGTACATTACACGACGGAGATTACACGATGGTTCCTTGAAACCGTCGTGTAAAGTCGGACTTTACACGACGGTTCTTTAGAACCGTCGTGTAAAGTGCTCCGCGAGGAACTTTACACGACGGTTCCAAAGAACCGTCGTGTAATCCCTCTTTTCTAGTAGTGACAAAGAGTCAGGTTTTGGAAAGACTTGGATAAAACAGCTAAAATAATAGGTGTACAAATAAATAAATAAATGTTTCTCCTAAGCTTAAAAAGCTCAAAATTCAACTTCTACAGGAAATTCAAGTAGGAATGGGTCCTTGTGGGGAGCTTAGATATCCATCTTACCCCGAGAGCAACGGAACTTGGAAGTTTCCCGGGATTGGAGAATTCCAATGCTATGACAAGGTAATTGTTTGCAACCAAAGAATCTTTCCGTACTTGGAAAGTCACTAGTTTGCACAATTCCGGAGCCAAATAATCCTGTTTTTCGTGCTATTCTTAAACAAGCTGTTAGTGTTGTGCAGTACATGAGAGCTTCGTTGGAAGCATCTGCTGAAGCGATCGGAAAGAGAGACTGGGGACAAAGTGGACCTCATGATGCTGGCCAATACAAACAATTTCCTAAAGAAACCGGGTTTTTCCGGAATGATGGAACTTGGAAGACGGAGTATGGACGGTTCTTCCTTGAATGGTACTCCATGAAGCTATTGGCACATGGTGATAGAATTCTGGCAGCTGCAAAAGGAGTTTTCCATGGAACTGGAGCAAAACTATCTGGAAAAATTGCTGGGATTCATTGGCATTACAGAACAAGATCTCATGCAGCTGAATTAACCGCAGGGTACTACAACACGAGAGCTCGGAACGGTTACCTTCCACTGGCACAGATGTTTGCCAAACACAATGTTGTATTCAACTTTACCTGCATGGAAATGAAAGACAGCGAACAGCCTGAACATTCCTCACCGGAGGGGTTAGTGCAGCAAGTAAAGATGACAACTAGATCAGCTAGAATTGAGCTTGCAGGAGAGAATGCATTGGAAAGGTATGATGCAAGTGCGTATGGACAAGTTTTGGTGACAAGTCGGTCAGATTCAGGCAACGGGTTGTGTGCATTTACATACCTAAGGATGAACAAGAGGCTGTTTGAAGGGGATAACTGGAGGAACTTGGTGGAGTTTGTGAAGAGCATGTCAGAAGGTGGCCGGAACAGAAGACTTTCAGAGCGTGACTCTACCGGGACTGACCTTTATGTTGGATTTATCAGAGAGAAGAATCTAAAGAAAACAAAGGAAGCAGCTCTTGTGTAGAGAAATTGTACATGTAAACGTCCAAGTATAAAAGAGCATAGTTTAGTGCATAGTGTATTATTTCACAAAGGGGAAAAATGTAAGAAAAATAGAGAGAAAAAAATACCAAGTATAGCGTACACAGCAATTTGGCAAATATGCTAAAAGCTAGAGACAGTTGAAGAAAGAAATTAGAATTGTATCTATAATTCTATATCACCATTACCTGAATGGACATTATTAAGCTCATTCAGCCTTATCATAACTCTCTGATTATGTTCTTTTCGTGACTTTGTACATTGATCATTTAAAAATAGATGTCGGATATATGGTGTTTGCTCCAACTGTCTAATGACCAACATAGAAGACGAAATGTTTCTCATATATTACTAGTTGAAAACTCCCCTGCTACGTCTCTGTGATAATATCCGAAAGACAGTTTAGGAGGAAAGATTTGCTCTGTTTAACTTGATTGTGCATTAAAAACACAAGAAACCGCCATCTTGAGCATATTCGCCGCACTTCATTTATGATATAACTAATTCGAAGAAGTTTATACAAAAACCTTAGAGAAGAAAATTTATTAAACAAAAGATGAAGCTTGCCAGAAACTCGATAAGAACACTAAAAAAAAAAAAATCCAACTAAGGTCGTTCACAAAATATATGGCCAGCCAACGGAGCCATGAGTCAGCAGCAGCCAAATAATCTGTTATTTGGACAGGGATGCACATATTTCTATTTAAAATTTCTTGATCAAATTAAGTCATATGAACAATCAATACTGAAAAAACTGTCTCATGAATCATGTAATGATAGATCTCAATCCTCAAATCAAGCTCAACTTGGAAAAATTAAGTAATTATCTAGGAGAGCATATCCATGGTCAAGGACAGTGTAAGAAGACATAAAGGCACCGCTAAAGATGGGCCAGGGACTGCTTTCAATGGGGTCTGAACACCACTTTCTCATGACTTAATCTCAAAGCTTTAAAATATGAAGTCCGTTTATTGCCACTTGATTTCTACGGGCCTCAAATGCATCCAACCACCTGAATACGCTGCATTCTAAGACAAAATCCATATCAGCAAGACACGCAAGAAGATTTAGGACAAACATGAATAGTCTTCTGCAACCGTGTGCATTTTGACCATTTCTCAAGAACAAATACACACCGAAAATCATGAAACAGAACCAAAATAACCAATTTACATCCATTTGCAAAAGTGGGACAACATGATTACTATGTTTAGAACTATAAATGAGGAGCTAAAAGAAAATTAAGCATGAAGCAGCTGTGCACTACGAACACGAAGCCTTTCCTACAGGTGAGCGAGAAAAATTTTACCTTTGCAACTAATCCAGCAAGATTTTTGTAGCAACTACATTATATAGTCGTTAATCAACGGTAAAGGCCATGACAGCTGACACAAAGTTGTTCACGGTGAATAATCAGGTAAAGCCATACAACTAGTAACCATCAAAAAGGCCTAAATATGAGACCCAAGATAAAAAAGAATTGAAAATCCATGGTACTGTCGAGCGTGCAAAGCCTGTAATTTTACCCCGACGCAAAGTCAGCACACGAATGATTTTCGGTTGCACTAAGTTGAAAATATGTCGGAGGCACACGTAGTTCCGATTTTGGATTAGAGAGGCTTAGTGAAAGAAAAAATCCAAGTGAGTCTGAAATGTATGAGGTGTGTGATTCTCTTGAAATCTTCCTTCTCATTGTAGTGAAATTCTTTCATGCTCTTGTTAAATACAAGTGAACGTTTTTCATGTGTTATTGTTTCCTTGTTCTTTCATGCTCTTGTTAAAGGTTAGGGCTTTAATCTGTAAAACATGGCCTCTCATTTGGGAAACCTAGAACACAAATTTCAGAGCGTGAATTCATCTTCAACACTACAACCTTAATTGATTCCCCACCAGAATTCATCGAGTACGATAAAGTTAAATAAATAACTTTAAGAAAACAAAAAAACAAACTTTACTATAAAAACAAATGAGCTAATTTGAGAACACTTGGAATTCCAAATCAACAAGCGAGAGAAAGTCGTTGCCTTCGAATTCAAGAATGAGATGGTGGAGTATCGGAACCGGGATTCGCATGGCGAAGATCTTCAATCAAATCGCCGAGCTCTTTCCGAGCAGATTCTCTTCCGAACATGAATCCGTACCTGGGAAGGTTAGAGGTTATGATACGAAAATTTAACTTGGGATTTAACGGAGGACCCAGATTCCCGAGAAAGTGACAGAAAGGTAGAGAGAGAAGGGAAGTAGAACCAGAAGGAAACGGCAGAGAAGACACCAGCAGTGACAACAGTGTGAAGCAGAGTGAAGCTCTTCTCCATTTTTTCTCAGAGATCCTTCAGCTCTTAGGAGGGGATTTGCAAAGGTTTATGATTTAGGGTTTTTTCACAGATGACCCCTGTACTTTAGCATTTGTCTTAGTTTAGCCCCTTGAGTTTCACTTTTTCGCATTAGGCTATGAACTATAATAATATTACACAATTGGCCATTTTAGTAAAATTCCATTGATTTTTGGACCGCAATGATCATGTACTAAGTGACCCTAGTTAAAACAAAAAAACAAAACAAAAAATATATATACCTCGCGTCCGTAAACGCATTGTCGTTTATTTTTTGAAAATTGAGGCTAAAAAGTTGGCAATGATGTCGTTTCAAATTGAAATTTGTTGTTCATACAACACAAGTGCACATTACAAGGGGATTTGAAAAGTTCAAAGATGAAAACAATATATATACACATACAAACACATTATGCTTAAAAAAATATTAATGAATGTCGATAAACGCCACCTTCACAAATGCCTTTCAACAACTCTATAAAAAAACTCACTCAGTTGTCAAAAATTGATTTTTTTTTTTTTTTTTTTTTTCTCTCACCTTTCCATATCATAAAGAAAATCCAACTCATACCAACTCTACTTAGATTTTCCCTTAACTAATTTCGGTCGAGGAGACGGAGACTTTCCATTCCCAGGAGAGGATTTGCTTTCTGATTCTTGTATAGCCTCCTTCAAGCTCTCCACAATTAGGCTCATTGTTGGCCTGTCTTTTGCATTCTTGTTCAAGCAGCTATCTGCCAACTTCGCAACTCTCCGTGCCACGCTAGGAGAAAACTCGCCTCGCAAGTGGGGATCCATGATCATGCTGAACCTTTTACTATCAGCTGGGAACTGTTTCACCCAGTCTAGAAGCTTCTGCTCCGCGGTAGGGCGGCTTCTCTCCAAGGCGCGCCTTCCTGTGAGGATCTCATAGAGGACAACCCCAAAGCTCCATATGTCACTATGCACCGAGAGATGGCCGGTCTCAATGTATTCTGGTGCAGCATATCCGTATGTTCCAACCACCTATTAGGACAAATAACACACCCATTAGTTTAGGCATAGCAGAAGATATACATAAACACAATGTGATGAACAAAAGTTGGTGTTTTGGATGAATGAAAATTGATGATAATAGTGAGAAATCAACACATAGAGGTGCAATAGTGAGCCTAGGCCCATGGCGGTCTAGGGCCATCTTGAAGAATATACAAGCCAGCCCGGCCTGGCATTATCCCATCGACAGACCAGCATGGCCAGCCTGATAAACGTCATGGGCCTGCCGTCCAAATCTATTGTCCTCATTTTTCTGTCCTTTGGCTGTCCATCTATTCTTTATTTTTCATGTCATCTAAATTTAACAATCTAACCACATAATTAGGAGTTAAATACTCAAAATACTCAAGCTATTCATTTAGGTGTCAAAATTTAATAGGACGGACTTAATGGGACAGAAAAATGAGATAGCGGATCTGAACTCAGGCTAGTCTAGCACATCCTGCATCTTTATCTATGTAGGTGGAATCAAGAGGAGCTAGACCCACCATAAGCTAACAAATGTACTAAGAAAGATAGAAAACCTGCAGAAATGTTGCTAAAATCATGGCTAGTTTTATGCTCAGAAAAAAATGGCTTGCTGTTTGTGGCGCAGTTAAAGTGCTTCAACAAACCGTATTCCTAGGTAAGGTGTGTAATTAGCAATAATTCTGTGCATGTTTTTGGCAAGCAAAATCGAACTATTTTCTGCTTATAATCTTATGCAAACTCTAAAATGCCATTACAGTTTTCATATTGTCGCCTACTTACCGCAGTGGATACATGAGTCCGGTCACCGGTTGGCCCTTCTCTAGCGAGTCCAAAATCTGAGAGCTTTGGCTTGAACTCCTCATCCAGTAGTACATTTGAGGATTTGAAATCTCTAAATATTACCTTCAAAGAAAATGAAATAACAAAATGGTAAACTTATCTATACAAAAAGTGAATTTGTTCTTCGAACAAATTACTAGTTTTTGCTCAACTGAGACTAAAGGGTATTTCAATTTTATACCTGGAGTTCAAGTCCCTCATGTAAATAAGCCAACCCCTCAGCAGCACCGAGGATAATCTGCAACCTTTTGATCCAAGGTAGAGTAGGCAAAGCCCTACTGAATAGGTGATCTTCCAAGCTCCGATTCGGCATGAATTCGTATACCAATAGACGCTGGATCCCCATTTCCCCATCTACCGAGCAATATCCTATAAGTTTTACTAGGTTTGGATGGCTGAGAACGCCGAGGAATTGAACCTCCGCAAGCCATTCTTTATGACCCTAGGGAGAGAAAAATAAAAAAATGAACTTTTATACTTAATCATTCGAAAAAAAATTCCAAATTGTAATGTTTAAAGTACTAATTGTATTCCATAAATGTGAAACATTTGGTCCTACTATTTTTTTTTTTTTTTCCTTATGGTACCATTTTGCAGTGGATTCCAACAAACAAAAGATTCTGCCATTGGAAATATGAAATTAATAAAAATAGAAAACACACTTTAGTTTTAATATTAAATTTGGTTCCATCAAAAAATGTTTTAATATAAGCATAAATTGTAGTTTAATAGATGGAACTTCCTACGCATAGTTTATCTAAGAAAACATGTGGTTAAAAAAAAAAAAAATCAGAGCAGCATTCTTTACTCAGAAAAAACCCAATATTCATAACCAAAGAAAAAAAAAATAACAGAAACCACAACAAGCAGAAAAAAAATTCAAGTCCTAATGATAGTGAAAGCAAAATCTAGTCAAGTGGTTAATCCTTGGTCCCAAAAAAAATTGAAAATGAAAATAAAAAGAAAAAGAAAAAGAAATAAATGAAATGAACCATTTTACAGAAAGGATTAATTCTTCTCAGTTCTTGGTCAATTTTGGTTAACAGTTTTGGTCATTTACAATTTCTAGACAACCAAATTTTATTATGCGGCCCTTTTTTCTTTTTTTTTTTTAAACCAACTTTTCCTCTGTGGCCAATTAAGTCGTAAAAAATGTGCCTAATCCACAACTATTTCCGATTAACCAAACAAAAACAGCGAAAATTCTTTCCCCTCCTCGATCTCTAGATCTATTCCAAGTTCATGTCCATCATACATCATATGAACCCAAAATCATAATTTGTCATCAATTATTGATCAAGTTTTTTTAACTCTTTTTCCCACCCAAAAAAAAAAAAAATTTTGTATCTTTCAAGTCCTTCTAAATGATCAAGCAATAAAATTCAACTTCTATATAAAATTCTAATAATGACAAAGATAAACGAATCAGTGAAACTAACCTGTAAACTGTGCTGGTTTAGCCTTTTAATGGCGACCAAAGAAGGATTGGCAAGACCATTTGCAGGCTGAATTGTGCCCTTAAAAACGCTCCCGAACCCGCCTTCGCCGATCTTAAGCAACCGGTTGAAGCCATTTGTGGCCTCTTTCAGCTCGTGGAAGGAGAAGACTCTCAAATTGTGCTCTTTTTCTTTGTACAATTCCGGTATGCTTCTCGGAGATGGTAATGAACTTGAAGATTTTGTTTCCCGATCTAATTTGCTCTTTTGGGACCTGTTTTTCTTTCTCAATTCCGGGGCAGATTCTGCTTTTGGCTTGCTCTTGGATTTCTCCTTAAAGGGAAAAAAGCACTTCATATTTTCCTTTTCTTCAGCACTAAACAAACAAGGCTAGAGAGAAAACTGGCTTTGAAGAAAAATAAGGCAAATATAAAAGGAGGCCAAACAGAGAGATAAGCTCAAAAAGAACAAGACCCAGTGGAAAAATGAAGAAGAACTTAGGAACTTGGAAAGAAGTTTAAGAAGAGAAGGAAAACCAGGTAAGGATATGATTAATGAGATGGAAAAATAGGGAATAAGAGGACAAAATCCCAGATGGTATTTGAGTTGAAGGATTGAGGAAAAGATTCAAATAACCGTGTTCAGAATGGGAGGACAAAAGAAGAAGAAAAACAAGAAAACTTTTCAAGTGGGAAAAGAGGACAAGATGTGGAAAAGCAACAGAAATCCATGTCTAGAGAGAGTAACAGATAGATATAAAGAGAGAGAGAGAGAGAGGATGAGGTGGTTTGGTTTGATGATAGCGTGTATGAAACGAAAATTGTGTAAGAGATGAGAGAGCCAGGATAGAAGAGGAGAGAGAGACGACGAATGTAGAGTTAATATAAGAGAGGCAAAGACCAAGACGACTTTCAATACTATGGATTTGGCAAAGACATTTTTTTCCATTAAGAGTTTTTAATTAGTTTTATTGAAATTTAAGCGCTTTTAGGCGTTATTATTTTTGGTTATGCTTTGATTAGTATTTGAGTTTAAATTTAATTAAATTATATTTTTTTATCTTAATTTTTATTTTTTTTAAATCAATAAAATTTATAATTAATTTTTAAAAAATCAACTAATTTAAATTTTAAAATTTTATTTTTTAACTAGCAAACTAGACGGAAATTAATGTTTGGTCTTTGGTCTTCACATGGGTTCGGAGAGGACGACGAGTCAAAAAAATATGTATAAATATATAGATCCGTTCACCAAAACGTTGACGCATGCATGCAGTTAAAAATGCAGTCCTTTCCCTCAGCCGCGTTAGGAAAACAACCTCAAATTTTCATAAAAGATTATATTCGATAAGTTTAGTGATAAAAAGTTCGTCTAAAAAGATCTGTATACTAATGTCCATTGTCTCCTTTCTGGATTTTTCTTTATCTCAAAGGGGGGCAAAAAAAAAAAAAAAAAGGGTCTCAAAATCTAGTTCTTAATAAGGTTTTTACTTCTTAAAAATGTTGTCCCCGTCTCTATCCTCGTTTATCATCTCAATTAATAACTTGAATAGAAACTAAACATTAATATGTGAGCAATTTGTTGGGTTGTAAAATTTAATTTGAGAAATAGTTTAGAAGACAAGAAAATAAGATCGTGGATCTTTTTTGTTTTCTAAAGAACAATATATCAAATTCATACGTAAAGCTACTTTTTAATATTGGATAGAAAAATTAATTACAATACTAAATTTGTCAATTATCGACTATCGTATATGGTGGTAAATTTTTCCATAGTGATTATCAAATTTCTGTTTGTTATATATTGATTTTTTCATTTAATTATTAAAATGTTTTTATTTTTAAAGTATCTTAGATTAGCATGCGTTTGGTGTACGAGTTGAAACTAAATTTTTTTTTGTTGGAATTGAGTTGAATTGAATGTATGTTTGGTGAGACGTTTGAACTAGTCGAAACTAAAAAGTGTAAAAACTTGAAATATGTTCGAAAAAATATATATTATTATGGAGCTTAGTTTTATTCGTCTCGAAATTTTATATAATTTATTAAAAAAAATTCATCATCATTTAGACTTGTACATATAAAGTTATAGACTTTTAAAGTTTGAATTACAAAAATTATGAATAATAAAACTAAGCCTGAATTTTCATAAAAAGACAAAAAAAGAATTGAATTTTTTGATTTTGGATTGAATTGGAACTTAGATCCAAACACTAGTAAAATGTTTACTTTTACAAGTTTCAAAACTTAATAATTATGATAAAAAAAATAATATAACATTTGAAATAGCATATACATTAGATCATAAATTATGATAATAGCATATTTAATATGTCATTTGGAATAGATATAGCATTAGCCTTGACATTTTCAACTTCATTAGAAGTGTATCGTACCATTCAAGATGAGAAATATCGAAGTGGCAACGGCCTCGAACGTCGTCTAAAAATAACCAAACCCTACCCCATTCCACCTCATATTCAACACTTATATCTCGAAGCAACGAAACCACCCCGCCACCATCTCAGCCTCATAACTGCGAGCTTATGGATGAAAGCACAAGGCCGGGAGTCTAACGAAGCGCCTGGAGGTGGTGCCAAGGTTCTGACCAAAACACTCTTTTTTCTTTTTCTCTCTCACTTCTCTAGAATACTCCTTTTTTTTTTTCATTAAGTTCTATAATATTTATGTACTTTCTTAGTATAAAATAGGACGTATACACATTACTAATAAGAATACGCAATCATAAAAGTCCTCTATTAATTACCTAACAATTAACCAATAAACTTGTGTTTATAATATTGTAGGAACCATATTATGAAAACTTCCTAATGTTTACGAATTACATCTTGTAACTTAAATAACAAGTAGCTAAATAGTGAAAAGGTAATACAGGAATATATATATATATATATATATCTATATAGTGAAAAGATAAATATTTGATTGCATGGTCAATAGTAAGAAATTTTGACACCAAATATTGTTGTGCATGTCCAGGAGTAAAGTCGACGTCGTCACGTAGTATCACTAATCTAATGTTTACGAATTACTTTTTTTTACTTAAAGAAATTTTGACACCAAATATTGTTGTGCATGTCCAGAAGTAATGTCGACGTCGTCACGTAGAATCACTAATCTAGATTTGGAAACATTTTGTTGGAAACTTTTTTTCAAAAGTTTTTTTTTTTTTTTTTTCACTTGGTACAATTATCAACTAAGGTAGTGCATTTCACTTAGTCCCAATAAATATATATAGATATAACATATATGTATATATATATATATATATCGTATGCATGTGTAAGTATAGAGATCCATTTCATACCCCCTAAAAAAGAGGGGAAAAAAAAAAACCGAGAGAGAGAGAGACTCGCTATGAAGAGGAAAAAGAAAAAGAAAAAGAAAAAGGAAAGAAGCAAGTATCACGACGCATTATATAAATAATATTATATGTAAGTTTCACTGTGTTGAAGTAAGTACTTGGAAGACTGTTAATGTGAAAGAATATTACCTCTCAATAATACGGTTACCTAACTCAACAACGAAAGAAAATTAAGTTCAAAAACTCCGGCCAAGATGTGAATTCCATAATTTGTACTCAAGAGGATATAATAGTACAACAAATATTCCAATTGGAAATAATTAAAAATGGAAAAATTAGAACTCCACGATTTGCACGATGAAGCAAGAATGAAATAGAGAACGTATGAGTTACTTTGTAAAGCACAGCAACCATTATTTTGTGTGTGTGTGTGTGTGTGTGTGTATGCAAGCTAACAGAATCCCCCAAAAAAAATTGTTTCAAAAAAAGAAAAAAATGGCCACACATATGCTCTTGTACCTAAAAGGAACAGCAATTTCGGAGTTTTTTCATTAGGTTTTTTTTTTTAATGGCAAAGCAGGTGTTTTTACATTGGGTTATATATTTAGTAACAGTGTTTGTACATAAAATATTTATGTACTAAACTAGCAATACTTTTATTTTAACTTTTAATCTCATATTATAAAGTTCAATTTTTAATTATATTTACAATTATACAAAATTAACAATATTTAATAGAAAGAAAATATATATATATATATATTTTTTCATAAACTACATAGAATTCTCATTTTTCACAAAGCAAAATGCACATAAAGTTTCCATTAAAAAAAAAAAAAAAAAAGCACACATAAGATGGGAATACACTTTGCTGATTCCCTTTTTGGTGGCTCCAAAGTAATGATTATAAAATAGAAAAATGAAGGTGACAAGGTGCCGACCTCCCTATCTCTCTCACTCTCACTCTTTCTCTCTCTCTTTCTGTCCCTTTAACACTTTCCATTGGTTCCTTACGATTTTTTGTAAAAGAAAACATTTTTTTTTTATAATAATAATCATTATAAAGAAAAAAAATTCTAAAAATAATTGTTTCTTTCTCTTCCCACATTCCTAATATTTTATTCCAACAACTCCCACTCGTAGGCCACTTTACATACAGTAGGCCTCCAAAACAAAGTTGCATGCGTCATGTTTAACTTATATTTTATTTCACATTTAAGTTTGATCCTAATTAAATTATATTTTTTATCTTTTTTTTTTTTTTAAAATTAATAAAATTTTATAATTAATTTTAAAAAAGTCAATCAATTTTAACTTAAAAATTTTATCTCCAACTGATGAATAAACACAAGTTTAGGGTGCGTTTGGACCACAGATCCAAATCCATGGATTTTAACTCAATTTTTGTCTTTTTCCCCAAAAGTTTTTTGTCTTTTCTGAAAAAGTACACATCAATCACTATTTAAACTTATCAATTTCAACTCAAACTCATACACCAAACAAACCCTTAATTAATTAAAGAAAAAAAACGTTTGCCATCTGTTTAGAAGTATATAAATTTATATAATTACTTAAGCAAGAAGAAAACTGTTTTGTTAATTCACTCCGGTTGCTTTCAGTGAATATTTTATAGAAGATAACAAAAGGCAAGTTTTCAAGGGGTTCAAACACTATCCCTAATAGACGATCAAAACAATATAATATAATAAAATATAATATAACGTGATGTAATATGAAATATTAAATTGTTGCATTGAAGACTAACTAAGAACAGATTGACACGGTCTGTTGTCATTTTTTTTGGGGCGTCTATTTGACCTGTAGGACTCTTGAACTAAGGAAAGGTCAACCTGGAATTCAATTTGGCTTAATACTATCTAGTCGTTTGTCCCCTTCCCCTTTTCACAAGCAATTGTATGTGGTTTGTATTCAATGCTTCATTGCTTCTTGATAAATGTGATTGTAGACACGGCAGGTAATTTTACATCTGATTTTATCAACAAAATATAAAATTTGAATTTATTTATCCTTTAAATTCAATATATATATATGTATCTTGATAAGTTATAATTAAAAAAAATATCGTTAATTTCACTCTCAATTTTTCAAGTACCAATTTATGTAGTATGTGAGTTGTCACTTCTTTCATTGATATATATTTAAAGAATTGTCATATTAATTTATCGTATCTACTAATAAAAAGATGATAACTCACCGTCATGTAAGTTAATACTCAAAAGTTGATATTAAAGTTAGTGTCTCTAGCATTACTCATTATAATTTATTCAGAAGAGAAGTATGTAAATTATCATGTTAAGGGGGTTGATTTTGGTGTAAAACAACATTACAATAAAAAGAATGAAGTTTGGGAAAACAATTCTAATTCTAATCTTTGCGTACCAATCTATGTGACATTTGAGTTGTTATTTTTCAATTGATAGGTCACATAGACTAAGGCCCCATTTGGGGATGTCTTTCCAAAAGTTTTTTCAAATATATTTTTGTCTTTTTCCTCCAATTTTACTATTCACTTTTCTAAATATTTTTAAAAACTCAAATTTTAAAAGTCCATAACTTTATCATTTTAAGTATAAATATGATGAATTTTGTTTCTAAATTGATAGAATTTCGAGAGTAACGAAACAATATACGTATTGCTAATTTTTTCCGAATACATTTAAAGTTTTTATACTTTTTCACTCCAAACAGTTTATTGTTATCAAACGCACATTTTCAAAACTCAAATCATCTTCAACCTCCAAAACACCATCTTTAAATATATCTCCAAAGGGGGCCTAAAACTAAATATTGTATCTACTAGTGAAAAATGACAACTCACCGCAATATAAATTTGTATTTAAAAATTAGGAATTAAATTGATGTTTCTAGTACTACTTTATTAAAAGAAGAAGAAGAAGATATAAAAAATGAGAACTTTATGATAATATATGATTTATAAAAATATTAAATTAGGTTTCTATTTTGAACTACAAGTTTTATGTTAAATTTTGTTAACCTTTTATAATTTACATTTTTTTTTTCTTTTTTTTTTTTTTTAAGAGGAAACTGTTGTGAACACGAGAAATAGATTTGACCAAGTAAGCAAGCAACAAGGTCCAGTAAGTTGTAAGCTGGACGTTAGTTCTAAGCATAAAAAAGGAGGTACTTTTTTTTTTTTTTTTTTTTTTCCGAGTACCTAGTATGTATTATTAAGACCACCATAAATGATGATGCAAGGCTTTCGTTTAACTTACGTTGTACCATAAAGCTTAACATAATGCTTTCACATGGTACAATAATAGACAGAGAAAGAAAGAGTCATTTGATTTTTCGTGAGAAATCTTCTTTTTTTTTTTTTTTTTTTTTTCCTTCTTTACACGTGCCCATCTCTCTGACCAACGCCAACTTAGGGATACCCATTATTATTGGTCACCTTTATGCCATTTTCTCCGTCTTTTAACTTAACCCAATTGTATATCCTTTCCTTTCTCGGGGGTAAAAAAGTTGTATACCCTTTCCTTCTATTCTAAAAACACATAAATATACGTTGTTAAAAAAACATAATTATACATATATTTATGTCACCAAAATTAACGATAATATTACACGTAAATTCATTATAAATTATTTATAAATTGTTTTTAAAAAAATATTTAAATCCTTGTTATTGATTTATCTATATATTTGTTCTTTCTATTGCAGAGGATAACATCTACCATCACATAAAATTAAGGTCAATGATCAAAATAGTACAACTGACGAATTGGCGATAAGTCATTCATAAGTTGTAATAATAAAGTAAAATAGAAGAAAAAGTAAATAAAGACAGAGACACACAATTTTCATAGAGGTTCACTTGTAATTTATAGATTACGTCCTGTGTAGGGCCTTTGAGAGCTTACACTATGTAAAAATGAACATTACAATGTTTTTATTTTTTTAATGGGAGAGATGGAAGCGGGGAATTAAGAGAGTAAGGGAATATAGTATATGTACAGAGTAGATCGTAGAAATTGGATGATAAATTGGGCGCCTCCTAGGCTTGTGGAATAAGCCGCCTGATTTTGATAAAATATGCCTTTGATACTGATTACTAGTTACCTTTTTCTTGCATTGCTTGATTTTTCAATTCATGATTAACTAGAAGATATTGAGAAACTATCCATTTTAGTGAGATCTATTGTCATTAGCTGAGATTCTTCCTTGATATGGTCTCCTTTTTGCTAATCTTGGCATCAATTGTCCTTATTTGGCCTCAAGTGACTTATTGGTCGCTCGCCAGTCGTTCTACTATCGACTGATGACTCATTTTTGGGTTTTAGAGGCTATTCACTTGTAAGTCATTTGGTACTCTCCGACAACATATCTATTGACACATATTTAGTGAGAAATGAGGTATGAAATCCGACGTCAACATTTATAGTCAACATTTATAGAGATTGGAGAATGGAGATGCTCCTATTCCCAGTCATTTGAATCCATATGATATCTTGAAAAGAAGAGGAAACGATTCATTACCACCAAGTAATTCAAGTGGAAAGGTAAAGTAATTAATTAGCACCCCTTTTACTCTAATTAAAAGAGAATAAAGGCAATAAACAAAGTTTAACTTTTCAATTCCACGTCTAATAATTATTGTCAACCTTTTATATTACTATTGAGCATGCATTTGGCCAACTGGTTTAAATCTAAGTTTTTCATTTCAGTTTTTTTCTTTTTTTTTTTAATTCAACAAAAATTACAACTAAATTTTGAAAATCTTCCAAATTTAACCTCAAATTTCATTTCAAATCAGTACATCAAACTTAAATTCTTGACATTTTAATTCAAACAAGTAATAAAATTTGAAACTTTATGTGATTACAAATATAATCTAACAGTAATATTATAATATTAAAAAGCTACAGAATTCAAATCCTCAACTCAAATTTAAAAAAAAAAAATGAAACTTTATTCCTAAAGATTTTACGTTCCTTATTAAGAATCCCGGCCTTACGCCAATGTTTCTTTCTTGCTGTCTAGACTGCTAATCCACGTAATTTCACAATTTACAAATTTAGTATTTCTTAGAAGTAATTTTCAATTTTGACAGCCACCCAAAAAAAAAAAAAAAAGGGTTAAAAGATTGGAAAGTGATTTTACACCTTTGTCACTGCTGACCAAACCATGTATTCTAATAATTAGTTGTCTTCACTTTTCACCTCCTCACCGTCTCAATTAAATGATATATATCATCTTAGTCTTACCCCTTCAATCCCTTTTACTGCACCTAACTTTATTATATATATATATATATATATATCATGAAAAACTTAGTGTAAGAATTGTATTTTTATATTTTCGGAAGATGTTATTGTAATTATTTCAACAGTATGATTCATGATTAAAAACAGTTTATATGATAGACAATCACAAATCAAACATTTACAAAAGTTAATTTTAATTAAAATAATAATAGCTATCAATATAATAAAATTACCATAATATTTCCTTCGTTTTTTTTTTTTTCGTTCAACTCCTTTTATTTATCTCTGTCTTACCATATTTGTGGATATAAAACAACGTAAGTGGAGGTAGAAATTACAGCGCTCTTGAAAAACTTGGAAAAAGCTCATTTGACAGAATAAAGTCGTTGGACTGATTAATCATTTTCCTGTTACCGTTTGACCAATCACAAGCTTGTCTTCAAATCTTTTACTTTAATCTTTTGTTTGTTCGGGACACGAGCATAATAGAGTGAATAAATAACGCCTTCAAAAAAATAAAGAGAAATTAGGGCCACATTTTTTAGAAGATGACAGATTTTTTTTATTTTTTTTTTATAGAAATATATGCAATGATCATTAAAATATTTGATATGTCGGTTCTATCAATTCAATTAATATTCAACTAACAAATAGTTAATTAAATACTAATTGATGATTATTATTAAATGATCAATCTAGATTATTATCAAATATTGACTAAAGGATTAGTGGGCAATTGTCTTGTTTTTATTTTCAAAGGAGGAGATTCGAGAAATAGCTCATTCGATCTATTCCACTTCGAACTCCATGAGAGGCAAAAATATTCTGATAAATACGTTCTTCAGTAATATCATCATGACTCTCGAAATCATGTGTGATAGCAATACGAAACCAAATATGATGAGTGGTGGAATCCTACTTAAACCTTGGCTAAATCTTGAAAATCTTAATGCGAAGATCAAGTTTTGCTAGATTTGGTACCACATGATCCCATTGCATTTAGAAATCCTTCCTTGATCCCATTTGTTCGTCACTAACCACTTCTTTATTGCGTCATGCAAATAGAAACATATAGCGGCCAAGTTGTGGAATATATTGAGAGTTGGGGATGAGAAAACCACTTTGAATAAACCTTTTGACAACAACGATATTGTTTTTCTTCTCCTTTTTTAAATTTCTTTTTCCTCTTTAAATGTTGTTTTATTTCCTAAACCGGAGAAATACTTACCTGTAGTTTCTTTGTTTCCTTCTTAGAGCTGCCGTACTTTACTTTTCTTGAAAAAGGAAAAACAAAACCGAACAAGACGACCGACTGAAATATAAAAAACGACAAGAAATTAGAAAACGACATAAAACGAAGAACAGCAAATAGAAAACGACAAAATGAGAGACAAGGTTGGAGAAAAGAAAACAAACGATGTGTAGAAGACAGGAAAAATAAAACGACAATCAACAGATTGAACGACAAGGAGAAGAGAAAAACGACACGGAAAGGAAACAAGCAAGGAGAAAAAAAACGACGCCAAGAAGGTTATAGAAACGAGTAGGATGTGAACAATTGCAACAGAAAACGACAAGAAATGTTGAACAGTAAAAGAAAAGGAAATAGAAAAAGAGTGAATTATCACAATCGAAAGAACAAGTTCACAACTCAAAAACGACACACCTAAAAAATACAACAAAATGAAAAACCAAAGCGGAAAAAATGAAAAGATCCCGATGGGGAAAATGACAATTCTGTCTAAATGCAAAACGACAATCGTTTATGCAATAAGGGACACCCAAAAAAACAGCAAAAAAAACAAGTGAAAACGACAGAATGAGAGCCATGGGCGTTGAAAACGACAACAACGTAGAAAACAACAAGAAAAATAACACTCGATGAGGTGAACGACAGGAGTAACGACATCCGAAAAAACAACAATGATGTTAACGACCAAAAAAATAGATAACGACAACAAAACAAAAAATCTACAAGGAATGGTATATGACACAAAAAATGAAGAAATGACAAACGACACGGAATTAACTGAAACGACACAAAATGTATGATAAAAATGAAAAAATGACAACTCCACAAAACCGGCAAGTTCAAATGACTTACCAAAGGAAAAAAACAATAAATATCTTAATGAAAACAAAAACTGACATGTTAACTGATTTGAAACCGACAACATCCTCTAGGAAGTGAAAACGACACTAAATGAGGAAAACGACAAGAAAATTGAAAACGATGTGCCTACCATTGTTAGGGGCACAAGCACGGCAATTGCTTGCAATGTTTATTTCTAACGTTTCTGATTTGATTTGGAATCCCTTGCATATACACGCAAACATTAACAGATATATACACACACTTGCAAATTTTCTCATTTAATATATACTTATTCTACTTCACATGCCTACTAAATTTTCTCGATAATAACTAATCCACACACCACCCCCAAAGAAAGAAGGACAAAAAAAAAAAAACGAAAGAGAAGCAAAAACATAAGTGATATAAAAGCTATTCAGCTACGTTAAGTGATTTAGATAGCAAAGATGTTGGTAGTGAACATATACAGTTTTCAAAACAATTAATAAACTTTAAATAAGTGAACAACAAAAATAATTCCAGCAAAAAAAAAATGAATAACAAAAATAAATGAAGCAACTGCTATTTTACAAATACATGATTAGAAACAATACAACCTCAAGGAGACATCATAGGTGTCCCTTAAATAGAGATTTAGCTTTATCAGTCCCGGAAGTAAAAAATAAAAAGATGACCATACAGATCTCACCCAATTGAAGCTAATCAGCTAGGATCAATAACAGTAAGAGACAAGCATTTCGGCACGTCGGCCAGTCTCTAAAGCACAAGCTACCAAGAAACAATGCCATTACCCCAACTTGTATCCCTTCTATAAAACCAAGGGCTCAAAACATCATCGAAACTCGGTGCACGTTGTCCTCAGAACAGCATAAAATGAATCGTTTTTCTTGCTCTCCTAGATAGGGTCCCAAAGTAACTTACGGCTCATTGCAGGAGGAGCCAATCCAGGAATATCCCGGATGGCCTTGTTGTTCGGATTCACAAGCTGCAAAATTGAAAAAGAAGAATGAGTAAGCAAACATCCACTCCACTAACAATGATAATATCCATAAGAGTGATACTAGGTTACTGGTACAGGATAAACTATACACATGAAGTAGTCGAAAAGCAAATTTTTCGAAAGGCAAAAGAGGTGCTCTATCACAAGAAAAGGCACACATTGTCGGATAGGTGACAGGATTTTTGGTATAATTTCACTTGGAGCAACCCAAAAAATTTGGAAAAAAAACCTGCATTAAGAAAGAGAACACAGAAGACGCTTTCCAAAAAGTTTGTTCAGCTAAAGATGGTGTTCTTAATATTATTGGCTCCAAATTCCAGTCAAGGAAGTAAGGAAAGGTGTGGGCATCAAGGAAAGGCCTATAAGCAAATGCCATGAAAGATTAGACCTTTCGTTCCACCAATTTGAATGAAACGAAAAATCACAATCATAGTGCCTAACTTCTTGCCATTCAGATACCAGTTTAGGGCTTTTGAAACGATATTAACAGATCAAAGACGATTTACATCTTTCGATAATAATTTTACCCTCAAAAACAACAATACATATGTGATGGTGATAAGAATATGTTTTGGACTTAAGATTATGCTTATCTGCCGGCATTGTTTAAATTAGGTCAAGTTTATCTAATTATATTGTTTTTTTTTTTCTCTCTCTATAATGGGTTGGTGAATGATGATTATATTTCGACAGTGACTTAGTTGATAAGTGGATATTGAGATTTCAGATTGCCTTCTCATGAGTTCGAGTTCTCTGTAGAATTCTCTCTTGCTCATCATTGGTCTCTCTAGTTTCTAATGCTTTTATTGCTCTATCTGAATTATAACAGGGGAAAAAATGCACCATAAAGAAAATAGAAAACAAAAAACAAGTGGTTTTTCTGTTACCTGAGATTCTAATGCTAAATTTACATAGAAAAAGAAAAAGTATCAGAGATTCGTAGTATTATTTTAAGCAGGCATATGTGATAATACCTTCACGATAATGATGGCTATGACTCCAACGACGATTAGGAAAAGTAAGGCCATAATACACTTGTCAGTTGCAACCTAATTGAAAAAAAAAAAAAAAAAAAAAAAAGAGAGAGAGAGAGAGAGAGAGAGAGAGAGATAAAATAATAAGAGTCCACCATGTACAAAGGAAGTAACAAACAATAGATATATGACAACAAAAAAGAGTGGATATTCAGAAATCGACCTGCCTGCCAATTTCCTTGACCAGTTGAGATGCCTTCTTTATTGAGAAGTGGATAGAGTCCAGCTCATTAACAATCCGACTCATTTGCTCAGTCTAAACGAGTAATGCAAGTAAGAGTTCAGTACGACATACCGATTTAAAATTTTGAAAAACCAGAGAAAGACAACGGTCGGATGTTCAGACATCATAAATTAATATCTAGTTACATACTTGAGCCTTGAGAGCTGCTGCTGTCTCTGTTCCAACATTGACAGTGTCTTGAACAACCTATAAGACAAATTCTTGTTAATAGTTAAGGCTTATAAACTTAAACAGGAAATGAATTCGCCCATGGTGTTCTTTCCTTTTGAGTCTTTGGACAGTGGAGAGAAGCATACACGTTTTCAGGTCAACAAGAAAATAGAAATTACTCAATCAAATCTCCATGTCTGTTAAGAACTAAATCACCCTGAAGTTGCAGACTGCAAAAGGTGACCAAAGAAGACCACATAAACGATAAACTCAATCACCTCCTACCCCAGTCATTTTGCATGCCAACGTAAATTTTTGAAACACGGGAAAGAGAAGTAGGCATTATTCCGCCTTTTTTTCTGGGAAATGATAGAAGCTTGAAGCTGAAATTAAAGGACCAACCTTTTTTGACCTCTCAATGGCTTGGTCTGTCTCATCCATCATTCGGTGTCCATTATCCATAAGCTGTTGGTTTGTCATATCTGCAATACGTAACCTCTTAGAACAACTCAATATCGCTGAATATAAGCTCTGCAGCTAACACCACTTTCATGGGTTACAGTGGTGAAAATGCGTACAAAAAAAGAAGCCCTACTTCCAAATAACATATGAATACATCTCATCATTATATGTTTCACGATCAACTAAAATTTGAATTACAAGTTCAATTTACAGAACAAAAGGAAGAGTCTTGACCGTTAAATATGACATTTATATTCAAACTTATACCCATCTTAATTCTCGTAGTACTACCAAGCATGCTTCAAAATATCAGTAAGACTGTAAATTAACACTTACTCGAGGCTAGCAAGACATTTTCTTCTCCGTGTTCTTCTGCTGGCCCATCAAAAAGGTCAATTCTTTTGTTATCTAGATTTGCTGTGTATCTGTAACAATAAACAATAATATGACGATGGATAAATACATGTTAGTGGAGACGAAATTTTGCTTATAGCTTTTCTTGTGATTGAAAAAGTTCTATTTTAAGTCGTATTAATCATAATATTCCGATCATGGGTCACGATAGAATTGAGCTTCAAACTGTAATTTAAAAAATAATTTACTATAGATGGATTTAACTTACTGTTTCTTTAAAGCCACGTATGAATTCAACTCCTTGATCTGCATAGGAAAGACAAATACCGTTCAATATATTTGGAACACATGAAACAAAATTAATGTAATAAAAAGAAAAGTCCCGAAAAAGAAAATCAGAATGTGGGATGTCATATAAGAAAGAATTGACAACAGACCATAGACTGCTTTTTCTCATTAAGCATCTTGTTGGTGTTCGGATCATTTCTACTTTCCATATCCTTGACCTCTCTATCAAACTCCTTAATAAGCCTGAAAGACAACATAATCTTATCAATTTTTGGCAAAGTCAAAACAGGGTTGAAAGAGAACAACAGGAAGCAATGTTTAAGACTTTATCGCATGTTTTCTAATGCTAATACATTATGCTTTAACTTGGATATTATAACCATCTATAATATCTGTCCTCAAACCATAAAAATGGTCAGAGAAGAAATGAAAAAGAAAGTAGTAATAAATATATAACTCCTAATTCCAGGGAATGCAAAACTCTCCATATTTTGAGGTACTTTCAGCTAATCCATGACTCCTGGTAGATCTAGTACCTGCATATTTCTACTGCAGCCAGTATCGTAATTAATATGTCTCCCACTAGATTAAATAACAGCATATCTCTATTCCAATCTTATTAACTATAGCTTTTAATCTTTATTCTAAGGTAATAATGCGGGGACTGATTTGCACACCATTCAAGCTATCTCCTAGAGTAGTATAGTAGTCAGAGTTCCGCTAGAGCCTTCGGAATACGGTAAGAATTGGCTTGGCAAGAGGAACAAGGGGACTATAAAAGCAGGAAGGCAGTGAAGCAAGTGGATATGTAGTGCTAAAGGGACAGGCCCTGAAGCGAAGAAGGCAACTGAGCGGGAATAAATCAGATGAAGATTCCTTGTGAGTCAAACGGCACAAAAGTAACATGTTTAGGCTACCATGAGTTCTGAATTCAAAATAAAGGCATGGCCAGTCACTGGGCAATTCATATGGATTGCGATAACAATCGAGATGGATCTATTAAAGTATGAAACGAAAAGTCAAACACCGAAGATCCTTTGCATAAACCTAGATCTTATACTCTAAATCACAAATATAGCTGAAGTCATGATAAACCCTTCAATTTTCTCTGCCTATAAAAAAATGAATTAATTGGTTAAGCTAATTACAGTTCCTCGTATCAGTAACCAATCCATGATTCAAATGTTATATAAGCACAAAATGTACATGCATATATATATACATATATGATATGTGTATATGTACATGTGTGTGTGTGTGTGTCTGTATATGAAAATCAGATCTATACGAGATCAAAACTGTTGCTAATACCTCTTACATTCTCGCATCTTCCCCGTGAGCTCCTCCAGCTGCCTACTCTGCCTATTGGAGTCCTTAATCTTCTCCAACTTCTGAAATCCATTTCTGCAACAAATTCACACATTAAGATTCGTATTATCACAAAAATTAAACTGAATTTCAGCAGATTAAATTAAAACCAGGCGAACCAAATGCCATAAATTCTTACGATAAAGCCCGGAAAATGTCGCTGATTTGACCGTCAATCTCCGCAAGCTCTTCGCTAATCGACGATAACGGATCCATATCTAAACTCAAACAAATTCAACAATGCCTTTCAAACGAGTTATCGAATCCGATTTGTCTCGAAAATTCGAATCTTTCCCGGTAAATTCCCGATCAGATCCACGCAATGCAGATCGATTTCGGGAAAAATCAAAGAATCATAACAATGCAAACCGAAATCGCCCACGAAACAGCTCCAATGCCCAGATTAATCGCTGAAGAAAATGAAAAAAACTGTTCGAATTCGGGATCCAAATCAATGAACCCCCAAAATCGAGTGTTTGCAATGTCCCCTCCGATCCAGAAAAATCCAAAAAAAAAAAAAATTTCCGCAAGATAACAAAAACAAGAACTAACTATCTCCTCGTGATTTAAATAGAAATATTGGTTTTAAAAAAAAAAATTTCTTTTTTATGTTTTTTTTTTTTCCTTTCTTTCTTTCCGTTTTTTGGTTGGGCCGTTTTGGTGGGGAATTCGGCTCTTGGGTTTAAAATTTTCGGCGATAATTTTGGCCCTTCTTTTAATAAGGGAAAGAAAATAAACTGACCAAAAAAATAAAAATAAAAAAATTTGAGGGAAGCTGTGGGGCCTACGACAGGCACGTCGTCTGAGTTTCATTTGGGGGTTGATTCTGTGTTTTTGTCTGTTGGGTTGCACGTGACAGCTGGCACAGACAGAGAGACTGTTGGACCGTTTTAGGGACGTTAATGTGGTCCCTCCTCGTTGCGTACGTTAGAGTGCGTCTGTTTTTAAGGTATATACGACAGAAATACTTCTGCGTTTTTTGGCAACAGAATATTCTGCTTGCTGTACGACGTGAAAATAAAATAAAATGAAAAGAAAAAAACGACATACTAATGGCCGTAGTTCATTCTTGTAAAGGAAAGTTCTCCTCATTTGGTATATATAGGGATTAAAGGTCTAGTCTACGATCAAAGTCAAATATGTGAGTCAACAAACAATTCTAGAGGAGGTACAATTTAAAAAAAAATAGAGAGATCAAGACTTCGTTTGAATCACGTATCTATTTTTTAAAAGATAAAATTTCTTATTTTAAATTAAAAAGTCTTTTATTTTGATAATAAGATTCTGTTTTGATACATAAAAAATTTTCTTCTTGAAAACAAAAGGTTGTTTGGAATAAGAAAAAATAATATTATAAGAAAAAATAATATTATGAATTGTACATTGTGAGTACTTAGAATAATGTAGAAGTTTTGAGAATGATGTAGAAAATGCCGACGTGTTTGGGTATCTTTGAAACAAAGATATACTCCATCAAAATAAGTAGGGCAACTTTGCTCATCGAGTTGAGCTCGAATGTCATGAAACAATAGTTGCATAATGTTGTTTGGCTGAAAGTTTTTAGTGCAGTACAATTTTTCGGACTAGATCCTTCTATTTCTTTGATATTTTTTTTTCAACTTTAATGATGTGCTAGGAAAACCAATTAAAGCTTACTCATGTTTTACTAAATATCCGAACTCCATCTCTAGTAGTAAAGTGAAGTTGAATTTAATTGCTCGACTTGTCATCTTATTCTCCTATTGTCACAAAAAAAAAAAAAAAAAAAAAAAAAAAAACCACCCTCAAGCTATTTTTTGCCCTAGAGCCATAATAAAATAAAGTGAAATTGAATTTAATTGCTCGACTCGTCATCTTATTCTCCTATTGTCACAAAAAAAAAAACCACCCTCAAGATATTTTTTGCCCTAGAGCCATGATGAAATAGAAGGTCTTTGAGAAAGTAACAAGGATCGCGTAACCACATGCTAGATTTATGAAAGAGATGTCATTTTGCAAATCATCGTCACTAAATTTGTTATACAAAAAAAAAAAAAAAAAAAAAAAAAAAAAATCCCCTCATACAATAGATAGCATAAGCATGGACCTCATCTACTAGATACATTTACGAGAAAATTATAAGAACAACCTCTCAAATAAATGCATTTATGTTTCTACCCCTTCTTTTTTTTTTTTTTTTTTTCTAACCCTCTATAATTTAATTAAAAAAAAAAACTAAAATTGTTATAACCATGATAATATTTGGTAGATGTCTTTTTTTAGGAGGCAATCCTACAAATTATCCTCCATTTACAATTTTACCGAGCCTATAAATATATAATAAAATACTATTATATTTTGAACAATACGAAATGGAATTTGATTTGAGCAATCTTGAGACGTGGAATTCAAATAAACAGTATAAAATTACATGTAAAAGGAAACAAAATATAGCGGAATTGTTCTTAAAGAGATAAGTGGATTGTATACTTTTCCTAATCCCTATCCTATCATAAATCCAAACACCAAAAGCAGTACATAGTGGACCAGACAAAACTAGGCATTGTTTCCTCATTAGGCTCTTGTTTATTTTCAGCTATATATCGTCTACCATGCTTACCATGTACACACGCAATTTATCCTCTGCAGCCAACTTCTCTTTGCATTAATAAAGCTAGATTCGAGCACAAAAAACAAAACAAAAAAACAAAAAAAACAAAAAAAAAAAGGAAACAAAAATCTTATTAAACTTGCATTTGATTTTGGGTTTATTTCAAATTTGATTAGAAGAATATTAGGGGGTGTTTGGGTGATGAGTTTAAACTCTTCACCATCAACTCAATTTTTGTCTTTTTCCTCAAAAGTTTTTTGTCTTTTCTGAAAAAGTCAACCAAAATCACTATTTAAACTTATAAATCTTAACTCAAACTCATACACCAAACAGGCCCTGTCTTACTTTATCTTTAATCCTATCTTTGATAGGAAAGAAGTGGGAGATAACAATACTAGAAAACATGAATGATATTAAACTTCACAAATAAATAAAAGAAAAATCAATTTCTTTTCTCTCTTTCGCATTTTTCTCTCTCTAATATGTTTTTTTTTTTTTTTTTTTTTTCCTTCTTCTTCTTTTCCTCTTATCAAGCGGAGTGTAAGGATAGAGAAGAAGATTAAAATAAAAAATAAAATAAAATAAACTTTAAGAAAAGTCTTTACTAAAAAGGGAGGGGGGAGGGGGGGTTAAACACCTGGCTCTCACCTAAAGTTCATATCTGCTATCATATTTTTTAATTTTGAAGGCTGTCTTCTTTATAGGTTTTTGACAACTCATTAATTTTTTAATAATTTTTAATATTTAACAGTTTTTATGATGTTAAATTTTAAAATTCAGATAATATGACATGACACTATCAGAAGATAATTAATGAGATAAGAAATTCAGAATAATAAATCTTGACTCTTGAGTCTAGATCTGCTGTTCTATTTTATATATCGAAGATTGTTCCTTTAATAAGTTTTTGACAACTCATTAAATTGATTAATAATTTTTAATATTTAATTTTAAAATTAAGGTGATATAGGGCCCGTTTGGTGTATGAGTTTGAGTTAAGATTTATAAGTTCAAATAGTGATTTTGGTTGACTTTTTCAGAAAAGACAAAAAACTTTTGAGAAAAAAGATAAAAATTAAGTTGATGATGATGAGTTTAAACTCATCACCCAAACACCCCGATAATATTACACAATTAAAAAGGCAACTAATGAAATCAAAAATCAAAAATAACTATCGATTCCTCTCCCCAATACTTGGTCGGTATTGCCTAGTCTCTTGCGTTTCCATAATCATTAGCTAATGCAAAGTTCCATCAATAGTCACGTCGATTTATGCCACGCTGTTTAATCCATTCAAATGCATCCCCGCAGACCTTAATTATGAAAACAGAATTGTAATAAATGGCCTTTGCTTAACCATTTTCTACCACAAAATAATGTAAATATAAAAAGACATGGTTTTGCAATTTCCTTTCTATAAAGATAGCCGTTCTTTAGAAAAATTAAAATAAAAATCTAACACTATCCCCATACTCTTCTCATGCGCACCCGATTATCACTATCGCTAGCAAGGCATCCTTGGGAGCTAGCCGCCAATGAGAGCTCAATTGTTGCCTCCATTGCGAAAACCAAATCAATAAGAATCGTGATGAATACCATCATCGTATGTCATTCCCATTGCTCATTGCTCATGTGACTATCGTTCTCGCTAGTCGCGGTGGCTATAGGTAAAGGGGCAAGGGCAGTGGCACGAGCCCTTGTTGACGTGAAAGGGGGACAGGGGCACGAGTCGGGGGAAGGGGGGTGGTTTGTAGCTAGGGCTAGGGTTTTCTTAGCTTGTATGTGGACATCAGGTTTTAATATAAAAATTTCAACTTGATTTTTGTCTTTTTTTTTTAAAGTAAACAAAAATTTTAATTAGTTTTTGAAAAATAAAAAACCGATACATCAAATACACCCTTAATTTTAGGACAAAAAATTCGTTATCATTGTCGTTGTCGTTGTCATTGTCGCTGTCACTGTGCGAATCGTCGTTTGTTTCTCATCGTTCATGCACATCATTGTTGCTTGCAAGGGTTTTGTGGAAATGAGATACGGCGAAAGCTGGGAGATGACTAGTAGTTACAGTTAGGGTTTTCTGTATTTTGGGACCATGTTTTTTTATTTGGGGGAGCCTTTTAAGAAGAGAAGAAAAAGAAAATTAAATAAAGAAATTTTATGATAAGAACTATACCTATTTTTATTATCAGCAATACTGTGAGCAGCGTGGGCGTAAAAATTTTCAAAAAAAAAAAAAAAAAAGGGGACTGTTGCAAAAATAATAAGCAAAATTTCTTCTTATATTTTTTTATTTGTATTTTTATTTTAAAAAAAGGGACTGTTACAACGAATGATCATATTCCCAGACTAGTCGCGGTTCTAGTAGCATTAATGGCCAAGACTTCCCTTTTTGCCCCTATCTTTCCTCTTATATTTTTATTTGTATTTTTTTTTTCATTCCCTTTTTTTGAAATGCAAAGATATGGATGGATTTGGTGCTCTTCTTCCGCAAATTGCATCGAGTAGGTTTTCCATCGAATCCAAGTAGTCACTCTCGTTCATCACAAAGCTAAGGTTTGTTCTTTTTTTTTAAAGCTTAAAATCATAAAGCTAAAGTTGCTTAATCATTTTTTGAAAATATATATGTTTTTACGTTTAATATATGTGTGATTATGTACGTGATAAGTTTATATCTTGCTATAAATTATAAAGTTTAAATATTTTTAATCAGAATTCTCATCTATATAATGACTTTTCGAAACTGATATTTTTACAAAATGATTTTGACGCGTCTAGAATTCATAGTATGCGTCTTGCAAGGTTGTAAAAATTAAAAAAAGATCATTAAGTTAATTTCACTATCATTCTAACAAATTTTTCGTTTTGAGTTTTGTTAGGATTACTCTCACTTCCGTTTCATAAATTAAAAGAAAAAAAAAGATAAGAAAAAAAAAAGGTGTGTTTGCACTTTATAGGATGAGAGCAAGGCTATCAAGTTTTCTTTTCTAAAGTTTGGCAATTTATGTCGCTTACCCCCAACAAAAAAAAAAAAAAAATATATATATATATATATATATATTGTGCCTCGTTTTTGTAACTTCGTCAATATTTTTGTTCTCGTCGTTGCTCAACAGTAACCTTTTGTTTTGTTTTTATTTCTAATTTTATAAGTAGGCATTCCCCATCTTTAAAATAAAATTCCCCACCTCTTTTATAGTGACATATATGAGTGATATTAAAATAAAGACCGGAACATTAATTTCTTTAATTTTAAAAATAAAAATAATTATTAAATATTTCTCCAACGTTTTTATGACTTAAATCCAGACTCATTAGACATCAAAATTTCCATTCAAAAGACTAAAATATCAATTGAGTTAACTTCAATTGGCTAAATAAATGCTTATTAACGAAATTTAGTGATAAATTCAGACTTTATTTATATTTGAAATTCAAATTCCTATCATTAATTTGAAAAACTCAAGTGATTACTTGAGTTCATCTTTCTGAAAAGTCTGAATCCTCGTCTCTAAATTTATAAAAAAAAAAAAAAAAAACCTCTATAGACTAAAAAAAAATCTTAACAATATGATATCATTTTACTATTTATTACTAAAACAGGCACATATCACACACGTGTTTAATAATTTTATTAAATGAAAAATTAATTATGAGGTATTATGAGAAAATAGTTGTTTATAGAATATTGAGGAAAAAATAATTAAATAGTAACAAATTGAAATGAAGTTAGCAAATCACGTAGAAAATTAATTGGGTAGTACTACGAGAAAATAATAATTGAGATGATTAAAAAAAAATTGTTTGAGTAAGGATACATTTACAAAAAAATTACTTCAATATAGGCAAAAAAGAATGAAAAATAAAAAATAAAAATGATAAAAGAAATCCAACGAAAAGAGATCGGCACATGAACAAAAGTAAACAATAATTCTAAAGAGTAAAAAAATATATATTTATATTTATCAAAATTTTCATATAATTTGGATCGGTATTCAAGATCAAATATTAAGAAAAATAGGAGTTTAAAATCTAAGTCAGTCACGAAAAATAATAATAAATATGTATTTATTTGAGAGAATTTTTTGAATGAAAAAGAGAATTTTAGCAATAAAAAGAAAGAAGAAAGAGAGAAAGAAAAAAAAAAAAAAAAAAAAAAAAGAGACAATGACATGTATAAAAAAAAGGAGGAGGAGCTTTGCTTCTTTTATATATACGCTGTCGTTGTTGTTATTATTCTTATTATTATTCTTATTATTAAGATTATAAAAATGTTTTGTTAGTATTTGAATTGCGGTTTTTTTTTTTTTTTTTAAGAGAAAATTGAATTGCGGATTAATCCTACCCAAAAGTGTAACTCACATAATTTTCCTTAAAAAGCTTCACAATGCCAATTTTTTAGGAAGGAGTCGTACTCACACTACCAGAGAGACACAGAGAGACAGAGAGAGAGAGAGACGGACTAGGAATGGCGATTCACTTTCAGAGCCCAAAAAAAAAAAAAAAACAAAACAAAACAAAAGGTTAAAAAAGAAAAGCAATTTTTGGGTATTTCTTTCTTTCGTCTTACGCTAAAGCAGAAGACAAAACGTCAAAAAAAAAAAAAAAAAAAAAAAAGAACTAGACCCTTTCTCTCTCTTCAATCTATCTCTCCCTCTCTTCATGCAGTACTAGCGTTCTACCCTTTTCCTTCTTCCTCTGTCTCCGAGATACTCCATTGTTTCCGGTGACCCTTCTCATTCCTCAAAACTCTTTTCTTTCTCTCCACGTTTCCGGTTCTCTCTCTAAAACTATAAGCGTTTATGTATTACCTTTTCTTTGTCTGGGTTTCCTTTTTTTGGGTTCGCTTGAATGTAAAGTTTGCGTTCTTTTTCTCTTTCTCCTTATGTACTTACGTCTTTGGGCTCTTTTTCACTGTAAAGATGCGAACTTTCCATTGCTTTACACTCTATTATGGGTTTTTCTTTTTTGTTCGCCTGTGAATGAAGTTGCGTTTTTTGGGTTTTAATTTGGTTGAAAAGTTGCTAACTTTGCGTTGTTTTTTACTTTTATTTTTCTGGGTTTTTTTTTTTTTTTGGTTTCCTTTTTTGACAAAGTTTGACTTTTTTTTTTTTTTGGCAACAGTGATGAATCGTCATTTGCCTGTGGCGAGAAGAACCCGTTTTCAGCAAGATGAAAGTTTTAGAGAGATACTTAAAAAGAAGGAAGATGAGAAACAGAGGACGAGTCATGTTCATAATGTTAGTGAAGAAGGTACGTTGGAGAAACGACAGGATTTACGTAGTAGAAATAGTGGTCGTTTTGTTGTTGGGAGAGAGAAAAGCGTCTCTGAAGTACCTGTGAAGAACTGTTGTATTGCTGATTCTACTGTTGAAAAAGGGAGAAAACAGAGAGATGTTTGCTTTTCTGTTGAAAAAGAAAATGTCGATTGTGGAACGGAAGAGAACCCTTTTTGTATTGGTGATGATGATGATGACGACGACGATGATGGTCCTAGTGTTTGTGATGATCGTGATTTTGATGAGGGTATTGATGATGATAAGAGTGATGGTTTCGAAGAAATCCATGGCGATGATGGTGATGGTGATGGTGATGGTGATGGTGATGATGGTGGTGGTGATGGTGATGATGATGATGATGATGATGATGGTGATGAGGAGGAGGAGGAGGAGGAGGAGGAGGAGGAGTGGAAACCGTCATCCGGCGACAGTGAAAGCAATTCCGACGAAGATCGCAGAACTGAAAAGAAAATGAAAACTGAAGGCCCTTCTGGCTTTGAAACAAGTGATGATGATAGTGAAGATGATGGTTTTTGGATGATAAGCAAGGCTGAATACGGAAACGGTCAACAAGTAGGCGAGACTATTGAGAGGGAAAATGAAAGAGAAAAGACTAATGAGGCTACTTCTCTTGAAGAGGAAGTAGAGGAGGTATTTTCATCAGATGGCGATGAGGGTCGGGAGATGGGAAATCATCGGGAAAGGCGAGGACGGTCTGGTTTTGGAAGAAGTGACGACGATGACGATGTTGGGAGCGACGAGGATGATGGATTTTGGATGGTGAGTGAGGAAGGAGTTGATCATGAAGAAAACAGACCAGAAGTTCGTGTGAAGGAGATGGAGAAAAAGAATGAAAAAGAAAATAGCAACTTAAGTGCTGCTGACATTGAGATTCCCAGTGGTACTAGTGATGAGGGGTTATCAGTTGGCGTTGAAGAGGAGGATGAGGACGAATCTGAGCAGGATCATTCAGTTAGCTCTGCTGAGAATACTGATTACGTGGCCCAAAGAACCCGCTCGTGCAGCCAAAGGCCAAAGAAGGAAACTAAAAGTGCGAGTAGGCCGCTTCATTTCGATGAGGATGAGGAAACAGAATGTGCTGAAATAATAAGTGACAGCAGGGAGGAGGAGGAGGAATTGGAGAAGCCTACAACGAGGAAGCGGAAATGTGCAGAAGCTCGCGAGAAGAAGGAGAAAGAGTTGATGAGGAGGAGCACAAAGAGAAAGCTCAAACGTGGAGAACACGGTTATGATGTTTTCCAAATTCTTGTGAATTCCATCTGTGACAAGGGAGAAGTTAGTGTCGAAGATTTGGTGTCCAATGAGGATACAAAAACCCCCACGGACGATGGTGATCAGCCGGTTCTTCCTTTGATATTCACATTTGAAGTCGAGGAGCTAGACCCTCCGGTGAAATCAGAATTTGACATGGAGATGGATGAGCTTTGGGCTGAAATGGACTTCGCCCAAACATATGATAGGATTGGTTCCTCGATTGATAATAAGGTAAGTTATCATTTCACTCATTAATTCTTGCCCGGTTATAAAAAGAGTTTTTTTATTTTTTTGGACACTTTGTTATAAGAATATAGTTTATAACAGACTTACTTATTTTTTTTACACCTTACTTAAACTCTTGTTTAGTTGGTAAGAAAGTTTTCCCTCTAACTTGAGCTATTGGCAATAGTTTTATTGAAGAACTGGTTTTTCTGTTCGATTTTGGAGTTAAAATTGTTTTGTGGTGGGCACTTTTGTTTGTTGGCAGATGTCTTTTTGGTGCTTCACTTGAATACAATATTTTTTAAGTATTGAGATCTCTTTGATTATTATTATTTTTTCGATTACTGATTTGATTTCAAAATGTGATTGTCTTAATCCTCTATATTTTTGTCTTTCTTCAGGTTGAAAAGGAAGACACTCTTCCTTCCGAGAGTTGTGGTCAAGGCCCTGAAGGGAAACACTCTCCAAAACTCGAGGAAGAAATCGGTCTTATTTGCTTGTACTGTGGAAAAGTACTATTGGAGATCAATTACATTGTACCATCATTTGTACGTCAAGCCATTCCTTCTTATTTGTGTTCATTTCGACTGATTTTGTTAGTGGTAACCTTTCGAAAATTTTCATGCCCATGAAATGACCTTACCACTTGAGGATTTATTATCTTATTTGGAATTGATTCCTCAATTGTATGAGCGGGATAATAGTATTGTTGTATGAATAAGCTCTACATTGCGAAGAGCCTTTCGATTCGGCCGTGTTAACATGAGTCTTTAATGTGACAACGCTTTTGTGAATTGGTTGACTATAGATGCAGCTTGAACACTAAAGTTTTAAACCTTCCAGGAAATGAATGTGAATGTTTTTCATTGAATAGTGAATAAACTTTTGCTTTCTCTTGAAAGCCATGAAGGTAGTTTATTGAATGACTAGAAAGAATTTTCGTAGCTTATCCAAAGCTAAAGGCTTTTTTTTTTTTTTTTTTTTTTTAAATACTATTATCAAGTTGAATGGTTTGAGCATAGCCTCTAGCTGTACATGCTTTCCATTTATTTCTCTGTGGATCTTCAAATACCGGACACATTTATTACTGTTTTTTTTTTACTGTTTTTTTTTTTTTTTTTTTTTTCACACTACAGGAACAAAATCGTGGTGGAAGATATGATTTCAGAGGCCTCCGCACAAGCAGTTGCTCTTTCTTTGATGATCTCGGGTATCAAGATTCAGATTGCGAGTCACATTCTGACGAAGGCTTCTGTGCTCGTGCTGAGACTGTTTGGGACATCATTCCCGGTGTTAAAAACAGCATGTATCCTCATCAGCGTGAAGGTTTCGAGTTTATCTGGAAGCATATAGCTGGAGGAATTCATCGTAAGAATTTTGAGAACATAGAAAACTACACTGGTGGGAACGGTTGTATTATTTCTCATGCTCCTGGCACAGGGAAATCCCGCCTCACGATCGTGTTTCTTCAAACTTACATGAAACTTCACCCGAAATGCCTGCCACTCATTATCGCTCCTCGCAGCATGCTGTTGACTTGGGAGGAGGAGTTCAGAAAGTGGAAGGTGGACATTCCATTTCACAATCTCAACATTGACGACTTGTCTGGCAAGGAAGATAAGAACGTTCTCAAATTGCTAAGACATTCCGGTCGTGAAGACATTGATACAAT
The DNA here is from genome assembly GCA_009761775.1 of Ficus carica. Lineage (NCBI taxonomy): Eukaryota > Viridiplantae > Streptophyta > Magnoliopsida > Rosales > Moraceae > Ficus > Ficus carica. The sequence goes on along the minus strand of CM019750.1, from coordinate 13,890,926 downwards.
CCGCCTTGTGAAGCTGTATTCCTGGAAAAAAGGTGGTAGCATCTTGGCGATCAGTTATACACTGTTTGAGAAGCTTGTTACAGGGCAGAAAGATGCCAAAGGCGAGGCTTTTGGGAAAATCCTTGTTGACCTTCCTGATCTGATGGTTCTTGACGAAGGCCACCGGCCAAGGAACAACCAAAGTCTTATCTGGCAGGCCTTGTCGAAAGTCAGGACGCATAAGCGCATTATACTTTCGGGAACTCCATTCCAGAACAATTTCAACGAGCTTTATAACACAATGTGTATGGTGCAACCAAAGTTTCCAGAAACGTGTGGTATGAAGCGTGGCAGAAAAGGAAAGGAGAGGAAGGAGTGGGCGGATTTAACGAAGTTCATTGGAAAATTTGATGATTCTCAAATGGTTAGATTGAAGCAAATCAAGTCGTTCATTGATCCGTTGGTCCATATACATAGAGGTGATGTGCTTGACGAAAGTCTTCCTGGGTTGAGGGAATCGATTGTCGTATTGAAGCCATTCGAGTTGCAGAAGAGCCTCCTTCGGGAAATTGAAGTGACAAAAAGGCAGCAGTTCGTTTTTGAGAACGCAGTGTCTTTGATCTCTGTCCATCCTTCACTGCTGCTCGAGTCTAAGGTGGAGATGAGTAGTGTCAAAAGAGATGAGTTGAAAAGACTTGGATCTAATCCCGATGCTGGTGTTAAAACAAAGTTTCTGATAGAACTCATTAAGCTTAGCACGGCTATGAATGAGAGAGTACTTGTTTTCAGCGAATACCTTTCTTCGTTATTCTTGGTGAGGAATTTCTCGTATTTAAGTTCGGCTGGAGGGAAAAGAAGGAGGTTTTATACATTGATGGACAATGCGATATCAAGGAGCGTCAGTGCTCGATCAATAAACTCAACGATCCATCAAGTGAAGCAAAGGTGGTACTCGCATCAATTAAAGCCTGTGGAGAAGGGATAAACTTAGTAGGGGCATCAAGAGTCGTGTTGCTTGACGTTGTTTGGAACCCTTCTCTTGAGAGGCAAGCCACAAGACGTGCGTATAGGCTCGGACAGAAAAAAGTTGTGTACGTCTACCACCTAATTGCATCTGGGACAATGGAAGAAGATAAATACAGTCGCCAAGCCGAGAAGGACAGGCTTTCTAAGTTGGTGTTTTCTTCTTCAGACTCAACCGGGCATCAGCAGAAAACCCATCCGAGAGTCCGGAGGATAAGATCTTGGAACTGATGGTCCAACATGAAAATCTTAAGCCAATTTTTGAAAGGATATCATTCAAACAAAAAGATAACCAACCAATGTCATCCTCGGAACCTGATATTTGATTGTAGATCAGTTGACCCATCTTTGAAGAATCTTTTGCATAAGGTATGTTATTTTCATGCAGTTAGTCTTTAATTCTATGTTTTAATTCTTTTACTAATAATCAATATTATCGCATTATTACTTTCGTATCGTAATTGTCTTGCAAAAGTGATGGAACCACCGCGGGTTCAGTTGGTCAGTACATCGTTTTTCTGTGTTAAGGATTCAATCAGTAGGTCGAAATTGACAGACTGACCGAGTAAAATCCCATATGATTTTTTCTCTGCTCCTCTTTTTTCTCCTTAAGCTTCTAATCCACCATCGTGATATGCTGTTCTTCAACATTGTCCTTACCGTGATTTGGAGGCGGTCGTACTTAATAAAATGTTCCTTTCGCTAAGCAAGTTTGAATCATTGTGTATTGCTTTTACACGAACCGGGTTCCGCCAGGATGTGAGAACAAAAGAAAGGAACATCCTTAAACCGTTGAATCTACGTTCTTAAAGCTTTCGACTTAGTTTGTCAAATGTTGGTTTTACTAAATCTTTCCTCTTCATTGTTGTGTTCCAGATTGTTTGCTGCAAATATCTATTATTTTTATTGAAGACGACGCATTCACACGGATTGTTTTTTGGAAAGGTGGAGGCTCATTTTTGGGTGATCTAACTGTGGATAGTGGATACTGATACAGGCTTTTGACTTTGAGCAAGTAAATATTAGAAGCATAGCTCCTAGAAACGTTAACAAATATTATGTATAGGAAGTTGAAAGAAAAGGTGAAGATTGTGGGAAAGGGGGAAGGGAGTATTATGAGTAAATTTCAGTCCCTTGTGCGTTTGAGCTAAAGACTCGATCACGAAAGTTTTGCAGACATGTGGCTTATATATAGGATGACATATATATATTACACTTCCAAGTGTAAATTTCACAGTTTGGGAAAAAAAAAAAATTTCTTTGCTTTTGTATTATGCTTCTCTGTTTTCATGTCAACGTGATTGATAATGTGTCGGAGACATTTTTAATCCAAGCAATGTCGATGACCATTATATTATTACGTCCTCGCAGCAAACATATCGAAATTATCTGTCGCTTGACTTGAAATGAGAGTAGGTTTGAAAAAAAAATCTCAAGGATGTACAGTTCATACATTGGATGATAGATTCTAATTCAATTTTTATATTTTTTAAAAAAATCAATCTCAATTTTACTATTTATACAGTTTTATAATTCAAATTTTAAAAATACATAACTTTATATATACAAGTTCAAATGATATAATTTTTTTTTAATTACATAAAATTTTAAGACGAATAAAACAAGTTCCATATTAATATATGTATATTTTTTCTCAACATATTTCAAGTTTTACACTTTTTAACTCTAAAAATTATTAACGCCAAATGCATGCTTAGTCTAATTTTGAAAAAGAATCTCGAAGTGTCTAGTATTGGATAATGAGGGTCTCTTAATGCCTTCTTTTTTTTCTCATCTCATCGGGATTACTTCACAAAGACTCGAGTAATGTCAGGGATACCAACTTCAATTTCAACTTTTTAAATATCAAATCATATGTCATATTTTCATTGATAGATATAATCAATTGATGTAACAATAACACTTATCAATAAAAGAACAATTCACATGCAAGTTTATACTGCAAAAGTTTATACTGCAAAGTTAAAATTAAAATTGGTATTCCCCATATTTTTCCAAAGACTTATCATGGCAAGGAAAAAGGAAGGAACGCACACACTTGGTGAGGGCAATACATATATAAAAAGAATGCTTTATTAAAATGACCCAATGAACCTTTCGAAAATTTATTTTGAAAAATAAATTGTTCGTCGTCTAGAATTTACACTACTGTGTAAAAAATTAAAAACAAAAAAAAAAAAAAAAAAAAAAAAAAAAAGCCCATTCTGCTAATTTCCCTCTCCAACATTGTTACTCCAGCAAATAAGTTACCATGTCGGGGTATGAAAATCCACGCAGACACAAAATAAAGCGACTTTTTTTAATGAAATTGGAAAACACTAGTTAAATTGTTCAAACATTGCAATGAAAATAATATCTCAATTAAAAGATACTAGCAACCATAACAAATTGTCATCCATCGACTTCTGCAGCATGAAAATTTAAGTAGGAAAGCCCAACATCCTCAAAATTTCAACTAAATTTTCTATCCATAACCAAACGAAGTAAAATATCCCAAACAAAGTAGAGCGGCGAGGCGGTGGCAGCTCTAACTCTCAGTCTGTTCCCTCAACCTCCTAATGGTGCTTCTCACCGTCACAGCACTTGCAGTGCTGTTAAAAAAAAACAAATCACAATTAGTACCGTACCTTCAAATGGTAATACAAGGGAAAAACTTGGATTGAAATTTCAAGAAACGAGATAATTACTTCAAGGTGTAGGCACCGCCGGCCTTCACTTTGCCACAATCCTTGCAGCCCCAAATTCCGACCACCTTCCTCTTCACGGCATACTGTAACAACGAAATAAACCAAATCAATAAGGGAAACTATGATTCTCAAATCTCCAGCTCCACTTCGAGGCTAGAGCAAGAGAAAATGGAAACTAAATCAATGAAAAGAATCATAAACTTCATTTAAATACCTTTCCACAGAACTCGCAGAAAAATTGACTATGCTGACTGACTTCCATTTTCTTAATCTGCTTACGCAGACTGGCACCATAACGGGTGCCTGCAATTCAAGTGCAAATCAAACTTCAAAAGCTAGTTTGGAGTTCAAGCACAATAATGCGAAAGAAAAAATACTCTAAACTAGCAGAGTCAAAGAGGGCGATTAAAAACCAACACTGGTCCAACATTACGTATATGAAGCCATAAGCAAAAACCATTAAGATTATACATTAATATAAAAAATCATGAGATAATAGCTAATCAAATCATAAATCTTGAGAAAAAATCACATGATTTTCACATCTACCAAGCAATTTCAATGCACAACTTCGAAATCAAAACAGAGAACATAATAATCATGAGCAAAAAAATTAAATCATAAACACTAAAGCTAAAATTTTCATGGTACTTACCATATTTGCCAACGATACCCGCCTTCTTTGTTCTCTTCGTCTGGGACAAAATCAATCAAATTAAAAAAAGGAAAAGATGAAAAAAAAAATTGCAGAAGATATAGCCCTTTAGAGAAATAAAAGAACAAAAAAAAAAAAAACAAATATCTGTCACAAACTACTTGAACAAATACCTAAATCATTTTCACAGATTCTGAAGAAAAATAAGGTTCATATAAGGACCAGTTTTCCGATAAACTAAAAGATGATTTTCCCACCAAACAAACAGATCTTAAACGCGGTAACAAAATCCCAAAACAGGTAATAACTGAAGTTTCCGATACCAAATGGACAAAGCTCATTTTTTGTATAACCAAACAACATACTAAAGAAAAATTCCTGAGATACAGACACAGAAATGCAGAGAGAGAGAGAGAGAGAGAGGAGAGAGGACAGAGAGAGTACCATTGGAGCTAGGGTTTGGAAGTTCTTCGGCTGCGAAGGGAGGTAGTAGCGGCTTCTGGTCTGAGAAAGATGGCAGAAACCCTAGATTGCGTGATTTGGTTATTATATAAGCTTCTAATCCTAAACTGGGCCTAATGAGCCAGACACGCGTATTGTAGCCCAAAACTTGTATAAAGCCCAAACTTTACGCATTTATTGTATTTTTTTTAAGTTAAATATCTATGGAAACATCGAACCAACAATTCCGTTGTAGTCTAGTTGGTTAGGATACTCGGCTCTCACCCGAGAGACCCGGGTTCAAGTCCCGGCAACGGAATATGTATTTTTAATCAACTTTTATTTTATTTATTTTTTGGTGTGGCAGCCTATGAAAACCTCTCCAGAACAACATAAGATTCAAACCTTGTATATTATGTCTTTTAGTACTTTGTCACTATATATCCAGTTATGTGTGTGACCAATAGTAATGCTCTTTTACAAAAAAAGGAAAGTATATCACTTACTCAAACAAGAGAAGGGACACGAGGAGAAACGACGAGATGAGATCCTGAATAAACAGACTCTAACCTAGACACATGCTCCAAAGTTCCACAGATAGCAAGATACTTCTTTCGTGCACAAAAGCTGCCATAATCAAGCCACCGGGATTTCAGGCATGTCGACGAGAAGCTAATGTGTTTTATAAGTGCATTTTCCGCACGGTGCGACTTTATGGAAAAGCGCTAGAAAATCCATTGTCCAAGAGGCTTAAGCTCGTCATCTCTAAGGCTATGTTGGTAGGAAAGATGGAGATGAGGAAGGATGGAGAGAGTAAGAAGGATAGAGAGAGTAAAGGATGTAGGGGATTGTAATGAATTCTTTATGTTATTTAGTGAGGGGAGGGAAAGTTGAAATGATAGATAATAGATATTTAGTTAATTACTTTATTGTCCATCTCACTATTTTTAAAAAAATTATTTTAAAAGGTAAATAGTCTTTTAGACATTTGATGAATTTGGTGGATCCTTCCATCATTGGAAAAAGTAATTTATGTGGGCCCGAGTGGATAGCTCATCCATCCAACTCTCCTCTCCCTCCTCTTTTTCCTTCAACCAAACAAAAGGGATAAAGCATCTCCCTCATGTCTCTCCCTCCGCCCCTCTCCCTCCAACCAAACGGACCCTAAGGAAAAGCCTCCGTGCATCAATCTAATGAGAGTGGTTGTATTAAGATCAGAAGATGCACTTGTGCTACTTCGATTCGGAAAAATTGTTGTGGTAATGGTAACAATCTATCATAATACAACTTTTAAATTGAAAAAAGATTTGGGATAAGCTAGCTTCACGAAATGAGTCTTGCCCTACCAAAATCCACTCAGAAACGTGGGAAACCGTGCAAAAAACGCTCAATGAATGAGAATTCAAAATGTTTAATTGATAACAATGCACACACTTTTCATACATACCAAAGAGAGAACAGAAAGAGGTTTTCGGATTTGACCTTTTTCTTCCTTTCCCTTTTAATCTAAGGGCTATCAACACTGCCTGGAAGAAATTGTATTTTTTCCAATACATGACCAATAAAATTTACAAGAAAAAGATACAAAACACCAACATCAAACTATTGGGGCTAGGCTAACTCAGGCACTTGGTGCCAAACTTCGGTCATAACTTACGTTAACTGTCGCTCATCCTATGTACATATTGTTGATGTCAGAAGAAGGAAAAAAAAAAAGAAAGAAAAGAAAAAAGAAGAAACAGAAAAACAAAATAGAGAGAAACCAATCTGCTCCTCAATCGGTCATCCTTGAAAAATGACCAAACGGGGTTCCAGGCAGGTATCTCGCATTTGCAACCCCAATTGCAAATGAAGGAAAGGAAAAAATAAAAGAATCCATTAACGTTGGCATTCTTCGTGCTTCCTTGGCTTCCTGTGAAAGTGCAAAATGGGCGTTGTATCCGCTTCATCATGAAAGCATGATTGTGATGCCGAGTCGTGACCTGAAGTCAAACAAATTGAGCTGCTAACTCTTCCCCGTTATTTTGGTGCATTTGATCTTGGACAGCTTTCACAGCTGCTACTCTGGCTGCCGTAGCCGCTTTATTAGCCGCAGCTACAGCTTTGTTCACCCTTTCATCCATCAGCGTGATGTTTTGTGCTCTCTCAGCTGCTTGCCGCGCTTCCTGCTCACGAGATATAAGTTGGTTAAAAGATTTCGTCTAGTATAGTGACTAATTCTCACCTAGAAAGTAGAGACTCGGCAAATTTTGTGACTTTGTAAGGTCAGAAAGAGAGCAACAAAAGGCAGCCAAATTCATAATGATTGATGATGATAAAGTAGTTGTAACTTCCCCACTCAACACATTTCGGACAAGATGACAAAATATAACAAACCCCTTTGACCAGTCTAACCAAACTCCAAATTCTAGTGTCGCAAGCTGTTTTACAAGCTCAAACCAGGAATTAAGGAAATGAAAGTACAGATTCCAGGTGTCTGGGATAATTTCATAAGCCGCATCAAGGAAAAATAAATAAATAAAGATGGTACGTTTTGCGTGCTAAAGGTAAACGGTAGTTATTCGTAAACATTTAGCAGGTTGACATGGTGTTTGGCGATGCTGAAATCAACTTCATAAGCAAGGCAAAAACTTAGAGGATGTTCATAACAATCGTCAACTCCGGTCTATCATCTATAAGTCATGAATTGAAAATATTCCATCAAACACAAAGGTACAAAACATAGCTACCTGAACTGCATTAAGAACTCTAGCGTGATTCACAGCACGAGGAGATTCAGGATGTGGATTTTGCATGCTAGGACCGTTGAGGAACCCATTTTGCCAGTGGCCAGATTGCGTTTCGCCATTTCTGAAAGTGTACATACCAAGCCCCTGCCTCCTTCCTTCGTGCCAGGCACCTTCATACCGATGTCCATTTGCAAACCGATAGACCCCAAAACCATGCATCTTGTCTGCGAAATATTCCCCAACATAGGTGTCCCCATTTCTGAATAAAAAAAAAAAAACAGCCAGCTACTAGAATTAGTGGTCACTTACAGAAATTAAAAAAAGAAAAAATAAAGCTATTGGCATTTCTTTATTTTGCACTATGATCCGAACTCGCATTTAAAATCTACTTTTTAAATTGCTTAGCACTAAAAAAGCTATACTAAAATAGAAATAGAAGATCAACTTTTAAGATATTGTAGTTCAACACTGACCAACAAAGACAATGCTTTACAAAAAGTGTCCTTTTCTTCTAAGCTCATAAAGGTGATGCTAAAGTTAAATGGAATCCTTAATATTTAAGTTACACAAGGCACACCAATACAAACTTGAGAGCGCTTTTTTTAATGATAACAATGAGAAAGTATACACCATAAACATGCACACAATTGTAGACAACATTGCTGATTGCTGCAATATGTGTTGTTTTATGCCAATATTATAAGAACATCGCGGTTAGGAATATACAGTTCTTATACACAGAGACATACACCTATATATATAGATAAAGTGTGTAAAATACACTGTTTATGAAAGTCTAAAGGTTCATCCTGATTCATAATCTGAAGATTCGGTAATGACCTTTGATTTTGAAACTGCTACATATATGAAATAAGGGGCGGATTCCAATTTTACAGGAAAGTATCTTAAAAGCAAACATGCCATTAAGGTCTAATTTCTAATAGACGGTATGATGTAATCGTAATACGTGATTAGTATTGATCAGCAGACCTGGAAATTAATAAACTGAACTCATGATCGAAAGAAACGAATTCTCAAAATAATATAACGTCTCTAGTTCAATGCAATAAAAGATGGAACTTGTTCCCCACATTTTATAATCAAATTGAACAAAGTCACAAGTATAGAACTCAAAAAGGAAACACAAAAATGACCAATGATAGGCCAAAACCATACAAATCCATTAAAAAAATTGTATTATACATAATGACTCAGTTCAATGCCATAAAGATGGAACTTTATTTCCCCACATTTAAAGCAGTACGGCCATTAGAAAGACAAAAACCCACCACTAGATCAAATTGAACAGAGTCACAAACCAAGAACTCAAAGAGGAAAGACAATAATCATTAATGATCATCCATCACAAATTAATGCAAACAGGCCAAAAACCACACAACTTCATAAACAGCAAGAACATTTTAAGCAAAAGGCAAAACACAAACATTTGTCAAAAGTCTTAGAACAAGGAATTGATCTATTGTACGATGGTTATATAGAACAAATATACATGTGTATATATATATATATATACATATTACCTGAAATGATAATGCCCAAGTCCATGTTTAACACCAAAATTGAACTCTCCAACATACTTACTCCATCCTCACAAGTGTGAACTCCACACCCATGGCACTGCCCACTAGACCACTCCCCAGCATAAACATCGCCAGTGTAGAACCTGTAGACCCCGATTCCGTGCCGCAATCCCCGGCGATACTGCCCGCGATACCGGCTTCCCCGCGCCCACGTCTCGACGCCATAGCCGTCATACTTCTCATCAACCCAATCCCCCTCGTACCGCCCACTCATGCGGTAGTAATAAACCCCACTTCCCGAGCACTTACCCTTGTGAAACTCGCCCTCATAGACATCCCCATTGGAATAAACCTTCACCCAAGAACCCGAATTCGTCTTCCGCTTCTCCGAGCTGGGCTTTGACCCGATCGACCAGAGGACGGGGCTGGACGAAGAGGCGGGTTCGGAGCAGGTTTGATGGCGGGCAAGGAGCGGGTGAGGAAGAGGCGGAAGGAGAGGAGGCGAGGGAGGGCGAGGTTGAGGGAAATCAAGAGGGCCGAGAAGAAGAAGAGAAGAGAGAGAAAGTCTAGAAGGAAAGAGCGACGAGGGTTAGAGAGAGAAAGTAAAGGGAAGGGAGAGAGAGAAGGATTAGGAGGCGGAAGTGGAGTCTAAGCAACTGGGCACACCGGAGATGGCGGAGGAGCTTCAGAGCCAGCGGCGTCGTCGTAGTCTGGGCCATCAGGAGAGGTCGTCGTCTCCTCGGCTCGTCATGGAAGTGGGTTTTGATTTGGCTATGGCGGTGGTGGTGATGGGGTTGTTGATGTTGATGATGACGTTGATGATGATGATTGTGTTGTTGTTGTTGTGTTGTTGTTGTTGGGGCTGTTTGGTGGGCGAGAAAAGGGGAGAAAATTCTTGTGTTGTGGGGTGAGGTGGGTTTGGTGCTGGTGTAGGGTGGTGGAGTTGTGGAGTCGGAGGTGGTGGAGATTATGTGGGGTTGGGTTGAAACCGGAGGAGACGCCTCTGCTTTCTTTGATGATCTGAATTTCGGACTTCTTCTGATGCATTTACATAAAGGAATCAACTAACTAACTGCTTTTTTTTTCTTTTTCAGTTTCTCTGTCTATAATTATATGTGTGTATATGTGTGTAAAGTGAGTGTTGGAAGGTGTTTGTGGTGATGATGAGGTTTACTGAAGGAGGGAAGTTAATTCCTGTGTGTGAGTCTGTGGTGTTCTTGTCTTCTTCGTCTGGTATTTAATGTCTGGTTTTGTACAGACAAGAAACCAGGTGATAATTCAAAGTCGGTTTTCCGGTTTCCACCATCACCCGTACTTTGGTCATTGTTACTATGTTGCCACTTTAATTTTTTATATATATATTTTTTCTAAAGCCACCTTTTTTTTTTTTTTTTTTGAAGATTTCTAAAGCCACTTTAATTATTAGTGTATTTGTGAAAGATAGAACATAAAAAATAAAATAAAAAAAGAATTTTTTTGGTTGGATAACTCAAATTATTAATAATTTTAATTATTTTTTAAAATTTTAACTCACTTTATTATATATAACTCCAACTATAATTTTTAAAATTAACTTTAAAATATAATTTTGTTATTCTAAATTTAAATAAGATGATTTTTTTAAAAAAAGTATAAAGAATTTCAAGATAAATAAAACATATTAATAATTATATTTTTTTTTCTAATATATTTTAAATTTTACAATTTTATAACTCTAATCAATCAATGTATAATTTCAAAAGTCAACTTAATTTTAATTAAATAAATTTTCAATTCTCCAATGCAACGAATTAACCTAACACATGTTTAAGATGTAGCCATGCAGCTTCAATTTAAAGCACCAGATTGTGAATATCAATTCTAAAAAATTTATTAGTTAGATAAAATTAAAAATTAAAAAATTAAAAAAAAAAGTCCATCTTTTCAAAAGAAGTTGTCAATTATTGACTTTTTTTTTTTTAATTTTCTTAATTCAAGGATTGAAATTTACAAAATAGTGATGATAATTTCTTAAATAGACAACTTAGAGGCAAAAGGGGAATCCGTTTTTTAAGAACCTTCGGCATAACATTTGATCAAATCAAATCTGGTAAATTTCATAACGAAAAAAATAAATAAATAATTGGTATGTAAGGAATAAAATTTGAAAAAAAAAAAAACAAATTATGGTAGGAACTATATGTTATTATTGCTTGTAGTGTTTTTTTTTTTTTTTTTTTTTTTAAGATCTGATACTTATATGACTGTTTTAATCATTTAAAATTTATAGATTGACACATTAAACTGTTTTTAATCGTGAATTATCGTATCTTAAGGATAACATAAAATACAGTTTCTATCATTAAAAAAAAATTTCATTTTGAGTTTTGATGCTTGAGAAGGGTGGCATAATTGTAAATCTGACAAGAGGGTAATGATGAGAGGGTGTTGACAAACTTGTGTTAATCAGAAAGGTTGCTTTCGCTCTTCGCAAACTCCGCCAGTTTGCCAAGTCACAACTTAAATAAAATAAAATAAAATAAATAAAATAAAAAAGTGACCGCTCCTAATAACGGAACCTCCAATTAAACCGTAACCGTTCGCTTTCGTCCACGTGGCGTCCTCTGAGCTGGCCTTTTGGCAAAAGTTCCTCGATTCAGTGATCAGTCGTCAACTTTACTAACGGTCAACCGGCTTAAAAATCGCAGCACTCCAACTACCCAAAAAATTCCTCCCGCTCTCTATATGGACGTTTGGTAGACAAGTTTCACTTTAATTAAATTATATTTTTTTATCTTAATTTTATTTTTTTTAAAAAAATCAATAAAATTTATAATTATTTTTAAAAAGTCAACTCAACTCAAACTCAACTCATTTACCAAATACTCTCTAATTCAAGCGAAATTATATATATAATTTATAAAATATAGGCAAAATAATATTTTTTTTATAGGTAAAAGCAAAATAATTATCAACACTTAGAGGGTGTTTAGTGAATGAGTTTGAGTTAAGATTTTAAGTTGAGTTAAAGATAAGTTAAGTTGAGTTTTAGAGTTGAGTGTTTAGTAAAAGTTTGAGATAAAAAGTTTAACTTGAATTGAGTGTTTGGTAGAAAAGTTTAACTTGAGTTGAGTGTTTGGTAAAAAGTTTGAGTTGAAAAGTTTAACTTGAGTTAGAGCCCTGTTTGGATGTAAAAAATTTGAGTTAAAATTTTTAAATCAAATTTAACATTCCATTGTAGGTTTCTAACCAGAAAAATGGAAAAAATTAAGATTAACTAAATTAAAAACACACATTAACAACATACATCAAAACCTTTTATAATATTTCTTACATAGTCATAAAATACAACAACAAGAAATACATAGTTGGTCACTAAAAGTTAATAAAAAAACATAATAATTACAATCATAATCTGGTTTAACTAGATAAAACTGAACTTGATTTCAAGTGGATTTATACCATGGAGATGATTGACATCTGTCCCACATATCATCGGCCATCATATCTCTCATCTGATTCATTGCACCCCTCCTCGATGCATGTTGCTGCGTTCCTGTACTTGGGCCTGTACCATCTACCCCGTCGGCCAACACGTAATCTGCATTAATATCGACATGTCCACCTATAGGCACATAGTCTGCCGCATACTCTTCAAGAAAAGGATCTTCAACTTGTACCATCCTTATGAAATTATGAAGAATCGCACACGCCACTGGGATCATTACTTGTTTGTCCATGGGATAACTGTTGATGCCTTTAAGTATTTTAAATTTGACCTTCCGGACACCAAAAGTTCACTCAATACAATTCCGCAGCGATGAGTGCATGTGGTTAAAAACTTCCATACAGTTGCCTAGTTCGACGCGACGTCTTCGATATTCGTGTAAATAATACGTCTCTCGTCGAAATGGACTCAGGAAACAATCCTTATTGGCGTAGCCCGAATCGACTACGTAAAATTTTCCTACAAAATAAACATTGCATTATCAACACAAATCCAATAATTTTTAATTACTTTATTATTTATAAATACTACTATCATGTGACAAATCAGCTTACCTGGTGGAGATATGGGAAACCATGGAATGTTATTGCCTCTTCCAACATTCTAACATCATGACAAGATCCATCGTAGCCGGTCAACATATATGTGAATTTCATATCAAACGAACAAATCGCTAATACATTCTGCGAGTGATGCCCTTTTCGATTAATCCAAGCATCAGAATTTTCCCTTCGTGGCGCACATGAGACATGTGTGCCATCTATAGCGCCAATACAATTCTGCATGAAAAATTTAACTGTTTAATATGGCTACTATCATTAATAACACGTTTGAACCAAAAAGCGTGTAATTTCCATTTTTTTTATAATTCGTTAATACGATCATATAATGCGATGACATCGATAACGTACATCAAACCATGACCGATATTTGTAGGAATGCTCCATAATCAAAGGTTGAACATGTGTGTAGTCAGGCGGTCTGATGAATTCGTCCTTTAGAGCACAAATAGCCGTCAACACTTTAAAGAACCAACGTGAAGTTATCTTTCTAGAATGCTGGAACAAATATGAAAAGTGTCTTTTCGTTGTGCCTTGTGCACAAATGGATAAAAAAAATGAACAACTGCTCGTTCACATTCATGTTACGCGTTGGCCTCAATAATTCCCGACAACCTAATAGGTTACTTAGTGCTTTAAAAGTTTCTGATTTCATACTGATCAAGTCTTGCATTATTTCTTCATGTCCATTTATTATCTTTTCCACACGCATGCTGCCAGTTAGTCTTGAATTATGCATTGGTTGTGGATCTCTTCGTCTGTTACGCTTACTGGCAGCCACGGCTACGACTGCCTTCGCAAGATAACTGTCATTATCGCTATGCTCGTTTTCTGAGGATAGGTCATCTTCTTCGTGTTCGGATGCGGAACTATACTCGTTCATTTTGAGAATGACGTGACCTGAGCTAAATTTGGTTGTTTACCTGGTATAGATCAATTGTTCCCAAAACAAGTTTAATTAGTTCGAATACCATTATACTCCGTTCAACTATTCATTTCAAAGTGAATATATACTAAATTTTTTCCCCAGAACCGCTACAAAACATAAGATAACGAAAATTAAAATATCAGATATAATGCTATATAAAATCTCGTAACCGACAATATAACGAAATGTTAAAACATGAATCAAATAAATAAATAAACATAATCCAATAAAAAGAATAATGTCAAGTGTATGTCTAAAAAAAGAAGTCCATAAAAAACGAGTCGAACAAGAAAATCAATCGGTTGGGGGCGACTGGGACTTAACAACGGATGTAATAATGCCTCGCCTATCGTCATTGGGAAGCTGATGGAAGGTACGCTGGAGTCGTGGATGAGCATCGAAGTAGTGCCACACACTCGTTCGCTGATATTATTGAATACCTATCTCGGACATAATATTCATGCACATCAGCATGTGATCCGGTCGACTTGATTGGTCATTGTTGGTGCACGATTGCGATCGGCTACGGAAATGACTCACTCTTTCCTGCATTGCCATGTATGTCATCTCATCAGTTTCCTCTCTTTTCTTTCTCTTACCAGAACTGCCCCTAGACCGTGACGGACCTGCATCGGCGCCCGATCTTCTGTTGTTGCAATGGCGTGCATCGGTGGTTGGAGTTAGTTCCTTTTCAAAAATCGGTCGGGTTCCAGAGTTGTCCATTGAACCTTCATGCTCGACGTATGGAGTATATCATCTCACATCGTAACTGACCCAAACCCCGAGGCACCTGCAACATGATTTTTTTCGAAAACATTATAATAAAGCTCCTTATTGCGAAGCCCCTCGTGTCGGAGATGGTTGCACTCCGTATAAACCTGCAAATGAAATTTTATCAACATACACGTCTTATCATCGCGTGATTAAACAATATAACGTCCAGGCCATATATTAGACAATGCAATTACTTGAATAAAGCTCTGCCACGCATCGTCTGAGCATATGACTCTATCCGTCGATGGATCATATCTTAGACTTGTCCGACATTGCAACGCCTTCAATCCCCTATATATTATTTTCATCCTCTCCTTTTTTTGATATAATGTTATTCCGTAAGCAGGTACTCCTCCATACTCAGAATTAAACTGGGCGGCCCATTGATCGAGGATTGCAATGGAGGGATGTTTACCGCCACTGTAGGACAAGTACTCATCAATTTTTTCAAGGAAATTTTTTTCCTTTGCGGTATCCCAAACGTACGTCTCACCCGATGCTTTGTGAGGCATTTCCTTTAGAAAGCGAGAACCAAAATAGAAAAACAAACTTTAAAAAAAAAAAAAAAAAAAAGCGAAGGAGGAGGAGTTGGCTCAGTATAAATTGATTGACATATTTTATCTAAGGCATGTCAATGACCCAATACAAATACAGCTACCATGGCATAGAAAACCATGGGTTCGTGGTTAAACAAGTTCATGACAAACATAACCTACAATTAAGTTCTTTAACAACAAACATGTGCTTATATACCGGTATCTGACAATATATATCGGGTAACTGACTTACCAGTCAGATTATAATACAATCTATGTTAATTTGATGTATACATCATAGCCAACCGGGGATGAAAGTTGCACGTAAATCGGGATATAAACTTCTTAAAAAAGTCCGCAACCTGAAAAAAAGTCCCCTAATGTATCGGTTGCAAGACAGATAACTCAACGAAAAATGAACACAAAATTAATTTTTAAGGCAGCACATAACCGGAATCTGGTTTAAGATTGCAAAATAAAAGTCAACCCAAAACCGGTGTAAGGCAGGCAATGAACTAACAAGTGACCCAAAATCGGTTTAAGAGTGCAAAACAAGATAAAAATGAACCCAAATCATGTTCAAGACAGCAAATGAACTAACTAGTGACCCAAATTTGGTTTAGGACTGCAAAACATGGTAAAAGTGAACCAAATCATGTTCAATACAGTAAATGAACTAACTAGTGACCCAAATCTGGTTTAGGACTGCAAAACATGGCAAAAGTGAACCCAAAACATGTGTAAGCCAGCAAATGAACTAACAAGTGACCCAAAACCGGTTTAAGAGTGCAAAACATGGTAAAAGTGAACCCAAATCATGTTTAAGACAGCAAATGAACTAACTAGTGACCCAAATCTAGTTTAGGACTGCAAAACATGGTAAAAGTGAACCCAAATCATGTTTAAGACAGTAAATGAACTAACTAGTGACCCAAATCTGGTTTAGGACTACAAAACATGCTAAAAGTGAACCCAAAACATGTGTAAGGCAGCAAATGAACTAATTAGTGACCCAAAACCGGTTTTAGAGTGCAAAACATGGTAAAAGTGAAACCAAATCATGTTC
Source organism: Ficus carica (assembly GCA_009761775.1). Taxonomy (NCBI): domain Eukaryota; kingdom Viridiplantae; phylum Streptophyta; class Magnoliopsida; order Rosales; family Moraceae; genus Ficus; species Ficus carica. Next base: position 13,874,499 of record CM019750.1, on the reverse strand, counting down.
AAGACAGCAAATGAACTAACTAGTGACCCAAATCTGGTTTAGGATTGCAAAACATGCTAAAAGTGAACCCAAAACATGTGTAACGCAGCAAATGAACTAACTAGTGACCCAAAACCGGTTTAAGAGTGCAAAACATAGTAAAAGTGAAACCAAAACATGTTCAAGACAGCAAATGAACTAACTAGTGACCCAAATCTGGTTTATGATTGCAAAACATGCAAAAAGTGAACCCAAAACATGTGTAAGGCAGCAAATGAACTAACTAATGACCCAAAACCGGTTTAAGAGTGCAAAACATGGTAAAAGTGAACCCAAATCATGTTCAAGACAGCAAATAAACTAACAAGTGACCCAAATCTGGTTTAAGAATGCAAACAAACCTAAATATTCATGCACAAACCAAGTTATTCCCATCATATTACCAAAAAATTGACAGAAAACCGGCTTTGAGCATACAAACTAACATTAAAATTAACTAACAAACAACCTGTGTAAGGCATAAAATTTACGAAAATTAACCCAAAACCGGGTTTGAGGATGCAAACTTACCCTACACTTTAAACACTACCTGTTGCAACTACCGAAGAAGAAAAATATTCACAATCCAAACTGGGTTGAGCATGCAAATAGAACAAAATGATCAATAAACACCACAAATTCAGCAGCCAAAATTAACACAAAATCCCACATAAGACCGGTTTGGACATCTATACTTAATATAAATACTATGTAACATCGGTTTCATCATCCAAAACAAAAAATTCTTCAACAAAAATCTGGTTTCGGCATCGACACCAATTTAACAAAAAAAATCGCGTGGGTAAATCTGGTAGGAAATACAATCAACACATATGAGAATGAATCTAGTTTGTTTGAGAATTAGGGGAAGAAATTATATTAGGGTTACCGAGTTCGAGCCGGAGGATGAGTATACAGTGGAAGACGTCGGATTAGGGCAGGAATAAACGAATCGGGGAGATGATTTCCGAACTCAGAAATAGTGGGTAATCAGCCCAAGGGTTCGCCTTCGCTTCGCATACCCCAACAGGCGCCGCATCTGCTTCACGGGGAGTGGACGAAGCCAAAAGATCAACTATATAAGCAAATGGGAGAGAGGAAGGACGACCAGTAAACGGAGGTCCTGGTAAGCAGCAGATGATGGAGGGGTTGGGGGGCATAGGCAACAGCGCCACTGACAAGTAGCAGATGGGTGCCAGTGGGGAGGAACACGAGATTAGTGAACAGGAGACCAAGCACGGGTGAGACAGAATAATAGATGAGACTGGGTGCACAGTAAACCAAGTTTGGTTTACTGTGCAACGGTTCAACGCGAGGTTGGGATTGAAGTGAGATCCCAAACAACATTAATTGGGACTCAACTCAAAAAAATGAGTTCCAACTGAGTTGCCAAACATCCTCTTAATCCTTTCTAACTTATTAATGACTATCACAAAAAATAAAAATAACATTACATTAAATTATAACACTTTTTTTTTTGGGAGAATAATACAAATAGCATAATTAAAGATTAAGATTTAATTTTTCTAAAAGAAAGTTGAAGATTTAATAAAATAGCATGATTTGAAAAAAAAAATGAAATTATAGCATATGTAGATTTTAGAATTTTATAAAATTCAAAAATGCCACCAACCATTATTCTCTCCCAGATCTCACTCCCATTGCCTCGTCGTTGCTACACAAACATCATCTTAGGGGAAATCGCGGTGCCCAGGACGGAGCCTTATGATGGCGACAATCGCGACTAGGCCTCGAGCGATGGCCGAAAGATCGCCAGAAACGAGCGAGAATCTCACAATTTCTCGGGCGATGTCCCCAGATCGCAAGAATCTCCTGTGATAAACTCAATAATCTCCATCAGAAAACTTTCCTCGTCATTGTTGTCAATCGAAGGTGTGCGTAGACTGATCTCTGTCGAGATCAGATCGCGATTTCGTGAAATGTAGCACGACAGCGATCACCAATGAGCAGCCACCTCCCCATGGTAACGACTTCGTCTCCGGCAATGACATGGCTATAGTGACGATGCCGACTTAGATGGGTTGGGTTAGGTTTAGGGTTTTTTTCAATTAGGGATAATTTTAGGATTTTTAATAATTTGGGGCTTTTTAAGAAAATATTAATTAAATTGTGTTATTAAAAATTTTGACCCATAAAAATTAAAAGACAGAAATAAAATTAAAAAAAAAGTAAATCTTATTATTTACTAGTAAATAGAGAATTTATTAGTAAATATAGTATTTTCGTTGGTCTAAAAATTAGGAACTTATCAAATAAATCACATATTTTTTAAGTAAATCTTAGTAAATCTAATATTTATCAGTAACTTCGGTATCTATTGATAAATATAGTAAATCCAAGAATTTATTAATAAATTCAGTATTACTAATAAAATCTAGTACACATTTACTAAGTAAATATATCATATAACCAGCAAAAAAAAAAAAAAGAGTAAATATTATACGAAATCGATAAATTTAATTATTTACAAGTAAATAATGATATTTACGTGAATTTTTATAACTTTTTATTTACCAATTAATTAGTTATTTTTTTTTAGTAAATCCTTATTTACCTAATTTTTTAGAATTCTAGTTTTAATTATATGTTATTTACATATAAATCTAAGGCTCCGTTTGGTTGAAACGGTTTGAGTTAAGATTTTTAAGTTGAGTTGAAGATAAGTTAAGATTTTTAGAGTTGAGCATTTGGTAAAAGTTTGAGTTGAAAAGTTTAACTTGAGTTGAGTGTTTGGATGTAAAAAGTTTAACTTGAGTTGAGTGTTTAGATGTAAAAAGTTTGAGTTAAGAAGTTTAACTTGAAAAGATAAGTTAACATGCCATTGTAGGTTGTGAATGGAAAAATGAAAAAATAAATTAAACAAAATAAAAACACACATCAACAACATACATCAAAGTTTTTACAATGTTTTTTCTAAAGACCCCCTTTTTTTTTCCCTAAAATAGTTAATCAATTTTCTTAAATAGTCAATGATTGATCACATAATGGTTATTTGGAGATTCTACAATGGGATAAGGATTTTCATCTCATCAATAGAGTAATATCAAACAGATGATAACGGGTAGATTAATATGGTATACCGAATTAAGGTTATAACATGTGATAAATAATAATAATAATAAACTCTCTTTGATTCACCCAACTTCCCAGTGCCCCCCCACCACCTGATGGCAGCCCAGCCCCCCCGACGAAGGCGAACCACCACCACGAGACCCCCCGGCGGCCACCGACCAGCCAAACCCGCCTCCAACCCCGAGACCGTCTACGAGCACAAGTAGAGGAAGGAGACCACCTTCAACATCGTTGATGGTCACGGGGTGTCGCGTGGACGGCGCCGGAGTGCGGAGGGGGGCTCGGACGATCTGCAATCCGTTTGGTTGCAGATTTGAAATCGCGAGCTGGAGGGGGCTCGCGTGGACAGCACATAGGGGGACTCGAATGATCTACAATCCGTTGGTTGCAGATTTGAAATCGCGAGTTGGAGGGGGCGGAGGGGGCTCGAGTGGACGACGCCGGAGCTCGGAGGGGGCTTGGACGATCTACAATCTGTTGGTTGTAGATCTAAAATCGCGGGCTGGAGGGGGGCGGAGTGGGCTTGCGTGGACGGCACCGGAGCTCAAAGGGGGCTCGGACGATCTGCAATCACGAGCCTGATGGAGCGGAGGGGGCTTGGACAATGTGGAAGGACGGTGCGGTGATGTGGGTTGGGTGCACAGTAAACCGAGTTTGGTTTACTGTGCAACGGTCCAACTATGGGTTGGGACCAAACTGACTCACCAAACGGTTTGAGTTCAGTTTGAACTAAAAAAATTGAGTCCAAACTGACTCACCAAACATCCCCTAAATTTTTTATAATAAATCTATTAATCCTAGTTTTTCACTTGTCTTTACTGGCTTGTTTGGTAACCAAGTTCAACTCCAACTAAACTGTACTTTTTCATCTCAATTTTGTCTTTTTCTGAAAAATCAACAAAGTTTATAACTACTTTTTAAAAATTTAACTCAACTCAAACTTAAAAATTTCAACTCAACTCAAACTCAACTCATTCACCAAACACCCTCTAAATTTTTTTAGTAAATCTGGTATTTACTAAAAAATTAAATACTAATAAATATAATATTTACTAGTAAATCCAACTATTTACTTTGTTTTCATTTATTATAATTAGTAAATATTTGGATTTACTGTATTTACACAATTTTATAAAATTTTACGTAATTAATTTATACTAGATTTATTAGTAAATACCTGAATTTACTAATATATACTTGGATTTACTTTGTTTGCATAACAGTTGTAAAATTTTTGGTAGTTAACATGTAATAGATTTACTAGTAAATACGCAGATTTATTAGTAAATACAAGTATTTACTGTATATAATGATAAACACATGATAAATTACAAAAATAATAACATATTTTTATATTAGTATATACTTGGATTTACTGTATTTACTGTAATAGATTTATTAGTAAATGTAAGTATTTACTATATACAATGATAAATACATGATAAAAACTAGTTTTGATAATACGTAAATCTTTTGTATTAACATTGATATATCTTGTATTTCCCATTAATATTATCGATATTTTTTAAAAACTAGTTATTCTGATTTTGATAATATTGTTTGTCTACAATTTCAGAATTAGTTTTTAATTTAATTTAATTTAAAATAAGTCCCAAAAAATTAAAAATTAAAAAAAAAACCCCATATGCCTAGGTTTAGGCTGCTTTCTCTATACCACCCAGCCGCCGGAAAAATCCATCGCCAGAGAAGACTAAGTCGGAGAAGCGGCCACGGGGATGGTCGAAGATTCTTCGCCGCTGCCGACGATGAAAAAGGGCCTGGTTTTGCTCGCGATCAACTTGAAATCGCGATCTCGATCGTAACCTCCGTGGCCATCGCGATTCGCGATCGATCTCAAAGCTATGCCACCGTCGCGACCTCTCTATTGCCGTTGCCGAGATTGCGACGGTCTCTGAAGTGCCCAATTCTTCCGCCGTCGTCGCTTAACTCCACCTGCTGGAGTGGTACCTCGTCGGTAGGAGTATATAGAGAAAGATGAAGAGGAGAGAGAAATGGGTAAAAATGGAAAAGAATAATTAATTTTAACAAGAATAATAAAAATATGTTATTATTTACTATGACTTGAAGAATATGCTATTATGTACATTAGTATAATTTTTTTAGAGAATGCATAACTACATTTTAAATAGGTTATTTAATATAATTTCTGATTTTTTTAAAATAATAAATGTAGTAATAACATTGGCATAACATTGAAAATCATATTGGTGTTTTGTATTAAAAAAGATATTGGCGTTCGACTTGTCCACACATTTAAAACTTTGGAAAACAGCTTTACAATTGCGCTAGTAGAATTATTAGCTCGAACGGGTTACTTTGCCTTTCATAGTATTGTTTAAAAAAAAAAAAAATGATTTCTTCATCCTATAGTCCTGTCAGTTTATTTAAAGGGAATTAGGGAGGAAAAGTCCTTCAGAGGAGCATATGCATAATTCTATTTTCTCTCTCTTTTTTTTTTTTTTTTTTTTAAATAACAAAAAGAAGTCATCGTGAACACTTATAAATCACAAGTACTTCAGACTCTTAATTAGTACAGGTCTCTATTAGTTATATTATTATAAACACATAATTTACTGACAAACTGATCCAAATGACCTTAAAAGGAGGTAAGATCTTTGGGCACAAAATATAAAAGAACAATGCTAAAATTCATTACTGATATTAAACATCATACATAAATGAAGGATGAATTCAATAATATAAGACTTATTAGAGAAACGCACATTTTACCAATAATGTTGTTTAATACCACTGGCACTTCAAACCAAATGACCTTAAAAAGAGGTAATATTATTAGGGGGAGTTTGGTGGAGTAGTTTGAGTTAGGATTTTTAAGTTTCAATAGTAAATTTTTTTGAATTTTCAGAAAAGACAAAAAAATTTTTGGGAAAAAGACAAAAACTTTTTGGAAAAAAGATCAAAAAAAAAATTTGAGTTGAATGGATTGAGTGGTTCCACCAAACAGCCCAGTCTTAAAACCTTAACGAATATTGAAAATATCAGTGTATTTAACACCATACACAAATGGAGGATGAGTTCAATAACATTAGGCTCATTAGTGAAATGCACCTTTTATGAATCACGGTGTTTAATAACATTAATACTCCATTGCATTTTTCAACCTCATAAAGTTTTTTTAATATTCACATAAGTAAGTGACACACACAACCTCACAAGACCATTCGACTATGAGGGTTTTTAGGGGATAAAAATAGTGTATTCATAAATAGACTATACTAAATTATAATTTTAAGATAATTGTTGACTATAATAAAACTTATGATACTTATAAAATCACTTAAAGTCTTCACTTTCCGTTGATAATGGGACTTGCCGTAGTGATTACTCTTTTCAACCTCAAAAAAGTTACTGGGTTAGTAATTGGACTAACAAGGGGATGGGATTCCATTGAAATGTGGTGAGATGACAATTGGGATATGGATGTCGGACATCATAGCGGGAAGTGAACCCACTTGTGTGTCTAAAACGTGCTTTTTTCTCGGACATTCACTTTGCCAGCCATGCCCGTGGACCATGGTGGTGGGTGAGCTAATCAAGAAGATTTTGTGCTCTGGAGTTACACCCTTTCTTGTAGATGCTCTTTTCCACTTCAACTACTCTGCAAAAAAAAAAAAAAAAAAAAAAAAAGGGTTTGTGTGTACGTGAGGTACTAAGTTGACAAAATGGTTAAAAGCTGCCTTTTTCTGTTATGGTTAGCAGACTCTCACCTTTAAGTACTTGTACTAATTATGCTACATTTAAATTTGAAAAATCATCACCATTAGTAGTTTTTCAACTAGTGGGATAGAGCGGAGAGAGGCCCTTCGGCTCCACGTTGGGCCCACTTCCTAATTATTTTGCGGAGTTGAGGAATCGTGGAGCTTTATATATTTCTTGAGTCAGATATTGACAAATCGCATGTGAAAAATGTCAATTATTATCATTGATGATACTATCACTGTTAGATGTAGTAGCATATTAGGATTACCAAATCGTAGCATGAGATTCAACTATTATGCTTTTTGTCGTATGATGTTTTCTTTGTTGTGGTTTTAAATGCGTGATGACATATTATCAATGACGATAAATCGTGATGTTCGAAATTAATAATTAAAACTATAAGAATTGATTTGCTAAACGAATTGTATTTTATTTCCGCCAATGGACATGTGGTTTACACTTAATCTGTCACTAAGTTTTGTTGATTAAGTACTAAAAGAAAGTTATTGCTATTTTTAGTTTTACTTTAGGTGATAAGAGTGCTAAACCAAGATAAAGTATACAAAGGTACAAAAAGCCAATTCCTCCTGTTGGAAATGCTCTGCATGGCACAGTCACTGCAAGAGAAGAGAATCAACAGCCAAAAATCAAAAGGAGACACTGGACAGTGCTTTTTGGTAAAAAAAACTTTTTATTTTTATTTTTTATTTTTTTTATAGCAAGGTGAAAACAAATTTTTATCTACCAAAATGGTGTACTCTACACCAAACAGTCTTTGTATGGTCAACACGTACATGCAACAAGTCATTCAACCAATAGTTTTCTAACCAAAAAACAAAAGCATAAGAAAAGGACAAAAAAAAATTAAAATTAAAATTTTTTTTTTGTGTGCTCTAAATAGAAAAAGCGATTCAACTAGTCTCAAAATGTTAGCTTATAATATTTGAGTATGATAATATTTTCTCACGAAGGGTGGGCCTAATAGATGAGACCCCTTATAATGGGTTTCTTATGAGATGAACAGGTTTTCCTTAAAACTTTAATATAAATTAAAGTCGAAATTATAGATTAGATGGGTTTATCCAATGAGCATACGATGTACTTGTAGTTTTAACTACTTCCAATATAAGTTGCGAACATTATTTTTATACTTTCTTCTTCTTCTTCATTTTTTTTTCAAAGATTTTGTTGGATAAGATTTCTCCTTTCAATCATGGACTTAACAGGTAGTCGGGTACTCTGAAGCACATGCAAATCCCGATGATGTTGGTTGAGGTGAAGAAGACACTATTTAAATTTTAAGATTTGAAAAGCATACGATCTATTATACCTATATATATATATATATATGCATGAAGAACTGTAATTTCTATATCGAAACTTACTTCCAATTCTCAGGGTTCATTTATGCTACATTTGGTGTTTCATCTCAAACTTAAATTTTTATCTTAGTTTTTATCTTGTTTTTAAAAAATCAATAAAAATTATAACTAATTTTAAAAAGTCAATCAACTTCAACTTAAAAATTTCATATCCAATTAACTTACTAAACGGAGGCGTGTTTGAATTGAGTTTGAGATGAAATAAAATTTTTAAGTTGAAGTTGATTGACTTTTTAAAAACTAATTATAAATTTTTTTTACTTTTCAGAAAAAAGATAAAAATTGATCTGAAAAAGTACAGTTTAGTTAGAGTTAAACCTGTATGCCAAACATAGGCTTATTCTTATCAAGACAGTCTTTTGCACTCAAGGCAATCATTTAAGGCTTCAAAAAGCACGTCAATGGAAAACCATATATTCTATGTATTAACATACAAAATAGATCTTTTAGATTTATCAGATGTTATAATACATTTAGGAGATCTCCTAATCAGACCGTAGAAAAATCACAAAATCTCACACACATATATATATATATATATATACATACATATTTAATTCCTAAGAGAATCCCATTTGTTTATTTTGGAAGTGATTTTCATCACCTAACCTTATCAAACTCCAAACTAATTATCTGCTTCCACTTGAAATATGAGCAAACTACATTTAACTATCAAGATTAATCCTTTTTTATTTGCCTTCGGGACAGCTCCTATACAGATAATGTGTGCCCTTTAATGTTAAAGTGCAAATAATTTGAAGGGAAATCCTAAACCCCAAAAGTAAAGTTATTGATTTAAGTTATGATTCCCTTACTGTGAAGTGACCCCTACAAGTATTACATTATAACAGTAAATAGCCCTTCATTTTCTTTTTTATATTTATATTTATTTTATTTTTTACTTTTATTTTGTTTTTGCCATCACTATAAGCTTATTAAAAACATTTAAATAAATGTAGGTCATAAGTTAACATCTCTAGCCATCAACCTTGAATCACGTATTCTTGGCATTGTTCATATGAATTTAATTTGTTTCCTTTTTTGGTTAGGGGTCCAGACCAACCTAGGTATTGCTGACTCATTCTCTTTTATAATTATCCAATCTCACATGTGGTAGTTAGTACCTGTCCAAACAAGACTGATGGATACCCAAATCCATCTTATTTTCTCATATAATATATATATATATATATAATATACATATGTTAAGGAATGTCCTTCACCATAACATATAAAAATAAAAAATGTAATATGATTAAAAAGGTATCATAATTATCTGTCATAACTAAATTTCTTTATAAAACACTTAACATTATTGTTACATTAAATAAAAATGTTATATTACACTTCTTATATATAGATATATATTTATATTTGTCTAATACTCTTGTGTATGGTCCTGAAAAACATAAGACGCTGAATTCTCCACATATGTGATTGTGAAATTTGGATGGATAAGTGTGCATTATTGTTCTTATCCCATAATGTTTTGCTTTTCTCTTTTTTATGGCCTCACATGACCCCATTCCCTTGTCGTTGTCATGTGTATATATATATATATGTGTGTGTGTGTGTGTGTGTGTCTCTCTCTCTCTCTCTCTCTCTCCTAATTTCCCATGTCCCCCTAATCCCTTAAAACGGCATCCCAACCCCATCTTTCTAACTTTATTGGCCCTGATCGCTTGGTTCCCCTTATCATATGAAAAAACAAAAACTACTGAATTCATCCAAAAAAAAACGCATTCTCTCGAAAGTACTGTTAATTAGTTGTACATATCCATGTTTGGATTGTGCCTAAGATGGTGAAAGGAGTATTTTCTTGACTGGAAAGCGATGGAAACATATATATATATATATATATATCTATATATATATATATCTTTTTCCAAAAGAGAAAGCGAATGTGGTGATTGAAGTGCTTGAGAATATAAAAGGTAAATATTATTGAATTTTAAGTGAATTCAAGAGAGGAAATTAAGATCAATTCGATCATTTCATTTGAAAATTAGGATTTATGGCAGCTTAGGATCATACGTGTTGTCTAATTCTGCCAAAGGGATTTTGTGGATAGGGAATGAAGATGAGAATTAGAATTTATAGAAAAACGTTGCTTAATGAATATAATGCAATGATGAGAACCGAAGAATAATACATGCATCAAACTTAATTTATGTTAGTAGATACAATAATTCCGTAACAATAATTTTACACTCGATATTATTAGAAGATATAGAATTTATATCTTTCAATCTTAATTAAAAAAATTCAATTAGTTCAAGTTATAAAATATCTATGTTACACTAGTTTATCACTTGTTTTATTTTTGAAGCCTTTCTATTCCTTCCTGTGCAAGTGAAATAGGGGGTTTTGGTGACGATGTTGGTTTTTTTTTTTTTTTAATTTAAGGCTGCTGTTGCTAAAGAATAATAATGAGAACCAAATAATAATACATACATCAAACTTAATTTTGTTAATAAATATAATCATAGTGTAACAATAACTTTATGCCGATACTATTATAAGATATAGAGTTTAAATCTTTCTGCCCCAGTTAAAAGAAAAATCCAACTTCTAGTTATTAAACATCTATGTTACGCTAGGTTTTTCCCTTTGATGTATTTTCAAAGCCTTCTATTCATGTGCAAGGGGAAACGGTGTTTTGGTGACAATGTTTGGTTTTGTGCAATATAGATACGGAACAAATATAAATTTTTTAAATTTAAAAATGAGATATTTAAATTTTACACCTTATAATAATAAAGTCTAGTGTGCGGTTACTATTTGATTATAACATCAATTATGATAAACCAATACATTTTGTTGAATATTAGCTGCTGCCAATAATAAATAATAAAAGTTTTGCTAAATTACCTCGCATAACCACACATACATAATTCAGTACACAAATGACAAATTATATATTAATGCTAATAACATTAAGAAATTAAGAAAATTAGATTGAATGATCTTTTTTAATACCTAATTTAATAAATGGTTAAAATAAAATTTATTTAATAAAATTATCGTTTATCATTTTTTTCAAATTTAGTCAATTATATTAAATCTGAAAAAATAACTAAAGACCATTTTATTAAATAAAAAATTAGATAATCTATTAATTAAATTAGGTGACTAAAAAAATAACTCTAAGCTTAATTTTCCATGACATTATGACTTGATAAATTGCAATTATTGTCACGATACATGGTAGCTGAAATAAACGAGACATTCTGACGTTTTTCGTTTTGTAATAATAAATGAACCATATTGATTAGTCTTCTTCCGTCTGTCTCTTTCCTTTATTTGGCTGCAGTTGATTAGACAATTATTGAAAAATGGTTTTTTTCATTCGCTAGAAAAAAAGCCCAAAATCTTTTCTCTACTATGAGCCAAGTTTTTTCTTTTTTCTTTTTTACATATATGGCAAAAGGAAATTATTCTTATCTGATCTTTCCAAGAGGCTAAGGTATTCCTCACCGATTGTGATAACTTACAATTCGGGTGTTGGTTGGTTCTGTTAAAGATTTTGAACGTAAAAGTTTTTTTTTTATTTGTTTAGTATTCGATTTAGACATATAAATAATTATACTCTCATCTGTTAAAATATTGGATGAGGTTAAGATGATATATTCCTTGTTCGAGGCATAACCATCATTAAAGGTTCATTTCGGAAGGTTTTGGATTGAAAATGGGATGTGGTTTTAGAAATGTGCGTTTGGTGAGAAAAAAAAATTATTTGGAGTGAAAATGTGAAAATTTTTAAAATATATTCGGAAAAAAAAAAATCAATATTGATTTTGTTTAATTTCTTTCGAAATTTCATACAATTCAAAAAAATCATCTGATATGAATTTGAAATAACAAAGTTATAGACTTGTAAATTTTGAGTTTACTGCAAACATTTAGAGATATAAATAATAAAAAGTAGTTTTGGATTGAAGAAAAAAATCCAAATCAGATGTCAAATCTTCCCTACAAACGGACCCTAAGAATATGTAGCTAACACTTCACTCAACGTCTGTAAAAGCTTTTGTTTTTATAATGTTTAGAGGATATATTAATACCGATTATCCCTTTTTGAAATTTTTTTAGGGAAGAAAAGTGTACATATATTATATATGTTTATATATATATATATATAGTATATAACCATATATGTATGTAAAGTGGTGTAGCATCATCACTTTGGTATGGCTCCCACACTCGTCAGATTTATTGCTCTTGCTACGGCTCCACCTTTTTGGATTTATTGTCCTAACTTTATATCCCGTAAAACTGTCCCAAATTTAATGATAGAAGTAACACTGAGATTCAACGGATTCCAATATTATTTTGAATACATAAAAGAAGAAAATGAGGATTCAAATAAAATAGCGAAATAATAAATTAAAACAAAAAAAAAACGTTTTAGCCATCAAAATATGCATCAGCTTTCAGCAGCACCATCTAGTGATTTTGGGGTGTTTGCCCACTCAACTGCTCCACCATTGTTATGACACCATCACGTGATAGGACACGTGCTTCCACGTAATCTAAATATTCATAATTTCATCAACTTGACAAGAAAAGACACAATATAGATAATATTCTGCCCTGTGGTGCCAAATTACGTATAATTAATCTTTGTTATCACATGCTTTTGTGCATGATGTACAAAACAACGATGATAAAAAAAAAAAAAAAAAACAATACGTATACTTCAAAATAATTTTAGTATTCCACTCAAGTTTTTTTTTTTTTTTCCTTTGCTTACTCTTGACAAAGCATAAAACAACTTTATTTTATCTTGCTAAGACGCAAACCATGATGAAAGCATAATATTATTTGATAAGATGGAAAGAAAATCAGATGGCGCAAGGTATGTCATGCCATTTTTTAATGTGAATACCAATGTTTTTATTTAAAAAAAAAAAAAAAAAAGATGTATACAGATGTCGTATTTGATAGGTTATTACTATTTTGTACTCTCTAATTTTCTATGCTAATGAAGAATATTTTACCAATTTAGAGGTCACATTTGTTGTGACAATAATGGGATGCAACTCTTAGGATATGTATGGCAGGAAGTCGAGAAATAGGAAGGAGGAAATGATATATCACTCTAGGTGACGGAAATAAGAAAGGAGAAAGAGGTCTTTCTCTTATAATTTAGTATGCAATCTCTTTAACAATCTATCTAATTTAGAAAAGATCAAAATTAGGATGTTTTGAAATATTTGGAGTCTCTTCTCTGTTCCTTCCTCTTTTCTCTTCTACAAAACAACAATGAATAACAAATTCCTTCCATTAATCCTTTCACCGCTCTACTTCCATCCATTTTTCTTTTCTGCCAAACACACTCTTGGCGTCTCTAGCATCACTCTGTCAATTTTAACGATTGAGTGACAAAATGGTAAATTCGGCCGAAGCTCATTGAATGGATAGCCACTCATGCAATTCTTAATTAGATACTTGAAAATGAATGTGAAAAAATAAAATTAAATATCATAATTTGCATATTGTGGGAGAATAATTTACAATCCCACATGATGAGTGAAGTAAAGAAATCGCAAGTGGAAACTGGAAAAGAAAAAAAAAAAGATGGATGTAAAGAGACTGTTCAGTTTTATCCACCGAAATTCTGTTCAGTGCCTCCTGGTTGGCACTTTAAAGAAAAGGCACAATTTTACAAGGAAAAAGGCTCTACATTGACCCAAATCGTTAGAAAGTCCTTACATTGAAGTAGACTAGTCCCTAATACTCTCATTTAGTGGCCAGAAAAATCCCATACCACTTTCCTTTGCAGATTTGACTAAGTTGCTAAAAGGCAATACATGACCATGCAAAAAGGCTTTTCAAAATTAAAAAAATAATAAAAAATAAAAAACTCTGCAATTCTCTTTTTTTTTTTTTTTTTTTTACTTAAATGATTATAAATTATTAAAATATTATTATAATAATTATTTACGTTAATTTTAAACAAAATTTGACAGTAATTTAATGAAAAAATAATATTAAATAAAAATAAATATTATAGCAATGTTTTTAATAATTTAATATCACTTCAGTAATAAAAAAATAAAAAATAAAAAATAAAAAACATTGACCAAATTTACGCAAACTTTCAAGATCAACCTAACAATTTACCTTTTAAAAAATATATATATTAAGAACAGAATTTTGGGTCCATGCAAACATGCTTGGGGCATGTGACAACACCATATCTCCAAATTCTTACAAAACAGGTCCCATCTCTATCAGGATAGTGAAAAGTAATGCTGTATTCCAGCATTTCAGCACTTGAATCTACCATTAGATTTTTAAAGCATTCACTCACTTGAGCAACCATGAAAAAAAAAAAAAAAAAAAAAAAGATACATTCTCATCAAAGAAGAGAATAGTAGAATTTTGAAAGGGCTACCTAAAGAAAACAAAGACGAAAAGAAGGCACTACAAGATTAAAAAGATTAAACCGGAAAGGAAAATGCCATGACCGATAAAATTAGATAGATGCTGACTGTAAATCTGAGGATATACCATTTTTCCAGAACATATTAAAAGAAAATTTTATATCGTGATGATACAAGGGACTTCGGAACTTTACTGGATTCTCATAACATCAACTGCTGGATCTCATCATATTCATCCTTGCGTAAACTCCCGACCGGAAGAAGCTTGAAAAAAGCTTGAAACCTTCAGGCATCATGGCTTGTGAAGCTTGAAACCAAATACACGCGGGACATAACTCTGTGATGCCTTTGTGGGCTTAAGTTGACCGTATGTCATCAAGAACAGGTGTGGAAATGTAGTTCCAAAATAAGCTCCATCGATGTCTAGAAAGGTTAAAGTAACATTATAAATCACTGCCAAACAAAGCCAGGTGAACACGGTGTTGCACCATGTGTCAACAAAAACCATGGGAAACTAAAGTACCATGTGTTGATCGATAAGAAAACCAGAACGTATTAGACATGCTACTTCAAACATATGAATAAGCTGGTTCAAAGCTGATAAATTAGGTGTATAAATCAATGACAGACCAAATATCTTATCACTTAAACCTGATATTCTTAATCTTTCTTTCCAGTAACTGTCACCTTGCGGATGTAGTTGTCTACTATCATGAAGAATAGTAAATGCACAAGGAAGCAATTTACAACCAATAGTTAAACCGCACCCTTCAAACCAAACCTCAAGCATCTAAATGTTTATTCCCACGGAGATAAGGCGTAACTACATACACCCTCTAGATCGTCATATTTATAAATGCAACTAGAAGTAGCAGCAAAAAGTTGAAAGGTCAAAAAATAGACTATCAACGAAGATTCATGTTCACGAATTGCTTAAATGAAGCTAGAAGCACTAGTTTCAACAAAAAACAAAAGGATACTGCCTTGATACTTGGATCGGGGGTAGTAGACATCTTCGCATCTGGGGCAGTATATCTTTACAGTGGTTGATCGTGGAATGTCTGCTTGGCCAACTGGAAGGCAGGGTTGTCCGCAGCAGTAGACTCTTGGACATCTTCCGAAGTCAATGTTCTTGTACTTGTCTAACTGTAGAATTTCAATATTGTCATTCCAACGACTACAAAAAATTTTAAAAAGCCAAAGTATGAAATATGAGCAGGGAGTCAAGAATGAAACCTCACCATGGCAGCCATGCCTTTGCTGGTCAAAATGTACCGAGCATGAATAAGACCATAAAGCATCTCTGCTGCTGACTCGATTAATTCATTTTGTTCCTCGGTAAACACGTCACCTGAATGTAAGCAAGACATCCAAATGAAATATCTATACATAACCAATTAACCCCCATACGTAATATTAGGCAGAAAGATAAGAATTCTCGGGAAATTTCTGAGAAGAGTTGACACCTTAGAAAATACGTTTCAGAATAATAGTTTAAATCAAATTAGCCATCTGTCAATGCCTAGAGTCCATGTATGGAATCCAAAAGATTAAATTGCATACTTCTCAATACATGGCAAATACAAGAAAATCAACTGACAAATATATGCCTACCATTAGAAGACTCGACGTCCAATATCAAATCAAGTGCATAATCATAGTACGGAACTTGGCTGCTTAATCCACAGAGATTAAAATCATCTTGAATGTAATCATCGTCAACTTCACAAAAGAATTCATTCCCTCGAAGATTGCAAAACCATGAAATCCAAGATGTGTCGTCCCCATCGGAGCCACTGACATCAGACTCTTCGCTGTCTGTTTCAGATTCCTCTACAGTAGGTTAAATAAATATCCATCAGTAAATGATGAGAATGAAACATATGTCTATGAGAAAGTAAAGAGACTGTAAATATTAAGAAGAAACTTCTAAACTGAACAAAGGTCCAACTGTTCTATTTTGCACTGGAGAACGTACAACAAATTATCAACTATGCGAGTATCAAGCAGACATCAAATTCAGGCTATAAAATGAATGTATAATATTGATTAAGGGCTGCTGAGCATGTCCATGTGAAGTTTTCTAATGCATAAAGTGTCTTTCAAGACCAATCACTTAAGTAAAAAGGAAAAACTGAAGAGTAAAGTTTCTGTTGAAAATTAAAAAAAATTATAAAAAATAAAAAGTGAGAAGAAGTCTCCTTCATGGAATGAGAGGAACACAGCCATATACACCAGCGACTCCAATATCACTTAGGCACATAATGCTAACACTTAGGCACATAATGCTGATGAACTTACCAAATAACATTACACACATTTGAAGTTATAAACATGAAGCTTCGCAATAGTCATCTATCGTGCTATTATGTCCTACGAGAAAGCTTTTATACAAGTTTGAACATCCTCTAGAAAGTCATATTTCATGAATTATATTCCTGATAGCCTGTTGTACTCCATATCATAAATGTAAAGACACGAATAACACTAGATATGGAACACAAGCAAACTGTATTGTGCCAAGCTAGAATAATGAAGATTTGCTTCTTCAACATAATACAATTTAACACCCTCAAATTTTGTCTTCTCTCTTGGCTTGATTTTATTGGGACTACAAATGAGAAATCAGAAAGACACAGACCCACATTTCACTACCACTAGTAGGTGACGCTGACACAAATCACATGCTTATTCCATTACAAAGACTTTCATTAAGATACTTAAGAAACGAGTGTTCCTCTTACAAATAGTCAAGATGCTCTTTCAATGAAAATGTATTCATTTAGCACCTCTTACATGGTATCCAGTTAAATTTGCTAAGATAACTCCAATTTACATCAGTGGCACTCATCGATTAGAATACAATCGAACTGATTACCTCTAACAAGTGATGCTCAGATTTAATCTTCTCAGACACTATGAATAAGAAGATGACAAAACCATGAAAAAGTTTGGTTGTTTGTTTTCTTTTTTATTTTCTATTCTTATTATAATTTTTTTTTTCCAAGGAAACATGCCAACATACTAAAATAAAGCAAAAACTCAAAACTTCCTATAAACCCCGAACCCACTGATCATCTAAGCATGATAACAGACACCCCTTAATTTGAAAAAAGGATTTTGGTATTTTGAAAAAGGGTATATAATTGAATAAATAACTGATATTTGTTAGAATTACAAAGAGATTATCATGCAAAAACCTACTCAAAAAAGGATTTTGGGAAGTTTTTGAAGGGAAAAAATTTTCTAGAACGATTGGTCACTAACAAGGGAAATCCCGAAATGTATTTAATTTTTAACACTTTCCTCTTTACCTCCCTATATTTTCCCTTCTGTTCTTCACTCTAACTTGAATTCATATGCAAGTTTGGAACTTTCAACCAAAGAACAGAGCTTCTCATTCCACTAAGCATAACGTTTTACCTCAAAAAACCGACAAGAATAAACTACGCTTAAAAACGAGAATGATAGTCGAAAACGAAACAGAATTAATTTAACCCTAACCATAATACCAACCAAACACACAAATTTCTACTTAAAATCACAAACTTTCGGATTTCAATGTGTTTTCAAGCTAATCAGAAAACTAATCGAAAAATCACAACAATCTAAAACTGAAAACTTTAGAACACTAGGGTTACGTAAGAGGTCATGAAAATGGGAGAAAGAGGGCAAACCGTCGGAGCAGTTGGTTTTAGAGAGAGAGGCGGAGCGAGAGTCCCTCTGATCAGGTGGAGTCTTCCCCATGAGAACCGCCTGCGCCTGCTTGCTGTCCCTGCCGTTGATCCCCGCCGACCTAGACGTCGACGGCGACGATCTCTCCAGCTGCTTGTCCAACGCCTCGTTGATCCGCTTCCGATCAACCGGTCCCACCTCCGACTTGGACCCGCCCACTCCTCTCTCTCTGTACATTCTCCCTCCGCACCACCGACTTCTCTTCCTCTTCCTCCTCTTATTCTTTCCTCGAAATTCTCACCCAAACATTATCCGCCGAAAACAAAAAAATTTCCAAAAATAGAAACTTCGGAAAATCGAAAACCAGGAACGAAAACGAAAACGCCTTAGGGTTTTGAGAGAGGGATTAACAGAACAGAACAGCTCAAAGCAAATAGCTTATTGACTCATTTTCTCTCTCAATATCTATCTATATATCTCTTTCTCCGTATAGGGAAGGATCGTTTCGAGCGTGAAAAAAAAAAAAGAAAAAAAAAAAAAAAACCAACAGCGGCGGAGAGAGAAAGAGCGAAAGAGAGGCAATGGAGTTAAGAAGCCCCTCTAAGCCGCCTAGCGTGTGATGGCTCTGTTCAAGAACGGTGTGAGCGGACACGTGGCGAGATCACACCGGAGAGACTGGCGACAAGGGTTGTTGCCTTGCACGTGATTAACACCTAGAGACCATCATCATTAGTTTTGGCATCAAATGGTATTTTTAATTTTCTTAATTTGTGAGGGTGACTTTTTTTTGCTGTAGATATTTTTCGCTTTTGTTTTTTGTTTTTTTTTCTTTAATTCTGTTTGTAATTATCTATTGGGGAATTTAATAATGGGGTAATGTTTTTTTACCTTATTGGTGGTGTAAAAATTTTTGTCATCATTTTTAATAGCTGAGATTTTATGTACACACCAAATCTACTATAAGCCTAATTACATGTGATTAAAGATAATAACTAAAAAAAAAAACTCATCCTTCGACCTTTTTCTTCCCTAACTCTAATGTCTCTTCTCTCTCTAGCACCACCCCAACTCCGATGCCCCACCTCCTTTCTCCCTGGCGCCGCCGAGTCATCAGGGTCGCACAAATCCTCAGAGGCGATTGGGTTCACCCCCCTCCCCTGCCACCCCCGCCGCGATCTGGGTGTCGCCCCCGCCGCACCCCCCCACCACACGACGATCTCCAATCTGAGTTCTTTTCCTTGTTTTGGCTATTATCCACTACAGCCAATTCTTTCAGCACCTAGTCATTAAATGGGCCCCTTTTTAAGCCTCTAATTTTTGACCTCTAGATCTTACACCATCAACAATGTAATGATGTAAAATTATATTATATCACTGTAGAATTCCCCTTATTTATTTATAAATTATAATGAACTCTGAGAAATAAAAAAAAAATCTAAAAAGAAAAGTGTCAGCGAAGTGCAATTTTTTAATAATAAACGAGAGGGTGGTCATGGGTCCACAGAACAAAAAACAGGAGCTTGACATTCCCCATGTGGGCCCCCATGTCGCAACTGCCACGTCATCATCGTCGAGCAATTAGATCTAACTTGGAAATTTGGGGACCAATTATCTTTTATTTCAAAGTTAAAATACTGCTACTGGGATTGTCGTATGACTTCTTGTTGAAAAGTTGGTACTATCTTTCATTATAAGACGTTCGAATATAATAAGACAGTCAAAAATTTAATTTTGTTCCCTACCCGTCGTCTGTAAATAGACACAGATTCTAAGCCATTAGATTTTCATCGAAATTCGTTAATTGCTATATATATATATATATATTTTATGCATTTGACATGATTCTATTATGATCGTCGCGGTTGAAAATTATGCATTCTAGTATTTTTTTTCATCCTCGAGGGGTTGAATTACGGCCCTTGGCGAGCAAAATGGTCACTGCAAGGGGGTAAACCATCCCTGGAGAAACAAAACCAGTTAAGTTGCTACCAAGCTCACAAACCAGGGGCAATTCTATTACAGCATCTAGGCATCCAAAGACAAATATATCCCATTTTTGGTGGTAACTGAAAGGCATAGAAGCAAAAACCAAGCTACGATACCAAATGGCGCAACTTGCGACGATCATAGGAAGAGTACAAGCACAAAAAATAGAGATATGCCGTTTTAATGCCAACAAAATCCGTCTCAATGGCTTCTTGTAAGAATTTGGTCTTGTATTTAGAAGAATGAAACAAGAACAAATACCACTTGCCTGAATATTTTAAATATGAAGCATAATCCATCGTCACGCTTGTCGGGGATTCTCATATGGGTTGATTTCTCCTCCTTGATGTTCCACCAAGTTGTTCACTTTCTCACAACTAGTTCTGTAGAATAAAAAGAGCAGAATCCACACCAAAATATGAGTATGAGCTTTTTAACGGGTTCCCAGCAAGTAACTAAAAACGAACCGCTGGTAAGATAACATTTACAGAGAGCTAAAAAAGTGTTTAGTTACAGTAAATTATACTTAAAACTTTGTTAAAACTCCAGTAAACAAAGAGGATTGATTATGAGTTGGTCCATCTAGCTAAGTAGCTTCCATTCTTCTTAATCTTCGGTAAAGTATTTGTCCTCTGCATCATGGTTGGCTTCCCTCTGCCAGTGATCATCCAAGGTCTCGTCATTGTCTATTTTCGAGTAGTCTAGATACTCATGATCTTCCCCTAACAGAAATTTCTGCTGCATGATGTAGGTAAACTGGTCCATTTGATCTTGCATCTCTGCATCAGATAATAGTGGTCGCTCGCTGCGCTCTGCTGTGGCAGATTGAGCACCATTGCCCATGTCGTGATGATCCAAGGCCATCTGAAGGCGACAAAGTCAAATCATACCATGAGTCAATGATACAAAACACACTATGAAGTAGCAACAGAGAGCCACTATGAGAATTTTAAAACAAAAATTTAGCAAAAGTTGATATGAGATACAATTTGACAAGTATACGAGGAGGTCAAGGGATTCTTAAAAACGGACCGGGTAAAATTACTACTATAAATTTGATAGAATAATACCTAATTACTAATTCACCAAGTCTTGTTGTTTGAAACACATGATACGATAACAGAAGCCCCAAAGAAAGCTCGCTGGTTTTCGAATATACAAACTAAAATCAGAACAAGACGGCATCGAAAATCCTAGAATACATAGCTAAACATGGGATTCTCAAACATGACGACTTTGTCACCGATAAGTTGCATATGACTTGGTTCATAGGCAAAAAATATGAAATCCACAAACAATATTTGGACAAAAAAATGACGATCATTTCATCAAACATGATGGGAATGCGTGTGCGTGTGCATTATTTTAGTTTACAATGACAAGGGAGTCTTACCTCTGACTGTTTTGATTCTCCATTAACCTCTTTTTCATTTTCCTCTTCCTTTTCTTCTTCTTCTTCTTCTTCCTCCTCCTCCTCCTCCTCTTCTTTTTGGTTTCTCTCATTACCGACCCAGTCGCTCTCGGCAACACCCAACCTCTGCTGCTCCCCTCTAATCTTCGCAACCAAAATCGCTTCCTCTGCTCTTCTCAACAAAGTCTCCGACCACCTCTCCCCCGGCCTCGCCATGTTTCTGCCACTCAAATCCTGAAACTTACCTAAAAACTCATGATGCAAGTATGGCTCTCTCTCCCTCATTGCCTCCTCAGAGAAGTACTGTCCATCAAATATCAGTTTATTCAGATAGGCGCGCCTTCGGTTCTTCACCACTACCGATTTCGACCGCAACTCATCAGACGTCGGACTCATTATGCTTCTCAGATGATTCAAGTGCCAATTAACCTCGTAATTGCCTCTATGCGCATCAAATTCTTGAAGCTCTTCGGATTTTAATTTCGTTCCATAGCGTTCTGCATCAAGTGAAGGAAAATGGGTGTCCATTAATAATTATCTAAAAACTGCTGGATTAAAATTTTTATTCATAAAGTGAAAACACAGATTTTATAAAATAAGGAAATTTTTTTTTGATGTTTTTATTCCATTTCTTGAGATTCTGAGAACAATTAACAATACCCAATCAAACAAATATAGCGCTAATGCGAAATAAAAAGCCCTATGCAGCAGAAAACTTCAAATCAAATTTGAATCTAAGCAATCAAATTGGAATTTGAATCTAGCACAACACGATACATATTATAGAATATGTGTACAAGTATATTTCACTTTTCTCTTTATGCTGTCCTCAATTTTCTCGGAAACCAAACAGAACCTAGGGCGAAATACACGAGAGAAAGCTGCTTTCTTTCTCTAGAAATTGGAAAGATAGAGGAGTGGTTGTTACCTAAGAAAACAGCGACGTCGCGGGAGAGGAGGTCGAGAAGGATGAGCTTGCGCTGGGAGGGATTAATGGCGGTGGGTTGGAGAGCTCGAGGAAAGTAAAGGTCCTCCATTAATGAAAGCCTCTCGGCTATGCTTTCCATGGCTTCTATTCGATTCTCGCCGCCGACTTTCCTATTTCCTTCCTTTTATTACGGGAAAAACACAAACACAAAAACAAAAACAAAACTCTCTGCGTGCGTGTGTTTGACCACTTCCCGCTATTTACATCGTCATTCGCATGAAAGAAGCTATCTCCGGAGTCGAGTCCGAGTCGGTGACGAGGCAGAGTGATGAAGTTCACTTGTTCAAGGATGGATGATCACGTGAGTGTCATGTGTTTTCTAATAACACACTTTTTTTTTTCTTTTTTTTCTTTTTTTTTTTTTTTAGGAAGATTGTAGATGGGACGAAGTCAAGAAATTTAAGATAATCTATTAAATTTTAAAATTTTAGAGGACTTCCCTTTAAAAAAAAATTTCTTGGGGGGTTAAAAAAGGAAAAATGGAGGAAAATAAGATTTTTCTAAAAAGAATTTAACGGACTACGTGATATTCAAATAATATAAAAAGAGAAGAGGTTTTACTTTTAGCTATAGTCTATAGCATCTTTGTTTAGTTTAGTTTAGTTTATTTATTTTTTTCATTGTTATTTTACATAAAATTACGATGGAATATGGATTTATAGTTAAATAATATTTTTTTAAGAAGTTTTTTAATAAATAACCAAAATTTTTAAAAATTAAAGATAAAGCTCGCAAATATGGCCTACGAAATTGGGTTATTGAGTTGGACGCAATCAATTGAAGCTTTGATTATTGAAGATATTAGAGAAGCTTTCTTATCCATAGTGATAATATCTGTTACGATTCTCGTGATGGGAATTCAATAACCCACTATTTAGTTAATTACGTTTTTTTGTTAGATTGTGATGTAACATAGATTGATTCGGTTCCCTGTCTTTTGAGACCAATTGTCAAAACTGGTTTATGTTTATGAAGTGATCTAAGCTTTTCCTATAAAAAAAAAATCTTAAATAGTCAATCAGTGATTGATCACGTAATAGTCAATCAGTAATTGACTTACGGTCAATCAATAATTAACTATAAAATAAATCACTAAATTTCATAGTCAATTACTGATTGACCATTAGTCAATCACAAATTTTCATAGTCAATCAACGATTGACCATTAATCAATCATTGATTGACTAAATCTGAAAAATGACAAACGATCATTTTCCTATATTAAAAAAAAAAAGTACCATTTATTAGATTAGGTGATTCAAAAAACCACCCAACCTAATTTTCCTGATGTAATATTGTGTAGAAAACTTTATGAGATAAAAAATAAAAAGTACACGAAATTTTCCACATATATTACACTACTAATCTTAGTTCAAAATTTTGAGTTAAATCCGAGCCCCCTTGAAGAAAATTTATGGCTTCTTCCCTGGATGGAAGTATATTGTAAATCCCAACCAATGGCATTAACATATAAAGAATTTCGTCGTTGCTTGTATTTGAACTTGTTTTGATTCATTAATAGACGTTTATCCGGTGAAATTATTCATGTATTAAATTTAACTTCAGCCCGAAATGTGTTGATAGAGGAAAGAAGAAAAATCGTTCAATAAAAGGAGGAAAAGAAACAGAGGTTTAATCCATACAAAATGGGGAAGATAATTGAGAAGCATTAACTATTCTATCTTGTCTGATATTGTAGAAGAAGAATAAAGAAAAGAGGCAAAAAAAATTTTGCGTGCCCATTGTATCTGTGATCTTTCTCTGCAAACTCAACAATTTTGAAACAAAAATATTTTGCTCTTCATTTTCCTTTTCCTTGTCCGAACCAAAAATTGAAAGAACAAGATAACCTTTAAGTTCTCCTCTTTTCTCCGTCTATAAGTTGGAAATAGCGAAATACAAAATTTGCTACAAGTAATGTATAATTATCATCATTATCAACAAAAAATTTATAATTATCAATTGATGAGATCGATTAACTGACCAGCTATAACGATATGAAATTCTCGTCAAAACAGAACAGGGGGTTTAAATTATTTAACCCTAACCCCCTCCTATCTGTAACTAATTTGAGTATTCAAATCTCAGGGAGACACTACTTTACAGTTACTCAACATGGTTGGTTATCTCTTCTGGGCAAGATTGGGCTTGAAGAAGCTCTAGGCGGTTGAAAGGCGGAGCGAACTGCAGTATGTAATCCTCATCTGAAGACACATATTAGTAATTAGCACCTTAATGATAGACAAATATGTTTGAACAGGTTACCGGTGAAAATAGGAAAGCTAATCACGGTAATACAAAAAATTTGTAAAACTCTTGTAACAAGCATTTTCTATGGTAAGCTTTTACAAAATCAACTATAGATTGGCAGAGGGAATGCAATTTAAGAAACTCACTCTCTTTAACTGTTCCATAAAGCCAGCACAGTACCTCATCAGCAAATGCTAGGCAAACTCCTCCCTGCAAACCAGTTAATCAAGTCCCGGATCAGTTTCACATAAAGCAAATAGTTCCATTCGATACATGTGAGAGAGAGAGATTCTCAAAGATTTTGGGGTGTCATAAAAGTCTTCATAGTAAAGCCAATCACTGATTGTCTTTCCTGTTTTTGCGATCACTTCAGAGAATCAAAGGGACGGGACCCAAATCCGACAAATTTTAAGCAGAGAATGAAGAAGACAGAGTAAGGTGGGTGACTTGGCGCTCATACGCTTTGCAATAATTTGTAGAAAAGTACCTGCCAATAGTTCTTCATTTTAACTCTCTGTGTAACATCTTTGGTTCTAAGTCTCTCCGTGCGCACAAGTCGGCCTCTATCATCTCTGCACACAAGCAAGACTCTTCTTAACTGAAGAAAATTCTATGAATACTTAAATTTAGTCTCAAAAAACTAACTTGTATAATTGAAACTTTCTAATTGAATGCGAAAGGCATTTATGCTCTCTATGAGTTGGCCTAAGGGGTTGGGGGGCTTAATTTAGTAAAGATGAGAACCATGATATTGGCCATTGTAAAGATTGTGAAAACTGAAAAGCACTTTTGGACACTAGATAAGAAAAGCGAAGATGTTTTATCTTTCTCACCACGAACCTCACCAGACCCGTTTTTTATGCAAACGACCAGATTTAATCACGATAGATGTTCAGTATATATGCCAGTTTAAAAAAAAAAATTAGAGTACCTAAATCCAATGACAATAAAAGGGACACCAGCTAAGAACGATTGAATCTGTAGTACAAAAAAAAAAAAAAAAAAAAAACGCAAGTTAGGAACTCGAAAAGTGAGATACAAAACAGAAAAGCAATTGCACAGCACAATGACCGACTATCGTCTTTATTCACAAGAAAGCTAAATATACAAAAAAAAAAATAAGAGGGAGAAAGGAGATGGGATTGGGAGAGGGAGCATAAAGGAAAAGTTGCAAGACGATATTTGTATCAATAAAGTTATCTCAATCTCAAAAAGTAATGATAAGTCAACACCCTCGACTTCCGAGTCTGATTGAGCAAATTATAGACAGAAAATGTTAAATTAATGAAAAACAAACTTGTTGGAGGAAAAGAATGGAGAAAAAAAATGGGAAATGATCCTAATATAGAATATGATCCATAACAATACGGAAAAACAAACGTACCCAGACCCTGAGAAGCTTTTCCCTCTCGTATCTTTCCTCAGTTCGATAGTCCAACTGCAAAGAAAGGAATACTTCCAAACTCAATTACGATATAGTCAAGAGATTGGAAACCAGGACAGAGGAAACGGGGAATGATAAACTGAGATAAACTGTTTAGCAACCTCACGATTTGTCTTTAACTCCACATAAAATCTCCTTCCATCATCAGTTGAATCACAACAATCCATTTCGGCACCCATCAAAATACGATGAGCCCCTAGTTTGGTTTTAATCACAGAACAGTACTCAACATTGGCATCAACATGATGTATTCCTTCTCCATCAGCTCTTCTTGGATCTTCGGTGGCAAGGCTCTCAAAACAATATCCCCAATAGCATCTATATTAGAAAGACAACGTTATGTAGATCATTATATATTTAATATTCGCAACTAGAAATGAAAGAAGTATGGGAAATGATGCAACAATACACATATAGGAGGCTAGAAATACCGCTGAACAATAGCTACAGATCTAAAATTTTCGTACTCGGATTACTCCCGTTAATATCATTTTGCTAGTCTTTCACTTCGTACTTTCATCTTCCTCCCATGCTTTCCATATAAATTCAATACCACATTTATTTCAGAGCCTTATTGAAATTCACATAATAATAACAGTATAACACTAACTTAATAGTTTTCTTGAAATTAAAACACTAATAACAAGCATACAACGTGGGGCCCTTTTTTTATATTTATTTTTAAGGATATGAGAAATTCTAGTACCTTCGTCGTTCCAACTCACTTTGTGGTCTTTCTGGTAGTTTATGAACATCTAGATATACAACTCCATTCCTTTTGTGCACTCCCATCTCCCATGGCTCATGCCGAATATATGCAGTGGCCAGTATCTGCAGAAAACAGAGTAATTACTATAAGATGTGTGTAGCAACTAGCAAGTAAAATAAATAGATCATCCAGTTTTAAAGTTATACGAAAGTCACTATTTCTCTTCTGCGTTTCTTTTACGAAATCCTCATCTTCAAATACCATGAAGAAAAAATGATTTTCTTCAATCAAAATCCCTATAACTTCGAAAGGTATGAATGAATAAAAATGTTTTGTCAGTAACTTGCGTACTTCGCTACCACAAAAACAAGCCACTCGATGATCCATCACAGAATTGGTTTCTTATTCGAGAAACTTAAAAATGTTTTCTCGTTACATTATTAGAAAAACAGCATGTCAAACAGTTATAAGTTCACGATTCGTGGAAGTTATCCACATGAAATATGAAGAATACTGAATTTGGTAAAAATAAAATAAAGGAACTGGCTACTACCTTATTAAGGTTGTTACGGAAAGTCTGTCAACACACAACCCAGAAAAACTTCGTCAATAAGTTGGAGAATTCTTAACAAAATGAAGAAAGAAAATGAAGCTTAATTAGTATCGCACCACAAAATGAATGTTTTGAAGTGGAATATTTTTGTCTCTTATGCAGGCAAGAAGGTCACCAAAACCTTGAGATCCCAATTCTGGTTTAGAGCAAAAAACAGAGTTTCCTGCATATATCAGCGCCTCATATGCAAAACCTTAAAGAAATGCATGCACAAAGATAACAACCGATCTTTTTCTGAGTATTAAACCCTTGCACATCTCCTTAACCGAATAGGTCATCACAATACTCCAGGCACGGTACATACCTTTTTTCTCAATAAAAGTATCAAAACCCTGGTTAAGATCGGCTCCAACATCTTCAGTAATAAGACGCTTGAAAAGCCTCTGAAATTAGGAAGGATCCATGTGAAAAAGCTCGTACTCAGCATCAGATTGTAATACACGGAATGAACTTAGATTGTCACACTCAAACAGAAGTAGTAAGTCAAGAAAGGATACGCTTACCAAGCTGCGATCATCAAAGAAGACATCTCCACCTTCTACCCGACTATAGCAAGCAACTTCACATGGCTGTTGGATAAAATTACCATGTCAGCAAAATATTCTGGTAAATAAGAAGGAGCGAATAATTTACAAGGTCGGCACCAAGTTCACAAATCACGAATAATATTTACCAAAAGCTAGCTAATAAACATGTAGGATTTTATTGCAGTTTGACAAACAAGCTGCCATGTAAAGGAGACCTAATTCATGTAAAAAATACTATACCACTAATTACACAGAAGAATCAATCTACCTTGCATCAGCCATTCAATTAAAGACAACAGCAAAAAAGTAATCAGTTGAAAACTTTGGATTGCATAAGCGAAAACTTTAAAAAAAATGATAAAACTATGTGGTATTCTCTGCACATAATTGGCGAACCACACACAGTTATACTAAAAGCAAAAACAGAAAATGGAATAAGGGGATCGACAAAACAAAAAAATGATGGGAATAAGGAAAACACTTGACTTACCTCCTGAAAAGCAATACATTTTCTCGAGAGCGTTTCTTCACTTTTTGAAAGCTTTAATTCCGAAACAAAGCGTTCATCACGGACATTGGCAAACTTTGAGCCATAACCAAAGTTCTGCCTCTGAGGATAAGGCCCGGGTCGGGGAAGGAGGCCTGCTCCTCCTCTATCATTTTGATGCCAACGACCCCGGCCAAAATTCCCTCTACCCGGGTTGTTAGTATTAATGCGTATCACAGGCAAAACTGTATTATGAAAACAAAATTAAAGTTACAGAAGGGGAAAAAAATAAGAAAAACATTTTTCAGTGAAGTGCAACTAAAGTACAGCACTTTGAAATATTATCAGTTCATGGAGAGATTGTAGACAAACATTACATGCCTAATTATGCAAGTTCGTCTTAATATGAATATTACAAGCCAAATTAAGCATTAATACCTACAAATTAACAATAAATTCATCAACAGAAACGGAAAATTAAACTTTTTTTTTTTAGCTTACAATAACCAAAAGACAATAAAAAATGAAAATTCAGCTAAAAGAGTGCGTACAAGTCCACTGATTCAGAGTTTTTTAAATAAAAAAAATACACCAGAAAAATTAACAAAAATCAAGTAGAAAAATCAACAATTTACTACACCCTAAATTTGGAGACACAGAAATAAACCATGAATCGAAACCTACTAGAGCAACATCAGCAAGAACGAGAAAAAAAATTTACCAGGAATCGGATAAGGACTGGTGGCTAGGGTTTTGCAGTAATCTTCGTTATCGGAGCCAAACAGATCCTTCTCTTCTTCGTTGCCATAGTGGGCCCTATTACTGTTGCTGTTGTCGACCTCTTCTTCGCCGTTCTCCTCCTCTCCTTCGCTGGCGCTTCCGCCGCCGCCTCCGCCACCGCTGCTGCTCTGATCGCCACCATCGCTGCCGTTGGACGACGAAGAAGCCGCCGATGAAGAGGACGAAGAAGAGGCGGCGGATGAAGACGATGGTGACGACGGCGAAGAGGAGCGGTTGCCGTGCTGGGTATCGTCCTTGTCCTGGCCGTCATCGTCCTCTTCGCCGAAGATGTCGACGTCTTGTTCGGAGAAATCCATGGTCGGAAGCGAAGTGTCTCCGTCAAGATTTCCTCGGCAGGCCGAGAAAAACAGGGTGTTTTGCTTCAATTCTGCGGCTTCTGATTTTGTCTGTGAAGTGAACTAAAGGTTTGGTGGGCCTTGCCCCAGTGGACTGTTAATTGGGCCGCACAATGGCCCAATAACTAAGATCGAGTATTATTACAAAGAATTTTTAGTGAACAAAAACGATGATAAAACGACAGTGGATAGTTGAGTTCATTTTGGGTAAATGAATTAAAAAACTCTACTTGATTCTCTGGCTCTTTTCCTCTCTATTTTTGGATCAAATAAAAAATGCTACAAGGAATGTAGCCTAAAATCTTCACAGGTTGTTCTTAAAATGAAAAAGTAATAATAATAAAAACAACAAAATAAAATCGAGAGCTGACTGAGGGAAAAAAAAAAAAAAGAAAAAAAAAACACCAACAACAAATTATGTTTGACAAATTTATTCTCATCATAGCCAAAGAAGAAATACATATACATCACATATGATTTGAGCAACAGTACAACAAGCGAAATCATAATACCTATAACATTAAAACTATCTAAAACTATCACTTTCCATAAAAATAAAAAATAAATAAAAAAGGAATTCTACTATGGGATAAAATGGTTTTACTCCATTGACAATGTAAAAATTTTTTGACCATTTAATTGAGATTAAAAGTTTGCACTAACATTATTGTAATCACACTTGAAAAATCAGGAAAACAAAAAACAAAAAACAAAAATACAAAACTTTCTTGCAAAAACGATTACAGAGTTTAAGCTGTAAACCCAATTCTCCACCTTCTCCATCATAGTCTGGCATCGCTCCGGCATCGTCCACTCTACCTCCCTCTACACCCGCAAACCCCACGTGACCACCACGGCTACGGAGATGGTGGAGAACTAGGCTTACAACCTAAGCTCTGTAATCTTTATTTAAAGAGAGTTTTTTTTTTTTTTTTTTCCTCCTAATTTTTCAAGTGTGATTGTGTGTTTCAATCAAACAATAATATCGGTATAAATTTTTAATCTCAACCAATAAAAGGCAATCTAGTGGTCAAACTTTTTTTCACCGTTAATAAAAGTAAAATCACTTTACCGATTGTAGAATTCCCACAAAAAATAAAAAATAAAAGAAAAGAAAAGACGGAATAGTATTATTCAAGAGGAAAGTTACGGTGAGAAAGGTATCATTTCACATGTAGAAATTTAACTTTTAGGTCCGCTTTATAAATTTGAGAATAATATTAAGGAGTGTCAATGATATCACTAATAGAGGATCAGTCTCATGACGCGCGAGACTCGTCTTTCTATTTGTGTAATGTAAATATCGATGATATTCCGAAAACATTTTTCTAAATTTAAATGCCCAACTGTCGGGACTCGGGACCATTTTAAAGTATGTTTACCCATCATAGTGGCTTCCGGTGACGCTGGCAGTGGTCAAAGCCTCCATATTCTCGTCATTAGCTTCCGGATGAGAGTCGCCATCGCCGTCGTCGTCGCCGTCTTCAGGGGAGATGTGATCTACTACTGCACCCACTGGGACTGGGTGCACAGGAGCTTGAGCCTCTATATCTATGTCATCTTCTTGGTGGTGATAGTCATGGGTGAGAGTAGAACTGATACGGAGATTCCAACTAGGTAAAGCCAAGAGCATCACGTTGACCCGGCCAAGAAGGTGGTTCAGAATCAGAATAGAAGGATACAGAAACCAGAACAGAGTTTGGGGAAAGAAAAGCGAGGCGAGTAGTGAAACAGCGATATGAGGAGAGAAATTTTCTAGTTCGAAGCGAATAAAGGCTGAATTGGGCGGACGACGAGTGGGGGAGATAGTGATGGAAGTGAACGAGAAGAAGAGAAGCATGAAAACGAGGAAGGAGATTTTTGTCCAGGAGGTTCGGTTTGGATCTACAACATGGAAAGCATCAAAACCCCAGGAAAGAGCTTCTGATATGAATTTGAGACAGTTTATGAAGATGGGGATGATGAAACGGATATCAAAGTTGCTCATTCTCTCTCAAATTTGGAAATTTCAGGTGAGATTTGGACGGTTGGGAGGTGAACAGTGGTGGCAAAAGGAAGAGGATGAGAGAAAGGGAGGGATTCCCAACAATTCAGTAGCAACCATGTTTTGTTGGAGATGGGTGTGGGTTGTGGTGGGTGTGGAGTACGGCTTTTATAGTACTCTCCTCAGTCCCCTCCCTTTTTGAATCCAGCAACGATTCCTTTTTGTTTTTGTTTTTATTTTATTTTAAGTAATTTTTTTTAGTTTTTATATATAATTTTTGACGCTTTGAATTATTTATGGACCCGGTTGGGTGGTGAGTTTAAACTCACCACCATCAACTCAATTTTTGTCTTTTTCCCCAAAAGTTTTTTGTCTTTTCTGAAAAAGTCAACCAAAATCACTATTTAAACTTATAAATCTTAACTCAAACTCAAACACCAAACACCCCCTATGTTTTGTATAGACGGGTCGGCTTATATTGTTACTTTTCTTTTAAAAAGAATGCAAGTGGATTATTTAAATAAATATAGAACAAATTAGGCTAATACCCGTGTGTTACACGGTAGTAGGAGAAAAAGTTAAAACAAAGTATGGAAATAATCTGCAAAACCAATAAAAAAATTAACAAAAGCAAAAATACTGAATCAATCTAAACAAAAAAAAAAAAGTCAACATACCTAATCTTTTGTTTAGGTTTTTTTACTCTGCATTTATTTCCAAATATGAAAAAAACATATAAAAAAATACTCATAATAAAAAAAGGAAAAACGTTTAAAGAGTAGAGACCGAAACCTAAGTCTGAGGGAAAGGGAAAAAAACAAACAAAAACAACAATGAAGTCAAAAAGAACATACTAAAAACTAAAACCTACACTTGCACCACAAAACTGTACTGAACAGAAAAAAAAAACCCCCCAAAAGAAAAAAACCCAAAAGAAAAAATTAGAGTTCTGAGACCAAAAAATCCATAATCTGAACAAAAATTTAAACCTCCACCACAAAAACTGTACCGGGGGGGGGGGGGGATCGGGAAAAAACCCACAATAAAAAATTAGGGTTCCCAGACCAAAATCCAAAATTTGAGCTAAAAAAAACAAAATCCTAACAAAACAACAATGAAGCACAAAACAACACAATAAAGATTAGAATCTACACTTTTAACACAAAAAACATTTCCCAAAAAAAAAAATATTCCAACATTCAAAAATTAGGGTTCGGAGATAGGAAAAAAAAAATCAAAATCAAGACTTACCATTCCGAAAAAATGAAATAAAAAAAACCCAGTAGAAAAAATCATTCAAAAGTTTCCAAAACAAAAAACATTTCAAAAAAAAAATCCAAGAACAATGAACAAAAACCAAACTTGCAAATCTGGAGAGAACAAACACAACCAAATGAAAAAACCATTAACAATACAAACCAAAACCGAGAAAGAGAGAATAATCAGCCGAGAGTGCAAAAGAACCCCAAAATCTAGGATTTGAACGGCAAAAATCCAAAGAGAGAATAACGAGGAAATTT
This sequence comes from Ficus carica, assembly GCA_009761775.1. Taxonomy (NCBI): domain Eukaryota; kingdom Viridiplantae; phylum Streptophyta; class Magnoliopsida; order Rosales; family Moraceae; genus Ficus; species Ficus carica. Next base: position 13,841,146 of record CM019750.1, on the reverse strand, counting down.
TCATTCTTTTAATGGAGATTAAAAAGCTAGAGATGGCTTTGCTATGTATTGAGTTGTTTTGTGCTTATCTGATGTATTACTTTGTCAAATAACACCTTGTAGTCCTCTAAATTTGCAAGATAAATTTAAAAAAAAAAAAAAAAATCCTTGCATGCTTCACTTGGTTATGTTACTGATTTTTGGTAAATTTCTTGCTTATAGAGTCACTAAATTGTAAACTAATTTTTTAATTATCTATATGTTTTTTTTTAATGAATACTTGCGTATCAGAGTTGTATTCATGCTCTATTAGATGGGCAAGCGGTGGTGGAAGGAGGAAGGAAGGAAATTAGATGAGGAATTTTGAAGAGAAAAATGGAATTTTGATTGTTTAATAGAGAGGGAAAAAAAAAAAGATATTAAAAATCCATGGACCCCACAACTTTTTAATCCTTTGAACTTTGGGAAGAAAAGTAAATAAAAAATTTTTAACAAAGCAAATGTTGAAAGCGAAGCTACTTGTCATCCTAGATACCAAAAGGAAACGATGAGAGAATTTAAATACAAAAAACCAAAGCAACAAAACGGCGAGTATTGGGTGTATGCGGAATAAACAAAGAAAAATTAATTTTAAAAGAAAATGAATATAGCTAAAATAAAAGATAGAGAAATAAATAAAAGAGATTAATCAGCAAATAAATAAAACAGTTTATCTCTTTTATTTATTCCTAACATGCAGTCCAATACGTGAAACATGCGCCACTTATTCCACAGCTCATGCTAAACTCACGTAGCGATTTTCTTTATTCTTGACTTTTTTTCCACCACCTTCTATATCGTTATTGGTGATTTGTGACGGCTGTCAGCATGCAACTTTAACAACCTTGTAACTTTAGACAAACAATTTTTGTTTTTTTTTTAACAGCGCCGTCTTTTCTTAACTTATAGGAGATACAGGGTTCGTTTGGTTCACCGGTTTGAGTTGAGATTTTTAAGTTTCAATAGTAATTTTAGTTGACTTTTTCAGAAAAGACAAAAAACTTTTGGAGAAAAAGACAAAATTGAGTTGAAAAATTTAAGTTTGAATTGGTGATCCAACAAAACCACAATGATATAAAGTAATTGGCTCGGTGTCCCGAGCCTACAGGTTCGTGCCGTACGCCGTCTTGTCTCCTAGAGCGGGTGCCACCACCTTCCGAACTTCTCTTTTAATTATGGTCCACTCAATTAAGTAATCAATTTCGATATTTGTGTTCGTGAAACTTCCATATATATGAATAGAGAGCTCTTCCTATAGTTTTAAATTCCATTTAATTGGGAATCTTCTTCTTGATGCAATAGATATTCCACCAACGTGGCTGCTTCGTTGACCGGACTGATACTCCACATGTATATGTACGACAATAAGGACAGACCTAGAAAATAGTTTCAGTGAGGACGCTATAAAAAAATTAGAGATGATTTTTTTTTTCCTAAAAAAAGATGTAATTATATAATATAGTAAAATTCAATTTTTAAAAATATGAGAACCCCCACTAATGTCAATGCGCCAATGACTACAATTGCATCAATATTTTTCAACTCGATTATATGTCCCGTTACGACTTATAAGTACTTCCAAAGGGCAGTATTTTGGTCCTAAACATTTGGCTTGTGGTTAAAGGAAAATGAGATGAAGTTCATAAATGGTGGGAGGATATACCTCAAGTCTACGACGCAAAACTTTTTTTATTTTTATTTTGGGCTGAATGTGTAAAGATTATGTTCTGAGTATTCATTACTCATGAAGACAATATATAGCTGATACTTGTGTGGTGTGTGTGTGTCTATAAATATATATATATATATATATATATGTATATACTTGAAGACACATCACATACAAGACAGGATGGGAGATTTTTACCCAAAACTAAAAGTCTCTATATCGGCCGGACACATATAATATCTATGTATTGATAAATACATGTGTGTGTGCCTGTATAATTCTATATATGCATAGATATATCATATATGTTTGACACGATGAGAAAAGTCTCTAATGTCGGCGGGTGAAAACCAAAAGGTCTTTTTTGAGCTGAAGATGGCTGTTTCGTGTGCCGGACAATATCAATTACGAGTCTCAAACTCATGTTGTGACTACTAGGGATTCAAGACCTTTTTTTTTTTTTTTTTTTTTTTCAGTGATCAACAACAAAGCCCTTAAACTTACTTATAATTGGTTAATAATTCGTTCTTTAGCATATAAACTTTTTGAGCGTGTGATCGACGATCTAAATTTTACTAAAGTACATAAGAATTCCAATTAACCTAAAATTAGACTTGTAATCTTTTTGGATTAAAAAAAAAAACACGTGACACAGTAGTTGCCACATGGCTTTTTTTTTTTTTTTTTGTCATTTTTTATACTTAGAATATTGATGCATTTTTTAACCATCTTCAAAGAAATAATATCAAAAAATTATTTCACGACCGAGGCACTAAAGGGGCGACATGATGGAGTTAAAATGAAAATATCCCTAGCACTATTTACCAAGACATGAAATTAACTATTGCCCTTTGTATCCTGCAAGCATAAGGTAAGCTTAGCTTACAAATATATATGAAACAACTTAACAAATAATGATAATATAAATTAGAAAAGGGTCGCATTTTGCGGGGCAAAATATAAGAAATCTATGGAATTAGAGTAATTAATAGTCATTTTATATATGTCTATATGAGTGGGACTGTTCGTGCAAGTACGTAATATTTGTTTTCCCGGGAAATTCCTCATTGCAAACTTCTCAGATATTTCTTCAAGTAAACCTGTCCGCAGTCACGTCATGTCCATAAAATTAGAAGGTTATTTCTCTCCTCCATTCTATTTCGAATTTAAATTGATAATGGAGAACAAAAATGAGAGTAAACAAGTAGCCCCGCTGGTAAACTCGTGGAGCTAACATCAACTAGAGAAAAGGGAAATCAGAGTCTTATGCTTTGTTTAGTATTTACGTTTAACTCCAATTAAACTGTATATTTTCATCTCAATTTTTATCTTTTTTCTGAAAAGTCAACAAAATTGATTACTAGTTTTTGAAAAGTCAACAAACTTTAACTTAAAAATTTCATCTCTAACTGACGAACCAAACGCAAGCTTAGGTTTTAAATTTGAAACATGGTAGGATTTCTTTTAAATTAATATAATAGGTGATCATAAACACTGTGGATCGAGAGAATCTAAAATTTCGGTGCACCACTACAAAAATATTTATGTTCGATTTTACTAAAAAGAAACGTAGCTTGGTCAAATGGATGCTTCTTGATTTGCTCCGCTAGCTACATCTTACTTCCTCTAGTACAGAAACGAAGTGGATGCATGCCTCGTTAAAAATTTTGCGTGGAAAAATTCTAGGAGAAAACATTCAAACAATTAAAAAAAAAAAAAAAGATTTATACTTTTGGGTATTTAATCTGGTAAGAGTCGCTCGTTTGTGACGTTAAAATCCTGCTGCGCGGAAATCGAGCAATAACTCGTAGTAGCAAGCTCTATTTAAATTTGTGTCAGGATAAGAAATTCTGAACAGGAGTGCCAAATTGATTGTTGGCACTATTATCTTTTTTTTCAAAAAATTCATACAATGTCATTCCATGAGCATAGAATTAATTTTAGTTTTAGTCCCAAATTATAGGTCAAATCTCATTTTAATTTCCGATTTTTAAAAAGTTCCAGAATAAATATTCAACTCTATCAAGCTATCTCATATTAGTTTATTTTATCCATTTGATTATCGAAATCTCAAAAGAAAAATATGTTTTGTTTTCTTAACAAGCGTGCCCTAAAATGCAAAAAATGCAAAATTAATCCTTCACTATATTGCATATGGTCATGATCACAAATTATTTCCGATCGAGATTTTAACATTCGAATAAATAGAATAGTTGATTTGAGACATTTCATTATGAGACATTTTAATAATTAATACCAAAATAAGATTTGATATAATGTTTTAGTGACCAAAAATGGAATTGAAACTCTATTAAGTTAATGGAATTTGAAGCATGAGGAGATCACAGTTCATCTGACTTTTCTCACGGTTTTGAAATATTACATCCTACTTCATTATTACTACATACTCATGTGTAAAATCGTGGGTGCTTCAGAGAATTTTCTCTTTCTCTCTCTGTTTAAAAATTAAAAAAATAAAATAAAAAGAAGAGAGAAGAAATATGAACATCAAAGAAAATTTAACACATGTTTATGTTGACACGTAAATAGGGGCAGAGCCACCCATGAGCAAGTGTGACTTCTGCTCTTAATGAATTTTTTTGACTTTACTTTTAAAACTTTATATATTTTCTTATATTTTCCCATTACATGCTACTTCATTTTTGAATGCCGTGTTTTTCCAAATTAAATCTGGACCGTTGATTTGATCGGACGCGATAACGGTCGGATTTGATTGATTTCAGATTTAATTTAAACCTAACGGTCATAATTAATTCGGATGACCAACAGGTATGTCTGTTGAACAAACAGATACGTTGTTACTGAAAAGGCACCTTTTAATTTAAAAGATACGATTGTTGTATCTGTTGCAACGCTTCATGAACAGGCATATCAAAGGATATAAAACTCCAGTTTCTGATATTAGTTTCAATATCTTGTTCTAGAATTTAATAAGATTGCTACTTATTAAATTCGTGGGTTTGTTGTATCTTGGAGGTAATTTGCCAAAACACCCGATAGCAAATTTTATAGTGGGGGCAAATAAACCTTAAGGAAAGTATTTCCTACGCCTCAAACCCTTCGATTTTCTCTTATATTCCGTTTCTTTACACCAAAACAGTTTTCCACCATCCACTGACTTCAACATCATCCTTATGTAAGTCAATTAAAAACTATCTTCAGTGTATGCCCTTTCTGAAATAACACATTGTCTCCGCTGTACGTCAAGCTATCCGCTCTAATTGCATTAATTCTTTAATTATTATGAACTTAAGATCTTAATTTGGTCGGCTTTCGAAAGCCCGCACATTACCGAGATGAATTGGGATCTTTTCCCCCCCTTTACTGGTTAGATTAAATTTAGTCAATATTGGCGGCTCCTTTGGGTTACCTAATGTAGCTGATCGTGGGAGATTCTTAGAAATGTTGTGGATTCTGATCTAAACTCTCTGTTAAAAAAAAAAAAAGAAAAAAGAAAAAAGAAAAAGAAAAACCTGAATTCCTTTTTCCACTTTTGTTAACAACAAAATAAAATTAAGTTAGAATATTAAAGTTCAAGGAATAAAAGTAAAATTTGTCATTATTGAATTACACTTTAATTGTTGTTATGCCAATAATTTTTATCAATTTAACTGAGGGAATGAGCAAATATAATAATATTTCATGGAGCATTTCTACCAATTTCAAAGTTCATGGAGTAAAGTTAAAATAGCACAAAAGTATAGGGAACAAATATGAAATTTATCCTAATAGTTTTCCAGAGTTTAATATGGGATATATATATATATATATATATATTTTTTTTTTCAGTTTTAAATTCTTAAAATTGCAGTAGATCTGGAGGCTGAGTGTAGAGCCTTGTGAAGGAGAGAACCATGGTGCGTTAACTCAGTCTCAAATCCCCTTCTGAAGTCTCTCTAGATCTGATTGTGTGCGTGTGTATGTGTGTGTGGTTTTTTATTTTTTTTTATTTTTAATGTATTTACTAATTCAATAAAAATGACAACGTTAATTCTCCTTTTGACTCTCTATTAAAACCCTGTGACGTGGCCTTTTATCATTTGTTAGACAGCGAGTTGGGGTAGAAACTTTGAACAAGGGATATTCAAAAAAAAAAAAAAAAATGATCATCAGATCATAAAATCTGAAAAAAAAAAAAAAAAAAAGAATGCATAGTGTTATTAATAGCACGTTTGGTGTTCCAGTTGAATTCAAGTGCAATTGTATTTTCTTTTTCACTTTCAACTATATATTTACAGTTTACTATTATAATTTTGTAACTTAAATTTTAAAAGTTCATAATTTTGTATATGTAATTTTTTTTTAAATTGTATAAATTTTGAGACGAATGAATCAAGTTTTATATTAATATTTTCTTTCCGAACATATTTCAAGTTTTTACGTTCGTTAACTCTAGTCGTTCAAATCTGTACACCAAACACATAACAATTTAACTCATATCTAACAAAAAAAAAAAAAAAAAACCGACAAGATAACACGCAGGAAATTAACCCACTTAAGAAAGCTGAAGCAATCTCCTATACCAAACATGGAGAAAAAATCCTACAACGGGTGGCACGAATGCAAATCCGCCCACCAAACAATACCCAGCCAAACAATGGCTAAAACCTGATCAATAAAAACCAGATCAACACAACAACTTACATGAGGGACCAGATGGGAAATCTCTGTCCTTATTACAAACAAACACAGAAAACAAACAAAAGAAAAAAGGGGAACCACTGCAACCTTCAGCAAAGCCACGCCCGTCAACACCGAAGAAACCATCGTGCTATTGGACCAACGAGGAAAGAAGGCCAGCAACAAGGAGGAAAAATCGGTTGCGTGTGAGGGACACTCATCACCCATGACGGGCAACGCAAGCTCACGCACTGATCCAACCCCCTCACCTCCGTCCCCGCAGCCCAGCTCTCGGAAACCAATACAAAGACTAAAATTAAGCTAAAAAACATAGCAAGCAAAAAAAAAAAAAATACTAAGATTAAGCTAAAAAAACATAGCAAGCAAAGACGCTTCCCTCTTAAAGCAACAGATTCTCGTCATCAGAGTCTTCGGCAATATCAGTATTGACTTGAGGAACGGGCACCTGTGGATCCAAGTGTACGTTTGCTTGGACTTGTTGAGGGATAAGACTGAAACTCAGTTGGAAAGTCCCAACGGGGAACGCGGAGAGTTGGACGTTAACCCAGCCCAGAATTAAGTAGCTGAAAATCAAAATAGCAGGATACAGAAACCAGAAGAGAGCCTGGGGAAAGACAAGGGAGCACACAAATGAAACGGCAATGTGAGGAGAGAAATTTCCGAATTGGAAGCAAATCAGGGCTGTGTTGGGCGAAGGACGTCGAGTGAAAGTTATGGAAGTGCAAGAGAAGAGGACAAGTAGGGAAATGTGGAAGGAGATCTTGATCCATGATACTTCATTGGGATTATGTAACAGGCTAAAAGCATCCCAGTCCCATGGATGAGCTTTTGTCTGCGATTTGAGGAGGTTTATGACGACGGGGATGACGAATCGGAGATCAAAGCCACTCATTTTCTCACAAAACCTTTGACAAATATTTCCTTTAAAAAAAAAAAAAAAAAACGCACTTGGAAAAAGTTGTTTGAAGAGTAGAGGGTAGAGTAGAGAGAGCGAAGCTGTGTGAAAAAAGCTTCAAGGTTTGTTTCTGAGGGACGGGAATGTGTGGGAAGAAAGCCAGGGGAAGATTTGGTATTTAAAACTCGCAAGTGCGGAAGCGTGAATTCTAGTTTTTTTTTTTTTTTTTTTTAGGACAGTGTCACACTTTCTCTTCTTATTTTATCCACGTACGGGAGGGAAAGTGTTGAGACTTTGCCCTAAAGCAAGCCCTTGATGTGACGTGTTCCAGTCAAGAATTTTATGTCACCTCGGGCACCTTGAACGTAGACATTTCTTTGTCGTTTCGCAGTCGTATGGTGGAGAATGAAAGTCGAGTCGTAAGAACATTTTTACAATAAATAAATGAAATAAATAATAAGTTTTAATTGCCAATGTGAAATGGACCCAGTTCAAGTTGGAAAACAAATATACATTGGTTATTCTATATCCATACCCTAATTAAATATAATAAGATTTCATTAGATTTTGTTAAAATTAGTTTTCAAATGACTTTTTATAATATCTATCTAAACATCATTTTAGAATTTTACCTTTTTCATAAGTACAAAAAAATTACACATCTAAAAAGCTATTTTAGAGTTAAAAAAAATGATTTCTCATTTTCAAAGAAAATTCTTCATTTCAAATGAAAACAGACCTAAGGTCAGAGACAGGAATAAATCATTTGTCGCTTACAAATATCCAAGAAATAAGTGGAAACGTCCTATTCTAAGGGTTCGTTCGGTGTTTGAGTTGAGTTTGAGATGAGATGAAATTTTTAAGTTTGAGTTGAGTTGATTTTTTAAAAAGTAGTTATAAATTTTTTTGACCTTTTAGAAAAAGATAAATTGAAATGAAAAATTTGAGTTGAGTTTGAGTTAAACTAATTTACCAAAGATAGGCTAAGTTGTTTGAATATGTTCGAAGATGTTTGAAGAGTAGAGAGAAGACTAGAGAGTAGAACCAAGCCACAAGGCGTGTGATGGGCAAGGAAGTGTGAGTAAAGCCTCATGGAAAATGGGTTTTATAGGGCGAAGTTGACACTAAACACCTAGATCCCCACCCACGTAGGTGGGGCCCCACAAAAAAAAACACCAGAAAATTTAACAAAATTACGAAGAAAAGCAAAAATACTAAATCCTAAATCTCCGTTTATTTCGCTCATTTTGGTCTATCTTATTTCAATATTAAAATAAAAATAATATTTATTTGAATCTAAAACCTCATCTCATTTTAAAATTAAGATGGAAAAAATATATTTTTTCATAATTAATCTTTTCACTTATTTTTATTCCAAACTTATTTTACACCATAACATTTTTGTATTAAAAAATATCTTATCTGCTTTTAGTTTCAAAATTTCTTAACCCATAAGCTAACGAAAAATATAGATATCCAAATACTAACAAAATGTGTTTGACAAATTTATTTTCAACAAGACAAAAGGAATTACATCAAATATTGTATGTCATAAAGCATAAAAAAGGGAAGCCAGAATATCCTATGGCACTGCGCTTTCGTTAAAAAAGGAAAAAGAGTTGATTGTAAAAAAAAAAAAAAAAAAAAGACAATCTTTGGTGTTGGCTATTTCGGACAGTGACGCTTAACGGCCTTGTCTTTTTTGTGTTTTTTGAGGTTTGTGGCCCTTTTTGGCGATCAGGCCCCACACGGGGCACGTAAGACAGACGGATTGGGTTACGTCGTTTAAAAACAAGTTTATTTGTGGAAACTGTCAAAAGTTGTTGTTGTTGTTGTTTTTTTTTTTTTACCACCCAAAAGAGAAACCAAACATAGGGTGCCCAAACAGCTATCTCACGTGCCGGGAGTAATTTTAGTGGGGATGTACACTAATGATTCGTTTGAACAACATCTGAAAACTCTCTCGTATAGCACTGTTAGACCGCCGGATGGGAGAATTCTTCTTATCTCTCTCTACCTATCTCTTTCTCTCTCTAGCGGGTTGTATCACGCTTTTTTTCGAGTTGTGTCAATCTCCTGCACGGATTATACTGCCGGACGGCCGTTCTGCCGAATGAGAGAGTATTTTGAAAAATATATTAATGGTATATTATATCACAATACAATATAATGTTCTTTTGATTCTATTCTAATATAAATATTTAAATAGTACTACACCAACTTATTTTATTATTTATTCATTTATTTGTATTTGATTCTATTTATAACGACCCATATTTCATGTGGTTAATTAAAAAATAATTCAGATTATTATAACCATTAAAATTCAGATTCTTTGAAGTTAATTTTGGTTTGATAAAATTCCAAGACAATTTTTTCTTATTTGTTTTATATTTTCTCATGTATTTTATATCATGATTTGAAATTCATAGAGAGATTAGTTTTGAATTGAATCTCATTTAAAAATAAGATGGAAAAAAATATATTTTTCCAAAATTAATCTTTTCACTTATTTTCATTTTAAACTTATTTTATATCATAACATTTTATATTCAAAATTATCTTCTCTCCTTTTAGTTTCAAATTTTCATAACAAAGCTAACGAAAAATATAGAAATCATATACTTAACGTCCGTTTGGTTTGATAGTTGGAGTTAAAATTTTTAAATTAAAGTTGATTGATTTTTCAAATACTAATTATAATTTTTATTAACTCTTAAAAAAAAGATAAAAACTGAGATAATAAATTTAAGTTGAAATTACGTACGAAACAAGGCTAACAAAAAGTGTTTGACAAATTTATTTTCAACGAGGCAAAAAGGAATTACGCAAAATTTATATGTCGTTAAGCATACAGACAAAGGGGAAGCCTTGACGGACTTGACGGAGTTGACGGAGTTGGCGGGTGGGATTTGTGGGGACAAAAACGCAACGCAACTGCGAAAACGGTGGCGACCAAAGGTTTTGTATTATTTTTATTAGTTATTAATATTAATATTGTGCAACGCGATTGCAAAAATGGGTACCTGTTGGTGGACTATGGTGGGGAGCGAATGTTTTTTTTTTTTTTTTTTTTTTTTTATTTTTATCAATTAAGAGGTGAATACAGCGCAATCAGCGCAATCAGCGCAATAGAGGTTCACGTGGTATGACAGATGGATTTGGTCACCGTTTCCAAACAAGTTTATCTTGTGGACACCGTCAAAAGTTTTTTATTTTTGTGGAACGGAGAGATTTGGTTTATCATAGGAGACAAAGTAAAACAATTACACACACAAAAAAAAAAAAAGGAAAAATTAGAACACCAACAAAATTACAAATGTTATGAAACTTTAATATATGGATGTCGTCACAAATTTTCAGAATAATAACTATTAAATAATACCAAAATTCCTTTAAAAAATAATATAAAAATTGTCTGGCTAAGATTTTTGTATCCATAAAAAAAAATGTTGAGAGGTTTCTTGGAAATTACATGAAGCTTACTTATAAGCTAAAGAATGCCTATAAGTAGTCTTTGTAACTGATGTTGGAAGCAAATGAAATAGAAAGAAAAGAAATGAGAAAGAAGATAGAAACTATTAAATAGAAAGAATAAATATAGTTTGCTCATTTTTTGTCTCTAATTTTATTATCTGTTTCTCTGCTTCATTATCATTTTTTATAACATTATAACATTTTTTATAACATTATAACACATTATTAGTAAGGGTCTCTACCTTTGATTTTTGGTAAGTTAAATTTCTAAAATTAACGATTATAATAGAGTTTGCCTTAATACAATTTTTGATATGTATTTGATCTCTTAATTATCTTCATATTCGTTAGTTCCCACCATCAAATTATACTCCCACATAACTTCTTCAAATGTCACTTATTGTTATATTTTTTATTTTAATACTTATGTTTGACTTATTGGTACATATGAACATTATTTAAATATATCTATTAACAACAACATGAAAACATTTCATCTCTGTTTGATTTGTTAGTTGAATATAAAAATTTTAAGTTAGAGTTGATTAATTTTTTAAAAATTAATTATCATTTTTATTAAATTATAAATAAAAAATAAAAATTGATATGAAAAATTTGAGATCTTATTAGAATATCAAACAAAAAGCTTCATGAATTCTCCCTCATGTAACCTCTTTATTTTATAAATAATTGTTAGTACATCACATGTCTAATCTCTGTGTACTTGTAATAATTGTACAAAATTCGACTGCCGAAATAACGACCTTTTTAACTTATTTGGAACTCAAATCTCCCAGTCCCTAGTGTCCCCACCCCTAATTTTTTGAAAAAAAAAAAAAAAAAAAAAAAACATGTTTGCGACTATCACATCACAACATGGTACCGCAATTACATATAAAAAAATCAATCACAGTACTAGTAGTATAGCATTAGAGATAATACTAAACCAGAGTGTAAAAGAAAAGGGCAACCAGCGACGGTCTCTCATCTTTAGGCTTCGGCAACGGAGTCGCCGTCGTCGGGGGAAATGGAGATGCAGACTTGGGGAACAGGCACTTGTAGTGACTCCGCATGTTCGTCAGTTCGATCAGGAGGGCAAATGGTGCAGCAATTATGTGGAGATTCCAAACAGGTAAAGCTGAGAGCTTGACATTGCCGAATTGGAATCGAAACAGAGCTGCGTTGGGCGAGGAATATCGAAGTTATGGAAGTGAAAGAGAAGACGACTAGTATAAAAACGTGGAAAGAGGTATTTATCCAAGATATTTCATTGGGGTGGTTGTTTAAAATGCTAAAAGCATCCCAGTCCCATGGAAGAGCTTCTGATTGGGATTTTAGGAGGTTTATGATGATCGGTATGACGAATCAGAGATCAAAGCCCTTCATTTTCTGAAATTTTGGGAGGTGGTTGTCGAAGTCAAAGAAGTATATAGAAGTTGGAGTGGACGGGAAGATCGAACTCGTTTGTTCTTGTTCAGAGAACCATGTTTATCTGTATATACACACACACAATCATATGGGTATATATATTTGATTTTATAGTGCAAAAGATCAAAGGAATATAGTCAACTCCACTTGTATACATATATATATATATATACACACACATACATATATATATATTATTAGGGAGGAACGTTCCCCTTGGTAAAAAATAATATTATTAACCCTTTCATATAATTTCATTCAAGTTTGCATGCATAGTGTTTTTTAATATATAAGTATAAAATACAAATATGGACAAATGCCATCTTATAATTATTTTAGTTATTTATAATTAAAATAATTAAGTAATTTTTAAAAAAAATACATTAATATGAATTTAATAAAAAGTTCAGAAATATATATATATATATATATATGATAGTTTGACAAAAATTAATATATGCAGCTTTCATTTATACATTGAAAAAAATAAATGCATCTTGTGTTTTATATGATGATGGTTAAACAAAAAAAAAATTGAAAAAATAAATTCATCTTTCATTCTATTTAATTATTGAAATACAGTACTATAGAGTACATAAATTCACAAGTTGAAATCATAACTCTAAAGATTCCAATCCAAAAGTAAGTGCATTACTATTTGAGAAAAAATTTATAAGTGGCAATTAATTAGGGAAAAAACTTATTCATTAGGCCTTATTTAAGAATTCAAGTTTTATGGTTAAAAATGTTTGAGTAGCGATGTATTTTAGTGGAAATATTTTGAAGGCAAATCAGGAAAAAAAAAAAAAAAAAGTTTTAACCAAAAATACAATATATCTATTTTTTTTAAAAGTATTTGTTTTGAAACGAATATTTCATTAAATTTAATAAAAAAAAATACAAAGACACAAAATCCATATTACATGAGACAAAACTATTTAATAAAAACGGATCTATCAGTAAATTCTGATAATACTCAAAGGGAAAGACGTATGCTTGAGACCCGATAACGGGTACATATCTCGGCACACTGAAATCGAGCACATGTAAGGCTCTTTTTGACAAAATCTCGACAATCGATGGAATATCCAGATCAATCGAGGGTCGAGACTCAGTAGCATTAGGGCCACCACTAATTTCACATAGAAGCAATTCTAGCGGGATCAAAATAACTCCAAGACTCAGATCTTGCAGACAAACAATCAACGCAGAAGGTGGGGAGACCACCTTCATTATTAGAATTAACAAACTGAAATACAAAAACTAGACAAAAGACAGTGAAGACATTGCCATTATTACACACAAAACTACAAACTAAAAAGCAAAACAAAAATCCAATCACATAGAAAGAGTCCTTGTAGAAAAAAAGATCTACGTTGTCGAGAGAAACTGGGTTGCCGAAGCCAATTAGCTGTTGCAAAACCTCTTCATCTTGCTCCTTACCGCAACGTCGATCCTCTTCCTACGGGCTCGTCTCTTTTAAAACTCTCACCATATGATTCTTATATCTATCCCTAAGCCCGGGAAACCAGAGACAGTCCAAAAGCTGCCATTGGAGTCCGGCACCAAGAAAAGAAAACGATTGAAAAACCTTAACTCTCACGTGTTAAAGAAAGAACATAAGAGAGAGAAGAGGAAAGTCTTTAGACTTTAGTTTTGTTCTTTTAAAAAAATATTAATTAGGAACATATTTGAAAAACAAATATATTGTTTAAAAAAGAACTACATAAAAATGTTGACGTAAGGATGTATTTGAGAAAATAATTGCTTATAGAGATAAATTAGGGAATACAAATATTCATAAGAAATATAGCAAAACATAAAATTAAAGAAAAAAAATCAAAAGATTTGATGATTAAAAATAGAGATCTATCAATAGATTACTCTTTTTTTTTTTTTTTTTTTTTTGTGTGTGTAAATATCTGCTGTAATGTTATTAAAATATATATGTATAAGAACCAAATGGAATTGACTTCACTCTCTCTCTCTTTTTTTTCTTTTTTTCTTTTTTTCTTTTTCCTAACTCATTTTAGTTGTTTTAGATTGTCATTTAGTGTCAATTTTCAACTGATGTCATGCATAAATTGCTTTTCTTTTTAAAACTTTGTTGTTTTTCAAGCTTTTCGTAGGTTGATGTTGTCAGTGAGTATTGTCGTTTTCCAAATGCTTGACGTTTTTAGTTGATGCAAGACGACTTGATGTCGTTTTTCAAATGCGGTTGACATTGTTGAAAGCTTGATTTCGTTACTTGTTGTCCCTTGCTCTTATTAGCATTTGTACTTTTGGTTGAATTGCAAAAATTAAAAAAGGAGATATGAGCTGTAATATTTGAAATGTGTAAGAAAAAAAATATGTAATGCGATTAAATCTAAGCCATTGTAATTAAAATAGAACGTGAGTCAATAATTTTGAACCATTAGAAAACTTGAAATGGGTGGTTGAAGTACAAAACTCATTCACACTTCTATAATAAGTTACAGATTATAGATATAGATGTAACCAAAAAAATAATAACAAAATGGATAATCTTGGAAAAAAGAAGAAGCAAAAAGTTGATATAAAGTATGGTCTAAGGTTCCGAGCAAAAAAAATTCTGTTCTTAGGTTTGATGCAATTACGGATTCGGAGATTTGTCTTAACAAAGATACATACAAGGATAAAGTTTTTAAATTAAAACAATAACTTTATATGAATAAAAAGTTTAATATTTTCTACTTTCTAAATTGTTTTTTTCAAGTTTACTAACATATAATAATCATTATATATATTGTTCTAAGCATAGACTAATGGCAATATCATACTTGAATCTATCAAAATGTGTAGAATTTGAATCATCCACTCTAAGGTTAAAAAATATATATATATATATATATAGTTACTTATTTTTTTTTTTATATTTTTAAAACATTGTAAAATTTGCTCTTGGACTTTTTCTCAAAAGTTTGTCTTAAAATACATCAAAAGTTTTGGACTCATGATCTATTGTAAGTTCTGTGTAAATTTTTAACTAAACATTAAGTTTCACTTCTATATATTTGTTTTACACCATCATTTTTCCCTTAAAAGGTGAATCTTTTTATCAATAAATAAAAAATTACATGCGTCGATATTCTAATTTTGATAATTAATTTTAAACTTAATATATCTCTTAAAAATTACAAATAAAAGTGTTAATAAAAAGTTAGAAAGAAAAGTAGATAAAGAAATTGGGAGGGAAAAAATAATCAAAGGTCTGTTATGGCATAAAGATACAAAAATAATCTGATGTTACTTGGGGACAAACTAAAATCATTTTTTTAAAAAAATAGTTCCTGGTGTTTTTCAATATATTTCGTTTCTTTTATTTTACATTTTAATAACTGTCGTTTGACGGATCTCCGTTTTCCTGGAAGGGGTGTTAGCTTATCGTTCATGGTCGTTTATTAATTTGTTGTCGTCTTCAAAGTCCCTGTCGTTTTCGTTAAATTTGTTGGTTTAGAAGTTTGTGTCGTTTATAGACTAGTCAATTTGAGCTTTTGATTTTTGTACTTTTTCCCCCCTTAAACGAATTGTTTTCAAAAGTTTTCTAATGTAGTCTTTTCTTAAGCTTTTGTTGTTTTAGAACTTCTTATTGTTTCTAATTCAATCTGTCGTCATTTTAAATCTGTCATTCCTTTTGACTTTGCAGTGATTTGTAAGCATTGTCGTTTATTTGATCTAATGATTGTCATTTTACTAAACTGATGTGTTACACATGGTTGTAACTTGTATTGTAGCCTAATTAAGTAGTCCTCTTTTCGAAAGCTCCTGTCGTATTCCAACTCACTGTCGTTTTTTTGCTAACCTCGTCGCTTTTGTTAAGATTATGTACTCGGTTTATACATTGTCGTGTATTTGCGCTGATGGGACCTTGATCCGATTATGAAATACAAACTCAGCTGAAATGGCTTGTGAAATCATGTTTTTGCAATTCAGTACTGAAGGGGAAAAAATCCAAAGTAAATTTTTTTTTTCTCGTACAATTTCAAAAGATATCAATTTTTTCTTATTGTCATCCTATCCAGTTTGCTCATACAATTTTTTATGGAGAGATTTTTTACCGCCAAACTTGGTTGCTCTTCAACCTTGCCCATGGACTTAAAAAATTGGCCCATAAACATTAAATGTTTGCAAAAAACATCCCTTAAACTTTAAACGTTAGCAAACAACTCCTATTAAATTCCATCCATTAGAGACTGATATGTCACCAATTTAAAGAATTAAAAGAAAAGTCAATTTAAAAATCTTAGTTATTGGAGAAATCAATAATAATAAACCAAACAATTAAAAAATAATAAGGTTATTTTTGTAGTGAACTTCTCGAATTAAATTTCATTTTAGAACTTAACCTAAGTTGATTATAACTCAAACTTGAATATTAATTTGTGTTAATAGTAGGAATTTTCATTATTCTTATAACATTTCCTTAAGAGAGATTTAGTTAATAAAGAAAATACAAGAATGAATAAAATTCGTAAGAGAATGTACATACTTACAACATATACAAATTTCTATACAGGTTTGCTCTAAGGTGAGATTATGTCACGCTTCAACCGTTGCATTACTTTATTATGATCAAGAAATTTATAATAGAAATCACATAATCTTTCTTTAACACATACTATCTTTGCGTAGGATGTTTTTCATTAAAGATTAATTAGGCTTCGTAACTTTAACAAAGAAACCCACTGGTACTTCTCATCCCAAATATCAAGAGTAGGAGGAGGAGAGAATAAAGAGAGGTCTCTTAGGTGCTATGGTGTGAGAAGGAGAGCAGAACATCTCTTTTGATTTTCAACGCAGAAAAGTGAAACAATGTCGGAATGGGGAGGAGGAGGACTTTTACGACGATGGAGACATAAAACTTCTGTAAAAGGTTTTAAGAATTTCACAACATCTTATAAATTATTTTTTTTATCAACATGTTTATCACAAAAAAATAAATAGTTTTTATCAACATCTTGGTTTTGAATAATCTGACCTGTATCAAAATTAATATTAGTAATCCCAGGGACACCACTCCAATTCCAACTTTTTGGTATCAACTCGTGTGTTATATTTTTATTGATAAATACAATCAAATGATATGACAATATTTTAATTACTTATCAATAAAAATATGACAATTCATATACCATATAGATTGATATTCAAAAGTTAAAATTATAGCTGATATTCTTAACATTTATATATTTCTTGTTATATTATTTTGATCGGATACAGTAGTTAGAATTTTACGAGCTATCAATAAAGATATGCTATAGTAGAAAGGTCAAATTTTTGCAAAAGGTCTTGTTGGGTATTTTGACAACGGTGGAGAGAGAAATGTTTGCAAAGGGTCGTTCATCCATAATTTAAGAATGATCACCACTACTGTTTCCATTTATTTTTGAAAGGTCTCATTAGATTTCCTTTGACAAAGATGGACAAGTGTTATTATTCTTTTGCAGTCAGGTCCCCTATTTTCCCAATTGTATTCTCACATGTCCAAAAAAGAATTATATCACATATCTGATTTTGAAGATTATAAGAACTGTTAAGGCGTGTTGGACAAATGATTTTGAATCTAAAAAGTTTTAGTTCAAACCTTTTGCTACTAAATTTTTCTCACAAATTCTAAAAGAAATCTATAAATTTAATAAAATAGTTGTAGTTGAAACACTGTACCCAAAAGTGCCCTTAAAATAACAAAATCATACAATAGGGGAAACATAACATCAACTACCCTAAAACTATTTGAAATTAATATGATCAGTTTTCTCAATAAAGGAAAAAAGGAACATCCATAATCTCAACTATATCCCTTGAAATTTATGGTTGTTTATACTTTACCAACTGAACTTTAAAAACTCTTATTTTATCTCGTGAACTTTATATCATGAACTTTGAAGTAATTCCAATTTTAATGGGAAAAAAAATAAAAAAAAAGGAAATTAGTCTTAATAAACCCTTATTTTATAATCTTTAATAATAAAAAAAACTGTATCATTTCATATAAATTCCTTTTTTTTCCACCTATTTTTAATGGAAATTTTAATGAAAAGAGTTAAGTGAGAGTTATTCAAAATTAAAAGAAAAAGATAATAATAATTAATAAAATTCAGGAGGGAAATTAAAAATGACGATCAAATTTAAGAACACAGACCAGAATAATCCATAATAATAATAATAATAATAATAATAATAACAACAACAACGACGACAACATCATCACATAAAATTATAAGATAGCTACAATAGAAAGGTCCAAAGCTAAAAACAGAGCAAGTACAAAAGCAGGTCAAAGCACCGTAATCTCGCCAGTAGCTTCAACATCGGAGTCGCCGACTTGGGGCATAGGAGCTTGAAGCTCGATATCTATATCTGCTTCAAATCGATGGCGATCACGTTCATGAGTAAGAGTGGAACTTATGTGGAGGTTCCAAACAGGTAAAGCTGAGAGCTTGTTGTTGAGCCAACCCAAGAAGCGCCTGAGCAACAAGAGCATTGAAGAAAAGCAAAAGGAAGAGATTAAGATAGCAGGACACGCATGCCAGAACGGAGCTCTGGGGAGGACGAGAGAGGCGACGAGTGAAAGAGTAAGGTATTAATGCAACATATTTCTCATAACTTCAAGAGTCAAGGAAAAAAAAAATGGTTGAGGATTAAATTGTCAAACTCAACAAGTTTAAGGAGAGTCCCAAAAAAAGCCTTTATTCTTACAAAAGAAAGGGAATTCATGCTTTCGTTTAGTTATATATTTATTTATTTAGGTAATATCTTACAAGAAATTTTAGCGCATAACAACATGGCGATGCTGAAGAAACAAAAAACAGAGCAAGTAGTGGTCTCATCTTTACCCCTCGTCGGTGTCTTGTGGAGAAATGGCTATGTTGACTTGGGCCACAGGCCCGTCGGTCTCTATAATCTGTATATTTGTTTCTTCATGATGCGAAAGGGTGGAGCGTATGTGGAGATTCCAACTCAGCTTGACATATTTGAACCAGCCCAGAGAGTGGTTCACTACCAGTATAGCAGGATACATACACCAGAAGAGAGCCTGCGGAAACACAAGCGAACACACATGCGAAACGGCGATGTGAGGAGAGAAGTCGCCGAATCGGAAGCGAATGAGGGCTGAGTTGGGCCAAGGACGAAAGAGGAGGATGAGAGTTATGGAAGTGGAAGAGAAGAAGAGAAGTAGGAGAAGGTGGAAAGAGACCTTGGTCCAAGAGGTTTGTTTCGGATCAAACATCCCGAAAGCATCCCAGTCCCAGGGAAGAGCTTCTGAGAAGGATTTGAGGAGGTTTATGAAGATCGGGATAACTAATCGGAGATCAAAGCCGGCATTCATTTTCTGAAAAATCATGGAATATCTAAGACAAGTAGTTATAACTGGAAAGGGGAGGTTAGACTATGGTGTCAGACCATGTGTATGCAAAGCTGAGAAGAGAAGATAAAATAGAGTGGTCACAGAACCATGAACTGGGTTTGTAATTTGTTTGGTTCGGAATGAGCAGTGGCGGGAGGGGTATTTATAGGGTGGGGAGGGGGCGAGAAGCCTGAGAGAGAAATGTTGGGGAGGGAGGAGAGAGAAATGTAGGGGAGGGAGGAGAGAGAAATGTGAGAAATGTTGGAAAAGAGAGAAAAGTAGGGGAAGCGATAAATCTTGGGGAGGAAGCGAGGGAGGAGAGAGAAATGTTGGGGAGGGTAGGGGGCGAGAGAGAAATGTTGGGAGCGAGAAGCCTGAGAGAAATGTAGGGGTGGGGAGGGAAATGTCGCGCGAGTTTCGCACGGGAGATCTGTTTGGGTTTGTGTTTTTATTTAAAGTGTGGTTTTTTTTCAAGTGACGATTTGTCTTGGCTCAATTTTTAATTTTTAGCAAGGATAAAGCAAAAAACCCATTAAATGTCTGGGTTAAAATTAATTTTAGTAAGCATTATATGAGAATTTTTAATTTTTGATAGGTGTAAAGTGAAAAATCATAAATTTTTTGAGATAAATTAAAAGAAAACAAAATTTCAATTAAGACTACAGTGGGGTGGAACTTTGACAATGATGGGTTAAAAAACTCCTTGAATTTTCACAAAAGGACAACAACTGTTGATGCAAAAAACCTTCGACTCAACACCCGATGTAATCACTTGACATGATCAGTCTTGTACAGTCACTCTACACCTGGTTGCCTGCAAAAAAGAAGTACATCGAAGTAATGGGGATACCAGTAGAGTGTCTGCTAAGAGCACTCCGATGCTTAAGTCAGTAATGACACTGATGAGCAAGCAGAAATACAATGAAAAAAATGAGGTCTCTTTGTGTGTAAGGGGTGTGTGAAGGAGAACAGAATTATGGCTTTTTATAAACCAGAGAATGATGAAAAAAGTTAGAAAAAAAAAATACTATTTTATAAAAAAAATTTCATTTTATGTCATCCAAACAGGGAGTAAGTTTTTGCAATTTTATAAAAAGTTGCTGTTGGAGTCATCCAAACAGGGAGTTACTTTTTGCATTTTTATAAAAAGCTGTCGTTGGAACTTTGACAATGGATGTTTGTTTTTGTTTTCGTTTTTTATTTTACAGAAGGTCCCCTGGAATTTTGATGAAGTTTGAAAGTGGAATTTCTGCAAATGTCTTGGCTGCCTGGTGTGGCATCTTTTGAAAAAGTTTACGTCCCATTTATATTGTCCTATACGTCTCCTCAATTAATTGCTTATGATAGTCATCTAAATTTAACAACCTCACTATTATTGTTAATACTCAAATCTTTTATCTAATTTTTTGATATTTCAAGTGATTTTTTTTTTGAAAGTAATAGTTTAAGTGGTTTCTAATTAATTAAATTGTTTAAAAATTTTCAAATGATTTTAACCGGCTAATTTCATTCTTTAATATTTGAGTTCCTTGAGTTAAAGGTAAAACATAGTTTTTGCTTTTACTTTTAATTAGTAGATAAAAAAGTAAAAACTATAGCTTTTTAATAATTATTTGGGAACCATGTTTAAAGAAAGAAAAAAAAAAAAGATTCAAAATGATTCCAAAGTTTTCTAACAATCCGTTTAATAAGAATGAATCAAGATTTTTGAACACCATTTAACTTGTCAATGACTTGCATTAGCGGAAACTTCTTGGTTCATTTCAAAAAAAAAAAAAAAAAAAAAAAAGCGTTCTAGATACATGTGAGAGTTCCACATGTATGTTGTTTGTCTGTTCTCGGCGGGAGACAGTAGAGTTAATGTGGAGATTTCAAACAGGCAAAGCTGAGAGCTTGACATTGAGCCAACGCCGAAAGGGGACCAGTACAAGTATAGCTGGATACATGAACCAGAAGAGAGCCAGGAGGAACACAAAAGAACACACAAGTGAACACTTTTTGTTTATATTGTCGCTTTTGAAGCTTGTATCATTTAAGACATTGTCGTTTATTTGAGCTAGAGCTAGGGATGCTTTGTTTCCTTGGGGCCCATTTAGGGATGTTTGCAAATCACATCTCCAAATTTTTTTTTTAAGGTCTTTTTAACTCAAAATTATTTTTTAATATTAATATTTTTAAATATTTACAGTAAATTCAAATTTCAAAAGTCCATAATTATATTATTTCAAGTCCATATTATATATTTTTCCTAAATATCTTTTAAGTTTTTACACTTTTTTACTTCAAACAGATTTTTTTAAAACCAAACACACATTTTCAAAACTCAACTTATCTTCATTTCAAAACGTCTCCAATACCTCCCCCAAACATGCCCTATTTCTTGCACCTGTTTTCTGATGTATTGACGTGTTTTTGATCGTTGACTTAAAAATTCATGTTGTTAGAGTATCTTCAATCTAATGCTAAATTGTTGTGTCAATGGTAAATTTTTGTATTTGGATGAAAAAGTGTTCTCCAATGATGTACTATTTTTCATGCCAAATTTGTCATTTACTAAACATTGTAACAAATTTGACATAAGCTATAGCCTATATCAAATTTATCATTTAATTCATATTGGTTTTTGC
Source organism: Ficus carica (assembly GCA_009761775.1). Classification (NCBI taxonomy): domain Eukaryota; kingdom Viridiplantae; phylum Streptophyta; class Magnoliopsida; order Rosales; family Moraceae; genus Ficus; species Ficus carica. Next base: position 13,819,001 of record CM019750.1, on the reverse strand, counting down.
CTTGACTTTTTAATGTATTACTACAATATTTCATTTTTAATTTATTTAAATACTAAAAGTTCATTTTTAAAACTTCCAAAGCATAATAATATTGACAAAAGGTAGAGATAGGCAAATAGCAATAAAAATATCGTTATACGTTGGAGTATAAAGTAAAATTATACTATTTTTTAACAAATATATAGGATTTTCTTTTGGTAAGTAACAAATATAAAGGAATGTCACAATATATTTTATGCTCCAATGTATAATATGTATTTTAATTTTTATCATTTTTATTATGCTTTGAAATTTATAAAAATAAATTTTTAGTATTTAAATAAATGAAAAATGAAAATATTACAAACAATTACATAAAAAAAAGTCAATCGAACAACTAATAAAATCAAATGTTAAATTCAAAATTGGTTATTAAATAGTAATTACAATCACTTGAAACATACATGACAACGCAGAGAACCTGAAATAATTTTATTTTAGCAACCATATACAAACCACCAATATCCCAATATAAAAACATGATTTATTTTTTTATTTACAATACGAGACCCTGACTCCCATTTATTAAAGAGTATTTAAAGCATCCTCATATTTTCAACCTCTTCCTACACAAACATGAATAGTGGCATTTACAAGACACTAGTACATAAATTAATAAGTAAATAATTAAAGCCCGACGGGATAAATATCAGCAGTAACTTCTGGAAATGGTAGTATTTGATCTCCATCTCCAAGGTAAATATCAAGCACTGCCTCCGCCGCAAGCGGTGGCTCTCCGTTCGCCGGCTGATCCAACTCAGAGAGCTTCTCTCGGATCCAAACCAGAAGGCGCGTTTTGAACCGGACAAGGACAGAAGATGAACAGAAGATCAAGATTAGTATGAGAGCAAGATAAGCATACCAGAAAAGAGTTCGTGGAAGGACAACAGAGCCGACCAAGTGAAAGAACGATGTGACGCGAGAAACTGACCAACTGGAACCGAATTATAAGGGCTGAGTTGGTGCAGGGGTAGAGATCCATGGAAGTGAAAGAGAAGAGGATTAGAAGCAGTGAATAAACAAGGAGGCAATTGGACTTGGTCCAGCTAGTTTGGTACTGCCGATCATTCAAAGTATTGAAGCGGTCCCACTCCCACGGCCGTTGGTTTGAGTAAGTTTATCACCGCTCCACTCTTGCAATAAACTTCATTAATACCTATAAAATATGTTTTGTGCTACATTTTCCCAATCTTTTTCTTTTTTTGTTTTTTTTGTTTACCCACTAAAAGCAAAGGCTCTGTGAAACAAACTGAGGGCCCTAGTGGATCAGGCCCAAAATGTTTGTTAATCCATAGTGTGGCCTGATATGTTTGTTTGGTGGCCCAATACTCAATGCTTTTTCCTTTACTCGTTTGAGTCGTTTCATATTAAAGTTACATAGTTACATATAAACATTTTTGGCAATATATAAATATATGTAAAGTAAATAGCATGTTTTAAAATATTTGATTTGTTTGATCTTTTAGATCGTCAATAATTTTGCATGTAAGGGATTATTTTTTGATTTTAATAGGACTCTTCATAAGCGTTGCTTTTAAATACTATTATCTAACAATAATCAAGTTATTGATGATTGAAAATATTTATTAAAAATAATTTATTTTACTAAAATCATTTATAAGGTAAATAAATTTATTTATTATACTAATAATTTATTTATTTATTGTAAGTAAACTATTTATATGATAAATTTGTTACAAATTATTTATTAAATATGTCATTTATCTAAAATATATTTAAAACATCTTATATATCTTTTTAAAAAATTTGAAAAATACTTTTTAGCTCTTTCTCCTTACAAAGAATGTATGGTCGACATGGATTGATTCCAATAAAGTGAATTTCCTTTTTGAATAAAGTAGTAAGTGACCGAAGGAAAATAAGAAAGACAAAAAAAAAATTGTAATAGTTATAAAAATAGGGAGGAAGTAACCAAATTAATGCTTACACAAGCGCAACGAGAGGGGGAAAAAGGAAAGAAAGAAAGAAGAAAACTCCCAGCAAATTAAAATATTGACCTGTGATATTTACTCACAAGTTACAATCGAAAGAGAAATTTTACAATAATTTAGCACATAAAACAACAGTGGGTGGATAAGTGTTAAAAAAAAAAAAAAAAAGAAATATAAAAAAGATTGACATGTATGTTGGGTAATCAATTAAAAATTTAGTAAATTTCTCCTTAAAACAAAGCTAGATTCTGTCTTTTTTTTTTTTAAATAATTTTTTTTTTCACGTCTACTTTATGGTTCGTCTATACTTTATGTAAATCTCTTACCAATGTCTAAAACAACGAATACCCATTTTCGTCATCCCTCCTATATCGCCCACATGTGACCAACATATATTTATGTTTTATTCTCATAAGAAAGAGGAATTACATCACATGTTTTTAATTCATTCTTGCTACAAATTTGCGACTATCACAACATGGTACAATAATTTAAACTATCAGTGTAGTATATAACATGGAGAGGAAACGATTTCCCACCAAAAATAACTTAAGACTAACCGTGACAGAAGCCAAAAAAAATAAAAATAAAAATAAAAATAAAAAAAAGCAGAGGAAGTAGTGATTCGTCAATAGCCTTCTGCATGGGAGGCAACTGATCAGGGACTTCAGGTGCTGTTTTTGGGGGAAATGGCTACATTGACTTCGGGGATAGGCACTTGATGTGAGAGTTCCACATGTACGTTGTTGGTCTGTTCTCGGCGGGTGAGAGTAGAGTTTATGTGGAGATTCCAAACAGGCAAAGCTGAGAGCTTGACATTGGGCCAACGCAGAAAGGGGATCAGTACAAGTATAGCTGGATACATGAACCAGAAGAGAGCCTGGGGGAATACAAAAGAACACACAAGTGAAACAGCAATGTGAGGCGAGAAGTTTCCGAATCGAAAGCGGAGGAGGACGGCGGTGTTTGGCGAATAGTTAGGATGAGGGAGGGCGAGAGTTATGGAAGTGAAAGAGAAGAGGAGAAGTAGGCAAACGTGGAAGGAGATGTTGATCCAAGGGATTTCATTGGAACTCAACACGCCGAAAGCATCCCAGTCCCGGGGAAGAGCTCTGGAGTGGGATTTGAGGAGGTTTATGAATATGGGAATGAGGATTCGAAGATCAAAGCCACCCATTTTCCTATATAGCGGTAGTCGTAGGAGGGAGTTTAGGGCAATGATGCAGCTTGAGAAGGGACTGAATTTTATATTCGTTCGAGGGGATACAATTGGGAATTCCTCTTTATTTTTTTTATTTATAATTTATAATTTTTTATTTTTAAAGAAAATTATGATTAGTGATATCTTCACACATCCGACTTAGTTGTAATTAGATGAGTTCACTGGTAGTACCGATAGAATGATAAGAAAGTTGACATTGAATTTTCACAACTAATGGATCTCAGATTTCAAAGATAAATAACACATTATCTTTCTTATTAGAGATAGATCTATAAAAACGAACGATCTGAGTAAACCATTTTCATTATCAAGTCACCACCGCTAGCGGGAATTCTTTTTTTTGTTGTTTGTTTGTTAATTTAAATTGCTACGGTCCTTATAGTCCAACTATGACAATAAAAAAAATATATATATGCTGACGTAAATGACGTCAAGCACGTCCTAAATCTTCTTTTGTTGTTTGTTTGTTAAAATCAATTACTAAAGTCCTGAAAGTCCAACTATGACAATAAAAAAAAAAAAAGGCTGACACGTCGAAGCGCGTCATAAATCTCTTAATCATTTACAAGAATTTCACGTCGACAAAATGGTAGCAGAGCAACATGGACTTGGCTTGGTAATTGATATTAACTCAACGGACGAAAACGAGAAATGTGACGCCAGAAACATAACGAAAGGACAAAAACTCAAAAAGAAAGCAGCGAGGAAGCCGGGCCAATAGAAGAATAGCTTAGTGCCTGTTTTAAATTGCGTATTCAAACAAATATGTGTTTGTATAATTTTTATTAGATCCTATTAATAAAAGTAAATTCAATCATCAAAATGCCTTTCAACTTGAAAAAAAAGCCTATTAATCTATTTATTATTATTTATCTAACAAATTTGTAATTTACTACAAATTTTTTTAGAATTTTACTATTTACTTAATATATATACTGTAACAATACTATTTAATTCTTTCTCTATTTATACTTTTATTTAAAATGATGACGATTTTGGTTGTAAATATAACTTTTTCATAATTTAAACATGACTCCAATATGAAGTAAAAAGTCTCAATCCTCCAATTTGAATGGTTCAGTCATAATTTAAACATATGACTGAACCATTCAAATGAGACATTTTAGTAAAGTTGGATAGTGAAAAGCTGGAAATTTGTAAATGATTATTCTGATTGAAATTTGGAATTGATCACCTAAAAAATTTTGGTCACTTCCACATGATGATCAGGATGATGAATCAGAGATCAAATCCGCCACTCATTTTCTGAAAAACTTGGAATTTCAAATACTGGTAGTGATAACTGGTAAGGGGAGTTGAGACTATGGTGTTGAGTGGTCAAAGAACTATGAACTAGGTTTGTAATTCGTTTGTTCGAAAAGAACAATTCCCTCTGATCTTTGTATTTGTATCAAAATATCCCATAATCTTTATTATTTGTGTCAAAATGCCTTATTTTTATTATTCTTATTATGTCTTTGACATAAATGATAAAGATCGGGAGGCATTTTAATACAAATATAAATATTATAGGGCATTTTGACACAAAAGTAAAATTCATGGGGTATTTTGATATTAAAGTTAACTAAGAAACTAACGATAATTAACTGAGAAGACAACTTGATGCACATTGTAAAATTTCAGAGACACAATAAGTATATTTTATAATTTAGTGGACATATTGATACTAGTATAAAAGATTATGAGAAATTTATGACATTTTACCTTTATCTCGCATTGTTTTTGTTATCCCCGCCCCGCCTCCACACCTTCTCGCTCCTCTCCCCCGGTTAAAGTTTTCTTTTTATTCTCTCTTTTCTTTTCCTTTCTTATTCACCAGTTTTTCTTTTTTTCTTTTTCCCTTTGGAAACGTGGACTTCTCGCCCTGATACTCAACAACAACAATCCCCCCATTATATGATCTTCGCACATTGGTATAATTGGAGACTAAGGAGTCTGAAACTGCTATGGAATTTTTTTTTTTTTTTGTGCGCAGATATATCCCTATGATTATTTGTTCTTAGCACACGGGTTTTCAATTTTTTCACGAAACTGCTACGCCATCCTTTTCCTTCTTTTGTTGATTTGTTCATGTGTTGAAATGGAAAGAAAATTAAATTCACTTGAGCAATTTCAGATATGACATGTTCATTGCATTGGAAGGGAAAACGACCTGTTGCAAAGGTAATTGAAGACAATTAATGTTATTTGGGAGGAGAAATAACAATGTCAATGCTTTGTTTGACATTTAAATTTAACTTTAATTTTTTTTTTCGGATGGAAAATGTGGCCGACTCATTTTTGGGGAGAAAATGTGGCCGACTCTATGCGCTCTGACAGCTCACCCAACATTGCATTAGACATTTTTTAGGACCTTTATCCACCCAACACATAATCTAACAAAATTATTCCCCCCCCACCTGCCCCATATGACCAAAATTTGAGTACTTCCGTGTGATGTCACCTCTACCAAAATTTTAAGTACTTTACCCCCCCAAGATGACGTCACGTCAAAATCTGAGTACTTTGTCCCTGCCCGACGTCCTCCTGGTAGCATCATCCTTTACGTTCAAATATAAAGTTTTCATGTTGGCTTTTATTCTTTTTTAATCAACAAAAATAAAAATTAAATTTTAACATATTAATAAATTTTAATTTAAAAATTCTATTTTAACCCTGTATATCAAACTTAAGCTTAAAATTTTTTTCTCACCCAATTATTCTTTCCGGGCAGCTCATAGCCCCTCAAGAAATTAAAAAAAAAAAAAAAAAGTAATAACAAGGGGACATCTGCAATAGAGTCCTTCTGAGGAGCACTACCGTAGAGTTCATTTTTTTAGCCATGCGATCAAAATTCAATGGTCCTAATGACGAAGATACATTGGGTGCAACATATATCTGATTGTATGTGATAACTAATTAAAAAAAGAAATTTTTAAAAAAGCTAACCTTGTTTATGGGCACAAAGTCGTCGGAGGGGGGGGGGGGGGGGGGAGGGGGGTGCTCATTGCTGGTTTCTGGGGGGCTCGTCACCGAGGTCGGGGGGAGGGACGCACGGATTTGTCGCGGGCTGGGGGGGAGGGGTGGTTGTCGCTGGTGTCAGGATAGGGGCACATAGATCTAGTGCGGGGTGGTTGGGGGAAGGGAGGGGCACCTGGGTCGTGTGTTGTGGGGGGGGGGGGGGGGGGGGGGGGTGGGGCGGGGAAGGCAGGCGCTCGTTGTCTAGGGAAAGGAGGCCTGGGTCGCGGGGTGGGCACGTCGTCCGGCGAGAGGCAGGGCTGCGGGGGGGGGGGGGGGGGGGGGGGGACTCGATGGTGGAATGGGGTTGCTGGTGTTTTTCTTTTAAAATTTCTTTCATTTTTTTAATCTTTTAGCATATAATTCCATAAATTAGGGTACATCATAACTTTTATACACAAGTAACATCTAAACCATTGAAATTAATTGAACGGTCTATACAATGAACTTTATCGATATGGAATATAAAAGAGTTCTACCATAGTCTTTTCCTAATAACAATAATAATATGAAATAATCAAGTCATCTCCCCAACAACCTCCCACCGAAAAGTCGATTAATTACTTCCAAAGAGAAGTCATAGGGAATAGCCTTTGGGTCGCCATGTGCATAATTCCATCGATCCTCACCGTGCGTTAAGTTTTGATTATTGTCGATCCTCTAAGCTCTCTGTGCGATAACTGAATTCATTTCAGTTTTGGATAATATATTACGTTGTTATTGTATTCTCCCTCTCAGTAAGTTGGATTTTATTATTTTGTCCTCTCAGTCTTGGATAATTTTATAATAACGAAAGTATCAAAGTTACAATTTATGATAAGTTTAAGAGGGATTTTTATTACATTGTATATTGTATGTAGCAAAATGAGAGGAAGCTTATTATTTGGAGTCAATTGAAAGTTATCCCTGAATTTTTTGCCAAAGATGCTGATGTAACTTCAACAACATAAAAAAGGTTGATTAAGGAAAATTATGGATTTTCTGTGGTGGATTCTGCCTTAAACTTTTATTGATAAAGGTCATATGTGATATAAATTGTACTCGTGATAATATTAGTACAAATATTAGGACCCAGCCAAACACATTTGTTTAATTTGAAGACTCATTTTTCCTACATAGTTAAGAAAAACAGATCACTATATATATATATAGGAAGTCAGACATAAATTTCAGTGTAAGTATACGTTTATTTTAATAAATAAAAATAATTTTAAAGTATAAAAATTGAAGAGTATACGTAAGAATTTTTAATTTTTAGTGAAGATAGAGCAGAAAACCGTAAAATGTTTGGGTTTGAATTAGCTTAATGAAGATTATATGAGAACTTTAATTTTTGATGGTGCAAAATAAAATTAAAAAAAAAAACTATAAAATTTTTGAGATAAAATTAAAAGAATAAAAAACTTTAATAAAGAGTACAGCGGGGGTGGAACTTCGACAACAATGGGTGTAAAGCTCCTTGAATTTTTTACAAAAGGACAACTACTCGGTACATCCAAAATTTAAGAATCGACCTTGTCTTATTGGTTAAATATATAGTTAATGGCTTAACGCTATTATTTCTTCTTTTTTTATTTTATTTATTTTTTTCCTTTCAACTGAGGGAAGGGAGAAGAGAAATCAATTATGATACTTTTCATATTGTCATTAACAATCCGTTTAATAATCAAATCTTTTATCTAATTTTTGATATTTCAAGTGATTTTTTTTTTTCAAAGTGATATTTCAAGTGATTTCTAATTAATTAAATTGTTTAAAAAATTTTAAATGCTTTTTAACGGATTCATTTCATTCTTTAATATTTGAGTTCCTTGAATTAAATGTAAAACAGAGTTTTTGTTTTTATTTTAATTAGTAGATAAAAAAAGCTTATGCGTGGCTGGGCTTGGCTACACACATTTGTGTTGTGACTACTGACTGTCCAAGTCTAGGGGCTCGTTTGGTTGGTAAGTTTAGTTTAAACTAAACTGTATTTTTTTCATTATGTTTTTTGTCTTTTTTCCAAAAGTTTTTTGTTTTTCTGAAAAAATCAATAAAAATTACTATTTAAACTTAAAAATTTCAACTCAACTCAAACTGAACTTGTGCACCAAACAGGCCCTAGATTTGACGTGACTCAATTAAGCTCAAAGCTAAAAGCTTAAGCTTTCATGTGTGGCTTGGCTTCAGACCTTTGACTTCACCTACGACAGCGATTGTATCAAACGTACACATGGCAGTCGATGATTCGTCAAAATATCAAACGGGCAATGTCGTGGAAATGGGTAAGATGTAATTGGAAAGCTCCTTTAAAAGTTTTTGGTGGAACTTTGACAAGACCGGATGGAAAGGGTTAATGCAGCAGCAAAACTACTTGAATTTTGGATTAATTTCAGATTTGGACCTTAAAAAGTAGAGATTGTCTAACTTTGGACCCAATAATTTAAAACATAGCAAAACTTGTCATTCATCTTATCATTTATTGCAATTTTGATATTTTCTTCTTTTACCTGTGGCTGTATGTCATATGTTTGGTTAGTAATCGATAATTTTTTTTTTTTTTTTTATGATTTAATCTCGTGTTGGTAAACTGACAAACATGTGTGATAAAAGCTATTTGAAAATCAATTTTATAATGACGAAAGTATCAAAGTTGTAATTTATGATAAGTTTTAGAGAGATTTTTATTATATTGTATATTGTATGTAGCAAAATGAGACAAAGCTTATTATTTGGAGTCAAATTGAAAATTAACCCTGAATTTTTTGCCAAAGGATGCTGATGGAACTTCAACAACATAAAAAATGTTGATCAAGGAAAATCATGGATTTTCTGTGGTGGATTCTGCCTTAAACTTTTATTCATAAAGGTCATATGTGATATGAATTGTACTCGTGATAATATTAGTACAAATATTAGGACCCAGCCAAACACATTTGTTTAATTTGAAGACTCATTTTTCCTACATAGTTAAGAAAAACAGATCACTATATATATATATAGGAAGTCAGACATAAATTTCAGTGTAAGTATACGTTTATTTTAATAAATAAAAATAATTTTAAAGTATAAAAATTGAAGAGTATACGTAAGAATTTTTAATTTTTAGTGAAGATAGAGCAGAAAACCGTAAAATGTTTGGGTTTGAATTAGCTTAATAAAGATTATATGAGAACTTTAATTTTGATGGGTGCAAAATAAAATTTAAAAAAAAAACTATAAAATTTTTGAGGTAAAATTAAAAGAATTTTTTTTTTAATAAAGACTAGGTGGAACTTCGACAACAATGGGTGTAAAGCTATTGAATTTTTTACAAAAGGACAACTACTCGGTACATCCAAAGTTTAAAAATCGACCTTGTCTTATTGGTTAAATACATAGTTAATGGCTTAACGCTAAAATTTCTTCTTTTTTATTTTATTTTATTTTTTTTCCTTTCAATTGAGGGAAGGGAGAAGAGAAATCAATTATGATACTTTTCATATTGTCATTAACAATCCGTTTAATAAGAATGAAATGAAAAAAAAAGGGAAAAAAAAGAAGAAGAGGGATTCAAAATATGAAATAGGTTATTTTTTGTTTATCTTGTTTCAAAGGGTCTGAAACAAATAATTAATAGATTTCTGAATCTTTTCTATTCCTCTGTCTTCTATTACCGAAAGTTCCTGAACCAATTTGTTGTTTGTGATCCAATGGCGCAGCTACCACTGCCACTACTCCGCTAGCCGCACTCGCCGAAGAGGTTGCATGCCTATGGCAAGAACTTGCTACCCTAATGCAACAAGTTGCTGCATTGGTTACCGCATCTCATTTCGTTTCCCACTCCGAGTCTGAAGATGGCTTTGAGGGAATATTCAATCCAATATTGGACGAGAGCGACGATGAAGAAGGAGGTGAAGAAAGTAATTTTGGTTTATTCTTTTATCCAATGTATGATGAATATGTTGGAGAAGAGGAATATCAAATTATCAATTTTATTTCCGACCTTTGTCGAAAGTGATAGAGAAGAAGAGGAAGAAATATTTTCTTTTGATCAAGTTTATGGGGAAATTGAACAAGAAGATGAATGTCCAATATTTGATGAAGGTGATATAGAAAAAGATTTGGTATTCAAATTTGGCATGATTATCATTGAAGAAAATTTTTCATTGAAGATTCAGTTAGATTCTAGCGCATTCAATATTGAAGAAAATTCTCCATCGGTTGATTTCAATGAATTCAACAAGCCACTCGATCCAAAGATGAGTCTTTTCAAATTCATCATGATTGTTCTCAACTCATATCACTTAAAGCTTCTACAGATTCGAGGATGAATCTTCTTCACCTCGGAGGGAATGATGCAGTATATATATATGATAATTAGACAGTATTTTGATTTCAAAGCTTATTTTTCTTTAAATTATTAGTAGATTAAACTTTATTTAGGGATTATCTATGAAGTTTAAATTCTAGGAGTTATCTTTTAGTATTTGAAATTTGAATAGGATTAGGATTAGAATTACTATTTAAAGACTTCTGTGTTATTTTGTAGAAGAGTTTTGATGATTATTAATAAAATCCCTTTGAGAGTTCTTTCTGTAGATTTACGTAATTTTCGGTATTCTAGTTAGAATCAATGAATCAACACAACATATCTTGCATATTTTCGGGTATTCTTTAAGAATCAACGAATTTATGTGTTTTTATACGCTTCCGCTACATCAGAAACTCTTATAATTGAGTTAACAGAGTAAATATTAAGGGTTGATTATCATTTATTTTCATAATTCTCTCTTATAAATAACTACGTAATTTCACACTTACTAAGGATAACGGATGCCTGAAGTGCTTTTAATATGTACCATTTCATATAAGCTTAATACCCTTAGCACATGCTTTCAATTAGTGTTATGTACATTTTTTCATCTAAACTTTAATTGAGGGGAAAAATTCGTAAATATTTTCAAAATTTAGGGAGGAAGAATGTTACAAAATAAAATTCAGAGGGCATTTTGTGACAAGACCTAAAGTTCATTGGGTTTCAAATTCGGTCCTTAAAAAAAGTCATTCATCTTATCATTTATTGCAATTTTGATATTTTCTTCTTTAAAAAGTCAATTCTTAACAATGTTAATCACCTATGTGGCTGTATGTCATATGATTGGTGTAATATCCAAAATTTTTACGAACTCATGATTTTCTTGTATATAAGAAATCTAAAGCTCGTATTATGTGTTTATGTGCAATTTTATGAAAATTATGAATACCAATACAAAATTCATAGTTTTATCAGTATGGAGTTGAGTTCTCGGTAAATTAATTACGAGACTCCATAAGAGGCCTTTTAAGGAAAAATGCATGACGGAATTTCATAAATTTATGATGGTCAAAGTTTGATCGAAAAAGTCAAAGTTGACCAGAATAGTCAAAGGTTGACCAAAGAAGTCAAACATAAGACGGTACTGTGATTCAATCAGCAGTATGAGAAATATACTGTGAAAACCGTCTTTACAGACAAGATAGTATAATTAAGTTTTAAAACCACCATAGAAAAATCAAGCACCTAAAATAGGATATTAAGGGGCAAAGGGCTTTAAATAAAAAGAAAAATTTTTATACAGTCCAACTATACACAGATAAATTTTGGACTGAAGTTCAGTATAGCAGTACTGAATTGTACTGTGTATTAGTAAACACAGTATTAGAGATATCTGTGTTGGTTTAAAATGGACTGCTTATTGGAGAAAGTAGCCAAACAAGGCCTTAGTGTGACATCAATTTTATTTGGATTTATGACATCATAATTCCATGAACCAAGCATGTAAAGACAAGTGTCTTGTTCTAGAACATTCTTCCTTGTTCTCCAAACTTCATGGCCGGCCACCTAGCATGCCTTTTTGGCAAATTTTCAAAAATTTAGGGGTCAAATTGCAATTTTTAAAAGTTCCCTTTTGCCTATAAATATGGGTGACTTTTATTCATTTTATTCAAAATCCTAGCCAAACTCTTGTCTTTCTTCTTCACAAAAAAACCGACCATTAGGGAAAGAAAAGGGAGAAGAGAAAAATCAAAATTTCCAAAGGGGTTTTGCTTAGGAAAATTCGGATTTGAGCTAGAGCCAAGAAAAAGTTTGAAAAAAATTTTTGGAACCCATTGTGGCCAAGTGGCCGGCTGTGATAAGGAGGAAAGGTAAGGAAAAATGTTATTTGGTTTTGGTTGATTTTGGTTCAAGGAAATACCAAAGAATTAACTAAAATTTTGGTGCAAGATTTGGTGGAGGAACCGGTTGGTGGCAGCCAAGGAAAGAAAGAAAAGTTTTGGGATCCAAGCTTGAGAAATCAATTCCAAACCCTATAGGTAATCTTTCCAACCCTAAGCTTTAATTTGAGCTTTCAATTTGGAATTTAGTTGTATTTCAAGTTGAAAAATGTAAGAGCATAAGCTCAAGTTTTCTTTGCCCTAGATTTGTTAGGTGTGGTGCTTGATTTAGGTATTAAGGGTGGTTGGTTTAATTTTGTGCTTTGCTTGTTGATTTATGCTAGTTGGATAGGTTGCATGCTAGATGTGAATGGTTGTGTGTCCCCTGATTTTTTTTGGTCCAAAATCTGCCCTAGGCAGTGCATGTTTGGCTGCTAGCTTAAGGGTGGATGATTGATACTTGTTGGAATGAGATGCAAAAGTTAGAACCATGCAAACCTAGGAATAGAACTTTTTGGGTTTGGTTTGCATGGACCCGTTCGAGCTGCATGTGACTGTATGTGGGACGTTAGAATACGCTGCATGCTTGCTATCTAGGCTCCCGCAAGTTCGGTTGAGGTAGTTTGCGCGAAATAGGACGTAAACCGGACTTAACAACCGAAACTGCCAGTTCGGATTCGAAACTGGCCAGTCTCGGGAAAGTGAAATTTGAGGTCTTTAGAGGCCGAATTGGGTAAAACGTAAAACATGAAAGTTGTTCAGAATGATTTTTCCTAGGGGACAACGTGGGCAGAATCCCAAAATGAGGCTCCAATGGCCTCCGTTTCTATAAAAACCCGAGGCTGGTCTGCCCAGACCCAATTAACATGATCAGCCAGTTTCAAACAAAAACTGACAAAAATAGAAGCAGAACTAGATTTTTCGTAAAACACAAAAGTTTTAGAATTTTTCGAGAGCTACAACTTTTGTGAAAACAAGTTTTTCAAATTCGGAGTGGATCTTTAAAACTGACACTGTTTTACGAGGGGTGTGCAGGGAACCGAAAATTCCTGCACATGAATTTTTACAAACATTTCTGAAAAACTGTATTTTATTTAAAACCGCTATTTTAAGTGTAAAAACTGTTCCAAAGGTAGTTTTCAACCTTAAATGACTTTTATAAAAATCCATTTCAAAAATATGAAGATTAAGGAAATTTTGAAGCTAATTACACAAGATTTCCAAAAAGTAAGAAAATAGAATTTTTGAGATAAATTATAAAGCCCAAGGTTTTTAAGAAAACCTAGCGATATGTCAAGGGCCTAGCCAAGAGGTTATCCAACGTAGCCTCTTAAGGAATAATCAAAGTCTGATTATTCTTAAACAGTAGGTTGACTAATTGTGACCAAGTGAGATATCAGGTATCGGGGACATACAACTAAGATTTTGTAGGCATGTTGGTTAGAACACCAACATTCCATAGCAAGAATTAGACTCTTATCTATATCCTTCATCAAGCAGGAGGAAACCTGCAGCTGTACCCGGAAGAGGAGCAGCCTTACCTACGACATAGTAAAAGAGGCAAGTATCAAACCTCACCTACAGTATGAAAATAGTAAAGACTATTTTCAAGTATACTATATTTTCAAACATACATGCTATGTTGTGCTATGATAAGTGATGCCATGATGTGTGATGCTATGCTATGGCTATGATTTGCTAAGTTATGTTATGACATGTTATACCATGTTTACAAAAGTGCCATGTTTACAAAAGTGCCATGTTACAAAAGTGCCATGCTTACAGAAGTGCCATGTTTACAAAAATGCCATGTTTTCAAAAATGCCATGGTTTCAGAAATGACATGTTTTCAAGAAGGCCATGTTATGGCATATGTTGAGTATGATATGACGTAGTGACATCATGAAGCATGTTCACTAATATTAAATCACATGGTAAGATAATCAAGTAAGGTGTCGTACCAACCTCCCGTGATCGTGGAGGCTACATGTTTCAGTGTGATATTTACCTTCCGTGATCGAGATCCGTGATTGTGAAGGGTCAAGTTATAATTCCCAGAACTGTTAGGGCCTTGCAAACCCTAGCTTTGTCTGGAGGCTGCGCGCTTTTGGTACGGACACTATGGGCCCACATGTTGAGACAAGATAATAAAGATTGAGTCTATAATGAAACATAAGACATTCAATCAATCATAAATGGTTCATGCATGAGTTTCGTGATGATGGGCATGTTTCTTTTTAAAGATGTTTGAAATATTTTGTGAGATTATGTTTGAACTTGCTGGGCGAAAGCTCACTCTTATATTTCATACTGTAGGTAAGAAGCCTGCAGCTTAAGTGGTGGGCTATGCGGACGATGCGGTGGGTGAAGGGCGGTGTGGGATACCACTACGCATAATTTTCCGCATTCAATATGTTAATACTTCAAAAAGTATATTATGTCTTGTTATATGTATGAAGTTTGAAGACTTAAAATTTTACTTTCAAAATGGTATGTATGCTTAACAAGTTTTTCTCTACAAGATGACGTATGTGAATATGTAAAAAAAAAAAAAAAAAAAAAAAAAAATTTCTCAAATTTTCAAGTAAAGAACAAATATGTATGGTGTCGACCTGGCTTGGGAAGTCGGGGCGTCACAATTGGTTTGTAGGCAAATTATTTAAAAATCAAATTTATAATGAAGAAAGTATCAAAGTTACAATATATGATAAGTTTAAGAGAGATTTTTTTTATTATAGTATATATTGTATGTAGCAAAATGAGACAAATCTTATTATTTGAGTCAAATTTAAAATTAACCCTGAATTTTTGCCAGAGGATGCTGATGGAACTTGAAGGTGGGTTCTGCCTTATACGTTTATTGATAAAGGTCATATGTGATATAAATTGTACTCATGTTAATATTAATATAAATATTAGGACCCAGCCAAACACATTTATTTTCTTTGAAGAATCATTTTTTCTACATAGTGAAGAAAAACAGAACACTGTATGTATATATAGAAAGTAAGACATAAATTTCAGAGAAAGTATACATTGATTTTTTTTAAATAACTATAAATAATTTCAAAGTATAAAAATTAAAGGATATATGTGAGAATTTTTAATTTTTAGTGAGGATAAAACTAAAAACCCGTCAGGATTGGCGGTGTCCGTCCACTAATGTAAAGATTGGACGTGGGAGGGTTGAATTTGACAAAAGAAACTTTCCGGGCGATCCTCTTTCATCACGAGTGTTAGCCCGGAAAGTAGTTCTCTGGTGAACGAATCCAGCCGGTTCAGTGGAGCGGTCGGTGAAAGTCAGCAAGCAAAGGAGAAGACAATTTCATCGTTCCTTTTATCTTGGGCATCTCATACTCAACTACACTGAACACTAACCCAATCTCGATATCCTCACTCACGGCACACTATATATATTCTAATTTTTGATATGCGGCTTCACAAGTGAGGAAAGGATCTTAGCCATCGGTGACCGGCTTTCGTAAAAGCACCTTTGGGCGAAAGTTTCTAGAAAAACTAGCTCACAAATGCGAGAGAGGTTGTGAGACTTATAAAGAGATTGGGACCCCTGTTCACTGCGACTTATTTGTCTTAGTGATCAGTGTGTCTCCAGCATATTTATGCTGACAGCGCCCCCATAGAAGGCTCTGTGATGTCTCTGTATGTTTCACTAACCGGATCCGGGATCCCTCGAGTAATACCTAGTTTTCATCGTAAGGTGTTACTAGGGAAGGATAGAGAGGGCTGATAGGATAGTGAAGTTTTACATGTCTTGGTTGGGTTAAATTAATTTTAGTGAGTATTATACAAGAACTTTTAATTTTTGATAGGTGTAAAGTTAAAAACAATAAGTTTTTTGAGAAAAAATTATAAGAAAACAAAATTTCAATTAAGATTACAGCGGGGTGCAACTTTGAGAACGACACAACTTTTACAACTTTTACAACGACACACCTTGAACCTTGACAACGACACAACTTTTACAACGACACACCAACTTTTACAACGACACACCTTGAACTTTGACAACAAATTAAGGTCGGTGCATCCAAAATTTAAGAATTCACGACCTTTTCTTATTCTCCGAAACAGGGACCCTGATTTTACCTGCATTTCCTAGTCAAAGCGTTGAGTGCCGTTTGCAATTTTGCTAGGTTTGCAAATATGTGCGTTAAAGTTTTGATCTTTATCCCTTCTTTTTTTCCCCCCTTTAGTGCTTATTGGTTAGTTAAATACATAGCTAACGCTAATATTTCTTCTTTTTTGTTTTTTGTTTTTCCTTTCAATAGAGTGAAGGGAGAAGAGAAATCAATTCTGGTACTTTTCATATTGTCATTAACAATCCGTTAATTAAGAATGAATGAAAAAAAATCAAGAGGGATTAAAAATATGAAAGAAGTTATTTTTTATTTATCTTGTTTGGTATTGCTCTCCTTTATTAATGAATTAAAATTATGTCAATTATGTCCAAAGGCAAATATCCACCGATCAAATATATCCACCCAAGAATCACATTTATGTCCTTTGTCCACAAGCAACCGGTCACTATGGATAGAAGGCTATGGTTTGCATCTGTTTTTCCCTTTTTTTTTTTTTTTTTTTTTTTTAACTTTTTCTTTAATTGGAAATTAGGTTTTACTATTCACACATATAAATATATTTGTCCACAGGCAACCGGACATATAAATATATATGTCCACACCACAGGCAACCAGTCACTATGGACAGGAGGCTATAATTTGCATCTGTTTTTCAGATTTTTTTTTCTAACCTTTTTCTTTAATTAGAAATTAGGTTTTACTATTCACACATATAAGTATCTATAAACCCAAAATTTAAAAATTAATAACTTTATTACTACAAATTCAAATAATATGATTTTTTTTTTTTTTTTGGTTAAAAACTACATAGAATTTCTGGAAAAAAAGAAGATCTATATAGATTTTTTTTTTCTTGAATATATTTTAGGTTTTTACACTTTTTTTACTCCAAATAGTTTTTTTTTCTCAAACGCATAATTCTAAAACTACATGTAATTTAAAAATGCTTGAATATTTATTTTGTAGATTTTTTATTTTTATTATGAATTTATTTACTTTTTAAGGATTCCAACCTAACCTAACTATGATATCTTGATTTATTATTTCAATTTAGTTGATTATTTATTTTTCTAGTTGATTGTTCTTCACTTTTCTTGATACTTCTAAACAATTAGCCACTATTTAGTTAATTTGTTAATCATAATGAAATCTATGTATCTAGTTCATTGTGTTGAATGCCAAATATTGCGAGTATGATAGGAATATACCTTCGTGACTAGTGTAATATCTATATGAGAACCACAGACCTTAATGTATTCTTATTGGTTGTAATTCACATAGGAATATAATGAGTTAGCCTCTAAGGATAGATATATTTGTTACACCCGAGGAGGGACTAGTGAATAAATTAGGGACTCTTGACTATCAACTAGGAGAATAAATCTTGATTTTTGAGATTGAAGGATCAAGACAGAGTAGTAATGATGACATCAGAAACCCATAGTTTTAATTAATTGAATTTTCTTCAAATTTATTTTACGTTTGTTTTCTTTTAATTTTTGTTTATTTTATTTTTATTTATTTTCCTTCAAAACAATTCCCCTATTTATTCAAACAAAATTAGAGTTAAACAAACTTCAACAGTTAATAATCAATCAATCTTCATTAAATGATACTTTTTCTCATTAATAATTTATTGCTTGCTAACAATAACGTACCCATGCGTTAGAAAATATTCAACACATAGGGTGGATTTGCCCATCGTTTCTCCTATTTTTTTTTTTTTTCCTTCCACTTTCCGCAACACATGGTATGCGGCGTTGCAGTTTAAGCGGCCTTTAAGGATTAAAAAAATCGAAGAGCAAGAGCAGTGACAATGACAATGGCACTTTTGTTTTTTGGGCTAAAAATGATAATGGCACTTGACGCGCTTTGGCTTGTCCCTTATTATTATTATTTTTTTAATGGTTCTTTGGTGAATGAGTTTAAGTTAAGATTTTTAAATTGAGTTGAAGATAAGTTAAATTAAGAGTTAGAGATGAGTGTTTGGTAAAAAGTTTGAGTTGAAAAGTTTAACTTGAGTTGAGTGTTTGGATGTAAAAAAGTTTGAGATCAAAAGTTTAACTTGAGTTGAGTGTTTGGTAAAAAGTTTGAGTTGAAAAGTTTACTTAAATTAGGACCCTATTTGGATGTAAAAATCTGATATAAAAAGCTTAACTCAAAATTAACATTCCATTGTAGGTTGTGAATGAAAAAATGAAAAAATGAAAAAAATCTAAAATAAAAACACACACACAAAGACATTCATCAAAACCTTTTACAATATTTCTTACATATCCATAAAATACAATAACAAGAATTACATAGTTACTAACTAAAAGTGCTAATACAAAAAAACATCATAATTACAATCATAATCTGATTTAAATAGATAAAACTGGGCTAAATTTCAAGTGGATTTATATCATGGATTTTGTTGATATCTGTCTCACATATAATCGGCCAACACATCTCTCAGATTTCTTTCGTTACCAACCGAACGAATCAAACACAAGCTATTACACGAAGAGGAATTCTACTTGAAATTTCTCAAAACAGTTAATTTAAAAAGTACCCCTCAATTCTAGTTAAATCCCGTATTTATCCACGTGTTGTTGAGCATCTAAAAACCATCCAAAAAAACTCTCTTTCTTTTTGACATTTCTGGTTTTGTTTTTATAATGACCAAATTGTCCTTAGAACAAATTTGTTTTCTTTTCATTTTTCTTTCTTTTTTACACTGGATTCCTCGTAAAAAAAAAAAAAAAAAAAAAGTAAATTCCTTCCCTTGTCCATAACAACCACCAACAATGGTTCGCCAGAGAGAGCTACAAGGCAGTGCGACTTGTTCACGACGGAAGAATGGCGGAGACGGAGATCCGAGCTCGCGATCTGGTCGACGCTGGCGAGGTGGGCGGATCTGGAAAATAGTTCAAAAAAAAAAAACCACAGATCTGGGATCTCGGACGTTGGGCTCAACGTTCGGAGGAAGGACCTGGCAGTCGCGAAGCCGCGGCGGAGGGTAGGAGCGACACAATTGGACGTAGGCACGACCCACGGCGGAGGACCTAGGAGTGGGAGGCCACCTATGTCGCGACCCAGGGCGGGAGGCAGCGTGGGTAGTCCTCGGCGCCGTGAGATTTGAAGGACTACCAGTAGCGTGAGCCGGCATCCACAACATCGCGAGCTCGGATCAATGTTACCGATGACTCCGTAGCTGCCCGTCACTTCCACCGCCTCGCGAGCCTTTTCTGGTTCGTTCGGTGGGTGCAGTCAACCGAGCCACAATGAAGCAGCAGATGGGTGAGGAGGGAGGGAGAAGTCGGGCGGTGGGTGCATAGTGCTGATTCAATGTGAGACAGAAAGCATGGGTTGGGGGTTTACTGTGCAACGGTCCAACTGTGAGTTTGAAATGAAATGATAAGTCAAATGGGTTGAGTTCAGTTTGAACTCAAAAAATTGAGTTCAAACTGACTCACCAAACAAAACCTAAGCTTTTTTAAGGGAGGTCATAAGCGATGACAAATGTTGACAAGGAAAAAAAGAAAAAAAGAAAAATGAAATCTTATCTCTAGGACCTGTATCACTTTTCAAAAATCTATATGTTTAACTATCTATTGTCTAATGATTAAACATAATCTTTTAATGAAAAGGGTCTAAATATTTAGAACTTTAAAATTCTAATAACAATTTAAAGAAGGTAGCTACTAGCAAATAAGGTGCATAACATTATATCTCGTAAAATAATATAAGATAGGGTGAAAAATAAGCTCGTAAAAATGCGGTCATAACTTTATAAATGGATCTCTGAAAGTCTAAATTTCAAAACCGCCTATCTTCCAAGTATTCTCAAGTTTCAACAAATAAACAATTTTTTGAAATAGTTTATGTGTTGCACTTGCACCCGTGGATTTAACCTTTCATATGTCATCACGGCCATCGTCACTGTCACGGCCACAGTTTCTATCTTGTTCAAACTTAATGATGAAACCTTTTCCTAACTACTTAACCAAGATATCAAAAATTAAATTAATTGATTTCCAGGATTTTATTATATCCTCTCGATGAAGTGTGCCCAAATGTGTGAGGAAACAAGAAATAGACTAGAAACAGAGTGCTACAAAGAACTCGGAGGAAAATGAATAAATGAATCTATTATTGAATGGATTGATTTTTCCAAGGGAGATAATATTATTATAGCCTAACCATTAGCTCAACTAAATCCAACCACTAGCAGCTATACACGTGTAAACTTTCTAACTACATTCTAACAACTGCATAATCGAAAGCTAAAAAACAATCACTAATCTCATTCCAGATTATTCAAGGCCACCACTTATTAAAATAACTAATATTAGGGATATCAATTTTAATATCAATTTTGAGTATCAACTTACTTGATGATAAGTTATCATCGTTTTATTGATAGACATAATCAGTTGATATGACAAATCTTTTAAACACTTATCAATAAAATAATGACAACTCACTTACCACATGAATTTATACTCAAAAATTGATATTGGTGTTGGTGTCCCTATTATTTTTCTATTAAAATCTAATAGTGATATTTGTATATCATAATGATTATTAGATTACCAAAATAAATAATGAGAAAAGCCCTCCCAAATTGCATAGACGAAGCCATCAAAACTTATTGGTCAAACTCCTAAATTAAGTAACTGAAAATATATAATTAATTTGTAGTGAAGTAAATAAACTGAATAACCAATCACCTAATTGGTTTAGTTTGTTTAACTGAAATAATTAGTACAAAAAAGAATTGAGATCTTGTAATTTGTAACAGAACATTTGAGCTCATGATTTTTCTTTATTCTTTCTTCTTCTTCTTTTTATTTTTATTTTTATTTTTTTTAATTTTAAATATTGTCTTCTGGGTGGTTGAGGAGTCACCATTTTCCCTTTGTTCTGGCTCTACGGAAAAATCAGGTATTTTTAACAATCAATATATTAATGTGTAAAAGAAGGGAGTGCAATCAACACTAATTAATTTCCTCATAAGCGAAGGAGGATTAATGTTTTTTCAGACAAAATTATGGCATTAATACTTTAATAGACATGTTATGTTATTCTTTATATCTTCTTTAATACTGTCTTTGATTTTTGTCCAATCATATTTAGAGTAGCTACAATACAATGCTAAATTAGTGTGCTAATGATAAATATTGGCATTTGGATGAACATAGTGTTTTCAAATGTAATGCTATCTTTCATGTCAAATTTGTTATATGCTAAACTTTATAGTAAATTCACCACAAGGTATAGTCAATGTCAAATTTCACCTTTGGTTACTATTGGTGGTTGTCTCATATATTTATTACAATATTTTTACTTTTCTTTTATTTAAATATTAAAAATTCACATTTACAACTTTTAAAGTAAGATAATAATAACAAAAAGTAAAAATAATGTATTAAAGTATAAAGTAAGATAATACTATTTTTAACATTATTTTGTAATAAATATAATATTGATATATACAAATACATTGAAGATGATCTTGTAGGATTAGATACCAAAAAAATTAAAATTATTATAATTGAGATAATAACTCAAAGATATGCTTTTTAAGTGGCATCCAACAAATCATTTTTTTTTTCCTGGGGTAATATTGTAGAAGAAATTTCAGCGCATAAAAAAACCTGTATAGATTTGTGTATTGGGTAATCAAATAATTTCTCACGTGGAAAGTATTTACTAGATTCCGACTTGTTCTCTCTCTACTTTTGGATTGATCTATAGAAACATATACCAAAAAGGGAAGAAGCAAAAGCCCCCCAAAAGAAAACACCAACATATATTTGTGACTTGTACACACAACAAGTCGTCGGAATTACATCACAATGTCTTATTTGGGACTACCCCAACATGGTATACTTATTATTATAACTAACAAGGTATCTACAGTGTAATACAAAGATCCTGTTTCCACCCACAAAAACAGAAAGGTCTAACTGTACTCACAACCAACAAAAAAAAAAAAAAAAAAAAAAAACAGAGTAAAGTGAAAACAATAAAGAAAGAAGAGCACAAAACAGAGGAAGGAGTGGCAGGCGAAAGCGACGGTCTCATGATTAGCCTTCTGCAACGGAGTCACCGTCTCCTGGGGAAACGGATATGCTGACTTGAGCCACGGGCACTTCCGACTCTACAATAATATTATGTGCATCTGTTTCTTCATGACGGGTAAGAGTGGAGCTTATGTGGAGATTCCAAACAGGTAAAGCTGAGAGCTTGACATATTTGAACCAGCCCAGAAAGTGGTTCACTACCAGTATAGCAGGAGACATACACCAGAAGAGAGCCTGCGGAAACACAAGCGAACACACATGCGAAAAGGCGATGTGAGGAGAGAAGTCGCCGAATCGGAAGCGAATGAGGGCTGAGTTGGGCCAAGGACGAAAGAGGAGGATGAAAGTTATGGAAGTGGAAGAGAAGAAGAGAAGTTGGAGAACGTGGAAAGAGACCTTGGTCCAAGAGGTTTGTTTCGGATCAAACATCCCGAAAGCATCCCAGTCCCAGGGAAGAGCTTCTGAGAAGGATTTGAGGAGGTTCATGAAGATCGGGATAACTAATCGGAGATCAAAGCCGCCATTCATTTTCTGAAAAACTTGGAATTTCTAATACAAGTAGTTTATAACTGGAAAAGGGAGGTTAGACTATGGTGTCAGACCAGGTGTATGCAAAGCTGAGAAGAGAAGATAAAAGAGAGTGGTCACAGAACTATGAACTGGGTTGGAATTTGGTTGGTTTGGAAAGAGCAGTGGCGGGAGGGGTATTTATTGGGTTGGGGAGGGCCGAGAAGCCTGAAAGAGAAATGTTGCATTCACCGGGGTGGGAGGGGGCGACAAGCCAAAAACATAAATGTTGCACAGAGTTTCCTTTTATTTTGAGTAGAAGAGTGTGAGAGAGAGAGAGGCTGAGGAAAACAGAGGAGTTTATAGCTCTTCTTTACAATTGAAACGTAAGTTCTTGTGCTGTGAAGAGAGGAGAGAGAGAGAGAGAGAGGGAGTAGAGAGAGAGAGAGAGAAGAGAGAAAGCGAGATGAGGAAGGAGAAGGGAATGAACATAAGGGAGAAGGGAGAGGGAGGGTCTGAATTTGTAGTCCCCAAAAAGTGCCAGAGGACGAGGTGGGAAGGGGATTTTTACACCACTTGAATTATGCAATTCCTAATCTGCCACACACAATTAAAAATAAATAAATAAAGGTCCGTTTGGTTCACCAGTTTGAGTTGAGATTTTTAAGTTTGAATAGTAAATTTTTTGAATTTTCAGAAAAGACAAAAAACTTTTTGGGAAAAAGACAAAAACTTTTTGGGAAAAAGACAAAAAAAAGTTTGAGTTGAGTGGTTTGAATGGGTGAACCAAACAAACCCTAAAGGTAGATAGGTAAAAGATAGAAGAAATAAAATAAAAAAATCCAAAGCATAAATAGATCATATTGCCATATAACTTCAACGGTTGAAGTTCATAAAATTCCCATACGAAAGCTAGCTCTTCCAAGTTTTAAAATTCCACCGATGTTTGCTGCTTCGTTGACCGGACCGATACTCCACGTGGACATGTGCAATTGCATCAATACTTTTCATCTCTTTTATTTACCCTGTTATTTATAATATTAATTGATTCTCCTAAAAAAAAAGGGGGGAAAAGTCTGGATTTAATTTATGCATTAACTCTTTCCAAAACTATAGCATCATTAGTCTCTCTCTCTCTCTCTCTCTCTTTTGTTGCTGTCGTTGTTGTTGTTGTTGTTGTTGAAAGAGAGATGGTTTCATCAATTAAACTTCTCAATTTTATTAAATTCCTATTGGTCTAGCCGTCAACTTATTTATTTTTCTCTCTCCCTCAATCTGAAGATTGAAGATTGATCTCTTCGTCGTCCTCTCATTACAATTTGGTCAATTAGACACCCAACTTTAATGGCAACTACGCAGTTGCAAAGACTACACTCAGCTCTAACAACTAAGCTATTGTTTATCTTTGATTAGTTGGATTCATATATATAACTTCCCGAAAACAAATTCTTTTAATGTTCACTTCAAATTTAGTCCCAAATGCTTAGAAGGGTAAATTTTTATTAAAATCTTCCTTCTTTGTTTTGTTTGCTTGTAATTTGTAAATTGCATTAAATTGATCCTGAACATATTCGAAAGAAATATTTATTTATTTTAATGATATATGCAGTCCTTGTTTTGTCTTATTCTTGTTTTTTTGGGTATATTTTGCTAAAATAAATACTGGATTTCAACCTGAGTAGGAATTATCTTGATGTAATTAATGAATTACAAGTAGTTTATTTTTTGTATTATTGTACACACTTTTTTGTTAATCTGTTTATGAGAAAAATGACGACATATGAGGGGTTTTAGTAATGTTAACTTCTTTTAAAGATTCTAGGAACGATCTCTATTATATTGAGATGTTGACGTTATAAATTAATTGTTATTTACTATAAAATTTATAAAAAATAATAATAATCAAATGCCTGGAATTTTTATTTTTACCTTTTAAAGTAACTCAGGTAGTAACCTTCAAAAAAATAAAAATAAAACCTCAGGTAGTAACCAACATCAAGGCAAGAAAATAGCATCCCAAGTCCCAACAAATTGACATCAAATTAATTCAACATGATAGGATTAAGTTTAATCTCTTATTTTAAACCAAACTAATCAAACTAATATTTAATTTGTTTGTTGACTAAAAAGGCTGTGTAATGATGAATCTCCTCATGTATAATCTTATTTTAAACCAAATTAAACTAATAATAATACTTAGTTGCTGTGTGGCCTAAAAAGGTTGTGTAATCAAGGATGAAAATGTTGTTGTAGATAGAGTTGTCGAGATTTTGATTTAAGGATAATGTCGATGGATATCCCGGAAAAAATGGATACTTAGAGTTTAAGTATTATATAGGCTCTGAACTTGATCTAAATATTTACAAAGTAAAAAAACTGTTTAAAATATAAATAATGGTCTTAAAAATTATAATTTTTGTTGTATGTTGAAGAATGTTGTCAAATTTTATTGCAAAAACAAAAAAACAAAACAAAAACAAAATGTGCCAAAAAATTTTAAGTTTTGCAAAAAAAAAAAAAATAAAATAAAATAAAATTCCGGTTTTTTTTTTTTTTTTTTGGACATCATGTGAACATATCCAAAAAATATCCTAAATATTCTTGGATGTTTATCAATATTGCGAATATTTTTTAATATTATGGACATTAGACGGACGCTCTGAAAGGAATATCCTTCCCCACATAATCCATGTCGAGACTTAAAAATACGGTTAATGTTGTGGAAACACCGACTATGACGTAAACATGTTCATCTATGTGTGTAATGATGAATTCTCCTCACAAGATTAACAAACTACAATCTCTAGATCTTGCATAATAATAATAATAAAAATAATGATGATGATAATGATAATGATAATAATAATGATAATGATAATAAGAATCCTTGTTGTAGGAGGTATTCTTAAAATTAATCATTGTTCTATATTGGGCTGTTTGCAGTGCTGCAATTTGGAAGTGGGGAATCGGTTATCCATAAATTTGAAGCGTTCAAATTACTTGCGTAGCTTTCTTTATTATTTCACATAGATTCTTCAGTCATGATTAGTCAAGGGTATGAAGGGTAGTTAAGGACAATTGCTTTTAGAAGAAAATGGCCGCAGAGTATTTTTAGAATTTTAATGTAGTGTTATCGAGGAAGGGTAATATACAATTACAATTCCATAGAAGTTTTTTAATTAGGGAATTTTTTACAATATGATATCTTATTTTAAATTATTGATAAGAATTGTTGTTTTATCTGTTAAATTATTTTATCCACATTCTGATCTATGATTAGAGTAATTCTAAATTGTGCGTTGCAAATTTACACATAACACATTCAAATAAACATTCTTAAATCAATATATTAATGCTAAATTTTGATATTTGAATAAGAAAAATTACTCTCAATACAAGTTTTTATTTTTATATTAACTAGCAAATGTCAAATTTTCGCATTTGGTTGCTCTTGATAATGTATTGACTTGTCATTTAATAATTACAATATTATTATTTTTAAGTTATTTAAAATATATAATAAAAATCAATTGTGAAAAATTGGACGTACACCATAGCTTGTGTAAAAAATGGGTTTTTGTGGTGTGGGGGTGGAATGGAAAAATTAGAACATCACATGCCAAAAAGGAAAATGGAACAATACCAACAAATTAATATGAATATTACAAGCCAAATTAAGCATTAATACCAACAAATTAACAATAAATTCATGATCAGAAATGGAAAATTAAACCTTTTTTTTTTTTTTTTTAGCTTACAATAACCAAAGACAATAAAAAACCAAAATTCAGCTTAAAAAATGCGTAAAAGTCCACTGATTCAGAGTATTTAGAACAAAAAAAACACTAGAAAATTTAACAAAAATGTGTAGAAAAATCAACAATTTACTAAACCCGACAGAGAAATAAACCATGAATTGAAACCTACTAGAGGATCATCAGCAAGAAATGAGGGAAAATTTTACCAGGAATCGGATAAGGACTGGTGGCTAGGGTTTTGCAGTAATCTTCGTTATCGGAGCCAAACAGATCCTTCTCTTCTTCTTCGTAGCCATAGTGGGCCCAATTACTGTTGCTTTTGTTGACCTCCTCTTCGCCGTTCTCCTCGTCTCCTTCGCTGGCGCTTCCGCCGCCGACGCCGCTATTGCTCTGATCGCCGCCTTCGCTGCCGTTGGACGATGAAGAAGCCGCCGATGACGAGGACGACGAAGAGGCGGCGGATGAAGATGATGGTGACGACGGCGAGGAGGAGCGGTTGCCGTGATGGGTATCGTCCCTATCCTGGCCGTCATCGTCCTCTTCGCCGAATATGTCGACGTCTTGTTCGGAGAAATCCATGGTCGTAAGTAAAGTGTCTCCGGGAAGATTTCCTCGGCGAGTCGAGCAAAAACAGGGTGTCTTGCTTCAATTTTGCGGCTTCTGATTTTGTCTGTGAAGTGAACTAAAGGGTTTGGTGGGCCAGTGAACTGTTGCTTGGGCCACACATTGGCCCAATCACTATTTTCCTTTTTTTTTTCTTTTTGCTCTTTTTTAAAAAAAAATATTTATCACAAATTTTATGATTAAGCTTTTCTATTTTTGATTTGTGAGATCGAGTTTTATTACAAGAAATTTTAGTGAACAAAAACGATGATAAAACAACAGTGGATAGTTGAGTTCATTTTGGGTATTGGAATAATGAGTGAAAAAACTGTACTTGATTCTCTTGCTTTTTCTCTCCCTATTTTTTGGATCAAACAAAAAGTGCTACAAGGAATGTAAGTAGCATAAAAAAGGCGAACTGCGGACCCAGCCGAAAAGCCTAAAATCTTCACACGTTGTTCTAAAAATGGAAATAATAATAATAATAATAATAATAACAAAATAAAACCAAGAGCGGACTGAGGGGGAAAAAAAGGAAAAAGAAACACTAACACCAAATTATGTTGACAAATTAATTTATTCTCACTATAGCCAAAGAGGAAATACATATAGATCACAAATGATTTGAGCTTATAACAACTCTTAATGAAACAGTACAACGAGGGAAATCATAGGGGGTGTTTGGTGAATGAGTTTAGTTTAAGATTTTTAAGTTTCAATAGTAATTTTTCAGAAAAGATAAAAAACTTTTTCAAAAAAGACAAAAAACTTTTTTAGAAAAAGACAAAAATCATGATAAAAAAAATATAATTTATTTTAAACCAAACTTGCAACCAAATAAGGCCATAATATCTATAACATTGAAACTATCACTTTCCATAAAAAGAAAAAAAAATCAAAATAACAGAAAAGAAAGGACAACATAGTATTATTCAAAAGGAAAAGTTACGGTGAGAAATGTACCATTTCACAACATGTAGAAATGGTATATTTTATCCCTTGGATTAGGTCCACATTATAAATTTAAGAAAAATATTATAAATTTAAGAAAAATATTAGGGAGTATAAGTGAGGTTAAACATTATTCACTAAATAAGAGTGAGTCTCATTACATGAGATTCATCTCTCTATTAGTATGATGTATAATATCACTGATATTTCAAAAGTATTTTTCTAAATTTAAACGCTAGACTGATTCTGGACTCGGGACAATTTTAAAGAATGTTATCCATCATGGTGGCTTTGGGTGACGCTGGCAGTGGTCAAAGCCTCCATATTCTCGTCATTAGCTTCAGGATGAGAGTCGCCATCGCTGTCGTCGTCGCCGTCTTCCGGGGAGATGTGATCTACTGCACCCACTGGGACTGGATGCACTGGAGCTGCTTGGGCCTCTAAATCTATGTCATCTTCTTGGTGGTGATAGTCATAGGTGAGAGTAGAACTGATACGGAGATTCCAACTAGGTAAAGCCAAGAGCCTCACGTTGACCAGGCCAAGAAGGTGGTTCAGAATCAGAATAGAAGGATACAGAAACCAAAACAGAGTTTGGGGAAAGAAAGCGAGGCGAGTAGTGAAACAGCGACCTGAGGAGAGAAGTTTTGTAGTCTGAAGCGAATAAAGGCTGAATTGGGCCGACGACGAGTGGGGGAGACAGTGATGGAAGTGAACGAGAAGAAGAGAAGCATGAAAACGAGGAAGGAGATTTTTGTCCAAGAGGTTCGGTTTGGATCTACAACATGGAAAGCATCAAAACCCCAGGGAAGAGCTTCTGATATGAATTTGAGACAGTTTATGAAGATGGGGATGATGAAACGGATATCAAAGTTGCTCATTCTCTCTCAAATTTGGAAATTTCAGGGGAGATTTGGACGGTTGGGAGGTGAAGAGTGGTGGCAAAAGGAAGAGGATGAGAGAAAGGGAGGGATTCCCAACAATTCAGGGGCAACTTTGGTTTGTTGGAGATGGGTGTGGGTTGTGGTGGGTGTGGAGTACGGCTTTTATAGTATTCTCCTCAGTCCCCTCTCCTTTTGGATTCCATTTTGTTTTTAACGTGGTGCACTT
Organism: Ficus carica; assembly: GCA_009761775.1. Taxonomy (NCBI): domain Eukaryota; kingdom Viridiplantae; phylum Streptophyta; class Magnoliopsida; order Rosales; family Moraceae; genus Ficus; species Ficus carica. The sequence continues at coordinate 13,789,514 of CM019750.1, read as the reverse complement.
AGAGATTGTTGCTTTTCTTTTAAGAAAGATGGTAATCGATTATTTAAATAAATTTAAAAGGAAAACACGGGTTCATTTGATTGAAATCCATGGGTCCCACCGCTGAACAATTATGTGCTTCACTTGAAACGATAACTGTCTAAACTGGTCTAATGTGAAAGTTTAAATGAAAACAGTCACATTCATCGCATCGCAAATATGCAATGAGAAAATTTGCACCTTAATCTTTCATCGAGAAAATGTCACTTTCATCTTTCATCGCAAATCTGCAATGAGGATCGCAAAAATCTGTGACGAGAATGTCACTTTCATCGCAAGTGTGTAATGAAAAGTCATGTTCTCAGTTTTGATCTTTTTTTGAAAAGTTAATAAAAATTATAACTAATTTTTAAAAAATTAACCAACTCAAACTTAAAAATTTTAACTCGAACCGTTTTATCAAATGGACCTTCCATTTTCTGAAAATCGAACAGCGACAATTAAATAGAATTGGTTTTCTTGTTAGTGAAATTGGATGAGTTTGGCTAAATCCCAAGGAATTGATCCTTTTTTTTTGGGTTGAAAATTGTTTTTTAGTTAGAAGTATTTACAATATGGTCATTTTTAAATACCTTTTTTAAAAAATGTTTAGAAACAAACTTCTTTAAAAAATTGAACAAATTTTAAATTCTTTCCATTTTTAATTTCACGTTTACTCTTCAATATTTTGCTGACATGTTTTTCTCTTAACTTGTTATTGCTGATTTGGTACTTATAACTCGCTAGTAACGGAAGTGTTGATACTCTAATTTTTTTTTTTTTTTTTTTTTTTTTTGGTAGGAAAGGGCCACACTTTTTCTTCTTTTTTTTATCCACGTACTACATTGAAAGTATTGAAACTTATGCACCGAAACCCGGACAAGATTTAGGCGACCTGGGGCCCCCCATGGACGTAGACATTTCTTTCTCTTCTTCGCAGTCGTATGGTGGGGAAGGAAGGTCGTAGATAACATTTTTACAATAAATAAATGAAATAAATAATAAGTTTTAATTGCCAAAATGGTATGGACCCCTGTCAAGTTCGAAAGCAAATATACCCCAAACAAACCCAGTTTTCAAATTACTTTTTATATTATCTAATCCAAACATCATTTCAAAATTTTTACCTTTTCAAAATTACAAAAAAATTACACATCTAAAAAGCTATTTTAGAGTTAAAAAAAAAAATGATGTCTCATTTTAAAGCAAGAAAAGTTTTCATTTTTTCGCCTACAAAAACCAAGATTCGAAATGTTCACAAAAGTCTACCAATAGTGGGTTGAGTCACCAGTGGAACCGCGGGGAATTGGAAGCTTCCTAGTCATTTAATGAAATGGGGAATCTGGGGGCGGGGCATTAAACTGGAATTTTTTTTTTTCCCCTGACTGCGAGCGAGACTGGATTTTATGCTTTTTATTTGGGGAAAGTCTAGTAAAATCTTGTTTAAAGTAACTATGGGTAAGACTCTATCCAATGGTTGTTAATTAATGTCTACTTAAAATGAATGATGAGATGGAGTTGTTTTATTTGAACTGGGAAGTAGTATATAACTTCCAGCAAAAAAAGGAAAGTAAGTGTATTAAAGTACACCACTTTGAAATATTATCAGTTCATGGAGAGTTTGTAGACAAACATTACATGCCTAATTATACAAGTTCGTTTTCATATGAATATTACAAGCCAAATTAAAAATAAATTCATGAACAGAAATGGAAAATTAAACTTTTTTTTTTTTAGCTTACAATAACCAAAAGACAATAAAAAACCAAAATTCAGCTTAAAAAATGCGTATAAGTCCACTGATTCAGAGTATTTGAACAAAAAAATACTAGAAAAATAAACAAAATTGTAGAAAAATCAACAATTTACTAAACCCAGCAGAGAAATAAACCATGAATTGAAACCTATTAGAGGATCATCAGCAAGAAATGAGGGAAAATTTACAAAAACACACCCCCCCCCCCCCCCCCCCGCCCCCCAAAAGTCAGCTGCAAAGCCAGCTGTGGGTGCCGGTTAGAAGTCCACCCCCCCTAATTTACAAAAACACCCCCCTCCCCCGCGGGCGTTATAATTTACAAAACCCCAGGGCCCACTTGATATTGTTACATTTCTTTCACTATAGATGGAGGGATGATGAAAAAATCTACGTTAGGTTGGTGAGCACAAGCACTTTTCAGTTTTTTATATATTTTTTGGAATATATGGTATTATAGGGAGAGAAGCTCTTCGGACCCCAACTAATCACATGTTAGAGCCGAAGAGTTGTTTGAATTAGGGATGGTAATATTCTTTGCGGGGATGAGCCCTACGGGGATCTGTCCCAAACAGGACGAGGATAGGGATAAGGATAAAATCTTATCCCCGAAGATTAGTGAAGCGGCGACAAGAAAAACACTCCCCGCTCCGCCCCTGCCTCATATATACATGTGTGATTTTGTATACATTTTTATGTATATAGTACTATGAAAATAATTTAAACTATGTGCATCTATAATATAAAGATTGAAACTATGAGGAATAGACAAAGAAGGAGAATCTCAATTTTTTTTTTTATGATTTCAAGCTTTTTTAGCTTAACTGTTTTATAAAGTTTAGTTTTTAGAGTTTGTAATGTTTTGATGAGACTTTTAATGTTTTTATGTTTAAGATTTTATTTGCATATGTTAGAATTTGGTTTATTTATTAAATCTTTATTTTTGAACTAAATTTATGTTGTATTTCTACTTTATTATTTGTTTTTACTTTATCGTATTTTCATTTCTATATTTATAATAGACGGAGAATGGGGAGGGTATGGGAAAAGCCTCTCAGACGGGGAATTCCCATCCCCAGCCCCGCTTCTATCTAAGCGGAGAAATAGACGGGAAAGCATTCCCCGGTCCTAACCCGCCACGGTATTATCTCTAGTTTGAATAGATGCACACATGAGCCCCCTTGATATTATTACTTTTCTTTTAAGAAATGGATTATTTATCTAAATTTCTATGTAGTAATCAATATTTAAAAAAAGGGACCTTCTACAGATCCCCAGTTCATTTTGGGGGACTGGTCCCCGGATAATCTTGACCATACAGGTTGTATGAGTTAATATTTTAATAGAAATGGATGGCTCCTGTGCATTGAGGGGAAAAGGGCGCTAAAAGGGCAGTAAAAATTGACTAGAGGGCTACCGGTTGTCCTCAATTAAAAAATCTAAAAGCTTAATGAACTATATATCCCTTCTAATCGTGAATAAAAATATACTCATTGCTAATAATGACTTCGGGTCTTCAACAATTCAAAGCACTTCAAACAAAAAATCAAGGAAATCGCTGTTAATTTTGAGCCCTTTTAGCACTATAGCACCCTTTTTGTTTGTGGAACGTTCGAAGAAGAAAAATCCGTTTTTTTATGAGAAAATGTTATCTAATGATTTTGTTTTAAGATCTATTTTATTTAAAAATTTAGTTAATTAATGCTTTAAATAAAAATATTTCATATAGATTGATGTAGAGTGTAAAATCTACTGTCAATTTGTTTAAGGGGTAAATGATTGAAATGAACACCTTTTGATATGTATCCGTGCCTAGAATTGATACGACGAACTGCCAATGAATTTTGTAGATACTCATTTTTAATATGAGAGTCAGTCCATTAAAAAGTGTGTTTGATGGGACTTTCCACTGCAAAAATAAGAATACAAAGAGTTTCGAGAGACAATGGCAGAGCATGGGCGTGCTCATGTGTCTTCCTTAAGCTAGGTTCTCGTCTATTTGGAGCAGCTCCTCTTTCAATCAACTATTTCCTTACTTGGATTGGTAATTCTCTTAGATGCACATATTTGCCTTTTGGTTGATTGTTGACTTCCTGATATCAATCCCGTCCTCACTGGTTAGGAGTGATTAATCCTCATAATTAGCTTCTATGATTCCCGGCAATGGAGAATTTCATGAACTGTTTTGGATATCCTGGGAAGTAGTCAATTGAATTCTTTGCTGTCATCTTAGACGTATTGCAGTCGTTTCTAGTCACAAACATTCTTTGTTCTTTGCTGGTCATCTATAACATGGGATGACCCATGTATAACAGGAATTGAGGTACAAAATTTACCCTGCATCCGTTTGGTGAATGAGTTTAGTTTGAAATGAGATAGAATTTTTTAAGTTTGAGTTGAAAATTTTTGTTGACTTTTCAAAAAAGAAAAAAACTTTTTAAAAAAAACAAAAACTGAAATGAAAATTTTGAGTTTGAACTTAATCAACAAACATAGCCATAACTTTGATAATTCGAAAATATAACCACATCAACATTAATAGTTATATAATAAAGACAAAAAAATATTTTAATCAAATAAATGAGGTATTTTGGACATTTTTCTTACTAACAAAATTTAATTGCGGCATGATTATATCTCCACATAGAAAGTTTATTAGGAAACAAGTATCTATTATATCACCTAAATTTTCATATTTATACAATATATTATACACTGAATTCATTGCTATCAATATTTCTTAATGTATGCTTATCTATCATATTGATTCATATATATTACAGATCACATTACTAAAACCAATATCACATAGCTTTTTACAAATTAAATTCATTGCCTTCAACGAAATCGCGTTTTATCAGGTAGAACATCAGAATTCCATTACTTTGATCAGAAGACACATTACCCTCCTTTTCTTTGTCATCACCTCTGAAGCAATAATAAAAAAATAATTTCAGACTTATTTTTACGTTAATACCCACATCTATACGTACTATATCATCTGAAAATACATATACACCCTACAAGAGTGCAATTTTACACTAGTTCGTCATTAAAAAGTAGTTTCTGCATGCCAAGATGCTTAGGGACTCGTGAAAGGAATCACGTGTATGATTTATAACCGGAGATAACCGGTTTGCCAAATCCCTCTTCCTCGCAAAGTGGAACTGCACAAGAGAGGTACTGGTACCCCAAAAAATTGCTGGGTGACTGTAGAAAACGCCTTAAAAAATGTTTAAGCGTCTGTTTGGGGTATCCCTTGGAAACATTGTTTCCAAACAATTTTTTTTTTTTTTTTTTTTTTCTCTTTTCTCCAATTTTTATATTCACTTTTTCAAATATTTTTAAAAAATTTAAATTTTAAAAGTCCATAAATTTATTATTTTAAGTCGAAATGAGATGATTTTTTTTTTCAAATTATATAGAATTTCGAGAGGAATGAAATAAGATTTATATTGCTAATTTTTTTCCAAATACGTTTCAAGTTTTTACATTTTTTACCTCTAAACAATGTATTTTCATCAAATGTATATTTTCAAAACTCAAATAATCTCTAAATATTGTCCCAAACGGGTCTTAAATTTTTCTTGGCTTTGTCTATAGACCCCCATTATTTTTTGGTGTCCTGCCCAGCAACACGTGGGCATGAAGTGGGTGAAGGCCCATTGAGGATGTACCTGTTGTTGCCAATGCCATTGACCGGTTTCTTTCTTTTAAGGGAAAGGTTAATCAATTTTTTTAAGATATTAAGGGTAGAAGTTTGTAAAATCATTCCATAAAGATGATGAAAAGTTATTAGAATGAGTGCAGGTATTGGGTATAATGGTACTTTTATATTTTGTCAACATTTGATATTAATGATAGAAATCATAAAAGTTTGTTAAAGAATCATAATAGAAAGACATGTAGTAATAAATTTTTTAGAAAGTGTAAGCGGAGTGTTTTGGTGTCGTTCTAGGCTTTGAAGTGCAGTGGTCCTAGTAATGTTTAGGTCCACGAAATTGCAAATTACAAATTAAAAAATATTAGGTTATTTACATATAAAATAATTAGTTATATATATTTTAAAAATATATTTTTTTTCTTTTATTTACATGAATGTTTAAATTGATAATTTGCTTAAAAAAAAAAAAGTCCAACTAAAAAAAAACGGAAAAATTCTCTAAAACATTTCATTTTTCATTAAAGGAAAAAAAAAAGGGATCATTTTACTTGATTCATTATAAAGAAAAAAGAAATATTAGTTGAATGACATATAAAAAACATTTATTATGATAAATAATTAGTCGTTAAGATAAATTCACAGCGAACATATTAAAAATGATATTAATAAAAAAATATTAAACACTTTATTATAACCTAAAAAAGACATCATAATGATATACTAATTATCATAAAGAAGAATATCATAATAATATAGTAATATCATAAAGAAAAAAACACAGCACTTAAAAAAAAAAAACATTATGATCTAGTAATTACCATAAAGAAATAAATAATTTTATATCACATTTAAACTTTAAAAACTAACTCTTTTTTTTTTTTTTAAACTTTAGAAACTATCTATTAAAACAATATCAATAATAATATAAATAACAAATTATCAAAATAACGTAATAATTATCATAAAGAAGTTAAATCATAGTAAAAAAAAATTGTTTCTAAGAAACCTAAATCAAACTTAAAAATATGATTGTAAAAAAACAAAAAAACATAAATCATACTAATAAGCAATCACTGTAATAAAAAACTAGTAATTATGATAAAGATAAAAAAATGATGAACAAATAAGGGAAAAAAATAATGAATCTAATGAGGAAAACTATGTTAAATATGGTGAAAGTCTTTCAAAATAGACATTTACGCAATATTATAAAAAAAAATGGACATATATTAAAATGAGGTTTTAAAAATAAACTTTTTGTGTAATTATTTCAAAATGTTTAGTTTTAACAATGGAAGGAAGTAGCAACTGGATCAAAACTCCAACCATGGAGACAGAGGTTGATTTTAAAGTTGCAATAAGGTGCAAATGCGATCTTGTAGCTGTTGTACGGACCACGAAAACTTAAAATAATAGAAGACAATGATTCCTAGGATGCAGTAGATACAAGTTTAGATTTTAGTTCATTAGTATTCTTTATAGGATGTTTAAAATGTGTATTTGGTAACATTAATGAGGATAATACATGCACAGAGTAAAGCTGAACATGGGTATGGGTTTGATCGATGGCTAGATGAGGCTCATTATCAATTGCCAAGGAATGTTGACGATTCAAATGATAGATCTATGAAGAGTATCGTTCGGGTGGAGGAAGAAGTTAATCAACCACGCTTCAGATCGAAGCAAAAAATGACTTTGTTGGAGTTGCATGCTAAGGTTGGTAGAAAGAACGAGGAAATTTTCAATCTTTTAATGATGATTAAAAAGCTAGAGATGGCTTTGCTATGTATTTGGTTATTTTGTGCTTATATGGCCAACTCCAACCGGATTCTATTTTAAAGTATTACGTCAATTTAGAGTATGGGTACATCTCCAACCCATACTCTATATCATACTTCAAATATGAAGTATGAACAAAGAATCACTGTGCATATTCTAAACCATTTTTTTAAAATTAAATTTTAATTTAGGTAAAAATAATATCTAAATGATTATAAAAAAGAATATAAATAAAATATTCCTTTTAAAGTATGATATAGAGTAAATTGGTAGGAAATGAAATAATTATTTAAAGTGATAAATATTCTATTTTATAGTTTCTGTACTCTAAAATAGAGTATTTGGGTTGAAGATGGCCTGATGTATAACTCGCTAAAATAAGGCCTTGTTGTCCTCTAAAATTTGCAAGATAAAAAACAAAATCCTTGCATGCTTCCCTTGGTTATGTTACTGATTTTTGGTAAATTTCTTGATTATATAGTCACTAAATTGCAAATTAATTTTTATAACTATATAAATATGTTTACTAATGAATACTTGCATTTCAGAGTTGTATTCAAGCTCTCTTAGACGGGCAAGCTTTGTCTGTGCTTGTCTGCAGGGGCTACGGCGATCAGGTTCAGAATCAATAAATGCTCGTCCCCTTTTTTTTTTTTTTTTTTGGGGCTGGACACCCTTTTGAAAACACTACCGGAGACGCAGGTTCCAATTTTTCTCCATCAGAATTTGCCCCTTAATACCCCTGCAGACTCTCAGCCGTCCGATCACTTAAGTTCAGATTCCAGAAGTAATGGAAAAATTAAGGTCAAACACCGCAACTGCAGATATGTTTATTATAATTCTAATTTTAATGCATGAGTGAATAGAAATCAACTGTATCACAGACATGACAATATAACATAACTGAAAGCACCCATGAAATTATTTTAGAAACCCTCTATACAACCTCCCAGACCACCAATATCCCACTACATAAACATGAATTTTTTTCCTGATATATGGGGCCTCTGACTGCTACTTGTTAAAGAGAATTAAAAACATTTTTAGATTTCGAACTGAGAGCTTATGTACAAACCGCTCTCCCCTTATACAAACATAAATAGTAGCATTTACATGGCACTAGTACGTAACTTAATAAGTATACTCAAAGCCTGTCAAATAAATATCATCAGTAACTTCTGAAAACGGTAATATTTCCTCCCCATGGGAAATATCAAACACTGCCTGCGCCGCAGGCGGTGGCTCTCCGTTCACCAGTTGATCCAACTCAGATCCAAACCAGAAGGCATGTTTTGAGCCGGACAAGGACAGGAGATGAACAGAAGATCAAGATTAAAATAAGAGCAAGATAAGTGTATCAGAAAAGAGTTCGTGGAAGAACGACCGAACCCACCAGTGAAAGAGCGATGTGACGCGAGAAGCCGACCAACTGGAACCGAATTATAAGGGCTGAGTTGGTGCAGAGGCAGAGCTCCATGGAAGTGACAGAGAAGAGGATCATAAGCAGTGAATTAACAAGGAAGTAATTGGACTTGGTCCAGCCATTTGGTACTGCCGATCATTCCAAGTATGGAAGGTCCCACTCCCACGGCATTGGTTTGAGAAAGTTCATCACCACCATGGCGGCGTACCTCACGTCGAAAAACCTCATATTTCACCCACTCCTGTTTATACTCTGGTCTGAATTGGAATACATATACCTTAATCATTCCAACATATATCTATTTTGTAGTTTTATTGAAATTAACATACTAATAACAAGCATACAACGTAGGGCCTTTTTTTTTTTTTTTTAAAGAATATGACAAATTCTAGTACCTTCGTCGTTCCAACTCACTTTGTGGTCTTTCTGGTAGTTTATGAATATCTAGATATACAACTCCATTCCTTTTGTGCACTCCCATCTCCCATGGCTCATGCCGAATATATGCAGTGGCCAGTATCTGCAGAAAACAGAGTAATTACTATAAGATGTGTGTAGCCACTAGCAAGTAAAATAAATAGATCATCCAGTTTTAAGTTAGACAAAAGTCACTATTTCTCTTCTTTGTTTCTTTTATGGAATCCTCGTCTTCAAATACCATAAAGAAAAACTGATTTTCTTTATTCAAAATCCCTACAACTTCGAAATATATGACAGAATACAAATGTTTTGTCAGTAACTTGCATACTTCGCAACCACAAAAACAAGCCACTTCATGATCCATTACAGAATTGGTTTCTTATTTGAGAAACTTAAAAATGTTTTCCCGTTTCATTACTAGAAAAACAGCTTGTCAAACAGTTGACTTACCTCCTGAAAAGCAATATATTTTCTTGATAGCGTTTCTTCACTTTTTGAAAGCTTTAATTCCGAAACAAAGCGTTCATCACGAACATTAGCAAACTTTGAACCATAACCAAAGTTCTGCCTCTGAGGATAAACTTTGAACCATAACCAAAGTTCTGCCTCTGAGGATAAGGCCCGAGTCAAGGAAGGAGGCCTGCTCCTCCTCTATCATTTTGATGCCAACGACCCCGGCCAAAATTCCCTCTACCCGGGTTGTTATTGTTATAGCGTATCACAGGCAACACTGTATTATGAAAACAAAATTAAAGTTACAGAAGGGAAAAAAAACAAGAAAAAACATTTTTCAGTGAAGTGCAACTAAAGTACACATCTTTGAAATATTAACAGTTCATGGAGAGTTTGTACACAAACATTACATGCCTAATTATGCAAGTTCGTCTTCATATGAATATTACAAGCCAAATTAAGCATTAATAACTACAAATTAACAATAAATTCGTCAACAGAAACGGAAAATTAAACTTTTGTTTTAGCTTACAATAACCAGAAGGCAATAAAAAATAAAAATTCAGCAAAGAAAGTGTACAAGTCCACTGATTCAGAGTTTTTTAAGGGGGAAAAAAACACCAGAAAGATCAACAAAAATCATGTATAAAAATCGACAATTTACTAAACCCTAAATTTGGAGACAGAGAAATAAACCATGAATCGAAACCTACTAGAGCATCATCAGCAAGAAAAGAGGAAGAAAAATTTACCAGGAATCGGATAGGGACTGGTGGCTAGGGTTTTGCAGTAATCTTCGTTATCGGAGCCAAACAGATCCTTCTCTTCTTCGTAGCCATAAAGGGCCCTATTACTGTTGCTGTTGTCGACCTCCTCTCCTTCGCTGGCGCTTCCGTCGCTGCCGCCGCCGCTGCTCTGATCACCGCCTTCGCTGCCGTTGGACGACGAAGAAGCCGCCGATGAAGAGGACAACGAAGAGGCGGCGGATGAAGATGATGGTGACGACGGCGAGGAGGAGCGGTTGCCGTGCTAGGTATCGTCCCTGTCCTGGCCGTCGTCGTCCTCTTCGCCGAAGATGTCGACGTCTTGTTCGGAGAAATCCATGGTCGGAAGTGAAGTGTCTCCGGGTAGATTTCCTCGGCGAGTCGAGAGAAAAGGGTGTTTCTGCTTTAGTGTTGCTGCCTCTGATTTTGTCTGTGAAGGGAAAGAAGGTATATTGGGCCCAGGCCCATTGGATTCGTACTTGAATAGTCCATTAGGGGTATTTGTACGGCCCAATTCTAATTTCCATGCTCTACCCTTTTTTTTTTTTTTTAATTGAACTTTTCGCTGTATTTGACCACATGTTTTTTAATTTTTGGTTTTTTCGCTTTGATCCCGTGAGATCTAGTTTTTTGACAACAAATTTGGCAAATAGAACGGTGATAAAACAACGTTGAATTATTGGATTCATTTGGATAGTGGAAAATAATAACAATAATTACTTTTTTTTTTTTTTTTTTGCTATAGAATAACAATAATTACTTGATTCTCTTGCTTTTTTCCCTCTATTTTTGGTTTTTTCTTTGGGAAAAAAAAGTGCTCTAAGGAAGGTACAGAAAAGGCAAGTAAGGACCTAGCCCAAGCTCCAAAAACTCGTTATTCTATTCTTAAAATTTGAGTGGGAAAGAGAGATTTGGTTAATCAAAGGAGACAGAGGGGGGAAAAAAGGATAAAAAGAAAAGCTAGAACACCAACAAAAATATAAATGAATAGTTTATTCTCACAATCCAAAAGGAATTGCATCAAGACGTGTCCAACTTTTAATAAGCTTAAAACGACTCTTTTAACACAACACAACAACAGGGGAAACAATACTAATCATGACACTTATTTGAAACTCTCACTTTTCTGAAAACAAAGCAAACAAACAAAACAGTAGTTCAGAACCATAACATGTTGTGAAGGTCAAAGCACCATAATCCCATCAATAGGCTCTGCAAGGGAGTCGCCGTCTTCAGGGGAAATTTGATCAACACTACCATGTTGGGGCAGAGGACCTTTAGCCTCTATATCTATCTCTGCTTCTGTTTGATTGTGATCACGTTCACACACTGATAAAGCTGTGAGCTTGTTGTTGACCCAATTCAAAAAGCGCCTACCGAGCTGCAGGAAGAGTAATGAGGAAAAGCAGAGGGCGAAGATTAGGATAGTAGGATACGCATACAAGAAAAGGGTCCTGGGAAGGACCAGAGAGGCGATAAGTGAAATGGTAAGGTGAAGCGAGAAGTTGCCGAACTGGAAGCGAATGAGGTTGGTGTTGTTCGGCGGAGGAGGATTTATGGAGATGTTCATGGAAGTGACGGAAAACAGTAGAAACATGACAAAGGTGAAATAGGGATTAGTATTATATGTATGAAGTGAGTATAATTCCCAATCCCAGCGAAGAGCTTGATCTGATGATTGGGACTTGAAGAGCAAGTTTATGAAAATGGGAATGAGGTATCTAAGATCGAAGTGGTTCATGGTTCTCATGAAACTTCATAGAAGCCACTACTCATCCTAATTTATACCAAAATTACATCGTAGTTTTGATCTGCATGTGCAATACTTTTTACTTTTTTGACTTTTTGACTGAAGTTTCATCAGGGGCGGCGGGTTTGATCAGGTACACTAAGCGTGACAGATTGGCAGTTACACGACAAAATTAGAGAGAAAATTTACCCCTAAAACAAAGAAGGCAAGGATGTGGAAGAGATCTTTTTAGAATAACTACTGGTAGGTCTCAATTTTACGTCGTTTAGATTTAAGATCGAAGTGGTTCATGGTTCTCATGAAGTTGATAAAGCCACTACTCATCTTAATTAATACTAGGTGTGAATGCAACAATATGCCTAAAAACTTTTAGGATTAATTTTACGAATACGCCCTGGATTATATACCTTATTTCATTTTACCTCTAAATTTTCAAATCGTTCATTATACCTCTGAAGTATATAAAACCATTCAATTCATCTCTTCCTTCCACCTCTGTTTATTAATTTGATGATTTTACTGATGTGGCATGTGATTAAAGGATAATAAATAATTTTTAAAATAAAACCCTAATCAGTAGAAAATATTAATCAAAAACTGATTTACATAAAGAAGAAAGAGCTTCTTCTTCTTTTTTTTTTTTTTTTTTATAAATATTTTGATTTATTAATCAAAAACTGATTTTCATAAAGAAGAAAGAGCTTCTTCTTCTTCTTTTTTTTTTTTTTTTTTTATAAATATTTTGATTTATTTAGGGGTATTTTAGTCTATTTAAATAAAATTAAGATCATGTGATGAACACGTGATGCAAAACCATCCAACATTTAACGTCATCAGTGAGCAAAAAGGATCGAATTGTAATCTTTTAGGAGTTTAGTATCTTTTGGAAAAAAAAAAAAAAAAAAGTTTAAAAAGCAAATGATACTATTAATAAAAATTCATGATTACGATTGCAATTTATTCTAAGTTGTGAGACAAACAAACTGCAATTGTCCCCGCACAATCAGCAATTTATCCTAATTTATCCTTGCAATTTACCTAATTTGTGACACACAATATAAGTCGTGACACAAACATTCTGCAATTTGGCGAATTTGTGACACAGACAGTATTTGTCAAGCGTTAGTCAACGAGTACTTTTTGACTTTTTTGCCAAAGCAACGGTGATCCGGTGTGGTGGGATCATCAGGTACACTAAGCGTCTGACAAGTTTGTCCGCACGAATCGGATTCACAGGTGCCTCAACTTGATTGGTTGGCAGTTATACAACTAAATTAACTAAATTAGAGAGAAAATTTTACCCCTAAAACAACAAGGCAAGGATGCGGCAAAGACCTTTTTAGAATAATTACTGTAGATCTCAATTTTAGGCCGTTCAAATTTAATCTTAAGGCTGAAACATTGCATGTGTCGGATAACTATGATATGCACTAATTCATAGTATTATACTCTAAAAGTTAAAAAAAAGCAAGAAGAAAAATACGCATTCACCTCAAACATGGCTGCACGAACAACCTCACCACCACCGTCGACCCACCGCTCTTGCCATTCCGGTACAGCACAGATTGCTGAGCACAAAGTGCGGTCGAGAAATCTCTCGATGAAACAATGACGAGGAAATGATAGAGGGAATTCCGATGCCTACGACGCCATCTCCACCGATCCCTAGCCCACCAGGAAAGGAGTTGCTCGGCCTTATCGCTGTCCTTTGCTCGGTGCCCACCCGAGGCGAAGGGAGGAGGAGGCGGTGGTAGTGAGTCTTCCCATGGAAGCAGAGAGATTCGGTTTGGCCTTCTTGGGGCTCTACAGAACCAGTCGCTGGCGGTGGATCTCCCTTTGTTTTCTCTGAGGTCGCCGACGGCGAACTCTTGGTTTATGAAGAGCTTCGCAGCCCCAGACCCGATGATAACGTGCGTTGAAAGATGGCCGACGGGAAGACATTTTTTGGCCAGAGGGAGTTGTAATGGTGGCTTGTGGGTTTGGGATCAAGGAAAATTGTGAAAAAGAAAAAAGAAAAAGAAAAAGAAAGATTTAAGAAAATGTAAATTTGAAATTGAGAAGGAAAAAAAAAAAAGATTGTGTGTTTGTTAAAGTATGTAAATATTAGTGTGCATTATATCATGATCATTCATTATTCCATACCAGCATTTCGTATCATTGGATTGAGCCCTACCAGTAGTTGCTCTCAATGAAGCTCTATCATAGACTCCTCCAAGAATAAAGCTAAGGGGTGCCCCGTGTGGTATGAACCCACCTATCCAATTTTCTATCTAACAAATCAAATGTTGACACCATCAAAATAACCTCAAAGAGTAAACGTTATTTCACATCACTTTCCATTACTCACTAATAAAAACTGTGGATTACACGACAGTTTTTTACCTTCGTGTAAAGTTTACACGATGGTTCCAGAACCGTCGTGTAATCCAGCGTTGTGGAAGATACCACGACGGTTAAAACCGTCGTCGAAACAACGAATACAGTTGCAGAGAGTAACAAATTGGCTACATTACACGACGGTTCTGACTCCGAACCGTCGTGTAATATGTAATCAATCGTGTAGGAAAAAAAAAATTTAAGGCACATTACATGACGGTTCTTCTCGGAAGAACCGTCGTGTAATACCCATTTTACATGACGGTTCTCACTGAGAACCGTCATGTAATGAGACAGTCGTGTAAAACGGGTGCCAGGCGTGTGCCCACGGGCGCCAGGCGCCCCCCCCCCCCCCCCCCTGGGAGCCAGGCGCTACGCCCCCACGCCTCTCTCTATTGTGTGTTCTTCATGTATTTTCATGCTCAACTATTTGATGTAATATTGCTATAGTTATGCTATGAATATTTATCAAATTCTATATGATTTTCCAAAAGAAAAACCCATTTCGGCATTTCATCGAGCATGTTGTGGGCGGACAAAATTCATGTTCATAAATGTGTGTAAAGTGCCAAATCCATTCACAAATCATTCATGTTTTAAAATATGTGTTAAGTGGCAAACAAGAATACAAATAAGCATTGTGTGTTAGTTGTTTTGTTACAAAACAATAAATTGAGAAATGAAGAAGTCACCTTGCTTTTCTTTGAAGACGAATAGGCACGGCCACACCGAGAGAACGGCAGCGACGGCGGCTTGACCGGAGTTTAAGAGAGAGGTGGTGGCGGGTGGGCGAAGGAGGTGGGTAGGTACTTGGAGAAATCTAAAGAGGGTGAGAAAACTAGAGAGGGTGAGGGTGGATTTCGCTTGGATATGAAGAGAAATGAAAAGGCAATTGAATTTAAGTAATGGGTTTTCTCGCAGATTTCGAAGCATGAAATTTGAAATTTTTTAAAATTTTTGGATGATTACACGACGGTCCTACGGACTGTCGTGTAATCCATGGGATTGCACGACGGTCCTAGGGATCGTCGTGTAATATAAAAATATTTTTTATTTTATTATTTTTTGTTTTTCGGGGGATTACACGACGGTTTTGTTTAAACCGTCGTGTAAACCTCCGTTTACACGACGGTGTTGTGAAACCGTCGTGTAATCCAACTTTTGTAGTAGTGACTTACAATTTATTCCGAGAAAAATATCATAAATTCTCCATGAACTTTGTCATTAGTATCAATATGTCTCACGACCTATGAAATGTACCTATTGTACCTCATGAACTTTAACATATGCATCAAGTTGCCCTTTCAATTAGTTGCTGTTAATTTTTTTGTTATCTTTAATGTCAAAATACCCCATGAACTTTGCGTTTGTGTCAAGTTACCATCTGATCTTTGCATTTGTGTCAAAATACCTCATAATCTTTATTATTTGTGTCAAAGCTCCCCATTTATATTATTCTCATTATGTCTTTGACACAAATAATAAAGATCATAGGCATTTTTATACAAATGCAAAGATCATTGCGCATTTTGACACAAAAGTAAAGTTCATGGGTCATTTTGATATTAAAGATAATTGAAAAACTAACGGCAACTAATTGAAGAGGCAATTTGACACACATTTTAAAGTTCAGGAGCACAATAAGTATATTTCATAATTCAGTAGACATATTAACACTAGTAACAAAGTTCATGAGGAATTTATGGCATTTTTCCTCTTTATCTCGGATTGTTTTTGTCATCCTCTCCCCCCACTCTCTCGCTCGTCTCCCCTGTTAAAGTTTTCATTTTATTCTCTCTTTTCTTTTATGTTCTTTTCTTTTCTTTTCCTTTCTTATTCACCAGTTTTTCTTTTTTTCTTTTTCCCTTTGAAAACGTGGATTTCTCGCCCTGATACTTATTAACAATCCCCCATTATATGATCCCTTCGCACATTGGATATAATTGGAGACTAAGGAGTCCGAAACTGCTATGGAATTTTTTTTTTTTTTGGTGCAGATATATCCTGATAATTATATGTTCTTAGTACATGGGTTTTCATTTTTTTCAGGAAACTGCTACGCCATCCTTTTTCTTCTTTTGTTGATTTGTTCATGCGTTGAAATGGAAAGAAAATTAAATTCACTTGAGCAATTTCAGATATGATATGTTCATTGCATTGGAAGGGAAAGCGACCTATTGCAAAGGAAATTGAAGACAATTAATGTTATTGGGAGGATAAATAACAACGTCAAGACCTTTGTTTGACATTTAAATTTAACTCTAATTAAACTATATTTTTTTCACATCATTTTTTGTCTTTTTTAAAAAAATCAATAATTTTTATAATTAGTTTTGGAAAAATCAACAAACTTCAATTTAAAAATTTCTAGTGTGTTTGGTTCGCAGGTTGGAGATGGAATTTTTAAGTTGAGTTGGTTGATTTTTTAAAAATTAATAATAATTTTTGTTGACTTTAAGTTTAAAAATATAAACCAAACGGAAGCTTCATCTCTAACCGGTGAACCAAACGTAAACTTTATCGGCCGTAAATGAAATATTTAAGTTGAAGTTAATTGATATTTTAAAAATTAAGTATAAATTTTATTGAATTAAAAAAAAAAAAAAAAAAAAAAAAAAAAAACCACCCTGGCCGCGTACGTCACGTCAAAACGCCTCATTTTTCACCGCTCCTTTTTGTACTGTGGTCTGATTGAAATACATGCATATTCCTTATTCATTCCAACATATATATATATATATATATATGTATATAAGTATATAGACGAAGCATGCAGGCATCATAGACATGGCAGCAGTCCAATCTATGACTATACGTGAAACGTGCGCCACTTATTCCACAGATCATAATAAACTCACGTAGCGGTTTTCTTTATTCTTGACTTTTCTCCAGCACCTCCTATATCCTTAATATTGGTGATTTGTGATGGCTGTCAGCATGTAACTTTAACAAATACCCTTTGTTTCATTTGGCCCTTGGGACACCCATGCACTTTTGCTTTTCAAACTGATCACTGACGTCACAAGCGTGCCTCCAATTTGTTTGTTTCTGTGCGGATAAATTCCATTGACTTCCATTTTTGAACAATGCAAAACACAAACTTCCAAGAAAAATAAAATACAAAACACAAAACATTTTAGAATTACAGTTTGGACTTATAATCTAAATTTTAAAATTACAATCTAAATTTTATTTTTTTTTTCTCAGCTTCACTATTTATATAGTTTTATAACTTGAATTTTAAAAGTCTATAACTTTACATACACAAGTCCAAGTTAGATATATTTTTTTTAATTTGCATAGAATTTCGAGACGAATCAAACAAGTTTGATTCTGATTTTTTTTTTTTCAAATACATTTTAAATTTTTACACTTTTTAACTCCAACAATTCAAACGCTTTGATGAACGCACAATCAATTCAAATACAAATTTTACAATCCAAACCTTAGCATCAAATTGCATGCTTAAAGATAGGTGGTTTAAGTAAATGTGTGGGAAGAGTAAAAAATAGACCTCCACATTTTAATATATATTTTTCTTTTTTCTTAGTTATGTCGATCATGAATTCTCGTTTATCTTATGCTACGTTTGGTAACAAAGTTTAACTCTAATTAAACTGTACTTTTTCATCTCAATTTTTATCTTTTTCTGAAAAGTCAATAAAGTTTATAACTACTTTTTAAAAAGTCAACTCAAACTCAAAAATTTCAACTCAACTCAAACTCAACTCATTCACCAAATGGACCCTTAGTTGTTCAATTTGATTATAACGTCCTCGTGATCCGTTTGGTTAATATTGTTGCTTTTTGAAGCTTGTATCGTTCTAACGCAGTTGTTTATTTACTTATTTATTTTTTCGCTAAAACTGGAAATTCATTAAAGCCAGAACACAACAACAAAGCGAACACGAGAAGCCCAAGGCACAAACACATAAGAACAACAGACCCACTAACAGGACACTCAACAAACAGAACACACACCAGATCCTTAAAAAATGAGAAATGATGGGCCACCACTAGAACGCACACTGCCAAAAGCAGGGAAAAAACAATCAATACCTAGCCCAATCAAAATTGTGACTAAACACACCCCTAACGCGGTTCATTTATTTAAGCTAGAGCTAATGATTCTCGTTTTATTAAACTCATGTACTCCTGCAATTGTTTTCCGATGTATTGATGTGTTTTTGGTCGTTGATTTAAAGTTCATGTTATTATTGAATACCTTATTGTTTATATGATTTTTGACTTTTTGTTACTGAAAATTGCAAGTGCACAATATCGTAAACAAGTAATACAGTAATAAGTAAAGTATCGTTCTCACAAAAACTATCGTTATTAATTACCAAAATTATATTAATTCTGACTTTATTTGAATAATTGAAAAGATATTTTTTTGAATAAAAATAACAAAACTTGCAATAGAAGAAAAACTCAAAATACTAAGAGTATAGGGTTTCCAATTTTACCATATTAATCATATTCAAATTCTCTAAATCCAATTAATCAACATCTATTCCCTATGTTTTCCATCGAATTTCTCTAATGTATTCATTAATCTTTCTCAAACATTAGCAATTTATTATAATAATCATGTTATCACCTCTCGGTCTCAACAATCTATCATAATTCATTAAGATCCAAAAATTCATAATTCTACACAAGTTTTATAACTATCTCGAGCTTATGAAAATCCCATAGTAAGTTAAATAAAAGCTTGTTCAATTATTACATCTCAGTCTCAAATCAAATACCGAATCATGCAAAAGTTGGCTAGAAATTCACAAGTATTAAAAACAGATTAAAATACTTAACATAGAATCGAAATAAAACATCAGTTAATTAAAAATAGAAAAATTCAAATATTCATAATCCGGCTAGAACGTATTCCTAGAAAAGAAAATTATTTTATAAATAAAAATAGAAATCCACAAAATAAAATTTTAATCATTTTCAAATTAGAAAAATAAAAATATTAAAAAATAAAGTTGGAAAACCTAATTAGGATGTGTCACAAGTCTCCAAAGCTTTTTCCTAAATTTTCTTCTCCTTTTCCTCTTGATATTTCAAGATGATCTCTCTCTGATTTTGTAGAAAACTAAACCTAGAACCTGAATTAAAAATAAAATACTAAAATCTAAAACCTAAAATATTTTTTTTTTCTTCTTCTTCTTTTTTTATACTGGTTTTTGGCTTCTCCCGCAGCCAAATACCCTGGGCACAGACCCCAGGGCTTCCTTATATAAGCTCCCCAGCCGCCGTCTCAAAACTCCCCCCTTTTTTTAAATTTTCTTTTCTTTTCTTTTGCTGCTGCAGCAGCTAACACATGCAGCAGCCGTAGGGGCCCCACAGAGACAAGTGGCAAGATTGGACTGGGTGTGACTGACAAAAGGATGCGCGGCGATCTGAGATTGGATCTCAGTAACAGATAAACAGAGACCCGGTAGAAATGAGCACACCTGATCTGGCATGTCTCTGGATTCGCTGACACGAAGCTATAGACGAGCTTGCTGGGACGAGTGGATCGCACTAACGATCTGGATCGTTGCTGAGGCTGATCGACGGCCAGGAGCGTGCGTGGGTGCTCGTGAAGTACTCTGCGAGTGGGGAAAATATCTCCGAATTTTCGTTTGTAATTTTTAAAAACATGTTTTGCACTCAAAGTTTAACTCAAATTAAACTGTATTTTTTTTTTATCTTTTTTAAAAAGTCAACAAAAAGTACTATTGAAACTTAAAATTTTCAACTCAAACTCATTTACCAAACAAACTCTAAATCTTTTTATCACATTTTAGCTCCAATGTATTACTTTTAACCCTCTTAACGTAATTAATTTACACATTTGAGATAACGTAATAATTTTGGAGGAAAATTAAGAAAAATTAAGATAAAATTTTAAGATATAGGAAAAATAAAAGCTTATGAGTGTTAAAATAACTCTATTTTATAGAGTTATCACTTTTTTATCGTGCAATGCTGTTTATTAAGGACTCGTTTGGATCGCGAGTTCGAACTCAAATTTTTCAACTCAATTTTGTCTTTTTTGAAATTTTTTTTTGTTTTTTTTGAAAAAATCAACAAAAAGTACTATTGAAACTTAAAAATTTTAACTCAAACTCAAACACCAAACACCCCCTAAGTTTGTCAGTTTTGTTAAATTTGTCGTTTCCCTTAAGTTTGCCTATTTCATTGATAGTCTGAGCTATTGACTGGTCATGTTTCTTGAATAGATGTGTTTCAAGAGTTTCTAATGTATTGTCTTTTTCTAAGCCCTTGTTATTTTAAAAGTTCTTGCCGTTTCTCATTCAATCGATTCTCATTCTCACTAACTGTCGTTTTTTAGAGTTTACATTGCCTCGTAGGCACTGGTGTTTGAGCTATCAGTTGTCCTTTTATTTAACTAATGTTTGTAGTTTGTACTTCCGCCTAGTTGTCATTCAAAAGATCCCGTCTTTTTTCAGTTTTTTTATTAACGTTGTCGTTTTTATTGTGTCCTTTTAGACATTTTCGTGTATTTGATCTAATGGGATCGTGATTCGATCATGAAAGGAACTATAAACTCAGCCGAAGTGGCTTGAGATCTCGTCCCTAAAATTCAGATTCCAGAAGTAAGGTCAAACACCCAAACTGCGGATATGTTTGTTATTGATAATTCTAATATATATGCATGATATGAGTGAAAAGAAAGCAACTGTCTCACAGAAACTATACAACATAACTGTAAACACACATGAAACAATTTTAGAACCCTTTATAAAATCTCCTAGACCACCAGTATCTCACTACATACACATGAATTAATTCCTCAACTACATAATACCTGTTACTCCTACTTATTAAAAAGAATTAAAAACATTTTTAGGTTGCGAACATGAGAGCTCCTATACAAATCACTTCCCTCTTGTACAAACATGAATAGTAGCATTTACATGAAACTAGTACGTAACTTATTAAGTAAATACTCAAAGGCCGACAGGACAAATATCATCAGTAACCTCTGGAAGTGGTAATATTTCCTCTCCACCTCCACGGTAAATATCAAGCACTGCCTCCGCCGCAGACGGTGGCTCTACGTTCGCCGGCTGATCCAACTCAGAGAGCTTCTCTCGAATCCAAACCAGAAAGCGCGTTTTGAAGCGGACAAGGACAGGAGATGAACAGAAGATAAAGATTAAAATGAGAGCAGGATAAACATACCAGAAAAGAATTCGCGGATGGACAACAGAGCCCACCAGTGAAAGAGCGACGTGACGCGAGAAACCGACCAACTGGAACCGAATTTTAACGGCTGAGTTGGTGCAGAGGTAGAGATCCATGGAAGTGAAAGAGAAGAGGATCAGAAGCAGTGAATAAACAAGGAGGTAATTGGACTTGTTCCAGCTAGTTTGGTACTGCCGATCATTCCAAGTATGGAAGGGGTCCCACTCCCACGGCGTTGTTTTGAGAAAGTTTACCACCACCACGGCGGCGTACCTCACGTCAAAACACCTCATATTTAACCAACCACTCCTGTTTATACTCTGGTCTGAATTGGAGAATACAAATTCCTTATTCATTCATATATATATATATATATATATATAAGTATATAGGCGAAGCATGCAGGCCTAATATGTCGGCAGTCCAAATCTATGACTGCACGTGAAACATGCGCCACTAATTCCACACATCATGCTAAAGTCACGTAGCGGTTTCTTTATTTTTGATTATTTTCCACCACCTCCTATATCCATATTGGTGATTTGTGATGACTGTCAGCATGTAACTTTAACAACCATGTTACTTTAGACATAATATATAGGCGAAGCATGCAGACATAATATGTCGGCAATCCAAATCTATGACTACACGTGAAATATGTAGTCATCACAATTTGGTCAATTAGACACCCAACTTTAATGGCAACAACGCAGTTGCAAAGACTACACTCAGCTCTAACAACTAAGCTATTGTTTATCTTTGATTAGTTGGATTCATATATATAACTTCCCGAAAACAAATTCTTTAATGTTCACTTCAAATTTAGTCCCAAATGCTTAGGAGGGTAAATTTTAATTAAAATCTTCCTTCTTTGTTTTGTTTGCTTGTAATTTGTAAATTGCATTAAATTGATCCTGAACATATTCGAAAGAAATGTATTTTTTTTAATGATATATGCAGTCCTTGTTTGGTCTTATTCTTGTTTTTTTTCCGTATATTTTGCTAAAATAAATACTGGATTTCAACCTGAGTAGGAATTATCTTCATGTAATTAATGAATTACAAGTAGTTTATTTTTTATTATTGTACACCCTTTTTTATTAATCTGTTTATGATAAAAATGACGACATATGAGGGGTTTTAGTGATGTTCACTTCTTTTAAAGATTCTTGGAACGATCTCTATTATATTGAGATGTTAACGTTATAAATTAATTGTTATTTACAATAAAATTATAAAAAATAATAATAATCAAATGCCTGGAATTTTTATTTTTACCTTTTAAAGTAACTCAGGTAGTAACCTTCAAAAAATAAAATAAAACCTCAGGTAGTAGCCAACATCAAGGCAAGAAAATAGCATCCCAAGTCCCAACAATTAACATCAAATTAATTCAACATGATAGGATTAAGTATAATCTCTTATTTTAAACCAAACTAATCAAACTAATATTTAATTTGTTTGTTGACTAAAAAGGTTGTGTAATGATGAATCTCCTCTTGTATAATCTTATTTTAAACCAAATTAAACTAATAATAATATTTAGTTGCTGTGTGGCCTAAAAAGGTTGTGTAATCAAGGATGAAAATGTTGTTGTCGATAGAGTTGTCGAGATTTTGATTTAAGAATAATGTCGATGGATATCCCGGAAAAAATTAAATTATCCACATTTTGATCAATGATTAGAGTAATTTTGTATTGTGCATTGCAAATTTACACATAACACATTCAAATAAACATTCTTAAATTAATATATTAATGCTAAATTATGATTTTTGAATAAGAAAAATCACTCTCCTATACAAGTTTTTATTTTTATATTAACTAGCAAATGTGAAATTTTCGCATTTGGTTGTTCTTGATAATGTATTGACTTGTCATTTAATAATTACAATATTATTGTTTTAAAGTTATTTAAAATATATAATAAAAATCAATTGAGCAAAATTGGACGTACACCATAACTTGTGTAAAAAACTGGTTTATCGAAGGAGACAGAAGGGAAAAAAAAGGGAAAAATTAGAACATCACATGCCAAAAAGGAAATCATTATAGAACAGGAAATATAGTTGACAAATTTATTCTCACAAGCCAGAAAGGAAATACATCGCATGTCCAACTTTTGAGCTTTTAATAACTCTTAATAGAACAGAATAATCGGGAAAATCATATCATCAATCAACTTAAAACTATTTGAAACTAATACTTTACTGAAAAAGAAAAGAAAAAATCTACACCATAATCTCGTCCTTAGGTTCCGCAAGGGCGTCGTCTTCCGGGGAAATGTGATCTACAGGTTTACACCAAGTTGGGGGGAGCTTGAACCTTCATATCTATGTCTGCTTCTAGTTGATAGTGATCATGAGCAAGAGTGGAATTTATGTGGAGGTTCCACACAGGTAAAGCTGTGAGCTTGTTGTTGACCCAATTTAAAAGCGCCTAAGCTGCAGCAAGAGGAATGAAGATAAGCACAGGGCAAAGTTTAGAATATTTTATTACGCCCATCTTTCTTCGTTACAACAGCACATTTTGTGCTTCACTGCTCTCTCTCTCTCACGTCTCTTCACTTGTGCTTCCTTTTAGTTATTTGCTTCTTTTGTTCTTACATTTTTTTTTTTTTTTTTAAGTTTTCCCCATGGAACTCTCATTTTCTTAAACATATATCATTAAAACAAATTTAGTAAACAGAAGGATGATAAAAACAACATTTAATTATTGGATTTATTTGGGTATTAGTTATTACTAATATTATTACTTGATTCTCTTTTTTTCCCCCTCTATTTTTGGATTTTTTTTTCCCCCTTTAAAAAAGTGATCTAAGGAAGGTACAGAAAAGGCGAGTAAGGACCCAGCCCAAGCTCCAAAGCTTAACCTAGATTCGTTATTCTTATCTTAAAATTTAAGAGAGAGAAATTTGGTTCATCAAAGGAGACAGAGAAAGATATTAAAAAAAAAAAAAAAAATCCAAGAACACCAACAAAAATATAGTTGACAAGTATATTCACACAAGCCGAAAGGGAATTACATCACACGTCCAACTTTTTAAACTTGAAGTGTTAAAGATGAGGGTGGTGAGCTGTGGGTGCGGGGGAGGATGGGCTTTTGTAGTTTTGGGAAACTTTGGGATTTGAGAAAGAGAACAAAGGAGAGAGAAGCAGTGGTCGAGCTTTGATTCTTGAATTTTCAGGGAAGATTTTGAACTGTTGAGGTGAAGAGCGAGTATGGGGTAACAAACTCTTTTTTTATAATGGCGGAAAGGAGGAGGGATGATGAATATAAAAATCTACATTAGGCCGGCGTGAAGTGAGCAAAGCTAGCGAAGTTTAATAGAATAAGGCCTTGTTTGGCAAAAAACTCTGTTTAAACTAAACTGTACTTTTTTCATCATGTTTTTTGTCTTTTTTTCCAAAAAGTTGTTTGTCTGAAAATTCAAAAAAATTTACTATTTAAACTTATAAATCTTAACTCAAACTTATACACCAAACTCACCCTAAATTTTGTTTGTTTTGCACACATGGGCCCACCTGATAGACTTTTACTTGATACACTTAATTGTTCCAAAATTATTGAATGAAAATAAAAATTATTGAAAAAATAATACACGCAATGTACATAAATTGTCATACTCAAACACAGGCAGTAAGTCAAGAAAGTATACACTGACCAAGCTGCGATCATCAAAGAAGACATCTCGACCTTCTACCCGACTATAATAGGCACCTTCTACCCGACTATAATAGGCAACTTCACATGGTTATTGGATATATTCTGGTAGATAAGAACAGAGAATAATTTACAAGGCAGGCACCAAGTTCATGGATATTATTTACCAAAAGCTAGCTAATAAACATGCAGGATTTTATTGCAGTTTGACAAACAAATTGCCATGTAAGGAGATCTTAGTCATGTTAAAAATACCGAGCCACTTATTACACAGAATAAATAATCAATCTACCTTGCATCAGCCATTAAATCATAGACAATGGCAAAATAGCAATCAGTTGAAAACTTTGGATTGCACAAGTGAAAACTATTGAATGACAAAAAAAAAGAAGGAAAAATGATATAAACTTTGTGGTAATCTCTGCACATAATTGGCGAACCAGACGCGTTTATACAAAAAGAAAGAAAACAAGAAAACGGCACAAGGGAATCAAGAAAACAAATAAGAAAGGGAAAATGGAAACACTTGACTCATGGCTCATGCCGAGTTTAACGTGTTCGCGACAAGATTTTTGCGGTCCCTTGGGCACCCTTGACGTAGTCATTTCTTTCTCTTCTTCGCGGTCGTATAGTGGGGAATGAAAGTCGTATATAACATTTGTACAATAAATACATGAAATAAATAATAAGTTTAATGGCCAATAAGGAATGGACCCAGTTCAAGTTCGAAAGCAAATATACATTGGTTATTCTATATCCATACCCTTATTAAATATAATAAGATTTTATTAGATTTTGTTAAAATTAGTTTTCAAATTATGACTTTTTATAATATCTATCCAAACATCGTTTCAGAAATTTTACCTTTTTCACAATTACCAAAAAAAAAAAAAAAAAAAAATTACACATCTAAAAAGCTATTTTAGAGTTTAAAAAATTTTTGATTTCTCATTTTAAAGCAAGAAAATTCTTCATTTCAAAAGAAAACGGAGACAAGGAATAAACCATTTGTCGCTTACAAATATCCAAGAAATAAGTGGAAACTTCCTATTCATATAATGAAATGAGGAATTTGTGGGCGGGGTATGAATTAAACTGGATTTTTTTTTTCTGACTGAGCGAAACTGGATTTTACGCTTTTATTTGGGGAAAGTCTGTACTAAAATCTTGTTTTAAGTAATTATGGGCAGGACTCTATCCAATTGTTGTTAATTGATGTTTACTTAAAATGGATGATGAAATGGAGTTGTTTTATTTGAACTGGGAAGCAATGTATAACTTCCAGCAAAAATGAAAAGTAAGGGTATCAAACTTTTTACGCTTTTTATTTGCTTTTTTTTGTTTTGTTTTTTTTTTAAGGCTTGTTTTTCCTTTTTGGTGATCAGGCCCTAATAGAGGTTTCACGTGGTACGACAGATGGATTGGTCATCGTTTCCAAACAAGTTTATTTTGTGGACACCGTCAAAAGTTCTTTTTTTTTTTTTTTTTTTTACCACCCAAGAAGAAACCAAACAAAGATCAAAGCGGCAATAAGGCCTCTAAACCAAACAGCCATCTGACGTGCCGGGAGTAATTTTTAGTGGGGATGTACGATAACTCTCAGATTGTCGATGACTCTCCAGTAGGACACTATCAGATCGTCGGATGGGAGAGTTCTTCCTATCTTTTTCTAGTTCTCTTTTTCTTTCCCTCTAGCGGGTTGTACCGCACTCTTCCTCGAGTTGTGTCAATCTCCTGCATGGTTTGTACCATCATACAGTCGTTCTGCCGAATGTGAGAGTATTCCAAAAAATATTTTTATTGTAAATTATATCACAATGCAATATATTGTGTTTTTTATTCTATTCTAATATAAATATTTAAATCGTACACTAACTTATTTTATTATTTTTTAATTATTTTGTGTTTTATTCTATTTATAACGACCCATATTTTATATGATTAATTAAAAAATAATTTAGATTATTATAATCATTATAATTCAGATTCTTAAAGTTAATTTTGGTTTGATAAATTTCCACTGTAATTTTTCTTATTTGTTTTATATTTTTTTGATGTATTTTATATCATAATTTGAAATTCAAACAGAGATTATTTTTGAATTGTATCTTGCAAACAAATTTTTTTTTCTTCTTGTTCTCCCTCTATTCTTTATTTATTTGATACTTCCTTTCTCTTCTCTATTCCTTTGATTGTTTTCCAATTTGTTGCGGGTTTTGTAATGCAAGTATACGTTATCGTTAACAAGTAATGAAGTAGTGAATAGAGTATCATTCTCGCGAGGATTGATTGCTTACTAATTACCAAAATTGGTTAACTCTAATTTTATTTGAATAAACCAAAAAGGAATTTTAAATAAAAATAGAAATAAAAATAAAAACGAAAAACTATAAATACTAAAAATCTAGGGTTTCGATTTCACCATAACTATTCCACCTTAATTATTCAATCTCAAAAGCTATAATTTATTTTCCTAAATGATAGTTGAGAATCCCTAACCTATTTACTTGTCCCCCCGAGATCTAACAAAAATATCCTTAGAAGCTAATCCACTATATTCATATGTGAATTAAAATCAATAAGAACTCATTAAGATTTGTGGTTTCCATATAGCGACTGCACAAGCCATGAAGGTATATTCATATCTCGCATACAACATATGGCATTCAACACAATGAACTAGACAAATAAATCTCCTTCCGGTTTTATTATGATTAACCAATTAATTTAATAGTGGCCAATTTTTAGAAGCCTTAAGAACGGTGAAGAACAATCAATCATGAAAAATAAATCAACAACTACACTAAAAGAATAATCAAAATATCATAATTAGGCTACACCGGAATCCTAGAAAAGAAAATTAATTCATAAACAAAAATTTACAAAAGAACATAATAATAAAAACCCCTTTACGGAGGTGTCACAAATTTCCAAGATTTTCTCTAGTCTCTTCCTCATTCTCTTCTTGATTCTTCGAATGATCTTTCCTAAATTTTATAGAGAACAAAACCTAAAACTCAAGAAATATATATTTATTTTTCTTTTTTTTTTTCTTCATTGGTTTTGACTCTACCAAGCAGCCAAAGACCAAGACATCTATACTAACCCTAATCTCTCCTATTTACTGACTTGTTCCAAAATTATTGAATGAAAAAATAATTGTGCAATTTTCTTATTTTCTTTCCTTTTTTTTCTACTAAATAATTTAAAGAAAAATTAAAATCCTTTCTATCATTCCGAATTTCCAATTTTTTATCTTTTATAAATTTTCTCTGCATCCCATTTTGCTTTTCTTCTTACCAAGTCGAGGTAAAGCAGGTAGCACTTGTAAAAGAGTATTCAAGGGTAATATTTTACCTCATCAATTCATAAACAGTACCTAAATTCTTTTCTTTATCCGCAATTCATAAATAGTCGTCATTTTCGTTAACTCTGTCGTTTTTCAGAGTTTACGCTGCTTTCTAGGCACTTTTGTTTATTTGAGCTATTGATTGTCGTTTTAATTTTATAAGTTGTACTTCCGCCTAGTTGTCATTTCAAAAGTTCACGTCTTTTTCCAACTTGTTGTCGTTTTGACTAAAGATGTCGTTTTCCTAAGATTGTGTCGTTTTAGAAATTTTCGTGCATTTGACATAACAATACAACATAACTGAAAACGCACACGAAACAATTTTAGAACCCTCTATACAAACTCCTAGACTACCAATATCCTACTACATAAATATGAATTTTTTTCGCCAATTATATAAGATATATGACTCCCGCTTATTAAAGAAAAAAAAAATATTTTAAATTTCATAACTTGAGATACTTATCAAACCACCCCTCTATTTTTACAGTGTATAATAGCATGTACATGACACATACGTAACTTAATATAAGTATGTAAACTCAAAGCCCTACGGGATAAATATCATCAGTAGCTTCTGGAAATGGTAATACTTCCTCTCCATGGGAAATATCAAGTACTACCTCCGCCGCAAGAGGTGGCTCTCCGTTCGCCGGCTGATCCAACTCAGAGAGATTCTCTCGTATCCAAACCAGAAGGCGCGCTTTGAGACGGACAAGGACAGAAGATGAACAGAAGATCAAGATTAAAATGAGAGCAGGATAAACATACCAGAAAATAGTTCGCGGAAGCACAACAGAGCCGACCAGTGAAAGAGCGATGCGACGAGAGAAACCGACCAACTGGAACCGAATTATAAGGGCTGAGTTGGTGCAGCTGTAAAGCTCCATGGAAGTGAAAGGGAAGAGGAGAAACAGGGAATAAACGAGGAGGTAATTGGCCTTGGTCCAGCTAATTGGGTACTGCCGATCATTCCAAGTATGGAAGGGGTCCCACTCCCACGGCGTTGGTTTCAGTAAGTTTATCACCACCATGGCGGCGTACCTCACGTCGAAACGCCTCATTTTTCACCGACTCCTTTCTATACTGTGGTCTGAATTGGAATACTTGCATATTCCTTATTCATTCCAATATATATATATATGTGTGTGTGTGTGTGTGTGTGTGTGTGTGTGTGGGTGTGTGTATAAGTAAGTAGGCGAATCAGGAAGGCATCTGTCCAATCTATGACTATATGTGAAACATGGGCCACTTATCCATAGATCATGCTAAACTCACGTTACGGTTTTCTTTATTCTTGAATTCTTAGTGTTGGTGATTGTGATGGCCGTCAGCATGTAACTTAACAACCATGTTACTTTAAACAAATACCCAAACACCCTTTGTTTCATTCAAAAAGTCGGGCACCCATTAACTTTTGCTTATCAAATTGATCACAGACGTCACAGCAGTGTCGCTAATTTGTTTATTTCTGTGCGGATGAATTCCATTGACTTCAATTTTTGAACAATAAAATAAAATACAAAACACAGACCGATCATATCGCCATTATACGTTATAGGGCATGCATATAAGGTAATTGGTTCGGTGTCCCCAGCCTACGGGTTCGTGTCCGCACCGTCATATCTTATAAACATGGTCATAAATATTCATGATATTTTTGAAATTTTCATCAAAATTTACGTATTTGAAAGATACCAAGTATTTTTTTTTATTAAAATATCAAGAAAATATAAACAAAAATATTGATAAAAATATCAATATCGGTAAAATATATAATACATTTTTTATAAATATCAAAAATATGGAAAAAAAATTAGAAATTTCGGATTTCGGATTTCTATATTAATTTACTATTTTTTTGAACATGCTATAATTATCCTCTATTTAAAATAAATGGTGAGAAATAACAATTAGCAACTAGCATGCTATAATGATTTTATAAATAAGAAAAAAGAGATAAAATAAAATAAGATAAAAGGCAACACATAAAACTGAGAGAATATATTATCCTAGACTTCTAAAAACTTTATACAATTTCCTATTTATGATAATACATTAGGAAGAGATCAACAAACTTACATATAGCATGTTTGAACCTTGAAGAACTTCTTTTTAGCATTAAGAAACTAAAATGTTTCTTGTGTAAAACTTGTGTATTTATATATATTTTAATATTTGTGTTATTCTAAAATATTAAAACTATATTTTAAATCTAATTTCGTGACTTCTAAAATTTTTTCTGATATTTTCACCGATATCAATTAATTCTCTGAATTTTTGTAAAATTGGATTACTAATATTTTTACTTATACCGATATTTTCACCCTTGACATGCATATATGGTAGTTGGTTCGATGTGCCGAGCCTACAAGCTCGTGCCGTGCGTCATCTTGTCTTAGAAGTATTGGGATTGCATAAAAAGTAATTGGTTCGGTGTTCCGAGCCTACAAGTTCATGCCGCGCGCTGTCTTGTCTGATAAGTTATAGGGCATGCATATATGTATATATATATATATATATTCCATTTAATTGGAAATGATCTTCTTCTTGATGCAATAGATATTCCGCCGACGTGGCTGTTTCGTTGACCGCAGCGATGCTCCATATTTTGCTAAACTAAATGCTGGATTTCAACATGAGTAGGAATTATCTTTATCTGATTAATGAATTACGGGTGACGTATTGTTGATTGTAGTCATTTTTTTGTCAGTTAGTTAATTCTAGACACTTCATTAAAATTATTATAGGAAAATGACGAAATCTGAGGGTTCTTTACTTTTTAGTAATGTTCTCTTCTTTTAAAGATTCTAGAAAGAAGAAATGCGAGATCATGAATTGTAATATAGCCAGTTTTTTATTTATTGAGATATCAACGTTAAAGATTAATTGTTACTTACTACACAATTTATACAAAAACAAAAAAATCTAATGCTTATAATTTTTATTTTTACCTTTTCAATAACTCAGGGAGTAACCTTCACCAAAAAAAAATAATAATAATAAAAAAAATAAAAATAAAAATAAAAATCCGTCAGGTAGTAACCAACATCGAGTGAAGAACATAGCATCCCCAAGTCCCAACAAAATTGACATTAGATTAATAAAAAATGATAGTATCAAGTATGATCTCTTAATTTAAGGGAAAGTAGCCATTAAAAAAATAATAATAAGGAATTCCATTTCAAACTAAATTATTATCACTTCTTTGTCTTTTCTGAAAATCAACAAAAATTTTAACTAGTTTTTGAAAAATCAAACAACTCTAACTCAAATATTTCAACTCAAATCGACCAACCAAATAGAAGCTGCATGTGACCTAAAAATTTTAATGTCACTTTTTAGTTATTAAAAATGTACAAGAAAGTTTGTTGACGATGAAAAGTCGCCAACAACAAATAATTTGCTCGTAATCTCATCATGAATGATCTTTGAAGTATAATAGTAAATTAACTTGCAGAATAAAAGAGAAAACAAAAATTTATAGAGGATCACCTTCCAAGGAATTGCTATGTTCATCAAAGGAGAGAGAGAGAGATTTGGTTCATCAAAGGAGACAGGAAAAAAAGAGGGAGACAGAAAAATTAGAACATCAACAAAAATATAGTTGACAGGTTTATTCCCACAAGCAAAAGGAAATCACACGTTCAAATTTTCGAGGTGGTTATGGGTGCCATGAAGTTTAGGAAGTGAAGCTACTTGTCATCCTAGATACCAAGAGGAAACGAGGAGAAAATTTAAATTCAAAAAACCAAAGCAACAAAACGACGAGTATTGGGTGTATGTGGAATAAACAAAGAAAAAAATTCAAAAGAAAATGAATATAGCTAAAATATAAGATAGAGAATAATAAAGGAGATTAATCAGCAAATAAATAAAAGAGTTAATCTCTTTTATTTATTTCTCTATCTTTTATTTTGCTATTTTTATTTCCCTAAAATATGTTGTTGTAGTTTTGGTGAAAGAGGGAAGACTTTGTGGAGCAACGGAGAAATAACAGAATTAGGGTGATTATAGTAAGTTATAAGCATAAATTTTAGAGATTAGCAAATTATAGCACGTTTATAAATAAAAATGTAAAAATCCTAAAAATACCCTCCGTCAGCAGTCCTCACAATCATCGTCGTTCTTGAAGATCGTCGCCGTTATAGTTTTTTTTTTTTTTTTTTCATTTCAACTATTTATAGTATATTATTACAATTTTGTAACTCAAATTTTAAAAGTCCATAGTTTACATATGAATATTTTTTTTAATTATATAAAATTTTGGGACGAATGAAACAAGCTTTATATTGATATTTCTTTACGAGCACATTTCGAGTTTTTACATTGTTTAGCTCCAGCCGTTCAAATCCGTATACCAAATACAAAACAATTTAACTCACATCTAATACCAGAAACTCAATTCAAACTCATATACCAAACGCATGCTAAATGCATATATATGAATAAAGAGAAATATTAAAGTTAGGGATTTTGACCATGTTATAGCTGTCTTCAACGAGCAACAATTTTACAACGAACATTCAGACGTGCTTCATTTATTTACTACTAGTAATGGTAAAAACCGTCTGTAAGAAGGTAAGAACGAGAAGCAACAACACCAGCAATAGACGAAATTAGTGCCCAGGGGTTATAGAAGTACCCAACGGCGCTGAAATGATTCCTCTTCCAGTAGTAGTACTTGAAAACCTCATTTGTAAGTCCCAGATAATAGTTGTCTTTAAGAAAAGTTCCCTGGTAGAGTCGGTAGAAGATAGCCGTTGTCTCCTCGATGTTCAACCAGGAATCGACCACGCCATTGTTTGCAAAGTATCTTCACGTCCTTGGGGTCTTAATTAGGTCGGCCATTAGAGTAACGAAGCCGGGTGATCACAGAGGCACAGTTGGGGAGACACTGCTCTAATCCGATGAGGTTTCGGAACAGGCATTCCGTGGTCATGTCCTGAAAGAACAGCAACGGGATTACGAGAACGCCGTCTTTGAACTCGATATCCAATATGGAGACTCCTTCTCTGCCCTTCGTAAATTTCATCCCCATCTCGTCGAGAGCGGTGACCGGAGGCAGTCTCTGCCACCCCCAATTCTTGTCTTTCGCCTTCTCCGAAGACGAAACCAGTGAGTTCCTCAGCAGACTCAGAATATGCTTGCTCTCAAATTCTTGTTAGTGAGAAGGGGTAAAATTGAAGGCGGCGAGAAATGAAATATGTTGTTGAAGAAATCGATGGCGAGTCGAATCAGTGACTTGTAGTACTTATTAGGGTTTATCACGTTTGTCATGTCGAACAGACGGTCAAGCACCAGCCAAGGGATTTGGTTCTCCAGCAAGATCAAATCATGTACAGAAATTGGAGAACACAACTGGTGGAAAACACCGGGTCGTTGTCGTTGACTCCTCGAAGATCTTCGTACGCGTTCTTGTGAAAGAGCTCGACGATGAAGCACCCGTCGAGTACCAAAACCTTCACAAACTCGTCGAGGCACATGTCTACTGGTTCGGCATAGCATGCTCGAGCCTCTTCCTCGATGCTCCGAATGGTGTTGGCGATGTCCCTTAGAGTGATGCCTGCAGAAGATAGTCGGGAGATGAGGCCGTGCAGATATCTCAGCTTGATTTTCTGTGCGGTACTTTTGTGGGGTTGTTTGGCGTAGTGGTATGGCCCGATGGAAAACGCCTCAGGGACATAGGCCATTTTCGTTGTGGCTCGATAAGTTGTTCGGGATTCGGAAGATGCAGTGCCTGGAAGATGATGATGATGTTGATGAGTTCAGGTTCAGATCAGACATCATAGCTTCTAAGTCAGTTACAGATGGATCATGATCATGATAACCAACGTCAATCGCAACGTGATCTCTTGGAGCCTCGGACATTTTATGGAACTGACCGCTTTCCCTTCATTTTATTCAACGTGATCATCAGAATTTTGCATATATATATAATATATGCGTGCATGCATGTATAAGGTGTTTTGTTAATGATCTATAAACAAAATCAAGAAACTAAGCATATCAAATATATGAAATCAAATATACTGTCTTTTTTTTTTTTTTAATAATTTTTTAATATGGCGATCTGATGAATTTCTATTTAGCAGTACTGTGTCTTTCTTTTGTTAATACTACTAACATGTTATTTCTTCCTTCAGCAAACTCCTGAAAGAAAATTCTATGCTATTATGGCTTGTTGTATAGAACTAGAAGTTGTAAATTTCTAGCCAAAATTGGACGCCAACTCGTTATGATTTTCTAATTTGCCCTTAATTTCGTTAAATATTTCTTTCTCCAGTTAGCTAGCTATAGGTTTCATATCATGTATGTTCTGTTTTATAATAATATATACATATATATATTATATGTTGATGTACATGCTATTTCAGCTGCTTTTTTGCAAACAAATCTACGTACACTAAATTGGCCCCAAACTTTGCTTGTCGTATATATGAAATAACTTTCCCAAGAAGATTCAAAATTTTAAGATATGATGAGCAAACTAATTCAAGAGGAATGTCTTGTCGTTTTCATGAGTCAAGTCTCAAGTTATCGTTTTCTTTTCTAATCATCTGGTCGGAGTCATCTTTTTAAGGAAATTAAAAATTATAAGAACTTATGAAGTACTAAACCTATCAACAAATTTATCAAAAAAAAAAAAAAAATCTATCTATAATAATAGATCGAAAAAATACATGGCAGATAGAAAAATTGAAACTTCGAGTAGAACCGACTTCTGTGCGATACGCTATCTGGAGAAATTCTTTCTTACTAAGAGAGAGTGGATTTTGGCTTTACAAGAATGAGTCCATTTTTTTTTTTTTTAAATCAATCACTATACCTCTATTTAATTAAGAGAATTTATACTTAACTTCACGACAGTGCAATGAGATGTCTGACAAATTTTAAAGTGGCTTTCAGGGATTCTTGATTAATTAATTGATAAGATTTCCACTTTTGTGAAGAGATGTAAAGGATCCGAAGAGGAAATATAAATAATGAGGTCTACTGGTAAATAATCTAACGTACCTCTAATCAACGGTGTAACCTACTTATTATTCGTTATAAATCATGTATAATAAAGATAAGTTGTTAGAAGGATTTAAATATGAAATCAATTTTTAGTGAAATAAAAATAAGAAAATGTAAAGTTTTTAAAAAATAAAATTGAAAAAAAAAAAAGTTATTGGGATGGAAGCCTCCACTCGTCCACGAATGGCTCCGCCCCTACTTTCAATAATTAGTCTCGTGTTGAATTCTCTACTTCGAATTCAACATATGTGTATATATATATATATATATATTTCATAAGGTTCAGTAACTTTGGTAACCTAAAGGGAAAAGGAAAACGACAACAGCATAAACGACGACAACCAATGAAAACACAGATGACGACATAAAGAAACCACATTAAAACCAGAGCAATCTCCATAACGAACATCACAAGAAAATAAACAACACGAATATGAAACGTCAAAACGACAGCAAAAGGGAAACAACTTTAAATGGATAAACAGAAAACACAAACATGTAATATAAGTCAAACTTTCAATTATATTATATTTGAATGCGTACTAAACTGAGAGAAAATATATGCTCTTTTCCCCTTAAAAAAATACAAATGTTTTTTTAATTAAATATATGGTGTTATGTAATAAAATTCTATTTACTAATGAATGGAACTTCTTTGTATGCTACGTGACTATGCATGGTTTCTTTGTTCCAATACTATTTAAATATCCTTCAAGAAAATTCTATTTAATTATACATTATAGTCAGCTAACCAAACCAACTTTGACTGCGAAACAAATGTAAGATGGCGTTTGTAGTATATACTCTAATTGGAGTTTTGAAATCTTTTAATTGAAAATAAGTAAATGTTTGGAGTTGTACGTTGGTTAAAATGAGATGTGATAATTAAAAATTATAAAATTTAAAATACATTCGGAAAAAATAATATATGGATCTTATTTCGTTACTATAATCATTCTATACAATTTAATCATCTCATTTCGACTTGATATAACAAAAATTTAAACTTGTAAAGTTTGAGAGTTTTTAAGAGAGATTTGAATATACAAAAGAATACAATATGCGTTTTGATATTTTCGTCATATTGTATTCAAATGCAATGTGTGTTTGGGTTGTTGGTGAGATAAAGAATATGTGACGTGATTGATAAAAATAAATAGAAAATGAGAGAGAGAGAGTATGTGATGTAATTAGTAAAAGTAGAAAAAAAATAATGATAAATAATAATTATATTGAGTTTATTGTTCAAATGTATTCATGTTTGAATAGAATATATGAGACTCGTTGATGCGCCAAACCTCCAGTTAAGAACGCCCTCTCTTTATCTCTCATTCACTCCCTCTGTTTTTCTAAGGCTGGCTCAATCCATAGATTTTTTTTTACGTTTTTTTTTTTTTGAAAAAAAAAGGGGAAAATACTATGTAAGTTTATTCTAGACTTACTTACAAAAGTTGAAAAATGAGTGTTTTTAACTTTAAAATTTGGCATATCATAGTAAGGTTATGACCTCTCAAGACAAAGTAAAGTGCTCTTTCTAGATATTAGACCACTCAAGGCCCGCTCAGGAGGACTTTTTCGAGATAGAGTTTTGGAGATTGGTTTGAAAATGTGTATTTAGTTGAATATAAATTGAAAATAAATTGTGATATAGAAAATAGTAAAAAAATTCAAATGTGTTTGAAATAAATGCAAAATGAATTTTGTTGCGTTCATCTTATTTTTACGAGTATTTTGATATAAGAATCATCTTATTTCTAATTGAAAAAAATAAAGTTATGAATTTTAAAGTTTGAGTTTTTTAAAATGAAAAAAGAAAAAAAGTAAATTGTATATATGAGAGTTTTGAAATTAAGATTTGTCAAAATTCTATTTGGCGACAGAACTGTATGCCCCCCTTAGAGAGTGAGCCCCACCTTCTTGGGAGGCCCACGTGGGTCCAACCAGAGTAATGCTACGTTCATGCGCCCCTTCATTCGCGTAGGTCCCATAGACCGAACGTCGGAGCCAACAAGTTAAGGGCCATGATCGGTGGGAATCCCTCACAAATAGAGAGCTGTCCCCGCTTAGACCGGAAAAAAAAAAAAGGTGGGGAGGGGGGGGGGGGGGGTGGGGGGAGGGGGGGGGGGGGGGAGGTTGGTTGTGGGGAGGAAAATAGAGTTGTGGCGACTTTGAAAGTCTACTCCTCCCTTGGCTAACGCATGTAGCACTCGTAAAACTTGTAGTTAAGGGGAGGTTTTACCTTTAATTTTTTTTTTTTTTTTTGTAGTTAATGTTGTTTTTTTGATAAAGGAAAAAACCTAGATGACATAAATTTAAATACCATTATATCAATATAAAATAAAATTTTGATATTAGTGAATAAATAAATAAAAATATGGTTATTTAGGTAATTTTCTCTTGAAATAAATGAATCTAAATCACAATTTTTACCCTTAAAAGAAAGAAAAAAAAAAAAGGTGATGGCTTTTCTTTCCCTTCTTTTTTAGTATGCGTTTGGTTGGTAAGTTTGAGTTAAAATATTTTAGTAGGTAATTTTTTTCTTTGAAATAGATGAATCTAAATCACAGTTTTTTGCCCTTTAAAAGAAAAAAAGTAATGTCTCCCCCCCCTCCCCCCCCCCCTTTCTTTTTGTAGTATGCATTTGGTTGGTAAGTTTAAGTTGAAGTATTTTTGTAGAAGTTGTTTTATATTTTAAATAATTAGTTAAAAAAATTTCTTTGCTGACTTTTAAAAAAAAAAAAAGTTGAAATTCTTTTGTTTAAATTGATGAACCAAACACGGGCTTAAGTTTTAGGCAATAATAAAGCAACCAGATGTTTTATGTGATTTGTAAAATAAGAATACTTGTGGTTCTTTAATGACCTTAATTGTCTTTTTTAAATATTTGTGTAATCATTCCAAATCATAATTATTTACTTAGCTTTGAGCTCGGCTCAAGTGATTTCTGAGTACTTGTATAATATCATAGCAGAAAATTTGGATGTTTCATATCCTGTTCGAGTGCAAAATTTTCAGGACCAAAAGGGGAAGAAAGAAAACGAACGAGAAAAATAATATCACATTTCTATCATTCTAGTATTCTAGTACTTCCATGAACGACGCATGCAATGATTATAATCACCTACCCCATCCCAATTCTAGCCTAAAAATTTCTACTTTGTTTTTGACAATTGCTAAGGCAAAGCTTTCCACAGGTTTTCTTTATGATATTAATTAATTGTGTCTACCCGTTATCCAACCAACGATATTTTTTTCTCCTTAAAAAAAAAAAAAAAAACCAACGATTTTTTTCCCCTAAACATTAAAAATCAGACACATCTAAGCCTGGATCTGCAACTTGAGTCAGCATATTTATTTATTTATTTATTATATAGTTTTTATGACAGCGATAAGGGACTTTACGCATTATTTGAGATTGCCAAAATACTACCATCCGATGGGGTGCAAATGGTACAAAGACGGAACGTATTTCCAGATGGTAAAATACATTTTGAATTTTAAAATCTCAATTTTATATTAAACTTTTTCAATCTTCTATTTCAAATAAACTCAAATTTTAAAAGTTTATATTTTTTTCATTTCAAATCAAAATGCTCATAACGTCAAAATGTATTTTTTTTTTTCATTTTGAATTTTTGATTTTAACGTCAAAATGCTCATAACAAAAAAATAAACAAGATAATATCCATTTTACATTTTTTTTTCCGAACATATCTATATTACAAAATTTTTTCAAAAGTCTACCCTTCAAACACACATTTGCAACCTAATACCTAAAATCCCCCACAACATCCCCCACAACACAAAATCCCTAAATGGACCCCACAACACAAAAATCCCCCACAACACAAAATCCCTAAATGGACCCACAACACAAAATCCCCCAAATGGACCCCACAAGGCAAAATCCCCAAATGGACCCTACAATAGACGACTTGAGCAAAATCTGATACATTTTTTGCCGAGGAGTTATAAAATCCCCAAATGGACCCTACTACTTGAGGAAAAATTAGTACATTTTTCGCCGAGGAGTTGCACCGATGAGAGGAAATTTCGTGACTGATCTTTCCATCGTCAACTGTTATGTTTCCTTTTCGCCAATGTTTTTTTCCTCATTTATTATTGGCCCTTTTCTACCATTATAAAACCCCACCCCCTCTCACTGGTCTTTCCAAACCAAACAAAACGCAGTTCACAGTTCTTTGACCACTCTCATTTATCTTCTCTTCTCCACTTTGCCGCACACACTCATCTTAGAAAATGAGAGGCGGATTTCATCTCGGTTCCGTCATCGTGATCATCATCAACCTCCTCAAATCTATCTCAGGAGCTCATCCCTGGGACTGGGACGCTTCGGCCTGTTGAAATATCCCAACCAAACCTCTTGGACCAAGGTCTCTTTCCACGTTCTCCAACTTCTCTTCTTCTCTTCCACTTCCATAACTTTCATCCTCCTCTTTCGTCCTTGGCCCAACTCAGCCCTCATTCGCTTCCGATTCGGCGACTTCTCTCCTCACATCGCCGTTTCGCATGTGTGTTCGCTTGTGTTTCCGCAGGCTCTCTTCTGGTATATGTATCCTGCTATACTGGTAGTGAACCACTTTCTGGGCTGGTTCAAATATGTCAACCTCTCAGCTTTACCTGTTTGGAATCTCCACATAAGCTCCACTCTTACCCGTCATGAAGAAACAGATGCAGAGAATATTGTAGAGTCGGAAGTGCCCGTGGCTCAAGTCAGCATATCCGTTTCCCCAGGAGACGGTGACTCTGTTGCAGAAGGCTAATCATGAGACCGTCGCTTTCGCTTGCCACTCCTTCCTCTGTTTTGTGATCTTCTTTCTTAAT
The DNA here is from genome assembly GCA_009761775.1 of Ficus carica. Lineage (NCBI taxonomy): Eukaryota > Viridiplantae > Streptophyta > Magnoliopsida > Rosales > Moraceae > Ficus > Ficus carica. The sequence goes on along the minus strand of CM019750.1, from coordinate 13,749,037 downwards.
TGTTTCACTTTACTCTGTTTTTTTTTTTTTTTTTTGGTTGTGAGAACAGTTAGACCTTTCTGTTTTTGTGGGCGGAAACAGGATCTTTGTATTACACTATAGATACAATGTTAGTTATAATAATTAAGTATACCATGCTGTGGTAGTCCCAAATAAGACATGTGATGTAATTCCGACGACTTGTAGTGTGGACAAGTCATAAATATATGTTGGTGTTTCTTTTTGGGGGGCTTTTGCTTCTTCCCTTTATGGTATATGTTTCTATAGATCAATCCAAAAGTAGAGAGAGAACAAGTCGGAATCTAGTAAATACTTTCCTCGTGAGAAATTATTGATTACCCAATACACAAATCTATACAGGTTCTTTTTATGTGCTGAAAATTTTCTTCTACAATATTACCCAGGAAAAAAAAAATTTGTAGGATGCCACTTAATAAGCATTTCTTTGAGTTATTATCTCAATTATAATAATTTCAAAATTTTTAGTATCTAATCATATAAGATCATTTTCAATGCATTTATATATGTCAATAATGTTAATCTAATTATTTGTTTCAGACCCTTTGAAACAAGATAAACAAAAAATAATTATTTGTCAAAGTTTCCAACAGCAACTTTTTCAAAAAAACCAAAAATTCAACCTGTCTCTACATTAAGGATATTATTCTGGACGGTCTATGTTTTAACCAATAGATTTTATCAAAATCATGTTAAAACAAAGGCATATAACATTGATATATTTTTTTGATTGGATCTGATGGCTCAAACAAAAGCTACTAAATAAATTTCTCTGATGGCCTACTGCAAACATTTCTCTCTCGAAGGTGGTAAAAAAAAAATCCACGTATGACCTATGGCAAATATGTCCTGCTTTGATTGTTACCTCTCCAAGTTATAAATACGTGATGTTTTGCTAGCCTTCACAACAAGAGACCTATATTGTATTGTTCTTGGTACTTAGAATGAGAAGTACCAGTAGCTTCGTCAACTTCAGGAGAACCATGAGCCAGTTTGATCTAAGATACGCCATCCCTATTTTCATAAACTTGCTCAAATCTGAATCCAAAGCTCTTTCACCACTCATAATCCCCACCAAACAACATGGACCAAGCTCTGTTTCATCTTTTTCATGCTTCTCCTATTTTCTACCACTTCAATGAACGTCCCCTTGACACCTCTTTCGCCAAATAATATCACAACTCTCATTCGCTTCCAATTGGGCAACTTCTTGTTAGAGAGATTGTAATATCTCTTCTACTATTATTTGATAGTGGAAATAATAAGTCCTATATTGAAAAAGTATAAGCAAGCACAGTGGTATAAATTGAAAACAATTAAGTGTAAAAATTAACAATATATAATGGAGACTTTGCTGCTACTATGCACCACCATGCGCGCAAGGGCATTTAGGGCGCACTTTGCACATACGTATCATCTCAAGGAGCACTTTTCTTTTTTAATGCGATGTTTTTTCATATTAAATCTGGATTGCTGATCTGATCAGGCACAATCTAAAGTTAGATTTAAATGATTTGAGATTTAATTATTAAATTTAACGGTCATAATTAAATTCTGATGACCAATGGATATGTCTGTGAAATAGATATGTTTTTGACTGAAAATGTACATTTTAATTTAAAAAGCATGTTTGTTATATCTGTTGCAACTCTTTATGAAAAGACATATCAAAGGTTATAAAACTCTAATTTTTTATGTTAGTTTCATATCTTGTTCTGAAATTTATTATGATTGTTATTTATTAAATTTGTGGGTTTGTTGTATCTTGGACGTAATTTATCAAAACACCAATAACAAAATGTTCGTAATGAGGGCAAATAAAACATTAAGAAAAGTAATTTTTACGTCTCAAACTCTTTAATTTTCTCTCTTTCTGTTTGTTTCTTTACACCCAAATAATTTTCCACCACCGATTGTTGTTCAACACTATCGTCGCCTCACCTCGCTCTTTCACTTGTCGCCTCCTCGTCTTCCACCACCGATTGTTGTTAATTTTTTACCTCTGCTTTCCTCATTACTCTTCTTGCAGCTTAGTAGGAGCTTTTTGGGTTGGATCAACAACATGCTCATAGCTTTACCAGTGTGGAATCTCCAAATAAATTCCACTCTTACTCATGATTATGATCACCCATCAATTAGAAGCAGACATAGATATAGAGGCTCAAGCTCCTCTACCCGAGCATCGTAGTGTTGATCAAATTTCCTCTGAAGACGGCGACTCCCTTGCAGAGCCTAATGACAGGATTATGGTGCTTTGACCATGCCACTGTCGAGGGAAACCATTACTTGGCTCTGTTTTCGGTTTCGGCCTTTACAACATGTTAAGGTACTATACCTACTCCTTTGTTTTGATTTGTTTCTAGAAAAATGAATAGTTTCAAATAGTTCATGGTTAGTAGAGTTTCCCCAGTTGTTTGCGTTTTTTTTTTTTTTTAATACACAAGCAAACACAAACACACATCCCACAAGCAGATCGACTATATCTCAGAAGTAAGTTGATCATAAGAGCCTTTAAAAGAAAGAATTAAGTAGATTAATAAGTGGATCCCACTACTGTTGTATTGTATTAAAGAGTCATTTTAAGCTTGTTGGACATGTGGTGATGTAATTCCTTTTTGGCTTGTGTGAATATACTTGTCAACTATAAATTTTGTTGGTGTTCTAACTTTTCTTTTTTCCTTTTTTTTTCCCCTCCGTCTCCTTTGGTAAAACCAAATCTCTCTCTCTCTCTCAAATTTTAAGAATACATTAATAGAATAACGAGTCTTGGGAGCTTGGGGCTAGGTCCTTACTCGCCTTTTTTGTACCTTCCTTGAAGCACTTTTTTCTTCCCAAAACTAGAGGGGGGAGAAATAAAAAGCAAGAGAATCAAGTAATTATTGTTATTATTCTCCAATAACCATATGAATCCATAATTCATCGCTTGTTCTATCATCGTTCTGTTTGCTAAATTTGTCGTCAAAAAACTAGATCTCACGGGATCAGAGTGAAAAAAAAAAAAACAAAAAAGTGATCAAAACCCTTAGATCTTTAGCATTTGTTTGGTGTTCCAATTAGAATTCAAATTTTTCATCTCAATTTTTGTCTTTTTTTTAAAGTCTAACAAAATTCTAACTAGTTTTAAAAAGTTAAGTACTCTAACTTGAAAATGTCATCTCCAACTAACAAATCAAACGGAGACTTAGTTTTTTTAAAAATTCCTTTTTGGTTTGTTTTTATATAATTTTGGTAATTATTAAGTAATAGTTCTCGTGTGAACGATATTTTACTTATTGTTTATTACTTATTACGATGTTGTGCACATGCATCAACCTCATCCGTTAACCAAAATTTTATGAACTATTTACAATTACAAAGCACGTAAGTTCTTCATGAGAATTTTTTTTTTTAATGAATATCCTGAGTAATTATTTAGTAAACCTGGTGTATTACATAAATATAAGACATGATACAACCGCTAATAACACAATTGATATTATTAGTCAATGTCTACTCTATCTTAAATTCCTAACCACCATTTTCTTTTCTAATAAATTTTATTTGCTGTGGTGATTATGGTAGAGATGATTTTTCTAAATTGCCTAAATAATAGTTGTTTGTTAGACATATGTATCACATAAGAAAAAAAAAAACAGAAACGTCTGAGGCCAAGCCACACAGGTGAAGTCATTTTTAAAAGCTTAAGCTTTTAGCTTTGAGCTTAAATCAGCCACGCCCAAATCTACACATGGATAATAAGTAGTCACAAGGGTATTGTCAATACAAATGTGTGTAGCCAAGCCAAGCCAAGCCACACATGTGAGTTATTTTTAAAAGCTTAAGCTTTTAACTGTAAGCTCAATTGAGTCAAGTCAAATCTCCACAGACACGAACTCCTCCAAATTGTCTCTTTCAGGCTTCTCTCACCCATACACAGCATCAAAAATACCCAATTACAGATCTCCCCAAGCACGAAACTCGCGCGACATTCCCCTCCCCACCCAACATTCTCTTTCACAGGCTTATTAACCCCCAACCGCCGCCCGAGCCCCCCCCCCCCCCCCCCCCCCCCCCCCCCACCCCCCACCCCCCCCCCCCACCCCCCACACACACAATAAATACCCATCCTCTGCCACTGTTCATAGTTCTGTGACCACTCTCTTTTATCTTCTCTTCTCAGCTTTGCCACACCCTGGTCTGACACCATAGTCTAACCTTCCCCTTTCCCGTTATAACTACTTGTCTCAGATATTCCAAGTTTTTCGAAAATGATTGGCGGCTTGATCTCCGATTAGTTATCCCGATCTTCATAAACCTCCTCAAATCCTTCTCAGAAGCTCTTCCCTGCGACTGGGATGCTTTCAGAATGTTTGATCCGAAGCAAACCTCTTGGACCAAGGTCTCTTTCCACGTTCTCCAACTTCTCTTCTCCTCTTCCACTTCCATAACTTTCATCCTCCTCTTTCGTCCTTGGCCCAACTCAGCCCTCATTCGCTTCCGATTCGGCGACTTCTCTCGTCACATCGCCTTTTCGCATGTGTGTTCGCTTGTGTTTCCGCAGGCTCTCTTCTGGTGTATGTATCCTGCTATACTGGTAGTGAACCACTTTCTGGGCTGGTTCAAATATGTCAAGCTCTCAGCTTTGCCCGTTTGGAATCTCCACATAAGCTCCACCCTTTCGCATCATGAAGAAACAAATATACAGATTATAGAGACCGACGTGCCTGTGGCCCAAACGAGGCGACGAGGGGTAAAGATGAGACCACTACTTGCTCTATTTTTTGTCTCTTCAGCATAGCCATGTTGTTATGTGCTAAAATTTATTGTAAGATATTACCTAAATAAATAAATAAATGAAAGCATGAATTCCCTTTCCTTTCTGAGAATAAAGGCTTTTTTGGGACTCTCCTAAACCTTTTTTAAGTCTGACAATTTAATCCTCAACCATTTTTTTTTTTCCTTGGTAATTGACTCTTGAATTTATAAGAAATATTTTGCCAACATCTGTTAAATTTATTTATATATTTATTTTTAAAATATATATATATATGAGAAAATTTTACAATAGTATATCTATTAAAACACAATCTCTAACTTTTGAATAAATACTAAAATAACTTACAGTTAAAGAGACCAGTGAAGTGGTTAGATTGAGAAATATGTCTAATTATAAAGGATATTTAGGTAAATTTGAACCATGACGGTGAGAGTTGTTGTGTATGAGTAACTTCCAACTTATTTTTATTTTATGCTCTTGGGCTACAGTTTTAGAGTATATTGCGTAAAACAAAAGTTTACCACACGGCCTAACTGTTGCAGATTAAAATAATAATAATAATAACAACAGCTTTCAAAAACATTACCAAAGGAGCCATAAGTAGAACACCTTGCTTTCTCAACTCGTCGAGAAAATCTTCTGAGAGACACCTCTCTTCTGGCCATGGACTTCTCCAAACAAGTAGTCGACGCCTTTGATGAGGAGTACCTAGACAATTCTTATTCATCACGACTATTTTATATTAAAGGATTATATTTACTAATTAAAATGATGACTTTTTATCACGTGAAATTATTATTAAAAAATTAGAATGAAAAATGATGTTCTTAAAACTACTTTATGTAAAAGGGTGATTCGGATTGGAAAAAATATACGTTTTTCCCCCTAATGGAATCGTTTTATTGATTAAAAAGATTCCTCCAAGACCTTGGTCTCCAAATTGAGGGTGTCTCCATAGACCGGATTCACAAGACATCGTGGATAGTCTATCCCAGTTACATGGAGCATCCGTAGGGCTATTCAATACCAAACTCACATGACAAAGTAAGAGGATCAGAGAATTTTCACTGATATGACGGCGCTTTACTAAACTGTAAATGAATGTAATGGAAAATCTTTGATCTGAGGTGCATTTACTAAACCGTAAATGAATGTAATGAGAAATAAATGTAATTGAAAAGTATAGTAATAGAATAGGAAGGAAAATCATATTGATTTCCTTTCTAGTGTTTACTTGCATATTTGATGGTGTAAAGGGAAATAATTTCATTTCCTTAGCAGTGTTTTTCCCTTTCTTTCCCATGTAATATTATTGATGTAATTACTAAATATCCTTTTACATAGTTAAAAAAATACATTAGCACTTGTAAACTTATAAGGGTATATGAGTAAATTTGATATGTATTCTCTTTAATAAAAAATCAATACCAAGGATATGTAAAGGATTGACTTTCTCCTTCTTCATTCCCTATATTATGTGAAGACTACTAAATCTCATTTCTCATTGTGTAAGTAAATCTATGATTAAGTGAGAAAAAAAAAAAGACTCCTCACTTCCCTTTTCATTTGATGCAAAAGTAAACTCCAGTGTAGAGGATTGGCACAAAACAAAAAAACAACAAACAAACAAAAAGCAAAAAATACAAAATACCAAAAAAAAATAAAAAAAAAAAGAGACACTGTGTGTCCAGTAAGCCATGTTACAGGATTCTTATCGGCTCTACTCTTTTCGGCGTCGTACTTTGTTGAATCTGCTGTGGGAGCATCTGAGCAAGCGCCAGGGGCCAACATCTCTAAGCGAGTGATGATGGAAGTTCTGCATGTATCAATAAGAAGCTCACAGCTTTATCGATGGGGATCAAAATGTCACAAATATAAAGTTTAGTAACCAACCAAATAATTAAGTCAATCCGTTAACGGTAATTAACATATCTCATTAAAAAAGTAATATTTTTGTATATTTTATGAATTTAACATCATTTTCAATAAGGAAAAAGAGAACTTGGACTAAAACGTAATAATTTAATAATCAATCAAACAATGGGAGACATCTGAAGATAATATTTGGATATTGGGTTAGAAATATATGTTTGGGAGGGGGGAAAGACTTTTGAAAAAATTATATGATATAGAAAATAGTATAAAAATTTAAAATGAATTCAGGAAAAAAATAATATAAATAGATATTCTCTTACTCATCTCATCGTTATAAGTATTTTGTCGTAAAAATCATCTTATTTTGATATGAAATGAGAAAATTATGTACTTTTGAAATATAAATTTTTTTAAAATCAAAAATAATAAATTTAATAAAAAAAAGTGAGAGTTTTGATCTGGATGACATTTGCACTCTCGGACCCGAGCATGTAAAATAAAAAAAGGGCAATGGAAAATTCGGCCACAGTAACGTATGCGGGATTGTGCTACAGTTCGTAGTCAAAGTCTGGCTGGGTAGTTTGTAATAAAATTGGACCATTATGGGTATTTCGGTCTTTTAAATTGTTCATTTGCACGTGCAACACAACAAACCGCAGATATTATAAAACACCCACAAAAACAAAAACAAAAACAAATCCCACAGCACAGGAGAATAGTTTCTTAGCAGAGAAAATCAAAAGCCAACCAAAAGGTACGACCTTCAAAAACCCAATCGAAAATCTTCCCCTTTTCTTTTCCCGATTGTTTCTCTCCATCTCAAAATCTCCAGATTTTCTGTGCTGGATTCCGTTTTCCCGGGAAACTTTGATGTGCCCTAAAGTAATGAACTATTCTTATTGACAGATTTACGATCTTCTTTAGTATTTCTGGTATTGGGGGTGTTTTAGGGTTTAAGGCGGGTTTTCTCTTCTTTTTGTGTTTGGTTGATCGGAAAATAAGGAAGGAAGGAAGGAAGTGTAGAAGGCTTCAGACTGCGAAATCATACACGTCCATCTGGGTAAGCAACTATATACTTTCCGTGTTCGATTCTGATAAATGGATAGATAATTCTGAAATAATTGAGATAAAGTGTGGAACTTTAGGATTTGAATTGCGTTTTTGCGTCGTTTTTTTGTTTGGTTGGTCAGAAAAGAAGAAAGGAGGTTTAGGGACTGCGAAACTGGGAAATTTTGTCTGATTCTGTTCATCAGGGTGAGCAAAAAGAGGTGTTTTCGGTGTTTCATTTTTGTGAAATTGATTGTACTTCGAACTAGCTATTTCGATCTTGTTGTGATGTGATGGCACTTGGGTTTGTATGGAACCTGCAAAATCTTTGGCCCTTTTCGGTGCTCAAATTCGACGATCTTAGAGCGTCCCGTGAATTGGTTCGAAAACTTCCGATACCTGATCGGACTAAACAGTTTGTCTATGCAGTTCGGGATAAGGAAAATCAATCTGTGATATACATTCTTTCTGCTCAGAGTTTATCTGAGCGGTCAGCTTTGGATATTAAGTGTTTAATCAGGGAGGTTAGGCCTGAAGCCGTGGTTGCCCAGGTGGGTCTTTCTCATGGGACCGAGATACTTACTGAAGAGGGTGAATTAGCTGATGGTGTTGAGAATCCACTTCCCACTTCGTCGTTTGAGGTTCTCAGAAGATGTTTTATGGACAAGGTTAACAAGGAGAAGTATGAGAACGTCGCTGGAAATTTGGTTTTGCAGGAGATTTTCGGCATTAGTTTTTTTGGACATCTTTTGGTGGCCAAGAAGGCAGCGCAAGAGGTTGGTTTTCTTCATTCTTGGTGATTGAGTCTCCGTGTTTGAAAGCTTTTGGTGGAGATGATGATACATCAGGGGATAGTGATGTGGTCAACAAGTTCCAAGGATTGGTAAGTAGTTTGGTTCCGCAGAAAGTTCTTGGTTCAGCTGTTACATTGAGTTCAAGGAGGCTTCTCTTGACTAACGATATTCAGTCACGAATGGTGAAGCTATTAGCACCGTACATGGAGATGTCCATATCAAGGTTAAGTCCATCAAGTCCAATTGCTGGAAAGGGCTCAGAGGAAATTCAGCCACAAGAATACTACGAGGCTCCACCATATGCTCAGTCTGTTTATCCATTGCTTGTTGATCTACATGATATCTTTGCGGATCTCCCGTCTATTGGAAGGGCTCTAGCTCGCGCACAGAAGATGTTGTATGATGTAAACAAGGGGGAAGCTGTGGATAATAAAATCATGTCTGAGGTTTATACCTTTAGAATTGCCGTTGAGGGCCTGAGAATTGCTCTGAACAACGCTGGTAGACTGCCAATCAACAAAATAAGAGATCCCAACACGGTTAAGACCAATTTTTCCGAGCTTTCAGTTCAGGAAAAGTCACAGGTGCTCTTTGCACAAGCGCTTCGAGCACAGACTAAGAATTTCAAGACCATAGTTGCAGTAGTGGATGCTAGTAGTTTAGCAGGTCTTCGGAAACACTGGAACCATCCAGTTCCTTCAGAGGTTAAGGATTTGATTGAACAGCTTTGTGAAAGCGAGGAAGGCGATGAGGATATGCCTAATCAAGCAGACCGAAAGCTTTTGTTGACTGGTAAACCCGTGGTGGCAGTGGGGGCAGGTGCAACGGCAGTTTGGGAGTTTCATCTCTCTCTAAAGTTGTCCCTGCATCAACCTTTATGAAGGTCATGACCTTAAACGTCCCCACTTCACTCAAAATCTTTCTAACTCAAACACAGAAAGCAATGGCATTAGCCCTGGGAAAAGCTCTAGGTCCATCAAACTTATTTCTGGAGTCAAAACAACATCGGTCTTGAAAGCAACTGCCTCTGCTGAGAAGATCCGGGCAGTTACCCACGGTGTTATAGCCTCAGCTGAGAAAACCAGCCTCTCGGCCATGAGAACAGCATTCTATGAAATAATGAGGAGTCGCCAGGTCCGGTCAATAGGTTTCCTACCATGGGCAACGTTCGGGGGTGGGGGGTAGCGTCGCGATGTGCTCGGGGTTGCTGTTTTACGGAGATGGGATTGAGTGCGCTGCTGAATCTCTCCCTGCTGCTCCGTCCATTGCCAGTTTGGGTCGCGGGGTTGAGAGATTGCAAGAGGTGTCTCAGGAGGTGAGGCTGACAGATAGCACCAGAATACAGAAGTCAATAGAATCTCTTATGTCGAGATTGAAAAAAGTGAAGATCCAATAGCGTAAGAGATTGTCTGCATAAAGAGAATTTTTTTTTTTTTTTTAACCAAGTAATAGAGTTCAAATCTTCAAATGTGTATATATTACTATACAAAGAGCGAGTCTGCGTCATGGTTTGCTTGTAGTATTATTATTATTAGTATTTTTACTAATTTTGTTTACCTTTATTTGAAGGATTTATAGAAAAATCTTTACAGATCTTCTTCTCATCTGTAAATATGGAGTGTCGATTTTGAAGGAGTTACGTAAATAGCATTCTTAAATTACAGAGTACTATATATTCATTTGTCTCTTAAATAATGTGAAGTTTCTTATTGAATTTTTTAATTTGAATTCTCTTCTATAACCAGAAAATAGTGTCTGTGTTTTCAAACAATGAAGCAAACCAATAAACTTGACCTGCCGGTGAATTTGCAACTGCAAACTTTTAACGAAACACTGGTCACGGTAAGTTTTTTTTTTTTTTTTTTTTTTAAAAGACTAAGACTAATACTTTTAACCATCCATTTCCTCACGATCTTATAGCCTATTTGGAACAATAGTTGGAGTTAAATTTTTAAATATTGGAATTGGAATTGAAATGCATGTATGCTTAAAAATATGTTTGAAAATGGATTATGATATAAGGAATTGTGTGAAAATTTGAAATACGTTGGGGAAAATTTACAAAATAAATCTTATTTCGTTCATCTTGTATTGTGAGTATTTAAACTCAAAATCATCTCATTCGACTTAAAATAAGAAAATTATCAACTTTAAATTTGAATTTCATTAAATTTTGAAAGAGAGTGAGATGTAAATTTGAGAATTTTTGAGTTGAAAAGATAAATTCCTATTGAAACCGGTGTTCCAAATGGGCCCTTGGTATGTTTTTTGTTGTGAGCAAATAACTTGAAGAATTGTTCCTCCATACTCTTACACATAAATAAGCAATGCCTTCGACCAAACTGGTCATGGTCATATATATAAGCTGTGTCATTCAAAATCAGAACGGATTCAATGTTCTACACCTCCAACCTTTGTTCAAAATCAACTATTCCTCACCAAAAAATCTCATAATATAACCCATATTTTCTTGAAGTTTCCTTTGTTCAATCAATGCCCGCCCACTTCCTAAATGCCAAACATATCGGAGCCGATTTGTTTGAGCCTCGGTTCTAGCTTCTGATGCCTTTAGATTCCTGTACAGATTCTTATGCAGTTTCAGGAACTCACTTCTGTATATCCACTTGTCTGCAACATGTTGTCCTTGTTCATGTACTTGATAACCTCCATCACTCTCTCGAAGTAACCGCCTCGAAGGAAGCTCATTAGCAAGTATTCATACACATCTCTGTTTACAGACAGATTTCCACACTCCATATTCCGCTTCATGTCGCCCCACAAGATCGTAATGTCCCGGTACATTCCCAGAGAAGAATACCCACAAACCAGATTAGTGAAAGTTTCTACAGTAGGTTCGATCTGTGTCTCCTGCATTGTTCTGTATGTCCTCTTGCATCCTCAATCATCTTGGCTTTGCAGAAAAAGTAATAGAAGAATTGAATTTGTAAACCACCGAAGGAACTGCCTCCTCATTTCGCATTTCATGAATGAAACACTCTACTAGATCCGATTCATTAGAAGCGAGGGAATTGTCATTTACCATCTCTGATAGACAAGCGGTGACAACCAACTTATCAGGTAAATCCGCTGCCATACTATCCTCTCTCATTTTTTTAAGCAAAGCCTTTGCTTCCTTAACATCTTCCGTCTAAAATATGCTGCCAAGAGTGACATATAAGTAGCACGGCCCACCAGAGCCCCCAAGGCTTCCGTGTCATCCAAAATGTCATGAGCGAATTCTAGCCAACCTAACCAAATGCAAGCTTCAACCACATCAGAACACATATTGGTGCCTCTCGAAAAACACGACTCTTTTTGAATTCCAACTAAAAGTTTTGACAGCCGACTAGTGCTCCCTACCCTTTTGAATCCTTTGGTGAGTTTTGCCAGAGCCCTATTGCTAAGGACAAGTTTTCCGTCCCTAAAAGTAGCAAGCTCTTGCTTACTTTCCACTTCAAGACCGTATCCTTTTGCAGCAGCTCAGGCTGAATCTGCAACTTCAACCCAGCCTTAAGATTATAAGATCCAATCGGAATAAGAAAAATCTTTTGTGGGTTCTTCTTTTCGCTTTTCTCCCGGTGCCTGCAAATATCCCATATAAGTTCACCGGCAGCATCAATGTCCATTAACTTGAAATGCAAGCTCAGCAAAACTATCATAGAATTGGCAATAATGGGAAACAAACTGCGGCGGAAACTTGATCAATATAGACTTTGTATTTCTTTAGCTCATCCCTTTGACCATTCATCTCATGAATTTGAGCAATAGTGATGATGGAGTGCGCATCAGCAACAACACCCGTTCGAGGCATCAATTCCATAATCTGTTGACCTTTGAAAGCTAATTTAAACCTCACACACGCATCAAGCACAAGATTGAAGATCGTTGAATCAGGTTTCATCAGCTCTGCACGGTTTCTGTCTTTTTGCACCTATTTGTAGGAAACTCTCACATATCTGAGCTAAGAAATTGGATGCAAGATGTGTCCCAACTTCCGTCTTTACCATATGCAGAACAATCAACAACAGAATATTCATCGAAGGCAACATATCTTTCTCTTGCATCAGTCTAAGAATCTTTGTGGCAGGATTAGGCAATTGAGATCGTGCTAGGGAGAGGGATAGCTTCGTCAAGACATCACGCTGCAGCAGACCCGGTTTCTCTTTCGAAATTAACAAGACTAAATCACATCCTTTCCGTACCCAGTGAGGATCAGACGAATACGAAAGTTCAGTTATCAACCTATTCACGAGGGACTTCTCAGGAAAGCCATACAATTTCTTATAATCAAAAAAGTATTCCCATGCTTCATCCACTTGCTGGCACTTCAATGCTGTTTCGAGCCTTTTCAATACGAACTCTTGAGAGGAAACTTCCCAACATATCCTCACAGGCGCAACATCAGTGGAAAAATGGACGGAAGAATTTTGATAATGTAGACAACATACATCAAATACCGAAGGCATCATCAAAAAGCGTCTAATGAGAATAAAATTTCCATCATAAGTCGATTTCAAGACAGTCCGATGAACGGTTGAAGCCACATGAAATCCCAAGGAAACATTTCGCACGAAACGGGGTCGAATCATAACTTCTTTCAACAGTAGCAGTGCCATGAAGAATGACTAACAAAATCATGGCAAACAAGCTAATGTTCCGCTGCTACGGAGATCTTAGATGCAAAACATTTTTGAAAAGTTTGCAAACTCAGACACCAAAACAAACATTCAAATATGCCTCTTAACCCACAACTGGTACCAAAGGTTCAGCCCACTTCAGCAAAAGGTTCCAAAAGAAATTTATCCATTTTCTTAAATTCAACATCCGGCTAGTCATCTGCAAGTATAGTTTCAAACCAATATAAAAATCCAACAAAAAATTCCAATACATGTATATATCTCTGTATGTATGTATGTCACCAAAACCAATAGGTAAACAAAACCATAATAGTAGTACAAGGTCGTAAGCTAGGCCGAAAAATGCCCTCTTTTTTTTTCTTTCTCGTAGGGTGAAATGACCCGAGTGAAAATGAATTTTGGCTCAAAGATTACAAGTTTGGTTTCCATAAGTGTTAAAAAAGGATGAAGCTACAGTAGAAATATCAACTTGAGAACTACATATATATATATATATATTTCCTGCAAATTACCTTTTTTTTTTTTTTTTTTTTTTTTGGAGAAAAAAAAATATACATCTATGAATTTAGAGGATACCCAGATGAAAGAACTCTCGGAGGAGCGCTTCAAAGATGGCGTACCATACCCAGAATCTCAGAACTGGCTTTGAACACGGCAGATAAAGTGAACCCATTTGGTTCGACCGCAAAATTGCATTTTCCACTCTCTAAATCTCTTCTTTCTCTCTCCCTTTGTGTTGGGGGGACTCCACAGTGCAGAATTTTTTTGGGAGGAATTTTTGTTATGTAAGTGGGTAAATGATTTTTTTTTTTTTTTAAGAAATTTTTTAATAAAGATTTAAAATTTTCTAATTACATTTTTTACACTCTAAATCTCTTCTTTCTCTCTCCTTTTGGATTGGGGGAGTCGGCCTAAGAGAATTTCTTTAGGAGGAATTTTTTTTGTGTAAGTGGGTAAATTATTATTTATTTTCATTTTTAAAGAAAATTTTTAATGAAGACTTAAGGGTTCGTTTGGTTCGTTAGTTTGAGTTGTGTTTTTGAAGTTGAAATAATAAATTTTGTTGACTTTTCAGAAAAGACAAAAAACTTTTTAAGAAAAAGACAAAGACTTTTGAGGAAAAAGACAAAATTTGAGTTGAAAAGTTGAGTTTGAGAGAGTGAACCAAACGGATGTTTAGAGTTTTATAATCGCATTTTTCACTCTTTTAATCTCTTCTTTCTCTCTCCCTTTGCGTTGGGAGGACTCAGCCGATGGAGAATTTCCTTTGGAGGAATTTTTGTTGTGTAACTGGGTATATGATTTTTTTTTTTTTAAAGAAATTTTGTAATAAAGATTTGAAGTTTTCTAATTGTATTTTTAACTCTCTATATATCTTCTTTCTCTCTCCCTTTGTGTTGGGGGGACTCAGCCGATGGAGAATTTCCTTGAAAGGAATTTTTGTTGTGTAAGTAGGTAAATGATTTTTTTTTAAAAGAAATTTTTTAATAAAGATTTGAAGTTTTCTAATCGCATTTTCCACTCTCTAAATCTCTTCTTTCTCTCTGCCTTTGTGTTGGAGGGACTCCGCAGTGGAGAATTTCTTTGGGAAGAATTTTTGTTGTATAAGTGGGTAAATGATTTATTTTAAAAGAAATTTTCTAATAAAGATTTGGAGTTTTCTAATTATATTTTTCACTTTCTAAATCTCTTTTGTCTCTCCCCTTTTGTGTTAGGGGGACTCAACTGGTGGAGAATTTTCTTATGAGGAATTTTTGTTGTGTAAGTTGGTAAATGATTTTTTTTCATTTTTTTAAAAAAATTTTAATAAAGATTTGGAGTTTTCTAATCGCATTTTCCACTCTCTAAATCTCTTTATTCTCTCTCCCTTTGTGTTAGAGAAACTCAATCGGCGGAGAATTCCTTGGGAGGAATTTTTGTTGTGTAATATTTTTTTTTTTTTTAAAAAAAATTTTCTAATAAAAATTTGGAGTTTTCTAATTGCATTTTTCACTCTCTAAATCTCTTTTCTCTCTCCCTTTGTGTTGGGGAGACTCAGTCGGTAGAGAATTTCCTTGAGAGGAATTTTTGTTGTGTAAGTGAGTAAATGCTTTTTTTTTAATTTCTAAAGAAAATTTTTAATAAAAATTTGTAGTTTTCTAATCGCATTTTCCACTCTCTAAATCTCTTCTTTCTCTCTCACTTTGTGTTGGGGGGACTCAGTCGATGGAGAGTTTGCTTGGGAGGAATTTTTGTTGTGTAAGTAGGTAATTTTTTTTTAAAGAAATTTTCTAATAAAGATTTTGAGTTTTCTAACCATATTTTACAATCCCTAAATCTCTTCTTTCTCTCTCCCTTAATGTTAAGGGAACTCAGCCGGTGGAGAATTTCCTTGGAAGAAATTTTTGTTCTGTAAGTAGGTAAATGATTTTTTTTCATTTTAAAGAAATTTTCTAATAAAGATTTAGAGTTTTCTAATCGCATTTTCCACTCTCTAAATCTCTTCTTTTTCTCTCCCTTTGTGTTGGGGGGACTCAGCCGGTAGAGAATTTCCTTGGGAGGAATTTTTGTTGTGTAAGTGGGTAAATGATTTTATTTTATTTTTAAAAAAAATTTCTAACAAAGATTTGGAGTTTTCTAATCACATTTTCCACTCTCGAAGTCTCTTCTTTCTCTCCCCCTTTGTGTTGGGGGGACTCAATCAGTGGAGAATTTCTTTGAGAGGAATTTTTGTTGTGTAAGTGGGCAAATGATTTTTTTTTTAAAGAAATTTTCTAATAAAATTTGGAGTTTTCTAATCGCATTTTTCACTATCTAAATCTCATCTTTCTCTCCCCCTTTGTGTTAGGGGAACTCAGCCGGTGGAGAATTTCCTTGGGAGGAATTTTTGTTGCGTAAGTGGGTAAATGATTTTTTTAAAAAGAAAAATTTCTAATAAAGATTTGGAGTTTTCTAGTCGCATTTTCCACTCTCTAAATCTCGTCTTTCTCTCTCCCTTTGCATTAGGGGGACTCAGTTGGTGGAGAATATCCTTGGGAGGAATTTTTGTTATATAAGTGAGTAAATAAATTTTTTTTAAGAATGTTTCTAAAAAAATTTGGAGGTACTGTCCCTTTCTGATATACTATTAGTAGAGTTTATTTTTAAACCATTCAGATGTAATCAAACGGTTAATATGTTATTTGTACATGATAATTATAATGCACCTTACCTTATTGTATTACATTTTAAGAAATTTTAAAAAATAATAATAATAAAAAGAAATTAAAAAAACAAACCAACCTTCACCGGTGGAAGGTTGGGGGTCGACGTTGATCGGGCGGGACTTGTCACATGTCTTCCGGGAGGGGTTTTCAGTTGCCAGGGTCGGGCGGTGGTTCGTCGAGGTCAGGAGGGGTGGTTGGGGGGAGGGGTGAGTCGAGTTCGGCGAAGGGGGGGATCGTCGGAGGTCGCAAGGGTGAGCTAAGCCAAGATCGAGGTCGAGATCCAATGGGGGGGAAGGGAGGGGGACAGCCCAAATCTGGCGCCTGGGTCGTGTGGGGGGAGGTCTTGGGGAGATCATCGCCAAGCGGGAAAGGCCAATCTGGCGAGGGGTTCATCATCGGGGGGTTTCGGGGGCCAGATCTGGCGTGGAGGGCTCGTCGTCCGGGGAGTGGGGGCCTGCGTCGCGGGCGGGGGGAGCTTGTGTCGTGGGCCAGGGGGGCACTTGGGTCTCCTAGGGGCCTCGTAGCCCGACGTGGGAGGCCCTGGGTCGCCGGGGGGCTCGTTGTCCGACGAGGGAGGCCTTGGGTCGCCGGAGGGCTCGTCGTCAGGTGGGGGGCACCTGGGTCTCGGAGTCGGCAGCAGGAAAGCCTGGGTCGCGCGGGGGGTGGGCGGGGCCTCCCTGGAAGAAGAAAATGATTTTTTTTAAAAAAATTTAAATGTCTTTTTTAAAATTATTTTTTAGTATATAATATTATTAGATAAGGTGCATCATAAGTCTCTTACACAAGCAACATCTTAAACGTTAAAATTCATCGAAAGATCATAAAGTGAACTATACTGATAAGATATATAATGAGATTTTACCATAGACTTTCCCTTTATAAAATTACGAAAATATTTTTTTTCATGCTAAAAAATGTCTTTTTTAAAGTGATCTATTAGTTTTTTTTTTTTTTTTTTTTTGGAACATAATGATCAATTGATATTTATTTTTTTAATTGATAGATTATGATTAATGAATGTTTCTAAATAAAAATTTAAGATCATTTGTTTAAATGGTGGTTTTAAAACGATCTATTTACTTAATCTTTTTATTTTTCTACTAATCAAAAAATATTTTTATTTTTCTCTAAGAAACAAATATTTATCTAAGAATAAAAGTACATTTCAAAATCTAGAGTAGGGTGATTTATTATTTCACATAACTCAATGCCTCAATACTATAAGAAAAGTGCTTAGTAAATTGGACAGCTAGTCTCCAAGCTAATGCATTTGTGACATTTTGATTCTTGTTGTTGTTCTTGTTATTATACTATTATTTGTAAATAAGATAATCTTAAACACTTAAAAATTGTATAATTTGATCTTTCTTTTTAATTTTTAAACAGAATCAATCACTAAACATCAGTGTTTGATCACTTCCACTTCCACTCTTTTGATTGTGAAATTTCTTTCATTTCAAATTTATTTAGCAAATTGTCATGTTAATAAAAGTTTAGAGAGAACTTATGAAATCCTATGTTTTTGTCTTGTGCCATATGCAAGAATGCCATAAATTTAACCCCTTTAAATATTTATATACGCCATAATATTAAAGTAGATAATTTTACCATTTCACAATACTAAGAATGTACTCAAAACATGACTCCACCTAATTTTTTCTTTTGATGTTTGTTCTTTCTTTTTTTTTTTTAATAATCAAGTGGTAAATATTTTTGGAGAAGATCATACAATCTAATAAAAATAAAAAGTAGGATATGTTATTATTGTGTATAATAATGACTTTACGATGTATAATATTGGTTTCCATAGATTAATTCTATAAAATCGTTATTTTTTGTTTCTTTTATGCATGTTACATGAAGAATAAGTGCTTTCAGACGACACTAAAATAACAGGGTCAATTTATATGTACGTGTACAATTACAAGTATTGCTATAAAGAAACTCCCCATGAGTTACTTTTAGTTTTTGCATATAGCAAAATACTCTGCTGTAGAAAGCTCCCGGTCTAATTCTGATCATCTACCAGCACTCTCTTTGTCAAGAAGGTAAAGAAAACAGTGTTTATATCAGAAAACTTTGAAGGAAAGTAGTAATCTCTGTTTAAAATAAAAAAAAATAAAACCCAAATTTTTGCAATTTGCCTTGCTTTTTCTCCCTAACGAAATAGTGAATTTGTACAAACGTTGGTGTGCAAGCCAGAAGAAAGCATTCATTCTCAAGAAAGAAAAGAAAAGAAAAATATATTATTAGGGCGAAATCTTAAAGTATTGATAATAATACAGTGAAAAAAACTGACTAAAAAAAAAAGAAAGAAGGTGCTTTACAAATTGACTGAGAGCAGCTATAATATGAACCCTAGTCACAAGTCACAACCCTCCAATAAACCAATGTAGACAGCTTCCACTTTATCAATACACATTCAACCCTTTTTTCTTGTCTTTTCTCTCACTTTTTTTTTTCCCGCCCCCCATTTCACAGTTCATTTCTGTTTGGTTTCAAGATACAAGTGCACACGAAGAAAATTTTTTCCGCCCTAACTGCATAAAATCTTCCTAAGTAACAATAGTCTTATGTCGCAATCTCGTCGACCTCCGAATTAAACACGAAACTTGGAAATGTTGTCGTAATATCCCTGCAATTAATTCAAGAAGTGAAACATGGATTACAATACTGTCACAGGTTCTAAAATGTTCATCTCCTAAAGGAAAGGTAAAAGTAATGTCTAACAAACCTCAAATATGGAAGGGTCATGATCTTTAACAATGATGGATTCTTGGAAACGAAGTTTTGCCATTCGGTTTTGTCGATTTTCCCATCTTGGTTGACATCAGCTTCCATGAAAGTCTGTCACCAGAAAACAAATAGCTTAGTTATAAATCAGAAATCTTCAAGACAAAATAGAGTAGAAAAAAGTAACTAGTAGTAATTTTAGCCGATGAAGATCTGAAACGAACAAATGGTAAAACTAGTAGTAATTAGACCCTTTATTTGCTGAACCTAAGTAAGAAAACATGTTCATTATTAAACTCAAATCGGTATCGTTTACTTCACATATATGCTTCTTTCATCCAAGCTATGCAGGTCTTCATTAAGAGAAGGATATAACTGGATTTTGAACTAATGATTAAACACTTTCGATAGAAGCACCAAATCTTAAATCATTTTAAGTGAACTTAGATTTCAATTAAGTTACTTTATCAAGGATTGTTTCAATGGTCTCATCGGCCAGTT
Organism: Ficus carica; assembly: GCA_009761775.1. Classification (NCBI taxonomy): domain Eukaryota; kingdom Viridiplantae; phylum Streptophyta; class Magnoliopsida; order Rosales; family Moraceae; genus Ficus; species Ficus carica. The sequence goes on along the minus strand of CM019750.1, from coordinate 13,729,491 downwards.
TCATTTCGGATTCACAAAGAAGTGCAATCAACATTTGTTTGACCTGCACATAAAAGAGAGATGCAAAAGCAGATAAAATCAGATACAGACAAAAAAAAAAAGATTGACAGAGAGAATAGAAGTACCCAAAAACTTTTATTTACCCTCGAATAATCATAAAAATGTTCAACTTGCCAATAGTAAACGTACATGAGAGAGAGAGAGAGAGAGAGAGATTAAAGCACTGAAGCTTTAACAAACAGTTAAGAATGTCAAACACGTACTATCGGTTGATGAAGAAAACTAAAACATTTCAAGAGATAGAATGACATAATCTACATGCTCTTATTAAAAAAATAATAACAATCTACATGCTCATGCTCAACCAGAACATATATATCAAAAATAATACCAACATACCTCTTGGCGCTCAATAAAGCCTGTATTATCCAAGTCGTAGAGTTTAAATGAAACTGCAATACAATTGTACATGTCAATTAGATCAACTAAAGCGAACCAACATAAAAATATAGAACATGGCAACGCAACATAGCAGTCTGCTCCGTGTAGTTAAATTATCTATCGTTTCAACTTACATTCAATCTTATCTTCCTGTGGAGCATTGGGATGGAAAAAATTAAGTGACCTAACAAAGTCACCAAAATCTATATATCCCTTCTGTTTCACATCAAACATATCGAAGATCTGCAAACAAAATCACTTAAATTTAAATGTTCATACCTAAGAATAGAAAGAAAGAGAATCCACCAAACTCATAGAATCATTGATTAAACATCACAACAAAATGCATATATATGTATTTATCGAAAACACAAAATACAATACCCGATTTGCGAAAAGGTTTTCTTTCTTCCTGTTTTTGAAAAGAGCCAACTGAAACTCTTCCTGCATGTACAAAAAGAACAGTTGGATAAGAATCACACTTAACACATATGAATACTGTGTTAGTCATTTTTCAAACAAAGATGCATAAAGAATAACATTTTTCATATAAACAAGCAGATTTTCTGAAGAAGAACCTCAAGTTCGTTAAATTTGATGTTAATTTTTTACCCATCATTTAAAAGAGCACATTTGCAAAGAACTATGAACAACTGTACTTGTCACCAGCAAGGAAAATAAGGAACTTTAAACGTAGCTCAATTCGCAACGAGAGAAAATAATCAAGAACCAGAACAATAAGCAAAGCCAAATAAGGAACAAACTCCCAACTCTACAAGGCCTTTGCGGAAGATACCTTGTTTATCAATCCATCATCAATGACAGAACTGCTGATGCTCTTGTATAGCTCAAACAAGGCTTCAACTTCGCTAACACTAACTGGAGATTAAAAATTAAACACATAATGAAAACTTGAAATTAACAAGAGAGACAAGGTAGCAAACTAGTAGAATGAGCCAATGAGCTCGTTTATTATGAATAACCGTTCTTGTGGCACTATCGCTTGAAAGGGACAGATTCTCAATTATTACATTATCAACCAAAAAATATGACATGATGAATCACTCATTTGCTTGCAAACTAGTCAAAAAAATTATCATGTTTTTTTGTGATCCACTGTCAATTATGAGTTCCATAGATATTATATGAATTCGTGACCGGTTAAAAAATCAGTAACGATGCATTAAAAAAAATTAAATCATGTTCTGAAGAGTGTAAAGACCTAAACAACTTGCGCAAAATGAAAGAGAAGAAAACTTACATGCTGTTTGCGATGCGAGGACAACCGGGTCCTCGTATCCGGGGAAAGGTCTCCTTCCAGTAGACTGAAAACAGCCCATTTACTTCAAGAATGAAGAAGGTACTGCTCCTAGGATGCTTCACTACAATTCATCATCAAAACCATCTTAACCTTGCAATTCCAAAATCGGAATTCAAAGATCACCATTGCAAACTACTCAGTGAATCAAGTAAACAAAATCACAAAACTTTGACTTGATTTGTACCCTCTTATATATGTAAATATATATATATATATATTATATACGCATACAAACATACATATGTACCGTCGCAAACTTGATACGTGACTTGAAGGGGGGAAAAAATACAATAATGATTAAAAAAAATTATGATCTCTTGTTACTCATTGGATAACGAACAACTTAAATCTTTCATCAGTGAAATCCGAGAGAGAGAGAGAGAGAGAGAGAGAGATAAAAAGCAAAGTAAATTAAGAATCTATCAACTTCGGAGATAAAATTATAAGAGAAAAATAGAAAAAAGAACAAAAATAAACAATTAACAGATTAAACTAAAATTATGCAGATCGAACATTAAAGTTCTGAACTTTCCCCTTCTTTTTCACACTTCAATTTCTCAATAGGAAAATCAAATCCAAGCCCTATGTAAAAAGAATAAAGAAAATAAAACCTATATTTCAACACATTATAGAGGAAATACAAATCAAAAACTGAATCATAAGCAGGAAAATTTCACCCCAGAAGATTGATAAAACTCATTAAGAAAAGAAAAAACAAACAAAAAGAAAAGACATGAGGAATGCAAAAGAAACTTACCGACCAAGAACTTAGCCGGAAAATGGCGGTTTACTTCACAATCACAGAAGAGAGAGAGAGAGAGAGAGAGAGAGATTACCAGCTAAAAAGTTCTAGGATTTGTTTGGGGGGGGGGGGGGGGGGGTGGGGAAGGGAAGCTGGAAAAGAGAGGCAAATATAAATAAATAAATAAATAAAATTTGATGTGAAAACGAAAATTCTTAGTGGGGACAGGAAAAATCAACGGCTGAGAATGAGTTTGACGAAGAAACTACAGAGATTTGTCTAACAGATACAGTAGAGAAGTTGGAAACGTAGCCCAAACCAAGAGGACGAAAAGAAAAGAAAAAGAAAGACAAGAAAAACTGACAAATCAATCAATACATGGACGCGAGTGAGTGCACGCGTCATGGGAGCGAGTGAGGGAAGTGGAATGATTTTTAAGTTTTAGTTTTAGTTTTAAGTTTTTTTTTTTTTTTAATTTTGGAATTTTGAGAAATGCCCAAATTGAATCAAATTATGAAACTTGTGAAGCCAAGAAATATTTTACCTTTTAAGTGCATGGTCTTGATTTGTTTGAAGGATTTGTCAAAGGAAAAAAAAAAATTAAACATACCTTTTTTTTTTTTTTTTTTTTTTTTGGGGTGAATCTAAACATACCTGTTGTCATCTCTTGTTGAAAAGCTTTAATCCTAAGAGGGTCTTGTTTCTATTTATATGTTTATAATTGGTTGGCATGTATATAATTAGAAAAAAAATAGAATCCGTTTAGTAAATGAGTTTGAGTTGAAAATTTTAAGTTTGAGCTGAAAATTTTTATTGAATTTTCAGAAAAGATAAAAACTTTTTCAGAAAAAAAAAACGAAAATTGAGATTAAAAAATACATTTTAGTTTGAGATGAGATTGATTACCAAACAGAGCAGTAGGGATGTATTTTGATTTTAAAATAAGAAAATACAAACATCAATATTAATCTATATGAACTCTAGGAATTCCTGATCATAACAAACAATCAAGGCTTATTTGATAGAGTTTTTGCTTTTGCTTCTAGCCAGCAGAAAAAAAGAAGTAAAAACTATGACTTCTCAGTAACTATTAGGAACTAAAGAGTTTTTAAGGTTAAAATGATCTCTAAAGTTCTAATAAGTACTAAAAATGTTAAATGAAGTTTACAATGTCTAATTTAAATTTTATTATAAGTTTTAAAGAAGTGTTTTTTTCCTGAAGTCACATTTTTTGACTTTGATAGAAAGCACTTCTAAAGGCTGGAAGCTCTTTTGATAGATCATCTAAACACTTGTAGAAAATGCCTTTGGACAGCTGCTTTTGGACCTGGGAAGCCAAAAACAGCTACTAGTAAGCTATGCCAAACAAGCCCTCAATTTCATTAGCAAACTCAAATGATGTTCATGGAGAATATGTATTTACCGAGTTTCGGAAACAAACACTTAAATAGATATACTAACAGCTGAGCACATGCATGACTCTTTAATAAAACCTTTTACAATCAAGGCGTGTTTACTAATGAGTAATCTAATTTGAGAAAATGAATTAAATTCCTGATTTTAAATTCTAATGTTTACTTTTATATTTGGGAATTAAATGACGTGGGTCTCACCTAAAAATAGAAGATTAATTTCCTTGATAAGGGGAACTTGTCTTCCACCCATTACCTACGGAAATAAATTCATTTTAATAAATTCATTCCCCTAAAAACTAGAAAGTAACTAATGTTATACCAAATATACCCATATTCTTATTTAATTATTTTTTTTATTTAAGGATAATTTCCCAACTACATTAAATATTCTAACTTTTAGAAAGTAAACAATATAATAGGAAATTAATTCCTCGTAAATAAATTTCTTAATAGATTAGTAAAAAAAATTATCTAATTTTGAAATTTAATTTCATGTAATTTAATTCCTTTTTTCATAAAAATAATTTTCTATTTTTAAAATTTCCTATAACTAGACGTACCTTCAATGAAAAATCTAATCTATTGAAATTGAGAGAAGAACCATGTTGTTAATGATATCGGAGAAGAAGCAAATGTCATAGAGAACCATTCAAATCCTTCCACAAAAACCCATTTCATTGGCGAGTAATTCATGATTATCTTGTAATAATGATCATATGTTGGAAGATTGTTTTATTTTTTATTATTATTATTTTTTAAGACTTTTTATGTTGAAGACTGAAGTTTGGGAGACGAATTGTTATGAAATAGTAAGAAAGTGATGTTGAGCTCAGATTTTTTTTATTTTATTTTGGGATAAAATTTAGATTTGGTACGTTATATGATTAGTATCTGTCATTAGCATTTCTATTCGGCAAAGCTTCTTCTTCTTATTCTTCTTCTTTTTTTTTTTTTTTTTTTTTTTTGACGCATATTGGGCAAAGCATTTTTAGGCAAAAAGTCATTTGCTTTTAAACCTAATTACAGCCTTTTCCCTCAAAAAAATTTCAGCCTTTTCTCTTTCTTTGAGGGAAAGAAGTGAAAAACATTGTTAAATAAATAATTAAAATAAATAATAAGTTTTAAAAATATTTAGAATAAATAACAGTAAATAACAAAATTTATCAACTAAATAATTTATTTATCTTTTGTAAATATGTTATTTGTCTAATAAATTACTTTATAAATTATCTATATGCCTAGTAAATTATCTATTTAACTAATATATTGACTACTTACTTCAAATATTTTAACACTTTATTATTTATTTTAATTATTTTTATAAAAATGCTATTTACTACATTTTTTTTTTTTTTTGCATTTTTCTCTTTTAGGAAATAATATATCAATTCCGTTAAAAAGATTCAAATTCAAAAGGGATGAATTATTTGATCTCATGATTTTAATAACGACATGGGAATGTCGATCCGATCATTTTCTTTCAAATAATGATTAGATTTTAAAAAAAAAAATGGATAGTTATTTTTAAATTCAAGGTTCAGGATTTTGAAATATTTTTATATACAAACAAATCTTTGTTATTATTAGCCAAAAGCTCCTGGACCTTTCTTATTATCTTAAGTTCTCTCTCATTATCTTAAGTTTTTGTCTTCTTTTCTAATTTGAATGTCAAGATTTCAATTTTACATCTTATGTTATTATAAAATTTAAATTATAATTATAGATATAATCTAATGATAATTTTACATCATCATATAATGAAGAGTTCGATTCTTTCATTCTCATATTATATATATATATATATATATATAATATTACTAAACCATACCTGTAATGATCATGCTATGTTTAGTATGTTGCTTCAAAAAAAAAAAAACCAACTTTAAAGATAATGTTGATTTTACATTTAGGATGCATTATAAATTGAAAATTAAAAAATAATCTGGGAAAATGGGGACAAAACAAGAAAAAACAAGAAAAATTATCAATTTAAAATAATGCTTTAATGGAGCCACAGAGACTCGAGACAACTGTCAGCATGACTCAAACAAGCTTGATTAACAATTGTCAGCATGACTCAAACCAGCTTGATTATCATGATACCAAGCATCTATTTAGATCATAGATTTAAATTCACAATTTAAATAACAAATTTAATTTTTGTAAAAAAAAAATATAATAGAAAATTTTGAAAAAATAGGTTCAAAACGAGATGTCAAATGGGAGCTAAACTTGTGACAAATCCATGTAAAATCTACGACTTTTTTTTTTTTTGAACCGTAAGATTTTACTGTAGGTGTGTGTGAATTGTTAGAATCATATCAAAATATACTTATAAAAATACCCTATTGATAGAATATTTTTTTTCAAACCCTATAAAAAAAAAAAATTCTCAAATTTTCTATAAGGCTTCCCATAAATCATCATCCAATACAACGTCATATTCATTGTTCCTTGAATGAAGCTTCTTAACTTGCTCTTATGTACGTAAAGGGGACCCGAAAAATACTCTTGGAAGTCATGATCAACAATTCCCCACCATTAAATAGGAGGTTGGTCAATTTTCAATTGCGAAAATCCGGTGAGGAGACAAAATGAAATAGCACAAAAAATAATAAAAGTTTAGTTGACCTTTATTGGTATTCGGTTATATAATGGTAAAAGTTGGCTCCACAGCCAACTCTTTTGACAAAGGCGTCATTATTTGTCAAGAACTACAATTCATAAAAAAAAAAAAAAAAATTAGTTCACATTTTTTACACAATTCTTACTTTAAACAAGATTCAAAACCTTATTTGTCAAGTTAATCATTATATTTATGCTTTTTTACATTTATAGTTAATCATTATATTAAAGTTAATCATTATATTCAAAACCTTATAGTTCACATTTTTTTTATACAATTCTTATTTTAAACAAGATTCAAAACCTTATGTGTCAAGTTAATCATTATATTTATGTTTTTCTCGGGTAGGTACTCCTCACAGATATGAGCGTTAGATTTTACTCAAATCACGTCAAATAAAATCCAATAGAAATTCGACAGTTTAAAACAACGATATCCTACCAGCTTTGTCATCATTTTGTCAAGGTGGACATAGATTATTAGGTCAAGTTTTGAAGTCTGTCTAGAACATTTTTTTTTATAAATTTTTTTGGTTGCTTTTCTTGTCCGTTTTTCTAGTTGAAAAGCATGACCATCATGGTGTTGTCACAATAAGATGTACATAACAATGTCTCGATCCCTATCAATGCACATTTCCGAAGTTTTTGTCACAAGTTAAATATGATAAGATAATAAAGAAACTTTTTTTTTTTTTTTTAGGAATGCTAAGGAAGAGATGTGCCTCCAACCCAATCTTTTTACAGTCGTCAATTTAGATCATACCCAAAACATTATCAATCTATTCCATAATTAAGACTGGAGAGAGGTCTTATGGAAATTTCATAAGAATCAAACCTGGATGAACGAAAAAAAAAAATAAATAAATAAGGTGCTACACTCCTTTGCCACGTCCATCCCGTGGGTGTTGATAATAAAGAAACTTACAACTTACCAAGAATATTTCCTAAAATAAAGGAAGATAATTACAAGAATAACTTTACTTTTATTTGAAGCATTTATTGGAAGTTACTTTTTGTGAACTACATTTCCATCCAAGGAGGGAGCAAAAAATAAGTAAAAAAAAAAAAAAAAATCATTACGTCATTAAACTAAATTAGATCTTAAAATGTAAAAAATAAATTACAGAGCTTTTTTTTTTTAAGGTAAGTAGGTATTCTTTTAATAATTTAGCAAATTAAAAATTAAAACTGAATTGAGAAAATCAGGAACTTAAAGATAACAAGAAGTGAGGAACTAAAAGCATAAGGACAAGTGACATGCGTCGCTTTATTAGTAGATCTATTAGCAAACCCAACAATATAAGGAAAAAAAAAATAATATAACATGATTTATTGAGTAAAAATAAATAAATTACTTTATATAATATTATTAATTAGACATTATTTGAGACATAAAAAATTAAACTAAGAGATTTCAATCTTTTAATATATTATATTATACATTTCCCATTCTAGAAAAATAATAAGGTCATTCAATGCATATGTAACAGGAGTGCCTGTGTATAATCCGGATGACCTTTCATATATATATTTGTACACTTTTTTTTTTTGGTTGAAGAATCTATGTATAGATGTAGATATAATAAAGAAAACCACTTATTTATGAACTCGTTTACTTACCTAAAATTTTTGTAGCAAATTTGCTTATTTTTGTCAATGATTCAATTAAAACCCTATCCATACATTTATCAAAGAATATACGTGGCACATAATGTAACCCATATACACTAGGTCACACACACATGCAACATGTACGAAATGTCAATAATATTATTTAATTTTCATGAATATTAATTTAAAAGAAAATATATGAATTTTAGACATTTGAATTTATTGTTATTATTATTTTTTGAGTAGTTTGAACGTTTCTTTGTTGGTGTAGTTGGTACATAGCATACACCCACAATTCTACCATTTTTGGTCATATCAATTTAAGTCCTAACAAATAAAATACCATAAAATTTATTTGTAATCTTTTATTCGTTTTTTTAGTGGAAACCAAATCTTTCATTTAGCAAAATGTCAAAGCAAAACCGTCGCGACGATAAGAGGTTGACACATTAGATCGATTTTAGACAAATCCAAGTGTGATGATGACTTTTGAAAATGTGATTTAATTATTATAATATAAAATTACCTGTTAATTAATTGTTGATACTTGACGGTATTAGTGATGCTTTGCTTGTTCCTTTCTTGGTGTCTAATAAATTGTGACTTTTTCATTTCATAATTTCTTTTAACATATAAATACTTTTCTAATGCTCATATGTTTTTATTATAAATGAAAACCATTTTTAATTAATTTTTGAAAAGTATATATTTTTTAACTAATGGGTTGTACTCTTTGTCGGATTTGAGATCGAGTTGGCTTCCAAGAGCAAGTGTTATTGCTTGTCAATGTTCAGGGACACTTTATTTTATTTTATTTTGGGGTTGAATAAATAATATGAGTGGGACTTGTCATGAAGATAATAATTAAGAAATTAAAAATTCTAAGTGGTTCTAGTTTATTCCTAAAAATAAACAGAAAAATATAGGGTTCTATAAATGGAAAAGACTGTGATAAATTCTTATTTAAAAACCTTACTGGTAGAGTTCATTTTATAGATCGTTTGATGAATTTTAATGATTAAGATATTATTTGTGTATAATAATTATGATGCACCTTAACTCATAGTATTATAGCCTAATAAATTTTAAAAAAAAAAACCCAACGTTCCACCATCACCACCCCCTCTTTCCTGGCTGGCCCTCGACATGTGAAACCACCCCCCACTCCCTACCTCTGGCGAAAACCAACCACCCCCCAGCACCAGATCCGCCCTGCTTAGGCCCCCCGGCGCCACCCCTTCCTGCCGTGCCCAGCCCCCGGCGACGGGACACCCCCATATCAGATCCGTGTGACCCAGACCCACCCCAACCCCCCCCAACCCGCCCAGACCCGGCGACGCAATGACCCCACCCCCTCCCCCTTCACGCCTAGACCCCGATGATGGGACACGCATGCTAGATCTGCCCGACCCAACTCCCCCCCCCCCCAACACAACCTCTGGCGAGAATCCCCTCTCCCTTGGACCTGCATGAACCTCTGGCGAAATCCAAACGAAGAAGAGTTCAATTTTTTTAATTTTTTTTAAATTTTTTTTCCTACAATCCTATAAATCAGGGCTTATTTTAGTTATTGTTCACCCTTTATATCTTATTCATTTGATTAACTTTAAATAATTTTAGATGATATCTTATCGATAGAGTATATAAAAAAGTATATATCACATATCCTCCCTTCTATAAACATATAAATATTTGATAGAAACGGACAAAACTGTTTTCCTCTTCTAGATCTCCCAAACCAGCAAAGATATGGAGCCCTTTGGCACATGTCCAATCAAGCCAAGCCACATAAATGAAAATATAAGATCAAATGGAGTTCATAGAAATCTGTGATTGATTTTATTTTATTTTTTAATAGGTCTAAGTTAAACATAAAGGCCAAAAAATTATTAGGATCTCTAAGGTTTTTTTTTTTTTTTTTTTTTTTTGTCGTTAGATGATTAAGAAATAAAAAAAAAAGTTCTAAGATGTTGAAAAAGAAAAAAAGAAACGAGGTAAAGCATACAAAAAAAGAATATGTGATGGAAGAAATGAAATTGTTTTTCTTCTATGATAGAAAGAAAATTAAATGATTCGTTGGTCTTTTGGTTTTAGTTTTTTTAGTTAATTTTTTTTAAAAGTAATTTAGCTATTAACGGAAGCTGTATTAAGATTTTTCTCTAAAATTCTCCAAATTTGGAGTGATAAAAACTATGGGACCTAAGAATCTTTTTCTATTTCTCTCTCCTATCAAACAATCTACAACCAATTTGTTTTCTCTTTCGGAAATCTCTCAACTATTTCTTTTCCTTTAGCTTTTCACTTCTTCCAAATATAATGTGAATATCAGATTACGGTGGAAAGATAAACAAGCATTAACATCCCAAAAAATTATATCTTTTTCTATAGGAATAGGTCTTGAAAGTTAGGAACGGACAAGCAATATGTCACCAACTGGAAGTTTTTCTTATGAAAGTTAGGAACGGACAAGCAATATGTCACCAACTGGAAGTTTTTCTTACCGAATAAATAAACAAATAAAAATAGATCAGCAACAAAAACAAAATGAGACAAGCTGACATAGCTGAGTTTCCTATATTTTCGAGTAGTTATTCAGAAGAAAAGATGGGGAACCAAAAAAAAAAAAAAAAAAAAAAAAGCTGAGTTTCCTATGTCAAAATAACTCATTTTATGGTGTTCAACATTAATTACTTACTAGGTCATTAGTTCTATTAAAAAATTAGAGTTCTGTAGAGCGATTTCCAAATATTAAATTATTCTCGAATCATATAAAAACAAAGCAGTAAAATAAATTTATTGAAATCTTATTGAAAATTAACAGCTAAAAAATGCATGCTTTTATTAGAATACTTCTTTTATGCCCTTCTTATGGTGCATGTTTATATTCATTTATATGAGATATGGTGAGCAACTCTCACTATGATGTGTGTATGGTTGACAATAAAACGTGATTTCACTATTTACAGCAATTCAATTTCAATCCAAATTTAAATTTTCACTTTTTAAAAATTCGTATCGAACTCATTTTTTATCTTTACACTATTCTAATTCAACTATTACATTTGTTTTGAATACATTTTATTTTGATGTCAATATTATAAATTAAAGATTCAGATATTATCAACCATATAAATGGACTCCCAAAGGACAATAATTGAACTATAAATAGTGCCTAGCTATTACTTAAAAAAGAGGTTTGAAGTTTGCGAGTTGACAGCAGTGGTTTTACTTTCGATTTGCAATCTCAACTTGTCAACTTGTGTTGGCTTTCATTCGTGTTCTGTGGCAGTTTTAGGTTTGCGCTAGGTTTAACTGTTTTTGTTTTTGTTTTATCCTGTTTCAGTAGTTCTACTTGATTTATATCTTATCTTCTTCCTCCTTTTTTTTATTTTTTATTTTTTATTTTTATTTTTTCCTTTTCTTTCATATATAGTTGTGTTGATTCTAGCTTTACTATAAATGTTATGTTTGATAGGGTGGAAAGGAGGAATGAATAAAGTGAGGTGAGAAAATAGTCGTTTGATAAAAAGGATAAGAAAAGAGAGAGAAAATATGAGATAAACAAATTGTAGCGTGGTTCACAATTTTTTATCCTTTTAAAAGTGGGTAGAAAACATAAGTCCGCACAAAAATAACTAAAATTACTCTTTAATGCTCACTTTTAAAGAGAAATAAAATAAATAAATGAATACTATAGTAATTTTACAAATCTATCATTTTTCTTTCCTTTTTAAATACTAAACAACCTAAAAGAAATCTGATTTATTTTTTTTCATTTTCCATATTTTTTAAGTTTTTTTACTTTCTTATATTCTTTCCTTGATACGAACGGAGTGAAAATCTGATTGAAAGCTTCGCCGGCTTCTCTGACTTGATTCTTCTCTGAAGGCTAGGTCAAGTATCCTTCCACCAACTTAAGGGATGGAGAATCACATGCATAACAAAGATTACAGATTTTAAACGAGGACAATAAGATTTTCACATGCATATATCTATTCATAAGATCAGTTTTAAAACATAGACTAGGAACAACTTGTTATTATTTTTTGCTTTTATTCTTAGATAGTTAAAAAAAAAAAAAGTGTGAGATATAAAAACTCTAACTTTTCAATTAGTATTAGAAAACACATTTTAAAAAATATATAAGATGTGATTGACAAAGTTTTTTAGAAACTGCTTTTGACTTTTTAGATCTAAAAATTGTTCTGATAAGTGTTTGGATTATATAACAAAAGTGCTTTAAGTCAATATGGCATCTAAAAAGAGCTCTTTTGATTATTTTATAAGAGTTTCAATAAGACAATATAAATTTCATTTTAACATTTTTATTACTTATTAGAAAATTTTAAAAATCATTTTGATCTATTAAAAAAATGGTTCCAGACACTTATTAAAAAATCATAGCTTTTACTTCTCTTTTTTTACTGACTAAAAGTAAACGCAAAAACTCTACTTAACATGTTCTTAATAAAACAGAAATAATGTTTAGAAAAAAGAACCTTATTAAATTTTGATTACTGCAAAGGGCGTCAACTCCAATCCCGACTTTTGAGTACTATAACCTTATTAAATTTTGATTACTGCAACGAACGTCAACTCCAATCTCAACTTTTGAGTACCAACTCACTTGGCAGTGCATTGTCATTTTTTCTCTAATAAATGTAATCTTTTAATTTGAAGATTTACCAATAAAAAAATGACAACACATATACCGAACTGATGTACCTAGTATTTTTCTAAAATATTAATACAAATTTTAAAGTCTTTTTAAAAGAGTGTTCTTGAGGATCTATATTTTATTATTTTTATACCCTTGGAGGGTGTTTCGAGAGATGTTTGGAGACGGTGTTTGCCATCTAGTTACAAACATATGTTTGACGATGTTTTTGATTTTCCAACGAAACTTTTGCATATGTCTACAGTAAACTCAAACTTTAAAATTCCATAATTTTGTTATTTTAAGTCGAAATAAGATATTTTTTTATATAAAAAAATAGTTACATATAATTTCGAGAGAAACGAAATAAGATCCATATTAATATTTTTTCCAAACACATTTCAAGTTTTTATGCTTGTTCACTCGAAACAGTTTTTTTTTTTTTTTTATAACCAAATGCACATTTTCAAAATTCAACTTAACTCTAATCAAAATATTTTCAAAACTTCATCTCCAATTATTCCCCAATCCGCCAAAAACAAACAGTTCTTACAAGTAGATGTTGAGAAGCAATCGGACGTTGAATTCCACGTTTGGTCTGAAACAGAATTTGTATTAGGTTTCAGTCATCCAAACTAGACTTCAAGTGATAATTGGCCCAACTTCAAAGCTTTCAGTGATCCAAACATTGAAGCCCAACCTAGTACGGATGAATAGTTCCTGATTTCACTTTAAACAATATGTTCAAAAAGTCGTTCTTGTGAAATTTCATCATATGAGCCCAAGTTTGAACCTCAGAAAATATAATAAAGTAAATCGATTACAGTAAATTAGGTTAAGGAGAAAAAAATTAGCATTTAAGAAAATGCATAAATCTTTATGCTCCTCTAATGATCCTCTATATTTTCCTTTTTTGGTATGAAATTTGTTGAGAATGTTATTGGAAAAAAAAATGTCATCTCTAATATCATATAGTTAGAAATGGAGATCGGATATGATGTTTCAATTTTCATATCTCATTAGTTATCAAAATACTAAATATTAAGAAGAAACTAAATATTAAAAAATACTTAACAATTAACTAAGTTATCAAAAATAAATTAAATGGATAATCAATATAAAAAATGATCCTAATGTCTTAAAGTCCATACTTTCATATTACACTTGTTAAAATGGCTGAAATCATGCGCTTAGAATACTATATTCTTTGCGCGTGAATAAAATTGACCTTTTTATATTCACTTTTTGTCTGATCAAAAGGTCAATTAAATTGTTGAGATGGGTTCCAATCCATATAATCCCATTCATTTCTATTCAAAGCCTTGAATTACGGGACCTCCAAAATCACTATAGATGAGACTTATACATGGAATTGAATTGAATCCAACAAACAAACAAACAAAAAAATTATAAATAAATGTAACCTAAAATTGTATTTGTATTGTTAAGGTGGGAGAATATAAGCCACAAAAAAGGTAGAGGAGGACAAATAATAAATAAGAATATATAGAAAACAAGTAACTCCTCTCCCTGTCTCTCTCTAGACCACTTGAGGTGACCAACAAAGTTTGTTCTAAATTTTAATATATCCAAATCTAGTAATATATACTTATCCAAAAAAAAAAAAAATCTAGTAATATATGATATACTATGTGGTTATGTAATTAAGCTTTTTTTTTTTCAACCTATAGCACCTCTTCCTCAAATCTTGGTATCAGAAGCTACCAAATCTATATATAATATATAAAATCCTTCTTCATATTCATTTTAACTTTCGGTGATCGACCTTTGTAAGGATGGGGACAACTCCTAATATTTTATGTACATTAAAAAAAAATACACTAAAATTGTGGAGCATTCCAATTGGGATGCATATTAAAAAAAAAGAAAAAAAAGAATCCGAGGGGTTAAAAAAAATGTCAAATAGTCGACAGACAGACTAGCCTACTTTGTCTCTTGTAGATGGACCGTATAACACCTGCTTAACTCTCATGAGTAGCAAGTGAAATAATTCATGTTTTTAACATATAGTATTAAATCATGACAATACATATATGCGGCACAAATATTCGACAAGCGACCGTAACAATGACACAATGAGGCTACAATAAAGCAAGTCATGGGAAATAAGTTTGCAAAAGAAAACTATTTCTTTTATTTCTTTATTTTTATTATAAATAAACTACTACTTGTATTGAAAGAGTGAATATATACATGCTAATTCTCATATCACACTGGTGGTATTAATCTTTCATGACTTCCCAATTGACCTCTCTCTAAAGAGCCTTTTAAGCTCTTCAGCTTTAAAAACAAGAAGCAAATGCATTATGAGAGAGGGCGGGCGGGAGGGAGGGAGGGAGAGAGAGAGAGAGAGAGAGAGAGAGAATCACACAATTGGTCAATAAAGACTAAAGAATCACTCAATTGGTCAAAGACTAATTTGGGGTTGGGTATTTTGGCACGCAAGTTTAATCATAGCCTTTCAATTTAGACCACGGAATCAAAATCAATCGGATTAATTTTAAATTTGACCTCTAAAGAATAAATCTTGGTTATTTTGCCTTTTATTATACAAAATGTAACAAAAATCTCCCCTAAACTTATTACAAAATTAAATTCGGTACTTTTGTCATCAAACGTTAATTTATAAACAATTTTTATCATGTATGATTGTTGGGTTACAAATACGTGATTAAAATCGTTATATAAAAATGCTCCTGATTACCGACTAGTTATGTGATTTACATATGAATAAAACCCCTTAAAATTGAGGTTTTAGTGAAAGAAGCAACAAAGTTGCAACACATGATTAGTTAAGGGGCTAGTTTTGTTTCATCTTAAGTTATAGGGGACAAGGTGAGACAAATCCTATTTTTTAGGGACCAAATTTGAAATTAACCCAAATCAATCAAGACTAATGTGCCATGGCAAGATGTAGATTTCCTAAGCTAGGGTCCACCTCTTGCAAGTGTAACGACCGATGGTTATGATTTAAGATGATCATCATGATCTTTTCTCTACGGCTCACCTCTTGTAGGTGCAGCAACCAAAGCCTTTATATATATATATATATATGTATATATATATATTATGGAGTAATTCTAAAAATCACCACTAGTCACAATAATATGCGTCTTACTCATAGATCAAGTGGATCAGAATTGAACCTAGAAATACAATGGGCATTACTTCTCATGATGAATATGGGTTTTCCGTATAATAATTGTTTAAAAACTTAACTTGTCATGATTTTAATATTGAGAATGGTTCAATGATGTGGAATGCTAAACTAACTTTGCATTTTTGGGATTCATTTAAGAGATTTTTACTTGGAGAAATTATAAATTTTTTGTTAATGTTTGAAATCATAAAAAGTTACATACACGCATGCAATTTGGTCAAAATTGGTGTTCTTTAGCGTCAAATGAGGAGGAATTTACACTATTACAAGTCACAGGGGTTCTACCTTTTAGAATGGGAGGGAAAAAATGGACAAGGATGTTTCTCTCTTGATGCACCAACCCTTATCCCTTGAGCAAATCATTAATGTAGAGGGAATTTTAAATTATTAGCTCCTGCAATCTCTTTTTTTTTTTTTTTTTTGGCTCCTAATACAATCTTAATATATGAAGACAACAAGATTTGTCTTTCATTGATAGTTATAAATATAATCATTTAATGGTATCATTTTCTAAAAATCTACTAACAGAATTCAGTACACAAATATGGAAGTGAAATGCATGGGTTTTTTTTTTTTTAACAAAAAATTATTCCAAAATATAAAGAAAATAAATCATAAATCCACACACACACACTACCAGATGACTCGCCTCCTCTAACAGAGTAAAACCTCCAAAAGGTAAAGTCCGCATGCCAATCACTAACACACCTGAAAACGCCTCACGATAGATGATGACAATCCCCATCCACAATTCTAATATGATTCCCCTCTTCATTCGTTGATGATACAAGCCCCATTACAAAATCAGTATCTGATTTACAGATTGAAATTTGATTGTCAAAGACCTGAAAATATACCGAACCTCCGATTAATAATGCTCTTTTCTATCTCTTGCACTCACCCTCTCTTCTTTGTAGGGCGGGATCAATTCATGAATGAAACTCGTTAAAAATTAGGAGGCCTAGTGACATAATGTAATTAAGTTTAGGTACTATTTATCAAAAGAAAGAAGTTTAGGGTGTACTCCATAGGATTTTACTATTACTAATTGTATTTTATTTTATTGAGCAATAGACCTAAGGTCATTTGGTTATTAGATTTAGGGCTACCAACCGTTTTGCTAGACCCACTCTTTGCTTGTGCAACTGTCCCATGACTAGTTAGTCTATTAGGCTAATCCAACCAACGGTGGGACTAAGAAAAATAGTTTAATATTAAAAGCTAAAGTGGTGTCTACTGCTCATTTGCTTATATATAATATTGCTAGTTATAGCTCCCATATTTTCAACATAATATATGCAATATATGTATAAACTATAACATGATATTTATTCAATACAATAAAATATCATTGAAGATGATCCTCTTGAAAGGACGAGAACAAGTCATAACATATCTGTTGAACTTGGAGTTAAAGATTGAGTTAGTAATTCTGTTAGTCATTTAATCAAGGAATATTGTCTAATTTTCGTATAAAAACTTTTAGGGCCCCGTTTAGGAGACATTTGAAGATGGTATTTTGAAAATTGAGTTGGAAATATGTGTTTAAGAGAAAAAATTTTGAAAAAATTCTGTGATGTAGAAAATAGTGTAAAAATTTAAAATACGCTTGGAAAAAAATATACAAAATGGATCTTGTCTTGTTCCTCTCGTCATTATAAGTATTTTAACATAAAAATCATCTAATTTCGATTTAAAATAAGAAAGTTATAAAATTTAAAAATTTAAATTTAAAAAAAAAAAAAAAAATTAATATAAAGTTATAATTTTAAAATTTAAATGCCGAAACTTCCATCTTCAAATGGCACTAGGCCCTACATACTCCTCTCTATGGCATTGCGCGTTGTGTGGGGTGTCTTTTTTCTTTTTTTAATATTGCCACGTCACCAAAAAAGGGTAATTTGGTAATTAGAGGAGTCCACCAACCATTTTTCGGTGGACCCCACAAAACCCAGTCCGTTAGATCCAGTAGCAATCCACTGACAAGTCGGTCCTTTCGGCTGAGGCACGGACAGACAGAGGCACAAAAACACACACAGTCTGAAAACGTCGGGGAAGCATAAATGGAATTTCCGAACCAAAACCCACATCATCAACCATCCATAATTGGATAATCTTCTTCTGATGTGTCAGTCCAACACTCACTATACTACAAAACTACTGACGACAACGCAACACCAGTTTCTTTCCTTTCAGTTTCCCCACAATTCAATCCACAACCTGGGACCTACCACAAAAAAAAAAAAACCCATCAACGAGAAATAAAAGAATTATTTACATTTATGTCTTTAAATTTTATGATTATTTTTACTTTATCAGTTAATCTTTAAAAACTCTAATTTTATCATTTGAATTTTAAATTCGCTTCACTTTTTCATTAGAATTTCAGTTTAAAAACAGAAAAAAAGAAGAGTCAATACAGTTATGTGGTATTTTTCTATTTATTTTTAGTAAAAATCTTAATAGAATGGGTTTAGCTAAGACTAATTCACCTATTTTTTCTGTATGTTTTTAACTAATATTTCAGTAAAAATGATAAATGAGACAATTTAAAAATTTAAGTGGGAAAAGGGAAGTTCTTAAAGTTCGTGAACAGAGTACGAATGATTTTATAATTCAGATGGTGTAGACGAGACTAAATCTTAAATAAAATAAAAATTAGATTACATTCATCTACACCCCTAAACTTCAGGGTCATTTCGTACTAAGCAACCTGAACTTTAAAATCTCTCATGTTACCTCTAAATTTTGAACTAGTCCCACTTAACCTCTTCTATTAAAACTTCAATTAAAAATAAATTGGAAACAAGTGAGTTAAATATAGTCATGTAATCTTTTTTCATTTTTTGTTAGTAAAAATCTTAACATGATGAGTTTAGCAAGACTAAATTTATTATTTTTCTGTCTACTTTTAACCAAATTTTAATAAAAGGGGTTAAGTAAAACAAATTCAAAATTTCGAGGGTAAAGTTAGTGATTTTAAAATTAAGAAGATAAAATGGAAATAACCTAAAGTTCAGGGTATTGATAAGAATAATCTATAAAAATTCTAAATGGGAGGCACAAATCGGAAAGCGACTGAACCTGTGGGGCCAAACTTAAAAAACAAAAGCACCGCGTGTCTAACGGGCAGTACTTGTCAGACACAGAAACAAGAAAACTGACCATCTTTGCGAGCGACACTTAGAAGGGACACTTCCTTTCTTCGCATACGTGTCTTTTAGTTCTTCCTTCCCATATTAGATTTTCTCTTTTCGATTTGTTTTTACTTTTTTTTTTTAATATTTAATTTTTTGGTTTTTTTGGCTATAAATAAACGAGTTGGGCTTTTGGTATCATCTGTTAGGAGGTTTTCATTTTGGAATTTTTTTTTCCCCCTCATCTGGGTTTTTTGCCTTTTCTCCTTTCTCAACTTAAGATTTTGGGAATTTGGTCCTTCCAAAAAAATAACTCTATTTCTGTCTTCTCTTTAGCTTTTGTCTATAAACTTTCTATTGATTTGAATAATCTTTGGAATTTGTTTGGTGGGTGGGTCCTTTTTTTTTTTTTTTTTTTTTTTTTGGGATTGTTTTTGCTGCGGGGTTAGAGTTGCAATGGAGGAGAGGTATGAGCCAATGAAGGAGCTTGGTTCTGGGAATTTTGGAGTGGCCAGGCTAGTGAGGGATAAGAAGACAAAGGAGCTTGTTGCAGTCAAATATATAGAAAGAGGAAAAAGGGTAATTTTTCTCTCTTTTTTTTTTTTCTGTTCTTTTCCTTTCCTTTTTTTTTTTTGGGGGTCAAGAAAATTATGTGCTGAAAATTGTGCAAATGTTGCTTATTAATTATCTTAATTTTACAGATATTTTAGTTTACAATGACATGTCTAATTTTGAGGGCTTCATTGAAAAGAAAAAAATTTATTATCTATGGTGGTGGGTTTGGAGAGCTACCCAAAACTCTAGCTATTAAAATCTTCATAGATGATAATAGAGATACAACTACAAATTTGAGGGTTGAATTTTAAGAACTTAATTTAAGATGGATCATAGTACAGATTAATAGATTGGACTCAAAGACAGAACTACCTATTGTTGACCTCCTAATTGACTTTTGATTTTAATTGGTTGTGTGAAATACCTTCACAAAAACGTGCTATTATCTTTTGTAAAGGCATGGTTTCTCAAGATGCTTCGATGCATATGCATTGCGTTCTCTTTTCACGGGTTTTACCTAATTTTTTATTTAAATTTGTATTTTACTGTTATTAAGAAATGAAAAGTCCATGATTCGAATCCTGGATTATACACTTGAGCCATGAGCTGTAAATTCGCTAAGATTTTGAATCCGACTTTGGTTGCAGATTGATGAGAATGTTCAGAGAGAGATTATAAACCACAGGTCCTTGAAGCATCCAAACATTGTCAGATTCAAGGAGGTGAGAAAATCTTATACTCGTTGTAGGTGAAATGAAAATATTTAGGGGGTGTTTGGAGGAGTTTTTCCAAATACATCTCCAAATTGTTTTTTTCCCTTTTTTTCTTTAACTTCAAACTACTTTTCACTATTCATATTTCCATATGTTTATAATAAACTCAAATTTTAAAAGTTCATAACTTGTTTATTTCAAATCCAAATGAGATTATTGTTATAAAATTATATAGAATTTCAAGAGCAATGAAACAAGATCCATATTGATATTTTTTTCCTCAACACAATTAAAGTTTTTACACGTTTTCACACTAAACGGTTCATTTTTACCAAATGCACATTTTCAAAACTCAACTCATCTCCAGCCTCCAATACACCATCTCCAAACATCTCCCACAGACGGGCCCTAAAATGAAAAGAGCTGAAGCTGTTTATAAGGAGGATAGGCTTGAAGAAATCTGTTTTCGTTGTAGGTCTGCTTGACTCCGACACATCTAGCCATTGTGATGGAATATGCAGCCGGCGGTGAACTTTTCGAACGGATATGCAGTGCTGGTAGATTTAGCGAAGACGAGGTTGGTTTGTATGTTTTTTTTGACATGCAGTGGTCAGTTTCTTGGCATATCGAGCATCTAAATTGTTCGCTCATGTCTTTAATGGCAGGCAAGATTTTTCTTCCAGCAGCTAATATCTGGAGTCAGTTACTGTCATTTCATGGTATGTTTCTTAGTTTTTCGTATTTCCTTTCTGTTTATATGCGTAGCTTACACTCCTGTTCTTAATAGAAATCCGTAATTTTGCTGCAGCAAATTTGTCATAGGGATCTGAAACTGGAGAACACACTCCTGGATGGAAGTCCAACGCCCCGTCTTAAAATATGTGACTTTGGTTACTCCAAGGTCAATGATCTTTCTTTTGATCACTAGATGGTTTTCGCCGTCTTTCGGATGTGTTTGTTTCTGAGTCCTGACTTAAAAATTTTGTGTAGTTTTTATCCACTATACTAATTTGCAGTAACATTTCATTCTTTGTAGTCTGCTTTGTTGCACTCGCAACCTAAATCGACTGTTGGAACGCCCGCGTACATCGCTCCTGAGGTTTTGCAACGAAAAGAGTACGATGGCAAGGTACCAGGTTTTCTAAAGTTTTTGTTGGTTTATTGGACTTTCTAGTTCAGGTACATTGCAAAAATTCTTAACAAATTTGTAAGATTATTGAAGTGGAACTAACTTGGTAGAGCTTATAGATTGCGGATGTTTGGTCCTGTGGTGTCACGCTGTACGTGATGTTGGTCGGAGCTTATCCCTTTGAGGATCCAGAAGATCCTAGAAATTTCCGAAAGACGATTGGGGTGAGTTTTTTTTTTTTTAATTTGAAATTGAACTGAACGTGTGGTTTTTCTTTCCTTGAAACTGATTTATTGTGGATCCTGAAACAGAGAATTATGAGTGTCCAGTACTCGATACCGGACTATGTACGAGTGTCTGCGGACTGTAGACACCTGCTTTCGCATATTTTTGTTGCCAATCCCGCCAAGGTAGCACTCTATAATTTTTGTGCTACCCAAATTCTGCTGCATATTAATGATTTTTTTTTTTCAAATATAGTTTGGACCTTATTTTCTAAATTAGACCATATCTCTATGTGTAAGACCGTTTTCCTGAGGTGGGACTTTAGGAACGGTTGCAGGTTTGATCCCGTCTTATATAAAACATTATACCGTCTATAGGTCACCGGCCTAGACAAATTTAACTAAGGTCTAAAGAATCAAAGAAAGAAGTAAATAGTCAAACATATGGTAAAACTGGCGATTTGATTTGTCACTTTTTTGTTTGCAGAGGATTACCATGCCGGAAATAAAACAGCATCCTTGGTTCTTCAAAAACTTGCCAAAGGAGCTACTAGAAGTCGAGAAGACAAACTACGCCAAATTGGAAAACGATGACCCACCGACACAAAGCGTTGAAGAAATAATGCGCATCATACAAGAGGCGAAGAAGCCGGGGGAAGGAGCCAAGGCTAGCGGCCAAGGCACCACTACTGCTGCCGGGACTTCATCATCGGACCACGATGACGAGTTGGAGATCGATGTCAGCGGTGATTATATCGAAGCCGTTTGAAGATGGATACGCTAGAATTTGACATTGATGGGGTTGTCATTGAACACCATGTACAGTAGATTACAAGTCAAAAAAACGTGAATTGAAGATTGGGTTTTTTAGTGAATTCTGAACTACATATTCTCTTCATGTAGAAGAGGAGTTTCTTTTCTTTTCTTTCCTTTTTTTTTTTGTTTTTTTGTTTTTTTTGTTTTTTGGGGTCTGGTCTAAAAACAGGATTGCATGTGTTCATTTGTACATGTTGTATTTCTGGATTATTTCTATGCAAAAATTCCGAGTCAGAAACAGATACAGCTTTGAAATTCTCTAGCATTTGTAACAAAGTTGAAATAAGCAAAACGACGTAAAAACATATAATACAACTAAGCTGACATTATTTTTCAAAGTAAATTTTTTTTTTTTTTTTTTTTTTTTTAATCCTGCAAATGCAATTTGAAGATTTCAGAGACTTGAATTGAACACGCAAAAAATTATTAAAAAAATAATGGAGATTTAGCAGAAGAAATAGTCAAAAAAATAAAAATAAAAAAACCAAAAAAGGGGTGATCCGTTAGGTAGCTAAACCTTTCGGGGGGATTGAACCCGACGTGAATCGAACACGCAACCTTCTGATCTGGAGTCAGACGCGCTACCATTGCGCCACGGATCCTTTGTGTTTCCAGCTATGTTGTTTTTATACATATCAGACCAGGATTGTATTCCACTCTCAAACGCACAGACAACTTTCACTCCAAGAATTACAGTCTCGAATTCTCTCCATAGAAGATAACAGAATAAATTTTGTGTACAAGTGATGCAACTTAGGAGACGGTCTATATGATTTGAGTATCAAAGAAGTACCTAAACCC
Source organism: Ficus carica (assembly GCA_009761775.1). Classification (NCBI taxonomy): domain Eukaryota; kingdom Viridiplantae; phylum Streptophyta; class Magnoliopsida; order Rosales; family Moraceae; genus Ficus; species Ficus carica. The sequence continues at coordinate 13,706,123 of CM019750.1, read as the reverse complement.
CGTTCGTTTAGTGCACCTACTGGACTTTTCGAAGTAAAGGTCTACTTGGATAGTGTTTGGGGTGGGTTCTTGAGTTTGGTAGCGTGTGGTGTTTAAAAGAATTGATTGTATTTCTCCCATTAGTTGCAACTCCTACATCAATTGATATCAGAGCAGGAGATCCTAAGTTCAAGTCCCCATAGGTGCCCTCACCTTCTTAAGAAGAGAGAATGACACAGGAGCATACTTGAATTTGTGAGGTGGTTTATGTGATTTAGGTCTCGAAAAAGTGCCTGAACTTGTCCATTAAGTATGCCTGGATTCGTAAGGGACTCTTCAAAATAAGGATCCAAACAAACAGTGCTTGGGGTAGGTTCCCGAGTTTGGTAGTAAGTGATATTTAAAGAATTTGATTACATTTTTACAATCAATTGCTACTTTTATGAAGAATTATTGTGTCTCTATAGAAGAAGCACCACGTATTTATTTATGTACGTAGAGAAATGAACATTGTAAGGCCATCTCCAACCCATTTACTCTATTTTAGAGTACAGAAACTCTAAAATAAAGTATCTGTTACTTCAAATACTATTTTGTCTCCAACCCATTTACTCTATATCATACTCTAAAAGGAATATTCTATTTATATTCTTTTTTAAAATCATTTAGATATTATTTTATATTTATTTCCTATAATCTTTGTATTTTACAAATTATGCCCCAATACAATCTTTTTAACATATTAATCCGTTGATTGTTTTTATTTTTACGAATAATCTTTAAAAATAGAAAGTTATATGCGATTATCAAAAACAACTTAATATAGAGTGAAAAGAAAAAATATATGATTTTCTTAATTCCACACAAAATTTACTATCTTACAAAATTTATTCAAAATAATAAAATAAAAAAAGGTATAAAAAAAATAAATATAGCTTTAAGATTTAAACATACAAATACTTTACATATAGAAAAATTGGTAATTTTCAAAGAAAAATTAGGTTACGGATAACTTTATAATTTTTATTTTTATCTAAATATTAGTTTAAAATTTAATTAAAAATTAAAAAAAAAAAAGAAAAAAAGAAAAAGTAGTTTAGAGTATGAACAGTGATACTTCAAATATGAAGTATACTGTTCATACTCTATATTTGAAGTTTCATATAGAGTGTGCGTTGGAGTAGCTTCATACTCCAAATTAGTGCAAAACTCTATTTTAGAGTGTGCATTGGAGTTGGTCTAAGAGGAACTAATAAATCGGTTTTACCTTAGTTAGGTGTCGTAATTGTGAGTTTCCATTGCACATCTATAGTGAGCTATATGACCTTTTGTACATAGTGGTATTGACGGAACAAGTACAATTGCCGTTTCCTTGACTACAACAATAAAGGAAGGTGGATTTATGGGACGAAATGAACAACAAAACCAAACTTTAAATAAAGACAAGATGCCACTCATCATTCTTGCGTTTGTAGTCCAACGGTTAGGATTATTGCCTTCCAAGCAATAGACCCGGGTTCGACTCCCGGCAAACGCATGCTTTTTACCATCTTAAATAGCTATGTTCATGTACATATATGTATATTTATTTATTTTTGCGGATTAATTTCACTTTTAGCACCTGTAAAAATTTTATTATTAAAAATAGTATTACTTTTTTTTCCCTTCATTACTGTTGGGGTTAGACTTCATCTTCCCAATAATGACGTTAGTTTTAACAGTTTATCTAACGAACGATAAACTCCCTATTCTAACGCCTCCGCATTTGGGCCGGACCCAACTCACTGTGAAGTCAATAACGAACGACCATCGCTCGAACGATTGGGCCGGACCCAAAAACGTGGTTCGCTCCAAATTAAGCATCGAACATCGAGCTAACGGATCAACACTGATTCCTTACTTATTGACTTTATTGACTACGAACGATAGATCACAAGAACAAAGTCTTATTTTCTATTCATCGTTCGTCGTTCATATTCAACAAGGCTTATAAGGTTATACTCTCAATAACAGTCGAACCCAGCGTCGACGATGATGTGTCATGCCATCATGATAACTGATCAGTTCATAACTGGCAATAACCGCTAAGCCATAATCTGTGGAACATTACAATAACTACTGAGTTCATATCATGACACGTGTCCCCAGTGGACAATGACGGAAAACCGCTCAACATCAGTTATTCGTGATTCCTCTATAAAAAGAGGAGGACCCCCCTTCAGACAGGGATCCGAGACTCTGAATTCATACTGTTACTCTGTGAAAAGGTTTCCAGAAATCATTTTTTGTACTTCAGAACATCTATACAGTGAATACACATTACTCACAGAGGACGTAGCCCGGTTTGGCGAACCTCTCTACATCTTGGTGTTGATGATTCTCTATCTCTGTCTTTTACTTTTATTTCTGGTTATTTTCACATTAATTTGCTTTATGAGTTTCAACAACGATTGCCAAGGGCCCATTCAACTGTTTGTTTATTCATTATTATTAACTCTCTGTTAAATTTTGACTGCAGAAAATACAGCATCTACAGTTTGGCGCCCACCGTGGGGCTCTTGGCCATCTTACATCGGAAACTCGCGCAGCAAACATGGCAGCAGAACGTGAACACCAGGATGAACTTCCCCAGGGAAGCCCAATCGACCACCAGGAAGCTTCAACCTCTGAAGCGATCTCTCAAATCACCAATCTGACGCGATTGGTGGAAGAATTAACCAAGAAACACAATGACCAGCAGAGTCATATGAAGAACATCACTGCGGAGAACCAGATTCTCAAAAGCCAGTTGATGGCGCTCAACTCCCAAGCCACTTACTCGTACTACTACAACCCATATGTTGGGTATTCTTCAGGTGCGAGCGCTGGGGGCTGGCGACCAGCCACCTCATACGAACAGCGAGGTGCGAACGATGGGACATGGCGACCAGCCATGTCTTACAATCCGCAAGGTGCAAACGCTGGGGGTTGGCAACACACTACCCCCTATCACCAGCAACGCTCGAGGGCTACTCACAGCCCTATTAATCCGATGCAACCATTGTTTGCATCTGAGGATAACCCGGTAGTAGACGATCGACAAACGCAGCCGAGACAGGCGGCACCGGGACCCAGTTCAAGGAGACAGACCACACCAATTCGGCGTTCGACGCCCGAATTATCACAATCATCAGAGGATTTCCTCCAACCAGGAACGAACGTTGAGGAGATGATGCGAAGTATAATGTCTGAGGAGATGAGGACATTGGAAGCACAGATGCAACAACGCTTCACTTCGCAGATCCACAAGGCAACAACTTCCACACCAGGGATCGATGATCTTGCCCGTGGTGTCCGCGAGACACCTTTGACAAAGCGGATCACCAACACAATCACCCCCAAGTTCAGCAACATCTCTTTTCCTCGGTTTGACGGAATGTCAGACCCACATGATCACCTCCTTCAATACAAGCACGTCGTTCAATCGACAAACATCCCAACCCATATGTTGGACGATATGATGTGTAAGCTCTTCGCTCAGAGCTTGAAGGGTGCGGCGTTGAGATGGTTCTGTAATCTCCCTGCAGAATCCATTGACTCGTTCGACGAACTTTCCCTCGAATTCATGAGGAGCTACTCCGTTCACATCCAGTCCGGAAAGACAACGAAGGATCTGTGGGGTGTGATCCAGGGACCACACGAATCGCTACGCGCTTACATTAAGCGTTTTAGCAAAGCGATTTCGGAGATCTCAGGGCTGGATAACGGCACAGCGAGGGAAGCCTTGAAGAAGGGATTAAGGCATAGATCTTTGTTTAAAAATGAGATATGTGCCCGATATCCCCCGACAATCCAAGATGCTCTACATCGAGCGAAGGGATTCATCGAGTTGGAGGAGGAGAACGAACGAGTAGAACGAGACCTTGCGAGGACTCGAGAAGAACTCTCGAAGGCCCGAGATGAACGAGAGAAGAATTTTAGACGCGAACGTCCACGGCAGCAGCGTCCAAAAGAGAAAAAGGGCGAGCGGTCATCCAGACGAGATCGCAAACGTCCATTCTCTCCACCCAAATATGCCCTTGGAATAAGCCCCTCGGAGCTCATCGCTCACCTCAAACGCCAGGATTATGTCACTTGGCCGAAGAAGTTGCCAGAGAACCCGGCCAGAGACACATCCAAGTATTGTGAGTTTCACAAAGATCATGGGCACAATACTGTGGATTGCAGGGCACTGAGGGCAGAAGTGGCGGAGCTGTTAAAAAAGGGTCACCTCCGTGAATTCCTTACAGAAAAGGGGAGAGAAACGTACGGACTTGGTGGCGAGCACAAAGAGTGAAGGGTGGTGCAGCATATTGAAGACACACCCTCCCCTCCGCCAGTCCGGAAGACAATCGGAGTCATTCTTGGAGGCTCGATTTATAGCGGGGAGACAGTAACCACTATCAAATCTCATCGAAGGAAAGCAATGCAGCCGATTGCCGCAATTCTTCCGGATGACCCCGTCGAGCACTCTATCACATTTCACAGCAGCGAAGCCACAAACCTGAGCCGACCTCACGACGATGCGCTCGTTTTGACGTTGAACGTATCGAACTGTGAAGTTGGCCGAATTCTGGTTGACAATGGGAGTTCTGCGGATGTTCTCTTTCTTTCAACATTGAAAGAAATGGAGTTATCTGAGTCTGACATCGAACGATCGACGACCATCTTGACAGGTTTCAATGGGGAGTCGACTGCTGCTGTTGGAAAGATCAAACTGCCTGTTTTTGCAGGAGGAGAGAACAAGATGATCACTTTCTTGGTCTTAGATTGTCCATCCGCCTACAACATCATCCTCGGTAGGCCATGGATACATGCAATAAAGGCAGTTCCTTCCACTTACCACCAGAGAATCAGGTTCCCAACGAAGAGAGGAGTCAAGGAGATCAAGGGAAACCAAGAAGTTGCGCGGACTTGCTATCTCCATTCTCTCAAGATGAAACAGACAGATCGTTTATAGCAACTAGAGAAGAAGGCAGAATCGAACGATCAAACACAGCCAGACGTGGAGCAACTAGATGAAATTCCGCTCGATCCAGCAAACCCAGGTCAATCCATCCAGATTGGTTCGATGCTCGATCCCATGATTCGTGAACACTTGTTGGGTTTCCTTCGTGACAATCAAGACTGCTTTGCTTGGTCACATAATGATATGCCAGGTATTGATCCGGAGGTAACTACTCATAAACTTCATGTCGATCCCAGTCATAAGCCTGTGAAGCAGAAACGAAGAAAGATGGGGATCGAACGCAACAAGATCGTGAACGATGAGGTACGAAAGTTGATTGAGGCTGGATTCATCAAAGAAGTTCAGTATCCTGACTGGTTGGCGAACGTTGTAATCGTGAAGAAAAAAAACGGAAAGTGGAGAGTCTGCATCGACTTCACCGATTTGAACAAGGCTTGCCCAAAAGATAGTTTCCCCCTTCCACACATCGATCGATTGGTTGATGCTACGGCCGGACATGAATTGCTCTCTTTCTTGGACGCATTTTCAGGATACAACCAGATCCTCATGCATCCCGACGACCAAGAAAAGACGGCTTTTATCACGGAGAGGGGAATATATTGCTACAAGGTAATGCCATTCGGGTTGAAGAACGCCGGTGCGACTTACCAGAGACTCGTCAACGCAATGTTCGCTGATCAAATCGGTCGAACGATGGAGGTTTACATAGATGATATGCTGGTCAAATCGCTGAAAGCTGCCGACCACATTAGTCACCTTTCGGAGTGCTTCTCGGTACTTAGACAACACAACATGCGTTTGAATCCTTCCAAATGCTCGTTTGGTGTGTCTTCTGGGAAGTTCTTGGGTTATATCGTGACGCAGCGTGGTATTGAAGCGAACCCTGACCAGATACGAGCGATACTCAACATGCCTTCACCGAAGAACAAGCGAGAGATCCAGAAGTTGACTGGAAGAATTGCTGCTTTAAACAGATTCATCTCTCGATCGACCGATAAATGCCTGCCCTTCTTCAAGTTGCTCAAGGGGAACAAGAAATTTGAGTGGAACGAACAATGTCAGCAGGCCTTTATCGAGCTCAAAAAATACTTGTCATCCCCTCCAATTTTGTCTAAACCAATAACCGGAGAAAGTCTTTTCCTTTATTTATCAGTAACAGAAGACGCGGTGAGTGCTGTTCTTGTACGAGATTCGAACGGCGAGCAACCAGTCTATTATGTCAGCAAGTCATTGCTCGATGCGGAGACAAGATACCCGGTGGTTGAGAAGTTAGCTTTGGCTCTCATTACGGCAGCAAGAAAGCTGAGGCCATACTTCCAATCACACTCGATAGTTGTATTGTCTACTTATCCTCTTCGTGCCATACTTCATAGTCCAAATTTATCTGGACGCTTGACAAAGTGGGCGGTCGAATTGAGTGAATTTGATATCGAGTACCGGGTAAGAACAAGCTTGAAATCACAAGTACTTGCTGACTTTGTAGCTGAACTCATACCAGATCCTTCTAGAACGAACATTGAAGAAAAATGCTACTGGACGCTCATGGTGGACGGAGCATCGAACGTCAAAGGATCTGGCGTGGGTGTAATTTGCAAGGCTCCTAACGGTGAGATCATCGAACAGTCATTTCGCCTGGGGTTCAACGCTTCGAACAACGAAGCCGAATATGAAGCCTTAATTGCTGGGCTACATTTGGCGAAGGCACTGGGGGCTCGATGCTTGAAGATCTACAGTGACTCCCAACTTGTGGTGAACCAAGTACTCGGGGAGTATACAGCCAAGGATACAAGGATGGAAGCTTACTTGAACGTTTTTCGTTCGCTTATTCAGCATTTTGAAGGTTACTCGATAGTACAAGTGTCGAGAGATCTTAACATACAAGCGGACGCCTTGGCTTCGTTTGGTTCAACTTCAGAGCCACACTTACGTCGAAGCATCCCAATTGGTTTCATTGAAGAGCCCAGCATCCAGGTCGAATCCACGATCATCACGGGAGAAGTCCTCATAGATTGGCGAACATCCATTGTCGCTTATCTGAAGGATGGAATTTTACCAGAAGATAAACAAGAAGCTCGGAAGATTAAGACCAAAGCTGCAAGATTTTCATTGATCAACGATGTCCTTTTTCGACGCTCGTTCAACGGTCCCTACGTTCGATGTCTCGATAATAATGAAGCTAATTACGTTCTAAAGGAAGTTCATGAAGGCGAGTGCGGAAACCACTCAGGGGGACGATCACTCTGCAACAAAGTCAAGCGGCAAGGCTATTACTGGCCCACTATGCTTCAAGACAGCGAAGACTTTGTCAAACGGTGCGACAAATGTCAGAGACACTCTCCCATTTTTCATCAGCCTTCAGAACGACTATCGAGCATCGCATCTCCATATCCATTCATGAAATATTCAATGGATATAGTGGGTCCACTTCCAAGAGTGAGTAGTCAACGTAAATATCTGCTTGTACTCACTGATTATTTCACCAAGTGGGTTGAAGCAGAAGCATTTGCGGACATCAAGGATTCGGACGTCGAAAGTTTCATTTGGAGGAACATAATTTGCAGATTTGGTGTGCCCCAGGAGATCGTCACAGATAATGGATCACAGTTCATTTCGGGCAACTTTAGAAAATTCTGCAATGAATGGAACATCGAGCTTAGCTTTTCTACCCCAAGGTATCCCCAAGGGAATGGACAAGCAGAAGCAACTAACAAAACGATCGTTCAGAATTTGAAGAAGAAACTTGAAGCTCGAAAGGGGCGATGGGCAGACGAACTACATGGCGTACTCTGGGCTTACAGGACTACCCCGCGAAGAGCGAACGGAGAATCTCCATTTTCACTAACCTTCGGTGCTGAAGCTGTTATCCCAGCAGAAATCGGTGTCCCTACACTCCGGCTTCAATTGGCTTTTGAAAACGAGAGTCAGAATCAAGAAATGCTCAACGACAGTCTGGACACTCTTGACGAACGACGAGATCAAGCCCTGATTCAAATGGCAAACTACCAACAATCAGTGGCAAAGTACTACAACTCCAAAGTTCGACCGAGAACTTTCAACGAAGGAGATCTCGTGCTTCGAAAAGTATTCCAGAATACTGCCGAGCCAAACGCAGGAAAGTTGGGAGCAAACTGGGAAGGTCCTTAAAGGATTTTGAAGGTTATACGACCAGGCGTCTACCGCTTGGAAACGAGCGATGGAGTGGAGGTTCTTCGCAGTTGGAACTCGCATCATTTGCGAAAATACTATATGTAATCTATTTTTGCGGTTTTGATGTTTCTAAACACTTGTAATTTTTCGGAACAAATTTTTGTAAAGGCTAGATCCCTTACGTCGAACGTTCGATGCGATATCGAATCCGTAGGTCTACGCCTAACAACTTCACTGCTTGAACTACGTTTGGCTTGATCCCTAAACACTGGGTACGTAGGCAACTCGTATGCGTTCATACGAGTCCAGTCAAAATCATCAAACAATTTCATTGTTCTATCGAACTACGAATGGCTTGATCCCTAAGCATTGGGTACGTAGGCAGCTCATCACGTTTGAATGAGTTCAGCAACTTTCCTTAATCAAAAACTCGTCTTTGAACGCTCGACATTCATTACAATCATCACATCATGTTCGATATTCGTCCAGTACGAATTACGCTCGACATTTGTTAAACACTCTCTTCTCGACGTTCGAACAAAAAATGTGGACAGAAATATAAAATTTTCAATAAAATGAAAATAGAATTGTCTTTACAATTCAGAAATAATATAAAAAGTTTACAAAAATTTGACAAAAATAAATCTATTCTCGAGCGTCGAGATCTTCAGAAGGATTTGCTGGAACCGGGGGCTCGACGTTCGCATTCTCAGTCCCCGCCGGCACTGATGTAGGGGCAGCTGATAAACTCCTGACTTCCTCGGGATAATCTTCCTCGAACATCTCAATTTCTTCATCGATTTGAGCTTCATCGAGGAGTCCTGCTTTGTAGTCCTTCAGGATGTCATATCGAGCCTTCAGAGTGGCCTTCTCGAACGCGTCCATAATTTGAGCGGCGAGCGCTGCGTTTTCATCTTCGAGAGATTTGATTCTGGCCTGACCTTCTTCGAGAGTTTTGATTCTGGCCTGACTTTCATCAAATCTCTTGACCAAAGTCTCCATCGCAGAAGTGCCCTCTCTCGCCACATCCATGGACTTCTGAAGTTCAGCCATCAGTCCATCAGCGCCGGCCTTGACATCTCCGAACTTACGTTCGATGTCCAGCAACTTTTCTCCACGAGCAACATCCTTCGCCTTGAGATCTTTCAGTTGATCCCTCTGTTCGACGACTCTGTCGGACATACGATAAAAGAGCCCCATCGTCCGAACATTGATCTACAATAAAAAAATACACAATCCTCAGAAATGGGAGTACGAATGAATTATATATTGCAAAGTGTTCATCATACCTTCATGGTTTCCCACATGATGTCATCCATGTGGCTTTGAGGTAAACCTTGCTTCATGTATTCTGCATCTGCATCAGAGAATAGCTGACGAGCAATGTCAACGCTCATCTTCCGATCGTGCAAAATGGATACACTTGGAGGCAAGTCCACCTCAACCATCGGTCCCTCGACGTCCGTCTCAGGGATCGCGACCTTCGATTTTTTGCTCCTCTTCGCAGGAACTTTCCTTTTGGGCTTCTCGACCACCTTCCTCTTCTTAACAGGTGGTGAACTCGGCTTCGAAGGAGGTTCTAGAGAGGACTCAAGGACAGGAAAAGGCTCAGGTTCGTTAACCTGGCCTGCGCTCGCAGTAGCAGCGGCAGCAGCAGCGGCGGCTGCTCGTTCAGCTTCCTTCTTGGCCCTCCGTTTGGCCATTATATCCTTAGGAGTGGGGACCTCCATGACCAACGAGTCCAAGGCAAATTCTGCTATCAAAGCCTCATCGTCAGTAAGGGAGTCGACGAACAACGGAGTGCCAAAAAGTCTCCTTAGTGCTCCCCTAATTATAAAAGACCAATCTACCCAGGAAGGAACTCGTTTAGGAATACCTGTTGGGAGTTCGACGAAATCCTTCCAAAGGCTCGATGCCCTCAACCTCCTTGGGACTTGAATTTCGTCCCAATCTCTATCTGGCAGAGAAAGAAGACGCTCGAGCTTCTCTTCGAACAAAAGAGCTTTGGGAGGTGGTTTCTTCAATTCTTTGCCTGCAGAACACAAGTAAATTACATCAGAAATCATCGAAGTTATTAAATTGAATTCTTCGTTCGACGCTCTCCGTTCGATACTTACGAAGAGTTCCCCAAAAAGGGTTAAAAGCATCGGCCAGGACACCCATCGACTTTTTATTTATATGCATGAAGAAGTAGCGATCCTGCCAATATCTGTCAGCGTTCTTTATGTCGCCAACTACCTGCTTCTTCCTCCGAGGGTACATCGAGTACCGTCCATGATCTTTCGAATTTTCTTGAGGATAATATATCGCTAGCACATCGTCTACTGTTAGTTCGATACTCGCTTCTTCCGATAGCACGATCAATCCCAAGAAAACCCTCATCCCGTTCGGCATTAACTGTGGGATGGCGAGGTTATAATGATTCATGGCTTTAATAAGAAGGGGAGGAAGCGGAAGTCGAAGTCCGCATTCGAAGTAGATGGTATACATACATATCCATCCTTCGGACACTGAGTCTGCTCGCTCACCCTTGAATGGTAAACGAATTTGGACCTCGTTCGGGAAACCATATCGACCCCTGATTTCTGACAAATCACTCTCCGTTAAAACTGATCGAGGGTTCGACGTTCGTAAATAAGTTTCGGTGGCCAGCCGACGAGGTGGCTCCGTCAATCGAGCAATAGGGGGAATCGATACAAATTCTTCCCCTGATGTTGTAGCCGGTCGATTCCTCTCGGAAGCCTCGCTCGTCCCAGCACCCATCTGGCTCTGCTGAAATTCGTGTTCGAGCCTCGAACGACGAATGGTTGACATCAATTCCTCATCATCTGAACTGTTATCACTCGAGTCGGTGCTCGTCCATTCGACGTCCACATCATCGATAACCTCCTTTTGTTTATCCATGTCGGAGAAAAACTAATTTTTGGGCGAACGATAGAAGGTTTGAAGATCTAAAACTTCTATTTTGTCAAAACCTTATTGACGTTTTGGATGAACTCGAAGAACACAGGGCCAAAAACCCAGAAAAAACCCCTCAACCAAACTACTCGCCCAAAAGAAATACAGAAAACTTACTAGAAAGACTCGAAAATAGAATAGAAGCAGTTCTATCAAATCAAAAATTACTCAAGTTGGAAAAGAAGAAAAATCTTGCCTGAGGATTCGAAGGACTTGAAAAAACTTGAGACTCTGGTCTTCTGAAAGCTCCTTGTAAAAATAAAGGAGAAACTAGGCATATGAAGAGTTATATAGCTTCACAACACATCCAACGGTCCCGATCGTTCAGCAGAAGCACGATCAAACGGCGTATGCTTCGCAACTTTTCGAATTCCCGCTTCAAAAGTTCGTACTACGCAACGGCACGTATCCCGAAAATCTCGGATACGACAGCTGGAATCTGTTACGTCGCAACGGTACGAATTTCGAAATATCATAATGATACCGTGTCAGGGTAACCACTCGACATGCGCCACGTGTATTCATTCAGTATTTTTCACTGGGCTCGAGACTCCCATCGATCGATTCGTCAGTCTAATCAGATTTCCCTGATCTGATTTAACCACGACTGATGTGACCATCGCCATATTTCAAACACTCTATCAAGGATCCATCGCTCGATAGAGTGAGGGGCTATCTGTTGGGGTTAGACTTCATCTTCCCAATAATGACGTTAGTTTTAACAGTTTATCTAACGAACGATGAACTCCCTATTCTAACGCCTCCACATTTGGGCCGGACCCAACTCATTGTGAAGTCAAAAACGAACGACCATCGCTCGAACGATTGGGCCGGACCCAAAAACGTGGTTCGCTCCAAATTAAGCATCGAACATCGAGCTAACGGATCAACACTGATTCCTTACTTATTGACTTTATTGACTGCGAACGATAGATCACAAGAACAAAATCTTATTTTCTATTCATCATTCGTCGTTCATATTCAACAAGGCTTATAAGTTTATACTCTCAATAACAGTCGAACTCAGCGTCGACGATGATGTGTCATGCCATCATGATAACTGATCAGTTCATAACTGGCAATAACCGCTAAGCCATAATCTGTGGAACATTACAATAACTGCTGAGTTCATATCATGACACGTGTCCCCAGTGGACAATGACGGAAAATCGCTCAACATCAGTTATTCGTGATTCCTCTATAAAAAGAGGAGGACCCCCCTTCAGACAGGGATCCGAGACTCTGAATTCATACTGTTACTCTGTGAAAAGGTTTCCAGAAATCATTTTTTGTACTTCAGAACATCTATACAGTGAATACACATTACTCACAGAGGACGTAGCCCGGTTTGGCGAACCTCTCTATATCTTGGTGTTGATGATTCTCTATCTCTGTCTTTTACTTTTATTTCTGGTTATTTTCACATTAATTTGCTTTATGAGTTTCAACAACGATTGCCAAGGGCCCATTCAACTGTTTGTTTATTCATTATTATTAACTCTCTGTTAAATTTTGACTGTAGAAAATACAGCATCTACAATTACTAGCACTTAATGTGGGGCCCAGCAGCATTTAATGTATATCAAATTACGGGTTTACCCTCATCTCCTTCAGCTCAAATATCTCTCTCCCTCGCATGGCTCAAAAAATTTTTATGCACAGACCAACATCTACAGTGTTTTAGAGAGAGAAAACTGAAATCTAGAGAGAGAAAGAGTTACCACCCACCGGAATCTTATTTTTTTTCACTTTTTCGCCTAGCCCCCCACCCATTTTGAAACCCAAATCTTCATATAATAGAGAGAAACTTCCATTTAGAGAGAGAAACTTCCATCGAAAGTTTTTTTTTTTTGTTTTAAATCTAACATTTTTAGCCATTTTTGAGTAAAGGTCATTCCTGTTATGACCATCGAAAGTTTTTTTTTTTTTTTTTATGACCATCGAAACTTTCATTTAGAGATGGAAACTTTCATCGAAAGTTTTTATTTTTATTTTTATTTTTAAATATAACAGTTTTAGCCATTTTTGAGTAAATGTCATTCTTATTATGACCATCCGGTCATAATAGTTATGACCTATGTTAAAATTTTTTTTAAAAAAAAATCTAATATTTTTGGCCATTTTTTAGTACAGGTCATAATGGTTATGACCGGGTAGTCATAACAGTGTGGTCATAATGGTTATGACCGGATGGTCATAATGGTTATGACCACACTGTTATGAATACCTGGTCATAACCATTATGACCCGGTCATAACCATTATGACCACCCGGTCATAACCATTATGACCACCCGGTCATAACCATTATGACCACACTGTTATGACTACCCGGTCATAACCATTATGACCCGGTCATAACCATTATTACCACCCGGTCATAACTATTATGATTACACTGTTATGACTACCCGGTCATAACCATTATGACCATCCGGTCATAACTATTATGACCTGTACTAAAAAATGGCAAAAAATATTAGATTTAAAAAAAAAAAAATTTAACATAGGTCATAACTATTATGACCGGATGGTCATAATAAGAATGACCTTTACTCAAAAATGTCTAAAAATGTTAGATTTAAAAAAAAAAAAAAAACTTTCGATGGAAGTTTCTCTCTCTAAATGGAAGTTTCGATGGTCATTAAAAAAAAAAAAAAAAAAAAAAACTTTCGATAGTCATAACAGGAATGACCTTTACTCAAAAATGGCTAAAAATGTTAGATTTAAAAAAAAAAAAAACTTTCGATGGAAGTTTCTCTCTCTAAATGGAAGTTTCTCTCTATTATATGAAGATTTGAGTTTCAAAATGAGTGGGGGGCTAGGCGAAAAAGTGAAAAAAAATAAGATTTCGGTGGGTGGTAACTCTTTCTCTCTCTAGATTTCAGTTTTCTCTCTCTAAAACACTGTAGATGTTGGTCTGTGCATAAAAAATTTTTGAGTCATGCGAGGGAGAGAGATATTTGAGCTGAAGGAGATGAGGGTAAACCCGTAATTTGATATACATTAAATGCTGCTGGGCCCCACATTAAATGCTAGTAATGAAGGGAAAAAAAAGTAATACTATTTTTAATAATAAAATTTTTACAGGTGCTAAAAGTGAAATTAACCCTTATTTTTGCCCCCCCCCCCCCACATTAAATGCTAGTAATGAAGGGAAAAAAAAGTAATACTATTTTTAATAATAAAATTTTTACAGGTGCTAAAAGTGAAATTAACCCTTATTTTTGCCCCCCCCCCCAATGAAAGGAGTTGATTAAATGTGTTTTGAGTCAAAAATTGGAAATGTGATACAAGGAGTCACCGTTCCCATTGTGCAATTCTTTTTTTCTTTTTTCTTTTAATGCAATGTGCAATTCATTTTCATGTGATTCTTCTCTCAAATCTTGATTTCAAGAGAGGTTCCACAAAACAAGAAGCAAGACAGGTGCTAACATGTGGGTTGATAGGATGCTTGTCCTCCTTATATATAGTCTGAGTTCGAGTCGCTCTCACAATGTTAGTCTGGGTATATGACAAGAAAATATGCAGCATATACCACGAGAGCCAACGAAGCTCCAAGATTATTTGAGGACTCCAATCTCTTTTTTTATTTTTTATTTTTTAAAAGCAAGATGGAAACTTCCCTAACCCTCTTCTCTACGAAATTTTGGTCACCTTTCTTGCTAACCTAATTGGATCTAGAATTATTGTCAAATCATCTGGAACTTTGTTTCATCTCACTAAAGGAATTATAAGGGGATATTGATTCCACTTTGTAATCATACTCATAAGTTTTACTTTTACCGTTAATTAAGCTACCAAATTTTTCATTAAAAAAAAAAAAAAAAAGTCTTTTCAATAAGCTAGAAGGAATCTCTCGTGTCTCTTAATCCTGCTGTTATAACAGGAACTTTGACTTTAAGGTATCCTGATTTATAAATTAAGAGCAAATTTTTGTGATGAGTGCGTGCTATTTATTTGTTGAGTGATTTTTATAAAATTTTACAGAAGCCCACGTTGTTATCTTATCAGTAGAGCAAATTTTTTTTTAGTCATTTGATTAAATTATAACAATCTAACACGTCACATTAAAAATCGTGTGCCATATTTCTAAAAAAAAAAAAATTAGTGTACTCTACATAACTAAAGTATTCACACTCATAAATGAAACCATTAGAATTTAAATCAAATGATATTACAAAACTTGCTCTACCGCTATGGTAGAATAACATACCGTAGCATAGAAATTTCCTTCTATTTTTCTATTTGGTTTGCTTGAGGTTCTAGAACTATCAAAAATCCATCTCCTAAGAGACAAACTTCATACGTTTTCTACTTCCACAAAACTAGTCTAGTAGCCAAATAAGAATCAATTTGTATGGGGGGAGGTTTTTCAAACCTCTTTTCCTTTTTTTTTTTTTTTTAATAATCTTTTTCCTCCAATTTCACTATTAGTTTTTCCAAATCTCTCTTTCTTATTTTCAAAAACATCAAACTTTAAAAAGTCCATAATTTTGTTATTTTAAGTTGAAATGAGATTATAAACATTTTTAATAACATAGAATTTTGAAAGCGATGAAATAAGATCCATATTTAATGTTTTTCCAAAAACATTACAAGTTTTTATACTATTTCATTTCGAACAGTTTATATTCACCAAACGCATATTTTCAAAACTCATCTCAACTCCAACATCTAAAGCTCGGTCTCCAATTCCATGGGTTAATACTTTCCATTACTTACATGGGCAAAAGGTCGAAAAGAAACAACCAAAAAGAGATTTGTAATACTACTTTTGTAATTTCTAGTTGAACAACACGTGTGAACAATCAAAGCAAAAGTAAAGTAAAGTAAAAATAAAAATAAAAATCCATTTGATGGGTGACTGGATCGTCATAAAACGGATAACTGAATCATCATATGACAATCTAAGAGAAAGAATGAATGTACTGCAGAAAGTAAATTTGTTCTTTTAAATGTTACTAGTTGAACTATACGACATTGATAATCAAAGCAAAACAAAAGTCAAAAAAACGTTACGTGATGGGTATTAGACCAGCTGGGTTGGAAAGAGAGATGAAATAACACCGTATTAATGTCATTCGTTCTTTTAAAAGTATATAAATAATAAATATTCGTATATAAGTATGTACAGAAGTATAGATATAGATTATATATATTATAATATTAGTAATGGATAATAGATTAGGATATCCTGTAAAGTGCCTTCTAAGAAAAGATATTCTGTCAAGTGACAGCAATTTGTCACGGCCAGACGTACTTATTTAAATTCTTATAATTTAATTTCACTTTAGGCTATAATTATCCTGAACACACGGAACTAAAAAGTTTTATCGGCACATTCTTATTAGTCAAACTGGTTGAAACATGGAATATACACAACGACAAACAACAAGGAAATAAACCATAATATATCCAACAGTCCAAAAGTTAAGTAAAAATAAAAAATAATAAAATATTCCAGCAAAAAAAATAAAAAATAAAATATCACCACATAAAAAGACATCAAACAAAAATTACCCTTCAAGGTTCTTTCCACTGTAATTACGTATCCAAAAATAATGCAAGGCGGCGATTATTAATTTCTAGGTTTTTCACTGGAGGCAAGAAAAAAAGAGAAGAAATTAGAAACAAAGAATAATGCTATATTTCCAAATTGGAATTTTTTTAAAGAGTTTAATGTGTATTTTTGTAATGTATTTTTGATATAATACGAGATTGAGTAAGTCTAAAATCCTCATCACACTTGATGCCACAAGACCAAATCTTTTTAGGTACACACAAAATTAGCTAATTGGGCTAGAATCTCATTTGGATCGCTTCATTAGAGTATTTTTTTTAAAAAAAATTATGTTGTTTTTCATTTTTTTCCTTATTTAGCCCCCTCTTATTTTCTTTTTAATTTTAAAATTTTAATCTAAATTTATTAAAAAAAACTTTCATTTTTCATTCTTCGTTTTTATTTTAAATAAACTCAAGTCTCTCTAAAGTCTAAACAAATTTTCTGGCTTAGTCTCGTGATCTTAGCCAACGTCTTTTAGAATATGATTTTGGTCCACTTAGTCTTCATTCCTTAACCCATAAATAAATATATATATATATATATATATGTATATATGTATAATTGTCGTTTTCTTGAATTCAACGAATAAAATATCAAATGGTGGATTTGTGGAAGAGTATAAGATAGGAAACAAACGCACTTAACAAAACGATCAAGTCAAACACACCACAAACTTTGCTCAATATTTAGATCTAATTTGTTGCTCAATATTTAGATCTAATTTGTTGTTTTTTGCATCATTTTTGCGCTTGTAGTCCAACGGTTAGGATAATTGCCTTCCAAGCAATAGACCCGGGTTCGACTCCCGGCAAACGCATTATTTCATTTTTCCTCCCCCCCTGCTTTTCAGTAAGCAGATATGGAATTGGATGAATAAGACTAAGATGAACATACCATAGGCACATTGTTTTCTATTATAAAAAAATAAAAAAATAAAAAAAGAGTCGAAGTTGGTAGATACTAAAGTTGATTATTCCTTTTAGATTCAATTTCTTCCATTGAAGACAAAAGTTAAAAAGTAGTTGGCATTTGCCATATATACACATAAGTACATACATACATATTACATACATAAATATGCACACATACACATTTAAATATATATATATATATATTCATACATATATATATACACACACACACACACACATACCACATTCAACTATGAGATGACAAGTCCAAGAAAGAGGCTGCAAAGTCAAATTTGGCAGTGATATATACATATATTTATATATATGTGCGAATATATATACAGAGATATAAATATAGAGCTGGGACTATACTAATTAATATTGTTTCGTTCTATAGGCCCGTTTGGGTGGTGAGTTTAAACTCACCACCATCAACTCAATTTTTATCTTTTTTCTCAAAAGTTTTTTATCTTTTTTGAAAAAATCAACCAAAATCACTATTTAAACTTATAAATCTTAACTCAAATTCAAACACCAAACACCCCCATATACGCACCTTTGCCCACCTAGCGTGCCCTAAGCGTACGTAATTCACGTAATTCAAAGTCAAGTTCATTAAAATTTGTAACTGTTCCCTTAAATACTTTCAAAGAGATCCGCAAAACAAGAAGAAAGCAATATCCTTTTCATGAAAGAATATATTCAGTACTATCGATTTCAACTTTCTTTTTTATTGTAGGTAATTGGGTCCAGAAGTACACCATTACTTCAATCAGGGAAGTTTCTCTTCAACCACCACCATCAAAATACGGAACTTCGGTTCCTCACTATAATCATAGGCGTTTTTGAAACTAAAGCGCTTGTAGCCAAATTTTCCAAGTGGATGGAATTTGTTAATTTCCATTTCCATAGAATTAATATTTCGTTTCACATTTCAACTCAACTCCGTCTAAACTGTACTTTTTCATCTCAGTTTTTGTCTTTATTTGAAAAGTTAACAAAAATTATAACTAGTTTTTGAAAAGTCAATCAACTCCAACTTAAAATTTTTATTTTCAACCGGCGAACCAATTGCAAGCTAAAAGCATTGGAATCAATTTCTGGTCCTTTGGAACTTGTGGGTTCCTTGTTACTCATAATCAGGAGCGAAGTCAAAAATATCTTTCAATGGGAACGTACACCACATTTTTTTAGAAAAAATAAAGTTTAGTGGGGACTATGTGAGAATTTTTAATTTTAGTGGGGGCTAAGTAGAAAAACCATAAGTTTTTTTTTTTTTCTATATAACCAATTTTAATGGGAGCTATGTGAGATTTTTTCTTTTTTTTTTAACTGGGGACAAAGTATGAACTATGTGAGAATTTTTTATTTTTAGTAGAGACAAAATAAAAAAATTATAAATTTTTTAGGATATAATTAAAAGAACAAAAAATTTCAGTGGGGGCTACAGCCCCATCTAAATCCGCCATTGTTTTTAACTAAGACCAAGTGTTCATAAAGATTTAGCTAATCAGCAATTGACGGCCAATGATAAATTATTGAGTTCTACGTTATTTTATTTTTACAGTATGTATCTGTGACTCCCACTTATTAAAGATACTACTAAGTACTCTCAAGTTTCGAACATAGAAGTTTCTCGGGAAATTCCTCCCCCTTATCCGCAATGAGTTTCGTATACAATTATTTGTACTTTATAAGCATCATGGTTTATAATTAAACCTGTAGATGTATGAATTATAAATTATGTGTTTTAAGGAGTTCTCATGTCGTTCATCTTTAATTAGCTAGGGACAATTGCTTTCGAGAAGACAAATACAATTCCCTAATTACAATTGAATTTTTGAAGTATCTTTCTTTCATTCTTGGTTTCGCGATGTCTTAAACCGTAAGGATATCTTTTTACTACTGCTAGTGAAATGATATTTGATATGAATGTTACTTTCCTTGGGCAAGAGGATTGAAATTTCAAATCTAAATTGACACCATTATATCTTGACTAAATATTCACAAGTGTAATAATAATTTATAGTAACAATAGTGGTTGAAGATATATGAGATTTCTAACGTTTTTTTTTAGGATATAATAAAGAATAAAAACACCTACTAAATTCCAAATTACTAAATTAATTTCTCTTTAGGTATAATTACCAAGTGATCATATGGACCTCAATGTTCATTGACATATTGCATGTTAGTCAAAAAGTTGAAGCCAAAAACCTAATTCAATAGCAAAAAAGGACAGACAAAGAAACGACCTCCAATACCAATTTAGTCAAAAAGGAAAACCAAAAGGCACTTCACAAAAAAAATATAAAAAAAAATGGAGACGTGTAACGAAAGAGTACTCTCCAAGGCAATCTCCTCTATAAATAGATCCAAAAATGTTAAAGTTTTGCTTGAGGAAGAGAAAATTACAAGGAAGAAAAAATATGAGGCAAAATCCACTTGTTCTTGGTCTCTTGCTTGTGGTGGTTTTTGTGGGAATAATGCATTGGGAAGTGGAAGTGGCTACTGCCGCGCTTAGTGATGCGCAGTGCCACGAGGAGAGGAGGATCGGGGTGAATGCGTGCAAGCCAGTTCTGTATGGCAAGCTTCCCTCGCCGCAGTGTTGTGAGCGAGTGAGGGTGAGTCACTTAGAATGCGTGTGCCCCGTGATCACGCCCAAATTGGCTGCTCTTATTGACCTCAACCGCGCCATCCGCCTTATTGAGGGTTGCGGTCGGCAGGTGCCTCGCCACTTCAAGTGTGGAAGTAAGTCCCTTTAGTATTACTTTTACTCTCGCTCTACTTAATTTTCTAAGTTCTAACCATCTACAACATCAAAATACTAGTACGTAAAAGAAACTTAAAATTGACTACGGTGTTGAAGCATGAAGATATCATTTGATTAATTAGTATTTAAATTTAATTTAGTGACAAATTTCTCTTAATTTTACTTTTCATTTGTCATCATTAATTTTTTTACTCTTTTTTTTTGGTAATAAATTTATGTCTTGATCTTATTCTTGTTTTGTTTTTCCCATACAGGCATCACTACCCCGTGAGAGGCTGCAAAACTTAATTTGATCTTATACTTTACTGGCAAGCATATAGCTTGTTATATGATCTATATATGTACTTGTTATATAAGCTTTTTTTCCATACAGACCGTTTTTTTTTTTTTTTTTTTTTTTTTTTTTTTTTTTTTGTGTGTAACTGGACTAGATTATTTCATCATTTTCTAGTTCCAAGTGAGTATTTGATGTAGAACTTATTTATATTATCAAATATCCATGAATAAGTTGAAGTTGTTGTTGTTGTTGCTGTTATGTGCATCTACCAGTGAAAAGAAATTCGTATTCTTATCATCGTTTTTCGGACATTAATTTTAATTCCAGTCTCTGTGTGTGTATGTGTGCATTTTTATTTTATTTTATTTTTTTTTTGTCGTTTGTCAAATCGTTGTCGTTTTCTTTTCCGTCTAGATCTTCTTTAGTCCCAAAAGTTACAGGGATGTCTCAGCTCTTCATGTCGTTTTGGAATTCGTTTGTAACGTCGTTGTCATTTTAAACTTTCATGATTGGTGTTGTGATCGTGCCGTTTTCAAATGTCCCTCTCGTTTTTTGGCTTTATGTCGTTGTTTCAATGTTTTGTCGTTTGAAAAATCACCATTGTTTTGTTTCGGGATGACATTTTTACCCATATATGCGGGTACCTGCGAGTACCCATCCTATAAGGGGTGGGTCTGGGGATAGTAAATGGGTATGGCCTATGGGACGGGTATGGGAGTTAATATAACCGCCTGGACTGGTGCGGAACGGGGGTGGGGGAAGCTCTCCTATACCTGTACTCACCCCCACTTATATTCACATTTAAAAATATATATATATTTATATAAACATAATTTGAAGTTTTAGTGTTTTAGTACTTTTACGAATTTATTTATAGTTTTCTAGAAATTGAATTCGTTTTTAAGATTTTATTTTATTTTTAATTAAATTTGTGATTATGTTGTCAAATTTTGTGAAAACTTCAACGAAATTTGTGTTGAGTTTTTTTTTTTTTTTTTTTTAAGTTTTTAAATGGGTAGGGTATGTGTATAGTCCCTAGTGGGGATTACCCGCACATACATCCACATTAAATTAGGTGGGTATAAGAGTGAGTATGGGGGTAAAAAGAATGGCAAATATCGGGGTGGGAGAAGCATACCCAACCTGTCCCGTTGCCGTCCCAAGTTTTGTTGTATTTCACTAGTGTCGTTCTTGCCTGTTATGGTTCGTAATTTGTCATCTTGGACTTTGTTGTCGTTTGATAAACTGTCGTTTTTCGTTTTATGGTTCTTTCTTGTTTTCTTTTTGTTGTCGTTTGTCACTAATAAAAAAAAAAAATGGTGATCCGTTAGGTAGCTAAACCTTTCGGGGTATTGAACCCGACGTGAATCGAACACGCAACCTTCTGATCTGGAGTCAGACGCGCTACCATTGCGCCACGGATCCATTGTGCTATGGTTGTCTATTAAAATTATTATCAAACATTAATTAAGCTGCAAAGAAATGGAAATTTTCTATTTAATGTTTTTGCTGAAAAAATATACTAATACCGTTTAACACAAAAAATAAAATGTTAAAATGAATAATCCTATTTTTTATGGTATAAAGCTTGTGAAAAAATGACTTATATTATTTTTTTGTGGTATACTGCTATTTCAAATGGTTCGTTTTTTTTTTTTTTTCTTGTAATTAATAAATTTCAGAACTTCTAGAGATAAATAATTATATTAAAATAATTTGAAAATTAACGTTGTAATGAGTTAATAAAAAACTCAATATGGCAAACAATAGCAACAAATGTGAAATTTTGACATATGTCATGCTTGATGTTAAATTTGATACAAAATATAACATGTGTCAAATTTTATATTAAAAATAACACTACATTAGAGTGGTTTTCTTACTTAAATATCCTAATTTATAATTAACACACCAAGTTGTCACTACTAAAAATGCTCTAACTCTAAACTTTATCCTCTCTTTTCCGTTTCTCTTCTCGTTATATATCTTGCTTTAATCTTTCTCCTTATTTCTTTCTCGCCGTTCTGCAGGTCATATATATCTTCTTTTGATCTCCTCCTTCTTGCTTCCTTGTCTTTCTCCGTTGGATTAGTATGTTAATGATAAATTTTGATATTTAGATAACAAAAAAACTCTTTAATAGAATGTTATTTTTATGTTAAATTTGTCATGTATTAAATTTAGTGATAAGTTTACCACCAAAGTATAATAAACATAAAAATTGATATTTAAGTACTATTAGTTGGTATCCTAACACTTTTTTTTTTTTTGGTAATCTAATCATTATAGCTTTTTAGCCTTAAATTTTAAATATTAAAAATTTATTTTTAGAAATTTTAAAACTTAATGATGATGATAAAAAGTGGATAAATCACTAGGAAAAACATTACATTTTGTAACACAAATTTCAAATAATATTTCTCACTCTCTTTATATTGGAGAAGGTCTTATAAAAAATGGTTCCCCTATCGTCTTTACCTCAATCACTGTATCTAAATATGCCTTACCAAAAAAAAAAAAAAAAAAAAAAAAAAAAAAGTGTAAGATGGAAACCACCAAAGCATTCATCATTTTAAAAGGCGTTTTCTTTCATCATTTGCAAAATGAGGGTTGTGTTTTATCAAATAATCATTCCCAACATGACTATAAGGTGTTTTATATATCTTGGGTGTTTTTGGAAATCATGCATGATCTCAAATCTCGATTAGTTCTACTAGTCACAGTTACATTTATCACAAAGATGGTTTTGTTGCCAATGAATTATGATTTGGCAACCATGAATGCACAAGGCAGGGCACTTGTTTACTTATTGTCATTTTCTTAGAGCCCAAGTCCAATACGTATTCAAAAAGATAAATAAATGAGGCGGCGTGCACCCCCCAAGCTTGCGTTTGTAGTCCAACGGTTAGGATTATTGCCTTCCAAGCAATAGACCCGGGTTCGACTCCCGGCAAACGCATTTTAAATTTTTAGATCCAAATATTTATATCATAATTTCTTTTTTTTTTTTTTTGGATAAATCATATCATAAATATAAGTTGATATCAGGTGACATCAATATAGCTGCATTCCAACTCGCAAAAGCTACATGTCGTTTTGCTGTAAATCAATTTTGCATGTTTGTATAATTACTAATTTATCTTTTAAACCTTATTTCGATGCATTAACTTTTTTTTTCTTTTTTTTTAAACAATCTTTATCAGTGCTCTTGCCTATTAGCATCACGTTACGCATGCATAAGTCTGCATAAGCATGGAAAACATAACAAGAGGGAGAAAAAAATATTTAAAAAAAAATCCTCAATTTCTTGTCAAAAGAAGAAAAAAAAGTTCCAAGTTTCAGGAAGTAATGGCGGTACATCTCTTAAATATTCTGAGCAGAACCGCTATAAATGCATGTAGACATAGACCACACGCGTCTAGAGTTCAATTGAATTCCACCTTTGATAATACTTAACCACGTTTGAGTACAAATAAGGTCGACCTATTTTTTATCATGCTGTATTAGTCTAACGAATAAAAAGAAAGAGATTTTGATAGAAACTCACATATTTAAAACATGAAACTTTAATTTTTCAGGAGGTCTGCCAAACTTTTTAATTAGCTTGCTAATTAGAACAGGCTATTTTTATTTTTTTTTTGTTAGGTGAAAAGTGAGTAAATAGGACACTAGTAATGATTCTGTCTAGCTATCCCGAGACACAATAACCAGAAGAAGTAAAACGAACCATGGCACCTTTCATTCCAACAAGTACCTTGCAAGCATTGATCGTTAATCTACGGTTTTGAAGCTAAGTGTCCGTTTAGGACAATATCTCCGGATAGTATTTTATTATCTAGATTTAAAATTTTTAACTTTGTATTAAAATTTTCCTCTCTTTTATTTTTAAAAAACTTATATTTTAAAAGTCCATAAATTTCTCATTTCAAATTGCAATAAGATGATTTTTATGTTAAAATGCTCGTAACGACGAGTTAAACAAGATAAGATCCATTTTGCATATTTTTCTAAACACATTTCAAATTTTTACACTATTTTTTATATTACATAATTTTTTTTAAAATTTTTTTCCTACATGCACATATTTTCAACCTAATCTCAAAAATATCAATTTCAGATGTCCCTACAAACGGCCCTAACAATGAAGGATAATATTTGGACTTGACATTACCAAAGCCAAGGGAATAATGTAGCCATCATTCACTATAAGAAAGAGTTGAGCCTTATTTATCACCGAAGAATTAGGGTGAAAAGACATTTAGGTCTCGTTTGGCATTCAAGTTCAAACTGTATTTTTTTATCTCAGTTTTTATCTTTTTTTGAAAAAATTTTTGTCTTTTTCTGAAATTTTTTTTGTTTTTTCTGAAAAGTCAACAAAAATTTTTAACTCAAACTGTACTTTTTCAACTCAAACTCATTCACCAAACGGAGCCTTACTCTTTTTACTAAAGGTTTTAAGTTCAAGTCATCGTCGGTGGGTGGTCCGGGGTATTAACCCAAATGAGAATTAATGAAAACCAGTACTATTTAAAAATAACCTTCATTGTGCTATTAAAGGTTCATTAATTAAATAAATCGGGTTTTAGAATATAATTACATAATTAAAAACGACAACTTGGCATGTGACTGCCATGACGTCGTTGTCAGTGTCTGTGACTCTGTTCTTTCTTGGCATAGGGAGACCGTTGAAAACCAAAAAACGAAAAAAAAAGCCAACATTTTTTTCCTCATTTAATCAGAAACATCATTATGCATTGGACTCATTTGATTCATTTCTCGTCATCTCCTGATTCTCTTTCAATTAAAAAAAAAAGAAATAAAAAGAAGAGAGAGAGAGAGAGAGAGAGAGAGAGAGAAGCAAAAAAGAAATTAAAAAAAAAAAAAAACTGTTTTTTTTCGTTTTCTTTTGTTTCACAGTCAACGCCCACGAAAAATCTCCAAAAAAATGTTCATCAAAATCCAAACCTCACGAAAATCCCTTTCTTGGCTCTGATCCTCACCCGGGACTCTCAAATGGGTCGGCGGCACAACGACTCAGAATCCACCAAATGCTCCTTCTTCGTCCTCCTCTGCTCCGCCCTGATCTCCTGCGCTCTGGTCTACGCTTTCCTCTCCGTGGTCCTCAGGCCCAGCGACTTCTACACGACGTCGCTTTCGCACCAGTCCTCCTCATCGTCGGTCGGAGAAGAAGGCCGGCGTGAGGAAGGGGATTCGTATGGAGGAGAAGAAGAGCAGTGTTGCAGAGGAATCGAGAATTTGGAGCTCTGGGGAGCTGCGGTGAAGTGGGGATCGGAATTCAAGTTCAATTCTTCTCAAGAGTGTTGCAAGGCTTGTAAGTCCATGTGTACTGGGAACGATGGACCGTGTTTGTGCGATACTTGGGTCTTTTGTGGGAATAAGGAAGCTTGTGGCTCGAAATTCGGCGAGGTGAGTTCGATTTGTTGACCTTTTTTTTTTTTTTTTGGAAGTGGTCAACGGCTGATTTTTTGTGGTTGTGAAGTGATTTTTGTGGTGTTGGTTTTGTTATATGTTGCAATGTTTATAGTTTGTGAATTTCTGGTTTTTTGCTTTGTTGTGATTTATTTGATTCCATTTTCTGGTGTCATGTTTCTGTTGCAATGGTTGATAGATGGTATTTGTGAGTTGGTCCTTATGGTGATTTAAGCTGTTCTTTGCGTCCGTTTTCCTTAATAAGGTCTTGGTTTCGAGTCAGTCCGGACTGTTGAAAAAAGAAAAGCAGCTCTTTAGCTTTTGCTTAGTTTTGTTTTGATTTTGAATGGTGTTGTGAGCTAGTTTTTTAAAAAATGCTAAGTTTGTTGTATTGGGAATTCGATTTTATACGTTAGTTTTAATTTAGGTGTTGTGCTAAGTTTGGTTTTTTAATGCCCTGGAAGTGTGCACATTGCTGTAAAGCTATGGGTTCATATTCTACTAGGATATCTTATTTGAAAGGCATCACGTCTGTTATTTGCTCTTTGTTCTATTAGATTTGACTTGTGCAAATTAATATCTTACTTGAAAGGCCTTTAATAAGATTTGACTTGTGCAAATTACTTAATTTTCACTTTATCTTGTTGTTCATCTGACTAATTCTTTGAGTCAAAAAAGAAATGCATTTTTCTGTTTGAAAAAATGTCCATTTTGTAAGCGTCCTATAGTGATGCATAAATTGAAATTCTTTTTTTAAACCGTTCATTGATTATTATTCTATTTTTCTGGTGTATGAGTTTCAAGTTCTCTTAATATATTTTCTTGTTGCAGTGCTGGTTGAAGAAACAGAAGGATACTTTGAATCCTGATCGGCAAGAAGCAGGGGAAAAAGTTAGTTGGACTTCTGGGATTGTCTTTGGAAAAGGAGAGGTATGTTTAAGTTCTCTTGCCGTGTGTCAATATGTTTCGACATGGAGAGAGTATTGCTCTATGTTAGGTAGGATAGAAAAGAGGAACAAAGGAAGTGAGGGGACCGGTAATTGGATGGAGAACAATAGAGTAGCTTGTTTGGTAAGAAGGAAAGAGGAGGGAAAGGAAAATAAGGTTGAGAATAGAAGTTTTGTGTCCCACCAATTTATTCTTTCGAATTTCGTGTCTAGTTTTGAGTGGAAACTTGAAACCAAATAGTGATAATCAAAATCACCCTTTCGTTCTTGCTTTCAAAGCACATAATACTAGAGTAGATGAATGAAATAGTAATTGTACAGATCTCTCATTTTCTTTCCTTTCTATCTATCAAACAACCAAAGGGAAAACTATTGTCCGTTATATTATTCCAATATTCTGGTTTGGAAGTTGCCCTCCCTGCTTGGAACATGGAAATAGGTTTGGCATTTCATCTTCGAATTGCAAAATAAGTCGCTTTAAGAAATTACAATTTATAACTGTTGTCAGAGTAAGAATTGTTAAATAACATTTTTTGAGTTTGTTTCTCATGTTGCAATCGAAAGGCTTCCATAATTCTGTAGTCTTTTATAATATCTTTTTGTTTTTTTTCATAGTTTGTTTCATAATTTCTGTACTATGTTTATTCTTGTCTTCCTTCTGTTGTTTAATGTTCAGCAATTTACTAACACTGTCAAATTAGCTAGTTCATTTATGTTCGTTTCAAATTTGTCTTTTCTTTTCAGGGAATCATTGGCTTGGAAACAAAACACGGAACCCTTCATATAAAGGTAAGTAACTGCTCATGCTCTTCTGTATCACAAAGAAACCCAATGCTTTTAATATGGTAATTATGATTTGTAGAGTATCCTGATTATTAGGCAGGAGACATTATTTTCCTCGCTTAATATTTCGGTGCATTTGGAAACAATATGTGCAACAGACGTGAATAATAAGCCCATCTACATGATGTAGTCTTGAATGAATTAGGCTTAAGAAGGTTGAGACAGAGATGTGGAGTAATAAGAACAGCACGGAACTGGGTTCTGGAAAACATCCATTCTAAAATGTTAAAACCTTATAGAAAACTGAAAAGGCGTTTTGATAGATGATTTTAAGTCTGCCAATAGTTTCCATGTTGTTTTTTGTTTTTTGTGTTTTTTTTTTGGTTTTCAAGGGAAGTTTCCATGTATTCTGACACGACTCATTTGATGCAGCTTTTCCCAGATTGTGCGCCTCATTCTGTAGCCTACCTTATTGAGTTGTTGGCATTGCGGCATTGCGCGGGATGTGAGTTTCATCGTGCGGAGGGTAGAGGAGAATCCTGGGATTCGGAAGGAAACCACATAGAAAAGGTAAGACTTGATTAGTTTCTTCACCCTGCCAAAAGCTGAAAATATTATAAGTTTTGACCAACATCGAATTCATTATCTACCTGAATCTTTATTTCTGATAGTCTTATATAATATATACCTTTAATGTTTGGAAATGTGGTCTTTTATTAGAACTGAATTTTGAAGATCCAAAAAAAAAAAAAAAAAAAAAAAAAAAAAAATCCTAGAACAAGGTTATATAGGATTTGTATCTCATTTTTACTAACACATCTAATTCATATTGGAAAATCTATCTCGACCTGAATGGAAAGTAAACCTTTTGGTATGTTGGGATGTTGTTTGAAACTTTCTTATTTTGGCATTCTCCGAGACTAGTAAAAGCAAAAAGTTGTGGAAAATCCATTCGTCAAACAGTTGGAATTATGACATTACTATCAGGAATACCTTGTTTACTGTATTTGTGTATGATCTACACATTGACAACTCAAACATTGTCTGTCTTAATTTCCCAGGCTTCATTTGGTCCCCCATTCGGACTGATTCAAGGAACATTGGAAGCCATGGGAAACCCATTCAAAAAGATCCCAACTGAGGTTTGCCCCACCATTAGAAGGGGTTCGGTAGCGTGGATAGGTTCCGGTCCAGAATTCTTCATAAGCCTGACGAACCACGAAGAATGGAAAAACACTTACACCGTTTTCGGTTCCGTTCTTCCGGAGGACATGAAAATTGCCGAGAAAATTGCTCGGCTACCCACGAAACCAGACGTTTGGAACAATATCAATGTGTCTGTCTTGGAACAGCCAGTCCCATTGTTGTTGAAAAGAATGAAGACGAGTGTAGAAACAGAGTGAAAGTTCATACTTTTCCGTCCTTTCGATGCACGTCCGATCTCTTTTTCCATACTTTCTCTGCTTTGAACTATACTGAATTCAATGTTACACTGTCTTTCTTAGAGGAGTAACACGGTTTTTCGGCTATTTGCCTGGCCGTACTGTTCTTTTGTTTATGTCACATACTTCAAATTCAATCCCTTTTTTTTTTTTTTTTTTTTTTTTTTTTTTTAAGTTAAATTTTATTTTAAGATCGTTAGTTTTTTAAAGGGTTGGTCTTTATGTCAAACGACGGAAAACCTTTCAAGGAACGACACTTTGTTATTGTTGTCTAATGGAAGGAACGACACGGTGTTGGTTACGTCGTATTGCGAATTGAAACGACATCAAACTTTTGAACTGCATTTTAATCGGTAATTCGAATATCTATTGTTCTTATAATTTCACTTGAAACACTTTTTATTTTAATGCCCATATCCGTTAATGTGAAATTCGAAAATTTAAGTAATATGTTTTAAACACTTATTTGTTACTCTTCTATATTGAAAGTGCAAATAGCTCATTCACAACAACTTTTCGGTCACTGCTGTCGGGCTGTTAAGTAGTAACTCCGTCACCCATTATGTGGCGGGTAACCAATTGTCATGTGACAAATTTTTTTATTTGGGGTATTACTTTGCTTGTCGCGCATGCTTGTACATCAGTTTATATCAATAAACGTTTTTTTTTTTATTTATTTAAGAAAATTACAATTAGTTAGTGATTTGACAATATTCAATTAGTAAAAGTTACATATTAACATTAATCAATTACTAATTAATTATAATTAATACGTGCTCGTCAACTAATTTATATATTTCTGATTTTTTTAATTTAAAAAAATAGTTATTAATTAATGATTTGATCATAATTAATATACATATTAATATTAATTTATTATTAATTAATCATAATTAATCATTGATTGATTAATTGATTGATAATTAATTGATTGAACTTTAAAAAAAAAAAAATTTTATTAAAAATAAAGTTGAAGGGCACCTCCTCACATGAGGGAGGTGGTGGCCTAGGTGGCTGTCCACTTAATTGAGGTGGGACCAGCTTAAAACAAATAAAAAATAATTTTAATCTTCTCCACCTGTTGTCACTTCAAACGCTGTGCGTTGTTTCAGGAGTTCAAAAGATTTTCTTTAAAAAAATTAAAAAATAAAAAAATTCATCAACAAACCAAAACAGGCTATGAGTAGCGAAATAAAAACATAAGATCCTAGAGAGGACCAGCAATAAAATTTTTAAAACAAAACCCTCAAATCAGTTAGTTGAAGGTGTTTTTTTTTTTTCTTTTTTTTTTGTTGAGAAAAGTTGAGTTGGAGATTTGATAGATCTAATCTGGGTTTTGGCTCGGAATAAGGTGGGATACAGGAGAAGGAAGAGGGAGAAAATCAGAAAACCAAGAATTAAAAAAAAAATTATTTTTAAATCTTTTTTTAAATTACTCCCAATCTCTATTAAGTGGACAACTACGTAGTCCGCCACCTCATTATTAAGCTTTACTCTTTTAATTTTACAATAATATCCAAAACTTGGATATTTTAAAAAAATCATTTATCCATGCATCCTTATTTAATTCTCGTAACAGCTAACCAATAATATCCAAAATGCTTCACAACTTAAAACCCAAAAATAAAAAATAAAAAAAAAATAATAATAAGAATAATGGTAAAATTTGCACATTACTCATTGAAAAAGAACATCTTATTAAATCCGATGGTATTGAGTCGGATTTATATATTCAAAATGGATCCCTTGATTATTTACAGAGACGTAAACTAACGAAAGAAAAATGAACTTAATTTGTTAATTTTAAATATTTCAAATAATCCAACAAGATAAACGAAAATCAATGTTTAAAATCAAATATCAAAGAAAAATATATCTTAATAACTAACTAGCAATTTTAAATTCAAATGTTCTAATATCAAATAATCACTAGATCCTTGGTCTCCAAGGAACTTGGATATACAAATCAAACAACCTTAAAAAAAAAATCAAAACTAAAATCTATTTTCCTTGTCAAATCTTCTCTTCAATAAGATTCATGATTGAACATCACTCATCGGGGCAAATTTCCTTGAAAACTGGCAATCGTCTGGTAGTTCTCTCAGGACCATAAAGAACTTTGTTGATCACCTCTTCTTTTCTTTTAGCATGTTTATCACTCTTGCTTCTCTGATCCGTCAATGAACTTTCCGTGTTTTGATCATTAGTTCCATCCAATAGAGAGAACCATCTCTGTTCAAGAGTACTGCTCATACTTGTTGTTTCCTTATCACTTTCTGTGT
Organism: Ficus carica; assembly: GCA_009761775.1. NCBI lineage: Eukaryota > Viridiplantae > Streptophyta > Magnoliopsida > Rosales > Moraceae > Ficus > Ficus carica. Next base: position 13,674,642 of record CM019750.1, on the reverse strand, counting down.
TCCGATCTTCAGTTCCATCTTTAAGGTGACTCATACTTGTTGTTTCCTCATCACTCTCCGTGTGTATTTCATGCATTAGAGCTAACCGCTTCTGTTTAAGACTGCCCATACTTCTTGTGCTGCTTGTTTTATTATGAGTTGTTTCCTGCGTTACGTCTACCTTTTTGTTCCTCTCGCTTCTCTTGTGATCCATTGTTTTCCTATCTGAATTTGGATATATAAACGAAATTTGTCAAAACCATAATTTTAGTGAAGGAAACCGACTTTTAATGAACAAATAAACCAACTTTGCATAAATGATATCGAAGATATATAAAAGTTTGTGGTTAAGGTTTCTACCTTGGTGAAATTGCTTGGTTGCCAAGAAAATACGGGACGAGAAAATTGAGAGTAGTCCTAGAGAAAATTGTCTTCTGATATCTTTTGATATCTCCGTATTACAGAAGAGGAATAAGCTGGCTTGATAAGATATTTATAAGGTTAAGAATTAATTATATTTCAAATAGGATTACAATTAGTTAGGATAGTATATATGTTGTTAGGAATTAGTTTCCTTTTCTTTCTTTTTCTGTATTTTTTTTATTAATTTTTTTTTTCTATTTTACATGTATATTTCACATGTTTAACTTTAAATTTTGAAAAACGCGGTTTAAGTAGTTGGACTCATTATAGTTTATGGAAAAATTGAAAGCAGTTTTTCATCAGGAAAAAAAAAAATATATATATATATATATATATATATATATCCAGATTTTACTCAGCAGTTGCGAAATAAAATGCAAAAAAAAATAAAAATAAATAAATAAATAAAGATTTTCTAGTTTTCAATAGAAGATCATATTGTTATAACTACCCAAAATAAAACAGAATATCATCATCATCATTATTATTAACTGTTCCACTAAGAAAATTAACAATTTGTCATTATTAGTTAAGGGAAAATTTGTCATTAATATTGTTTATTAAAAAAAAAAATCATTAAAATTAGAGCAGCACTAGATGAGGAAACGTCAATAAAAGAACCATACATGTAAATGATAAAATTATCAAAATGTCCAACTTTTCCCTTATTTTATTTATTATTATTATTTTTTTGAAGGTAACTTTTCCCTTATTTTCATTTGGCTTATTTTCTCTCTTTAGTAGACTCTGTAGCTGTTTTTACGCTATACCCACCACCATCGAATTGAAGTTTTCGATTTCTAGCATATTATTAGCTTTAAAATTTCACTTTATTAATTTATTCCATCTCTCATCTTTTAAAAATATCAATTGTGTTTTATACTAGATTTACGGGATTTTCAATATGATTGGGATTTGTGGCTGCTATAGAAAAAAAAAAAAAAAAAATCTGATCTGATCAATTTGTGATTTTCATGTTAATGATTCTTCGTGAATACCATCGTTTTCCTTAATGTTATTATTGAATTTACTAATTAAGATTAATCTATCATGCAAACTTGATCTACTCTACGCTTATTTGTGATGATTAATTGAAATGGTGAAAGAAACTTTTATGAATGATCATGTAAATTTATCTCGAACTATAATTCTTGTAGCACTTTAACAATTTTCTGAAACATGATATCCACTCCTTGCTCAAAATAAAGTGTTACAAAGAAAAAAACTCATTTGGTTAACATTTAAATACATAATTTAATAGTAATTTGATAATCTCTCTTGTTTAACATTTAATTTGAATTTGAAAATTAATTCTTGAGAAAAAAAAAAAAAAACTAATTAATGAGAAGCTAGAAAAATCTCAAACTCCTTTTAATCAGACTCTATCAAACCATTCATTGGAGATGGTCATTGCTTTTCCTTCAAAAGATAAATTCAGCTCGAACTATTTTCCTTATAACATTTTGCTCTCGATTTTTAGAATGTAATATCAGTCTCGTCCATTTATATTCCATTAACAAGAATTCCCCTTTTGCATATTCCATACTTAAGGATCTTCTTCATTTTTATAAAAAAATATCGGATTTTCTCTCCCCAACCCCCCAAAAAAAAAAATCAAAAAATTTTTTTTTTTTTCCGAATGAAAAAAAAATCTCCAAATTCTTAAAGTTCAAGTTAAAAAAAAAAAAAAAAAACCTACCACTATATAAGGCTTTTTTACTTTTGCATTCACGAACACATCGTACAAGTGTTACACTTTAAACTAATAAATCTTTAATAATTTATTTTAATTAATAATATTGTTAATATTTTGAAGGATTTTAACATATAATTTGTATATAAATCATTGATTAATGACGACGTGTCTTTATATCTCCCTATTAAATTTAATGAAATTCCCGTTTCAAAAAAAAAATTTAATTAATGACACAACTAATAATTCTTATCTGTTTTAACACAAGTGCATTAATATTAAGATACTTAATTAAATAATATCAAAATAAAAAAACATTGAATTATCTTTAATTTAATTATAAATTCAGATTAACATTGATTAAAAAATACATTTTATGTTCTTAATCAACAATTTATATGCAAATTAAGTATCAATATTCATAAAAAAAAAATTAACAATGTATCAATGTGATAGATTACAATAAATCTATAATTTTAATGTGTAAATCACAAAATTAAATATTAAAAATGTAAATTATAACTATGTAATAGTTTATTGTCTTGGTGAAAAAAAAAAAGAAAAAAAATCTAGATTAATAGATCTCAATAGAACATTAATTTATTAAATTAATCGAGGCATTCCCTCCAATTCAACGAATATATATATAATCTACTCCCAAACCAAAGCCCCTTCCCCATTTCCCTCTCAACAATGGTGAAATTCCACGACCACATAATCTCTGACCTTCTCGAGGACTCTCCGACGAACAACGGCGGCGGTGGCGGAGGTAGCGGCCTCGTGATCCTCTCCTCCGGCCTCTCCCTGGCCAAGCTCATCTCCTCCCTCCTCCTCCTCCACTCCCCTTCCTCCGGCACTCTCCTCCTCCTCTCCCCCTCCTCCCCTTCCCTCAAATCCCAAATCCTCCACCAACACCACCACCGCCGCGCCTCCGACGGCAGAGCCCGCCGCATTTCCGAGATCTCCGCCGACATCCCCGTCCCCCAGCGCCTCTCCCTCTACTCCTCCGGTGAGGCCTTCTTCGTCACCCCCCGCATCCTCATCGTCGACCTCCTCACCTCCCGCCTCCCGGCCTCCTCCGTCGCCGCCCTCCTCATCCTCTCCGCCCACTCCCTCTCCGAGACCTCCACCGAGGCCTTCATCGTCCGGATTCTCCGCTCCCTCAACCGCAGCGTCTGCGTCCGTGCCTTCTCCGACAAGCCGCACGCCATGGTCTCCGGCTTCTCCAAGGCCGAGCGGACCATGAAGTGCTTGGGGATCCGGAGGCTGCACCTCTGGCCGAGGTTCCATGTCTACGTGTCGGAGGAGCTGGAGAGGGACGCCCCAGAGGTGGTGGATGTGAGGGTGCCGATGAGCAAACACATGGTGGGCATCCAGGCGGCCATAATCGAGGTCATGGATGCGTGCTTGAAGGAGATGAGGAAGACGAACAAGGTTGATGTTGAGGATCTGACGGTGGAGAATGGCTTGTTTAAGTCGTTTGATGAGATTGTGAGGAGGCAATTGGATCCCATTTGGCATACCTTGGGGCGGAAGACCAAACAGCTTGTTTCTGACTTGAAGACTCTGAGGAAACTCTTGGATTACCTCGTCAGGTTGGTGTTCTTTTCTGGATTTTGTTGGTCTGGTTTTGGTATGAAACTTTCAGTTTGACTGATAACTAAAATAAAAGTTTAATGCTTTATTGACATGATTGTGGCGTTTTAGTCCTTCAATGAGAATTAGTAATTAAAGAACCTGGATAGCCATTCGTGTTTATGGCCCGTTTGGACAATAGGTTGGAGTTGTACTTTCGGAGTTTTGTGTGTTTGGTTGAAGTGCAAATGGAAAATGAACTGTGATTTTTAAATAATGTAAAAACCTTAATGTGTTGGGATTTTGATGGATAATATGAATCTTGTTTCATTCTCCTCATTGTTGTGAGCGTTTAGCGAAAAAGAAAAAAAAAATTCTCATTTCGACTTGAAATAAGAAGGTTATGGACTTTTGAAGTTTGAATTTCATGGAAATGGAAGAGAAATGTGGATTTGTACTGTGCTAATTGGAGTAGGAACTTTGGAAACCAACCTCAAAAACAGAGATTGGAGGCGGAGGTCCAAACAATAATGAAAGTTAAAATGGGACAGTTGATAAAAGTTTAGGAAAATTTGCAAACACGAGTAAAAGAAATTTGTGTTGAATGGTAGCACTCTGTATTGTTTAAACTTCAATGATGAAATTGCCCGAGTTTTATTTTATTTTTATTTTTTAAATTTAGGACTAAAGTGCTAGACCAATAAAAGATCAAGGGACAAATTGGTAAAATGTCTAGTTTATTTGAGGCATATGTTCAGAGTTAGTAACGGTTTTGGTGATGGATTTTGACATGTTATGGGGAGCAGATATGATGCAGCGACTTATTTGAAGTATTTGGATACACTTAGAGTTTCTGAGAGTCATCGGTCTGTCTGGATATTTGCCGAATCAAGCTACAAGATATTTGAGTATGCTAAGAAAAGGGTCTATCGTTTTGTGAGGTCGGATGGTACGAAGCTAAGTGGTTCAAATAAGAGTTCGACCGGAAAAAAGAGAAAACTGAAGGAGGCTGCCGATGGTAATAAAGATAATGGTAAGGAGTGACTAATTGGAATTCAGCCAGCAAGGAATTTGTATTGCAGAACTGCAGAGGGTTTCTTTTCTTTTCTTTTTTTCTTTGTCCTTTTATCTTTTCAATAGTTTTTCTATATTGATGTTTATCTGTCGTGTGCATATGTAGAAGTTGGTGGCTCCTCGTTAACAAATACAAATATTACAATTACTCTGGACGAAGTTTTGGAGGAACCACCAAAATGGAAGGTGTTACGTGTGAGTGAGTGAGTTCCTGTTTCTACGTTGTCCATTGGTATTGCTTGTCATCTTGATTTTTTGAATAATAGAGGATTTTTTTCCTTGAAAGATTATGATCACCGAGCTTTGTTATTGATATATGTTAAGTGTTGAGGTTGTATGGCTTCATAGACATGAAATGATGAAGTCTATGATTATTGGATAGATTTATATAAATCCATGTGTTTAAATTTGTTTAGGAGGTCCTTGAAGAGATAGAAGAGGAAAGACAAAAGCAGGGTTTATCAGAGGATGATAGTGGTATTGTTCTAGTGGCATGCAAAGATGAACGCTCATGCATGCAGCTTGAAGAGTGCATCACAAATGGTCCAAAAAAGGTTTTCTTTCTCTTTAATTTTCTTTAAGATTTTGGTTCATTTTCTTGTATTTTTGCACTAGTAGAATTGAAAAAAATTCTCCCATGCATGATGGTCTGAGACATGCCTCTGATCTAATGCAACATTTACAGTCCTTTTTCATGTACATCAATTTATAATTGTAGAAACGTGTAGTTTTAGAAAGTTAATTCTTTACTGTCAAGGCTTTAACTTCACCAATTTTATGTCGGTTTTGCTTAGGTAATAGTAATATTAGAAAATCTAGAGTAAAAGTAATTGATGCCATGATCATACTTATTTTCAGGCATTATTTGTGCAAGTAGAATTACTGATTGTGTTGCTTGATACAAAATAATTTTGTATTTTGGAGAATGTCCATGCATTCTGGAAAGAGTGGCTAGATTCCTTTTTCATCAAATTTTGTTTACTTTAGAATTTGTATTGTATAGCAGGCTAACAACTTATGAGATGTAAACAGTTTATTGTATTTCTCTTTTGAAGGTCATGCGAGAAGAATGGGAGAATTACTTGCTCAACAAAGTACAGCTGCGTGATTTACAAACACGTTTCAAAAAGAAACCAAAGGAACCTAAAGGTTTTGGAATTCTTGATGGAGTTATTCCTGTAGCACCTGCACAAAAGGCAGAGCCCAGCAGCACAAACAAGCAGGAGCATGATGCACTTGTCGCTGCGGCATCAGAAATTAGAAATCGAGTTAAGAAAGATGATTCTGTTGGAGTTGATCCTCAGCCTGAAATTATCAGCGAAGGAAGTGGAAGAGGAAAGCAAAAGGGAAGGAACAAAAAACAGGGCACAGCTAATAGTGGGAGTCACGGGAACAAAGATAACAAAAGTAAAAAGGAGGCAGAGTTCAATGAATCTAGCTTAAGAAATGAAGGCCAAAAAGAGGAAGGTGATGCAGGGGCTGCAGGGGTTTTTTCAGATGTAATAGGCGATGGTGCATCTACAGAAAAAGGGGTTCTGCGACGACATAGTGAGGTAGCTGATGCTACGGGATCTGGAACTGAAAGTGCTAATAAGCCAATACCTCCAGTGCACTTTTATGCTCTAGAAAGTGGTCAACCCATACTTGACGTTTTGAAGCCCTCTATTATTATAGTTTACCATCCAGACATGACATTTGTCCGGGAAATTGAAGTCCACAAAGCTGAGAATCCCTCCAAGAAGTTGAAGGTCTATTTTCTTTTCTATGATGACTCTACGGAGGTGCAAAAGTTTGAGGCGAGCATACGCCGGGAGAATGGAGCATTTGAATCATTGATTAGGCAGAAATCATTGATGATGATCCCAGTAGATCAGGTTTGTTTGTTTTGTTTTTGTTATTATTGTTGATATTTTCTTAATAAATACATGCATGCATTACCAGTTTTGTTCCATGGAACTATGAATGTGATAGGACTTGTTAGTTGTGTCTGTGAGCTTTGGTTAATCGGCTTGATTAGTGAGGTTGTTAGTAGGTAGTTAGTGTTGTAACTGATTAGAAGGTGTTAGTTAGCAGTGTGTTAGATGGTAGAGAGTGGGGCTATGGTCTGATTATTGGGAAGTCAGAGAAACCGTGGGGAGAGTTTGCAGTCTCTCGAATATACTGCAAGTTAATCGTTCTAGTGTTTCTTGTGTCTTCAAATCAACAATTACATTCAATAAAGATAATTTTTTTCTTCCACTTCTGATGCACTTATGTTTATTTTCCTTTTATATTCTTCTACTATATGGACTGTTTCTCTGCGAATTCGTTTTCTTGCATTTTGGCCTTACTGTGGTTTAACGATTAGCGGCTATCTTTCTGATTGATGGTTGCCACATGGCTTCTTTGTCAGGACGTAAACTCCCTGGGATTGAATTCTTCTTTTGAGGGAGATGGTACATTGTCTCAAAACGCTATAACCAGAAAGGCTGGGGGAAGAAAGGAAGCCGAGAGAGAAATGCAGGTACATGATTGAATTCTGTTCTGTAAATTGCTTCTGTATTGTTGCAACGTAGATGCTTTAAAACCTTGCTTCTTTTCAGATTATCGTGGACATGCGAGAATTCATGAGTAGCCTTCCAAATGTTCTTCACCAAAAGGGTATGCGAATAATACCTGTGACCTTAGAAGTTGGGGACTATATCCTTTCACCACTTATATGTGTAGAGAGGAAGAGTATTCAGGATCTTTTCATGAGCTTCACATCAGGCCGTCTATACCACCAGGTTGAAACGATGGTTCGATATTATAGGATACCTGTCCTTCTAATCGAGTTTTCACAGGATAAAAGCTTTTCATTTCAGGTAATGTAAGTCGCAAGTGTGGGGTGGCTGTATTAATAATAGATCAAAACCTCAATTGGTTTGACGCATTGTATCTATGTTTGCAGTCTGCAAGTGATATTGGTGATGATGTCACCCCCAACAATATTATATCTAAGCTATCTTTGCTAGCTCTTCACTTCCCTCGCTTGCGAATTATCTGGTCCCGCAGTTTGCATGCCACTGCAGAAATATTTGCTTCGCTTAAAGCAAATCAGGACGAACCTGACGAGGACAAAGCAATGAGAGTTGGCGTGCCCTCGGAGGAGGGCGTCATAGACAATGATGTGAGGTAATTTACTTGCTTTTGGTTTTACGTTCGTATTCTACAGTCTTATACTACACTCTTAAACGTCTGATGCAGACACGAGAATTATCTTGAAAGAGCTATGTTTTTAGAGCCTGTCGATGCTTATCTTCCCCCTTTGGCTGTTTGCTGAATGTGGTAGTTCATATGAAGTAACCACGCTCTATATAAAAGGTGCATGTGACATTGGGTGTGGAATGCTTTTGGGGCGCCACCAGTGTGCTACACACCACAACTAATAGAAATTAGACCTCATTTGTTGGTCCTAGGTCCCATGTTGGGGACCGTACTTTTTATGTGTGCAGTGTTGGAGACTACCAGTGCCTTTAGCATTGGTCTCATCACTGAGCTCCTAGGCCCAAATCGATTCTAGGCTCTCATTGCTTTATTCTTGCTGTGTAAATTGCAGAGCTGAAAATTACAACACATCTGCGGTGGAGTTTTTGAGACGGCTTCCGGCGTGACCGATTCAAACTACCGGACAATCATGGATGGTTGCAAGAGCTTGGCAGAACTTGCACTTCTTCCCATGGAGAGGCTCGCTGAACTCATGGGTGGTCAGAAAGCTGCTCGGACACTTAGAGAATTCCTTGATGCGAAATATCCGACATTGTTGTGAGTTTTTTCTGCGAAGATTCACTTGGTCAATCTGAAACAACCTGGCTTGAAGCTGACTAGTCGAAGGGATTGATATTGTCTGAAATTTAGTGCAAAGTAGGTATTTACATTTTATAACCACTAGTGCATTTCTTATGTTGTATCATTGATTTCATTGTTTCAATCAATTTAATCGATTATTTCCCGTTAGAGATAAAATACCGTGCTACGCTTTCAAACACGTAAAATATATATATATATATATATATATATATATTTTTTAAATTTTATTTTCGTTTCCACCCAAAAATTTGGGGTCCCAAACATTAGATTATTGTAACGTAGAGTAATGTTTAGAGGTTTGTCATATAGATTGATTCACAAGTGAAAATATGATAACTCATCATTTATTCAAAAGATGAGAGTTAGTTGGGGTCTCCAATATTTTTTATTATGATATTTAATATAGGGATTATTTTCATTTATATCCCTAAATTTAAGGTCATTCTCCCTTTTCCTCTCGAGCTTTAAAAACTTACTTTGCCTCATAAACTTTGAATTAGCCCTAATTGGTTTTTTTCGATAAAATTTCAGTTAAAAACAAAAGGGGGAGAAAAAGAGAGTTAAATACAATTATGTGGTCTTTTTTTTATATTTGTTTTTAACAGAAATTCTAATACAATGAGTTTAATGAGACTAAATCTCCTATTTTCGTGTTTGTTTTTAACCAAATTTCTAGTAAAGGTATTAAATGAGACAAATACAAAATTTAAGAGAAAAGTGACAGTTTTTGATGTCTTCAAAGTAAAGTGAAAATATCCCTAAAATTCAGAGACATGAATCAGCATAATCCTAATATAATTATGATTGCTTTAGAAAATTAGAGTTGGTCAACAATTAGGAATTAGATTTGTAATCGGATTTGAATGACTAGGTTTTTCAATTCTATTAAATAAGAGCCATGCCATCTTTTATTTTTCCATTTTCGTTGCTATTATTCTATATATCTTTTTATTCCCTGCTATTTTACCGGTCCGCTGCATCAACTCGTATATGTATATGTATATATATCCTTTGTAGCTGTCGTTTTACCTTTGGAAGTCTGCTTATCTTGTCGTTTCTCCTGTTTTTGCTTACCGATCAAATTTCAGGTAGATTTTATATCAAGGAATAATTCCTTTAGGCATATAATGTACCAATTATGATAGTTTTTCTTTTTGAGATGAAGGGTTAGATAATTATTTAACTATGACATACACATGTTTTTTTTTTTTTTTTTTTTGGGTTTAGTTTTCACATGATATACAATTAAAATAATGATAAACATTTTGACATTTTATATATTATATATATTTTCTGATATACGTTCGTGGTTTTTTTTTTTTTTTTTTCCCCCCTCTCTCTCTTTCTATTGGCATATTGCATGTGTTGTATCTGTAGGACGGGGGAAAAAAAATCACCATCAAACGTTTAAGACCTTGGCAATGGAGGACATCATGAATAATGGTGACGATGTTCATTTTCTGATCGCCGCCGACAACGACGAGCCTATTCCGTCGTCGTCACGATCATTCGACGATTCTTATTTTGACAAATTTCCTGATGGATACAGATTCACACCCACAGATGAAGAACTTATTCTTTGTTACTTGAAAAAGAAGATAGAAAACATACCTTGCCACCAAACAGGATTAGAGACGAAGACATTTACCAATTCAATCCCAACACACTAGCAGGTAATTTTTAAACTCAAATATCCAATTTTCTTGCAATCTTTCATTTATCACCGTTGTCCTTTAAAATTGTCACCATTTAGGAACTTACCTCCAAAACTTTTAATTCTGATGATTTGTCCTTTGAACTTTTTAAATTGTTACACTCTGTCTCATTTGTCTTAAATTTTTGCTAAATTGGTGATTAAAAACCCACTTACGTCTCATGTTACAAAGATGAAAAATTCCATTTCTAACTAAAAGTTTCCAAATTTAATACAAACACTAATACATATATTCGAAATTCAAATCTTTAATTAATGGAAAGTTAATAAAATAGAGTAAATTACAATAATTTATAGAGTTCATATGGTAAATTATCAAAATTAAAAATTTAGAGAACAAGTTGCAGGAGGGTGAGAGACAAAAATGCTAAATACCTTGTTTATATCGAATCGAAGACAAACTATTTTCTTTCTACCATTAAGATTATGTCGAATAAGATGTTACAAATAACTAACATTAATTTTTTTTTTTTTTGCCCCATCTCATCTCGTTTGTTAAATATTGTTCTTGATCAACAGAGAAATACAAGCTACATAGAGAGAGTGAGCGGTATTTTTTCACACCCACACACAAAAAGTACGAAAATGGATATCGTCCAGCACGGAGTGCCGGAGGTGGGTGTTGGAAGGCGACCGGAAACGATAAAATTGTGTTGTGCCCTACTACCGGACGGGAAGTTGGATATAGGAAATCGCTAGTGTTTTACACCACACCAAAACCAGTAAAAGAATCAAAAACTGATTGGATCATGCATGAATACAGACTCAATGATTCTAAAAGGAGAGAAAATAACAAGGGCAAAAAGAATAAGAAAACTAGTGTGCATATTGATCATGCTGCCAAGGAAAAAAAGCAGGTCTTAAATTTTTATTTTTTTTATGTTTTTTTCCCCAAAAAAAAAAAACAACTTTCAAGAATTGTAATTTTAAACTATTTATAGATATTGTTGTTTCAGAAACTGCATTAAATATGTTATTTAAAAAAAAATATTTATAACAAATAACATATGTTAAAATATTTTAAGTAAATAGAATATTTATATTTTATTTATCCGAAATTTACTATTTACCTCATATATATTTTTAAAAATACATACTATAAATATTTTCAGAAAAGTGTTATTTATTTATTTATTTTTTTTACCCTTGTTGTTTTAGATTTTAGTCATTGAATTAATTTTTTAACAATCAGATATGTGAGTATCTACGTTAAAAATTTTATAGCGCGAGATGCAAAATTGCTTCCAGTCCTGAACATCAAAAAGCTGATATTTGTTACTAAAAAACAATAGTAGCTGTCAGTAAAACAAAAGATTAGAACTCCTATATGTTTGATTATTATCACTTTATTCCGAAGTTCAAAATTTTTATTTTTCCTATTTTTGATGCCCTTGTAGGAAATGCTCGATGTGTGGGTACTTTGTAAGTTGTACAAGAAGAAGCAACCTTCTACGACGACTAAATTAACCAGAAAGAAAGGGATAACGACAAGCAGTACAAGTGAAAATGAGAAAAAAAATGCCGTTATTAAAGTTGAGGATCAAGATCAACGGTTGGAAGGCCAGGAAATTTACTTCGTGACAGAAGAACTATCCTCCTCTAGTTCAGAAGAATTATCATCATCTAGTACTTCAGAAGGCGATGTATTTTTGTCGAGAACAGCATCGGAAGATCTTCGTAGGAATCAGACACTCATTCTTTTGGGACTTAAAAAACGTTACGTTTGACTTAATATTTGATTAGTTTGATCACAATCTGTTGATATGTGTGGAAATGGAATGTTATTGTGTACGCTTTTGAGCAAAGGCGAAGCCATAAATATATTCCAGTAGGAATATATACCACATATTTTTTTTCCAATATAAAATAAAATTTTAATCTAGACTATGTGAGAATTTTTAATTTTAATAAGAGCAAAATAGTAAATGATCAAATAGCTCATCACTCTTAATTTTTCATTCTTTTTTTGGCCCCCTCAAGGACTATCATTTTTCCCCCCTTTTATCTAATTGTATATGTGATGTAATATTCAAATCAAGTAGTAAATTACGGATACCAATTTTAATCCTAATTTTTTAAATAGAAATTCATGTGTCTATTTTTATTCGTAAATGCAATAAATTGATATGATAATATTTTAAACACTTATCAATAAAAGAATGATAACTCATATATCACATATGGTGGTACTCAAAAGTTAGGATTAGAAACATTATCCCTAGTATTTTTAATCCAAAAATGATATAGAAACAGTCAATATGCATATATATAAGATTACTTTAGGGTTATTCTCATTTCACTCCCTGAACTAATTTAAAAACTCTCACTTTGCTATATAAACTTTAAATTTGACCTCCTTTCATCTTCCATCAGAATTTCAGTTAAAAACAAATAAATAAATAAAAAATTTAAGTACATTCAGGTCGTTTTCATTTATTTTTAGTAGAAATTTTATTAGAATTAGCTTAGTAAGACTAATTCTCTTATTTTCCATTTATTTTAAACTCAAATTCAAGACAAAGTAAGAGTTATCTTAAAATTCAATGTCATAGATATAATAACCTATGTCTTCTTTTGGTATGATATTATCCGCTTTGGGTCTCGTGCATGCACGGTTTTGCTTTTAGACGTTACGCCAAAAGGCATCATTAGGAGATGGCCTCTTTACTTTGAACCATCACATATATTCATTCTTAAACGACACGAGACTGCACAATTTATCTTTTTTCTTATAAGGACTAATGATTGTCACAATAAATAAGAATAATTCATATATATATATGTGTGTGCGCGCGTGTGAACAAAGTATTTTGGGTACTTTGATTACGAAAAGGACTTGAAAGTCCTTCACATTTTTAAAATTAAAATTTAGAAAAAAATTAGAAAATAAAAGATGTCTAAGCAGTGACGCATTGAGAAATAGACATCTTTTATTTACAATAAAGAAAGCAAGAAATAACATATATCTTGTTTAACCTTTATTTCGTATCTATGAATCCTTAATTTTTTTCTTCATCAAATTTTTAGAATTGTTTGACAATCCTAAAAGAGGTTCGAAGTGGAACAAAAAAAAAAAGAAAAAAAAAAAAAGAAAAAAAAAGAAAAAAACAAGAACAAGAAGAAGAAGAAGAAAAGTTGCAGTGGATAATCCTTAATTTTTAAGCTTACTTTAAGTAAATGTCTCTAGTTTTTTTCTTTTTTTTTTTCTGTGTTAAATGAAAATAAAAAAGTGGTCATTAAGAATAGAAAATCGTATTTTATTTTTTGGACAAAAATATTGATGGATCTTGGTTAATCAACTATTGATTAATTAGTCATTAATTAGTTTTTGAAAGACGGTATAGTTTATCAATATAACTTTTTTGAACTTAAGAGGTGGGGGATCGAACTCTACACCTTTTAATAAAAGCATGTGTGAAATTATCGATAAATTATACCTTACAACTATATAATTTACTGATTCTTAACTATGTAAGTTATTTATTCTTGATTTTAAGAAATAAAAAATGTATACTAGATAATCTCACAAGACTTGGGATTTTCACTAAAAACATACTTTGAAAAGTGCCTAACTTTTGACGTTTTGAATATATAGCATAACGATAATCTCATATATTTGACTTCATTCATAAAATATAGAATTTGAATTCCTTATTCTCAATCTATAAAATTTGTCGCTTTTTCACCTTCCTCATGAAAAAAATGTCTCCGAAAAAGTGAATAAAAATATCAAATAAGTGTTTCTAATTATTATAATTATTTTCATTTTAGTTTCTTACTGAGTGAAACTAAATATAATAATTGTAATAATGAAAGAGAAATGAAGACAAGACAACACGTAATTCCACCCTTTTTTCTTTTCTTTTTAAAGATTTTTGTTCTTACTTTTTCCTTTTTTTTGGTGGAAATACTTTTTTCCATTTGCCAACTGAAGTATCACACGAACTCCTTCATTCATACATCTGTGCATCATTTATTTGTGTGACAGAATAATTTATATTATCATTTCATTTCAAATCATATTTTATCTTAAAAAAGACTAGGACTCTAGTTTTAATTCTAAATTTTGTACCAATTTAAGTTGTTGTTATTTTATTAATAATTATTACTACATAAATTAATAACAAAAGATTATATTTATCAGTAAAAATATGACATTAACTCGAAATTGATATAAAAATTGAGATTAAAATTAGTACCTCTAGTAACTCTAAAATTAGATGATTTGACCTATCAATATGTGATTGGAAAAGAATAATTTTATTATCATGAAATAAATCATACGAGTTAAGACTAATAATCTCAACGTCAATATGTCTTGGTCTACACCATTGATGGAAAGCATTATGAACAATACCAACACGACATCAGAGTCATTGGCTTCATATATATATATATACATATACATATACATATACATGTACACACACACACACATATATATATACACACACATATACTGCTGTTTGGTTGTCAAAGATGGATGAAGTTGCAAAATTGGAAACATTTTCTTCAATTAATAAGGTATGAATTATGAGCTACAATTCTACCGCGCCGACTTCTCCCTATTCACCACATGAATAAAGCATAATTGCGCATGCGATCCCCACTACTTGAAAAAGAAAAAACCCAAAAAGCTTTTTATGAGAACGTACGTACCCCTATTATTGTCATCGATAGCTTGTATAAATTTACTATTTTGTAGGCTTAGAAAAAGGAAAAAAAAAAAAAAAAAACAAGATTGTAAGTATAAACTAGAGATAATTATAAACCTAACAAGATATATTATAGAGTTCAAATCCCCCACCTTAAATTTTAAAAATAAAAAAAATAAAAAAAAAATAAAAAAGAAAGAAAAGAGTTCAACATATAAGTTTTTTATATTGATTAGTATTTACCCGTTTAGTGACCTCTCCCTGTAGATAAAAGTTTGAGTGGAATAACATTGGTACTACTGGAGTCGCCCGAAAATTCCATTGATTTTTGTTTTTGTTTTTGTCTTTTTGAAAATTTGATTTTCACATATATGCTTTTACTGAATTTTCTTATGTAGAAATAGAAGGTTACAATTGTTTATATACAATCTTATTATACTTGGGGCCTGTTTGGTGTGTAAGTTTGAGTTAAGATTTTTAAGTTTAAATAGTAAATTTTATTGATTTTTCAGAAAAGACAAAAAAATTTTTAGGAAAAAGACAAAAATTTTTGGGAAAAAAGACAAAAAAAAATTTGAAATAAACCTGTTGCCAAACAGACCCTTGATATGGATCGGAGGTCCAAATTTAGTGTTTATTATTACTTGAGGTGGGTGAAGATCACATCAATCATCTTGACCACCCCCGAAAAGGAGGTTGATCTTGGCATCCAGCTAGCCTTCTATCATTACCGTCATGATGTGATCATATATATATATATATATATATGTATACATCTCAAAAAAATATGAACCAAAATGGAGGAAGGAAAGCTCAAGAAACATAGAAAAAAAAAAACATTAAATTCTGTCGGATTGAATCCTTGCATTACACACCGAATATATCGTATCAACGGAGTCCACCATTTTCTGAGGTATATTGGGTCAAATCTCATTGTTAAAAAAAATATAAAAAGGTCTAATATAATTGAAGATAATTACTCTCTCTTTGCATTAAAAAGAACACGTTTCTTTTTGTTAATAAATAGTTATATTTATATCTGTTATAGTAATTCCTTTTTGCTTTGCCAAGGCATGTACATTTGTGACTACCCCAAAAACCATACACCACAAAAAAAAAAAAAAGAAATAATAATAATAAAATAAATAAAAACCTTCTTTAGACTTGAGTAATGACAGACATAGCTTGGATATTCTCTAACTTAATTTGCTGAACCGACGAATTCACTTGATCAGGATGATCATGATCATTATTAACAAGTATCTGATCAGTCTCCTCCGCTTGGTAAGTCTGGTGGACCCCATAAAGCATATAGAACAAAGTGATCAGAGCCGTCCAAATGGAAAATCGTTGAAAGGAACGCATCTTGAGACTGGCCATGAGGAATATGTTAAGGAAGATAGATAGGGCTGGAGGCCACGGCATGTAGGGCACGGACCACGTCCTGGCGGGGTAGTTAGCGAGGGAATTAGGCACTGCGTAGTGGAATAGAGCCGTCATGGTGAGAGCTGCTCCACCGAATAGCGGTAGGCCCCACGACCACCAATGTTGGTGCTTGCTGTGCCATGAGAGGGAAAACCCTAAGGCGGCGGAGGAGAGGAGGAAGAGGAAGAGGAGGATTTTTGGAGGAGGGTTTTTGCCAGTGACGACGTACCGGTGGTAGATGAGAGCGTTGGCGACGAGGAAGAACACGACGAGTGTGCCGATGGAGATCATTTGGAGGATCAAGTCTAGGTCTACAAAGAGTGCTATTGATGCCGTGCATAGTCCTACATACAGATCATGAAATTCATTATCATTTATGAATGAATTATAATGAATTGAGAAGTTAAAAAAAAAAGAAAAAAAAAAGAAAAGAGAAACTATACCAAAGTAACATTGATCACATAATAATAAGTAAATTGTGCGTTTACTTTCGAAATTGATAAGTTATTTAGATTCAGAAATGCGGATGATTAGATGTATAAATTTCTGTAAATATATAAGAGTGATTAAAATCACTAATTATTGCTAATGATTCTAACTCCAACATCTGGAAATCACCTTCCTTTCCTTTTGTCTATTTTGTTTGTTTTTTTGTTTTTAGTTATTTTTAATGATGCTTTTTTTTTAAATACCTTGTAGCTCCTTTTCTGTGCGTGATTCGACGTGTTAAATTAAAATGAAGTCAAAACATGATTGGATGGCAATTGAGAAATAACACTTCAAGTGGGGTAAAGCAAATTTTACTCCCAAGTATAGCCCAAAGTAACCAATAAACAAAAAACGGGTTTTGCGTTTAAATATCATGGACGCAGTTAAATATATCTGCAGTCCTAAAATATTAAATTAGCTAGCAAGAAGGAGAAAATTAGTCACTAAAAAAAACATAATTAATAAAATCGAATGAGTTAGAAAAACCTATGTTCTTTCTATGTACTTGAGGGTATGTTTGGTAGGAAGAAGAGCAAATAGAAAGGAAGGAGTGACACTTAGATGAGGGAAATGAGAAATGAGGGAGATGTTATTTCTCTTTTGTTGTTTGGTATAAAATTTCTTTAATAATTTCTCTAGTTTAGAACAGATAAAAATTTAGATGTTTTAAAGAATTAGGAGTTCTTCTCTTAATCATTTCCCTGCTTTTTTCCTCTCATACCAAACAGTTATGAATACCAAAATCATTTCACTAATCCTTCCACCCCTCTCCTTTCTTCCACTTTTTTCTCCTATCAAACACGCTCTAAGGGTATGATTGGTAGGAATCAGAGAAAATAAAAAAGGAGTGGTAAATCACACAGGTGAGAGAAATGGAGGAGCAATATGTCCTTTTTCTTATGTTGTTTGGTATGAAATCCCTTCAATAACTCTTTAGTTTAGAAGAGATCAAATTTTGAGTGTTTAAAAGAATTTGGAGTTCATTCTTTAATCCCTTACTCATTTCTCTCCTATCAAACAACCATATAAATGTTGAAATTTTTTCACTAATCCCTTCATCTCTGATCTCCTTCCTTCCACTTCTCTCTCTTACCAAACACACTCGTTAAGGAAACCTACTTGCGAAATTCAGACACAAGGCCTGAAAAATTAGTGGCTAGACAGCACATATTTGTATAACATGTCTGTGTGTGTGTGTGTATATATAAACATATAAGAGTTAATTAGAGGAATTACCGAGGAAGAGAGTAGCGTTCAAGGGTGTGCCAGTAGAAGGATGAACCTTGGCTAACCAAGAGGGAACCAAACGAGCCCTTCCAATAACACAAAGGTACCTGGCTTGGCCTAACATGGCCACCAGCAGAGATGCCATTATTCCCAAGCTTGCACCTGCCCCTACCACATTGCCTCCCCATTCCCATCCTATGCTTTTGAAAGCCGTTGAAAATGAGGTTTCTTTTTGTATCTATTTTATTAATCAAAAAGAAAATCAATTACTAAAATTGCATATATGTGTGTGTGTGTGTGTGTGTGCATGCATTTGCAGAAAAAGTCTTGATCAATAACTTTCTTTTTGTCCTCTCGTTTCTGTTTATGTGTGAAAAGTAAACCTTAACTTTATTTATAGAACCTACATCCTACTCCATCCCACATTAAATCTCGCATTGATATCGACCTTTTAACTATTTTATTTAACGAAAATAATAAAAACATTACATAAAAATTTATAAAATAAATGATAAAAAATATAATATATCAATAATTTCATACTTTACTCTATCATTAGATATAGAGTTTGAATTTCTTCACCATAAATTCAAAATAATAATAATAATAAAATTACTATTTAGACACAATTATTATTATTGTTATTTTTTTTAATGGTATCGAATCTATAGCTTTCACTTATTAGAGAGAAATGAAAACACTCATTAGTTTTAAATCTGAAAGTTCATATGCAAATCCTCTCCCTTCCCACTTGTTGAGTTAGCCCAACGATTCTATCATTTAGACACATGGTTATATTGAGATATATATATACACACACACATACATACATATATTTGTGTGTCTAGATTAATTACTAATTACCTTAGTGTAAGGAACCATTAGACACAAAGATAAGGCCATGAGGCAGTAAATGACAGAGCTAATGACAACCGAACCGACTATGCCGATTGGAAGGACCTTTGAAGGATTTTGGATCTCTTCAGCCATGGTTGAAGCTGAATCATATCCTATATACCCAAAGTATACTATTGCTGCTCCATCAATAATCGGTTTGACTCCAAAAGGAGCTATTCCATGCGGCTTTACCAAGTTTTCGGCTCTTCCATTGTAGAAGCCTCCAATTATTATGAACCCAAAGAATATCACATGAAACACGGTCATCACCAAGTTTAACATTGAACTTTCCTTTGTGCTGTAATACATATATACATACATACATATATATATATAATCACAAAAGATGAAAAGAACACAAGTCACTATCAAGATCCACTAAGAGAATATATACAAATAGCATTACCTTATCACTATTAAAATTATGTTGATGAATATTATAATGCAATAATACAACTAGAAAACAATCATCTATAAAGATGACAAAATAAATGATTTTGTTTTGCGCGGTGGAAACTAAAACTAGACAAGAAATTGTGTGCTTGCTAAAGCGCACAGTTTTTTTTTGTTTTTTTTTGTTTTTTGTTTTTTTTTTGTTTTTTGTTTTTAACGAGAAGAGAAAGCGAAAGTATTAACAATTAAAAACACATTAAAAAAAGAACTAACACTTGATCTCTAGAATTTAACGAGAAATGAAAACACTATCAAATTTTGAATATGAGAACTCCTATTTAAATTGCTCTCTTCCCAGCCGTCGAGCCATCTATTCCCAGCGGGGTTGTATTAAGCACAAAGTTATGAGAAATAAGTAGATAGGCAAAAGAGACGAGATAGCTGAAATTCAGACCTCGATATAGGCAAAGAGTGATAGGAGAAGGATATGAAAATACTCTCAGGTTTTGACCGTGAGAGCTACTATTCATTGAGCCAGCTAGTGAGTAGATGGACAATAGAGACAAGATATAGCTGAAAATTAGACCTATTACATAGGTGAGAATGAGGAAGAGAATATGAAAACACTCTCAAGTTTTGAATGTGAGAGCTCCTATCTATTGAGCTAGTCTCAGCAGGGTTGTATCGACGTAAACGGAAAGAGAGGAATTTGAACCCAATAAGCATAAAAGTTATGGAACAAGAAAATGAGTAAGATGGGCTAGAGAGAGACAAGATATATAGCTGAAAATTAAACCTGTGACATAGGCAGAGAGTGAGCAGCAGAATAAGAGCAACAGCCGGGAAATCCAAGTAATTATAGCTGTCCATCAGCCCTTCCACTTCTACTCTCCAAGCTGTTGAATTGTTTTCTCCGAATGCAGTGGACAGGTATGCTGTGAAAGTTCTTGCTGCTCCAGCGTTTGACAGTACATATTCCATCAGTATGTTTGCCCCAGCAAAATACCCCACAAACTCTCCTGTTTTCCAACCATTTTATAAAGAAGAAATTAGGTAGTTGTTAGTTAAAGAATAACTATTATAAGTCGAATCAAATTCATCCATATATTTCTCTATTATCTAATCAAGGTCTCAGGTTCAAGTCCGCCATCTTTTGGTCTGTATGCTTGTAGAATCTGCCCTAACAAGTGACAACCTAGTTGGGATGTTCTGACCTGCTAACTTGATACCAGTTGTCTTTTTTTGCTGGTTAAAATAATAACAAATTTGAAAAAGAAATTAAGTGTCCAAGTAAATTTATATACCAAAGGTTAATCTCAGGTAACTGAAGGCACCGCCGGCGACTGGGATTTGGACCGAGAATTCGGCGTAGCACAAGGAGGAAAGAAGGGCTGATATACCAGCGATGAAATAAGAAATGAAGACGGAAGGACCGGAGTGAATAGCGACTTCGCCGGTGGTGACAAAGACGCCAACACCGAGCATTCCTCCCAAACCAAGAGCCAATAGGTCATGCCACTTGAGTTTCCGTTTCATGTCAGCACCGGACCTCTGCCTGACTTGGTTCAGCTCCTGGTCAGGCGTCCATGTGGCTAGCATTCTCTTCCTCAGCCTGTGGGGTGTTTGGAATAGGGAATTTAGATAGTTAGAGAAGAAGAAAATGTTATTGTTGTTGTTGTTGTTGTTGTTGTTAGTTGGTGCAGTACTAATTTGGAGAGAACTGGCCATATTAATGTTGTTTGTGAAAGAGAAAGAATGTTGTGTTTTGGCTGCTTCAATGAGATGAGATGGGATAGCTTTGGAGGAGGCTCTTAAATATGCATTTCATTTTGAGAGAGAGAGAGAGATGATGAGAGAGAGAGGGCTAAATTGCTTGATTCTTCTCTCACACACACTAAAGGGGGGTAATTTTTTCCTACATTTACTCAAAATTAGTACCTATAATGGCCTTTTCCATGTGCGAAATGACGATTATACCCCTCATCAGATCTTAATTAATACTCAAAAACATATCTATAGTTTACTTTATATATGTGCATATATATATATGTGTGTGTGTGTGTATATATTCATAAATAAAAGAAAACAAGCTCATAGTCACACGCAATAAACAATAACTTTTTTGAGTGTCCCAAGAGGCCAAAAAATAAAGAGGTATTCTAATTTGGTGTGGGAAGGAAGCATGCAGAGAAAAAGGTGTTAAAAAAGAAAAAGGCCAAGCCATTTTGAATTGAAATGAGCTTTAATATTGTCAGCTGAGGAATCAAGTACAATATATGTACACACAAATTTATATACATATAAATTATAGCAATTTCGTACTGAAGAAGGGAGTGAGTTTGACCCAATTATATATATATATATATATATTGGAAGTTGCTTTGCTATATAGTCTCTTGAAAGTTTGAAAAGAGATGACAAGCATCCTATACACACTTTGTTAAAAGCAAGTAATTAATAAAAGATTCTTCATGAGATCAGTCTTAATGAGAATAACTGGACTGTATTAGATGATTCCTCAACTACAAGAATTCATACTGAGGATACAGTTGTCATCAGTGTGGCCTGCTTAAGCCTTTAGTAGTAATTTGAAGCCAAACAAGTATTAGTGCACTATCATTTTTGTTTTTTTGTTTCTGTTCTCCTAGTTCCAAAATCTGGTACCACCTTGTATATTTCATCTATATATATATATATATATATATAAGAAGATGACATGATTATCAAGTTAATGGAGCCAAATTTTTTTTGTTTAAACAATGGCATTAAAATTCTGTTCGAGGTGCCAAACGAGTGGCTTTGGCCCCTCTTTGCCACACACACTGTCCCATATAGAGAGAGAGAGAGAGAGGAGCTTTGAAGTACATTAATTTATTTTCGCTGCTTTTATTAGGAAAATGCTAAAGATGTCATTACTGTTTAATATCACGTTATTAATAGAAGGTGGGTTTTTTTTTTTTTTAAATAATAATAGAAGGTGGATTTCACAACACATATCTATAGGTGAGGTTCACTCTTTATTAATTATGGTATACTTAAAGTGAAATCTCTACATAGAGATTGCATAACTTTTTCTTCTTTTTTTTTTTTTTTTTTTTGAAGAAAAAAGTGTGTGATAGTGTTCTCATACCCCCTACTCATCGTGCACTTGGAAATATAATGAAAGCACATGTGGAACATTAATGAGTAATTCTCTTAGGACATGTCACTTTTAAGATTGGATCTCAAAGTAAGAATATGGAAATCTGAAATTTGGTGTTGAGAATAAGAGAAACTTAAAGAAGATATTACCACCACTATTATTTGAGAGCATATTTGTCTAATTCTCCCAAAATGATTTTATATGTGCTTTTCATTTTTACAATAGCTGTATCCAATACGTTCTAATGCTTTAGCATCCTTTTCTTCTAGACCCAAAATCAAGCTGTTGCTAATCGTGTTACAATAGCTTTGTAAACAATGAAGCAATTACGAACCGTGTCGAGCTTGCATATATTGGAGGCACTGTTAAGTAGTTAGAGATTTGAAAATCATTTGTAAAAAATTAACTATATATTTTACGTACGTATGTGTCTGTCTATATATATTTACGTGTAATATAATATTTAGTTGAGATTTAGGTTCCATCTTTTTTATTAACCTATTAGAGGAGTAGCTCAAACGATAATCTATCCGTCCATCGATCTTCCTCAAACACAAGAAGATCACAACTTTATCGAGATCTCCACCTCATCAGAGCCCCATGTAATCGTGAAACTCTCTTCGGGGTTCATTTTGCTCATATATACATAAAGCTACATTTGGAATTTGACAATGATAATATTTGTTGGATCTTGGGATTTTATAAGAAAAGGTTAATTGAGTAGCCCAAATCATTTTAAACACATTCGAATTTCATTACATGTGAGACTTTTGTTTACCTACACTCCTACCAATTATCAAGTGCTCATACTTCCGGAAAAAGATAGCATACATAGATAATGATCTTTGTTCATAACAATTTTGCATGAACTCTCTAGGCTTTATTTCATAGTGTAAGTTTGATGGTTTATTTATTTATTTATAAATAAATAGAGAACGTATGACAGATATCAAAGACCGTAGCACATTTAATTAGATTCGCACACACTGAACGTGCACGGCCTTTTGAATCATTTCATAATGTTCTTAGTTCATTATTAATTGTTTGAAAAGTCTGCATTACCAGAATCAAATCAGATAGCAAAAGCAATTGATTGGTAAATAAATCCAAGCATCTCGAATATATCTTTCCATTTGCAAAAAAATTAACTCTCCTGAAGATCATGTCAAATTGCGCATGCCCTCTTGACTAGCTCTCTAGCTTCTCGAACCTTAACCCTTTTCAAGGCTACTTCTAGGGTATATGCCATGGCATTTTCTATCGTTCTAGATTCATTTGGCTAAAGAGAAACTGTTTTTTCAGCCAATCCCATTTACTTTTTTCTATATTTTTTTTTTTTAAATAAAAATTTTGGGTGAGTGATTTTTTTTCCTACGATTTCAAGACCAAATAAATGGATAAATTAAGCACATATTAATATTAGCTAGGGTTTGTGGGAATTTGGGTCATGGTCTCCATTCGGCCGGTAAGGATCCTATATCCTTAAAAAGAGAGTAGCCCAAGGTTTACTTTTCTTAGCTTTTTGTTGTTGTAAAAATTAAAATAAAAAATAAAAAATGGTTAGGAATTAGTTTGGATATATAGTTCATGACGGTTATAAGATATAATATTAAAATCAAATTGTATTAATACACCACCATGAGAAGATTATTTGTACTAGCACCTTGATGATTTCTTTTATTTTATTTTTTCCCTACTATTCTTTTCTTCCACGTACTAAATTTCAACTTGATGTGTTTATATATGTGAAGTCAAAAAGGTTTTCCCCTAAATATGAATCAAATCCAATCTTTTAGGCTTTGCATCCATTGGAGATGGAGAGGAAGGACAAAAAAAAATGTAGCACTTATATATTTCTTTACATATATATACTTAAAATTATCTATGAAGGTACATTTTTAATCGTCATCATCTATCCGTCATTCCTCCAAGTAATAGGTCTCTTCTATATATATACTTATACATATATATATGTGTGTGTGTGTGTGTGTGTGTGTGTGTGTGTACATATATATATAAAGCATCCATAGCTAGCTGCACGAGAATATTAGCAAAAGGATATGGATTGAAAGTGGTCCATATATATGGACATATATACTTTATACAAACACACGCGGCAGAGTGGGGATCGACATCCAAGATTTATACTACTTTGGGTCAATTTTATTTTTATTTTATTTTTTTCTGTCGACGTCTACATAGGGTCTTATTTCTTAATAAAATTTGTGGAAGAAAGTCGTCTTGGCATTCCAACCAAAAACATATTTGTATATAAGTGTACTTATATATATATATATATATGTATGTATGTATATATATAAGAAAGAAGAAGAGAAGAAGTGATCAACATCTTGGCATTACTGTAATTTTAAAGATTATTACTTAATAATAGAGATGATCATCAGGAATATTTAGTGGTTTATCTGAATACTACAGATCGTGCTTCTTTTTCAAAGAGAAATCATGAAGAAAAGCGTAAGTTATTGGTGCTAAAGTTCAACTTCAACTGACGGAGTTGCTATACACATACGTAATAATACCTATATATATATATATATATAGTTAATTAAACCAAGTTGCTCTTTAGCAAAATAATAACAACAATAAATAAATAAACCAACTTGCTTTTGTATCTGCACTGCATACTTTTTTAAAAAATAAAAAATCTCCTCCATATATATATATATATATATAGACACACGTATATATTCATCTTTTACTTAAGTCTTCAAACCTTGTTTAGTGTGGCTTTCTTCCTCTTATGTACAAGAAAATATTTAAGGGTCGATTTATTTGTGGAAGAACGCAATCCACATCTTAAAATTCTTTTCATGAGATCAAAATTCAGCTGGGCAGAGAAAGCATTATATTCCAACTAGAAAATAATTAGAAAAGATATTTAATAAGTGGAAAAGGTAAACGCCCCAAAGAATCCAATCAAAGCATCATAATTAAGCACTGGCTGACTTAATTAAAGGCAATTATTTTTGCAACTTGGCCTTGAAAAAAAAAAAAAAAAAAAAGATAAACAATGAATTCACAGTACAGTCAGAATGGCCCCATACTTTGATCCTTCTTCAAAATTTCAAATCCCCACAACATATATGTGGAAAACTCCAAAATATAGTATACTATTAATTAGCTATTGGAATATTGGATATAAAAGCATTTAAAGTCATTTAATATATGTATATATTTATATATATGTTGTAAATGGTTATAAAAACGACCATGAAAGAGACTAGAGTTACATTTCTTGCCACTAGATAGGATTGGTTATTAAAACATATCACATAGTAGCAAGCATATATTCATGTAGTGAGAAAAGTACAGAAGTAAGAGAATTGATTTTATTTATATGTTTTTACCACTTTGAATTTGGTTGTTGTTGATCACTACTATATATATACATATATATATATATATAAGTGTTTGAGAGCCATCTGCTTTAGATTTTTCCACAAGTGGGTCATCCACATTTTTGTGTGTTGTATTGGTGTGTTATTTGTTGGTTTTATTTCTAAAAGGAACCTAATTCACAAGGTAAACGTAATTTAGTCTTTTTAATACTTAGACAAAGAGATAAGTACGAATAAATTAAGGTAAAAATAGAAAGTAAATTATTATATTAAAAAAAAAAAGGCTTATTGTGTAGGAACAAATGCTGTTTTTTGATAGGTAGAGGGAGAAATGAGAATGGATAAACTTATAGATAAACAGAACCATTTGGACTTTATTAATTTAATAATTAGTGTGGTAGCATTCTTATATGTAATTAAGTAGGTTACATGAATTCTTCTGTAACTACATATTGAATTTTTTCCGTAGGTCTTTAAATATTATTTATTCATGGCTAAATGGGGAAGCAATTTTGTTTTGTTTTGTGGTGTGTGTGTTTTAGAAAGCACACGTATGCTAAGCAAATGGGAAATTTCTTCTCATAAATTAAACCAATGGCAATCCCTTCTTAGATAAATGGTAAGAGAAAGAAACATAAATAAAAATTAATTACTAGAACATCTTTATACGTTGATTACATCTGTTAGTTTTTTATACTGTTTCAGTTGCCCTCTGAGTTTACTAAAAAATAAACTAAAATAAAAGAATATTACAATATGTAGAAATAAAGAGTACCACCAAATTAGGTCCAGAGGCTTAAATCAAGAGAACACCATAAAAAAATTATATTAAAAAAAACCCAAAAGAGAAGAGCCTAAAGAATTAAAAACTAATGAAATATGAAAAACATCGGGACTGAAAAGACTTACCCTCCTAATAACATAGAGTTAAAAATAAAAAAAAATGGAAATCCCTTGGTTTATCACGTATCTATAACAGTGAATTATGCTTATCCTCTAATTGAATAACTCATAATTACTATCTTCTTATGGTTGTGTTTCATCTTTTTCTTCCTTTTGATGAAGATATATTATTATTTTTAAATAAGCAAAATACTTAAAAAATAAAAAGAGAAAGAAAAGAAAAAGAACGGAACAAACTTAACTCATAAAAGATCTAATTATAATAATTAAAAAAAAAACCAACCAAACCAAATGTAAACTAAACAAAATAAGGAGAACTTCCCTAAAAGAATTATATTTAAAATCCTTCCCACAGTTCTCAGTTGACAAGATGACTTTTTGTTGATTAATTTTTTTTACCTCAAAATTTTCAGATGAATTTGCCAATTTACCCGAAAATTTGATATAACAGTTTTCATCTCTTACTGAGTAATTATATGAGTGCTGATTGTTGATGTATCGTCCGTTTCAAGGCTTCAAACTCGATCTTATGAAGATCAGTTTTTGTATTCTATATCCTCCCATTAATATTTATCGTCCACACACATCCTATACAGAGCTTTTCATTGATACACTGTAACTTCATTGGAAGGGTCAGTAAGACTAACCTCCAAATTAATGTTATGGAAACTCGTATATGCACCAAAGAGTTATTCAACAAAGATATCTCATGACACTCATGACTTGACGAGACTCACTCAGGGCCTGTTTAACAGAGCTTTCTAGAAGCTGTTTTTGACTTTTTAGGTCCAAAAGAAGCATCTATAAGTGTTTGGGATTATTTGTCAGAAAAGCTTTCAGTCTCAAGGAGTGTTTTGTGTCAAAGCAAAAAAAATATAGCTTATGGCAAAAACTCTTCTAAGTAGTCTTTAAAACGTGTAATAAACAAACTTCATTTTAAAATTTTTATTACTTATTAGAAAAACTTTAAAGATCATTTTGACCTCATTTATTTGGTTCCAAACATTTATTGAGAAACCACAGCTTTTACTTCTCTTTTTTTACTAGTTAAAAATAAAAGTAAAAATTCTTGCAAATTGATCCTTTTGCCAACAAAAGGTGTGTTAGGGAGTAGCTAGGGCTAGTTCAAATAGGCTAGTCCTACACTTGCATTAATTTTTTCTTGTGAAAGACATAAATTAGTGAAGACTGATCGATATTTGAGATCGGATAAGAAGATCATATTAAAGTGAAATAAGAGAATAATGCTACGACATACACACTCGTTTCCTTTGACAATTAATAATATGATTATATAACAAACTGTTCTTACTTTAAAGGTAATAACAATATTCTATGTATTTATATTGAAAGAGTTGTATGGTACAAGCAAACGAAAAGACCCCAATTGCTAAAGAGATTCATGACGTGGGTATATCATTGCTCAATTTTTATTTTTATATTTATTATTTTTACCTCTCATACGATCTGATCTCTACCCATTAAAATCATAATTAGCTAGATATGATTAGCAATTAGAATGCTAATTTTCCTAAGAGTACTAGATCTCCCTTTAATGCCAAAAAGATATCCTCTTTTTTCCATTGCCATCACATTAATATTGATTCTTATTATTAAATTTTTTTAAAGAAGTCCACATGCACTGAAGCTAGCAAATTAAAACCCCTTAATAATGTCTTCCAATTTGGTGTGTGTGTGGTTGGGAAATGCCAACACAGCTTCTCACATGTTCAAATATTATAAAGAGGGGAAAAGTGAAAGCTTGTTATGGTGTTATTACATCTTCATTCCTTCCTTAGTTTATTAATTTATTTTAAGCAGAAAGCCAAAATTCATGGGTCACAAATGGGTATAAAGTTGCTCCTCATAGGCCTTTGATATGAGGAAATCAATTCTCTAAAAGTCACTTATTTTCTTGTTTATTGGATATGATATAGTGACTCTAATGACTGAAGATCATGGGATTCATTCATTAGTACTGATCTTCGGCATGATATAAGATGCTTTTTGGCTTTTTGTGCCCTAAATTATTTCTGAAAGTATTTAAATGATTTGTTAGAGATCTAACTGGCCTTGATATCAGGAAATCTCTTGAATGTCACATATTTTCTTGTTTATTATATGATATAGGGACTCTAATGACTGAAGATCACGGGATTATTTGTACTCTTCGACCCGTAATAAGCTGTTTTTGGCTTCTTAGTCACAAAACCTTTCTGACGTATTTAACTGATTTGTTAGCGAGCATCTAGTCAAAGTCACAGAATGTGGGTTTCAAAAAACAGTTTTTCTAAATGGACTTTTCAAATTTGCTTAAACTTTAAGTTGCCCTTTAACATTCTTTTCTTAGTTATTAGATAAAACTTCAAAATAATTTTGACCTTATAAGCTTTTTTAAGTAATTTCATACTTATTTAACCCGTCCAACGCTTTTTGTTTTTCTTCTTTATTGCCTAAGCGCTTTGTTGAACTGCGTCTAGTTAACATTGTTGTGCTTTTTATACCGCATGCGTTCTTTACATCCTTAAAGTAGCAGTCTAAACAAAAGCCCAAATATAAAACGCTACAACCTCTAGTTTCTCCGTACATAATTTAAAAACTCCCACTTGGCAGTACCCCCAGTGCTTTTGTACACTTCCCTCCCACCAACTCTAAGTTTTTTTTTTTTTATACCACGTGCTCTTGGCTATCTAAATAAACACATAGATGGGGCTACAACTTGTTCCAAGAAACTAATTCGATTAATTTAACCTTTTCTTAAATTTAAAAAAGAAAAAAAGAAAAAGAATAAAAAGAGAGAGAGAAAAGAAAGAGATGATTGACTGCATTTTTCCATTCCCCTCACACCATAGGATTATAATATAAATAATGTAAAACGAAAATATACAGCAGTTGCTTGTCCTTCTACTTTAACCACTGACCGGCCATTACTTTTCTTCATTATCCACTTATACTCGTATACCGGTAGGAGTAGCCCCATAATAGTTTCCTATTTGGGCTAAAAAACATTTGCATAGCTGATCTTTCGGGATCCACCCAGAGAATATAGTATTTTATCAACTCTTACTTAACTTTACATTGTAATGGGATAGTTTATCGTGGCCAGGAAATAAAGTCACTAACATATGTAACATCATCTACACACTATATTACACCTACACACCACACATACTTATATATTATATATACACACTTAATCTTTCTGTTCTTAATTCCTTGCTCAAATGATTTGCTCTTCCATCTCAGGGCTATTGGCTAAACGATAAGGTGTCCACAAGCATGATTCAAATGTCTAAATGAACTGCACTCTCACAAGAAAAGAGGATGCAAACATATACAAATGGGGTATATAAAGATCATATTCATGGTGGAAATCAATAACATATATATGTATAAATTATGAATGAAAGTTATAAAAAGAGGACAAAAAGCGACCACCTCCATGTCAATAAGAGCTCGAAATTGATACAAGACAAAAGGAGAGTTTTCTAGAGCTCATTAAGTTTCTGTCCTCTACTGAAAACCGTTTTTCTCTATTACTTATCATCAAATTTCAAGACAAATATAGGCATATGTTATATATATTATATATAGATTATAGACACACACATACACAAATCTAATTTATCAAGATGGTCTGCCATGATTGAAAAGAAACACATAATATCCACCTGCAAACAGAAGGGCATTAATATATAATAATTAATTATGATCGTCGTGATCCATGCGCTAAGCTCCAATTGATCTAATAGTTTCTTTCTCCCATGCGTAGCTCGTCGCCAATGGAACTACTTGCCCTTATTTGCATGAACTAATTTTTTTCATGTATATATATGTGTGTATGTATGAATTAAATAGAAGGTAAAGTTTATTGTCTATCACATGCTGTAGATCAGCAAATCCATCTTTTCCCTTTATTATGACTTTGACACATTATATATGTATATTTAAAATAAATCAATAAATGTATCAAGATATCCCAATTAAATCAGTTATGGCCTTCATTATTTATCTACCTCTTTTAACATTTCGAGTACTTTAATTTTTATATGTATACATGTATCCTATGACTCTAGAGGTGTGCATATGCATGTTTTGGAATCTTGGCAAATTCTTTTGACGTTATCTACAAGACAAAAGACTTATGCATGTATATATCTATATATATATAGAACCTTTAGCATAAAAAGTAATCACTACTTTTAAGTCTCGACCATTAGAGTTGCCATTTTAACAAGCTCTTAGATATTTGCCTTCGTTTTTTTTTTTTTTTTTTTTTTTTTTTTTTTGTCTTTCCAGGTAAACGCCACGAAATTTTAAAAGAGTGGAGTTGCCACTTGCCACTTGCCACCATATGGGCATTGATGAAGAAAGTGGAACAGTTACATTTCGTGTGTATTGTCACTTTATATTGCTTCTTTTCTTTGTACTTTAAAGTTAATCACATCACA
Source organism: Ficus carica (assembly GCA_009761775.1). Taxonomy (NCBI): domain Eukaryota; kingdom Viridiplantae; phylum Streptophyta; class Magnoliopsida; order Rosales; family Moraceae; genus Ficus; species Ficus carica. The sequence continues at coordinate 13,643,415 of CM019750.1, read as the reverse complement.
TCGGTAACTTCACTCGTTTGTATTCTAGTTAAAGTGCATATACATACATACATAAATACACACACACACACACAAAGTAATGAAGTTTTGGTCCATAGGAATCAACGTCCTTTTCTTCCTTGCCACTAAAGTTGCTCCCTCACACAGTGTTCACTCAATATAAGAAAAGAAGAAAAAGGAAATATGCGGTACATCTCTTTATCACTATTATTTTCTTTTAATGTATATACATAATTTATAGATAAATTGAACATAAGAACTTTTGAATTAGGTAACACGATGATCCGTCCTTATAAAATGACAACACTGATCAATTCTCATAAAATGATTCTATTTAGACAATTACTAGCTGATTGTAAAAGAAACTTGTAGATACTTATATATCATAAGTGAACTTCACTCTCCGACTAATTTAAGACTCGACTAGGAAGGTCTTTTTGTTTGAACTTCACTCTATTTAAACAATTACTAGCTGATTATTAAAGAGACTTATAGACACTTATAGACATTTACATATCATAAATGAACTTCACTCTCAAGCTAATTTGAGACTTGATTGAGTAGGTTTTTGAAACCGAATTGTTTATAAATTATATACGTTATTTATTTCTGTGTATTCGTCAATAATTAGAACCTTTACTGAGTAGGAGCGCATCAGAGATCTGCAAGCTGTCATGAACTGACATCTACAGAGCCACAGGAAAGAATTGACTTCATTAGAGAAATTTATATGCACCATATTAACAGTTAGGGCCAGAAAATATCCACCCACTTTTGGACAAAATTTGGCGCCTTAATATATATTTTTTTCCCTACAAATTAAAGTTGACTTTACTGATAATATCGCTTAATGATCTTGGTGAAATTATTGGGATGATAATTATTATAAATATGGTATCTTCCGTCACAAAGATAATCAGATTTAATATGATCATTAGGCTTACCAAAAGGAGATCTATCCCGGATAATATTGATCCAATTTGGGTGACAACAAATTATAATAATGTCAATACATACTAATAATAATAGTGATTGACTTTTTAACTTTGTGACTAATAAAAACATTAGCTTCAATTAATTGTAGAACTCTGGAAATTTGTTAATTATGACGTCATAATTTGGATGAGTTAACCTTAGATTTCATCATCAGTCATCACCAAATAAAAACTGAGAATAAGAAGCTTCGTCACCATGCATTAAAAATAAGAAATTGTTATTGCAATTGTAAAAAAAAAAAAAAAAAAAAAAAAATTATAATACGATAAATAAACTGAATAAAAAGGGTTTAAATAGCAAATGAGGCAAAAAATTATTTCGTTCTTACTAATTAAAGAAATAAATAAATTCGAATGTAAATATAGTATAAATCCAAATTAATGATAATTTAGTTAACTCTAATTATCTCCCCTCACTCTATTAAATTAATACATTGGGTTCAAGAACAAGCATCATTTGGATTTTGGAAGAATAACACTTCTAATAGTAATACGAACAAATACGATATAGTTTCTTTTTAGGTTGAAATATATAGGAACAATATAGCTATATTTATAACAGACTACTAATTTTCATGTAAGAAAAAACACGTCGTAAATGAATAAGGCAGTGTTTTCTCAAAAATAAAATAAAATAAGCTGAAATAAACATTACAAAAAAAAAAAAAAAAAATATCTTAAACATCAAAATTGATATTAAAAAATTCATTACAGTAAACAAATAAGAAAATCATTGATTCGACCAAAAAATAGAGAGAATTTTTTCAATATTTACTCTCCTATTGGCATGCATATAACTATATAACAGTGACAAATTCTAGCTCCATAGGAAACCAATTTTCAGCTCTTGTAAATTGACCTCTGTCTCCAGTACCATATATAGGTCATTCTGATTGATACGACAATGAATCTGCAGCCTAAAATCTTTCTGATCTAACACGAGAAGCCTCAAATATAACAAGAGCCTGCACAAAAACACAAAAAAGCGAAGCTATATAGAAAATTAGAGAGAGATCTGTATAAATTAAAACCATCACCACTATATATTAAGTTCAGAATCTCAAGCAAAGGAATAAGAAATTTGTTAAATTTGGTAAACTTATAATTGGATCCTGCTTGACATTTCCAATCAATATTATTGACCAGGATATTGGAAATGCAGACATCATCTTGTGGGAAGAACATTCTGTTCCAACAAACAGAAAAGAAAGCACCTCATTTTGTTAAGTAATAAATACAGGAAGCCAAAATTTAATTATTAGCCTAAGCTGTTCATGTGTACCATAACATAATATGTTGCTAATATTACTGATTAATTAATTAGTGAGAGATAGAGCTAATCAAAGAGGGAATTTGATGACCAAGAATGAAAACCCTTTAAGAAAGGAGGGGGAGGGGAATTTTGTGACAAAATTAATGCCACTAATGATGGCTTTTGAGAAAAGTAGCTCAATAAAAGAGAGAGCAAAAAAGATGAAATCCTTTTTATTGTACAAAAAATAAATAAATAAACATGATGTTTATCAAATATTCCCATTTGGGCAAGGTTTTGATATAGAGAGCATCCCACCAAATCTGTAAGGGGAAAATTACTAGGGCCCAAAGGAGTGGTGGGAGAAATTGGGTCGGTGGTGGTAGTGGTGGGTTTCATAATATTGGCAATAAAATATTTATGTATGTGTGTGTATATATATATATATATATATTCAAAGTCTTGTTTTCAATACTGGATACTATCTGATTCTTGTAACTTTTTGTTAAAAATTATAACAACTAGTTGATTTATATATAATTTTTTTTATAACATAGTTACTTTTTTATTTAAAACTTTATTACATGATATTAGTTAAAAATGTTATATTAAAATCACCTTATTAGTATAACGTATCATTAAAAAAATTATAAATATCATATAAAAAGAATGCAGATGGTAGCCCCTCCTTATATACGTGTGTTTATATATATGGGATCCACAAAAAAAGATTCATTCCTAGGTGGTCAATCAGGTGCCACGTGGAGGCATTATTAACCATACGTTGAAGGAATCATGGCCCCACCATGATCTTTTGTTTATGGGGGTGCCACGCCAGTGATGGCAAGGGAAAAGGAGAAGGATTATTAAACAGACGCAATTTTGATCATGATAATATTTGATAATCTAACTCAAAGGTTGTTTGGATAAAAGGAGATTCTGAAATTCTCTACTATCTTCACTCAAAAGGAGCACAAGCAATTATGAAACATTATCCATATTAAAACCATTGCCCTGTCAAGAGAGGAAGATTCCTTAATGACTTGAAACCCATTTTGATTAAAAATCGGCAAGATTAGCAAATATCACATCCATTATATTATCTTTACCAAATTTTAGTTCCCACTTAATTTGGCAATACTTTCTACCACATGGTGTTCTTATTATTAATAGTGCGCATTTCTAAAAATTAATTGCGGTCAGAATCGTATATTCAAACACAAAACACAGATATATAAACTAAAATAATTTGATGAAAGACCTGACAGGTCAAAATAGTGTTTACCGCAGGGTATTTTTTCATACTCTCTGCAAGAATTCTCATAATTTGACTTCCCTATCTGGTCATTAGTTTCCAATGCTAGGTTCTTAGTATTACTCTTCACTGAAAATCTGCAATTTTGCTTCATATTTTGGCTTCTTTGTTTTAAAAGCCTATAGGACGCCACTCATCACCATTTAGCCTAAACAAGTCTTATAGGATTAGTATTACCAGAATGGAAGTTGATCAAAATCGAACTAAAATTTAGCATCATTTGAAGTTTTTGTTAATAAGTTTATCATAAATTAAGCAGGCAAGTTGAAAGTGTCTTTGGACTACAGAAACAAGCGCGATAAACGTCAGATTGTTCTAATATGCACAAAATCATGTCAAATCTCAAATGGGACTACAAGGGATTCCTGTTCACATCTTTGTACAGCAAATATCGCGAGCGAGTTTTACCCAGTGCAGCATACCTGAAAAGTTTGCAAATTGAATCATCATCTGAAAATCAATCACAGGAAAAGGATTTTTTCCAACGTCAAAAACAAGGTACAATACGGGATTCGAATGTTTCATACCATTGAGGCACGAACGGTGCCATCCAAATCGCATCACCAGCCTGAACAGGGTACCTGTCAAACATTAAAGTCGACGGAAAATCCAATCAAAACAGATGTGGCAACGGAAACGATCAATTATCAAGCTAAGAACAGCAAGGAGAATGAGAATCAGGTGAAAAATGGTAACAATTAACATGAAACTCTAAACCGAAATATAGTGCTAAAATGACATTATTTGCTGCTTCCGATGAAATATTAGTTCTTCCGAAATGTTTGGGAATGATAGACAACAAAATGAAATATGCAGATTCTAGTGCCGTCTCTGCCTTAAAATAAAACTCTTACCAGCTATCGCCCAATCGGTAAATTCCCTGTCCCTCCAAAAGCAATAAACCATGCTGATTATAATGGACCTCCTGAAAAAGTAAATAACCATGCATACATAACATTAAAGATCATGATATTTGGCAAGAGAAATTAGTATCCTTGAAAAGCTGGAGAGACCGAGATAACTAGAGAAATTCACCAGACATATTCAGTAGTTAAAACCGTACTCTTCTCGTACCAAATATACTAACGGTAAACAGAAGTTTCATCTATTTTTAGTAAATAATAGGCCAAACTTTAACCCAAATCAAAGTTGGAGAACGTGCTTTGTTCAAATTAATGTAATAGATTCGATCAGAAAAGTCACACAGAGATACCTTAACGTTAAGGTATTCCCCGGGCTGAAAATCCATAATCTGCAAAGACAAGGTTCAATCCAACAGTGTTAAACAACAAATAAAAGAAGGCCACAACCATGGAAACGTGGATTTGAGCTGAACGACGAAGACGACTTACATGGACATTGAAGTCATAAGGCAGGGACGTGGGCAGAAGCTTCCTGAGCTCAAAGATCTGACAGCGGGTTAAGAAAAGTGAACAAATAAACCAAACAAATAATGAATCTAATGATAGTATATATCAACAAATACACAATATCATATCACTTGCAATAACAAGAAATCCTGAGAACTTATGTTGAAAATTTCCCTTCATACAGATTTTGTATGAAGGACAGATGACTCCGAAACACAATTATGCATGAGAACTTTTGATGAATTTTATTTCAACTGAAAATGCGTGAGAAAGTAAAGTAAATTTCTTACGAAATGCATTTACTTACCTCACCAGGAGTTTCAAGAAGCGGCTGCTGATCTGTTGAACCTACAATCTGCTCAGTAACATGATTCTCTAAAGAAGCATGTCTAACAGAATAAAGCATATTAGCCACTTCGAAGAGTACTACTAACACCATTGAATAATAAAATAAAATAAAATAAAAGAGGTTTGTGGACAAGTGAAGCTCCATCCTAATCTTGTCCCTTGTTTTGAAAGGTGATTTTGTCAACTTTGTTGCTGGGCATGCCATGAAAGATGCATGGGATTTGGAGGGACAAGATGAGAAATCTTCACTCGAATCATTAAATTCAAAATGTGATGAAACTAACCTTCTCTCAAAGACTATAAGGGTAGCAGGTTCGTCACACTTGAGTGAATGTTCAAAGTTAGGAGGTAAATAAGCGTATGAATCAACCTGTAAGTAAATATCAAGAAGATCGGACTTCTGTTTAGCATTTTCCCACAATCCATTAGAGCATCATGCATTACTAATAAATTCAAATCCAACAGGTTATCTATATTATATACATTGAATATCATCTGCGATGGGAATACAAGAAATTCGGTTTGATTAAAAACACAAGATAGGTCTAAAAAAAAGCATGTAAAAAGATAGCAGCAAAACGGGGATAGCTCCAGTGTTAAACTACTATATCAAACCTAGCAAATGACAATATAGCTGCCAAAATGCTCGACAATTCATGAGTCGTTAACAAATAATTGAAACCCCTAAAGGGAAAATTTAAGCATCGATCCAGCTTTTTACCTTGAGTTTGTGGCTGACGCCAGAAACATTAGTCATTATCACAAAACCCTCAACCACAAATATGAACCTAGTAATATAAACGCACACAAAAATAATAAGCTAAAATACAAGGGAATAAATCCTAGTAAAAAGTATTAAAAAAAACAGGAAATGCATTGTAACATGTTAAAAAAAGACACAATAACAAGGAAAAGAGAGGAATTTCACACCTCTCAACATCATAAGAAGGGAGTCCAGACTGTGAATTCCCTGCAAAGTTAAAGCACAAATCAGATACCTACAAAATTAAAACAAGTTCCAAACACATAATTGCCACATAATATGATTCAAGGCTAACGTTCAAGTGTTCAACGAACCTTGCATCTTTGCAAGGTACATCACAAAGTGCGCACCGATGGCCGGTGTAATCAAATAGGCTGCTAATGTATTTGTCCTGTCACAGCAATTCCAATTACTGCATCATCAAACACAAGACAATCTTTCTAATTACACGAATTATATAATAATGTAGCGCCGAATATATCTACCAGTCAGGTAAAGGACTGAAGACATGACTCTCAGGTGTTATCAAAGCATGGTCTCTTTTAAAAACACTGCGTGTGAAACCTGGCAAGTCTGTCAAGAAAAAAACAATATTAACCTCAAAGATTTTAACTTCTCTTCAGCATCATTGCACTTGTGAATAAAGTTCATAACTGAAACAGGGAAAAGTTTTCTAAAATCAAAGTTCATGGGATTCTCATTAGGAGAATTCTGCTGTAGTGTATGCACATGTGTGTGTGTGTGTGTGTGTGTAAAGGTCGGACACAATTTCTAACCGTCATATATTAATCCAATACTATTCTACTAAGATTCTAATGTGATGTGACAGTTAAAAACTACATATTACTACGATCAAAAAATTCTGCTACGGATATAAAGCCATAATCTCCATGGGAAACATCAAAAAAAGAAAAGTTCACAACTTGACAACATTATAGAGTTTCCTTTTAAAAATAAATAAATAATAAAAAGTTTTGGGACACCTTTAAATCAAATTTCCTCGATTGCTCGTGTAGTATTTTAAGGGAAAAAAAAAATCAAACTTTGATGAGTACTACTACTGACCTTGAAGATGAGAAGGAGAAAGAGTGGGATTGGTGACCTTCCAATACAAATGCTTCGATTCTGAAGGCGACCTAATCACAGAACCCGCAGAGCAAAACCCATCTTCTGCCACCACCACCATTCCGAGCAGACCTGAAAAAACAACATAAAGATTCAGTGCCAAAGTAATGAAAATCCAATGAACTAAAACTGGGTTTTCTTTAAATTTTTCCAAAAACAGAAAAAAAAAAAAAAAAAAAAAAAAAAAAAAGAGAGAGAGAGAGAAGAAGAAGAAGAAGAAGAAGAAATAGTGGGGGTGTACTTAGAGCGATCAAATGGGCGAGAAGAGCTTGTGGCGAATGCATTGTGGGATGGAAGTATTCTGTTCTCGTGTGTCCGATTTTTTTTTTTTTTTAATGGGAAGGACTAAAATGGTGAAAAGTGGAGGCGGGTTCTATGGAGACGACAAATAAGCATCAGCTCTCCAGTCTCCACTGCCCAATGGGAAGCTGGCAAGCCACTGGGAGTTTCTTTTGTTTTGTTTGGTGACTTGGAAAATGCTGAACTGAAGGGGGTGATGGTTTTGTGGTGAAACGCCCCAACCTTTCCACGTCTAGTTCTTGTCGTTTTGTTTGTTTTCGTGTTTTGTTTTTCAAAGGCTTTGATATTTCAATTCAATTCAAATAAATTATATTTTTTATCTCAATTTTTATCTTTTTTTTTTAAATCAATAAAAATTATAATTATTTTGAAAAGTCAACAAATTCTATTTTAAAAATTTTATCTCCAACCGGTGAATCAAATATAAGCAAATAGAATAATAATATTTTGGTAAATTACCCAAATAATCACATTTTTTTCATCTATTAACTAACATAACACAAACTTCCTCATCTTGATCAACATGACACAATTTTAGTTTACTTTAGTTTAATTTTATGTTATATTAATCTAATGTTACTTTTTTGTATCATATTAATGTAATGATTTTTAAATTTGTGTTATTAAAGTACTTTCCCCTAAAAAAATATATTATCACTCTACAATATTCGTATGGATTTGGATTATAGACTTGATATTGTTTTTAGATATTGTTTTCTTTAATTATTTTTAATCGATGATCTAAATAGATCATTAATCTATTGTGTTTTTATTAAATTTACACATTTTTTAGTTTGATCTAATTATAACATGATGATTAAAAATTATACCTTGTAAATAGGATATTTTTCATGTGGAAAGTATCAATATATGATACCAAGTTTCTGATTCCTTAAATTGATTTATCAATTCACATTGATAGGGGCGCAACATCTTAATGTTGAGAAGAGGAAAAAATCCAATTTATGCGCCTTTTCAATAATATAAAGCGAGGGAGCGCTCTTAAGATAGGTAGATATTTCGAGGGAGAGGACTTTTTAAAGAGGTAAGGTACTCTTCTGAGAATCTTTACAGAAAATTAAAATAGGTGATCTGCCAGCGATCCGATTTGCTATGGGGATCGAGAGCTTTAACTTCTTTCCTCTCTTGCGGGTCGAAGGGATGCTGATGGCTCCATATCGACTTCTTTGGTCTGGTTGCATTACATATTTTTTCAAAGAAAATTATCATTCAAATTAAAAAGAGATACAAACACTACCAAAAATAAAACAATCATGTGATATAAGAGACATAACCGTCGACTAAGACCAATTTTATCAGTAAAATCCGATGAAGCTTAATGAGGAGGACATAAACCGAGACCCGGTGATGGAAAAATTCTTCGAATTTATCGATAATCCTATAATTGAGCATGTACAAAGCTCTTTTTAAAAAACATCTACAATCGATGGAATATTCCGATTGATTGAGAGACAGTTACTCGTAGCACAAATACAGTAATAAATTTTGCTTAGCCATAATACTAACGGAACAAATAGACATATACCGTTAAAAAACAACTCAAGCGGAACAAACATACAAAAACAAACTGAAAGTATGGGAACTACCTCCTTTATTACAGAATTAAAACTAAAACACAAAAATAAAATATTAAAATAAAAAACATCGACGGTAAATTTCTCACCTCACGTGGAATAACCACTCCGTCGCGAGCCACAACTCAGAAGAAATCAATTCACCCGAGATAAGAGATCATCGCGCCAACCATCAGATTATCAAGACCTTGCTGGATCCCAAACTGTCTGAAGCTTGTCGAGCTAGATCTGGTCGAGAAACTCCTAACTAGGACCTTCCGACTCCATACTTATTGAAATCACCAAGCCACCGATCACCCTAGTCAGTCGCGACGGTAGCGGCGGAAGTACCACACAAAGGAAAATCCTAGTATGTGAGAAATTTGAGAGAAAAAGGGGTAGAGAGAAAAGGAAACCTTATGCTTTGATTTTCATGTAAATCCATTATTCATCATAATTGTTAGATAAATAATTAAAAATTGTTAGAGTTCTCCTTTTAACTTTGTCATTAAGGTTTTTTTTTTTGGAAGCCAACAATGTTTTGATCTTATTCTTCTTCAAGTACACATTTTTAAGGGAATGGTTGCAGTATAGTCCCTTTTATATACCTATTGGTAAAGCTCATTTTTAAACCTTTAAAATACAATCGAACGACTGAAATGTTATTTTTATGTATAATAATTATAATACACCCCCCGACCAGATCTACCCCCCCTCCTCGGGTCGTCGTTGACCCAGTCCCCCCCCCCCCCCCAACCAGATCCCCCCTCCCCCCGTGTCGACCTAGTCCATCACCCCCTTGGCGTCGGCAACGGACGCCCCCTCCTTCTGACCAAATCTGCTTGCGCCCCCCCCTCCCCCCGACGCCAACGACGAGGCCCCCAGCCCCTCTGTAAACGAGATTTTTATTAAAAAAAATTTATTATTGTTTTATTTATTAATCTATACTAATATGAGGTATTGCGTATTATAATTATAATACACAAATAACATTTCAACTGTTTAATTATATCTTAATAGTTTAAAAATGAGTTCTACCGATAGGATATATAAAAGAAGCTCTACTACAGACTTTCCCCATTTTAAATGTCTTGTATAAAAAAGGATAAAGCTGTGGTAAAACCCTTTTTATATACCCTGTCGATAGAGCACATTTTAAAACCATTCAGATGTAATTAAACGACTGAAATGTTGCTTATGTACGGTAATTATCATACACTTTAACTTACAGTGGTATTTGACTAAGAAATTAAAAAAGAATTAAAAAAAATCCACCTTCGCCGGTGGAAGGTTGGAGGGGAGGGGAGGTTTCTGTCGCGGGGGTCGAGAAAGAGGAAAGGAACAAGGCTGGTCGGTGTAAGGAAGGGGGGGGTGGGGCACCTGGGCTCAAGCGTTGGGGGAGGGACTGGGTCGATGCCGACACGGGGGCAGGTGTTTGGGGGGGGGGGGGGAGGCGGGGCAGATCTAGCTCAGGGGGAGGGGATTCGTCGCCGACGTCGGTGGGGAAGTCGCTGGCGTCGGGGAAGGGGATTGGTCTTTTAAATTTTTTTTAAAATTTTTAGTATTTATTAATCTATACTAATATGAGGTAAGATGTATTATAATTATTATACACAATTAACATTTCAGTCATTCAGTTAAATCTTGACGGTTTAAAAATGAACTCTATCGATAGAGTATATAAAAATGGTTCTATTGCAGATATTCCTTATTAAAAAAAAGTACACATTTTAAATGCCAGGAAGGAATGTTTACTAAATGGTACATGTCCTACTTGTTTTACTTTTTAAATTAAACCAAAAAAAAAAAAAAAAAAATTCTCAAAAGACAAATTCATCAAACGACAATAAATTTTAGCATATCTACGACAATAGTATTTTTTTACGTTACTTTCACAAAAAATAAAAATAAAAATAAAAATAAAAAAATCCAGGGTTTATGATTCTGAGCCTAGGGTTTATCAGAAGTCTTAACCGTCCGATAGAAATAAAAAAGGAACCCAAAAAAAAAAAACTGTTGAAAATCAACTACTGCATTTCTTCTCTCCCGCTCTCTGATCGGAAGAGGGAGGGACGATACTCTCTGCAAACATTTGAAGAGCATGGCTGCAAACGACAGAGACGCTACCTTTTCTCTCATCACCTCTCTCTGGAACAGCTTCCGTCAAGTTCCACCGCCTGCAATTCCGGCGGTTCTGGATTGCCTACTGGCTTCTACTGGCTTATCTCCGTCGACCCTTTTCACTTCACTCATTGACACTTCCCCTGACCTCACTAAGGTACCCCCAGTTCCATCACAATACCCTGTTTTCTATACGTCTATATTTGTCTGTTTGGTTAAATGGGAAGTGAGTAAGTAAAGACGTTATAGACATTCTCCGATTTGAAAGGGAGTTTTGGAATCTGCATTTTGAGCAATACCCCAGTTTTTTTGTTAGGCTTTATTTAGTCTGTTCGTAGATGGAGACGTGAAATTTAACGAAATTTGTGGAATTTGCATTTTGAGCTATACCCAGTTCTATGTATGATTGTTTCTTTTATTTTGAGGTCAGTTTTAACGTAATGATAGAGTACATAATGAGCTTGAGATGGAGCGTTTTTGGTTAGTTTTGCCCGGTTTTCGTTTGTAATAGATGTTGGTTGGTTGATTGAGCTAATTTAACCATTTTTATTTAGGACTTAAGCGGCAACAAGTTGGATTCTGGCGATAAGTATAGCTACCCGGCGTCTTTTGTCACCGCACTTTGCCACCTTTTAAAGAAACAAGGTGAGTAAGGGTTCCTGGGCAAATCAAAGAAATGTTTTATTTTGGCTGTGTTTTACTACACTTGTTATGCTTGTTTTCTTGGCTGCCAAAAAGTTTGGGACAAGTATTGTCCTCTTTTTGGGAAGATGTTTGTATATACGAGCGTGTGGATGTTTGTCTACCTCAAGTTTCTATAAAATTTCTATGATCATTGTGTCATATATTTGCGACCGGGTTATTAGTTTCTGCTGTGATGTGTTGTACTCTTCAGCAATTTTGAGGGGATGACCCATATGTAGTATTTTAATTGAGCTGTATGGATGTTGTTAACTATGTTGGAGGATCGGAAATTTGGATCTCTCCATAGCATTTCTTTTCCAATTTGTTAGTAATTGTTTCTTGCAAACTTGTCGCATTATAGTTATTACACTTGTAAGATTTTTTTTTTTTTTTTTTGCGCTTTTTATTAAAAGAAATATTATTTAATTGGTGTTTGTAAGTTGATAGAGGGGCTTTTATTTGTTAGCTTTCAAGGGTGCACGTAATAAGTTGGTCTGAACCTGTCTATCAATAACTTTTCTCCGCAGGCTTTAACCACGATGCTTTAAAATTATTTATTGGAGAATTTTTCTTCCATTGATGAAGGAACTGCATACTCTCAATCGTGAATTGCTTAACCAGGTAGACAGTAAAAGCTTGACTATGACACTAAGTTCTTGTTTTAGCCCTTTTGTATCGAATCCTTCCTTGTTGACTGTTCTGTTACGTGAAACTTTGTCATTAGGTCGCAGAATCATTCATTATCGTTCTGGTTGAGACAGATAGCTGGGTGGTTGCTGAGGCAAATCTGGTTCCATTTTTATTGAGATCAGTTTATCATTCTTTGGGTATGATTAAAAATGAAGAATCAGAAAATAACATTTTAGGTCGTTTGGAGGTGGATAAAGAACACTGCCAATATCCAACTTGGTCCCTCACACTGCCAGTTTTATGCCACATCCTAGCCGTAATGCTTGATGTTGCCCTTTCAAACCAGCAAATAGCTGTAACAACAGAATCGATAGTGGCTAATGGTCATGTTGATGCTCAACATTTTGCTGGTAACTTAATTTGGAGTCTTTGTATTATGGCTGAACATATGCTTACAGAAAGCTTGGAACACCGCGCTTGTGCAATTAGCTTTCTTCTCCCGATCATTTTCAAAGCATTTGCTGCCTATCCCTCCTTTGAAGTTTGGTTGAAGGCAACAAGTGTATGCTTTCCAGGTAATCTCTTTGACTTCTTCCAAACGTGTTTTTCTTACATATATTGTTCCTATTAACAAGCTTTCATCATTTTTACACGCTTCTAAATATATCTGATTGATATCCAGGAACTTTTTCTTTGTGAAAATTTGGAAGTGCTGTAGAACACTATTTTCTCTTGGACCTGTAGAGAGAAGAGATGCCTATAGTGTGCTGTCTCTGTATTTGTCTTTCTTGCCTTGTGATGCTGATAAAGTTGCAGGACTGGATATAAGTGCTGACAAGGAATTTTGGGAAGAAATTAAAAGAGGCCTGGTGAGTAGCATTATCTTTTCATCATTTCTCGATAAATCACTTTTATTTCGTTGTCAAGTAACTCAAGTTCATAGAGGCAGACCTTTAATTTTTTAATTTTGGTGTTACTGATCAGATTGATAAGGAGGGCTCCGTGAGGAAGCAATCATTACACATACTCAAGACAGTATTGCATATAAATGGAAATGGAGGGGGGCACTCTTCTGGCGCTTCCGAGACTACTCGCAAAAAACATTCTACTCCTCAGGGTATGACAAAGAGGGAAGCATGGGCTGAAATGGAAGCGAAGTCATTGGGTGTTGGGAGAGTTTGTAACCCAACAGAGCCTAATTTGAACAGCCAGCAGAAATGGGAAGCATTCGTACTACTATATGAGATGCTTGAAGAGTATGGTACTCACTTAGTTGAAGCAGCTTGGAATCATCAGGTAGTCTGCCTTATTTTTGTTTTATATATTAATGTACTTATTATTGCTATTATTATTATTATTATTTCTTTGTGTGTGTGTTCTTCTTGTTCTTAAGTGCCAAAACTTATTTCTAATAAACATAACAAATGGCTTTAAATAAGCTAAAAGGATTCTTATTGAGTACGTTCTTTTGGTATTTTTCAACCTTTTCTGAGATGCTCATTCATGTATAGAATTTTGTCGTAGGTATCCTTGTTGCTCCAATCCTCTACCTTACATGTAAATTTCGTAAGCTCAGATGGTGGAGGACCTCGTCAAAATCAACTTGGAATGTCAGATGAAATCTTTAGTTGGTTAGCGATTTTGTGGGAGCGAGGACTCCATCATGATAATCCACAAGGTAATGGTCACTCTTAATCATTATTGTGACAAGTAGTTAGATATATGGCAGTATATATGTATAATTACATACTTATTTAGCAAAAGGTAATATTCTAGACAGTCTTTTCGGTCTTCTCATATGTTGCTTATGTGCAGTTAGGTGCTTGATCATGCAGTCAATTTTGGGCATCAAGTGGAAGGATTATGGAAACTATGCGAATTCAGTACCTGAAACTTTTATTCTTGGTTCATTCTTACAAGCATTAAATGATCCTGTGCACCACAAAGAATTTGGTTTGTATTTTCAGATTTTCATCCAGAAACCGTCAGGATTTTATTTTTTTTGCACTGTATAATTAATAAATAGAATACTATTTTATGCTCCTAAGATAAACGAGTGCTCCCATTTTTAAAATAAGGAATCAGTACTTTCAATGTCATATGTTGACTTCCTTTTTTGTTCTTCTTGTAATAGGTGTGAAAGGAGTATACTCGTCAAGGACAATTGAAGATGCAGCTCAGTTCTTACACCTATATGCTAGTTGCCTCAGTTTGAAGTATTCAATCTCGTGCCTGAAAGTTTTTCCTTTTAATATGAGCTCAACTTTTTCGGAACCTTTGTTTAAACTTCCTAATGTTTAAGGCTTTAACTTAGAAGATATTTTATTCTTCTAACAAATCAAATTCAGATTCTTGTTTCCATGATAATTTAAGATTCCTATCCATGTATAAAAGAAAAAGGCATGTGGATTCTTGATATTGTTATTTCTTTTGGAAAAAGATGACATTGAGTGCTCATTCCAAATTGCTACAGGAAGTGGATTGCTTTTCTGAGCAATTTAGCATCTGCTGCCAGGCAGCATTCATTTAGTAGAGCCGGATTGATGGGCCTTGCTGAATGCATAGCTTCAGCTGCTCATCGAGTTACAACACATGATAATGACGGCAAAGCAGAAGTGGGTCAAGACGCGTTTAACTCAGAAAGTTTGCTTCAAAATGAAAAGATTATTCTACTTGATGCTTTGAGGTTTATTATTGAGAGCAGCAAACAGCATTTCAATCCGAATTATCGACTTCGAGGTCTCAAATGACTAAATTTATTGGGTTGTTAAGTTTTCTCATTTACGGATTAACTTTGATATGAAATAATCAAAAGTCGAGAGGATAACTAACTGGGTATTATTTTGATTAATCCAGTTTGTGAGAAAATCCTCGAGACTGGTGCTTCAGTGGTGTGTACATTTGACGTGCCTCTTGAGGTACTATTGCACTTTATTTCAATATTGCCTCGGGAATTTACTGATTATGGTGGTAAGTCTCTGTGTGTGTGTGTGTGTTTTTTTTTTTTTAATAAAAAAAAAAATTTGATTTTGATCAGTAAAGTTAGTTTTCTGGCACATGTATTTCTTAAAATTCCCATGTGGACAATCATATATACGTGTCTATTCATGTACATGTAATCTCTCTCCATCTCCTTGATTTCTAGGTTCATTAAGAGTCAAAGTACAAGAATGGCTTATGGGGTGTGGACGGAAGCATTGCAGTGTCAACTGTTCCAATGTGGAGTTAAAGTTTCCGAACAGTCTCCATGACTTCCCCAGCAGGTTTTGTACTTCTCATTATACAGGCAATGCATTTGCTACTTATGATGACGGAGACTTGGATGCATGGGAATCTGATGCAAGAAGATGGGCAAGAGTACTTTTTCTTGCAATCAAGGAGGAGCGTCATCTGATACCCATATGGACGGTGTGCCTTCACTTAATTTTTTCCCCTTTAATCTTTTTAATTATTTCTGCTACCAGAAGTTTCTGACATATATGATTGATACTGATTGTTTATGCAGTTCATTCAAAATCATATTGCTACTGTCCACAGTCAAAATAAGAATTCGGAGTATGTACCTGTTAAGTTTCTCATCATTACCTTGAGCTTGGTTATGGAGCTTCAGATTATGCAGGAAAGAACCACCGAATATGGTATCAAGTTCAGAACCAGATCGGAATTTGGCTCACTTGAAACAATAGATACATTAAGTTATGCAGATGCTGCTACTTTATATCAGAGGTTCACTAATGTTTTCCTCTCCGTCATGGTACTGGGAACTGATTGGACTGAGCTTTTAAGTGTTTTGATTATCTATTTCTTCCTCTTTAAGCTTTCTGTTTATGGTTCTGTGGCATGCTAATCTGTTCATCTGACTTGCAGGAGGAGCTAGTCTTGTTTGCGGACTCGTCTTGTTCAGTATTCTCTTCTAGCATTATGGTGCAGGATGCCCTCCCCAGTTCTGTGAAAGGAAAACTTGGAGGCCCGAGTCAACGCCGGTTATCTTCCTCTACCACCACTGCTGTGGTTCAAGCTGTATGTACTTTGCACAAATCATATTTAGTTGACTTGATTCTTTGTTTTCCATTTATTTACTTAGTTTGCTGTGATTTTGAACTTTTTTGGTGGCCAGTTTGTCAAGTTTATTTAACTAATACACGTTTCTTTTTTGGTAACCTTTCTTGCCCATGAATAAACAGATAAAGTCTGTTAAGACTGTTGCGCTTATATCATCCTGGTGTGCACAGTTTGAAAGTGGTTCTTTGCTGAATTCTGCTTTCAAGCTTTTGTGGAAGTTATACCAAAACACTATTTCATCTCCAGCTCGTGATTCAGAGGTGTGTTGCTAGTATATTGATTTTGCTTTAGCAAGTTATCTTCGGATTTATGCCTTAGTGAGGATTTACCATTCCAACTTTCAAGATTTTGCTGTTTTTTATAATCTAATTTCATATTTTATTATTTTGCAACAAAGCAGATGGGAGCAGAAATTTGTCTTGCGGCATATGAAGCATTATCTTATGGTCTTAGAGCACTAGCATCTGTGTTTTCTACTCAAACTCTGGATTTTGTCAGTGACAATGACAAGCAGTTACTATCAAAAGTAGAGGGCAAACCTTTGTTAGATTCCTTAATTCTTTCTTTCCTTCAGAACGTCAACGATCTTCTTTCTGTCGGAGTTTTGGTACGAACACGACGTGCGGTTCTAATGCATTGGAAGGTAAATAGTCTTGTATTTGCTTAAAATATTCCTGTAATTTCCGTCCTATCTTTCTCTCTTTGGGCCATGCTGCCATAAATCTTCATATATGTGTGGCTAAATATAGTCCATATATGATGGTATCTGGTGGTGAAATAGTATGGGTAAAAGATTTTAACTGACTTTCTTTTAATGATGCAGTGGCTTTGCCTAGAATCTTTGTTATCGATCCCTGGCCATGCTGTTAAAAATGGGCTGCACTTAAAGGACAATAATACTTTCTTCTCAGATGCTGCTTTGAGTCAGATTTTTAATGATCTTGTTGAGAAGTAAGAAATGATTAGCTTAATTTTTATTTTTAAAGTCTTCATACTATATTTTTTCTTTTTTCAGCCCTGCCGTGCAATATATGTGTGTCTGTTTATGCCTAGAGTTTGTATGCAACGAGATCATTACTATTATTCTTTGTGAAATGTGTATATCTTTAACTTTGCTTCTTTTTAATTTCTTAATGTCTTGTAGATACTCTTGTTTCTCGCTGTCTAAAGTTGTTTTTGTGGTTACAATAGTGGGTAACTACAAACGGGGGATTGTATTATTGACTTGTCACTTCCATATTTTGCAGCCTCGAGAATGCTGGAGAAGGTTCTGTTTTACCTATTCTGAGATCAGTCAGACTAGCTTTGGACCTCTTTGCTGAAGGAAAGTCGGGTTCACTTGTCTCCTCTTGCAATGGGGTTGAAGCCCAGGTTTGCTTCCTAACTCCTATATTGGATGGGTGCTTCTCTATGAGCTTGTGGCCTGTCTGTAATTGTACAGAATGGCATGTTCTTACTGATAATAGAAATCCTAGGAGAGTGACTTTTTGCACAGCATGTTAACTTTCGGAAATACATGCATTCTTCATGTTGAATCACCGTTTGAAATAAGAGAAATTACTAGTTCCCATTCATTTGAATGTTATACTTAATTCAGATGATATGGAATTTGGTTCGTTCTTCTTGGATATTGCATGCCAGCTGCAACAAGCGAAAGGTTGCACCCATTGCAGCACTTTTATCCTCTGTTCTTCATCCTTCCCTGTTTGCTGATGAGAGCATGCATACAACTGAGAAGGCACCTGGGCCTCTCAAATGGGTATGTGTTTGTGTGTTTATATGTTGCTTTCTGTATTCCAATATGTATGTGTTTATATATTTTCCTGATTCCTGTTGAAAGTCACCTAATTTAGCATTATAACTTAATACCTTGACAGTTCATTGAAAAAATTCTTGAGGAAGGCACAAAAAGCCCGCGCACTATTCGTCTTTCAGCACTACACTTAACAGGGATGTGGCTGTCAAATCCTAGATTTATAAAGTATTATGTGAAGGAGTTGAAACTTCTATCACTCTATGGTTCCGGTGTGTTATGCGCTTCTCTTGACTAGTGATCCTTTCGTGGGTTTCTATTTTTTTGGTTATATAACTTGAGTATTTCCTTTCCAGTTGCGTTTGATGAAGATTTTGAAGCTGAGTTAGCTGATAATCAGGATACAAGGATTGAGGTTTCCTTATTGGCAAAAAGCCCCGATCCTGAACTGAGTGAGGTAACCTCTATAATTTTAAATCTGTCACAGCTATTAAATAAGTTATGTGAATGGTCTTTTGTTCCGTGATTGTTTGTTTTTTCGTTTTTGAACACATATTTTAACTTTGAAGTTTTTATAGTTGCTATCAAGGCAACTCCATGCTAATTTGATTTCTTCAAGAAGTAACATGATTTTGTCTTTCGTCAATTTTGTATTTGTTTTCTATCTTAATTTCTTTTCTTTTCGAATAGAAGTTCAGGGAAGAAGCTTAGAAAGATATTAGAAACCAGTAAGACGAGTTTGTATGTCAAAAGGAATTGATTCTGACAGTGGCTGTTCAAATGATATTCATGACCCATCCCGGTTGTTTTTATCTTTAGAAGTTAGTCTGTCTTTTGATTTCGTGGCTTTTCTTGTTAGGCCTTTATCAACACCGAGTTGTATGCACGCGTGTCAGTTGCTATTTTATTCTACAAGTTAGCTGATTTAGCCGACTTGGTTGGATCAACCAACGAATGTGGAGAGTGCCTTGCCACATTGGAATCAGGAAAACTGTTTCTCCTTGAGCTTCTTAGTTCTGCGGTAATTATATTTTGTGGTGTGCATTTTAAGTTTGAAATTCTTACACTGACCTCTAAAAAAATTTTCAAAGAGTTGTTTGCATTATACACTGTACGGCTGGATAAAATTTCTATTGAGTTTTCCATGATTATGGAACTATGCATTTTTGTTAATAACAGTTAATTTTTTGACGTAGATAATGTTCTTTGACTTGTTTTTCAGATCTTGATCAATAAATAAACAAGTCATAATCTGTCTTTCAATAACAACGATCTTTATTGCTAAAATAAGACATGAATAGGCCTTTCCTTTTTAAGAAACCCTAGTAAAATCTTGTGAAGATGAGATTTTGATCTCAAGTATTTGGTACAATATTCAGAAATTTTACCAACTGAACTAGATGAACGTAACTTATTTTAAAGTGTGTAGTGTTTGAGGACTGAAAACTCTTTTTTTATTTATTATTTTTTATTTCTATTTAATTGAATCTTGTTAGTTAACAAGTTCTCAGTTGCGAGATTGGCTGAAATTTTAATTGGGATGTTGAAATCAGACATCTTAGCGATGCATGTTAAGTTTCCCATTGCAATATCGTCATTTTGATTCAGTCATGTATCCATGTAGGTAAACGACAAGGATCTTTCAAAGGAGTTGTATAAGAAGTACAGCGCGGTGAGTATCCATAAATTCCACAGATGGACTGCTTAGCTACATGTCCTTCATGTCTATCAATTGGGTTCTTTTTTCTTTTTGTCCCTCAAAAAGTAAAAAAATAAAAATAAATAATAAATAAAGGAATAAAGGAATTTGCTTTAGAAGTACAAAGCATATTGTTTAGTAAAAAAGTAACCATACACATCCCAACTCGGTTGAGTGGCACATCCCCTATTTCACATCTCGACTCACCAGAGTTAGGATGTTTAGGATTTTTCTTAGTAAAATATAAAGTCAATGCGCAAGTGGAACATCTGAGCATGCTTTGAATGCCCACCGATCAGATTATCTATTCACTCTTTTTTTTTTAATCCTTATTTTTGTTTTTGTTTCTGATTTTTTTTTTAACTTTTATTTTTGACAGATACATAGACGCAAAATACGTGCCTGGCAAATGATATGTGTTATGTCACAGTTTGTCTGTGAAGATATCGTTGGTCAAGTCACACATCAATTGCACATATCCCTTTCTGTAAGTAAATTTACATCATAATGATTGGTAAAGTCTCATTTATAATTAATTGAACTACAATTGACTAAGCTCACTTGCTTTCAGGTTTTCATGTATAGCCGTACCCTCTTCATAATGAATTATACTTATAAAGTTGATTAACGAATTTGCAGAGAAACAACTTACCTGCTGTTCGCCAATACTTGGAGACATTTGCAATTAATATATATTTGAAGTTCCCATCATTAGTAAGGCGTTTATTTTATTTTATTTTATTTAGGATTACTGTTAAAGATGGGTTTATCTGCTTTAGTTATACCATTGGTTCCACAATTGGAAAATCACGTACTAATTTTGATGTCATTATTTCAATCAGGTTGGAGAGCAGCTAGTTCCTATACTACGAGATTATGACATGAGGCCACAGGTAAACTTGTTTTACAAAACTTTTAATTAAACCAATTCTATGTCAATATTTGGACGACAGATATTTGGTCATCTATTTGTTTTTATCCATTTATTGGAACAACTTATCAGCAAATGGTTCTTGATTAACATAATATGGCAGTTGATCTGACTTTGTTTCTATCAAGAGTTTATAAACTTTTTTATGATTTTAATCGGCTTATAGGCAGTGGAGCCAAAAAAAAAAAAAAAAAAAAATCAGTGGACTTACCACGGAAAAATATGGAGATAATTTTCATTGAATGAGAACATGGTTGCGTATTTCAACTATCGAGTATGGATACAATTTTTATTTTTGTTATAAAATGGGGGCACAACTGAAATTAAGAGAAATTTTAGGTATAATACTCAGAATTCTAGGACACGAGTGGAGGCACGTGATCCTCTCTCACACTAATATGTAGCTCCGCCACTGATTACAGGAGACCTGTCATTATTTGCCCATTTAAGTTGGAAACTTTTTTTTTTTTTTTTTTAATTTTAAATGTCACATGAATGCTATTAACATTCAGACGTCAAATGCAGGCGCTGTCTTCTTATGTATTTATAGCAGCTAATGTGATTCTCCATGCATCTGAAGCAGTTCAGTCCAAGCATTTGGATGAGTTACTTCCTCCTATAGTTCCCTTATTAACTTCCCATCACCATAGTTTACGTGGTTTCACCCAGGTTTTTAAATTTTTTATCATTTATTTCGCAACATCAATTTCACTGATTAAACAATAAGTTGCGTTACTTTTTTTCTTTGGTTCTATTTTTTTTTTATATTAGCATGTTTTCTGATTCCTGGTTTATTGATAATTCTGCAGTTACTGGTATACCAAGTCCTTTCCAAGTATTTTCCTCCATCAGATTTTGAAGCCGTTTCAACCATGCCTCTAGAAAGGAGGTGTTTTGAGGATTTGAAAACATACCTAGCAAAAAACTCCGACTGCATGCGGTATGCAATTTTGATTCTGGTTCTGATTCTAATTCTCTTCTACTTACACACACACACACACATTATTATTATTATTTTGTAATCTAGTGTTGCAAGTGCTCATTCATAGATACAGTCTGAAAAGTAGCAATGTATCCATAATTCATTAAATGGCAACTGAATTTGGTGGAGTGGTAAGGCTGCTCGTTCTCAAGGTCTAGGTAAGGTCCATATATGCCACTCGGGGATGCACTCCTACCCTGGGGTTATCTGAGTACACCACCGTCTATCCCTGTAACCCCTTTCTTCTATAGCAGGGGGAAAAAATAAGTCTCTGAAATCAGGAAATTTACCTGAAATGGTGGACAGTACCAAATATGTTCACTGCTACCAAACAACCAAAGTGGTAAATGCAAGACACAGGTCCATTGTCTACTTTTCTGTGAATTTATATGTGACGTCAAGTCTGCAGCGAAGCACTTGTAAAGGAAATTGAGTCATCATAGCTATGTTCATGATTTGTGGAAATACTTCATGTTTCTAATTGTGTATGCGATTTGTAAAAATGTTTGGCATATGATTTTGGAATGCTTATTTCAGCTTACGAGCATCAATGGAAGGATATCTTGATGCCTATAACCCCACCATCTCCGTCACGCCTGCTGGAATTTTCATCAATCGTGTTGAGGTCAGAAACATCAGTTGAAGTTGAATTCATTTTAATATGTTCATGTTACTTTATTTTTTATTCAAAATGGTATTTTCAGGCTCGTTCTGTAATTGTGTACATATATATATATATATATATATGTTGCTAAGTTAATCTAGCTTTTTGCCACGTTAAAGGAACTGGAGTTTGAATGTGTGCCAAAATCTCTCATGGAGGACGTGCTCACCTTTTTAAATGTAAGCTTCTTGCTATTTTTGCTCTTATCTTTTTTCTGCATGGTTCGCCTCTTATACTTCATTTTCACAGGACGTGAGGGAAGACCTTAGATGCTCAATGGCAAAGGACTTGGTGACTATCAAGAATGAGAGTTTAAGAAGTAATGAGGATCATAACTGTTCGGAAATCTCGTTTAATGATGATGATGAAAACTTGCACACCCCATGGCCCAAGGATATGGTGTTGGATTTTCAGAAGAAAATTACTCTTTCTAAACATGAGAAAAAAGATGGTGATGTTAATTCCCTCTTGGGCCACAAAGAGAGTTACAAACAACTTGTGGGTACGTATAATTTGTGTTATGCTAAAATTTTGTCACTGTAGCTTCCCAATCCTATCTCTTTAGTATACACCTTTTGGATGGGGCTTCATCTCTTTTTTTATTTTTTTAATATATATTTCCATAAAATTTGTACTTGCTGTGACATGATTCAACATATTTTTGACAGAAATTGAAAAGGAAGATCAGCTTCTTGATCAATTCTTGCATTCTAGGAGTCTGACTATGGAAAGATTTAAAAACAGTCGACAAGAATTTATTCTGGTGGCATCTCTGATCGATCGCATACCTAACCTTGCCGGGTTGGCACGGACATGTGAGGTGTGTCTATGAAGTGGGTTTGTTTGTTGTTTCTATTTTTTTAATGTATGTATTCGTTCTTGTCCTTTGGCACAATTCATCAGCTTAATATCTACACATTCGATTGTTTATATCAGGTATTTAAGGCATTAGGTCTGGCCGTTGCTGATGCAAACATTGTACATGATAAACAGTTCCAACTCATCAGGTATGATATAAATGCACTACCTTTTGATAGTATTTACTATACCTCTACTTCTTGATTTCATTATGATGGCTTCATATAATTTCTTGAGATTTAGTTTAAGAGTAGAAAATGTTATTTTTGAATTACGATAAACGTTTTGTTTTCCAGCGTGACAGCAGAGAGGTGGGTTCCTATCATCGAGGTCCCGGTGGATAGCATGAAGATTTACCTGGAGAAAAAGAAGAAAGAAGGCTACTCTATTTTGGGATTGGAGCAAACTGCAAACAGTATACCACTTAATCAGTACATCTTCCCGAAAAAGACGGTGAGTCGCTTGTACAACTCAACTTGGTTACGATTTTCCTCCAGTATATGGCGAGGGCATTTCAGACGAGGAAACAGTATGACTAAGTTTTTCAGTTTGTGACACTAATTTTCTTGCTCTACTAATTTTCATCCTACTGCTCATTTTTTCGGCATTAATGAAACGTTTTTTCTTACCAAAAGTTTTTATCATATTGCCAGCTACTGGTTCTTGGGCGCGAAAAGGAGGGTATTCCTGTGGACATAATTCATATTCTGGATGCTTGCATTGAGATTCCCCAGTTGGGTGTAGTGAGATCTCTCAACGTACATGTCAGCGGTGCCATTGCGCTTTGGGAGTACACTCGACAGCAGAGATGATGATAACCCTTTGTCTTCGAACATGGTGAATGCCTTTCGACTTCAAACAAGGAACTTCAGCTCGCAATGCTCAGTCGCATTGCAGAGTATGAAAATCTAAAAACTGTTTTAACCCAAATAGTCGTCCTTTTCCATGATTATTGCCTTTTTTTTGGTAGAAAGAGTAGATCCAGCGAGATCAGAAAAAAGCTGATGGTAGTAATGTAATCATCAGCTATTTTGTTTACATACCAACATGAGTGTATAGACTAGAGTTTTTTCACAGGTTCTTTTATACTCTAATAATTTCTTCGCGTACATAATATGTAGTTATTTTGTGATTATACTTGGTGAATTTTAAGTTGCATGATTTCCTATATCTTAAACAAACATTGATCTTTATTCACACACAAATCATGGTCTTCTCATGGTGAAAAGGCGCGAAATGCACAAGTCATTAGCCGGGAAGTTAAAAATCCCCGGCTAGCTGACAACTACAGGAAAAAAAGAAGTTCGATCTCACGTTTTCTTTTTTCTTTTCCTCCTTTTGGTTCTTGTTCTATATCACAGCTAATGAGAGGCAGGTCTAATCACAGGGATCTCTGACATTGTGATAAACAACCAAGATTTGCAACCTCACCGGAAAAAAAAAAAAAAAGACGATGATGACAACGACAACGACAATTGAAATTTCACCTGTCCTTTCTTGATGTTAAGAACAGTTTGGAGAAAATCCCACGCTGCTTTTGTACCTGTAAGAATTGTGATTTGGATTAGACTACGAAATTGGGACGTGCAATCTTAAGAACGAAATTTGCGTTTCATGGAACTTCCACCGTTTACCTGTAAGCTTTTTTGAGAGCTGTTATCTTATTGCCCGTGGTAAAACTCTTGGTCTTCTTGTTTCTCTCCTTCCCAGTTCGAAGGCTCAGAAGTTTGAAGAAGTTTGGAATCGTTGTTTTACAGTTGCCAAGGCAAGTAGGGTTTCTGCCGTCTTTCGAATTCCGTCGAATATGTATAACCTTCATAAAAACAAGAACTGCAACTGTATTACATATAGACTAACATTCATCTGAACAAGAAATTTCACTCAAAACCGAAAAAACTGAATCCAAACTGGTGTAAGGTAAGAATGAGGGTGGTACTTTGGTTTCAGGAGTTCGGTTGTTGGAGGGATTTGGCAATGGAAGTGGGGGTGCTGGTGGTCTCGCGGATTGGCGGAGATCTTGAGAGTACTGAAGTAGCTCGGCTCTCCGGTTAATGAATCTTTTACCTTCAGCACCATGCCTATAATGAATTACCTCTCCCTTGACTGTGTGATGAACGTGGTGGGGGTGGTGGTGGTGGTGGTGATGATGATGGTTCGCCACGACTCTACTCGGCCTCTCTACGTGCCTCGTCACTATCACCTCCTTCACTTTTTGCAGCTTGTTGCCTGCAATGCAAAGCACCCTAGTGAATATCTCTATGAGATGAGAGAGAGAGAGAGAGATGATCACGAGGATTTTACCATTTCGGGTTCGAAAAGTTCAGGGGAAAATGAGAGAAAATGAAGAAGAATTTCTTTAGGATCAAGAGGAAAAGGATTTGCCTTGTGAATAGGATTTTGGTGAGTGCAAAAAGGTGTTTGAAGAAAGATGTTTGTCTATAGAGAAAGGCCAACATGACTCCTTTGGTTGGAACGAAAATATATTCGTATTAATTAATTACTTAAACAATGTTCCTTGTACTTTCTTGGCCAACAATGTTCATAATATAGAAATCCTAATGTGGTTTTTTAAGGAAGGAGATTTATTATCTTAAACATAATTATGTTGTCGTTTCCTCCACGTGGAAATCTCATTGATGTAGATATTTCAACTAATCCAAACCATTCAAAATTATTTTCTTTGATAAAATTCTTGAGTGCTAGTCAATCAGTACAACATTAAAGTAATGGAATGTAGAAGAAAGTATCTAAGATTAAATTCATAAAATTAGAGAATAAAGAAGATAGTATCTTTGATCTTGATTTAAAGACAATTAATGCAAATTTTTTTAAGTAAGTCAACATATCAAAATTTATAGGATAATATGTCTTATTATGCAATTAGGTACTTTCATCATTAGAGCGTCTTGTATATATACAGTAGCGTAGCTGATAATAATAATAATAATAATTATTATTATTATTATAATAATAACAATAACGACTACGACCACACCAAATGAAAAATATATTATTTTCATTAAATAGTGATATAATTTTAAGAAGTACGATTATAGTTTTCTTACTAATAGGGACACAGTATATCTTAAAAATATTTTCAAATTTCACGAGAACGCGCCTCTTAGGTGGCTTCACCATTGTATAGGCGTGAAGAAGGCAACAAAGTTTAAATTTTTTTTTTTCTTTTGGTGGTGGTGGTGGCGGCAGAGGTGTTCAAAACCAAGTGGGGCTATTAGCTTACCACCCCCTACTCTTCTTCTTCTTATTTATTTATTTTTTTTTTTTACCCTAAATTTTTTTTTAGTTTTTCTATTTCGTCCCATTACAAATTAAAAATTCTTATATAACTTCACTTGAATTAAAAATTCTTACATAGCCCCACTAAAATTAATTTTACTAAAAATTTTTATAATTTTTATGCTTTTCTCTACTAAAAATTAAAAATTCTTACCTAATCCTCTAAAATTTTACCTATTAATTTTTTACATTTTTATGCTTTTTGTAAAAAAATAATAATAATGATGTTGATGTGCGCTTTCACTGAAATATATCTCTGACTTCGTCCTTGGATTATCACATTGAATTCATTTCCCCTCTCAAATATATAACAATAATTCAATATTAATTTTGTAAATACCTTTCTATGTGGAAATGAAACCTTTCTCCTTGACCGTGTGGATGAGTTTTGCCATTTTCTTGGACGCAGTCCCACCAGATAACGAGATTTATGATCAGATTTTGATGCCATCTTTGTAGTACTTACAAACCGTTTGAAGCAAACATAACAATTTGTAATAGGCTATAGCAAATTGGACCTTCATATCATTTGTGGAAAAAAAAAAAAAAAAAAAAAACACACACACACACACTAGCTGAAGAAATTATGAAAAAAATACTAAAATATTGTCTTCTCAAACTTTCATCCATAAAAATTACAGATTAAAAACTTGGGTTCTTATGAATATCTACTCTAATATGTATTTTGTTTTTTCAACTGCATGAAATAAATTTTTAGCAAAAAGGTACAAGAATTGAATAGGCTAACAAGAGCTAAAAGTTTTATCTTTATATGAAATTGTTAGACGCTTAATGGTTTATTATTATTATTATTATTATTATTATTATTATTATATATCAGATTCAGACACGTATGAATTAGTGGGCACAATCTAAAGGCACATTAAGAAAGAAGTGTCTCTTTGATAATGTGAAAAATTGTATTCGTTTTTTGTGACTCCTTGCTTATGTATTATGCATTTGAAATTGAAATTGAAATTGATATAAGGTTCTTATTATTTTCCTTTATTTTTCTCTGTGATATCTAATATTAGTATCCAAATTCAACATTTCAATCTATTGGTTAACATATTTTTAATTAGGATTGGCCTAATTTTCTAAATTATTTAGCTAGAATGATCACTACTTTTCTTTTAAAAAAAATAGGAACAGATAATCATGAATGCTTATGATAATAATTTTGATTCGGAAGTCGGTCTCATAATGGTTTGTCATAGCTGTGTGTAATCAACAACAATCCTGAATCCTGTTTAGCAAAAGAATTAGCAGCTATCCTGAATAATAATAATAATAATAATAAATTAAAATTGACCTTTGCTGATTCAATTCAATATCAATCTTACGGAAGGCCTAAAAGAGTTAGTTTTAAGTTAAAAAAAAAAAAAAAAAAAAAAAAAAAAAACTATTATGGGTCATTATCAATAATGTAATTTGTTGCATTTTAAAAAAATAATGTAATTGCTGAACTTATGACGATGTTTTTCTTCTTCTTCTGCACAAGTATGACATTACATTATAATTGATCCCATGTATAATGCTGTATATCTTCTATATCTTATTTTAATAATAACATATACAAAAGAGTCGAAGCCTCTTCTTTCTTTTTTAGGGATGTTATTCGCTCATTTGTTTTTCTTTTTTCTTCTTAATTCTCTTTCATTCTTTCCCTCTTCCTTTTCTTTCTTTCTTTCTTTTCTTTAATTGCTAAAATTTTTTATTCTTTACTTTATTCAAAAAATTCTCTCAACATTTATTAATATTTTTTTCACAATATTTGATTTATATATATATATAGATATATTATTTTTTATACTTTTTAAAATTATTCTTCACTTCCGACCACATGCTGATATCTTTTCTGCATGTTTTGTTTCATCATCATTTTAAATTTTTATTTTTCATTATTTTTTGTCCATACTAAAATATAATTTGTTTAAAATGTATCTTTATTCAAACATTTTTTTATAACCATCTCAATTATTATTTTCTCATAGCACTACCTAATTAATTTTTATGTGATTCGCTAACTCTTCAATTTCTTTCTAATTAAATATTTTCTGCTCAATATTATTTGAACAACTATATTATCTACTTAAATATTTTTATGTGATTCGCTAACTCTTCAATTTCTTTCTACTTAAATACTTTCTTCTCCATGTTCTCTGAACAACTCTTTTTCATAATACCTCATAATTAGTTTTTTATTTAACAAATTGATTAACATGTACAAGACACATACCTATAACTAGACTATATATATATAAGTCTCAAAAGTATAACTCCTACATTTACTTCACGTGTCCTATATTTTCATCCTCCTCCTCCTCCTCTTTTTTTCCCTTTCTTCCTTTGGCCTTCTCCGTTTCTTTCTTCTCTTCCTTTCTTTCTTTTTTTTGGCTTTCTCTGTCTTATCCATTTACTATTTTTTTAATTATGTTTTTTTTATTTTAATTTTCCTATATCTACTTATGCTATTTTACCTCCTTTTTTTATCACAAAATACATTTTCTTTCTTTTTATTCTTATTATGTAAAGGATTTTTTCCCCCAAAAATATGCTCATTTAGATACCTTTCTTCCATCTTTTGAAATATATCAATAAATTACATTTTCTTTCTTTTTTTTTTTCCCCCAAACATATGCTCATTTAGATAATTTTCTTCCATCTTTTAAAATATTATTTTATTGTGTGATTTCTTATAACTACTTTGCTTTTATAATTTCTATTGAAATATTTTTCACAAATGTGCTCCTATTTGAACATCTTTTTCTTCTAGACTTCTACATGTGTGCCTTAGTTAATTTTCTATACAATAATTTCGTTTATTTACTCTTTAAACATTTTGTTCACTTATTTTGGTCTTATCATTCTTCCTTTCATTTTGTCCTATTAACATATTTTTCTCAAATACATCCATACTTTTCGGGGGTGTTTGGTGTTTGAGTTTGAGTTAAGATTTGTAAGTTTCAATAGTAATTTTTGTTGACTTTTTCGGAAAAGACAAATTTTTTTTTTCAGAAAAAAATAAAAATTGAGTTGAAAAATTTACGTTTAAGATGGTGAACCAGACTCACTCTTCTTTTCTTTTACTTATGTTGTTTCCTACTTTTGATTTTTTAACCTTCTTGCACTTATCTTTTTCCTTTTTTAAAATAATAATACTAATAATAAGATGCTTAAATATCAAATTATGATTACTTTTGTATTAGTTAATATTAAATAATTTAGAAAATATGCATACCTACGTGGAGCGCGTACCATAACTAATATATATATATATATATATTATATATCTCTCTCTTTATTTCCATTCAAAAATACTCTGACATTTGTCATCTCTAGTCCCTCGTTTTTCTTAATAAAAGTTGAAAAATAAATGTTTTAATAAAATGTATATAGCTCACTTTTTTCTATTTTCTTATTTATCCAAAAATAAGATCAATGATGTAATCTTACCCTCTATATTTATTGTTTATGAAAAAAATATTGATGGCTTATTGATAAATAAATCAAATTGATATAATTATTCTAAAAGATAAAGTTCGATTTCACCTAAATCACAATCGATCCATTGCCTCATCATACTTTGATCATATAAAATATTTTATACTAAGATTATTGAGTTCCGAATTTAGACACGTCTTGAAAAGAGAAAAATGAAAGATAACTTTATTATTACACTAATGTAATAGCTCTAAGCTCAATTATTACTGATTATTATGGTGCTCAATGCACTTTAAGTTTTTTTTTTTTTTTTTTTTTCATTGAGAAATAGAAATGCGGAATAATAATTCTCTAACCAAATGACAAAAGTATCCCTCACCCCTGCCAGCAAAACATGCAAGTACAAAGACTTTATAGGCACGTTTCACAAACAACCAATTACAAGACTCCATGTATCCTACGGAGAGGTCACCCTGTCACTTCACTGCTAAACCAAACTCCATTCTCTGCATTCTAAAGGATGTTGGTGTGTAAGTTTGAGTTGAAATTGATAAGTTTAAATAGTAAATTTTATTGACTTTTCAGAAAGATAAAAAATTTTTTTGAGAAAAAGACAAAAACTTTTGAGAAAAAAGACAAAAAAAAGTTTAAACAGGACCGGTTACCAACAGGGCCTAAATATTTCTATTCTTAAAAATTAAAAAAAAAAAAAAAAAAAACCACTATTCTCTGGTAATCTTATCCACTCTCACGTGCAAAATGAGTCAACACGTACTTGTCAGCTTCACACTACCGCTTTTCCACTTCCCATTTTTCAACAACTCTCAAATATCCAACACTCAATTAAATTAAATTATTAAAAAAAAAAAAAACCTTTAAACCTGTGTGGCTTTCTCTCTCTCTCTCTCTCCCATATTGTTCTAAGATTCTGGTTTAAAGCAAAGGCAAAGCACAAAGCCATGAACGCTCTTGCGGCCACCAACCGCAACTTCCTCCGTGCAAGTCGGATTCTGGGGTTGGACACTAAGGTCGAAAAAAGCCTCTTAATTCCCTTCAGAGAAATCAAAGTACTAATATTCTCCTTTACTTTTGGTCTTTATCATTTCACAAGCTATTTTCTTTTGCCTTCACAAAATTTGAATTTACTGTTTAGATTGTCGGTTCAAACAGTTTGAAGGGTTTGATCTTTGTAGGTGGAGTGTACGATCCCCAAAGATGATGGAACTCTGGTTTCCTATGTTGGGTTTAGAGTCCAACATGATAATGCTCGTGGCCCTATGAAAGGAGGAATTCGTTACCACCCTGAGGTGGGGTTTTTTTCTTTTTTTTTTTTGTCCCTTATTCCATTAATTTGATTAGCAAATATATGCCTTTTTCATAGTCAAATTTGATATATTTAGATAGTTGAACTTCCTAGGCTATATACTAAGATGATTCACTGTGCTTATAATCTTGTATGCATTATAATTGAATGAAAATGAATCATATATGAGCTCAAATTTGTTACATATGAAGATGAGTGGCAAAAAAAAAAAGAGATAGATCCTCATGCTTTTTATGTTCTTTTACTTTTTTTTTTTTTTTTTCTATGAATTAAAGGGATCATTAGTGTCATCCTGTCTTTTTCCCCTTTGTGACTCTGGAAGTCTTGGGGCATGTAATGGAACAGAATGGATATGACTCAATTCTTTTGAAAGAATTGATCTGGCTTTTCGTTATTTTGTCTACTTAAAGTTGATTGTTGAACTATCAAATTCGATTTCTTTGATAAAAGGTTGATCCAGATGAAGTCAATGCTCTGGCTCAGCTGATGACATGGAAGACGGCGGTGGCTAACATTCCATATGGCGGGGCCAAAGGCGGGATCGGATGCAATCCAAGGGAATTGAGCTTAAGTGAGCAAGAGCGTTTGACTCGCGTTTTCACTCAAAGGATTCATGATCTCATTGGAATTCACAGGGATGTTCCTGCCCCCGACATGGGAACTAATGCACAGGTTATTCGTAAAATACGATTCTCATCGAACTCGATATTTCTCTTTTCATTCAATGTGTTATTTACCTTTTTATGGGGTTGAAAATACTCACTGATTCTCAATTGTGCGTAGACAATGGCGTGGATTCTGGATGAGTACTCGAAGTTTCATGGACATTCCCCTGCAGTTGTGACAGGAAAGCCGATTGTAAGTATCAACAGACAGTCAAATTAATCGATATATGATGATAAGAGTCCTACAAGATTAACTTGGAATAATTAGGATCTTGGAGGTTCACTCGGAAGGGAGGCTGCAACTGGACTAGGCGTGGTTTTCGCGACAGAAGCTTTACTAGCTGAATACGGGAAGTCAATTTCCAATATGAAGTTTGTCATACAGGTTTCTCCAATACCATTCAGATATTTCTGCTTTATACTTTTGATAGATATCGATTTGCAGTTCTGTGGTTTATCCATTTCAGGGCTTTGGAAACGTCGGCTCATGGGCGGCCAGGTTCCTCTACGAGAGAGGTGGTAAGATTGTTGTTATTAGCGACATAACAGGTGCGATTGAAAACCCGAATGGGATTGATATCCCTGCTCTGGTGAAACACAAAGAGGGCAATGAAAATCTCAAGGATTTCCCTGGTGGGAATGTAATGGATCCTAATGACTTGCTTGTTCATGAATGTGACGTTCTCATTCCGTGTGCCTTGGGCGGCGTTCTCAACAAGTATGCTTCGCCTAAAACACCATGAAATTGATTGAGATATGGAAGTTACGTCAAATTATAGTAGTAGTACCTTGTTCTTGACAGGGAAAATGCTGCTGATGTGAAGGCAAAGTTCATAGTAGAAGCTGCAAATCATCCCACCGACCCCGAAGCAGATGAGGTAGTATTACAAATCCGCAACGATTGAATTTACCAACTTTATAACAAAAAAGAAAGAAGCAACAAAACAAACCAACTTGAATGATGATGAGGAACTATTCTATCTCTTCTGCAGATCCTATCCAAGAAAGGAGTTGTTATACTTCCCGACATCTACGCGAATTCTGGTGGCGTGACAGTGAGCTACTTTGAATGGGTTCAGGTACAAGAAAACAAACAAAATTGAAAGCTGCCCTGTTTTCAATACCTAAAATCGTTACATTTTCCTTTACTCTGTTGTCAGCCTTTTTTTTTTTTTTTTTTTGCGCTAGGATTATTTTTATATATACCCTCAAACTTAATGGTCATTCCAACTTTGTCACCTGAGCTTCAGACACTCTGACTTTACCGTTTGAACTTTGAATAGAGTTTAGGAGATAAAATAGGAATGATCCTTTAGAGTTCAGGGGCGTAGATGAGAATAATCTTTTACAGTATTTGGATACATTTAGTTCAGTAAGTAATTAGTATGATTATGAAGGATAACTATAACAATAGAAGTTTTATGTCTGTTTGGGATGCAGAATATCCAAGGATTTATGTGGGAAGAAGAGACAGTGAACAGAGAGCTAAAAAGGTACATGAGGAAAGCATTTGGAGACATAAAGGGAATGTGTAAAACTCATGAGTGCAACCTCCGAATGGGTGCTTTTACATTGGGAGTGGACCGAGTTGCACGTGCCACCATGTTGAGGGGTTGGGAAGCCTGATTAACTTTTTATCTTCTTCTTAACTCAACTTTGTTCTTTTTCCTTTCCAACATGATCTAATTTTTCTTTAGGATAATAATGAGAAAGAGGGCAAAATTGTTGGTGTAAAATTCTCATCAACTGCTTGAAGTACAAAACTTTTACCATCCTCTAGTCTCGGGATCTTGAGAATTTTTTTTTTTTTTTTTCAGATGGTGATATATATGTGTGTAAATAAATAAACATATATACAATAAACTTATATTACAATATTTAGCTAGTTATCAAATTTTAATAAGGTTAGAGAAAATGTAATTATACGCATCTAGGGAAAAAAAAAAAAAAGATAATTGGCCTAAATAGTCCTTGAACTTTTTCAAAGGTAATGGCTTAGTCATCGTTCGTTCTTTTTTTTTTTTTTTTTTTTTTTTGTCGAGATAAACCGAACTCTTATGTTTTGGTAATTTCAGTCATTTCCATCCAAAATCGTTTAGTTTTTAACGAAATTAGTCATGTGCAATGCATGTGATCTAATTTATGAGGGAGTTTAAGTAATTTAATAATTATTAATTTAACCAAATAAAAAAAATAATTTTCTCTCTCCTTCCTCTCTCTCTCTCCATTTTTGAAAACCCTATCTACAGGGGAAGGCACTATGACAGAGAAAAAGGTTGGGGGGGGGGGGGGGGGGGGGGGGGGGGGGGGGGGGGGGGGGGGGGGGGGGGGGGGGGGGGGGGGGGGGGGGGGGGGGGGGTGGGGGGGAATGAAATGCATGGCGGCGGTGGTGGCGCTTGGTGGGGGGGACAAGGAGGGAGACAGTGGTGGTGGTGGTGGTGGGGGGGGGAAGGAGGGGCGGGGGATGACTGACATCGTTGTGGGGAGGGGGAGCCAAAACTCAGATCATGCTGGGGGGGTCTGAAACCTAGATTGTAGTGGCGCGGGGGGCGGGTACGAAGACGGTGGGTCAAAACTCAGATCACACTGAGGGGTCCGAAACCCAGATCGCAGTGGCTGAGGGAGGGGGCGCGAAATAGCAGAGCCAAAGGGGTGGGGGGGCAAAACCCAGATTGCGCTGGGGCGAGGGGGATTGTGCGGTGGGGAGATGGGGAGGGAGGGAGGGAGGGAGGGAGACGGCTTCTGGCTCCAGCTTCGGCATTGGTGTCCGATTTGGGGGGGGGGGGGGGGGGGTGGGAGGGGAGGGGAGGGAGGGAGGGAGAGAGAGGGGTCTCTCATCTAATTTATTTAAAAATATGTAAATAAGGATATTTTCATCTTTTAGGAGTATTTTCCTTCAAAAAATTACAAAACGTGCTTCTCACGTGACTATTTCATGAGTTTTTTAACGGAATCAGACAGAAATGACCAAACCATCACCTTTTTAGAGAGTTTAGGGTCAGTACGGTTAAAAAAAAAATAGAGATCAAAATGTCACCTCTTGAAAAGTTCAGAGACCGTTGAAGTCAATTACTTAAAAAACAAAAAACAAAAAACAAAAAACAAAACAAAAGAATGGGCACAAGTATAGTTTATTCATAATATATCACTTAATTTCATCCAAAGGTGCAATGGTCACGAATATAGTTTATTCATAATATATCACTTAATACTATATTCATAATATATCACTTAATTTTATTGAAAGGTATAGAGTTCGAATCCTTTAAATTAAAATGAAAAATAAAAAAAGGCAATAATTGAGGGCAAATTCAAAGAGTTAGTTCAATTAAAAAAAAAAAAAAAGTGGGGGAAGACATGTACCTATACGACATGTCGTTTATGTTTTGCTAAAGAGTTTCAATTTGTAAAAGAAAAATTGCATAGAAAACAACAAACACACGTGCCTATACGACATGTGTTTGTGCTACGCAAGGAAATGACACCTCATAAGTATAGATATCTATAAGGAACGCCACGAGGAAAGAGATTCATGAACAGAAATAGATATTTCAAGTCTTTAATAACGCAGGAAAATTACAAGTAAATACAAAATGAAAATTGAAAAGAACCACCTAATTCAACTAAAGTAAAACTACTACTCGGTACTCTTGTTCTCGTCCTGCCAGGTCGCTTGCCATTGCTTGTCATAAAAGGTTGTCTCTTCCAGCAGCTTCCTTATCGTCTCAATGTCCTCGTTCTTCCGGATTAGAAGAACTCCGGCCACCGCTATGAACAACAAGGTCTTGCAGAAGAAGTTGCCCATTTGGTCAACCAGACCGACTCCCGTCAAGCTATCAACAAAATAAGCCATGAAAAACCCTACCATAGCGGCACGCCCTGCATAAAACCCATGAAACAGCTTATGACGGATTAACAAAAGCCAGCATAATTTATGACTTCAGATCCATGTTAAAGGAAGTGAATCTACGAACCATTTAGGAGCTCGGCTTCAGGTAGGTGATATCTTTTTATCCAAGCCCACCAAGGGATGATGGAGGTGTCGAAAACAATCGGGTTCTCGTTACTGGATGATTCTGGGTTGTCCTGAAACCATTTCTCCTCCTGGCCTCTGAAAATCACCAGAACCAAAAGTTGTTTATCAGGACTCAATCAAATAGTCCTGAATTAGCAAAAAGGATGCAAGTTTGGAGGGAAAAAAAATTTATATAAATGATGCAATCAAACTTTTAACTTCATGTCATCAGGTTTCTTATTCTCCTTAAAACGCACAAAAGATGCGTGATACATGGGACGATTAGGAAGGTGCTATCTTCACGAAAAATGCATAAGAAAATCATCATCGAAGTTGTAAGAAAAAGAAACTTGATCACACCCCTTAGGATCGTAATGCATTCAAGTCTCAGTACCGTTAGTCCACCTCAAGTTGCAAAATTTGCAGCACGCAAATGTGCGTTATGCTAATGACTAACTATTCTACCTAACCACAATGCTTGAGGAATATACATTCGCCAAATCCGCTCGCATGCTCAACTATGTGATGCCACCCTTAAATTATTGTCTAACAAGGCATAGAGTGTCCAGGGCAGTGCATCACTCGATTCGCGAACTAGCAGGGGCTTTGGAGTTGTAAAGTAGTTAAACCCGGTTTTAAAACAAATCCCAATACCATAAACTAACTTGATTAGAACTTGAACTAGAACTAGTTTGAACCTTTGTATGGTATACACCTTCATTAAACAATATGGTGCGTCATCAATTTAGATTGTATATCCCATTAAATATAAAAGCCAAATAGTTCAGAAATCATACTCGTAACATGTTTGCTATGTAACTATTTTTGATCCCAAAGCAACAATTTTTTTATTTAAAAAAAAAAAAACCCTAAAAATATAATTTATCAGATACCAAACAATGCTCTCATCAAAATACACCCTTCTCTCTCTCTCTCTCTCTCTCTCTAAAATAAAAATAAACCCGACCCTCTTAAGACTAACTACAATTCAGGTCTGGAACACTTTCTACACTCTCAATCAACACAAAAACCCAATTTTTTAACTTTAGTAAATTGCACACAAACTAACAAAATACTCAAAATTTAGACCCAAAAAATAAAAAATAAAAATAAAAAAGTAAAGAAAATCTCACCAGCATCAATGACAGCGTCCCAGTCAGTCCTTGCCATCTTTCTGGAACTGGGTCAAGTCCAAGTCCCATTGACCCATTTGGGGTCCTCAAAGTTACTCAAAACCTCCACTTCAGTCTCTTTAGGCACCGACCCATTTGCCCCGCGGCGCTCTTGGCAGGTTCCGGAACCTTCGGCTCATCCACGGCTGTGGCGGCGG
Source organism: Ficus carica (assembly GCA_009761775.1). Classification (NCBI taxonomy): domain Eukaryota; kingdom Viridiplantae; phylum Streptophyta; class Magnoliopsida; order Rosales; family Moraceae; genus Ficus; species Ficus carica. The sequence goes on along the minus strand of CM019750.1, from coordinate 13,605,914 downwards.
CGGAGCCGAGGGCTCCGGCTCCATTGTCGGGCGAGGCCTTGAGGCTGAAGAAATGGCGAGAGAGAATGGGGTTTTTGGGTGCGAGAAGGAGACGGGGCTTGTGGGGAAAACTGGGTTTTGGGGAGAGAAGAAGAAGAAGAAGAAGAAGAGTAGGGGGTTGGGAGATGAGTAGGCGGAGAAAAACAAGGCCGCCATGAAAGACATTCGAATTAGTGGTGAGAGGAGCTTGGGGGGATATCAGAACATGACGTTGCTTTTGGCTGCTTTCTCTTCTTCTTCTTTTTGTTTTGGGCTACTCTCAGCCTTTAAAAAGTAGCTCTCTCGGTGGCTTTGGCTTTGTGGTCTTACTCTTTACTCTTTACTATTTGTGAGCTTGGGTACTATAAAATATTGGAAGAAATTCGGGACTAACGGACAAAAAATAAATATTAAAAAATAAAAACTTTAATGGCATTATCGCCTTCCTTCAAGCGTTACAGTTTAATTAAAATTTGATAAATTTATATACTTACACAAAATCTTATATCCGGTATTGTAAAATATATGATAATGTGAACTTCAGTTACTGTAAATGTAAATTCATACAAAATAAAATGTAGTTAAAGTGAATTTTATTTTTACATTCCATCTGCATAAATTCATATACCTAATAATCGAATTTTACATTTACAGTAAATAAAATTCACATTACCGAATATTATTCATTATCGGATAAGAGACCAATATATATTATATATATTTTTCAATTATGATTAGGAGAATAATCTTTTATTTGACTGTGATATCCATTCAAAAAATATAATATTTTGTTTATGAATGTGACTATTAATTGATTTACATAAAATTAGTAATTCTATATATAAAATGATATTATTTAGATTTTTTCGGAATATTAATTGTAAATGAAAATGATATAAATTACAGCAAAAGTTATACATTAATGATCATAGTGTTAGAGCTATTTAACCTTATATTATGTATTATTGAATTAATATAACTCTCGATATGAGATTTTATCTATAATTGTGATGTGTTCTAATATTAAAAAACATATCATACTGGTCTATATCACCTATCGTAGTAATACTAGAAAAATCCATATTAGAACTAAAAGTAAAGACTGATTCGAAATCTACTAATAATTTAAGTGCTTGGAATTCTACGAGAACACGAAATCTCGTGTGCCATGTGATTGAATATAATCTTAAGGCACGTCACATAAATTTAAATGAAGAGTTATTTTTTTTTTTTTATTTAATCATGTGTTTATTTATAAAATCAATTTTAAAAATTTAGTAGATCACATATAGAAAATGAGAAAAGTAAATATAAATGCCTCCATCTCTTGATATTAATACTTGTTAAAGGAAATATGTGTCAAATTTACTTTTTGAGCAAATGATAAATTAATCGTGTAAAAGAATATTTTACTAAAAATAATGAATGATGTTTATTATTAATTTATTTTCTTTCTTAATACAATCATCTTTCTTATTACAATTCTTTATAATGTTATAAACGCATTCTTAATGTAATTTGACATTTGAAAAGATATTAGCATCTAAGATCTATGTGTGTGTGTGTGTTTTTTTTTCCCCCCCGAAAAATGAATTTTACACGGAATTACACTTGAACTAAATAGGTTGAATCTCATTCATCTCATATTTATTGTCATTGAGAAGATTGTTCTGACTGAGAATTAATTCTGAAATGTTAGCACATAAAACGTATTTGACTAAAAACACAACTGTTTTCCGATGGCTGGACAATGGCCGTCTTTTGTTTAAGCAATACATGCTTTGACAAAGGAACAAACGTTTGGATCTTTTTAAGTATAATAAAAAAGAGCTCTTTTAATAAATGACATTGTAATTATATATTCAATTTCATGTTGGTCTTTTCGATATTTAATTTTATGTATCACATTCCTATAAATTTTTCTAATTTAATACAACATAAAACTAAAAAATAACTGTTTTTCGATGGCTGGCATATTTTGTTTGCACAATTAATGGTTCAGACAAAGAACAAAGGGTTTGGGTCATTTAAGTATGAAAGAAAGAGTTATTTTATAATGACTCACAGAACTGTATATCTTATTTCATGTTGATCCCAAATTTTTGATTCTATACATCACACTGTTTTAAACTTTTCTACTGTCATAGTAACAGTCCCTCTTTTTATATTCTATAAACTAAGAATAGACAGAAATATTTTGATCACATGAGCTTTATTTACGAATAAAGTCATAACTAAATAATTTTTGAAAGGAAATTATACTTCAATTAGAGACATTTTGGAAGTAAACTGTACTTTCATCAAAGATAATTAACGTCAATGCAGATGTTTTAAAGGTATAGTTTCCCTCAAATATACGTTTAATTACGATTTTAACCTTGACTAAATCGCATATGATCTGAAAGCATTTAATTTTTATCTAGTTTTTTTTATGGTATACTGAACATTGAGATGATTTGTCTAACAATAGAAAATACAATGAGGTGTGATGTGTGAGATTAAAAATCAGGAACCAACATTAAGGTTTTGTTTGACATACACACTCTGTTTAAACTAATTTGTACTTTTTCATCACGGTTTTTGTCTTTTCTGAATTTTTTTTTTACCTTTTCTGAAAAAGTCAACAAAAATTACTATTCAAACTTAAAAATTTCAACTCAACTCAAATTGAACTTGTGCATCAAACAGGCTCTAAATGGGTATATGATTTAGAGGCTATTTGTGAAAACAACCCTAAAAAAAATGAAAGAATTCTATATAGAATAGAGGTTTTGTCTACCATTGATCGAGTATCATACATTTGACCACATCCGGACATTGCCCTTAAAAAAAAAAAAAAAGGGTATAAAACCGGACAGAATACTTTATCCAACAAAAAATCTTATCTTTTTTATTACAGCCCATAGCCAAACTCGCTTTTGTAAGACATGGGCCCACTCCACCACAAACTCCTCTCTCTCTCTCTCTCTCTCTCTTATTTGTCTCTTATGACTTCAGTTGTGCCTCTTATTTTTTTTTTTTTGAGAGAGAGAGAGAGAACAAAGAGGCGTATATAATGTCATCAAGCAGTCAAGCTTGTCCTCCTAATTTCACCTTTAAATTAGAGAATCCACCACCACCATCAAATTAAACTTCTGTCAAAATTTTGAGAAAAGTTACTAGAACTCTATTCATATTCAAAAACCCACTTATATTGACTTAATATTTGTATATAAATCTCAATTTTCCTTAAAAAAAAAAAACAAAGATAAAATGTTAAAATTAACAAATCTAGATGGAGTTGAAATCGTATGAAATAAATAAATTTTCTCCAAAGAAATGTCTACTTAAAGCTATTCATGCCTCTAATTAAAATTTCATTCTTATCCGTCTCAAATATTATAATAGCAAGAGTGAATCTTTAATGTCTGGTTCATTATAATTGAACTCTAAATCATGAATTGCAACATGTGGATGTTTATATTAAATCCCTTATCATTTTATTTGTGATATTAGTTCGGTGGATATGAAGACATCACTTATCTCTTCCTATACGGAAAAAATAGAAGCACTCCAAATTTGAGAATGGTCCACACAAGGACTTAAAAATCAATGTGAACCTACACTTGGTTGATGTCCACGCAATAATTAATCAAACTGTTTACACGTATCAATTTCCTTTACTTATTTCCAAACTTACTATCACCTTTTGAACTAGCAAAGCTAGAAATTGACGGTTTAGTTAGGAAGAAAGTACGAAAAGTGCCAAGTGAATCGAATGACAAAGAAGAGGCAAAAATGGCAGATATGAAAGTTTTTATCCAAATTCAAACTTTTGTTTGGAAAAAGATTATAAAATATTACATTATGGTTCAAACCAACAAAACAAAAACGTAGTCATAAAAAGGAGCTTCTCTCTCACACAATCCATCCATATGGGGAAGGAATGAAAAACAGTGGACTACGAGTAATGTTATCATCCTATTTATATTAACGGAGTCGGTCTTTTTATTTCAGTAGTGGTGTATAATTTTTTTAAAAGATATAAATAAAAATTAACATATGTAAAGTTTAACAAGCTAGTTACAAACGAAATCTGAATCTTAACATGGACATAAAACAAAATAATAATAATAATAATTCTTAAAACTTATGTTAAAAGAAATATTGGGACGGCTCACCCTCAATTGATTCCATCGCTGCTTGCATATTGGTAGCTCTCACTAGTCTCAGATCTTGTCAATACCAGTAAATATGACGTTGGATATTGACTTTCCTAATGACTTTGGCTAGTTGGATTCTGGCTGAATTAATTATCTTTATACTCTAATGTCTTTCTAAGTACTCGAGCTTGTATATCATTATTTGATTCAACAAATCCAGGGGATTTCTATAAAAGGGACTAACTACAATAAATATTTAATAATTTAAATATTACTATTGCCTTAGTTATTAACGGGATCAACCAGTAGATAACTAGATATTCATTATTTTGCTAACTAATCTAACTCTTATCTTATCAAATATTCACTATTTTACATAATACAAAAAATATATAATTATATTGTTTAATGTCATAATTATCAGTTATTTATGCAGCACGCTACTACTGACACGCTTAATACAATAAATACATGGGTCGTGCTCAGGCTGTGTTTGAGTTGACTTTTTTTTTTTTTGTTATACGATTAATAAATGGATTAACATAAACACGAATTGTTAACATGGATCGTCATCCTTATAAGATAGGTCTTTGTTATGGACTTTATGATGTTAAAGCTACCTTACGAAAAGAAGCTAAACGAAGAGGAGTTTATCCCAATTCATTTGGATCTGCAGAATGTGAAATTTAACGTACTTCTTCCACTTCTAGTTTCAGCATGAAAAACCCTCGAAGGAGAACAATAAAAATATAAATAAAAATTAGAAGAAATAACATCAAAGTAACAAAATGAAGAAAAAGAGACGACATGAATATATTAATAAGACACCAGCGAGGATATGTTAAAAGCACAAAAATGTTGATAGCAGGAAGCAAGATAATTGAAGGAAGACGACAATAACAACTAAAAACGACAAAAGTAGTACTTGAACGACCACAACTTGAAGACGAGAAGAAACAAAAAGAACCACTGGGAAACGACAGGAAGAGGAAAATTATAGTAAAATTCAAAAACGTCTTAAGTTAAACGACAAAAGAAGAATAAACAGCAACAGCCAAATCGAGAAAAACTTGAAAAACGAGAAGATATAAATGGATAAAAATACAATAAAAAAAGACAACAAAAATTACAAACGACAATAAATTAGAAAGATAAGCACATGACCACACAATGACCTCGGAAACGACAACAAATTCGCATAACACGGAACAAACAAATTAAATGCGACAAAACTCGTAGGCACCATTACAAGAAAATCTTGAAATGACTGAAAAACTACAACAACCAGGAACGACAGAAATTTTTTTTTTTTTTTGGCTTGAAAAACGACAGAAACCTTTGCAAGCATCAACTTACTAGATAATCAGTTCATAATGGAATGGAATCAGAAAACCTATTTTAATTGACTAAGTAATTCATACAACAAATTTATGGTGACGTACATATGATAACTACGATGGTTTATATTCACCTTATATATATTCACTTTACGTATAACGAATTCAATACATCACTTTGTCAACAAAATTATATCAACCAATATCAATGCATTAAACAAGATTACTTCAGATTTGACATTTCCTTTTGATTTGTAGCCTTTTATTTTTATTTCTGTCTCTTACCTCTCTTCTCTGTCTTCACCCCTCCTACGTTGAGGCCTTTCCAGCTTCCACAAATATCTGATACATTCAAAGGGGGTTAAAAAAAAAAAAAAAAAAAAAAAAAAAAAAAAAAAAAAAATCCAACTAACAAAAAGCCCCAGCAAATCTTCTTCTAAAATAAACCCAGCAAAGCAGACGGCAAGAAAGTCCACCGGAGGAAAGGCACTGAGAAAGTCCGCTCCGGCGACCCGAGAAGTGAAGAAGCCTCACCATTTTGGGCTGGTGACGGTGGTTTTGATCCGGAAGCTTCCATTCCAGAGGCTTGAGAGGAAAATCGCAGAGGATTTTAAGACTAAAGTCGGATTTTAAGACTAAATCTGGTGATGGCATATGCTTGTGGGAAATTCTCAAATAGTTTCACATGATCAAGGAAAGAAGGATTATCAAATGTGATAGAAATGCTAAAGGACTAAAAACTGATTAATTGTCAAATGTATCAAACACAACAAATTAAAAACTATCAGATTATTTTAATGTTTGGAATCCACTAAACAAGAACTATCAAGCATCACCATGTAGAGACTTTTTTTTTTATTTTTTATTTTTTAAATGCATCAGATTTTGTGGAAGCTGGAAAGGCCACCACGGAGGACGCGTGAAAACAAAGAAGAGAGGAGAGAGGGAAAAAAAACAAAAAAAGGTAGGTGAGAGAAACGAGACAAGAGAGAGAAATAAAAATAAATGACTCCAAAATTATTTGGCAAATTAAAAGAGAGGGGCTGTCGAATGACATTAAATATCACATCATATGGTAGGTGCATGGGTCGGGGGTAAAAAGGTTGAAAATTTTTAAAAAATATCAGTGATATTTAATATTATATTAATATAGATATATAATATATTGATGGACTTTATATTATGGGATTTATCATTTATTAGTGAGTGATATTAAATATCACTGATATTTTTTAATATTATTGTAAAATATAAGATTGAAGTTGATATCTCTAATATTATTCTAAATTTATATCAATTTATAATTATAAGAATAATCTAGTGATAATTTTATATATGTTTTATCATAAGGTGTAGAGTTCAAATTTTACACCTCCAAATTAAAAAGAAAAAGAAAAAGATTTGTATTGATTCTACATTAATGTGTATTTGTTAAACGTAGGAATATTGCTGAACAATCAGATGAAAAATGCAAATTCTAAGCTTCAACAAAATTAATAATAATAATAATAATAATAATAAAACAATTTAAATCCGTTTCTTTTCAGCATTTAGTAGCTGTGTTTTGGGCTGCAATGCATTAAAAAAAAAAAAAAAAAAAAAAACAGAATTAGGATGTATTACAGTCTTGCACAATAATTTAGTGCAAGTACGGACTAAAATTTACTTGACAAACAAGAAAAGGAAGTAAAAACAAGATCAAGAGCCCTTTTTATGTAGTCATTTGGTAATTTTTGAGTTCATATTTATCTCTCTAAAATGGACCAGAAGTTCGAGGTAGCTTCCCCGAGCAGGGGATATCGACGCCGCCTTGCATTCATCGGGGAAGGAAGTATAGATGAGTTACCTTTTATCGATAGTCCGTTACCTATAGCTGCATGTCTAGGACATCTTTGTTTCGCTTGGAAATCGTGAGATCGAATATGGTACAATTGATCTTCTAGCTGAATTTCTCGTGGTTTGTTGAAAATCTATTCAAGTCCCGAAACGTAAGCTTTTTTTCGTTATGTTTTTGTGCCAAAATTATAGCGCAATTTATGAGAACTAGTTCATAAAAATGCATATACAATTGTTGCAACTTCTATTTTATTTTATTTTTTATAATTGTTTTTTGTTCTATGTTTCTAGCTAGTTTATTTGAACAAGGCCTTTAGTAGAGCTTGAAACAAGTAAACTTTACAAGCCAAAGACTCTTTTGAGGCATCGGCAAACATCTTTATCTTCTTCGGTATAAATGCACCTTTCATGTACAGTTCACTACAACAGTTCGATATGTTTCGCGGTATATACCATGGTTTCAGGCTTGATGCTTCAATTCTTTGTACAAGTTGGGGAAATGTTTCAACAAGTGAAGATTAAGTTCCAACGACGTCTTAAAAAAGACGAGCCTCGCCGCTGCTTTCCACTGTGATAGAAGCAACAAAAGAAAGAAGAACGGCAACATACGTGAGACCGGCATCGTGAGGCTCAACGAAAGCATATAACATATCAAAAGAGGTATAACCAACTTAAGTGAGAAATAAAGTCCTTTCGGGAGGTGAAACCAGATCTCCGAAACTGAAGTGAGGAAGGCCACGGTGTTGACGGCCAAGAAGCATATCCACGGTGCCATGTAATTAAAGGCAAAGAGTGATGGTTGATTTAGTTCACTAGTAGAATCTGTCATATTGGGATTGGTGGTGAGACCGAAACCTTGCCTATTTCCGCCGGGCGGGCTTAGCACAGCTTGGAATGTAGCTGTTGCAATCAGCACCGCTACAACTAGCAAGGCGTTTCGGTTTTCATTCGACATGCAACATTTTCTGAGGTGGCTTGATGTTATCCATGTTTCGAGCACCGACATCTTTGTTATTAAGAACTCTGCGAGGGTGGTACCTCTAGGAAGGGAAGAAGCTCCTAAAGCTCCATTTCGGTGTAGCAAATCCCATATGTTTGCGTCACACGCGGGCCCTTTAAGCTCGGAGATATCAAGAGCAGTTAGACCCTCGAAATTCGGGGTGTTTATGTCAATCCTATTCATTAACCACTGAACCACCTGCATTGATCAAAAGCAAAGAGTGCTCACCGAATTTCCTACACGGAAAAAAACTATGCATATTTTCTCTGGTTTTAGACAATTTAAGGAAAATTAACTAACATAATTATCCTTGATCATAAGGAAATTGAGAGAGTAATAACTTGCCTGGAATTGATTTCGGTATACGGCAATATGCAACGCGGTGTTTCCTTCATCATCGGTCCGCTCTAGAACCACATCCATATCAACATGTTGAAGCCATCCCAACAAGACTTCAACAGCTCCCAACTGGTCATTTTTTGCTGCAACGTGGATGGCTGTTTCGTTTCGAATCGTTAAATCACATATCGACTCTGGACAAGTAGCAAGAAATTCAGCCAGGAGATCCACACATCCCGCTTCTGCTACACAATGCAACGGAGTCTTGGCCTCCCTGCCTTTGACACGGACAAGATTTCTATCCGCAGATAAGAGATGAAGCACCGTCGGGTTGTTACCATTTTGTAAAGCAAGGTGCATCGGGCTGAGGCCATGTTGGTTTTGCTTCATCGAAAATGTTGGCTTTAATGTCATTATCTCCATGGCAAAATGTGCATGTCCTGCTGATGCAGCTATGTGCATAGGATTATCAATAAACGCTATTTCATCGATGCGATCTAAGATGCTCGGATCCTCTTGTATTACTTCATACAAGGCGTCGAGATCTCCCTCTTGAGCTGCCTTCTTCAACCTCTGATCCGTTCTAAGAGATCACATTAGCATACTTTCATGTTTTTAGTAATTATAATAAATGCACAGTTTTTTCAACGTCTATCAATAATATAATGATAACTTCTTTTTTTTTTTAATTTTAATTTTTAATTTTTTATATAAAAATTAACGACAACTTATATGACACATTAGCTGACATTCTTCAACAGTTTAATTTTTATACCGTTCTCTAACCTTAAATAACGCCCGAAGGGGCAATCATTTGGAAGAATAGCTCCTCGCATAGCTCCAACACCATGTAACATAGCCCTAATTACTCTGTCATCCAGCATTCTTTGATGCTCTAAGATGTCCAGGGCTGTCATATCCTCAAAGTTCTTTGAATTCACATCTACCCTAGACTTTAGCAACAAGTGTACCACCTGTATTAAGAAATAAGTAGAACAGATTTCAAGTATAAAAAAGTAGACCACTTATTTTGCAATAAGAGAAAAAATTTCAGTGAATATTTCAAAAATTATTATAAGAAGAACACTAATCACTATCCCTAGTGGTGATGATGATTTATTAAGCAATTCAAGGTTGACATGTAAGGTTGCCTGGATTCAGTGACGTGGTCAGACATATATTTCAGTATAGATAAATACATCAAATTTTTTTACTGAAATAAGTAACATCAGAATATAAGAATTAAATTGTAAAGTTTTAGCGGGGATGGGGATTTTTATTTTTTATTGAGGCAAAAAAAAGAAAACTATAAATTTTTTTTTGGGTAAAATTAAAAGAAAAAAATTAAGTGGGGGCCGTAACCCCATATAGATCCACCCCTGCTTGGACCCTATTTCATAATCAATGGACCCCAAATGTTGACATGGAAATTTGTGATTGGTTGAAAATATACGATAATCTAGGTAGCTGTGATAAAAGACATTATTCTTAGGGATTTGTAGATAAATACTATTTTTTAAAGAAGTGTTTTAATAAATGGCTGAACTTTTGTAAAATTAAGAAAATGACTGTTTTTAAAAAACTGGTGAATCAGTCAATATACTGATTGATCGTGGTTAATCAATATTGACTAATGATAGTATGTATTTTCATTAATTGATTGTGTTCGATCACTAATTAATGACTATTTTCCTAAATAAAATGAAAAATTGGCTATTTTTTAAATAAGTATTTAACAATTATCTATTTACTTAATTTTTTTTGTCAAGACTTTTCTTGGCAGCATCTGGATAGAGCTATTTTCTTGTCTCAATATGCTACAAATGTTTAAGAAAAGAAAGCCTAATTTTTTAGTTCAGAAGCCAAGATTCAAAGCACTGATTAAATTTTAAGGACATTAGAAGATTACCCGGGGTTGATTTCTTGATGTTGCAGTATGCAGCACAGTGTTGCCATCCTCATCTCTCCAGTTCAAAATCCTTTTCTCAAACTGATATTCTTCATAGCAGACAACAGTAAGCCATCTAAGAAGGATCTCAAAAGCTTCGAGTTTGTCATGTTTCAAAGCGATATGCAACGCAGTCTCACCGCGGATTGTTACATCTTCCAAGGATTTTGGACAGGCCGATAAGAAGACAGGCAAGAGCTTCAAATTTCCTTCTTTAGCTACATGGTGCAAGGGTGTCATGCCTTCCCTTCCCGGTACTCGAACGAGGTCTCCATCCACGTCTATGAGCCGGAACACCATCCGGGTCTCCCCGTGCTGCAGAGCCAGGTGCAAAGGGCTAAACCCGTCTTGGTTTAGCTTCCTAGCAAATGATGGCCTCAGCCTGATAATTTCCATGGCGAAACGGATTTGCCCTCGCGAAGCGGCTACGTGTAACGGGGTATCGACAAACGATACCTCATCCAAGCCTTCAAGAACTTTTGTGGTCTCCCTAAGTAAAGCGTACAATTCATTGATATCTCCTTCACAAGCAGCCTTCCTCAACCTCTTGTCCATGCTAAGTTGATCCTATTAACACTGCAAGATTGATTCAAATACATGAATATAGATTAGTTTTATCTATTAATAACAAAAGGAATATATATTAAAAACTTGAAAAATCTGCCACACAAAAAAAAAAAAAAAAAAAAAAAAAATATATATATATATATATATTAATGATTAAAAACTAGTAATAGTATTCAAACTAGAGCCTTCTTCTTACAAGTTTGAAGTATTCAAGAAACCTATATAGTGGTCATGACATGAAGGAACTTATAGTTAACCAGGAAAATTCCACATTTTTAAATGCAACACATTTATATCTATATATATACAAGCACACAAGTTTATAAAAAGTAGCTCAAATATGTATATGCTAGCAGTTTCCTACAAACTTCGTAGTAACTTAACGGTAGATTTAAGGAGTAGTTTTTGTTGAAATTGCAACTAAGAAGTCATGTTCTAGAAATAATTGATTGAATTGACTAATATATAAAGTCTGTTTGGTAAAATTTTCCAAAAATTGCTTTTGGCTTTCTATTTCCAAAATTTGGAAGTGTTTGAATGATATGTTACAATAATTTTCTGTCAAATTAAAAAGTATGACTCCCAAAAAAAAATTGTTATAAATAGACTTTAAGACTTATATAAGATCGTTAAAAGTTAAAACATTATTATAAACTTAATTTTAATATTTTTATTACTAATTAAAAAATATTAAAATTATTTTAACTTCATAAACTCTTTTAAAAATATGATTTTCAAAGATTTGCTAAAAAATCATAACTTTTATTACTTTTTTTTACTGACTAAAAACAAAAATTTTATCAAACGTCCCGATATCAAATGGGCAGAGAGAGACACTACCTGAAGGGGTTAAGAAGTTGCCTCTTTTGACAAATCAGATTACCAATACTTTGTCGTTTTCCAAGTCAAGTGCCATCCAGTCATTTCGGCCTCTCTTCGGACTTCAACTTTTGTCGTTGTTGAATGTGATGAGTCTTTCATTTTACCCTTTTTTTCCCCATTCGAAATGAAGATTCCTGGTCCTTACAGTCCACAACGCACGTAAGGGTGCAAATATACACTAATAAGCATTTGGTCAAGTCAGGAGGTCGTTTTAATTACCCAAAAAAAAAAAAAAAAAAAAAAAAAAGTTAGGGGTCATTTTTGTGACAATCATCAATCTCTATAAAAAAAAGGATAAACTATGTAGTCTGTTTGAGAATTGATATATGTAATGATTCATAAGTAAAAAGACCACGCTCCTAATGGTCTGAGGACTTTTGGGGTTTAGCCTAAGAGCGAAACTGTGTGGACACGAGACCCAAAACGGATAATATCATACCAAAAGAAGGCATGAGTTGTTACAAATGATATTAAAACCTATATCCAATTGGAAGTGTGGCCAACGAGGACGTAAGATCTCAAAAGGAGGGTTTATGACAGTCATTAGTCTCTACAAGAAAAATAATAAGTTGTGTAGTTCCGCATCGTTTGGAAATTGATATATGTGATGGTTTATAAATAAATGAGAAATCATCTCTTAATAATATGAGGTCTTTTAAGGTTGAGCCCAAGAGCAAAACCGTGCAAGTATGTGGTATTAAGCGGATAATATGATACCAAAAGAAAGCATGGATTGTTACAATTTTAATCAGTAGTGGGTTACAAAGAACCATAAAAAAAAAAAAAAAAAAAAAAAACTATAATATTCCCATATGTCCTATTCCGTTTAAAATTTGGACAGCATGAAGACAAATATATATATATATATATATATATTTTGTTAACAATTTCAATAAGTTAGAGCATATAAAGCCAAGACACAAACCATTTTGTAGACAGAGAGAGGATTTTAATTTTGTTATGATAACACAGTTTTTAATACTAGAGGGACATCGACAACGTAACGGAATTTAGAACGTCATAATTTCTATTATTGAATCATACATACATACATTGACAATTAGAAGTGGAATAACAGACGCATTTTAAAACTCTTTTAAGAACATGTCATGCTGTGTAATTTGTATAACATAAAATTTGGTATTGGGAATCTTAAATTTATATATGAGAAAATAAGAAACTAAGTAATGTGATATCAATCGATACCGAGCAACTTGTTTTGATTTTGGATACTACAAGTTTAGTGCTTTAAAATATGTCAAATTAGGTCCTTTAAGTTGGCAAACCTTAGGATTTTTTTTTTTTTGAAAAGTTACTTAGTTTTACTTCCATATCAAGAACTTGATTTTTAATTCCAACCCTATTAATCTATTAACTCGATCTCTTCCTTATTTTAGCTTTCTTTTAATAGCGTTGTAAATTAAGAAAATAAACTGTTTTCCTCAGATTTTTTTTTAGTGTTTAAAATGGAAGAATTTGAACTGCTGACCAAAACAATAAAAAAAATTATTCTAAAGAAAAAACATTACAACGTTGTTTAATTTTGAGCACTTTATTAAGAAAGCCAAGCTAACAGATTTCTTTTAGTTTTCCTTATGATGAAGTAGGTAATGGTATTGTGTTGATGTGATAGTCATTAGTCCTTATAAGAAAAAGGGTAAGTTGTGCAATCTCACATTGCTTGAGAATAAATATAAGTGATGGTTCATAGGTAAAGATACCACCTCTTAATAATATGAAGCCATTTCGGGTTGAGCCCAAGATCAAAACCGTACGGGAATGAGGTATAAAGCCGACAATATCATACTAAAGTGAGACATGAGTCTTTATAAATGGTATCAGAGCATATATCCAATCAAAAGTGTGGTCAACGAGGATGTTGGGTCCCAAAAAAGAGGGGTAATTGTGACAATCATTAGTCCATATAAGGAAAATGGTAAACTGTGCAGTCCAACATTGCTTGGGAATGGATATATGAGATGATTCATAAGTAAAGAGGCTACCTCTTAATAGTATGAGGCATTTTGGGGTTGAGTCAAAGAATAGAACCGTGTGAGCATGAGGTTCAGAGCGGACAATATCATATTTAATGGAAGTTACAGTTGGAAAACCGAGGCAATATATTGCCTATTGCTGAGGCAAAGTAACTATTAGGAAGCTATCAACTAGTCAACAATTCACCTCTATTTTGAAACAAAAACATTATATTATATGAAAATAAAATGTCACAATAATCATTTTCATAGTTTACGAAGCACCTAAAATTCTCGCAAATGTAACGTCACCGTCGCCGATGCTTGTCACTGCATCATTCTTGCCTTGCCTAGCACTGCCTAGAGGAGTGTTTAGAGAGGCATGATAAGGGGCCATCATTGCAATGATCAGCACAGCAACTATTAGTAGCACATGTCGCGTGTCGTTTGTCATGTTCGCCTTGTAACGACATATAAGATAATTCCCAACGTTCCATCGAAGAGATAATTGATCTTGTTGACGACGGAACTTGACGAGGATTGCATAGCATTTCCCTAACTTCTTTGTTTTCTGGTCTCTGTGTTTGGCTATAATTTTGAGATATCTAATGCAGTTTTCCCTCTGTCTTCTTGGCAGTTAGATCAACTCCACAAGCAATTAACTCTTTGACTACCTGCACGAGGAGATGCTCCGATTGAATATAATATATCTGTAAGTGCTTCTTAAAAAAGGTCATTTATCTGCATATGATCGCTTAATCATTAATGTGGCTAGAAATCTTTCACCTTACCTTAAGTTATGTTCGGAACTATTTAAGACGTTCTGGAACTGAAACGGCGTTTAATGCACCGGCACGAGTAAGCATTTCTTTGATGTTGATGTGCAGCGCTGTGTTTCCATCCTCGTTCATGAGGTTTAGGAATTTTCTCCACTCGGTACTGCGAAGCCCCTTGTTACACCATTTCAATATGATCTCTACAGATTGGAACTTTCCTTTTTTCCGAAGCTAAGTGCAGAGCTGTCTGACTGCGATTTGTGACGTCTTCTAACGATGTTGGACAAGCAGATAAGAAAACATCCAAGAGTTGATCAAGGTTTTCATGTTCAGCGACATGGTGGAGAGGAGTCCTACCACCCTTTCCTTGAACGCGAATGAGCTCCTTATCGGCATCAAACAGTCGCAACACTGTCCCGGTATGTCCTTCTTGCAGAGCAAGATGCACGGGGCTAAACCCTGTTGGGTTTAATTTTTTGGCAAATGATGGCTTTAACCTCATAAGTTTTAAGGCGAAATGAGTTTTACCCGAGGCTGCAGCCGTGTGAAGAGGACTATCAACCAATGGTTTTTCATCAATATCATCGAAGACTTGGTTAGTATGTTCTGAAATGAATTGGTAATGGGCTGGCGTCAATGTCGCCCTTGCGGGAAATCTTATTCAACTTCTCTTCCACTGTGGGAAGATCTTGAAAATTAAGGGCTGAAGCACAAAATAGGTGATAACCACAAACTAAAAACTCACGTAAAATTGTGGTGAATGGTGATGATAATAACTTGAAATATTCCACAATTAAATTACAAATCATAATAAAGATTAAACTACATTATCCTTATCAAAACAACATTCTATTCCATTAATATTATAAAACTATTGTTGAACTAGGGATAACCTTGGCCAGGCCTCATCCCATTTTCAGTTCTTCATTAATCCAAGTTTCGCTTAATTCTAATATAAATGGTAGGTATGAAAAAAAAGGCTATCGCCATTGTTCCTCCTATAAAGGCAAAGAATTCTATACGAGGTGAGATTGTTAGTAAGACTATTAAGTAGCAAAGAAAGAAAATCCACCCCAATAAAATTCCGACCGGAACACAGCCCTACATTTTCCGTCTCCGGTTGTAGGAGAAAATTAATTACATGTGTGGGAAGGACAAGGGCCAAGCTGTTCAAGGTCATGAAGATGATGAAATTACTATCTTTCATAACGACGGTCCCTGGATGGTGCGATGAACTTTGTCCATTAGGAGTAATAGCAGTGTCATATGTAGTGGAGTTGTTGTTGTTGTTGTTGTTGTTGTTGTCTTGCTATAAACCTCCAGGAGGGCTCAAGGCGCCTTGATATGCGACAGTCGCAATTAGAACAGCAACTACTAGCAACTTATTACGTAATTCTATCGACAAATTATTTCTATCACGGGTAAGATTTATCACACCACGTTCCAACCGAAACCTTATTTTCAACCACAATTTATACACAAGGATCGTGTTCTTGAAAGTGGGAGGTGATGAAACAATACATGATAAGCCTCATTGTTCTGATAAGATATTGGTGTTACGTATTTGAGTTTGGTCTTGTAATGCACATCCGAATCATTCAAGGCCGACACAAGATTATTTCGGTTGGTAGTATTGTACTAGAAGTGGGAGGTGGTGAAGACATAGTAGCTCCAAAACTATGTAGTATTTTCTTAAATAACACCTCGAGCTTCATTGTTGGTTACGTGCGATTCGCGTTCTACTATATCCATAGCACTCAAACCATCTGAATTTTTTACATCTAGCTTCACTCCGTTGTCTAGTAACACTCTAACAACCTGAGAATCCAATCGTAAAACCAAGTAATTAAATTAACTAACTTAATATTTATTTGATCATGATAACCAATTAAATAGCGAAATATATATATATATATATATATATCGCAGATGAGATGATTAAGAACTTACCTCAGGTTGATTAGTTATTACAGCAACGTGTAACGCAGTGTTTTCCAAGTCATTTATCTTGTTCAGAGTCTCGTACTCCTGGATTCCAGATCCTTTGTTGACGGCTCTTCGAAGGAGTGCTACTAGTAAATAAAATGCTTCCAATTTCTTACTTTTCGCAGCGATATGCAAAGCAGTATCACTAGTATTTGTCACAACTTAAATGGAAGATGGGCAAGAAGATAGAAATGTTTTCAGAAGATGGATGTTTCCTTGTTGTGCTGCGTAATGGAACGGTGTTTTACGGTCCCTCCCTTTAACACGAACCAGATCGCTGTCCGCATCTAAAAGTCCATCTACCGTCTTGGTTTGCGGTTTCAGCATGGCAAGGTGCAAGGGTGTTAATCCGTCTTGATTTAGCTTTCTAGCGAATGACGGCTTCAACAGCATGGTCTCCCTCGCAAATCCGGTATGCCCGACGGAAGCTGCTATGTGCAGAGGAGTGTCAACAAAGGGTATACGATCAATGTGATCCAGTAGATGCGGGTCCTCCCGGATAAGAGTGTACAACATGTCAATATCTCCTTTTTCAGCAGCTGCTCTTAACCTCTCATCCACACTGTAATTAATCTCCAAGTAAATGGAGGAAAGCTCATTTTAAAAAACAAATGAAAGTAAGGAGAAATTCAAATCACTGTAAAACAAATATTGGTTGAATTAAACTACGAAAAAAAAAAGGAGCTTTTTTAATCACAACAAAGGTTGTACTCGTGACTAAAAGTAAATTATGGTGTGACTAAAAGTGCTCATAACAAAATTAGGACATAGTCACTGACAACTCCGCAAGTAAAACTTTGAGGGGCCGTTTAGAACATTGTTTCTAATTGGAATTTTACAACTCAAGACTTAAACTTTCAAATCTATATCTCAATTTCTAATTCTTCCATTTTTAAAATATTCAAACTTCAGAAGTTCACAACTTTCTTATTACAAGTTGAAATCATATTTTATATTTATTTTAATTTTTTTTAACAAATCTTATATAATGACGAGAGAAATGAAACAAGATTTATATTGTATTCTTTAATTTCTGAACACACTTCACTTCACTATTTTCTATGTCACAAATCATTTCCAATTCACACTTTAACCAAGCGCATATTTCAATTCTAACCTATAGAACTCCAATTCCAATTCCAACCATTATTCAAAATGGGCATTTAGTTACAATAAAAAATAACATTATTGTTAAACGTGATTTTTAGTCTCAACTATTTTTATCACTAAATATTAAAATTATTAGCACCTAAATATTTTACAATTCCAATTAGGCATATAATTATTACATCTCAAATCAAACTACTCAATCATCTAATTATATGTTATCTTTCTTCTTTCTTTTCCAAAAATACTAAGAGGTTCACAGACTCTCAAGTCTCAGCTCTACGAGAGAGGTGGGTCCACTCCTCTTGCAGAGCTGACTACTCATGATGCCTCAAAACGAATTAAATTAAGCCCTCCCAAGCAACTAGCACTCGACTCTTGAGAAAATCAAACTGCTTTGTCCCCTCCCAACACAACAACACACACACACACACAAAGTATGTCTAAATATATTACTTTTACTTAGTCTACCCTTTATGCCTTTTTTAAGGGGCCTTTATGTCTAGCTTAGGGATTTAAATAGTTACCCTAATATATATGGCCAATTTGGAACAGCAATTCCAACGGAAAGTTTGCATATTCAACTCAAAAACTTCCAAGTCTATATCTCACTCTCTCTTATATCATGAAATTTAAACTCAACGTTCTCATTTGAAGTCTAAATAAGATGTTCTTGTGTCTAAATGCTCAAAACGATAAGAAGATACTAAACAAGATCCATACTACATATTTTTCATGATCACATTTCAAATTTTTACACTATTTCATATATCACAATTCATTTCTTATTCACATTTTAATCAAACACACAATTCCAACCTACAAAACTCCAACTCTAACCCTTGTTTCCAAACAGGTCTTACTGTCCCGAACATTGTTTCAAATAGTTTAATTATATATATATATATATATATCAAGATATATATATATATATATATCAAAGACTCATGCTATCAACTAAATTTATTTACGATCATGATCAGAAGTGTTTTGTCATTTTATCACTGGTAAACCTATTAATAAGACGGTGTACATGTGCATTACCAAATTAAAAATTAAGAAAATTCCAATTATCACATCGATTGGGTGCAAAAAACTTGATAAGTAAATTGGGATCTCCAATATATTATCCAAAATTAAGATATTCTAGAGAATATATATATATATATATATATATATTTAAACTAATTATTAACTAATGTGGCTAGAAATCTTTCACCTTACCTTAAGCAATGTTCAGAACTATAAAGACGTTCTGAAACTGAGACGGCGTTTAATGCACCGGCCCGAGTAAGCATTTCTTTGATTTCTTCTCTATTACCGACGTCCCGTTGCTGTGAGATGTCCAAGGCTGTTAAACCTTCCACGTTTATGGCATTCACACCAATCCCACTTTCTTTTAATAATGCCTTCACAATCTGCACAAAGTTTTTACTCCATAATTATCTTTTTCACAATGGTTTTACCTTTATTTATTTTAAACTAGAGCTTCACTCTATTTTTATATGTAGTCCAGGAATTAGGTTCAAAATAAAACGCATAGGCCAGATTCCAACTTTTATTCCATTTTCTTTTACTCCAATAGCAGCACTACTCGAATAGAAAAAAAAAAAAAAAAAAAAAAAAAAAAAAAAAATTAGTTACCTGGCTTTGATTTCTTATTGTGGCCATGTGCAACGCTGTGTTTCCATCCTCGTCCATGAGGTTTAGGAGTTTTGTCCTCTCGGTACTGCGAAGCCCCTTGTTACACCATTTCAACATGATCTCTACAGATTTGAACTTTCCTTTTTCTGAAGCTAGGTGCAGAGCTGTCTGCCTGCGATTTGTGACGTCTTCTAACGATGCTGGGCAAGCAGATAAGAAAGCATTAAAGATCTCATGAAGGCTTTCATATTCGGCTACATAGTGGAGAGGAGTCCTACCGCCCTTTCCTTGAACTCGAACGGGCTCTTTATCGATATCTAACAGTCACAAAACTGTCCTGGTATGTTCTTCTTCTTCTTGCAAAGCAAGATGCAAGGGGCTAAACCCTCTCGGGTTTAATTTTTTGGCAAATGATGGCTTGAACCTCATTAGTTCTAAGGCGAAATGAGTTTTACCCGAAGCTGCAGCCATGTAGAGAGGACTATCAACCAATGGTTTTTCACCAATATCATCGAATACATGCTTAGTATGTTCTGAAATGAAATTGGTAAAGGGCGTCAATGTCTCCCTCGTGGGAAATCTTATTCAACTTCTCTTCCATTGTGGGAAGGTCTTGAAGATTAAGGGCTGAAGCCATCTGAAAAAAGAATCAAATAAACAAAAGGAAAAAAAAAAAAAAAAAAGGAATTTATTGCAATTTTGGCGATATGAAGCGAAAGAAGAAATAGCTCAAAAACTGGACAGACTGGTTGGAAAGGAAGAGAGAAACAGATTGCCTTTTATAATTAAACGGCAAAATTAAACTTACGAAATTTCAATTGAAACTTCGCCGTCCCAACAAAGAAGGTTCCATAATTGTTTTTTAAAGTACTCGAGTAAAAAACGTAGCTTTCTTTTTTCTTTATTCTTTTTGTTTTAGGTTTTCAATTTTCAAGCTGAGATCAGTGGTTGTTATTTTTAATAGTAAGAGGTAATTATCGAAAGAATAAAACTAAAAAGGGTTGGCGCATGTTCAACGAAACATGCGTTGTCGACGACAGAGGATGATATTCATATGGCAGCTACCGTATAGAAATTAATAAATTTTTTGGGGTTCACAAGATGAGGAGTTTGGCCTTGCCACTGGCAATATTTTAAAATTTTTAAGTTTGGTTACCTAAAAATTTTTCTATCAACAAAATTTTTAGTTTTGTCTGTAATATTATTATAGTAAGACTTTAAGTTTTGTCCATGCATTTCCAACATGAGCCCCAAGTTTGCAAGTGGGAACAACCAAGGTCAATTTGCTTAGGGAAATATGCTGCCAATTGTTTTTGAATATATTTAATTTAATCCGCCAAATAATAATGTAATGCCGACGAAAAATACTGAGTAGGTCCTATTTCAACAAACTAAAATAATGAAGTCCCACACTTGCTTATATTGTTGTTATTACTCAAAAACTGGAATCCAGAGAGCTTTAATTAGTAAATCTATATAGCAATGCTATCAACAATGCTATTAAAAGCGAGCTAAAATATAATGGTGTGAGATTGAATTACCAGATATAATTCGAATAATAATAAATAAAAAAAAAGTAAGTTGTGAGCTAGGTTGGTCCCTGAACTTTTAACCTTATATAACTTTGGTCCATGATTTTTTTTTTAATTTTTTTTGTAGCTTTTATGTCCTTAAACTATCAAAATGTTGCTACAATAATCATTTTCATTAATTTTTAGACAAATTCATTAGTTAACATCACTTTTTGACTAAATTCACGGATTTCATCCAAAAATTAATAGAAATGACTATTGTAGTAACATTTTAATAGTTTAGAGACATTCTCTGTTCTTTTTTTCATAGCTGGATTGATCATAAACTATTAAAAATATTGTTACAGTGTTCCTTTTTACTAATTTTTGGATGAAATCCGTTAGTTAACATCATATTTTGATCAAGTTACTAACGGATTCCATCCAAAAATTAACGGAAAGGACTATTATAGCAACACTTTAAAAGTTTAGGCACATTCCAGCTACATAAAAAAGGTTAGGGTGTAACGACCCGACTTTTCGGATCGTTAACTAGCTTACTTATTCTTATTTAATTTAGTCTTAACACTTATTTATGTTGGGTTCAAAAAATACAGAATTTTTTTTAAAAATCATATTCGTAATACAAAAGTTAGAATTACTAAAATTTTTAACTGAGGAAATTGAAAACCTCTAGCTAATAAATATCATGTTCAAATTTGTATTTAGATAATATTTTAAAAAGCCATAACTTCATGTAAATTAAAAGGAAAGAGTTTAAAGTTTTTTTCTTGTAAAATACTCATACTAGTTTAGTAGTACCAAAACATTGGAACATAGTTATAAATATAGTCGATACAAAATAATTTAAGAAATATAAATGCGGAAATTTAATTTGTGGTGGTATCCCACTCTTGTCCTTCATCGCCTCCGCACAGCTTTGTCAGTCCATAAAACATCTATGTAGTGGGCTGCTTACCCGCGTTACCTACAGTACGAACACACACGTATGAGCTTTCGCTCAGCAAGTACAAACAATATCTCACAAATCATTTTCATAAAATCATATCATCACATGTAACATCATGAATGTTCAAAAATGCATCTGATCTATGTGTGTTTAATTATGCTTTATTATTTACATATCTTGTCTACATAAGGGCCCCTATGTCGTACCCATATGCGCGCAATCAATGGAGAGTTAGGAGAGCGACCCTGCAATAACCTCCAAGGTCTTATCTTATAACTTTCATTCTTATCATATCCTTTCACTAATTGGAGATTGGTACGACACTTAATCCTATCTTTCGTTAGCCTCATTCTTATTATTTGTGACAATGTGTAGATTTACATGTCACTATACATATATCATTACTGCATACATATCTGTGAGGCATGTCAATCATATCAGTGCAAGAGAAAATATGTAGGTTAAATGCTTAATTAACGCAATACATATGACTCATAGGCTCATCACTTCATCAAGGCAAATCATAGAAAATGTAGAACATCAATAACGAAAAATATTTTGTTCTATGTTGTAGGTGAGGTTTGTACTTACAGAAAATCGCGTAACTGTGTATCCGCGTTGATTGTTTCCGGCTCTACCCTCAAGTCGATGCAGTGTCCTAATTTTAAATTGACATCCGACAGTTAGATAAGGTTTTTGAATCATTTTCGATTATGGACATATGTTCTCTTAATTAATTATTAATTTGTTTCTAAGTTTTTTTTTTTTAAAAAATAACATCCTTAATTATTAATTACATGATTATCATAAATTAATTTCTTAATTAATAATTAATTAATTTAAAATTTAAAATTAATTAATTATTAACCCATTGATGAGTTAATTATTTAATACTTAATTTCTTAACCATTATTTTACTTAATTCTCATTTATTCATATTTGGGTCCATTAGGTGACCATGGATAACCATGGTCTTCCAATATCATATTGGGTTATCTTTGTGGGTTGTGGGTTTATTGGGTCTATTACAACCCATTTACTAGTAATTGGATCTTATTATTGTTTTAAATCTGTTAAGGCCCATTACACTTTATTGTCTTTATCAAGTTTTAGTCAACAATTACATGGTATCTCAATGAGTTTAGTGGCAGGTTCATTTCTCGTCACCGAGCCATCGGATACTAATTTACCAATTTACCCCTATTTCGATGATTCAAGTACTTTTAAGCTTAAACTTATTAAATCTTTTCACCTTAGCTTTTAATAATCTCTCTTACAGTTTTATAGGTCCAGAAAACCTCTACCTACGGTCCAAAACGTTCTCCCCATCAAATTACCATTTTACCCCTTAGTTTGATTAAATTACAATTTTGCCATTAGACATACCCTTTTTAATCTAGACATATTGAATGGCTTTTAAAAGTTTGTCCCGGCCTTAGAATAATGTTTACAGTGCCCATAAGCTCTCATAATTGCTTTCATAACTTATTACATTTCTAAACACAATCAAATAAAAGTATTACATTTAAGCCCCAATATGTCATTTAAGGTCGTACATTTGACTATAACATAAACCATACTATTTATTGTATTTATTTAGCTTAATAATGTTTTAAGGGTGACAAAGATGCTGTATAATTATAGCCTAAGCAGATTTTATAATTTGACCCGTTATTTATTCATTTTTGCATTTTAGTCCTTATTTAGCCCCAATTAGTTCCCAATACCCTTTGGTTCACGTTTTTAATACTTAATATCCTTATAAAGTGTTCTCACAAGATCATGACTCATTTTTAACAAGTTTTTATTATTTATGTTTTGAACATAAATTTTTCTCTATTTACGTTTTGACCCCAAAAATGGCGTTTTGGTCTTTTCCTATCCATTTATCACCAAAATTTGACACAAAGTCTATTTTAAGTCTCTAGTCAATACTGAAAAGTTTCGTATTCAAATAAAGTCTTTAGGCCAGTGAAATTATGATTTTACCCCTTAAGGGCAAAATCATCATTTTTGACAGTTTATTTCTGATCAAACTTGAGCTCTTCTTATGGCTTATGTCAAGAGTAGTATTCTGTCCTTCTACATGATTATGAAAATCTCACTCAAAATACCATTTTTCAATTTATTAACATTTATGCCAAAAATGTTATTTTTGGTAATTTATGGTCATTAATTCTTATTCTAGCCTATTTATGATGTCAAAATATTTTCCTCATCATTCATGCTTCCATTAAACAGAGGAAAACATATCAACAAGCCATAATCTTCTATTCTCATACATCAATACTCATTTTATGTCATATAATCATAAAAATCACATAAACATACTTTTCTTCATATTCCATACACAAATAATGTTTTCTAGCCACCTTAAATCATGACCAGCACATATATTATCTCACTAGGTAGCAAAACCATATTTTAACCATTTACCATGCCAAGATTTTCCTATTGTAAGAACACATTTTGAAAGGAAAGTTATTAAGAACTTGGTAAACCACTAGTTTACAAATCATTTACCTCTTAGAAAAGTAGTGGGTTCTTAGCTCTTCTTGAAGACTTTGAGCCACTCTTGGATCCTTGAGGTAGGGGGCTAGAATGGAAATAAAACATCACTTTAAAAACATTTTTAAAGCATCAATTTTTCCTTCTAGGAAACAAGTGCGAAAATATAGGTTTTTACCTTAAAAAACACTTGGAATGACTCTTCCTCCTTGTAAGAAAAATGATCTTGGGAATGGGTGGAAGGAGATGAAGTATATTTTTGGCTTTCCTTAGCTACAAATTTCGTCCACAATGAAGGGAGGAAGAGAAGAAACTTTTCTTTACTTGTATGGATTTTATGAAAGAAAAAAAAAAGTGATTTTTGGTTTACCTTAAAACCATTTTATAACCAAGTCTTATTGTGGGTTAAAGAATTGAAATTTTTGGATTTTAATCTCTCCAAAAACGTGCTCAGCTGAAGAGGACAAGTTTGGAGGTTGTTTTGGTGATTTTTCATGTATTTCAAAGTGGTTTTAGTGAGTAGTCATTCAAGTAGTCCATTATCTTACATTGTAATCAATTTTTCTTTCTTGTCTTGTCATCTTTGTTTTGCTTGTTTAGGGGTTGGATTTTGGTTTCTCAAAACCCCCCCTCTTGTTCAACCTATTTTCTGAAGAAGAGAGAAAAAAATTATTTTTTTTCTATGCCCGTTTACTTGCAGCAGGTAGGCACCTTACTGCCTTCCTGCATTGCTCAGTGGGCCGCTGCCCCCCAATATTTTTTTTTATTCCTTGCAGTGGGCTTAAGCCCACTGCCTTGCCCAATGGGTAATTACCCACTTGGTGTTTGGGGGGGACGGGTTGCACGAGCACTCCCCTTAAGTTTTTTATTTTTTATTTTGGAGATGATAGTAGGATTATTAAATTTAATTTAATAGATAAATCTTAGCATGACATAAAATTCACTACTTTAATTTATAAAATTATGATTATTCATTCATTATATATATATATATATATATAATGAATTTTTACACACAATATTTTCACAAAATCTCAATTGAAAAAGAAAATGGGAGTAACATTATATATATATATATATATATTTTCTCATTTAAATAGAGAAACTCAACATTGTTAAATCATTGATATCATCACATTGATGATACATATACAATAATTTATGATCTTGAAATTTGGTATTCATCAAAATAATTCATTAGAAGTGTATTGATGAAGGAACTCCATAATAATAATTCGTGAATCAAGTTTATGAATTTCTAGGACATCACATAGGGGCTAAAGTTGCTTAAGATTAAAAGTTTAGAGACTAAATAAGCAATTAATCTAAAGAAAAAAAAAAACCAAGTGCCTGATATGGAAGTAAAACAAAGTAAAGTTAAGCCAACTTAAAGGACCTAATTTGGCACATGTTTCAGGCAATAAATTAGTTGTATCCAAAATCAAAGAAAGTTGCTAGATATAAGTTTTTTAATAAATGGTCGAAATTTTATAAAATTAAAATTTACCTAATATTTAGGCTAACAAAAGTTGGATTGCATTTTCTCTAAAGATTCAATGAGGACTATTTTATTTATTTATTGTTTTTTCGGTTTAGAGTGGAAGAATTTGAACCTTTGACCAAAAAAGTATTATAATATGCAACCGCATATTTCCCTCAAATTGAATTCTAAAGAAAAAGCATTAAAACGTTATCTAATTTTGAGTACTTTATAAAAAAAGCTAAGCTAACACATTGCTTTTAGTTTCCCTTACGAAGAAGATAATGTTATTGTACTGAAAAACCGATGAGATTTTCCTATTGCTGAGGCAAAGTAACTAGTACTAAATGGAAGCTATCAAGTAGTGGCTTCAGTACGTGAACGAGGATGTTGAAATGGTTATGGCTGACGTTTGCTAGTGTAATGTACGATAGTCCCTAAGCAAGCGTGTTATTTGGTTGATAAACGACCCGTCGTTTACTTCTATAAGTGGCATTAAACCTTATAGTACTTTCTAATTTCACGTTTTAGTATCATGATTTATCCTCAATTTCTTGAAACTAAACCCGCATGTGTACCGCTCTCTAGATTAAGGGCCTGTTTGGTGGAGTAGTTTGAATTGAGATTTTTAAGTTTCAATAGTAAATTTTTTTGAATTTTTAGAAAAGACAAAAAACTTTTTGGGAAAAAGACAATTTTTTTAGAAAAAAGACAAAAAAAAGTTTGAGTTGAATGATTTGAGTGGTTGAGGCAAACAGACCCTTAGATTTGTGATTGACTATAGAAAGATACATATTGATATCAGTTAATCAGTAATTAATTATAAATGAGTATTAGTCAATCACTAATTGATCATTTAAAAAAAAAAAGGTTATTTTCCTAAATTTAAAAAACTTCACCCAATTTTTTTTAAACTTAAAAAAGACCATTTATCTATATATCCAAATTATATATGTATATTTTTATGGTAATGAGGATACACCATTTAAAAAAAAAAAAAAAAAAAAAAAAAAACATAGCAGTGTCCTGTGTTTTCAAATAAATCTTTAAGAAAACTAGATATTACAAGTGGAAATGCTAAGAAAGAATAAACGGACATGAGAATTAACAATCAGATAAGAGAATGTACAAGAATGATTATTGAGTTAATTCCTAGTTTAACAAAGAAATCATAATTCAGTTCTACACAAGGAAATTAAAAGACATTTTACACAGACATACTATGACTAAATGTTTATGGTCATGAGTTTGGCACGTCCCGAGTGTCGAATCTTGAGCTCTCTGGGGTGTGACTACACCACCAATTCTCTGTGAAAGCTAGAACAACGGTTGAATATGGCGATCTTCATCTTCACGACTTTCTTTTGTACGAATATGGGGACGTATTTGTGCAGAATTATTGCCAACTTGGAGTAAAATAGGACCATTAAACAAGCCAGACATAGCATTAACACCAACGATTCGTGTGTGAAACTGCTCACTGCATAATTGCAGACAACTAAGGGTAAAACCAAGCGCAGGATTCCACAGTCTGCGGGAAGGTGGAGATATATCTCTACCATAGAGGCAAAGAAGGCTATGTTGTTGACCAGCTTAAATATAGTAGGGATATAATATCCAATCGAATCAACGTCGCTGCCATCCGAGGAGTCAAGTGCTGCTTGGTAGTTAGCTGTTGCGAACAGAACAGCCACAAGCAAAATAATGTTACGGTCCTCATTCGACAAGTAGAGCCTTTTGCGGTAGTCAGATATGATCCATTTTTCACGCCACGACATCTTTGACTTAAGTGAATCTGCGAGTTTTGGGACAACGGGAAGTGACGATGCTTTTAAGCCACCACCACGAAGCAGCATATGCCTGAGCTTGCTGCTGTTGGGTTGTGTTTGATCTTGTGAGATGTCCAGTGCTGTCAAACCCGCCGTATTCTTAGCATTTACCTCAGTTCTATTAATAATCAGGCTCACCATCTGCAACTAGCCAGCAACAACTTAAAACTTATAAATGATAAGAGTTATATATATATATATATATAACTAATTTGTAACAGGTTCTTGAAACTCTCTTTTCACTAATTCCTAATGGCGAAAACAATAAATGATAAAGTCGAGAAATTAGCAATAAAATGTTTAATAATCGGGTCTTACCTCAATTTGATTCCTTGACGCAGCAACATGCAAGATGGTATTTCCTTCATCGTCGCACCACTCGAGGACGCCATCCTTACCAACATGCTCAAGCCATCCCAACAGCACTTTGAGTGCTTCAACCTTGTCACTTTTAACAGCAACATGCAGAGCGGTTTCTTTTCGGATCGTCAAATCTTGAATCGATTTGGGGCAAACCGAGAGAAATTCAGCTAGAAGATCAATCATACCGCACTCAGCAGCAAAATGCAAAGCAGTTTTACCCTCTCTTCCTTGGACACGGACTAGATCTTTGTCGACGTCTAGGAGACGAAGGACCAATTTCGTTTGCTCACTTTGCAAAGCCAGATGAATGGGGCTATATCCGTTTTGATTCAACTTTCTAGCGAAAGATGGCTTTAGCCTCATGATCTCCATGGCAAAGTGAACTTGGCCAGCGGATGCAGCTACATGTAAAGGAGTATCGATAAAAGGTACCTCCTCGATGCGCTCCAAAAGATACGCATCTTCCTTCATCAGAGAATACAAGGCGTCGATGTTCCCTGCCTGGGCTGCAGCTTCCAATCTCTGTTCCATCTAGAACGGGAATAATTACGTACTCTTGGTAACAAAATTACTAACTTTGTTTTCTATATAATGGAGCTCTAGTATTTCTACTACAATTAAGAGACTTGTAGCTTTATGTCCCCAAACTCGCAATTTTAATAAGAACCAGACCAAGACGAACAGTAAAGAACTCAAACACACCAAAGTAAATAAATATACCAATTATCTTGGCCCCAACCCTATGTGCCATCCGGCCTAACTAATTCAAGACTTGAAAATCTTTGTTTTTTTTTTTTTTGTTTAAATTTTAATTTAATTTATTTATTTATAATTTTTAAATAAACATGCCGTCTAAAAGGTTGAGATCAGACCAATTCCAAGACTTGGTTAAGAAGGAAACTTCCATATGGACTTTGCAGACGACGGAAGATCAGACAAGTCAAGCTTGCTCAGGTCAACACATGTACACGGTTTTTCTTTCGTCAAATAATCTTTTAGAAAAGCAGAGAAGCGTGTGGGGACATGAGTATTTAGAAAAGGGTAGTTGAATGTCATGTGTATTTTTCTACAAGTTCTACCGTGTGTATATATCATTCAAACTCTAGCAATATGTCCATATGCATAACGTTTCATCGTTAAAATATGTTATATAAGCGCATTCTTCCTCAAAACCTACTCAGCTTAAGTTGACACTTATATGCGGCCCTCGTTTTTGTTAAAAAAAAAAAAAGTGTTCTTGACCTATGAAACAGGAACATACCACGTCTCTCTTTTTTAACATGAGATCCGACGTCCAATAACAGCCATAAAAATATTAAACCACTATTCTCGATCGTAATAACCTTTGGTTCCTCGGTAGAGGTGGAGCCAGTGGGTAGCCCCCACTGAAATTTTTTTCCTTTTTACATTTACCCCAAACATTTTATAATTTTTACAATTTGTTCCATTAAGAATAAAAAATTCTCATAGAGTTTATGTTTTGCCTCACTAAAAATAAATAGTTCTCATATAACACTACTACAAAAGATAGATTACACGACGGTTCCTTGGAACCGTCGTGTAAAATCCACTTTACACGTTTGTTCATTTTGCAGAGCCAATTCTGTTTGTTCATTTTGCAGAGCCAGATGAATAGGGCTATACCCGTTTTGATTCAACTTTCTAGCGAAAGATGGCTTTAGCCTCATGATCTCCATGGCAAAAAGGACTTGCCCTGCAGATGCAGCTATATGCAACGGGGTATCGATAAAAGATATGTTCTCAATGCGGTCCAAAAGATTTGCATCTTCCTTTATCAATGAATACAAGGCGTCAATATCCCCTGCCCGCGCAGCAACTTCCAATCTCCGTTCCATCTTGAAAGCGAACAATTAAATGCTCGCGGTTCAGAAAAACAAATTATTAATAGAGCTCTAGTATTTCTGCTACAATTTAGAGTCTGATTATTTTTAATTATATAATGTAAATCTTTGTGCTTATTTATATGAAACACGCATTATAGAAGTCAGCATTATGCATCAATGCAGGAGGAAACTTCGATCCAAACTTCGCAGAAAACTGAAGATACTTAGTCAAGCTAAGACGACACAAGTCAAGCTAGCCCAGGTCAACGCACGGTTTTTCTTTTGTCTCTAATTCGTCCGTGTAAAAAGCAAAACGTGTGGGGACTAGAGTATTGAAAAGTGTGGTTGAAGGCCATCCAGTGATGCTGCTTGATAAAGAATCAGCACCCTAGTTCTATATCTCCGAGAGTAATAAAATTCGCATAGGAAACTAAACAATCACAAAACACGTAAATTTTTGTACAGATATGCCTTAATTTGAGACTATATCATATTTTAGCCGTTGCAGTAATCCACTATGATGATCAAGCAGTTTACAAGAGAATTCACACGTTCCCTATTAACATCACCTCCTAGTTTTATATATATAAATATATATATATATATATATAAACTAGGACTATCAAAATTACAAATTACAATATCAATTCGTGTGTTGTCTCTATATAAAGTATTTCTTTATAGAGCATTAATTAGACTTCAGAATTTAATATGTTTTTCTACTTGTTACTGTGTAAATTTTTCGTCCAAACTATGCCAAGTTCACCACGAGTTGTCTGTGTCCCTGTTCGATAACTACTTTAAATCCGAATAGTTTGTTGTACCAGGTTGTTGCCATAAAATTGGGTAGTTAGTTAACATGTAACATGCTCCTCATCAGGATCCGAACTCTAATCAAGTCGCCCAAAGTATTTGTCATAGAAAATGATCCCAATTACACAAAAGATATCAATGTCTCAGTAATAGATAGGGAAAGAAAACGTGTCCACATATTCGACTAGTAACAAAAACCCAAAAATTGAAAAGTCGACATCTTATAACAGTCATCAGTCCCTATAAGGAAAATTATAAGCTGTGCAGTCACACATCATTTGAGAATGGGATTATGTGATAGTTTATAAGTAAAAAGACCACATCTTAATGGTATAATACCTTTTGGATTAAGACCAAGAGCAAAACCTTACGGGCACGAAGTCCAAAGCATGCAAACAATACTATACCAAAGGATACATAAGTCGCTACACATCTCCACCACTATTTTCACACCAATTTTCGTACTTTAACGTGCTAATATAAAAAGAAGAGTATAATATCTTTTCTGCAGAGTATCCACAATATTTCCATTGAAATTTCAATCAAAATTGATATTTTAGGGAAGTAACGATATCTGTGAAAAGTATAGTATTAAACAATGATGAAACTATTGATATTTGTAATAATATCACTAATTAAATTTTACGGAAATATTGATATCGGTAGAAATTATCGTAAAATACGAAATTCATCTTAAAATACTAAAATTTTATAAATAACTTTAAAAAACTCTAAAATAGTTAATAATACATAAATTAGATTTATAACACACGTAATCAAAATACTAAGTATGTGATAAATCTTCATGACAATATTAAACATAATTTTGACATTTATAAGAAAAAAAAATTTGAACATTGACCTAATATAAGTACATTACATTCATTATTTCCTAAATGATATTAAAGATACTTTTAGGATATTCAAAGATATTTATAATATCTTTTTAGTTTAAATAATAATGCATGTACATGTTTTTTTTTTTTTTTTAAATCTCTACGTACTATCTTTTCATTATAGCAAAATGTGAGTGAAGTTAAAAAAAAAAATATGGATTTACTCCATTAAAAAATATTAATGACTACAGATATTTTGTAGATATTTTCACGAAAATTTCTATGATAGTTTTTCATTTAAATTTCATTACTGATATAACTATTGAATTTTCAGACACTGAGATTATTAATAGATTATGATGTTGAGGTAAATGTCAAGAATTTAGAGGGTTTGACGGCTTTGGACATCTCCAAACTCCAAATGGAAGAAGAGAACAGAGAAGTTAGGACAATGCTATAATAACCGAATTTTTTATTAAGGAATTTTGTGAATTGGTAGATAAATTCACTTAAATTCCCTAAGTAAATGAAAGCTTAGGTTATAATTTTTAACCTATGGTTATGAATGAAGTTATAATTAGTCTTTTTATTCGATATGAATGTGTAATGTCACAACTATAGTTGTCATATTTTTAAATAATGCGACTAAAGCTTGTGGTATATGTGATTATTAAAAGCAAGTCTATGATGTGACAATTATTGTCACAATACATAAAGGTTCACCAATTTTATTTAAATTGTGGAATTATAATATTATAAGCTATAGTTAATTCGTGGTATGACAATTTAAAATTGTCATAAAGTTTGGTCATATTACTTGTCTATAGTAAGTAGAAAGGAAGTGTGACCAATTGATGTAAGTTGTAGTGTTGATGAATTATCAAAATCACCTTATACTATAGAAAAGCAATCTTAGCAATGCAGAAAGAGAGATAGCAATCTTAAGCTCTTTACAGATAGAATTCCTACTGCAAATGGGAAATGCAGTATTGGAATTTGACATCAACTCTAGACATATCCAATTTATATTGTCTACTTTTCACAAATGAAAATTAGACAGGTTAGGATTTATATTGTCTACTTTTCTGCATAGAAGAATAAGACATCATACCCAATAGTAGTATTGGAACTTGGAGATTAAGTTTCCTCAACAGTATAGGATTATACTATTCTATTTTAGCAGTATCAAAACTTGGTGGCCAAGTTTTCAAGGCAGTATAGATTTATACTGTGTAGTCTTCTCACAGTATGGGACATTGGGATTCGTGCTATAAGGTAGACAAAGGAAAATACTGTTGGGATCCATATACAAATCAAGATTTTATCTGCTTTGGATAATATCTAGAAAAATCCCTACTTTCTTAAATTTAGAAAATTTAGAATTTCCGATCTAACAGTTGACAGGAGATAAGACCAAATGAATCAAGGGCTAGGAATTTTCAAGACCATGTGGTCTATGCTTTCCCTAAATGGCGTCACCATAGTCAAAGAAGCAAGCTTTGCTTCTTTTCTTCACCATGCCCAATTCATGCAATGTTCATAAGGGATTAGACTATACCATGCATGCAAAGCCATGTTTATGCATGCTGACCAAAATTCTAGACAACCATTAAGTTAATCAAGGTTGATTAAGTGTGTGGAAAAGACTAAGCTAAGGGTGAACAACATTAGCCACGTTAATCCTTGTTCATTAGTGTGGGTCTATAAATAGGCCGCACTTATCACTATTTTTAACCTTTAGTCATTTTACCACTTAGTAAAAATCCTCTCTAACTCTCTCTATTTTCCCACACTTTCTCTCCCACTTTGCCACTAGCCAAACGCCACCCTAGCTCACAAAATACTCAAAATTTCTCCAAACTCTCTTCACAAAAGTTACTCTCTATGGAGTCCTAAACCTAATTCCGGAGGGAAAACAAGCTTGGAGGTAGTGATTTCTCCACTCGTCTTTGTGTTTTACTCTTTTTTAAGTTTCAGTTTTCTTTAAGGTTTTGTGCTTAGAAAAGTTTTCTTTTGATGTCTAGTTGTCGGAGTGTTTCTAGAGTCTCGCCGGAGACCATGTGAGGTATAATCTCTAGATCTCGTTTTGCTAAGATTGCGAATATGTTTAAGTTTGGTTTTTGGTGTTGGTGATTTGATAATATGTGTAGATATATGTTTTTAGTTATGGTTATGGTATGATTATGGCTAAGTTATGTTTTTTATGCTTGTTGATGCAAAAAGTTTTGGTAACGAACTCAAAACGACGTTTTTAGATCGTAACAAAGTTCATTAAAAAGTTTATGCTAGAACGGGTTTTTACGAGTTAAAACTGCTAAAAGAAATTTTAAGGAAATATGTTGGAACATGGATTATGAGGTTTAATAATGTTGTGAGTGTTCACAAACAAGAGAATATGCTCTTTAAGCAAAGATTTTGACTACTTAAGCAAAAACAATCAAAACCAATTTTTAATGGCGACTTTCAGATTTTTGAGAAAACAGAGCCTTTAACGGAAAAATTCGTCAATAAGAAAGTCTTAGATAGCAGAAACATGAACAACTTTCTTGAAG
Organism: Ficus carica; assembly: GCA_009761775.1. Classification (NCBI taxonomy): domain Eukaryota; kingdom Viridiplantae; phylum Streptophyta; class Magnoliopsida; order Rosales; family Moraceae; genus Ficus; species Ficus carica. The sequence continues at coordinate 13,571,653 of CM019750.1, read as the reverse complement.
AAAGTTTTGTCAAAATCCTCGCGGTTTGAAAGATACGATTTTTCTAAGAAAAATCCGGAAAAAGGGAAAACAGGGGAAAACTCCCCTGTTTTCCCCTGCCCAGCCCAGCACGGGCTGCAGTGCCCATTCCTGGCGCTGCAGTGCCAAAAAGAGGGGGGGGGGGGGGGGGGGGGGGTGGGGCAGTGGCATTTTAAAAGATAAGTTTGATATTTAAAATACATGATATTTTATAATAAGATACATTTTTAGAAAGATGGTTTTGATGTTTAAAAGTGTATATTTTTCTATAATGAGTTACATTTTAGAAAATATATGGATTTTAAGATATAATATCAAAATGAAGTTTTGATACTAAAAATGAGAATATGAAATTGGAATTTAATTCCAATTTTTCTTAGAATGGTCAAGATTATTTTAAAGATAATTTTGAAGGTAATTTCAAATTAGTTTTATGGAAGTATGAATGATGATAAGTTATATATATATATATATATCTAGGAATCGTTATATGTATATATTCATATGGATGGTGATTAAGTGTACATACATTTATATATGGGATTGTGACCTATATATATTATGGTTTTGAAACTATGAAGTAATTGCGAAAGACTTGGTTTGCCAAGCCAATGTTTTAAGTAAGTAAGCAAGTATGATGGTTTAGAAGGAATATGTTTAAGCTAAGATTGGTTATGGAATGGTATGCTATGCCCAGTTTTAAGAAGCTATATGAGTTAAGTTGTTTTATGATTGAAAATGTTTAAAGCATTTTAATGACCAAGTATTTTAAGAAGCATATTAAAAGGTATTTAAAAGTTAATGTTCAAATTTTAATAAGTATGTTTTAAAAAGAAAATTTTATTCTGAAATTTTAAGATTAAGATCAAGTGTTTTTTAGTAAGTTTATGATGAGTAGTAGTTAGTAACGGCCTACGTAGTCGGGCCGTTACAAATGCTAGCTAGGTTTCAGATGCTTCTTCACTTCCTAGTTTAACAATCCCAGATGATCATTTGAGGTCGAAAATCGTGTTCATCGAGAGCCTGTTGATATCTCTTGTTCGTTATAAGACGAATTAGAAAAGTGAGACACCCAAATGTGCAATTGGTAGCTTCTCTTTCTCTTTTTCTGCTTCTATGTTTAATCAATGGCAATTGTCGTTGGTATTCTCATAGAGCAGTTTTCAGGAAACGGAAAATGCTTTGGCTTTTCCTTTCATAAGAGTTGCCGCCAAGGATGTAACAAAGAAAACTCATGAGTTGGTTCCAAATGCTATTATTAACATTCTATGGATATCTCATCTTATCTCGTTTAGTACTAGGTTTAAAATTATCAAAGAAGCTCAGCTAAGAGTAGTGTTTTCATTTATCTTTAATAAGTGAGAGTCACAAGTCTCTCTCTCTCTCTCTCTCTCTCTCTCTCTCTCTCTCTTTTTTTTTTTTTTAAAGAAAAGAATATACCTTCAGATATATGTAAGGGGGAAAAAAAAAAGTCGGTACGAAAAAATGTCCTGTATTTCTCTTCCCAAATTAGATAGCAATGTCCTATCTTTTCATTTGAGTACTCTTTTAGCAAACTGGATGTGATAAGTGGGAAAACAAATTTCTAAAGAATAATTAAGGGACATAATCAGGATTCAGAAGAAACAAACGGAGTAGAGAACGTTCAAGAGCGACTAATTTACCAGATTAAGAAAGAAATCACATATGATTAAAGTTGTTCCATTACTATCAGCAATTTGAGCTAGAATTATTGTTTACAGGATCCCAAATAGCCAAAGTAAAAGAAAGAAAGAAAGAAGAAGATCTATCTGAGTACTTATGGTCATTATTTTGATGCGCGCGTTCCAGGTATCGCATCACGAGTTCTCCTGGACAGGTTGTAACTATTCCATGAAATCTTTATGAAAGCCAGAGAAACGCTTGAATAAGCCAATCTTCATCTTCACAACTTTCTTTTGTACGAGTATGGGAACACATCTGTGGATAATTATTGCCCACTTGGAGTAATAAAACAGGATCAGTAGAACAAATATAAGAGGCATTAACTTAGGCGACCATTCCATAGAATTGATCACTGCGTAATTGCAGATAACTAAGGGTAAAACTAAGCGCAGGATTCCGCAATCAGTGGGAAGGTAGAGATATATTTCTACCATAGAAGCAAGGAAGGCTATGTTGTTGATCAGCTCAAATAATATTCTTACGAAATTCGCATATTCGTTGTCTTTGTAGGAGTCAAGTGCTGCTTCGTAGTTAGCAGTTGCATACAGAACAGCGACGAGCAAAATAACGTTGCGGTCCTCATTAGACAAGTATAGTTTTTGGCGGTAGTTGGATACGATCCATTTTTCCTGCCATGACATATTTGACTTGAGTGAATCTGCAAGTTTTGGGATGGTAGGAAGTGACAACGCTCTTCTGGCACCGCCACGAAGCAACATACGCCTGAGCTTGCTGCTTTCAGGTTGAGGTTGATTTTGAGAGACGTCCAGTGCTGTCAAACCCGCCAAATTCTTGGCATTTATGTCAATTCTACCAATAAGTAGGCTCACCATCTGCAACATGATAGCAAACAGCCTAGAACTAAATGACTGATAAGATCGAATATTAACCATACATTGTTTTAAATGAGAGTCCACTTGGTTTTTTTTATTCCTCCTGAAGATTCTTGTGGTCGATTTGTCTCGTGAGAAATATGTGTGTGCTTACTTGTATGTATATAAAAAATATATATATCAATAGCATCCAACTCCAATAAAAAAAAACTTGAAAAAAAAAAAAAACTTCATATATAATCATCACAAAATATAAAATTTTTTGCAGTAATTTCTTTAATGTTCTACAGTATTCTTATATGGATAGGGAAAGTTATAGTTTAGAAATTATTATTATTATTTAGGATCATTTAAAATTATTTCGAATATATTTAAATTTTTAGTATTTAGGATTGCTTTTATTTTCCTATTTTTTATTTACTTATCTATGTATATAGCTCTAGTCATCTTAATTAACAACTGTAATTAATTAATTTCTAACATAATTATAATTAGCATGTTCACTAATTTTTTCAGGGAAAATAGTAACTAATGATGTGTATAACGAATCAACAATTAGCAAGAAAACACTTAAGGATGTGTAAGGCCGTCTTAATTACCCCGATTTTATTCCTAGATGCAGCAACATGCAAGATGGTATTTCCTTCATCGTCACACCAGTTGAGGACGCCATCCTTGCCGACATGCTCAAGCCATCCCAATACCACTTCGAGTGCTTCCAGTTTATCACTTTTAATAGCAACATGCAGAGCGGTTTCTTTACGAATTGTCAAATCTTGAATCGATTTGGGGCAAGCCGAAAGAAACTCAGCCAGAAGATCAATCATACCGCACTCCGCTGCAAAATGCAAAGGAGTTTTACCCTCCCTTCCTTGGACACGCACAAGTTCTGTGTCGACATCTAGGAGACGAAGCACCACCTTTGTTTGCTCATTTTGCAATGCTAGATGAATAGGATTATAGCCGTTTTGATTCAACTTTCTTGCGAAAGACGCCTTTAGCCTCATGATCTCCATGGCAAAGTGAACTTGCCCTGCAGAAGCAGCTACATGTAAAGGAGTATCGATAAAAGGTACCTCCTCGATGCACTCCAGAAGATACGCATCTTCCTTCATCAGAGAATACAAGGCATCTATGTCCCCTGCTCGGGCAGCGACATCCAACCTCTGTTCCATCTTGAACAGGAATGATTAAGTACTCACAGGACAAGAGAAACAAAAAAATGTTGCTAAATACCGACAATTTAACACATGAAAAATCTTAATGCTTGGTTTTAATAACAAAAATGCCTGCTAGAAGGAAGTATTTCCTTTTGTCCAGAAAAAAACTTCCATCTAGAAGATAACTATAAACATAAGTCAAGCTCAGGTCAACTCACGGTTTTTAATGATCGGTCTTCTTAGTCTTCCTAAAAGGACTGGAGTACTGAAAAGTTTTAGTTGAATGACATCCACAAATAATGTGGGAACTTTTACACTATAGTTACTGTGTTTACATTGCCAAATATTCTCTAGTAGAAAAGCGTCCCCATGTAGTAATTCCAATGTCTTGATAGGAGCTATTCCAATTCAGCTCAAAAAAAAAAAAAAAAAGAAAAGAAGCACACACACATCCAAATTAACCGTTAGATTAATAATAATAATACTAATAATAATAATTGGAAAGGAACAAGGAGTAAACTTTTCACTCAAATGTTACAAACCATATAAACACATATTTCATTCATTAAAAGAAAGTGACCAAGTAAACAGAATTTTGAGTATAGAGAGAAGCAGAGATGTACAAGCAAAAAGCATTATTTCAATCGTCCTAGTCACACTTAGTACACTAATAAAATAAAAATAAAAATAAAAATAAAAAAACATGCAAACAGCCAGCCATGAGCTGTCGAAGATCATGTAAATCTCCCAGCTGGAAAAATCCCGTGTTCTCTTCTCTGCTGCATTTCGTTTATAAAACAGGCCCATTTTCATAATGTGTATCAAGATCATGTCACCTGGCTCATTCTCTTCTTCTGCTGCTAGAACCTAGTTTATAAGTCTCCTTTGGTTAAGTCTTTGGCTTATTTTTCTCCCAAAATAGAGGATCAAAAATGACAAAAGGATCAAGCAATCTGTGATCGTAAACCACAACCAGGAACCAGAGATTCCAGTCGTAGCCATGTAGCACAACACAAAGCCACATAGTGATATGTGCAGAAGAGGGACGTACTTACTTGGGAGTAGTACCAAAATTGCTAGTAATGAACTCAAAAGGGCGAAGATGTTGGTTAACCAGAACATGATGATATATAATGAATCCTTACCAATGAAAGAAGCATCGGAAATATTTTTAACGGTACAACTTATATTGAAATTGTTTGAGCAGCTCTGGTTGCAAGAAATCGTCTTATTGAAATTGTTTGAGCAGCTCTGATTGCAAGAAATCGTCTTATCGTGATCTCTTTTAGGAGGGTTGACTGCACTCTGGTAAGTGATTGTTGCGATCAGCACGAATACTATCAATAGCAAATTCCGCGATTCGGTCGACATGTCCCTCTTGTACCGAATTATAGATATTACTACACGTTCCATCTTGGAGAGTTTTGATTCCCTGTTATCTTCTTTAGAACTAATACTGGACGCTTCAGCTTTGCGCAGCATTTTCTTAATTTTTGTATTGCTTTGCAGTCCTTGATTGTCTTCTAAGACACCCAAAGCAGTCTTACCCTCTGCATTTTTTGCATTTACCTCGACTCCACTGTCCAATAGCCGTTGAACAACCTGGGGATTGGTTACATGTTGCACTAATCAAAATCAACATATGGTATTAATGAGAGGACCTAGAAATATGGATTCCTGGAACCTCTTTTTCGTATCTCGAGGCATCGATCATCAACAAGTATTATTTTCGGATGTGTTAACTTCACATGAAGGAGAAAGAGAAAGGGAAGAGTGTTCCGTTTTTCAGTTAATCTTGTGTTTACTAATTACACAACATTAGGAACAGTAGTTTAGTGGACCCCACACATTAATATAAGGAATAAGGAAAGGAATTTCAATCCTTACCTGACATCCCAAATTAATTCCGTCCTAAATGAAATGAATGTCAAATACAGTTTTATATCCGTGATAAGTTCATATATGTTATATTCCAATTAACAATTAACACTAAAGGAACTGGATTATTTCTCATTCTGTGCTGATAATAGTAGGTAGGTAAACACTGAAAAAGGAATCGATAAAGTGCCTCTACTTATTCCTTTACTTTTCTTGTCAAACTCATTACCTATCTCATTTCAATTCCTTACGGTTTGGTAAATTGCCTTTTCAATTAATTAATCAGTTTTTGGGTTCTGAGTTTCTTCTAGCAGTTAAGGAATAAACAAAGTTGCGATTGGAAATAAACAAAGTTGCGATTGGAAATGAAAATAACAGAAGTTAGGAATTTTAAGCAAAAATGAATAATAAAAACGGAAAAGAGATCAAGTTGAGTGAGGAAAGCATGCCTGGGGATTATTCTTCTGTGCTGCAATGTGTAGTACCGTGTTGCCTTTCTGGTCCTGAGAGTTCAGAACCGTTTTCTCCTGCTCTATACAACCTTCATGAGAGGCTATTCGAAGTTTTCTTAATAGGAAGTTGCAAGCACCAAATCTGGAATTTTTTATAGCGACATGAAGAGCAGTATCGCCTTGATCTGTCACATCTAATATCGATAGCGGACAAGCTGACAATAGAGTCTCCAAAAGAAGGATGTCTCCTTTTTCAGCTGCATAATGCAAGCTAGTTTTACCCTCTCTTCCCTGCAAATGGACAAGGCCGGTATCAAAGCTCAATAGATCTTTCAATGTTTGGATATGCCCGCCTATTACAGCAAGGTGAATGGGACATAACCCTTGCTGGTTTGGCTTCTTAGCAAATGATGGTTTCCATCTCATGATTTCCATGGCAAATTTGAAATGTCCGAGACGCGCTGCTATATGCAAAGGAGTCTCCACACACGGTATGTCATCAAAGCATTTTAGGATATAAGGATCTTCTTGAATTAAAGAATAGAGGGCACTAGTGTCTCCTGCTTTAGCTGCATCTTTAATAGCCGCATCTTCCAGCCTTTCATCCCTTCTGTTGATCACAATGCCATAGAAATCATGTTAAAACATTAAGAACCGATAGAGTGGAATCAGAGGAAAGTACGTGTTAAATCAGAACCCCTTATCTCTGGTTTACGGCTAGTAAGTAAAAGGACTTGCGTTATCTCTCTTAGATCAAAAGGTCTACTTTCAATTTTGGTGTGATTGTATGTCCAAAATTAGTTTATGAAGAAATTTAAAGGAACTCACTAGTACCAGAACTACTTTTTAGTCACAGCTATTTATTCTCACCTTAGGTAACGTAGGGAAAAGTTAATTCTTGGAAGTGAAGCCGCTTCTAGAGCACGAGCTTGAATTAGGCTCTCTCTGATTTCTAGATTTCCCGATTCGTTAGGTTGCTTCGAGATGTCCAAGGCTGTTATACCCACCATATTGATGGCGTTTACATCAACTCCGCGAGCTATTAACAATTTCACGACCTGCACATAGTCAAAACAATGTGAACTAAAAATCAATCCAAAACATTGTGAGACCTACCTTAAGGGATTTGTGATTCCTAGACCACTATCCTTTATTAATTTTCAACCAAACAAATGGATATATCCTTTTCGGAGCTTTCTATTGTTGGGTTTTCCTACCTATAGTGCATATTTGTGAACATTTAAATCTAGTCAAAGTTACATCAAAAGTATTTCAAGCAGACAGAATCAGCGGATATAGTTTTGATGGTTTATAAATAAAGTCTACTATATCTTTAATCCCCTACCGTACAATTATCAAACCTTTCCTTCCTCTCATAAGTGTTAGTCCTACACTCCATAACAAACTGCTTATCTCAGATTAACAACGTTAACGCAGCAGTTACGAACAATTGTAACTAATTTTTATCAGGTCCGTTAAAATACTCTTTTCACTAGTTTCTATTGGCGAACAGAGTAACCAATTATTATATGTACAGCAATTAGCAAATAAAACATTTAACAATAAGCTTTACCTCAGTTTGATTCCTGGATGCTGCAACGTGCAAGATGGTGTTTCCTTCGTCGTCACACCAGTTGAGGACCGGCCGGTTCATGCCAACATGCTCAAGCCATTCCATGAGCACTTCCAGCGCTTCCAACTTATCACTTTTAACAGCAACATGCAAGGCGCTTTCTTTCCGAATCGTCAAATCCTCAATGGATTTGGGGCAAGCCGAAAGAAACTCAGCCAGAAGATCAATCATACCGCACTCCGCTGCAAAATGCAAAGGAGTTTTACCCTCCCTTCCTTGGACACGCACAAGTTCTGTGTCGACATCTAGGAGACGAAGCACCACCTTTGTTTGCTCGTTTTGCAAAGCTAGATGAGTAGGGCTATAGCCGTTTTGATTCAACTTTCTAGCGAAAGACGGCTTTAGCCTCATGATCTCCATGGCAAAGTGGACTTGCCCTGCAGATGCAGCTATATGCAACGGAGTATCGATTAAAGGTACCTCCTCGATGCGCTCCAGAAGATACGCATCTTCCTTCATCAGAGAATACAAGGCATCTATGTCCCCTGCTCCGGCAGCGGCATCCAACCTCTGTTCCATCTTGAAAAGGAATAATTAAGTACTCACAGGACAAGAAAAAACAAAAACGTTGCTAAATCATGAAAATCTTAGTGTTGGTTTTAATAGACAAAACGCCTGCAAAATCAAGCATTTCCTTTAGTCCAGAAGGAAACTTTCATCTAGACTTTGAAGATAACTAAACAGAAGTCAAGCTCGGGTCAATTTACGGTTTTTAATCATTGGTCTTCTTAGTCTTCATAAAAGCAGTGATACGCCACTTCTAAAAACGCAACAAAACAAAAAACCAAAAAGCAGTGAGTGAAACATGTGGGGACTGGAGTACTGAAAAGTTTAGTTGAATGTCATCCAGAAATAATGTTGTAACTTTTCTACTAAAGTATAGTTAATTTGTTTACATTGCCAAATCTTCTCTAGTAGAAAAGCGTCCCCATGTAGTAATTCCAACGTCTTGATAGGAGCTATTCCAAAACAGCTTTCAAAAAAAAAAAAAAAAAATCCAATAGGAACTATACTACAACAGTAATTCATTATGATAATCAAAAAGTTTATAAGAGAAATTCACACTCTCACACTCTCTGTGTTTTTCTCTAATCTCTCTAATGATAATCACTAATAACGGTGTCCATTATTTATACATGTACATATATTAGGACAGCCAAAATTACAAATCACATTGTCGATCTGCATGTTGTGTCGTATGATGTTAATTAGAGTCCATAACTTAACCATGCTTTGCTACTTGTTACTGTGTATATTTTTCGTCCAAACACTGCCAAGTTCAATCGGAGTTATCTGTGTCCCTATTTGATATGATTGGAATTAAAACTCAACTGCGTCATATGAAAGTAAAACTAAAGTAATGCCAGCTTAAAGGATCAATTTTGACACTTCAAGCAATAAATTACTATAGTATCCAAAATCAGAAAAAACTGCTCAGTGTCGATTGATATCGTGTTAGTAATTTTCTTATTTTTCTCAAATATAAGTAGAAGATAGCCAAAATTGAATTTTATATTGTAAAAGTTACACAACATGGCATGTTTTTAAGTAGGGTTATAAACTATGGAAATATTATAGGAAGGGTAAATTTTTAAAATAAGTTGCCAGGTTTTTCTCTTTAAATATTGGCTGTTTGGCAGTAGGATTTTCTTTCCCCCCTGATAACATTAACTTAACTTCCTTTATTTTCTTCTCATTTGGGGGTTTTTTTTTTTTTTTTTTCCCCATAACTATTTAGGTTAACAATAGATGTTGGCCATTCAATGCTGTACATATATAGATTCATTAACGAGTGCTTCACTTATGCTCTTTGGGACAAGCTCAAGGAAAGTAAAAACAGGTAGTTCGTTCCAGCACATACATAGTATGATTAGTAGAAGTTCTAGCTTTTGCAACAACATAATTGAACGGTAAATTATGGTTACATTTCTTTCTAGAGCTTTTAGCTAAGATCAAGTGTAATATATGTACTTGTCAGTTTAAAATTTGATACGGAAGCCATTCTACTGCATGGGCCTAGCTCACCCAGAACAAAAGTCACGTTACTGCATTCTTCTTTTTCTTCTTCCCATTTTTTTTATTTTTATTTTTATCTTTTTTTCTTTTTAATGCTGAAATAAAGTATGGGAAGGGTGAGACTCGTCAGCCTCTTTGGCATTACGAAAAGAGCTTTCCAGACGCTGACAGAAATGTTTGCTAAATATCTTATGGCCGAGTCCTATCCCTTGACGAGGAGCGCATCACCCTCTGCAATGACCGAATAACTTACAATACGAATTTCTAAATTAATCAAAAATCAAACTGTAAATTTTCCGTCAACGCACGTAATAACAGAATAACTTACAACACGAATTTCTAAATTAATCATAAATCAAACTGTAAATTTTCTGTAACTAAAATACATTTTGTGTTTTTATTATTTTTCATTTTAGAATATCATGTATGGAAAAATTTATGTTATGGTGTGTTATTCGCATGTTCGAATAATTTTCACGTTACAAAATTGACATGGACTTTGAAAATAATTTCCATAAGAATCATATAAAACGTGATTTTAAAATTTTAAACAAGCATGTCAAGTCCATAATTTAATTAAAAAATGATGACCTGAAAGAAGATTTTAAATGTTTATGATATAATTTACGTTTGTCAGAATTTAGTTCTGAATTGTAAAAGTGCTCAAAAAAAAAAAAAAAAAAGTGTTATCGCTATCCACCAACGGAATATACAATGTTAAAGTAACTTAGCTGTACAAGTGAATGAGATTACATATCTGGAATAGCATTGCCCTTATAATTTAGGCTGTTTGGACCTCCTAAACGGTTGGTTCGGCAGTGGATTGGAAATAACATTTCTAAAACTTTTTTTTTTTTTAATCTTTTTCTTCAACTCAAACTATTTTTCACTATTTATATCTCTAAATCTATATAGTAAACTCAAATTTTAAAAGTTCATAATTATTTAACTCGAAATGAAATATATTTTTTTAATTGCATAGAATTTGGAATGAAGCAAAATAATATCCATATTAATTTTTTTTCCGAATATATTTTAAGATTTTACACTTTTTCACTCCGAACAATTTTTTTTAACCAAACATACATTTTCAAAACTCAACTCATTTCTAATCTAAATATCTCCAAAATTACATCTTCAATTGTTATAAACTATATTACACTCTTTTGTTTTGTTTTGTTTTTGTTTTTTTTTTTTTTTTTTTTTTTTTGTACAAATCCTATACTCAAATAAAATATAATAGATGAAGAAAATATCTTCAAATTGGAGGACCAAAAGATCAATTAACATTTAGAAAATGGCTACAAAAGGGATAAGATCAGGTTGGTAAGATTTGACTAAATATTAAAAAAGAAAAAAGGAAAAAAGTGTGAATCCGGTGGTTCCGTTTTTGCAAAAGTCACCACACTCAAAACAAACACGCACACGCGTACATAGCCTTTTCCAGGCTTGGTTCAAAAACAAAAAAAAAATAGATTAAAAAAAATAGATAATAAGGGAACCGGTAGTTTTAAGAATGACAACTCACGTTTATACATCACGTCAGTTAATTATATTAAAATAATGGTTTAGAAGTTGGAATCCCTGTTTCGTTTTGTTTTTTACCCTAATTCCTGGACTACATTTATGAAAATAAAATAAAGTGCTTTTAAGTTAAAATATATATATATATATATATATATAATGTAAGTTTCGAGCGTATTATATAAAACCTGTGAGAAAAACATAAATAGATAACTATTGTAAAGTAACTATTTATGCAGATTGTGGAAGTTTCAACAGCCTTGGACATTGATCTCAGAGCAAGAGGACGTCGGTAGAGAAGACATCAAAGAAATGCTTACTCGTGCCGGTGCATTAAACGCCGTTTCAGTTCCAGAACTTAATTGCTCCGAACATTGTTTAAGGTAAGGTGAAAGATTTCAAGCCACGTTAGTTAATAATTAGTTTAGATATACGTCATTCTCTGGGACATGTTAATTTTGGATAATATACCGGAGACCCCAAGTTATTTATCAAGTTTTTTGTACCCAAATGATGTGATAATTGGAATTCTTAATTTTTAATTTGGTAATTGACACCGTCTTGTAAATAGGTTCAACACTTGTTATCATGATCATGATCGTAAATATTTTTTAGTTGGTAAGATGAGTCTTTGAGATATATATATATATATATATATATATCTTAGTTAAACTATTGAAACAATGTTCGGGGATATGATTGATATCAAGACAGTAGGGCTCAATGATTAAAGTTGGAGTTTTATAGGTTAAAATTGAAATATATATTTGTTTAAAGTGTGAATTAAAAATAAATTGTGATATAAAAAACAGTGTAAAAATTTAAAATGTGATCAGAAAAAATTACAATATGAATCTTATTTTGTTTCCTCTCATTGTTGTAATCATTTAAACATAAGAATCATCTTATTGCAACTTGAAATGAGAACATTAAGTTTGAATTTTCATGAAAATTTAAGAGAGAAAGTGAGACATAGATTTTTGAAATTTTGGAGTTAGAATATGTAAAATTTCTGTTGAAACTAGTATTTCAAATGGGCCATAATAGGATAACCATTTAAACCCCTAAGCCAGACATAAAGGCCGCCCCTAAAAAAAATAAATTTAAATTAAAAAAAAAGTAAAAAAAAAAAAAAAAGAACATAAAGGGTAGACAAAAGTCAAAGTATTATATTTAGACAAAATTTTATTATTTGTTTTTTAAAATGAGTTTTCCTCCATTTACTTGGAGATTAATTATAGTGTGGATGAGAGATTAAGAGCAGCTGCTGAAAAAGGAGATATTGACATGTTGTACACTCTTCTCCGGGAGGACCCGTATCTACTGGATCACATTGATCGTATACCCTTTGTTGACACTCCTCTGCACATAGCAGCTTCCGTCGGGCATACCAGATTTGCGAGGGAGACCATGCTGTTGAAGCCGTCGTTTGCTAGGAAGCTAAATCAAGACGGATTAACACCCTTGCACCTTGCCATGCTGAAAGCGCAAACCAAGATGGTGGATCGACTTTTAGATGCGAACAGCGATCTGGTTCGTGTTAAAGGGAGGGAGCGTAAAACGCCGTTCCATTACGCAGCAGAACAAGGAAATGTCCATCTCCTGAAAATATTTCTATCTTCTTGCCTGTCTTCCATTCAAGATGTGACAAATACTAGTGATACTGCTATGCATATCGCTGCGAAAAGTAAGAAATTAGAAGCATTTTATTTACTAGTAGCACGCCTTCGAAGAGCCGTCAACAGAGGATCTGGAATCCAGGAGTACGAGACTCTGAACAAGATAAATGATGGGAAACACCGCGTTACACGTTGCTGTAATAACTAATCAACCTGTGGCAAGTTCTTAATAATCTCATCTGCGATCTACACATATAGAAATATATATATATATATTTTTTCACTATTTAATTGGTTATCATGATCAAATAAATAATAAGTTTAGTTAAATTTAATTACTTGGTTTTACGGTAGGATTCTCAGGTTTTTAGAGTGTTACTAGACAACGGAGTGAAGCTAGATGCAAAAAATTCAGATGGTTTTACTGCTCTGGATATAGTAGAACGCGAATCGCACGTAACCAACAATGAAGCTCGAGGTGTTATTAAGAAAATGCTACATAGTTTTGGAGCTACTATGTCTTCACCACCTCCCACTTCTAGTACAATACCAACAACCGGAAATAATCTTGTGTCGGCCTTGAATGATTTGGGTGCATTAGAAGACCAAACTCAAATACTCAACACCAATATCAGATCAGAAGAATGGAGCTTATCATATATTGTTTCATTGCCTCCCACTTTCCTCGCGTACAAATTGTGGTTTAAAATAAGGTTTCGGTTGGAACGTGGTGTGATAAATCTTACCCGTGATAGAAATAATTTGTCGATAGAATCACGTAATATGTTGCTAGTAGTTGCTGTTCTAATTGTGACTGTCGCATATCAAGGCGCCTTGAGACCTCCTGGAGGTTTATGGCAAGACAACAACAACATCAACAACTCGACTCCAAATGACACTGCTTGTACTCCTAATGGACAAAGTTCATCGCACCATCCACGGACCGTAATTATGAAGGATAGTTATTTCATCGTCTTCATGACCTTGAACAGCTTGGCCCTTGTCCTTAACACACATGTAATTAATTTTGTCCTAGAACCGGAGAAGGAAAATGTAGGGCTGTTTTCCAGTCGGAATCCGTTGGGGTGGATTTTCTTTCTTTGCTACTTAATAGCCTTGCTAACAATCTCACCGCGAATAGACTCTTTGCCTTTATAGGCGGACCAATGGCAATAGCCCTTTTCTTCATACCTATCATTTATATTAGAATTAAGCGAAACTTGGATTAATGAAGAACTGAAAATGGGAAGAGGCCTGGCCAAGGTTATCCCTAGTTCAACAATAGTTTTATATATAATATTAATGGAATAGAATGTTGTTTTGATAAAGATAATGAAGTTTAATCTTTATTATGATTTGTAATTTAATTGTGTAATATTTTTAAGTTATTATCATCACCATTCACCACAATTTTACGTGAGTTTTTAGTTTGTGGTTTATCACCTATTTTGTGCTTCAGCCCTTAATTTTCAAGATCTTCCCACAGTGGAAGAGAAGTTGAATAAGATTTCCCGCGAGGGCGACAATGACGCCGGCCCTTTACCAATTCATGTCAGAACATACTAACCACGTCTTCGATGAGATTGATGAAAAACCATTGGTTGATAGTCCTCTTCACATGGCTGCAGCGTCGGGGAAAACTCATTTCGCCTTAGAACTTATGAGGTTAAAGCCATCATTTGCCAAAAAATTAAACCCGAGAGGGTTTAGGCCCTTGCATCTTGCTCTGCAAGAAGGACATAGCGGGACAGTGTTGCGACAGGTAGATGCCGATAAGGAGCTCATTCGCGTTCAAGGAAAGGTTGGTAAGACTCCTCTCCACCATGTCGCTGAACATGAAAACCTTGATCAAGATGTTTTCTTATCTGCTTCCCCAACATCGTTTGAAGACGTCACAAATCGCAGGCAGACAGCTCTGCACTTAGCTTCAGAAAAAGGAAAGTTCAAATCTGTAGTGATCATATTGAAATGGTGCAACAAGGGGCTTCGCAGTACCGAGAGGAAGGATGGAAACACAGCGTTGCACATCGACATCAAAGAAATACTTACTCGTGCCGGTGCATTAAACGCCGTTTCAGTTCCAGAACGTCTTAATATAGTTCCGAACATAACTTAAGGTAAGATGAAAGATTTCTAGCGACATTAATGATATAGGGATATGCAGATAAATTACCTTTTTTAAGAAGCACTTACATATAAATTATATTCAATCGGAGCATCTCTTCGTGCGCAGGTAGTCAAAGAGTTAATTGCTTGTAGAGTTGATCTAACTGCCAAGAATACAGAGGGAAAAACTGCATTAGACATCTCAGAATTAAAGCCAAACACAGAGACCAGACAACAAAGAAGTTCATTAGGGGAATGCTACGCAATCCTCATCAAGTTCCGTCGTCAACAAGATGAATTGTCTCTTAGATGGAACGTTGGGAATTATCTTATATGTCGTTACAAGGCGAACATGACAAACGACAAGCGATATGTGCTACTAATAGTTGCTGTGCTGATCATTGCAATGCTGGCCACTTATCATGCCTCTCTAAACACACCTTTAGGCAGTGCTAGGCAAGGCAAGAACGATGCAACGACAAGCATCGGCGACGGTGACGTTACATTTGCGAGAATTTTAGGTGCTTCGTAAACTGTGAAAATGATTATTGTAGAGATGTATAATAATGAGAATAAACATATTTTATTTTCATATAACATAATGTTTTTGTTTCAAAATAGGGGTGAATTATTGACTAGCTGATAGCTTCCTATTAGTTACTTTGCCTCAGCAATAGGCAAAATATTGCCTTTGTTTTCCAACTATAACAACACATGCCTCTATTTAATATGATATTGTCTATTCTGGACCTCGTACCTACACGGTTTAATTCTTTGGCTCAACCCAAAACGTTTCATACTATTAAGAGGTGGTCTCTTTACTTATGAACCATCCCATATATCAATTCCCAAGTGATGTTGGACTGCACAGCTTACAATTTTTCTTATAAGGACTGATAACTGTCACAATCACCCCTCCTTTTTAGGGCCCAATGTCCTCGTTGGCCATACTTTTGATTGGGTATATGCTATAATACCATTTATAACGACTCATGCCTCACTTTAGTATGATATTGTTAGCTTTAGATCTCGTTCCCGCACGATTTTACTCTTGAACTCTACCCCAAATAGTCTCATACCATTAAGATATGGTCTATTTACCTATGAACCATCATATATATCTATTTTCAAACAATGTGAGACTGCACAACTTATCATTTTTCTTGTACGGACTAATGACTATCACATCAACGCAATACCATTACCTACTTTATCATAAGGAAAACTAAAAGAAATCTTTTAGCTTAGCTTTCTTTATAAAGTGCTCAAAATTAAACAACGTAGTAATGTTTTTTCTTTAGAATTATTTTTGATATTGTTTTGGTCGGCAGTTCAAATTCTTCCATTTTAAACACTAAAAAAATCTGAGGAAAATTGTTTATTTTCTTAATTTACAACGTTATTAAAATAAAGGTAAAATAAGGAAGAGATCGAGTTAATAGATTAATAGGATTGGAATTAAAAATCAAGTGCTTGATATAGAAGTAAAACAAAGTAACTTTTCAAACAAACAAAAAAATCCTAAGGTTTGCCAACTTGAAGGACCTAATTTGACATATTTTCAAGCACTAAACTAATAGTATATACAAAATCAAAACAAGTTGCTCGGTATCGATTGATAACACATTACTTAGTTTCTTATTTTCTCATATATAAATTTAAGATTGCCAATACCAAATTTTATATTATTCAAATTACACAGCATGACATGTTCTTAAGAGAGTTTTAAAATGCGTTTGTTATTCCTCTTCTAATTGTCTATATATGTATATATGATTCAATAATAGAAATTATGACGCTCTAAATTCCATTACATTGTCTCTGTCCCTCTAGTTTTAAAAACTGTGTTATCATTACAAAATTAAAATCCTCACTATGTGTAAAAAATGGCTTGTGTTTTGGCTTTATATGCTCTAACTTATTGAAATTGTTAACCAAAAAAAAAAATTTTTTGTCTTCATGCAATTCTGTCCAAATTTTGAACGGAATAGGACATGTGGGAATTTTTTTTTTTTTTTTATGGTACTCAGTAACACACTATTGATTAAAATTGTAACAATTCATGTTTTTTTGGTATCATATTGTCCGCTTAAGACCCTATACTTGTACAGTTTTGCTTTTGGACTCAACCCTAAAAGACCTCATATTATTAAGAGGTTGTCTCTCTTTTACTTATAAATTATTACATATATACATTCCCAATCGATACGGGACTATACAACTTATTGTTTTTCTTGTAGCGATTAATGACTGTCACAATCACCTCTTCTTTTGGGGCCTTACGTCCTCGTTGGCCACACTTCCAATTGAGTATAGGGGGAGTTTGGCATATACACTCAAACTTAAGGTTTAAACTCAAATTTTTATCTTTTTCTGAAAAAAAAAATTATCTTTTCTGAAAAAAAATTTTGTCTTTTCTAAAAAGTCAACAAAAATTACTATTCAAACTAAAAAATTTCAACTCAACTCAAACACCAAACACCCCCATAGGTTTTAATATCATTTGTAATGACTCGTGCCTTCTTTTAGTATGATATTATCCGCTTTAGATCTCGTCTCTATACGGTTTTGTTCTTAAGCTTAACCTTAAAAGTCCTCATATCATTAGGAGCATAGACTCTTTACAAATGAATCATTACATGTATTAATTTTCAAACGGATTACATAATTTAATTTAATTTTATTTATTTATTTATTTATTTTTTAGAGATTGATGAGTGGTACAATGACTCCTGATTTTTTTTATTTTTTATTTTTTTATTTATTTTGGTAATTAAAACGACCCCCTGACTTGACCGATGCTTATTAGTCTTTATTTGTACCCTTACGTTGTGGACTGTGACGACCAGGAATCTTCATATCGAATGGGGAAAAAGGTGTGAAATGAAAGACCCTTGACAGTTAACAGCTACAAAAGTTTAAGTCTGAAGAGAGGCCGAAATGACTAGATGGCACGTGACTTGGAAAAACGACAAAGTATTGGTTATCTGATTTGTCAAAAGAGGCAACTTCTTTACCCCTTCAGGGAGTGTCTCTTTCTTCGCATTGATTGTTTGACAAATCTTTTATTTTTAGTCAGTAAAAATAAAAAATAAAAAGTTATAATATTTTAATAAGTATTTGAAAATAATATTTTCAAAAGAATTTATAAAGTTAAAATAATTTTAAAATTTTTTAATTAGTAAAAAAAATATTAAAATTAAGTTTATAATAATGTTTAACTTAAATTTTTATATAAGTCTTAAAGTTTATTTATAACAGTTTTTTTTTTAGAGTCATATTTTTAACTTAACAAAGAATTTAACTGACATATCATTCAAATATTTCTAAATTTTAAAAATAAATAATCAAAAGTAATTTTTGAAAAGTTTTACCAATCAGACTCTATATATTAGTCAATTCAATCAATTATTTCTAGACCTTGACTTCTTAGTTGCAATTTCAACAAAAATTACTCCTTGAATCTACTGTTAAGTTGCAACGAAGTTTGCAGGAAACTGTTTGTATTGAGATTCTGCTAGCATATACATATTTGAGCTACTTTTTATAAACTTTTGTGCCTGTACATATATATAGATATAAATGTGTTGCATTTAAAATTGTGGAATTTTCCTGGTTAACTATAAGTTCTTTCATGTCATGACCAATATATAGGTTTCTTGATTACTTCAAACTTGTAAGAAGAAAGCTCTAGTTTGAACACTATTACTAGTTTTCAATCTTTATTTATTTATTTATTTATTTTTGTGTGGCAGATTTTTCAAGTTTTTAATATATATTCCTTGTTATTAATAGATACAACTAATCTATATTCATGTATTCGAATCAATCTTGCAGTGTTAGTAGGATCAAATTAGCATGGATAAGAGGTTGAGTAAGGCTGCTTATGAAGGAGATATCAATGAATTGTACGCTTTACTTAGGGAGACCACAAAACTTCTTGAAGGCTTTGATGACGTATCGTTTGTCGATACCCCGTTACACGTAGCCGCTTCGCGAGGGCAAATCCGTTTCGCCATGGAAATTATGAGGCTGAGGCCATCATTTGCTAGGAAGCTAAACCAAGACGGGTTTAGCCCTTTGCACCTGGCTCTGCAGCACGGGGAGACCCGGATGGTGTTCCGGCTCATAGACGTGGATGGAGACCTCGTTCGAGTACCGGGAAGGGAAGGCATGACACCCTTGCACCATGTAGCTAAAGAAGGAAATTTGAAGCTCTTGCCTGTCTTCTTATCGGCCTGTCCAAAATCCTTGGAAGATGTAACAATCCGCGGTGAGACTGCGTTGCATATCGCTTTGAAACATGACAAATTCGAAGCTTTTGAGATCCTTCTTAGATGGCTTACTGTTGTCTGCTATGAAGAATATCAGTTTGAGAAAAGGATTTTGAACTGGAGAGATGAGGATGGCAACACTGTGCTGCATACTGCAACATCAAGAAATCAACCCCGGGTAATCTTCTAATGTCCTTAAAATTTAATTAGTGCTTTGAATCTTGGCTTCTGAACTAAAAAATTAGGCTTTCTTTTCTTAAACATTTGTAGCATATTGAGACAAGAATATAGCTCTATCCAGATGCTGCCAAGAAAAGTCTTGACAAAAAAAATTAAGTAAATAGATAATTGTTAAATACTTATTTAAAAAATAGCCAATTTTTCATTTTATTTAGGAAAATAGTCATTAATTAGTGATCGAACACAATCAATTAATGAAAATACATACTATCATTAGTCAATATTGATTAACCACGATCAATCAGTATATTGACAGATACACCAGTTTTTTAAAAACAGTCATTTTCTTAGTTTTACAAAAGTTCAGCCATTTATTAAAATACTTCTTTTAAAAATAGTATTTATCTACAAATACCTAAGAATAATGCCTTTTATCACAGCTACCTAGATTATAGTATATTTTCAACCAATCACAAACTTCCATGTCAACATTTGGGGTCCAATGATTATGAAATAGGGTCCAAGCAGGGGTGGATCTATATGGGGTTACGGCCCCCACTTAATTTTTTTCTTTTAATTTTACCCAAAAAAAAATTTTATAGTTTTCTTTTTTTGCCTCAATAAAAATAAAAATCCCCATCCCCACTAAAACTTTACAATTTAATTCTTATATTCTGATGTTACTTATTTCAGTTAAAAAATTTGATGTATTTATCTATACTGAAATATATGCCTGACCACGTCACTGAATCCAGGCAACCTTACATGTCAACCTTGAATTGCTTAATAAATCATCATCACCACTAGGGATAGTGATTAGTGTTCTTCTTATAATAATTTTTGAAATATTCACTGAAATTTTTTCTCTTAGTGCAAAATAAGTGGTCTACTTTTTTATACTTGAAATCTGTTCTACTTATTTCTTAATACAGGTGGTACACTTGTTGCTAAAGTCTAGGGTAGATGTGAATTCAAAGAACTTTGAGGATATGACAGCCCTGGACATCTTAGAGCATCAAAGAATGCTGGATGACAGAGTAATTAGGGCTATGTTACATGGTGTTGGAGCTATGCGAGGAGCTATTCTTCCAAATGATTGCCCCTTCGGGCGTTATTTAAGGTTAGAGAACGGTATAAAAACTAAACTGTTGAAGAATGTCAGCTAATGTGTCATATAAGTTGTCGTTAATTTTTATATAAAAAATTAAAAAAAAAAAAGAAGTTATCATTATATTATTGATAGACGTTGAAAAAACTGTGCATATATTATAATTACTAAAAACATGAAAGTATGCTAATGTGATCTCTTAGAACGGATCAGAGGTTGAAGAAGGCAGCTCAAAAGGGAGATCTCGACGCCTTGTATGAAGTAATACAAGAGGATCCGAGCATCTTAGATCGCATCGATGAAATAGCGTTTATTGATAATCCTATGCACATAGCTGCATCAGCAGGACATGCACATTTTGCCATGGAGATAATGACATTAAAGCCAACATTTTCGATGAAGCAAAACCAACATGGCCTCAGCCCGATGCACCTTGCTTTACAAAATGGTAACAACCGGACGGTGCTTCATCTCTTATCTGCGGATAGAAATCTTGTCCGTGTCAAAGGCAGGGAGGCCAAGACTCCGTTGCATTGTGTAGCGGAAGCGGGATGTGTGGATCTCCTGGCTGAATTTCTTGCTACTTGTCCAGAGTCGATATGTGATTTAACGATTCGAAACGAAACAGCCATCCACGTTGCAGCAAAGAATGACCAGTTGGGAGCTGTTGAAGTCTTGTTGGGATGGCTTCAACATGTTGATATGGATGTGGTTCTACAGTGGACCGATGATGAAGGAAACACCGCGTTGCATATTGCCGTATACCGAAATCAATTCCAGGCAAGTTATTACTCTCTCAATTTCCTTATGATCAAGGATAATTATGTTAGTTAATTTTCCTTAAATTGTCTAAAACCAGAGAAAATATGCATAGTTTTTTTCCGTGTAGGAAATTCGGTGAGCACTCTTTGCTTTTGATCAATGCAGGTGGTCCAGTGGTTAATGAATAGGATTGACATAAACACCACGAATTTCGAGGGTCTAACTGCTCTTGATATCTCCGAGCTTAAAGGGCCGGCGTGTGACGCAAACATATGGGATTTGCTACACCGAAATGGAGCTTTAGGAGCTTCCTCCCTTCCTAGAGGTACCACCCTCGCAGAGTTCTTAATAACAAAGATGTCGGTGCTCGAAACATGGATAACATCAAGCTACCTCAGAAAATGTTGCATGTCGAATGAAAACCGAAACGCCTTGCTAGTTGTAGCGGTGCTGATTGCAACAGCTACATTCCAAGCTGTGCTAAGCCCGCCCGGCGGAAATAGGCAAGGTTTCGGTCTCACCACCAATCCCAATATGACAGATTCTACTAGTGAATTAAATCAACCATCACTCTTTGCCTTTAATTACATGGCACCGTGGATATGCTTCTTGGCCGTCAACACCGTGGCCTTCCTCACTTCAGTTTCGGAGATCTGGTTTCACCTCCCGAAAGGACTTTATTTCTCACTTAAGTTGGTTATACCTCTTTTGATATGTTATATGCTTTCGTTGAGCCTCACGATGACCGCCTCACGTGTGTTGCCGTTCTTCTTTCTTTTGTTGCTTCTATCACAGTGGAAAGCAGTGGCGAGGCTCGTCTTTTTTAAGACGTCGTTGGAACTTAATCTTCACTTGTTGAAACATTGCCCCAACTTGTACAAAGAATTGAAGCATGAAGTCTGAAACCATTGTATATACCGCGAAACATATCGAACTGTTGCAGTGAACTGTCCATGAAAGGTGTATTTATACCGAAGAAGATAAAGATGTTTGCCGATGCCTCAAAAGAGTCTTTGGCTTGTAAAGTTAACTTGTTTCAAGCTCTACTAAAGGCCGTGTTCAAATAAACTAGAAACATAGAACAAAAAACAATTATAAAAAATAAAATAAAAATAGAAGTTGCAACAATTGTTTATGCATTTTTATGAACTAATTCTCATAAATCGTGCTAAACGTCACGAAAAAAGCTTCCGTTTTGGGACTTGAATAGATTTTCAACAAACTGAGAGAAATTCAGCTAGAAGATCGATTTTGCCATATTCGATATCTCACGATTTCCAAGCGAAACAAAGATGTCCTAGACATGCAGCTATAGGTAACGGACTATCGATAAAAGGTAACTCATCTATACTTCCTTCCCCGATGAATGCAAGGCGGCGTCGACATCCCCTGCTCGGGGGAGCTACCTCGAACTTCTGGTCCATTTTAGAGAGATAAATATGAACTCAAAAACTACCAATGACTACATAAAAAAGGCTCTTGATCTTGTTTTTACTTCCTTGTCTTGTTTGTCAAGTAAATTTTAGTCCGTACTTGCACTAAATTATTGTGCAAGACTGTAATACATCCTATTTCTTTTTTTTTTTTTTTTTTTTAAAGTATTGCAGCCCAAAACACAGCTACTAAATGATGAAAAGCAACAGATTTAAATTGTTTTTTTATTATTATTATTATTAATTTTTCTGAAGCTTAGAATTTGCATTTTTCATCTGATTGTTCAGCAATATTCCTACGTTTAACAAATATACATTAATGTAGAACAATTCAAACCTTTTTCTTTTTTCTTTTTTAATTTGGAGGTGTAAAATTTGAATTATACACCTTGTGATAAGGTTTATATAAAATTATCACTAGATTATTCTTATAACTATAAATTGATATAAATTTAAAATAATATTAGGAACATCAACTTTAATATCACCTTTTAGAATAATGTTACGAAACATCAACGATATTTAACATCACTTACTAACAAAGGGTGGATCTCATAACATAGAACTTATCAATGGAATCTATTTCTCTATTAACGTGATGTTTAGCATCACTAATATTTTCCAATATTTTTCAACATTTTATACCTAAAATGTGATGTGACATTTCATGTGATTTGTATTTTAATTTGTCAATAATTTTGTAGTCATTTATTTTTGTTTCTCTCTCTTGTTTCGTTTCTCTCACCTACCTTTTTATTGTTTTTTACCCCTCTCTCCTCTCTTCTTTGTTTTCACGCTTCCTCTGTGGTGGCCTTTCCAGCTTATACAAAATCTGATGCATTCAACAACAAAAAAAAAAAAAAAGTCTCTACATGGTGATGCTTGATAGTTCTTGTTTGGTGGATTCCAACAATTAAAATAATCTGATAGTTTTTAATTTGTTGTGTTTGATACATTTGACAATTAATCAGTTTCTAGTCCTTTAGCATTTAT
The DNA here is from genome assembly GCA_009761775.1 of Ficus carica. NCBI lineage: Eukaryota > Viridiplantae > Streptophyta > Magnoliopsida > Rosales > Moraceae > Ficus > Ficus carica. Next base: position 13,547,960 of record CM019750.1, on the reverse strand, counting down.
ATCACATTTGATGATCCTTCTTTCCTTGATCATGTGAAACTATTTGAGAATTTCCCATGAGCATATGCCATCACCAGATTTAGTCTTAAAATCGGAATTTAGTCTTAAAATCCTCTGCGATTTCCCTCTCAAGCCTCTGGAATGGAAGCTTCCGGATCAAAACCACCGTAACCAGCCCCAAATGGTGAGGCTTCTTCACTCCTCCGGTCGCCTGAACGGACTTTCTCAGTGCCTTTCCTCCGGTGGACTTTCTTGCCGTCTGCTTTGCTGGTTTATTTTAGAAGAAGATTTGCTGGGGCTTTTTTTTAGTTGGAATTTTTTTTTTTTTTTTTTTTTTTTGTTCCCCCTTTGAATGTATCAGATTTTTGTGGAAGCTGGAAAGGCGTCAATGGAGGAGGCGTGAAGACAGAGAAGAGAGGAGAGAGACAAAAAAAAAAGAAAGGTGAGAGAAACGAGATAAGAGAGAGAAATAAAAGTAAAAGGTTACAAATTAAAAGGAAATGTCAAATCTGAAGTAATCTTGTTCAATGGATTGATAATTGTTGTTTGATCTAATTTTGTTGACAAAGTGATGTATTGAATTCGTTATACATAAGGTGAATATAAACCATCGTAGTTATCATATGTAAGTCACCATAAATTTTGTTGTATGAATTACTTAGTCAATTAAATAGGTTTTCTGATTCTATTATGAAAAAATAGGTTTTCTGATCTATTATGAATTGATTATCTAGTAAGTTGATGCTTGCAAAGGTTTCTGTCGTTTTTCAAGCCCAAAAAAAAAAAAAAAAATTCTGCCGTTTCCTAGTTGTTGTAGTTTTTCAGTCATTTCAATATTTTCTTGTTATGGTGCCTACGAGTTTTGTCGCTTTTAATTTGTTTGTTCCGTGTTATGCTACTTATTGTCGTTTCCGAGGTCATTGTGGGGTCATGTGCTTGTCTTTTTAATTTATTGTCGTTTGTAATTTTTGTTGTCGTTTTTAATTGTATTGTTCTCCATTTATATCTTCTCGTTTTTCAAGTTTTTCTCCATTTGGCTGTTGCCGTTTATTCTTCTTTTGTCGTTTAACTTAAGACGTTTTTGAATTTTACTATAATTTTCCTCTTCTTGTCGTTTCCCAGTGGTTCTTTTTGTTTCTTGTCGTCTTCAAGTTGTGGTCGTTCAAGTATCACTTTTGTCGTTTTTAGTTGTTATTGTCGTCTTCCTTCTATTATCTTTCTTCCTGCTATCAACATTTTTGTGCTTTTAACATATCCTCGTTGGTGTCGTATTAATATATTAATGTCGTCTCCTTCTCTTCATTTTGTTGCTTTCATGTTATTTCTTGTAATTTTTATTTATATTTTTATTGTTTTCCTTCGAGGGTCTTTTTCATGCTAGAGCTAGAAGTGGAAGAAGTACGTTAAATTTCACATTCTGCAGATCCAAATGAATGGGGATAAACCCCTCTTCGTTTAGCTTCTTTCCGTAAGGTAGCTTTAACATCTAAAGTCCTATTCCTTTTCCACCTCCCACTTCTTGTGTCGGAAATAATCTTGTGTCGGCCTTGAATGATTTGGATGCATTAGAAGGCCAACCTCAAGTACTTGACACCAATATCAGATCAGAAGAAAGGGACTTATCACATATTGTTTCATCATCACCTCCCACTTTCAAGAACACAAACCTCGCGTGTAAATTGTGGTTGAAAATAAGGTTTAGGTCGGAACGTGGTGTGATAAATCTTGGCCGTGATAGAAATAATTTGTCGATAAAATCACGTAATATGTCGCTAGTAGTTGCTGTTCTAATTGCGACTGTCGCATATCAAGGCGACTTGAGCCCTCCTGGAGGTTTATGGCAAGGCAACAACAACAACAACAACTCCACTACAAATGACACTGCTATTACTCCTAACGGAAAAGTTTCATCGCACCATCCGGGGACCGTCGTTTTGAAAGATAGTTATTTCCTCATCTTCATGACCTTGAACAGCTTGGCCCTTGTCCTTACCACACATGGAATTAATTTTCTCCTTGAACCGGAGACGGAAAATGTAGGGCTGTTTTCCAGTCGGAATCCGTTGGGGTGGATTTTCTTTGTTTGCTACTTAATAGCCTTTGCTAACATTCTCACTGCGTATGGAATTCTTCACCCTTATAGGAACAATGGCAATAGCCTTTTTCTTCATACCTATCATTTATATTAGAATCAAGCGAAACTTGGAATGACGAACTGAAAATTGGATGACGCTTGGCTAAGGTTATCCATAGATCAACAATAGTTTTATAATATTAATGGAACATAATGGTTTTCATAACGATAATTTACGTTTATCTTTATTATGATTTGTAATTTAATTGTGTGATATCTTAAGTTATTATCATTACCGTTCACCACACTTTAAAGTAAATTATTAGATTGTGGTTATCACCTATTTTGTATTTATATATTCACATTAAAATTTAGAGAAACTGTGGTGGATAGCCTTTTAAAGCCATACTTTTAAGTAAATGTTTATTTTTTTTCACATTAAGAAAAAAATGTCTTTTTCCTAAAAAATTGACTTTGAGTTATCGGGGATTGATTTCTAGTAGATTATTATTTAATCTTGATAAATTATTAACTAGTTAACTAGTGATCTACCAACATACGTAATTTATCAATTTCCAATAATGTATATTATTGACACTTGAACTTTTAAGAACAGAACATTTTCTTAATTTACTTAGAATAGTAATATGCTTTAAAGAAAAATACGAGCGCCTTTTTATACGGCATTGCCGTTGGTGCAGTGCGTATGTGGCATGTAGGCTTGTCAGCAAAAGTGACAGTATGTGAACAAGTGTCAAGGGCTAGGGATATTGAACAAAAAAAAAAAAAAATTGTAAGAGGAAAAAACCTTAATTTAAGTTTTGATCAACAGGTGTGATGGTAATTTCGTCAAATCCCTCACATTGACAAAAGTTGCACCAAAAAGAAGTTGGAAATGGAAGGACAGTGGCTTGTAGCACTTTTCACCACCTTTCTGGTTCAAAAAAGTACCATATTTCCACCTCCTTCACCCTTTGTCGAGTTTGAAATTGTAAGCTATTAACTGGTGATTACATCATCATAATATCTAAATAAAGATGAAATCTTTGAGATGTTTCAACAATTTGTTCTCGCTTTCAAAGTCAAACCCTTCGAATTCTTCGCCGACGAAGAAGCCGCCGCCGACGGCTTCTCTCTCATCGGCTCGGCATAAGAAGTCATCATCCACCAGAAAGTCGTCATCATCAAAGCATGATTTGTTTGGAAGCTCATGTTGAGGAGAACCAGGGCAAGCTTCAAACGCTCGGAACCTTCTCAAACTGGCTACAAGAAGAGTTGGATCAGAAGGACAACGAAGTTGTAAGCTGAGGAAATCATAGCCTATGCGTACAGCTCTGTCAGTTGATTTTTAGGCTACCTCTCAACGTCATCAGCAACCCACCACACTCTGTTCTTCATCAAACGGCCATCATTGCGCTGCCATTCCCCAAAAATATATATATGCTTTTAAAAATTTTATTTTTTCCCTCTCTTTTTCCCTTGTCTTTCCTTTATTTGCCCTCATCTCTCTCTTTCTTTCTCGCAAGCTCTCTCTTTCTCTTCCCTCATCTGCATACCCTCACCAGAAGTAGCAGCGCCGGAATAGTTACCATCCAATGGCGTTACGCCCTCACGCCATCGTAGTTGCAACGAAGGCAGATATCCCATTGCAGTAGTGAAATTTCCCTCGTAGATGCGATCCTGTGCGGAGGTCGTTGGTGCAATTCAGAGGAGATCTCTAAATATCTCTCTTCGTTGCCGGTCTCGCCCTCACCGTCTACGAGCTCTCCGTGCATGCCTCTGTTGATCTCGCCTTCGCCAACTAAGAGCTCTCATATATCCACACATGAAACTAGAAGCTCGTGAAGGAATCGATGCTAGTTCGTCACCGGCGAGCTGATCTGAAGCTGCAAAAATCTGTGACCGCCGGCGCATCCCGATTCATTCCACTACCAGAAGTAAATGTTTTCCTTTGAGCCTCGATGCCACTGCCCTCGCCGGAGATGCGGCCAGCCCAAGCCTTGCGTTGTCGCAGTGGCTGCTCACCTTCGTGCGGGGTGGCCGCCTCCACGTGATCTCCAGATCTCCCCTCTAACGTTCGAGATCTGGTCCCAGCCCTTTACTTTTGATTATGTGTGTGTGTGTGTGTATTTTTCTTTTTGGATTTTTTTTTCTTTCTTTTGGTTTATGTTTGTGGTGTTCGCCGGCGTTTGTGATATTTTTTCAATAATTGGTGATAAAATCCAGAAAGTCATATAGATTTAGCGGTTATCTGTTAGTAACCATTCGGTATATATCCTACCAGCAAAGGTTGTTACGGCCATAACCAGCTGGTATCCTACTACTAGAAATGGTTACCAACTGGTAAGTATCTTGTCGACGAAAATTACCAAGCGGTAACTAGCCTCGAGCTAGTGAAGATTGGGTTGGTAACCAACCGGCGTTGGTGGTTACCGGTCAATATCACGATTGATACCAAACGGTAACCAACCGATGACCATACCAGCCAGTATAGAGTATCATCGTGCATACCGATTGATAAGTTAAAAGTATAATTGGTATTCTACAATAAATAATAAATATTATGTGATGACATGTATGGCATTCTTTTTTATAGGTCTTCTTCTTTTTTTTTTTTTTTTATAGTAAAACTCAATCCAAGGTATGAATCTATGACATTTTCATAACAGCCTAATATATTGACGATGTATGACAAATTCACAATCTAATAACTTTTACCTCACTTTCTTTTTGTTTGTCAAGTTAAATATAATTTCTACCCAATAATATTACTTTTCTGAATTTTTAAATTTGTCAGATACTTACTTTTAAAATTTTCAATTTCAGTAGTAGTTCACTAAAATTTTTTAAGGAATACGCGTAAGTTTAAAAGATTAACTCTTGAGAGATTAGATCTAACCACATTAAAAATTAGGGTTTCACATCTTAAAAGATTAATCTTATAAACACTTAAGTTATTTAATTCCTACATTAAAGTTCAATGTGAAGTACAAAACTCAACATTTTAATTACCTATTAGCCAGTTTAAGGTATAATTGAAAAACCAATGTCCTTTGTGTTTGTTCTAAAGTAATAGTATTAACTATCATGCCATTTTTCAATTTCAAATAACACATTTTCCAAGTTCTCAAAGAAAGAAAAAAAAAAAAAAAAAAAGACAAAACAAACAAACAACAATAAAAACTTTTTGAGAGATAAGTATAAACGACAAGTTTCTTGCACAATGACTGGATATGTTTTACCATTTTTCATAATTATTTCATAAATGGCTCCCTAACAATACACTATATCTTATATTAATCCCTGACCTTTGATTTTATACATCGTACTTTCCTGAACCTTCCTATTGTCAAGCCAATGATCCATTCGTCAATATTGATCTGTAAAAATAAAAAAATAAAAAAAAGATATAAATTGAACACAAACTAATTATATAAACTTTTTTTATAAGTAAAATCGTAATAAACAATTTTTTTGGGGAAATTATACCTCTATCATAAATATTGTAAATTATACTTTTATTAAAGATATATATATCGTTATTAGAGATACTTTGGATATAGTTTTCTTACCAAAAACATTTAATTATGATTTTAGTTTTAACTAAAATTCACGTGATCTGAACTTGTTCAATTTCAATTTAATTTTTGACAAAATAACCAAAATAAGAACTATTTGTATAACAGTAAAAAAGTTTAAGATAATGTAACGTGTAAAATTAAAGTCAGAAATTAATATGAAACTACGTGTATAATTCATGCACATGAAAGCAAATATGGTTTTTCGGCTCTGAAACAAATGATGACATGGTTTTAGTTTTTACTTAATATTTAGGCTGAAAACCACAAACTATATGCTGTTCATTGGCTTAAAGCTTCAACGACAAAGGACGTCTCTATATAAGGGGAAGTTCAGAGATACGATTCTCACTCGAAAGTGTGAAACCAGAAGGCAGAAAGAACACGTGATGTTTGCCTGGCGAAAAGTAACGACATAGTAGAAAACGACTTGTAGTTTTCCTATGACTTTTATGCTTGTCCAGTTGTCCAAAAAAAATTAAGGGTCTCGGTTCAGTCAGTTTTCGCTCAAACTTACCTATTGAAACCAAAGTGTCTGTTTTGAAAAAAAAAACAAAACAAAAACAAAAAACACACAACCGCACCAATTTGTTCGGTTTCAATCGATTAAACCGTCGGTTTTTATAAAATTTTAACTCATTTTCTTAAGTTTTACTATATATATTGTTTTTTAGAAAATTACCAAAATAGCCATCTTTATTGATTCATGGAAAATTTTGCCTCTCTCTGATATCTATCTCTTTGGAAATAACAAAAATAATATAATAACTTTGCTCAGTTTATGTGGTTAATTTTTCAATCTCTTGATGTAATTTTGTTGATATAGCTAAACTTTGCCTTTAATGGAATTAAAAGAATTCTTACAGAATATAAAAAAATATATATTCTATCAGACAGTATAAAAATAAAAAAAACACTATTTGGCACAATATCCAAAAGATGTTTTGATAATCAACGACGAACGACAACTGCAGCAGGATATGTAGCAGGATACGTCTATTATTTATGTTGAAAATAAAAATTTTACTAGAATATTTGATGATATAGCTACTATCCGAGCCAAACGTTCATGGTGGAAAAAAAAAACAAAACAAAAAATGTTTAAAGTATTCGGGTAACCAATGCCAGCAACTAAAACAACTAAATCCAGATACGTTGGGTGGCCGGAAACAAAAACCACTACTGTTGATTGTCACGTTAAGAACTTTCAAGACATTTGTGACATTTTCTCTATTTTTTAATAAGTATGTACACCAATTCAATATATATATATATATATAGTAAGCCCAAAACTCAAAAGCCAATTTAAAAGGTCGGCTTGTAATTTTCTGATGCAACTCATAACCTTATATAAGACACAATGAGGGGAAGGTGCTGGAACGCTTCCAATGTGGGATTTTGATGGTTTTTAGTCTTTTTGGGGACATACTTGGACATAATATATTTTTGTGACTACAGAAATATGAACAAAAGAAAGCATGGATAAACAATATGAACAAAACTTAAGGAGTCCTTGCTAAACAAGAATTTCTTTTATAAATAAAGAGTCTCGATCGCTTCGGTTTAAACAAAATCTAACAAACATGAAACAAAAACCAACCGCAATCTGGTCTGTTGGGTTTGTTTAGTTAGCCTTGTGAGTTATTTTGAGGTTGGTCGGTTAATTTCACAAGTGAATCAATCTTTTTGTCGATTAATTTGGTCAGGTCGATTATTGTGTACATCCCTGGATTATTGAGATATATTTTAAAATTGTGTTTCTAGTGAGTTAGTTTGAGCATCATAATTTTTATCTGGGAAGTTATTTCATCTAAGATATTTTATAGGTACTTTTGAAAATTATGGTAAGTAATTATGGTAAGTTTTCTTAAAGTTAATTAATTATAATATATTTTTATAGGTAAATTCTTGAATTTTTAGTAAATAACATATATACAAATAAATAATAATAGACTCTCACGACATCGCCAGCACCAATAGAGAGAGAAGAGAGAGAGGGAAGTTAATAAATAATCTCAGTATTTTTGTGTATAATCAATATGAATATTTATTCCTAGTCTTTGAAAATTATGCTATAATATTAAATTAAAGTATTCGAATATGCTATTTGGCTCTCTCTCTTTTTATCTCTCCTAAGTTAGAGAAATTATTAAAGGAATTTTTATCGCCTAGAAAAAATAATCATTTTACAAACAAAATTTTAGATGATTTTCATTTTATTTTCTTCTTTTCATAGTGAACATCATGAGAGAAAGTATCTCTTCCACTTTTTCCATTTTCCTTGCTTAGGTAACCTATCACTCATTCATTCTTATTTTCCTTTTTAATTATTATTTATTTTTTGGTATATCTTATTCCCTCCTTTTTTTTTTTTTTTTTTTTTTTGGGCTTGTTAAAAATCTTATTCCCTCTTATTATATAAATACACTAAAGGAATGCTCATTTTTCACTTTTTTTTTTTTTTTTTACAGTGATGAATAGTGATTTTTTTTTTCTCTCTGATTTCGCTTCATTAGCTACAGTACTGCACAGTCTCGTACAGTAAACTTGCTACAGTGAATGAACAGTAAAATGTACAATATTTTTACCTTTTTCTACAGCGTAATGACTTTTTTACCTTTCATCACTAACTATTTTTTCCTCCGCTACAGTATTATGCCCGTTTTACCCTTTATTTCTTTTTTTTTGGTCAATTGACAATTTTGCCATTGGCTTTTAGTTACTTTTACTATTTGATACAGTGTTGGGACAACTTTATCCTTCTAAAATTATTAATGGACGATTTTACCCTTTGTTTGTAGTTGCTTTTTTTCCTTTGCTACAGTGTTATTCCGGTTTTACCCCTTTTTTTAATTGCTTTTCTTTTCCTACATTGTGTTGTCAGTTTTATCCATATTTAGAGTTTGTTTTTTTTCCTTAATATTGTTTTTGCCATTTTTTTTTTACGCTAAATTTTAGACATTAGATTCTGATCTATTGACATATTGTGTTTTTGCTCACTATGCCTTTTTTTAATTTTTAAACGATTTTTTACTTTAAATTTTTTATCTTTATTTTGGATTTTTTTCTGGTTTTTTTTTTTTTTTTTTTTTTTTTTTTTTTGTTCTATTTTTTAAAGACCTTTTTTTTTTTTTTTTTAAGGATTCTGCATGCATTTTTTTGTGTCTTTTTTGTTTGATTTGTTTATATTTAAAAAATCTTTTTTTTTAACGTTTTTGCATGTATATAACCTGATAAAAAAATTTTTTTTTTTTTTTTGTTTTTTTGGTTTTTTTTTTAAACAGTAAAAAAAGGAGAAATGTGATATATATTTTTTTTTGTTAGGGTTAGTTTTTTTCCGGTTCTTTTGAATCTAAAGATTTTGTTTTTTTTTTTTTTTGTCTTTAAATGAGAATAACTACAAAATTTTTTTTTATTTTTTTGCTTTTGTTTTCGTTTTTATTATTATTAGTACTATTGACATTTTGATTTTGCATCTTCACTATTATGAGAGATTTTTGGAAGAATTATACTTATTATAATTATAATATTTATCTTAACTAACTGCTTTTATTATATAATACTCAGTTATTTTATTTTTTTTTCTTCCTTCCCCGTGCAACGCACGGATATTAAACTCGTTCCTACTAAACATACCCTTAAATTGATATTTTAATTTTTTCATGCACAGTTTAGAGAAGCTTATCACAACTTTTGTAAAGGGTCCTCCATGATCCAACCCCAAATGCATTTGTTTTAAATTAATTAAAAAATCGCAAGGCATAATCTAAAAAATGATCATTCTTAAAATGGAATAATAAAAAACAAACAAAACTTTGCTAGAGTATAATTAAAGGCATTCTAGACTTTGAGAAGAAGAACAAATGGATTTTTTAAGGGGAAAAATCACACTAATCTGCATGGCTGATTAACGGAGTTTTATTATTAAAGTCCAACAAAAATAAAGTTAAGTTCAAGAAATGCACTTCTCCAAAAACCAAGTGATGATAATTCAATCATTTAAATACTTATATATTTCCTTACACCCAAAAAAAAAAAATCTCCTGACAACTGATTTCTAAAAATGTTCCAAATCGATGTAATTCCTGTTACTATTAAGGGCCAAACAGTTTTAAAATATATATATATATATATATATATATATATATCTCAGACAAAGTTGATACAAATTTGACTCATCACCGTTTTCTTGCGTTTTCGTATAGAAAGGTGACAATGGTAGAAAAATCAAGGGAAGGGACGTGGTCGTTACAATGCGAGGATCATATTCCAACTCTCGAAAATAAGTTTTAGTTGAGACATGTTTTTCCTACACTCTTGAATCATATAAATAAGTATAAACAACAAGACAGGAAGATTATAAGAATTGGAGAAGAAATCAAAGGAGTTCCCTTGCAAGCCTCACTGGCTTCTCCATTACAAATGCTACATCACCATTTGGTGTAGTCAGTAGATGATGATCCGGCTGCTCATCACTCTCCGCTGTGCCTGACGACGCAAGAGATGCTGACCCATCTTTATCGTCATCTGCATTTGCATTCACACATTTGGCAATTATTCCTCGGTTAAAAAAAATACGGGTTTTTGGCGCTCTTGTCCCTGATTTTTAGTGACTTGGCACGTTGCTTGCTAAACTTTAATATGTTCAAATCACGATCCGAATCTGTAAAACGTTGCAAAAGTGCACCAAATCGATTTAGGTTGTTAGAGTTTGAAAAGGGAAGCCTCATACATGACTTGACATGCTTTGTCATCGTCTGAAATTCAAGTCTCTACCCTTCAAATGAGCTCAGGTGACATGCACAAGGGCATTCCCGTCAAAGTTTTAGCAATCATCACTGATTAGAGGCACTCTGCAACACTTGATTGAATTCAGGGATAATTTTCTAAAATTGAAGTTTAAAGGGCAACTTGCCAAATCATGAAAACTTCAGGGGGCCAAAACTCCAAAAACCCAAAATAAAATATAAACAGAACAGAAGAAGAATTTATTTAAAGTAAGAAACTCGTATTGTTAAGTTTAGCATAATCAGCCAAGATTCGGTGTTTTGGTTCTAAAAGATAATAAGACTAAGGACAGACGGAGCATGCACAATATCTATAGTTAAGTAGTTTTACGACATCAATTGAGCATGCTAACTTTCTAGCCAAAAGAAGAAACAAAAGAAATATCACCATCCTTAACCGATTTGAACTTGGAAGAAATCCATGAAGAGGATCAAAGAGAGGCGGCAATTCAGATTCCAGAGTCGTAACTCGTAATGAATGGCAATGGCATAACAAACATTTTGTATCTTGAAATTAGAAAGGCGACAACAACAGTCAATGATAGTTTTTCAGTCTAGTTGACTGAACTTTTCTCCTCAATAAAACCTTTTATCCAAAAAGAATTCAGGTTCGGGTAGAGACTACAGAACATTGCATGCGTAGTAGAAGCATATGAAGAGACTTTATGAAACCATATACTTTTTTTTTTTAGAAGAAGTTGACTAAGCATAAGAAGTACAATTTTTCTAACAAAAAGGGACAAGGGAAAAACAACTAAAAACATCGTAGGCATAATTTTCTAAGCAAACTTACCTGAGTAAGTTGCATGATCATTAAGATGTCTCACTGCATTAATCTGAATGCTTTCGGGCAGAAGACAATTGCAAAAAGAACCTGAAACTTCAAACAACCATCTATCAGAGAACAAAACATCTGATGTACCCTCGGAAACCCCTTAAGAGTCATCCCTAATGTGCATCAGCCATATAGCATTTTGTAAAAACCTAAAAAAGCAGTAACAGATATTCCTACAATACAGAATTATAGGACCAATCAATAATGAAGAAAGGTTCACCCCAAACAAATATCCTATATTTAAAGATGAATCTGTATTTAGGCAACAAAATTGTGCCAAAATATGACTTCTGCTGCTTGGAAGTGATCTTCAGAACTCATGAAAACTTATAAGGTAATAAAAATGTTGTAGTAAAGGTTCCTCTATCTTACCTACTCGGGCTAGGCGATTGACCCATCCAGGAATAGGCTTCCCGGTAAGCCGCATGCAAACTTCGTTTGTAAAATGGTTGCAATTTTTGGCAATCAAATGATAAGTGTCACCATGATATTTTCCGGAAAGGTGCTCCATAAATGATCGAAATTCTGCAGGAGACAAATCAATGCTGCCCAACAACACTGATCGTCTGAAGATGAATCCAGGACAACTTCTGGGTTCCACCTCAAACACCCCACTAGACGAGTATTCATGGGCTCCATAGCCATATTCCATTCCATGCGCTGTTTGTCAAAGTAGATAAAATTGTGTTATGTGTATTAAAAAACTAACTAAATAAAAATAAGTCAAGGGGGGAGGCACGTTCCAACCATTCAACTACAAAAGTAAGGGCAAAAAAACCAATAGCAAAGGGTCAACAGAAGCTGATGGTAATGATGAAATTCAGGGATCAAGCATTCAAGCATAATATGCACGTCTATTATGACAATACATGTCTACTTCAAGGAGTAGATTAGCTGCCTACCTACATTCCTAATCAACTATTTTCTAATAAATCAAGAATAATTGATTGCCTGGTTGATTAGTCACAAAAGGTTGGATATGAAACTTTAATAGTACTAAATGCTTTGAAGCACATATTCTACTTTCTCCTACATGATGAAAAACAGAAGTCAACTTTAAGGTTCAAAACGTCATAAATAGTCATGTATTAATGATACTCTTGTTATCTTCAATGTCTTCTCCACCTTTGGCTAGTCCTAAAGCCCTTGACGTATGAAAATGTGTAGCCAGAAGTTGGTTAAACTAATGGATGATTCTCCCAGTTTGATGAAGCATAAGTAACCCAAGCGAGCCCCTTACACGGGACAAGAGGTCAAAAACAAAACAGACTAAAGTCCTTGATTTTCATTCTTCAGTTGCTAGGATCATTTAGATACACCACATAGTTTCCTATATCCCCAACTACAATCTATCTTAACATGAAACATGCTTTAAAAATTAAATTCATCCATAGACTTCTTTCTTCAAGAAGATAAAAGTGGTCACTCACGAGACAATCGAACTAGCCATATCAAATAAACAGTAAATGCAAAATCAAAACCGCAAGTCTCCATTAATCATTAGGCGCATCCAAGTCACCATTAACCGTTAACCACCATGATTTAAGTACAAATGTAAAATTTAGAAAGCTTCATTGCAAACTAATGTGGTAAAGATCTGCCATGAGCATGCATTGTTTTACAGCAATGAAATTATTGGGCCAAGCACCACAACCAATATAAACATAAGGAAACTCATATAAAGAATGCCCACCAAATAAACAAGATTGAATAACTCTGCTATCTGCGTACTTTTCGATTAGTTAAAGTCCTATTCCGAACTTGGAAACTTGAAATTCTAATCTTACATCTAGAACTAAAAAGAAAAAACCCAATAACAAGGTAGATCTGCCCATAGTTCTCAACAGCCCATGTTCAGAGAAGCTACGAAAAACACAAACTAATCTCGATTCCTAAAAACCAAAGAAAACATAGCCAAATCAAATCAAACCAACAGGTTATTATCATAAAAATATGTGCTTTACACACCCATGGCCACACATGAATGCACTAAAAGAGGCAAATCTATCCAAAATACACAATTAATCACAATAATATATTTGATATTGAAACACTTATATGCAAATCAATCAACATCTGACGTTCAAAACATAGCGTTTCAAACCAAGCACTCTAATTTCTCCCGCAATTGAGCCAAAAATTTGCAGAATTAAGCAAGAAAACTTTTGATGAGACGAAATCGGCTGTACCTTCGATGCCGGAATGGAAGATCCCGAGGCCGAACCAGTAAAGGTAATTATTTACAGGCGTGAGATCGTAGATGTTGAGGTACAACAGGGCTCGATCCGCCTTGCCGCCATTGCTGGAGCTCGAGCTCGACAGGAACAACCGCATTGTGTCAGATTCCGCCCCAATTCCGTTCCCGGAAATCACAACCCCACCATCGTCGCCGTCGTCTTCCCCGAGCAAAAAGAAGAAAACCCAAAACCCTAGCTCAATCTGAAAACAAAAGGAAATGGAAAAGAACGAATTTTTTCCCCCGTTTGGGAGGTTGGGAAAATTGAAAGTAAGGTGTTTGTCAAAATTCCCCAAAGAAAAACATGAAAAATGAAAGCAAAGGCTTTTTTCGGTTTTGGTTGTTGGGTTGGGTTTGATCGTGTAGATGATGATGGGGAATGGGCTTGACGGCAATCAAGGCTGCTTTTGCTTCTTCTTTTTTGTCCCCCTATTAAAAAGGCAAAGCAACTTTCTTTTTATTTATTTAATTTTTTATTTTTATTTTTTGGTAAAGTATTTAATATTTTTTTGGATTTGGGATTAGAAAGTTATTTGATGAAGAATTTTGGAAATGGGGGAGATTAGATCAGGACAATGGTCCTTGGGTCTTTTTCCCTGTTTTTGACCTTTAGGTCTTTTTATCTTTTATTATCTGTAGATTTGTTTTCTTTTTCAATTGGGGGGGTTAAATTATGGTTTGTGGATTTTGGATTTAGCAAAATGTTCTTTTTTTCTAGTTATCTTTGTTTTGACTGCGAATAATAGCTAACTGTTATCTTTGATACAATTATTTACGAGGGTCAAGCAGTCGGGACTAGTGTATAATTTGCCATGATAAAAAAGAAAAATAGCAGATAAATATTCATGTGTGTCGAACTATTCTAGACTCTAGAGTAAGATTAAGTATGCGTTTGGTGTTAAGATTTGAATTGTAGAATTTAGATTTGAATTAATTATGTGTTTATCGAGGTGTTTGAGTTACTGGAGTTAAAAAGTGTAAAAACTTGAAATATATTTAGGAAAAAAAAATCAATATGAAACTTGTTTCATTCAACTTAAAATTCTATGCAATTTAATAAAAAAAAAATATCTTATTTGAACTTGTCAATACAAATTATAAACTTTTAAAATTTAAGTTACAAAATTATATAAACAATAAAACTGAGAGAAAAAGACAAAAATTTTATAATAATTTTAAAATTTTAATTGTGACGCCAAACATTCCCAATGGCTTTGCTTTGTTGTTATAAATATTTTTTTTGGGGAAAGGATAAGCATCGGTTTTAAGCAATTAATTTACCCTTTCACTGTCGACCCTCACTATTAATGAGTACACTCTCTTGATCTTCCACGTCTCAATGTTTTTTTTTTTTTTTTTTTTTAATGAATAAAATGAGGAGTCGTGCGGTATCCGTCCTGCTCTAGAGCCCTTTCTGCGTGTCAGTCCCAGAGACCGTCAGGGAGTGGACAAGGCGTAACACTAGTCTCACCAAGCCTTCCACTCAGGTCTATTGTCACCTGCTACCAAGCCCAAAACTTCACCAACCAAATTTGGAGCATGAGCCGACAAATGGAGGCTACGGAATTTTGAACCTGAATGAAAGGAATGAGCAAATTTAGGAAAGGCTTCTTGACCACTACTACATCACAACCTCATTGTTTTTTTGTTTTTGTTTTTGTTTTTTGTTTTTTTTTTTTTTTTGTGCCCTTTTTCCTGGTTCAAACACCTTAAGTGCGGGTTAATTAATGGTAATGAACACTAATGATAATTCTCACCATTGTAAGGAGAGAATTGGTACATAATGACAGAACTTCTCTGACAATATTGGTAGCGATGTTAGATGTGTGATATTTCGTCATTAACTCAATACATCTTGGGAAGATCATAGATGATGAACCACCTGACATTGACACATGTCATCAAATAAAATCATGAGAAATACTATTATTATGAAGAGAATATTAGGAAAAAATAGAAATCCCAATGACCGATGACATGCATCAATTAGAATGAATCCTTAGGACCATTTTGATTGATTTCTCTTCTCTCTATTGCTTTCCTAAGAATTGGAGTGCTTTTTACAAGTAAAGTCCAGAACGATAGCAGAAAACAATAAATAATAACAGAATAGGTAGAGGAACGTTGATGTTGTGAAATCCACCTCAACAGTACCGTATAAGATATTATCTAAATTGGAAACATACATTTTATTTTCCATTAGTTATAATTAGAAAATGTCCATTTTTTACGTTAATTTCAATTATGGAATTGATACTCATCATTGATTATATAGATCAAGATGAAAACAACAGGCAATATAAAAAGGAAGTTTTCAAGTTATAGGTGGCCTTGAATCTTAATTATATTGACACTTTGCCTTCAGCTAGGAACCAATGAAAATGGTATGTTTGGTGGGCACCAAGCCAAATAATTATTGTTCCTTGAAAATCTTTGAGGCCCCCTCCTCTTTCTTTTTTTTTTTTTTAATCTTTGAAAAAAAAAAAAAGAATAAATAATGTCTTCATGTCCCCGAATCAACATCACTATAGGAATCTAAAGATATCACCAATAAAATGGAAAAAGGACCTAAACTATGCTTTTGAGACCCTCTTTTCTTTTTCTTTTTTTTCTCTTTTTTTTTTTTTTTTTTTTGGTTATTTTAATCCCATCCAACTGCTGAAAGTATGTTTGTCCAATGAGGCTATGGTTCTAATATAAGTTCATTTACCATCTCGAATTCTAAGCAATCACTTCACGGGAAAGAAAAGATTATCCTCTACTTTTACTGCTGCTTTTTAACGTCATCTAATTTAGATTCAAATTTGAACTTATGCTATAACAACAAACTCATTTCTAATCACATTAACGAAACAAATGAGAGCCATATAACTTGCAAAGGTAATGTCTGTAACGTTTGCCAAAGAAAAGCAATTTGGTCTTGATTTGGAAATGTTTTCACACGATTTCCAATGAAGGTGTTCTGGAAATGCTCTGTAGATGACGTTTGTTTTGCATCAAGTTAGAAAAACAGAAATGAAAACAAAAACAAAAGTAGAATGTACAGAGTTCGTGATTCTGAGAGAAGTTTGGCAAAGAACTCACGTAGAAACAAGTACGAGAAGAGACATATACATAAGACAATTAGAGCGGAATCCGTGCCATAAAAAGGGTAGAAAGAAGACATTTATGAGCATTTTATTGTGAAAGATACTATATACAACAGAGAAATCACTGTAATTACATGTTATGCATATGTTAAGATGGTATGAATACTGCCGGTGTTGGTGAAGAATATATCAGATCTTAATTCGGTCCCAACCAAAGTACACAAGGAAGAGCAACCTGGCATGAAGACTAGACATTGCCAAGAGATCGTTTCATTTATTTTTCGGCGAGTTTCGAGGAGCCTTATTCGCCTACACAGTTGGAATCGTGCGTCTCCATAACATTGTAGTACAAGGTAGAAGGTTTGCCGTCAAATTTTGAGACCAATTGGTGAGAAGACAATCCACAATAACGCTTCCCTAACCGGGCAATGCATATGTCGATTACTTTCTTGAACATGCAGTCTTCTTGGATTAGGGGTTGCTCCACAAATTCAACTAGGGGCATCCACTGCAAAATAGTGTTCGAAAATGTCATCTTCAGAAAGGAATTATGATAAGTAGTAACCATGGAATAGGATCAACCCGGAGAAAAACTTGTTAAAAACTAAAAAACATTTTTGGTTCACCTCCTATTACCTTAATCTTTCAGGAAAATAAATAAACTAACATGGTACTAGAGCATATTGTTTCGAGTTCAAACCCTGTAATTGCAGTCCCTAGTTTGCTTGCCACAATGGATCCAATGTCACGTTTATTTTAACTGTCTACACTTATGGTTTCTTTGATGCATTTTTTTTTTTTTTTTACCAGAGTACCCAATTTTCTCTACTTTCCCATCTTATCTCGAACAATTCAAACAAGTCCTTTACATAATATGCTTCAAGTATAAAGGATTTTGATTCAGAACATATAGCCGAAAGCTACAGATAAAACTAAATATTTTTACCTTGGCTGCTTGAATTTCAAGTTCATCAACTTTTATCTGAGTTGATAGGGGTCTTAGCATGCAAATGAAGAACAAATCTGATTTTTCGAAAGCCACATTGTGAACATGCCTGGAAACAAAGGATGCAAGAATTTATTAGCGAACGGAATGCCGGTTCAGAAGAAAACTCAAGTATTTGTGAGCATTAAAAGTAGTAGTTAACTGGTTTTATGCGCTATACCCGAACTTCATTGAGCTTTAGTTAAGAATGCTGGCCTTGTGAAGAAAAATAAGTGTTGAGCATATTTCAACCATAAAAGGCATCTCTTTTTGAGAGACACAAAATTTCTAGTTCTGACTTCTATGAAGTTTAGCATCAGGGCGAAGATTAAATACGTGCGTTACCGTTACCTGAACGCTATGACTTCTACGAATTCCGTATCAATCTGCAATACAAGTAAACGAAATTCAAATTAGCTGTTGAGATAGATAAACTCTTATGTTCTGTTTTGAAAAACAAAATCTGATTTTCCACAAGGGACAGAACAAAGAAACTTCAATTCTTTCTTACCCCGGTTTCCTCCTTAACTTCTCTCACAGCTCCTGTGAAGATCTCCTCCGACTGAAGCCGAACCAACAATGGATAAAGAATTAGATAAAGACGCAAAGGAAAATTTTGACGGTTTTGAAGAAGAATTAGATAACCTGAGACAACTAAATTGGTCTAAACTCAAATATAAGTACCTCAAGAATAAACCCGGTTGGGATTTTCCAAAGGCCTATGGATGCAGGATCGCAATGCTTCTCTTGTACTACAAGAACCTGCAAGTTAGCCGTAAGTTATTTTACTGTCAATTTCCACGAAAAGGACTCAAGGGTTTAAGATGATCGGTTTTTCCTCTTCCTGAGTTCTTGTTCTGCCTCAAGAATCCTCCGTTTCTCGTAGTTCTATTTCTCTCTAGTGGTTTATATTCTCTATCTTAGTTCTACTTCTCTCTAATGGTTTCATTTCTTCATTCTTTTACTCTGCGTTACAACAAGAAGCAAAGATACCTCATTTTTGTCATTGATGACGAATCCGCCGACCCCAACTTGGTGTGAAGCATTACTAGGAAGCATGGAATGACCTTCGGGAATCCAGTACGTCAACATCACATACCCTCGTTCGGCATGGTGATATTCGAAACCCTCCTGAAACCGAAAGGCTTGTGTCAGAAATTAACCAGGATTTCCAAAATCTGAAAAACTAAGACACCCTTTTATACAAGTCCAAACAGGGCAGTTTTATACTTGAGAAGCACAGATCAAGAAACTTGCCTTTACAGCAATTGGAACAAGCTCGGATTTTTCTACTGGCAACTTAAGCCATACCCCTTGCTTTCCCTACAGTCAAATCAGTTTAGAAGATTATCAAATGTCACAAACACTACAAGTCAAATTAAGGGGGCAAAAAAAAAAAATCAAGTCATAGTTTTGATTAAAGAAAAAGGCAGATTTTGAGTATGTGAAGCCTAATTTCACACGTGTATTTCACTGGTCCGAATTACGTATATCAGGAGAGCCGGTTTTCGGGAATATAAATAGTGATTTCGGGAAGCATGAGGGGTGTGATTTTCTTGTAATCTTCTTTATCATCATAGTGAAAATCTGCTATAGCTCAAAGTGGACTTAGATCTCATATTAAGAATGAAGCATTATAAACTATAACTGCGTACTTACTTGCTCTCGGAAAAAATAAAAAATAAAAATAAAAATTAGAGCGTCTAATTCGTAATAGCATATACTAAGGTTTTACGAACAAGTTTATGGGATGCTTGATTGTGCCTAACCACAAAGTAGGCACTTACAAACAAATAAAAATGCCTCTAACCAAAAAAAATTGGTGGAGAAGTTTACCATCATTTTCCAATGAGAAAGCGAAGAACGGAGAATAAAGGCGAAGGAATTCGGGTTCGACGGTAATTTCTCAGGATCAACGACAACCCCACCATACTCATCATCAATGGCATCAAGTACTATGATTTCTCTAGACCACAGATTCGAGATTGCCCCGTTTGTTCCGTTAATCCGGCGGAAATAGCTCTCTGCTGCAAATTTACCACCCCCAGATGAACTAATCGCCTCTTTCGACTCATAACTACTGTTCGAAATACCCGAATACGAGGCCTTCGGACAAATCCCTGAACCAAAAAAAAAGCCACTACTTAACCTCATCTTTCTTTCACAAGCTCATTTCTAGTCCAATCTAGCATTAAAAATTCGAAAAAGATTACCTTTGCAAGAACAGAATCGAGGAGAGAAATGAACACCAAGCCGGTTCTTTGACAGCCTTTCCGTTCGAGGAACTATCTCAGAGACAGACACAGCTTTCTGATTAAACAATTTGATCTCCATTGTTTGACAACAAATCTAATCCGTTTTATCAAACAACCTCAGACTTGACCACGACTATTAATACCAAAAAAAAAAAAAAACGTTTTCCTATACCTCAGATTATATTAAACTCAGCCAAGACAAAATAAAAAATCATAGATTTCCTTAAGAAAGACAGAGGAAAAAACATGGAAGTAATCGTTCTAGGAATATAATGTTTGTGAAAATAATGACTGTATTTAGAGTTAGACCAAATATCTAATCCAAAAATCCGAGATTTGGGTTAGTGGGGTTTATTGGTTTTTTATTTGTATTTTTTTTAACTTGTGGTGGGAAATATACAATATACAAAGTGAAAATGACAAGCAAGAAAAAAAGAGAACCCAAAAAAAAAAAAAACTTCTAATTCATTTCACAGCTAGAAACTACAAACGGAACATGTTAAAAATGGCCGAAAAATGACAAGCTAAACGGCCATGAACAGTTTGAGGGAGGGTGTTTGGGGGGTATATTACCCTGATGAACAAAGATTTAAGGTTGTCGTTGAACAGGGAAACGACAAAGAAAGTAGGTATCTGAGAAATATTTCTGCATTCGGATTTCGCTCATTGCTAAAATGAAGAAAACGAGGGAGTTTTTAAAAGCTTAAAAAAAAAAAAAAAAGTTTGAGACGAGTTTGAGTGAGGGAGCTGACTCAGTTGGACCGCGTGATGAGGGAGATCGCACTTGAGAAATAAGGGGTTGTTGTCCACGCGCCTTTGAATATGTTGTGTGTGTGTGGGTGATATATATATATATATATATATATGTATGTATGTATGTATATGTATCTCTTGGTGGAAATCAAGCATGTTCCAATTGGAAAAGAGGGTATATGCCATTACTATGTTAGCAAGGAAAAAACAAAAAATAATAATAATAAAAGAAGAATGTGAAAATTCTATATTGGAGTATAAAAGAAAGTTATCCTATGATGTGCATTTTGGTTTCAATGTATTATTTAATGTTTTTTCTTTTTTTTATTTTTTTTCCTGGGTACCATAAAATATAATTTTATGTATTCGACAGTTAATTATATTCAAGTGTCAAGTTTGAAATTTAAAAATTAATAAAAATATAAATCTTTTAAGTAGGATTTCTTTATCATGATCGGTAATGCAGTTAAACTCTTAAACTCTAGTTACAAAATTTATTTAACAAATCTCTAGTTTTTATATTATGATATATGTATTATATGACATATTTGTTTGTCATATAATCTTCAACAAGTTTACGTGGAAAAACACTTCCAAAAAGAAAAAAGAATGTGAAGAACACGTGGATATGACAAGGAAAATGGGAAATGAAAATTGTTGGGATTTGTCAATTTGATAACATTAAAGTATAGAAGGTTTTAATTTCATTGGATGTTTGGCCAACTTTTAGCTTCTAACAAGACATGAGTTGCTTTAGTTTCCCAAATCAATCATTATTGCTTTCAACATATTATTGATTATATTGAATAAAACAAATATTTATCTTATTATAGCGGATTTAGTCTTTGATGTTGTCATGAATTTAATAAAATGATTACTAAATACTCCAACTCATCCAAATTGTTTGATAGTCTAGAAAATGGATAAGAAAAATTGATATTTCCAAAATAAATTTGATGCACTTAATTATAAAAATGTTTAAACTTGATATGATATTTGGCCAACTTCTAGCTTCTAACAAGGCATGAGATCAAACATTAATGAAAGAGGCAAATAGTAATGATCAATAATTGCTTGAGTTTCCAAAAACAATTGTTGCTTCCTATTTATTATTGATTATGTTGAGGAAAAAAATATTGATCTAGTATAGCCAATTGAATTTTTGATGTTATCCTCAATTTAATAGTAGCTAAATATTCATCCAAATTGTTTGATAGTTTAGAAAATGGATTGGAGCAAATGGATTTTATTATTTCCTTCCAAAACAAATTGACTTTATTTTATTTAAATATATATATAAATATATATATAATTGATTGGTTTGTTCATTTCTGAAATGACATTATTGAAATTTTATTATTATTTGTTTCCTTTCCCCGAATTTTCGTTTGCTATATGATTGAAAAACCTTGACCTATGTTCGTTTTTGAAGTGTATATTTTTTTCACGATTTAGCTTAGGTAAAAAATTATACTCAAGAACATGTTTATTTAAGAATAAAATATGTATGAATTTACTTAAACATAATATATAGCATATTTAAGTAAATATATCATTTATATATTTAATTTATATATATACTTTTCTTTTTTTTGGGGGGGAGGGGAGGGGAGGTTGGGGATGATTTTCCATTTTCCATTTTCCCCTTTTTTTTGACCTTGGTTGTCACATAATTATTTTTTAATTTGTTATTTTTGAAAACAATATGTTACACTACCAATTTTGGAAAGGATGAAAGTAGAATATAATTTTCCTAATTAAATTGCCTGTAGCGTGTTCCACATGTTCTGTGTAACGCGCGTGGGTTAAATATTTTTCTCCAGAAAGGAATTTCCTTTTTTAAAAATGGAAATTACGTGGACGGCATAACTGCACGAGACTGCTAATTTAGGGCTTTGTTTGTCTACTACTATAGTCTACCCTACAATCGTACTACCGCATCAGTTTTCCTTTTCAGAAAGTATCCGACAGTACTGGTTAAGTCAAATTAGGGGCGTTTGGATCTTCAATTTTAGTTGAAGTTTTGAACCCATTTTTTTATTTATTTATTAGAATTGAGTCGATGTTTAAAAACACGTGTTTAAGTGAAATGTAAATTGA
The DNA here is from genome assembly GCA_009761775.1 of Ficus carica. Lineage (NCBI taxonomy): Eukaryota > Viridiplantae > Streptophyta > Magnoliopsida > Rosales > Moraceae > Ficus > Ficus carica. Next base: position 13,525,268 of record CM019750.1, on the reverse strand, counting down.
AAATAAACTTATCTATATTTGAATAGTGTAAAAATTTAGAAGTGTTCGAAAAAAATAATAATATGAATTTTATTTGTTTCTTTTGTTATTATGAAAATTTTGACATAAAATTATTTTATTGTGATTTAAAATAAGAAAATTTAAGAATTTTTAAAAGTTTGAGATTTTTGAAAATGAAAAAGAGAGCAAAGGGATATGGATTTGAAATTGAAATTGAGTTGTGGAAAACTTGACTGAAAAAAAAAAAAAAATCAAACACCAACCAGAGTTGCAATACCAAACGCATCCTTAAATTGGGATGAACAAGGACTTGTCAGTTATCAAACTTAAATGGCAATAAGGCTCCACCGATCTCACAGGATCATTCGTACTGATATGAATAAACTTCTTTTAGTTGAATACAATTCTCTTTTAAAAAAATATATAATTCTAAATATTGTATTTTTATAATAAACTTTAAAATTTAAAAGTATACAAAAATAAGCTTTTAATTTCTAAATCATTTGTAAAAAATAAACTTGAAATCATTTAATACAAAGGTTAGTACATCAACCAATAATAAATAACTATTTAAATTAAACATTAAGTTATATTTCAAATCAAATATAGCATCAAATATAATTGTGTCAAATTTAACACAAAAAAATAACATCAAATATTAAATTGTACAAAACTTCGGCGTTTATTTAAAAAAAAAAAAAAAAAAAAGGAAAATCTCATATTAAATGGAGTTGATATCCGGTTATATAGTTGATAACAGTGTAAGCGAAGCGGCAGATTATCGCCTCCAGTTCATATATTAGACAATTCAATTCTATTATATTTATTTTTTCCATATAAGTGGGAGTTTTAGTGGTTGTTGTGGAACGAAAGAGGCATGACGTCCACGTGTAAACCTGAAATAATAGACTTTATAATAATAATTATTATTATTTACCAATTAAATATTATGTCGAATAACGAAAAATAGATTTGGATTAGATATTGTTGGGGACACTTCTGTGGCTTCAGCTGAATGCCTCGTGATTTGGCATTGTTAGGATGGGCCCAGACCAATTGAACTAACCCATAAATATTCCACGTGGATCCACCTTTGTCCTACTTTTTTTTTTTTTTTTTAATTACTAGATAAAGCACACTTTCCGCGCTTATACATTTGTCTGTTAAATTAAATTTATCATAACAAAAATATTGTTATTTTATTTAAAATTTAATTTTTATATTTAAAAATGTAAATTTCAAACTATTAGTTAAAAATATATGTTGAGAGAACCTACGATGCAATTTGTGAATCTGAAATTTAGAAATAGAAAAAATATTAGAAATATTAATTATAATCTAAACTTTTAAATATCAATCAATTTGACAACCAACCGGTAACCTGTCGACAGTTGCTAACCAACTATTAATCTGTCGGTAAAGGTGATTACTAGTCGATAATCAACTGATAATCAATTAATAATTCACCGACGAAAGTGGTTACATCCTAAATAATAACTATTGATATTTTAAAATAAAAAATAAACAAAATATTTATGATAAAATTTTTTTTTTTTTTGAGTAAAAATCAATTAGTGCTTGTTTGGAAACAAAGTTCAAACTACTAGTTTGAACTTAAAATTTTGTAATTTTCTCAAAAAGTTTTTTATCTTATCTAAAAGTCAATAAAAATTACTATTGAAACTTAAATTTCTAATTCAAACTCATTCACCAAACGGACCCTAGAATGAATGATTTTGTGGCATTTTTCTGAAGTTTTCAGTTTCCTAGCAAGCTGAGGTCCTGAGTAGCAAATCGGGCATTTGAACTGAAAGCCCAACATAGCCCAACGTATTTGGGTTATTGGGTCTCAACAATGACTTGGTGAGTGGCCTATATTTTGCTTTATCTACAAATCCAAGGTGAATTAGAATATTTTCATTCTATTGCAATTGAAATCCATTAGTTCTGTGGTAATTTAAGCCTAACTTTCACCTCACAGTGATGCAAATGAATAACTAAAAATCCAGCTGAATTTAAAATTTTCCATCAAATCTGGGTCCTAAGCGTGTTTGGTAGAAGAGAAAAGTGAAAGAAAGAAGAGGGATGAAGGGATGAGTGTAAGGATTTTTGACATTTATTATGGTTTTCTGTTAAAAGAAAAAGAAAAGGTTGGATCAGCATAGGTGAAGGACTCTAATTCTTTCAAATCATCTTGATTTTAATTTTTTTTTTTTAAATTGAAAGGATTACATACCAAACACCATAATACAAAGAACTTCTCATTCCATCGATATTTCTCTCGCTTAAGTGATTTCTCACTCTCCTTCATATTTTCTCTATTTCCTACCAACACACTCGGCTTCAGATTTAGGAATCTACCCCTTTAATATATATATATATATATATAATATTTTTTCAAATGGAAAATCTACACCTTAATTCACTCTCCATAGTTTTGTGTTCTTATCTTAATATTCTATCTTTCTAAAATTAAAAAAATGATGATAAAAAGTAATGGAACAACATGAGTAGACAGAGATAGTGTTTAAGAAAGGGCGTAAATATTTTGGTGTCTTTATAATTATTATAGATTTACCTTGCACTTGACTACTTATGGTCACCTGATAGGTGACGGCCAGACGTCAACGGGTTACTGCGGCTTGTCCACAGGTAAAGCCGTGCACCACGATGGATACAAGTTACTTAAACTGTTTATTAAAAATGTTTAGGCATATTTCAATCTAAACGATTCACAACCATAAGTTTATTAGCAGCGGCAGAGCAATAAAATTCCTTTCAGTAAAGTGCTATAAAAAAATTCAGTGATAATTTTTCTTGAAATGATGATATAATTAAATATTTTTATTATTGAGTGTGGATATAGTGAAAATTCTCTAAGTATGTGAATAACTAAATTCTATACTGAAACTTTAAGAGTAAAATTTAGATATCAAAATTTGAGTGAGGGTGCGGTTGAAAATTTTCTTATAAAATAATAGTACAAATAAAATTGTATAAAAATTTTAGGGTTTAAAAATTAATTTTCTCAAAATGTGAATGGAGGTGTTTGTCTTTTATATGTGACTCTGCCATTGCTTATTAGTGATGTTGAAATATAGAATAACAAATTTAGAGTATTTTACAAATAGTGAATATTCACGTCACTAAAATAATTACTAAATAATTTTTGTAGTATAAAACCTAAAAATCGTTGTAATAATTTTTACCTAGCTATGCTATTTTTAAAATATTATAAAAAACTGCTACATTTCAATTTCGTAAAAGTCCAAGTTTGGGTTTATTTCCTGCTTTTGTCAAAGGATGGTATCAAAAATTTTGTCATCAGTTGGTCTTTGACATGTTTTCAAAGGAATAATCACGTGAAATTAAAGTAATACCATTCTCTACACAAGCATTATTGTTTTTTTTTTTTTTTTTTTTTGCAAGTATTTGACTTTCTAACTCAATTGGTGTAATTTAAGTGGTTCTTCAAAACCAATTTTCAACTAAGAAAGTACGAATAAAATTAGCAAAATAGTTAAACTAGTGGTTTAATTTAATCATGTTTTCATTATTGATGTGACTTGAAATATAATTTCGGGCCCCAAAACAAATAAAATTATTAATTACACGAGTACTACCGCGCGAGGAATTTTGCACCAGTATGTTTTGTCATTTAATCTTTTTTTTTTTTAATAAAAAATTTGGAGTGAAAAGAAAGATTCAAAGTAGTTTAATATCTTAAGTTCATGTGAATCCAAACTCTACAATAAAAAATTGAAAATTTAGGAGTCAGTATTAGCTACTGAAACTTTGGTACATTATATATATTGCGCAAAATAATTCAAGTGTAACAAAAATACTAGCAACAAAACAATGATCACTTGATCAATTTGAGAGGACACCTGTTTAATCACATATTATATGAAAAATTACTAACAAAGGGTCTGTTGATGGGTGAAAAAATGAATAAAAATTTTCATTTAATTATGGGGTCTTTTTTGGAATAATTAATTTAATAGTAATAATAAAATCACAAATTTTATTGATGGGTGATTTAAGACAAGGCGTGAACATAGTACATATGGGTGGCAATAGAAAGGGTCTAAGGGCATCTTCAATGTAATGTTAAAAGTTGTGCTAATGGTAAATTTTGACATTTTGAGTTAAAAAAAAAGTGCTCTTTAATGAAGTGTTATATGTAATGTTAAATTTGTCATATGCTAAACTTGGTAACAAATTTGTCACAAGGTATAACCAATGTTAAATTTAACGTTTTATTCCTATTGGTTATTGGTTTGACTTTTCTCATGTAATTATTACTGTATTTTTATTTTAAGGGTATATTTGGTTGACAGGTCCAGAACCTAAGTTTTTAGGTTCATTTTTATCTTTTTTTGAAAAGTTAACAAAATCATAACAAGTTTTTGAAAAGTCAATCAATTTCAACCTAAGAATTTCATCTCAAACTCATGTTCTAAAGACATGCTAAATTTATTTAAATACTAAAAGTTCATTTGTATAAGTTTAAAAGTACAATAATTATGATAAAAGTAAAAATGGCAATACATTGAAGTATAAATAAGATAATACTATTTTTCATATTTTTTTTAATAAATATGACATTGTCATACATCAATGCAGTGACATATTCGATCAGTTGGCTTTCATCGGTAAACCGATGTTATTTTCCGTCTATTTTTAGACGCCTTTTTTTTATAGACTTATCATATTTACCACTAGATTAATTAAGAATATGATCGAGGATTTTATTATCACAATTTTTAACAATCAGGATTTTATTATCACTTGCTAAAAAGTTGGAAAACTATTTGCACCAATTACAATTTTTTCTCCTCAAACTGTGCAGTGGCCGTAGGGTTTTGTTTTGTTTAATTTTGGGTTCAAGAGTGGCATTTTTATTGTCTTAATTAATTTAAAATTGAAAAGAAAAGTGAAATGTGGCAAATTGTGGAGTGGCAACTCAACATTATCCAAGGGAGTATAATATCATGACTTGGACTTGAAACTTGGTTTTCAATTATATATAGATTTGCATTATTTGTCTGTTTTAAATTATTTAATAATTATCCTGAAACCAAGGGTACAAATCTTCTTTTGGACTTTTCATCATCTGGTTTCAAGATCTGTTTCCAGGTCTTATGTTTGCTTCTCTTCCAATATCTAAAAGTTAATCTGTCAGTTCCTTTGCTGCGATTATAAGTTATCTAAGATGCATTTAAAAAATAATAATAACTCAAGATATTTGACAAACTATATATATATATATATATATAAATATTGAAATTAAAAATCATGGGAGATTCGACCTCTACACTTTATATCGAGTGAAAACTGTTCAACATTTTGTAGTGATTTCAAACCTAATGTCATTTTAATGTTATATTTAAAGTGTACTTACTACGTGCTACTAGATGACACACAATATTATTATTTAATTAAGACTGTTTTTGTGGGTTTATGTTGTCGTGAAACGTACTTACGAGCACTTACTGAACCAAATAATTAATAATTAGTGAATTCATCAACGTCTAGTTATATGTAGGTTAAAAACTTCATCCGACCTAAACGCAAAGGCAAGTTAATTAAACGTAAAATGTAGAAGTATATATTGTAGTGGTCATAACCCAACACCAATACTTATATGTGGTTGCAGTTTTAGTTTAACGGTAATTTCACATCTGACTTTACCATAAGATGAAGAGTTCAAATCTCTCACCCTTAAGTTATAAATAATAATAATAATTATTAAAAAAAAAAAACCATAGTTGTTAGAGGCTCATGGAGCTCCCTAACTCCGGCACTAGTATAAAAGGCAAGGTTCAATACCTTGTAATTTGTACACCTTTTGTCTTGTAAGTATTTTAAAGTACAATCATTAATATTGCAAGTTTAAATTGAAAGATACCTTATTATAGGTATGAGTATATCATTATAGGCATGAGTATATTAACGAAAGATTTAGAAAGATAGAAGCAGGCAAGTGGCTAGTTTATATAGAAACTATGTAATTTGGTATTACTTGTGTATAGATGAGTGTATATTATTAGTGTAGACCGCAGATTAATCTTCATTTTGCTTTATAAGTTATGATTTTTTAGATTTAAATGTGTATGATGAACGAACACTTATTTTATTATGAAAAAAGGCTCTAAACTAAGATCAATTTCGCCTTTATTTTAGGAATTCGATAAGATTGGTATTTACTAAATTCATTGATTTATTCTATTTTGAAGGTAATTTACAAGAAAATTTGTTGGCAAACTATTTGTTCTAGGGTAACACCTCAAAAAAGTTTTCCTTACGTCTCAAACCCTTAATTTTCCGTCTTATTTTCTATGCACCCTAAGCAATTTTCTGCTCGTTTTCTTTAACACTCTACTCTAAATCTCAAAAGAACAAATTTCACCCTCCAATAATAGGTTTAACATTAATACTTGTGAATTTGACCATAATAAGACGTAACTGAATTATATTATGCATATATGTCGAGCATATTAAGTATAGATACAACCACTCATATCTGCCAACATTTTTAAGTGCAATCTTCTCTTATGATTCTGGAAAAAAAAAACATATAGCTACATTAATATTACACATTAAACATATTACCCTTGAATTCTTGGTAACATTAACATACACAAAATGAAGGGTTATTAAGTATAAGTTGCAGGGCGGAACAATGTATCTTGCCCCTTCCTCCTTAAAAAAAAATTTTAATAAATAACACTTAATTACGAGCGTTCTATAATAATATATGTTTATCGGTATCAAACGTTTATAAACATCAAAACACATAAAACAAAATATTGAAACAAATAGAATTTCCTACATTAAAGACAGAACCTACGAATCAATAGAGCATTTTTACATATATTATATCTTATAATCTCCTTATAGTTCGGTGCCTTATTCAAATCATTTTACGTGCAACAGTCTCCTCAGTACCAAGTCAAATTTTCTTAAAAGAAGCTAGCTCAAAAACAAAAAAACATTCAAATGAATATTATATGTAGAGTCAAAAAATCAAACCACGAGCTCCAGTTTGATAAGGAACTTTTCCTCGATAATATATAATTAACTGGATAGAGAAAGAAGAGATCAGATAGGAGACGGAATCAGAAATTATTGTAGATCGACAAAGACAGTTATTATGAGAGCGATGGTTGGTGGCATGACAGACGACAAAGTCAGCAGAGCCTTTGCAATTAATATTATTGTTAAGATTGCTCACTCGTGGTCAATTGTTTTGGTTAGCCTATGACTTTGAAAACAATGGTATTTTTCTTTTTTTCCACTAAAAGAGAAGGAACCAGTGATGACCCTATTATTTTTTGTTTTTGAGATTTCATATAGGTATGAATAACTCTTGTTTTTAAACCTCCGATCTCTCATTTGATGAGATTCTTAAGGTTGAATCCCATGCTAACCCATCCATCCCTACATAAATAAAAAACAATGGTAATTTACTAATTAGTACGGCTCATAAACTTTTTTTATGTTACAAATATATATAAATAGACAGCGGTGGAGCCACCTATGATTAAGTAGGAGTTTTTGTCTTAAGTGAACTTTTATTTTTAACTACCTAAACCTCTTTTTTTGGTATGATATTATCTGTTTTGAGTATCGTGCCTGCACGGTTTTACTCTTGAGCTTTACCTCAAAAAGGCCGTATACTATTAAGATGTGGTCTCTTTACTTATAAATCATCACATATATTCATTCACAAACGATGCATGACTGCATAACTTACTATTTTTCTTGTAGGGACTGAAAACTATCACAATTTTTTTTTCAATTTTACTTCAAAAGTTTTTTCATTTCTTACTTTATTCCCATTAAAAATTGAGTATACCTAATTGAACTCCCATAAAAATGTTATATTTTAATATATGCCCCCACTGAAATGATAGACCGTTGTATATAGAAGTGTCTAAGTTCGGCGTTCGGACATGTCTGACAGTTGTAACATTCTATTTAAAATCTTGTAATTATTAGTTGATTTACATGTAACTTTCTGTTTAGAATATTGTAACGATATTATTTAGGGCTATTAGTGTAAAATGACAATATCACTAAAAAAATATTATATTAGAATTAACTAATTATTATAATAATATAAAAAAGTTACAAGAGTCATTTAATAAAGATGTCGAATATAAGACACTCCTCATATATATTTATATAGAGAAAGTCTTAAGTTCAGCGATCGTACTATTCTAAAATAAGAAAAAATTAGACGGAGAGATATGTTTTGAGTATCCCATTATAATTTTATCCATTCTAACATTAAAGTAATAATTTTAGTGTTATGGAATGACAAAATTATTCTTTAAAATTTTAGTGAGCATAAAAATATAAAGAGATTTTAAATTTATAATATTCTTGCATATAACCATTCCAATAATGTAATATAATTTTGTGCCTCAGTTGAAATTAAAATTAAGAGTTCAATTATATTCAACTAATTAAAATAATACTTAACATACCCGATCAATTGAAATAAGATTCAATACTTAAAAATTGTATTATGTCTTTTAAAAAGTTTTCACGTTTCATATTGTGCCTCTGTTGAAAAATTTTCCGGACTTTATTAATGACAACGTTTTCAACAGAAGAAAAAAAAGTGCATGGCATGTTTTTCTTATCAATTGTTAGTGAAGTTCGCCTAATTTTGTCCCTTAGAATGGCGGTGTTTTTGGACAGAAATAAATTTCTTGAAAAATAACTTTCAAAATACATAAAAGTAACCATTTCTAGCAAAAAGGTGATTGACAAAAAAATTACGGTACGTTTAACAGAGTTTTTACTTTTACTTCTAGTCAGTAGAAGAACAAAAATAAAAATTGTAACTTCTTAATAAATGTTTGGAACTAAAAAGTTTTTCAGATCAAAATAATCTTTAAAACATTCTAATAAAATACTTAAAATTTTAAATGAAATTTTCTAATGTCCGATTTAAATTTTATTACAAGTTTTAAAGTCTATTTAAAAAAGTTTTTGTCAGAAATCACATTTTTTAACTTTAACAAAAGCATTTCTGAAGACTGAAAACTCTTCCGATAAATCATTCAAATATTTATTTAAATTATTTTTAGATCTAATAAACCAAAATAACTTCTAAAAACTTGTGAAACAAAACCTATATAATTTTGTGATTTCTAGTCTAGTCTAGTAGTACATATCTTCAGATACGTCCTTACAAGTTTAGAATCCAAATCTTTCTTTTTTATTTTTTATTTTTTTTTTTAAGAAAAAGAAGAAACATGAACTTTTACGTAACAAAAGAATATATATTATATTCTCAAAGGAAGATATATTCAAGTCAAAGGACGCAGCGGTCATCGTAAGACATTTTTAATAACGGCAAAAGGCTTTTGGGCCGGTCAACAGAACGACACATTGGTCATATACAATGGATCAGGTGATAGAGTTAAACCACTTGGATTTTATTTATTTATTTATTTATTTTGGAAGTAAAGCCAACTTGACTGTTGGAGCATCACATCCCGACAATTCAAAAAGGTGACGGATTTGAATTTATTGTTTTATTTTTCTGTAAATTTGATGTGTCGTTCACTTTCTATTTATTTCATATAAATTTTAATAATCTAATCTTACAGAAAAAAGTTAAATATTTAAAACACTGTTTAGTGAAATAGTTCAAATTAAAAATTTTATCTCAAATTTTTTTTTTTAATTTTTTTTATCTTTTCTGAAAAGTTAATAAAATTTACTATTGAAACTTAAAAATCTTAACTCAAACCCAAACACCAAACATCATTTTAAATAACTTATTCAGATATCAAAATTTAATTAAAAAGACAGTTAAACAAACATGAAAATAGAACGACAAATGTGAAAAAGGTCGCAACCCATAACCTTTTGTTTTTGATTAGTTATTTGTCGGGTATGGAGCTATTCGTGACTTATGTGAGTTAGAGACACCAACTTCAATATCAATTATTGAATATCAACTTATATTATGATGAGTTGTCATCTTTTTCACTGATAGATACAAACTTTTAATTCTAAAAACTTATCAATAAAAAAAAATGACAACTCATATGTTACATAAATTAGTAGTATTTAAAAATTAAAATTATAATTGATATCTCTAACATAATTTATTAAAATAACCATAACATATATGATTTATCCACAAAAAAAAAAAAAAATTACCATATGACTAAATTAGAGTTTCTCCTTTTTGGGGAATATATATTGTAAATGACATATTTTTGAGAGTTAAAATAAATAAATAGCATATTTATAGAGTTGTTTAAGCTAATAACAGATTTATTAGTAAATAAATTATTTATCTAATAAAAAAACGTACTTAATCATAAATATGTATTCATTTTAGAAATTTCATAAATATGTTCTTTATTTCCTTTATAACTTATGTAAATATGTTATTTTCTTCTTCTTCTTTTTTTTGTTTGTTTTTGTTTTTGTTTTTGTTTTTGTAAACTACTAAATTTAGAGTTTTTTAGATTGAAAGATTACTAAATAAAAGTTTACCAAAAGGCTAAAACCGATCGATACCAAAAGTTAAAACTAAGACCGTATTTTTGAATATTATATTTGCATTTTTTTTTTCTAATAATTGTTATAAATATAATTATTTTTTTTTCAAATTTATCTAATAATTAATATCAGCAGAATATTACCTTTTTTATTCTCTCTCATAGATCTAGCTAATCAGTTTGTTAAAGGTTCCTCCAATTTCAGTTTGTGTTCATACACACACATATGTATCCTTGTGCACGTGCAGATAACGAAAACTTACATTAATTCAAAGTCTAAACGTTGAGTTTCTACAAAGTTCATTGGAGAAGTAGTCAATAATAGTTTTATTTTTAATAATATGTAATATCCTTTTTTCTTTTGCAATTATAACACATGCTGAAAAGAACTGAAGATGCGTGATTCGCACCATATTAAGATAGCTCCATTTGATGAACCGGTCCTATCCTTAATTTCTTTGTTTCTTTTTTAAAAGCTTTTTTAAATTCCGTTGAAAGTAAATACTTTCTTATTAAAATAACAGATACTTACTCCCATATACTAGATTGAAAATACGCAAGAATTATTTATCACGTGTGTTTATTAAAAATAAAAAAGTCTACCTTTTTGTTGTTTTAGTCACAAAATCAACACCTAATGACAAGATTTAGTCAACATTAATAATTCACTTAGAACAAAAGATGAACGAAATGTGTTTGATTTTTCTGTATGCTGGAAAAATTGAAGGTCAAATTTTTTTTTGAAATTTATTTTTCACTCATAGAACTATCATCTTTTTGAGGAAGAGTAATTATTTTTCGTAAAATTAATTTTAGCTAAACATGAGATCACAAGTGGATGTTGGGTGCTTAGAACCAAAAATATCAATGAGTATATGACCAATAGCTTCTGAACAAGGAAAGTTTAACTTTATTTTGAAGTTCAGGTTTCAAAAAGTAACTGAACGGAAAGAAGAATTTGATGAATTGATATATCTTAAGCATACAGTTTAATATCTAATGAATTATACAAAAAATTTAAGTGGTTTTTTTTTTTTTTTTTTTTTTTTTTTTTTTGATGATCAAAGTAACAAGACTTGCCACTATCTTTTGATCATCGAGTGGTCGAGTTTCTAATTGAAACTAACCAAATCCGATGATATCACAACTCGATCAGTTGATTAACTCTGTCTCAAAACTTGGTCAAGCTATTGACCTTTGTATTTTTCTGATGAGAAATTTTGGTACTTAAAAAAAATAGTAAAAAAAAAAAAAAAAAAAAAAAAAGCTAATTTGCAAAACATTATAAGAGTTAGCCTAGAAACTTAGAAGGATTGTTATAATATGCGAATTTTCCAATACATACATAAAAGAAAATGAAAGAGCCGAGACACAAATCATAGCAAAAATTGAACAAATCAAAGAAACTGTCTTCATTTCTAAAATTAAAACGAATTACGACTGTCATATTTACACATTTATAATAACAGGGGAAAAAACTGAACTCCTTTTTTCCCCCCTTCATACGACCATAAGCTGTGAATAACCCAGCGACGGGTGTGGAGATAACGGCGACAACGGCGGAACACTGAAGATCCCTTTAACGTCGGAGTCCCAAACGGCCGTCCAATTTGACGGCGTTAAAGGCATATCTCTCAAGTAACTCAGAGCTTCGTCAGTCTCCGTTAACTTCTCCTTCTTCACCACAACCGCCTTCACTTCTTCCCCATCCTCTTCACGGCGTCGTTTCGTCTCAACAGGTTTGCTGTCGCTCGACGGCGACTTACCGGCTTCCAAGGGGAAGTTGAGGATAGCCTTGGAGCCGCGAAGCCGGAAGGCGGCTCGGTCATAAGCCTTGGCGGCTTCGAGGGCGGTGTCGAAAGTCCCAAGCCAGACGCGAGTTCCCTTCCGAGTCGGATCTCGGATCTCCGCCGCGAACTTCCCCCACGGCCGTCTTCGGACCCCTCGGTAGTGTCTCTTCTCCTCCTCCTCCGCCGCCGGTTTCTGCAAAGCCGGCGCCGGATTCGGAGCCGGCGCGAACTGTATCCACTGCTTCTTCTCCGGCAGCGAGATCGTCAGCGATCGCTTCCGGTTCGACGGCGAAGTCTCGTCGAGTCGCGGCTTCGGAGGTAATCCTTGGGGCTTCGACTCGAATTCGAACGAATCGGAGATTTCAGGCTTCGATTCGAACTGGAACTCGAATTCGAACGAGCTCTCGCTCGATTGCGAGGTCAAATTGAGCTCGTTCGAATTCAGGGGAGTAGGAGTTAGGAGGTCCACAATGTCTAAGTTAGGGATTTGGATCGGAGAATCGGCGCCGGAACTGGAGGAGCATTCGTTCTGGGGAAAATTGGAAAGTTCTAAGAAGAAATTGGTTCCGACGGGAGAGAGACCTCCGAGAAGGTGTTGCTTGATGAGCTGAAGCTTGGAAACTTCGTCAAAACTCTCCATGTCTGAGCTCGAGCGGCGAAAATGTTTCGATTTTCAAAGAAAATCCCTGTTTTAGAGAGAGAAATGGATTAGAGTTCTGTGGATACAAAGAGAGAGAGAGAGAGAAGCTATGTATTTCGCGGAGTAGAAGGGGGATAGTGGAAGGGTATTTATGGGGGTGGAAATGGCAGTCTTTCGTTGCGAGGTTCCTTGGAGGCTCGGGCAAGAAATGGGAAGCTTCGTGCTCTATCCACTTGCATTTTTTACTTACTATTTTGTCGTTTTTCAACTTTTCAACCCTTTTTTTTTTCTTAAATATAATTCTTGTCATATCCTTTTCTTTTGCCCTTAATCATTAATTCAATGAATTTTTTACACCTAAATGAAAATATGTTTGGTGTATCATTTTGGATCTAAAATTTTTATATAAGTTTTTATCTATTTTTATAAAATAAAAAAATATAATTAATTTTTAAAAAATTTGTTAATTTTAATAAAAGAATTTAATTACTAATCAGTACATTAAATACACCATAAATCCTTTCATACTTTTTTTTTAATGCAAAAAAAGAGAACGGAGATTTATTGGGCCTGTTTGGTGCACAAGTTGAGTTTGAGTTGAGTTGAAATTTTAAAGTTTGAATAGTGATTTTTGTTAACTTTTTCAGAAAAGACAAAAAACTTTTGAGGAAAAAATAAAAAACATGATAAAAAAAATACAGTTTAATTTAAACTAAACTTACCAACCAAACGGGCCTACTATCTTTCATTCCTGTCATACCAACTAATTTTGAAAAAAAAAAAAAAAAAACCCTTAAAACTTCCCTTTTTTCTGACTTTCCTTTACTCATATCATATCTATCATTCCATCTTTCTAATCAAAGGAACCCTTATACTATTTCAATAATATTTTTAACAAAAGTATCCAAACACACAATACACAGTTCAAATTCTTTGAGTGCAATATTTTAAAAAATCCAAATTCAACTTATCATCTAAATTGGACGCATAAATTAACACCTTATGATAGATTTTGTAAAAATTAACTATCTATCAATACATTTTTCTTAACTAAAACATAAAATGTGTTTGATTATTCTCAAAAATGCTGGAAAAATTGAAGAAAAAAGTTTCTGGCTTATTTCACTCTTGGAACTATCATATATGGTTCTATAAATGGTAATTATTTTTCGTATAATTAATTTTACAATATCACAAGTTTTTGTTGTGTGATTAGCACCCTGAAATACCTATGAATCCATGACCAATTGCTTCTTAACAAAGAAAGTTAACTTTACTTCGAAGTTTAAGTAGTGTTAAAAAAAAAAAAAAAAAAAAAACCCTAAAAGAAAGGGGAATTTGATGAATTGATTATCTTAAAAATTGATATAGGTTAGGATAGGAGATGTGAAATCTAGAGAGAAAAGATAAAATTCAGAAGAGAATAAAACTATTAGAGAGGTAGAAACATAATTATAAAAAATAAGTAAAATCATTAGTAATAATTCAAGAGAAGAAAACTAGAAACTCAATATGCATTTATCAATCAAATCTCTCTAAATACAATTACAATTACTCAGTTATTTATAAAGATCTAAAGTAACAAAAATATTGCAAAATAATCGTAAGAGATAAGCAAAAATCTAAATTTATATTATAAACCAAAGATAAAAGATATTATAATTAGCTGTTCAATTTTAAATTCGAATATTTTAATTTGAGTTCTTTATTTAAGATACAATTCAGTATCTTTTTTTTTTTGGCTAGAAAAGAGATTTAATTTGGAAAAAAAAAAAAAAAAACCCCCATAAAGGGTTAGAAATACTTACAAGGGACTAAGCTCATAGAACATAAGGGACTAAGTCCATAGAAACAACAACTGGAAAGCCACTAAACGATTAGGGAACCTTCTGATGGTACAACGACCATCAAGAACTAACTGGGCATAACGCAGATCGTCAACCTATTTGGGGTATGTCAGAACACATCCCTATCCCAAACACGAAGCAAAGCTCCTACCAAAGGTGAAATGGAAACAAGCTCCACCCACCAAACCAAACCTAACCTATAATATGTATTGTATAAAATTTTTAAGTTGCTATCTGTTTAGGTCTCAATAATGATCAAAATGATAAGATACCCACGAATTTCTTAAACTCCTTTCTCTCTTCTCCCGCCTATCATTTTGCATCAGTCTCTCCCATCCCTTAGCAAACGTCTCTAATATTAAAACAAATTGATTAGCCCTATCTCAACACTTGGTTTAGCTCCTCAAGTGCGTGTCGAGCCACACTAGTAGCTACCACAAATGATCTTTTTTTTTTTTCTTTTTTTTTTATATATATATAGTGATAAGAATATTTCTGTATTATTCCAAAATCAATAAACCGAAAATGCTTATTCACAAATAATTATAAGAGTTATGTTTTGTTTGGTATTTAAGTTCAACTCCAACTAAACTGTACTTTTTTATATTAGTTTTTTTTTTTTTTTTTCCTGAAAAGTTAACAAAAATTATAACTAGTTTTTGAAAAGTTAACCAACTCTAACTTAAAAATTTCATCTCCAACCAGCAAACCAAACGCAAACTTAGACTACAAACTTGAAAGGATTATTAAAACGTAATTAGCAAATAAACTTAAATTTGAATTTACGCCTAAATGGAGATAAGAAAAACCTTATATTAGTTGTATGAAACAACTGTTGTAAAGATGGGAATAGGACGGCGCAAGAGCATGGATTGCTTTCCCATTTCCCCTTCCTGGCTCTCAAAACCATCGCCTTCCCCGCCTAAGAAGGGGCAAGGCCGTGAGAGGAAATTTTGCGTTTGGGGAGTATTCTTCATACCCACCTATTTTTAATTTAATATAACTATGTATTTGAAAATTACATAGAATAAAAATAAAGTAAAAATTCCTAATCAATTTAGATCAAAATCAACAGTTTTACAAAACAAATCGAATTCTAAATAAATGCAAAGTAAATCTGAGCAGTAACGCCTCAAAAATGTCTCGCAAAAAATAAATCAATAAATAAAGAAACGAAATCCAAAAATTAAAACAACTACCGAACACATACTAATTAGTATTTGCCGAAAAAAGTTACTAACTAACATTTTTCATTTCCTTCTCCTTTTTAGTGGGAGAACTATAGCTAGTAATTATCTTTTTTTTTTTTTTTTTTTTTTAACTAAAACAAACTAATTAGTATAGAAATTAACATAAATATTACACAGACATACATACATAACAAAAATACATGTGTATATGTGTATGGGGACGGAGGAGGAGGGGTGGGAGTGTTTCTCTCGTCCCACTTCTAATTTGGAGAAAAGATTTCGTCTCCATTCCTATTCCCGTGCCTATCCCCGACTATTATCTTATATTCCTGCCCTAATTTGGATTGAAGTCTTGCGGATCCCCGCCTTTGCGGAGATCCCTAGGTGTATGTATGCTTCTATGCTGTTAGAGCCAAATTATGTTTTAAGGTCATTCCAAATTTGCACATTTTCTAACACATACTTAAAAAAAATAATGGAAGAGCTGAGACACAAGCCATGTTAAAAATTGAACAAATCAAAGAAACTTTCTT
Source organism: Ficus carica (assembly GCA_009761775.1). NCBI lineage: Eukaryota > Viridiplantae > Streptophyta > Magnoliopsida > Rosales > Moraceae > Ficus > Ficus carica. Next base: position 13,508,733 of record CM019750.1, on the reverse strand, counting down.
CATTTCTGTAAATCAACGAATTTCGAGGTCGTATATACATATTTATAAGAAACCAAGGGAAAAATCTTTTTTTTTTTTTTAATATTTTATTTTATTTTATTTTTTGGGGAAATCCTTCACACAACCATAAGCTGTGGATAACCCAGCGACGGGTGTGGAGATAACGGCGACAACGGTGGAACATTGAAGATCCCTTTCACGTCGGAGTCCCAAACGGCCGTCCAATTCGTCGGCGTTAAAGGCATATCCCTCAAGTAACTCAGAGCTTCGTCAGTCTCCGTTAACTTCTCCTTCTTCACCACAACCGCCTTCACTTCTTCCCCATCCTCTTCACGGCGTCGTTTCGTCTCAACAGGTTTGCTGTCGCTCGACGGCGACTTACCGGCTTCCAAGGGGAAGTTGAGGATAGCCTTGGAGCCGCGAAGCCGGAAGGCGGCTCGGTCATAAGCCTTGGCGGCTTCGAGGGCGGTGTCGAAAGTCCCAAGCCAGACGCGAGTTCCTTTCCGAGTCGGATCTCGGATCTCCGCCGCGAACTTCCCCCACGGCCGTTGTCGGACCCCTCGGTAGTGTCTCTTCTCCTCCTCCGCCGCCGGTTTCTGCAAAGCCGGCGCCGGATTCGGAGCCGGCGCGAACTGTATCCACTGCGTCTTCTCCGGCAGCGAGATCGTCAGCGATCGCTTCCGGTTCGACGGCGAAGTCGAGTCATGTCGCGGCTTCGGAGGTAATCCTTGGGGCTTCGACTCGAATTCGAACGAATCGGAGATTTCAGGCTTCGATTCGAACTGGAACTCGAATTCGAACGAGCTCTCGCTCGATTGCGAGGTCAAATTGAGCTCGTTCGAATTCAGGGGAGTAGGAGTTACGAGGTCCACAATGTCGAAGTTAGGGATTTGGATCGGAGAATCGGCGCCGGAACTGGAGGAGCATTCGTTATGGGGAAAAGTGGAAAGTCCAAAGGAGAAATTGGTTCCGACGGGAGAGAGATCTCCGAGGAGGTGTTGCTTAATGAGCTGAAGCCTGGAGACTTCGTCAAAGCTCGCCATGTCTGAGCTTTTGAAAATCGTTGTTTTAGAGAGAGAAACGGAAGAGAGTTTTTTATAGAGAGAAAAACAGAGAAAATATACTGATTTGGGTGGAGTAGGAGGGGAGAGTGGAAGGGTATATATAGGGGGTGAAATGGCAGACTTTCCTTGTGAGGTTCATCGGAGGCTCGGGCAGGGAAGGGAAGCTTCGTACTCTTTTATCCACTTGCGTTTTTTACAGAATATTTTGTCGTTTTTTTGAGCTTTTCAATCGACCACGATTCTGTTGTATTATTGGCCGTTGGATTGGATTTATGTTCAAAGTCCAAAGATCAATCCTACGGCTGTGGAGGAAATGTTGCTTTTCAGAGTAAAACATTTGGACTTTTTGAATTCTACTTTGGGAGTGGAGTCATGTTTCGTGGGTATTTCCGAAAAGTGCAAGACTCGAGGATGAACTGTTGTAGAAAGTTGTTTCTGTTTTTGAAGCTCGGCCGTTATCGAGTAATTTTGTTTTTGTTTTTTTAATTAATATTTCAATTGAAATTTTAAAAATATTTTGATTGAAAATTAGTAAATATTTGTAACTGTGTGTTTGATTGAAAATAAATTATGTAAGGTTAAAAAAAATGCAAAAACTTAAAATGTATTCAGAAAAAAAAAAGAAGAAGCAATTTTGATCTTATTTTGTTACCTTCGTTATTCTATGAAACTTCGTAAGAAAAAAATCATCTTATTTCGACTTAAAATAAAAAAGTTATAAATTTTTAAAGTTTGAGCTTTTAAGAAAAATTTAAATACGTGAATAGTGAAAAATTAGTTTCTTTTTAAAGAAAAAAAAAAGTATAATTTCAATTGGAGTGAGAGCTCCAAACACCCCTTAATGTTTAAAAACATGCATTGCAAGTAAGGTATTTTTATTGGAGACCGACCCTTGAAGCTGGCTTAAAAAAAAATAAATACAAATGGAAGATGACATACCTAGATAATTTAATTTTAAAGATACAATATAGTTAATGTAAACTTCACTTGTTATTATTATTATTATTTGAGTAATATACTTCACTTTTTATGTATTGAGATTAACTCAAACCAAAATTTAATGACGGCAGATATGTATTTTTAATTAGGACACCAGTAAAAAAAAAAATAGAGAGATGCTTTCATTGAATGTGAATATAGTTCTACACTTTTAATTATTAAATATGGATAACGTTTTTTAAAAAAAAGTTTTTAGACTTAAAAAATTAAAAACTTCCAATTTAAATAAAGACACGTGCTTACATTTACTAGTATATGATTTTGCCGCCACCTTCTTGTATTATATAGCATAAGCAGCCTTACCATCGATAACCGGTGGTGTTGTAGAAACTAGTTGATATAACATTTCATTAAATATTGCAATATTTCACGTAAATTTTGGTGTTCATTAAACAAATGAGAGGATTTAATATTGTTTTAAGTCACAAGATATCTTTGTACATTGTACCTTACAAATCAATTGTTTTGTTAATGAGATTCAAAAGGGGATGCAGTACTTTTAACAAACTATTTAAATCTTTTCTACCCAAAAAAATAAAAAATAAAAAATAATAATAATAATTAAACCTACAAAAAAAAGCCCTGTACATTTCTAGAAGAGAGTCAAGATTCTACACCCTTAGGCAGATGACAATTGATGAAGATTACTAAAACAAGGCCCAAGCTAAAACAAAAAACCATATGCAAATTCCTTTATAGAGATTAACATTAATCTTAAGTAGCATGCTATTTTTCTTCGGCTAATATGCTAGTGATGAACCCAGTCTACAAATAAAAATGAATTAGGACCTGCCGAGGATCCTTTAGAAATTACAATATGTTAATTAGGAATTTCTTCAAGGAGACAATTTAGTGGGGTACTAGATTACCCAAAAAAAAAAAATTTGTTATTTGGACTTGTAGAAACGTATTTGAATCAAAGTCTAAAAATGTTTTATTGAATTGACGGGTTAATAAAATGATGAAATTGTAATCGCAGATATAGTTTAATGATAATTTTATATCTACTTTTAAAATAAGATATTGAGTTTGAATATTTACATATTTAAATTCAAAAATAAAAACAAAACAAAATAAAATGATGAAATTACATCTTTAGCTTAGTTGCAGTTATCATCATCATCACCACCACCATTATCATCAATTCAAAAGAAACAGTTCCTATTAAAAAATAGTGACAGTTGTTTTCCATAAAAGTCACTTTTACGCTTTGCACTTTATATGTCAAATTGTTATCACTCAATTTCTTTGCAGAATGTTCAATGGCAAAAATCTACTCTGTCCAATTAAATTACAGAAGTAGAACGAAAAGCTATTGGAGATAATAATATAGAATACACAACCTTTCAAACCTTTGAAAAATATCCCCATGAGATTATTTTTGATACAAATCTTAATTTTAATGTTAGTTTTGGCACAAAATGGTATAAAAATAGTGTATTTGATGATTCTCTAAGTGTCTAGATTTGGGATAAAAAGAAAAAAAAAATGATAAAATGTGGACGGCATTTAAGGGGCTATTTGTAAATTTGTATAAATGTGAGCTAAAAAGAATTGAATAGACCTTCATTAGCTTCATCCTTGCTTGTGAAATTAAAACAGCTCTATAGTTTTCTCTTCCTCTCTATGTCCTCGCACCTTGATCTCTTCTCTTCCCCGCCCCTACACCTATCCGTTCACGGCCATGAGAAGCTCCTTGCGATGCCGCAGAGAGATCTCGTCGGCTCCTTATGATTAGTCATTGCACCGATGAGATCTACCCTCCTACCGCGGCTTGGTGACCACCTAGTAAGGGTGGTCATCTGTATTTTTTTTTTTTTTTTGGAATACTTTAAAAAATTGGATGGTAGCGTGACTCTGCCAATTATCAGAATTTTTTAAATTACGGTAGACTACCATGCTTTGCAATTTTATGAAATCCCTGTTCATTGGAGTTAATTAGACAATCTATCACCCTTTAATTAATTAATTTATTTATTGAATTTGAGGATGATGGATTCAAATCCTTCACCTTATGATTGAATCAAGTGTGAAATTTACTATTAGTCATTTAACTCTTTTTTTTTTCTTTTTTTTTTAGTTTTGTATTTTGTCCTTATTCAAATTGACAAATAATAGGAGATAGCAAAGGCAAAAATCTTATAGTGTTTAGTGGTTCCAGGTATAGTCTAGCAGTAATATCATACTTAACTCTATCTAAATGTGTGCAGAGTTCGAATCTCCCACCCCAAGTTATAAAAAAAAAATAAAAATAAAAAATAAAAATTCTTACAATGTTTAAGAAAGGACATAAATAAATCTCTGTATCCTCCTAACATTTCTCTAGATTTCGCTTCTAAGTTTGAATCTCAAATGAGCCATTTTGGTTGCCAATCAATTCCTAACTTCTTGGCCTATCCTAGGTTAATTACTTGTTGACTTAGCATCCACCTGACCGCCCGTCCTAGGTTAATTACTTGTTGACTTAGCATCCACCTGACCATTAGTGATTTAATTAATTTGTTAATAAATCCTAACTATCAGGGTCTTGATTCTTTTTTTAATACTCCAATATTGCATCAAATTTTCTTTTGAATCCCTTCCGAAAGGAAGATGCATTATTTTAAGGACCCACGAGAGATTAGATTTATTTATTGAGAGAATAATAAGAATTTTTAGTTCAAGGAAAGAATAGAATATTTAGATATAGTAATCATGGTTTTGTAATCAGTACTCTTCTATTTTTATTTTAATACAATTCGTACGAATTTTATGTGGAAATCCATTTTGTATACAATTATATTTATATAGGGGGGGGGGGGGGGGGGGGGGGGGGGGGGGGGGGGGGGGCAAGCATATATACATATTTTTCTCTCTAATATTTATATAGGCCACGTACGTAGCATTTCAGTGCCAAAATGAGGGGCTAATCTCTCAATTACAGCTAAATTACAACTAAGTTTTTCCTTATTATTATCTTCGTTGTCGTCCATTTTGAGATTGATCAAAATTCAATTACATAGTTGTTGGCATAGTTTATAGATAGATATGTTTTACTTCATCATAATATATAGAATTTAAATATCAAATTTGTAAACTTTGAAAAAAAAAAAAAAAAAAAAACCTACCGGTTTCGCGTTTCCCTCTTTCCTCATCCAAGATCTTATAAAAAAAGAAAAAAAAAATTAAAAAAAAATTTGTGATAAAGGATTTGAATTCAACACCTTTTACTACAGTCAAATGTGATATTAACGTTAAGCTAGATTAGATGCGCGATTTGCATGATCCTTTATCCAAGATCTATCTGGCTGTGTCAAGAAAATTACGTTGTTATTTGACGAGACACAAATCCAAAGATGGCGTGGTGGAAATTATTTAAAAAAAAAAAAAAAAAAAAAAAAAAAAAAAAAGAAGAAGAAAACTATGGATTGGTTTCACATGTCAACAGAAATGGATGTTTAGTATTGCGCAAAAAATAAGGCTACATTGCCGGCCTTGGAATGGTTAATCCAAAACAATATGAAAAAATAAACAAATAAAAAAAATCATCGCGTATATCTTTGATTTGAATTTATCAGATTTTCAAGATGCTAAAAGTCAATTTGCCAAAAAAAATAAAAGTCTAGAGACGTCTCCAAACTTCAAACTAACAACCTGACAACAATATTAAACATTATTTTCCCTTTGAACACACAATAAATATTGTGAACTTTGAATACGTTGCTTAACTTCTTCAACTCCTTACCTCAATTATCACTTGCAGAGTCTTGCACAACACATATACATGTTTATATAACATAAGATTTTAAAATTCGACAATTAAAATTGATATTTTATTGGCAATTGATTGCATAGGTTTTATTGGGTATATGAGTTGCCAGGGTGGGTGCGGGCTTGAATGGTCCTTACGATTTTGAGACATGGTGATTGAGTTTCATGCGATGAAGGTGGTTCGAGCTATTGGAAAATCTAAATAATTATAAATTTGAATTTTATTAATTTCTGTAATTATTTAGTAAGTTTCCTAGATTAGATTTCTGATTTAATTTGATTTGTAAAATCTTTGATTTTACAGAAGTAACTAAATTAGGAAAGTTTGAATTTTGTAATTTGTGTATAAATATATGATCTCATCAATGGAAAGGTAATGCCATATCTTCCAAAATTCAATATGGTATCGGAGTAAGGTTAGCTCTTTGGGTTCTCTCTCTCTCTTCTATTCTCCATAACCTAGAAAAACCCTATCGTTAGCATCAGCATCTTCTCCCTTATAAATTTTCATAGTGTAGCCCGCTGGAGTAGCCTGATGGTACAGTCCATACACAGTATAAACATACATGTTCGTACAAATCATACCGAATCCGTACGACTGTGCACAATCCGTATGCCCCCCTATCAAACCGATCAACGACCATTGCAGTAGCTCCCATGGCGTCTCCAAAACCCTACCTTGGCAACTGTCAAGCTTGCAATGCCCAAGGTCACACCGCTAAACGGTGTCCTATTTTTCGCCTACTCACACAACCCCAAGCATCGTGGAAATCGCGTGCTCACTATGCGACCACTAACACCACCAATAACTCTAGTTGGCTTCTTGATAGCAGAGCATCGCACCATGTTATCACCGACTTGAGTAATCTCCCCATTCATACTTCATATGACGGCTCCGACGACATTGTGATTGGAGATAGCACGTGTGATAGTCATCAGTTCCTATAAGGAGAAAGGGTAAGCTGTGCAATCCCACATCGTTTGGAGATGGATATATGTGACGGTTTATAAGTAAATAGATCACCTTCAAATGGTATGAGGCATTTTAGGGTGAGCCCAATAACAAAACCGTGTGGGCACGATGCCCAAAACGGATAATATCATACCAAAGGAAGACACGAGTCATTACAAATGGTATCAGAGTCTTTACCCAACTGGAAGTGTGGCCAATAAGGACGTTGGGCCCCAAAAGGAAGGGTGATTGTGACAGTCATTGGTCCCTACAAGGAGAAAGGGTAAGCTGTGCAATCACACATTGCTTGGGGATAGATATATGTGATGGTTCATAAGTAAAGAGACCACATTCTAATGGTATAAGGCCTTTTGGGGTAAGCCCAATAACAAAATCGTGCGGGCATGAGGCCCAAAACAGACAGTATCATACTAAAGGGAGGCACGAGTTATTATAGCATGGGTTTTCTTATTACCCACACTGGTTTCACTACTCTTTCTACGCCCTCACGTACCTTTTCTTTAAATAATGTTTTTTTATGTTCCTAACATGCAAAAGAAGCTTATTTCCATATCTCAGTTTTGTAATTCTAATAATGTCTCCATTGAGTTCTTACCCTCTACTTTTCAGGTGAAGGATCTTCGTACGTGGGCATCCCTTTTGCAGGGGCGGACTAAGGATGGTGTGTATGAGTGGCTAGTTTTTTCTGTCTCTTCTGACAAATCTCCACTGTTAGTTGCCTATCCAAGTGTCAAGACCACTTCATCCGAGTGGCATCATAGCTTAGGACATCCATCGTTTCCAATTCTTCAACATATTGTGTCTCGTTTTCACTTAGGTTTATCGAGTCCATTGTCTTCAATTTCTAATTGTAATGCTTGACAATGCAAAAAGAGTCACAAATTACCATTTTCTACGTCTTTCATTCAATCCTCTTATCCTCTTGAAATCTTATTTTCCGATGTGTGGACTTCTCCCGAACATTTCGTTGATGGGTTCAAATACTATGTTATCTATGTTGATCACTACACTGAATATATTTGGTATTACCTTGTCAAACAAAAATCTCATTGTTTTTGATGTCTTCATTCGCTTAAGGGCTCTTGTGGAAAAGTACCAAGCCATGAATGCATACCTTGCCTTTAACGGTATCTCTTATCTAACCACTCCACCTCATACACCTGAACACAATGGGTATTCCAAACGCCGTCATCGTCATATTGTTGAAACTAGTCTATCTTTCCTCTCCTATGCTTCGTTGCCTCTAACTTATTGGAATTATGCTTTCGCCACCGCCGTTTATCTTATTCACCGTATGCCTACTCCCACTCTTTAACTCTCGTCCCTGTATGAAAACCTTTTTGGCTCTTCCCCAAACCACTCCAAACTTCGTGTCTTTGGTTGACTTTGTTACCCTTGGCTACATCCCTATTCCAAACACAAACTTGCTCCACGTTGCATTCCTTGTGTCTTTCTTGGCTATTCCCTTACTCAAAGTCCTTATCCTTGTCTCGATCCATCTATCAATAAACTTTATGTCTCTTGTCATGTAAAATTCGTTGAATCCATTTTTCCTTTCTTATCTCTTTTGAGTCATGCTCTTCGTTATGAGTCTACCACCGTCTTTGAATGGCTTCCCTCAGTCTTCTTTCTCCCTACCACATCTTCTTCTACATCGTCACCCCCTATATCATCTACGTCTGCCCCTACCACAATGCCTCTGGATGTGGATCCGCCGTAATTAGTTGACCGGAAAAACCCAACTTCTAGAAACCATTTCTGAAAACCTACGCTATCCAGTCGACCATACCATCTTGACTGGTCCACCGGAACCTCAACCTGATTCCATTTCCAAAACACCCAACCCTTCAATTGATCGGACATTCTCGATCGGTCAACTGGCCACCACAGAACCTCGCATTATCATTACCCGTTCCAAGCATAACATCCACAAACCCATTCAAAACTTCAACCTTCTGCCTCCCTTGAACCTACCATAGTAACCCAAGCTATCAAAGATCCTCAATGGCATCAAGCTATGTCAGATGAGTATGATGCTCTTATTTGAAATGACACATAGGAACTTGTTCCTCCAGATCCAAGTCAAAAAATTGTTAGGTGTAAGTGGATTTTTTGAACTAAACGACTTCCTGATGGTTCTGTTGACAGGTGTAAAGCTCGTTTAGCTGCCAAAGGATTTCATCAACAACCAAGAGTTCAATACCATAACACATTCAGTCTGGTGGTTAAGCTAACTACTATCCACACAGTTCTCAGTCTTGTTGTTAATCATGGGTGGTCCCTACACCAAATGGATGTCAACAATGCCTTCTCCAAGGCCACCTATTTGAGGATGTTTTAATGGCACAACCACCCGGCTTCATTGATCAAGATTGCCCTACCCATGTGTGTTCGAAAGGCTATTTATTGTCTGAAGCAAGCTTTTCATGCTTGGTATCATGAATTGCAACAGTTCCTTGTTGCCTTGGGCTTTTCCAACTCTCATGCCGACACCTTACTCTTCGTCCTCAACATTGGTGGAACTATGATTTACTTACTTGTTTATGTTTATGACATCATTATTACTAGCAACAATGACTGAGTCGTGCAATGATTTATCGACATCCTTGCCAACTGATTTTCTCTTAAAGACCTCGACAGTCTCTCTTTCTTTCTAGGTGTTGAAGTCATTTCACACCCTAATGGTTTACTTATGTCTCAACAACACTACATCAATGATCTTTTGGCTCGCACTCATATGGCATAATCCAACCATTTCTGACACCACTTACTACCACACAAACGCTTGCCCTTCCCACAGGCAAAGTTCTATCGAATCCAAATGAATTCCAAACGGTAGTTGGGAGTCTCCAATATCTTTCCTTTACGCATCCTGATATTGCTTTTGCAGTCAACAAACTATCACAGTTCATGCACTGTCCCACCACTGATCATTGGAATGCTATAAAACGTATACTGCAATACTTATGTGGTACGCATGATTATGGTCTTGTTCTTCATCGACAATCCCCTATATCCCTCCATGCATTCTTGGACATTGATTGGGCCGGGAACAAGGATGATTACACTTCCACTAGTGCCTACATTGTGTATCTTGGTCGTAATCTGCTCTCATGGAATTCCAAAAAGCAGCACACCATTGCTCGTTCATCCACCGAAGCTGAATATCAATCTGTTGCTACCACTGCTGCTGAATTAAGTTGGGTTTGTTCTCTTCTTATTGAACTTGGTGTCACCATTCCTTAACAACCTGTGATCTATTGTGATAATGTTGGTGCGACCTATCTCTGCTCCAATCCTGTCTTTTACTCCCTCATGAAGCATGTTGCGTTAGATATCACTTCATTCGAGATCAAGTTCAGAGCGGTGCTCTTCGTGTTGCTTATGTTTGGTCTGAGGACCAACTGGCATATGCTCTCACTAAGCCGATTCCTCGTGAACGTTTTCTCAAACTCAAGACCAAGATTGGACTCTTCTCCTGGAGTTCTATCTTGCGGGGGCATATTGGAGAATCTAAATAATTGTAAATTTGAATTTTATTAATTCCTGTAATTATTTAATTAGTTTCCTAGATTGGATTTCCGATTTAATTTGATTTGTAAAATCTTTGATTTTAGGAAAGTATCTAGATTAGAAAAGTTTGAACTTTGTAATTTATTTATAAATATTTGATCTCATCAATGAAAAGGTAATGGCATATCTTCCAAAATTCTATATGAGCGTTACCCCCGGATATCAACACATCATGAACGATATCGAGTCTATTTTAATGGCTGCGTTTGTTTTTGTTTAGGCACTCATTGTGGCCCACCTCTTGGTTAATTATGTGTCGATGGCAAAAATCCGTCAATCATGGAAAGCGAAATAAACAAACTATAAATCTTAAACATAAAGAAGAAGACATTAAAATTGCACTATTAATTTACAAACACAAACTACACCCTCAATTCCTCACAATATTTCAAGATACAATTTGATAAAATAACGGCTTAAGCTAAAAAATTTCGGATCCCTCTTCATTTTGTCTTCTCCTCAATTTAAAGAAGTCCTAACAATGATAACGTCAATCGTGGCCTACTTTCTTTGGGGAGTCTCTTCATCTCTTCTATTGTGGGACTTGTACTCGGGACCTTAATGAGAACGTGAGTTATGATGGTTATTCGAGCAGTTACTCCGGATGCTGTCTCATGTCCACGTGTTAGGGGAGTTTCTTCGTCAAAATGAACATAAAAAAAGATGGAGAGAGAGAAGTGACTACTAGGATCAAGGCCAACCGTGCGGCTCAATGCTCGGCATATGAAAGGAGGGCACCGTCCACTAAAATAAAAATTATCATACGGTCCTTAGGTTTCTATTTTGTCCTCATTAATATCTGAAAATTCTTATATATCCTCCATTAAAATTTTACCCTTTGGTTTTTACATTTTGATTTTTTTAATAGTATACGTCCCCTCTGAAATATATTTCTGACTCCACCCTTGATGAATAGTGCCTCTTCTCAGATATGGGCAGTGCCTCTCTGCAAGCAGAGCCATGGCTGTGCTTGTTCCCTAGTAGGCCCGAGGACCTACTTGACTCATGTAGCTTGTGGATCAAGTCTCTTCTTACCCCTGGGTCCTAGACCCGGTCTCCTGTCTTGAGGCATATTGGGAAGTGTGGCGTTGAACCACTGTTGCGAGCTGACCAGACTTGCAAGATCTCACCGGGCCGAATGTACCGAGCCGTCATGAGACATTTGATACCTTGTGAGTTACATGAATTCAAGTCACTCTTGATTTTCTAAACTTTGGTAACGTGATGTGCTGACTTTGACTATTGTAGATTATGATGTTAGTTGTAATGATTTTATGACTTCTCAGTTCCTGTGGTTATGGATTTCATCTGTTTGTTTGTTTTTTAAAGGTGGATTTAGTCTGGGTTTTTTTTTTTTTTTTTTTTTTTTGTGTGTGGTCTTGTAGGTGATAAACTTGATGTTTTTTCAGTAGTAAACTTGATGTTATGACCAAAATGACGCATCCTATTTTAAGGTTCGTTCCATTGAATCAAAACACAGCTTAGAGTCAAAAACAAAGAAAAAAAAAAAAAAACTACGAAAAATGTTTTCGAATACGATTTAGCGTTTAGAAAGAAGCTATCTTAAAAAATATTTAATAATAATGAATATAACCTTTGACAAGCACTAATAATGAAAGGCTAGATTATTAATCAATGAATTTAACAATATAGTTAGATAAAATAGGACGAGTTTGAGTTTGAAAGGACGTATTTTATATGTTTACATGGAAAGCTAGACTCCATGTAGGTGAGCAGATGAAACTACTCTAAGGTTAGGGTCACTAACCAAAGAAATAAAAACAAGAAAAACAAGAACAAAATGGAGAACGAGAGTACAAAAATATTCAATGTGGATGTATATATATAAATTGATGAATACAATTAATGTCTCAATACAACGTGTCTAAAGTTTAATAAGATTTAAAAATAATCAAATCTCCTAAAACCATGAAAATAAGTAGATTAAACCATTATAAATAAATTTAAATTTCTAAATGTTAAAAATTGTAAAATCTAACTATTCTTATCACTAATCATTGAATTTAATGAAATCAGATAATATTAGATGAGACTTAGAGTTAAAATAAAAAATAAAAAAATAAAAAAAATAAACGCTTGGCTGCCTATCCATATCCTTGGTCACCCACGTAAATATTGAAGTACTATTGAAGTCGTCCACAAGAAAAAAATAAATAATAATAATAATAAAAATAAAATAAATAAATAAAAAAAAGGTAAGCAAGTCAATGGAAGAAGAAGACCGGCAATATGTTAAGGAGTACCTTGACTTTGACTTGAGAGGAACTTGCCTGGCTTCTTATAAATGTACAATGCCCAATCATTGCAGTTCCTAGCTAAAAAGATTAAAGGGGTGTTGATATTTACATTTATTTTAAACTAAATTGTACTTTTTTATCATGTTTTTTATCTTTTTTGAAAAGTTTTTTGTCTTTTCTGAAAAAGTCATAAAAATTACTATTTAAACTTAAAAATCTCAACTCAACTCAAACTAAACTTGGTGCACCAAACATACCCTAATATTGTAATTAGAAAAATAAATATGTTTCATGTTGTACTTTCTGTTGCGTTAATCAGGCTAGAATCTTCTTTTTTCTGTTTTTATTTTATTTATTTTTATTTTTAACATTGGTTTGTTATGGCTTAAGCATCTGTTTTTTTAATTTAATTCATTGTTTGACTCCTACGTTAGTTAATCTGTTGGTTATTTTCCACTGGTTGCAAGTTTTCTTTTTCTTTTTCATTTCTTTCTCTACCACATATAAATACACACTGTCCATAAGGGTAAACAAAATCGGGATTTCTACATTAGGACGTTCATTCTACACTATCGATAAAATTGGTTATTTAATTGTCAGATTAAATTTTAACAGAATCTATACTAATATTAATTCAATATATAATTAAACACAGTTCTTACTATCAATTGGAGGATCTTATGGTAGAATGACCCAACTAATTTACCCGAAAACAAAATTGGAAGTGGGAAAAACGTTGTTCCCATGCTACTATCATCACTATAAGATTTAGGCTTTTTAAATATAATTTTTTTAATCTTATATAAGCTGAAAAATAAACCATTTGCCTTCTTATTAAATTTTTAGAGAATAAATCACTCTTTTTCGTCAGAATAAATAAATAAACTACCTTTTTTAATATGTTGCCTTGTAGCATAGAAAATAAAGTTGCGAAGGGTGCACATTAAAATAAAAAAAAATAAAAAAAAGATTGCGTGGTGACTTTTTTTTTTTTTTCATTAGAAGATTATTGGTGACATTTTTTTTTTTTTTTGGATAAGAAAGATTATATGGTGACTTGTCTCCTAGTAAATATGGCATAACTAGAAGTCAATTTTCTTTTCCTCCAAAAAAACTGGGGTCGTCTTTTTTTTTTTTTTTTTCAGGCCAAAAAAAAAAAAAAAAAAAGAGAGGAAGGAACAGAGATGATAACTCTATTAATTAATATCAGAGAGAATGATAGTTATACTTTTCAATTTAGAGGAAAAGCATAAATTTTTCATAAGATAACTTCTAATTTTTATTAATATATTTCTAAAACTAGCCGTTTTATGCAGGGATGGAGTCACTCTTCATCAATAATTCATTTTTCCCAAAAATTTCCTTTTAAAAAATTCCGGTTTTCTTATTTATCCACTCAAAATTGATCATCTATATATAGGTGTTTGGTGAATGAGTTTAGTTTAAGATTTTTAAGTTTCAATAGTAATTTTTCAGAAAAGACAAAAAACTTTTTCAGAAAAGACAAAAGTTTTTTTCAGAAAAAGACAAAAATCATGATAAAAAAAGTATAATTTAGTTTAAAATGAACTTACTTTAGTTACCAAACTTTACTAAAAACTTTATTCTTTAGTCAAAATTCATATCCATACCATAAGGGAAAAAACTAAAACTTTTAAAATGAAGAAGAACAATAGCTGAATGATAGTTTGGTCATAAACATATCCTGAAAGAAATTTCATTCGTATTACATAGCGGTTTTAAAACATTAAAACACATACTATATAATATGTTTATGATTATTTTTGTATATACTATTAAAATAAAAGACCGACTCTGTTGCTGTTTTATAGCCTACACTTAAGACGAATATTTCTAATTAGAAATTCTATCTAAATCTGGTGTTATACAATTCTGATCTAAAAGACTCTGTCCGTCCTTCAAAAAGATCTCATACCACACAATATTTATAGTCAAAAAATGAAACTAGACACCAATAAAAGTGAATCGTCTTCACGAATTTATCAACGATTTGTTTGTTTGTTTGCAGGCGTAACCGTTGACTCGGACGTTTCATGCCTTGGCACCACCCTACACTGGGCCATGGCTAAACGTATATGCTGCCAAGCCTAACACATGGGCTGCACGCATGCCGGGCACATACACACACCCATGAATCTATATAAAATATATATTATATATATTCCTATATACATATATTTACAGTTTTTTATGCATATGCAGTCGCCCAAAAATGATACGTGCACTCCTCTAGCTCATGCATGGCAAGTACTCTGTATTAAGAGAAAATTTACGAAAGAATGCATATATTAATAATATGATAATAATTATTTTAATGGTTAGGTTAATTATTAAAGGATCTCATATATAAATGGAAGTAGTTTTACATCTTTTACTAGAAGATCTGATTTATATAAACGCCTTATTTATTTTATGTTACGTTGGAAACATCTTAAGTAATATTTATGGGGATCTCAAATATAAAAAAATATTAGAAAAACCTGACATTTATATACATATAAATATAATAGGGTTGCTTAAGTCAACCATTTAGATCAAGACTTTGATAATAGTATTTAAGGTTGATTTTTGAAAAATAAAAAATAAATGATGGTGATAGAATTAATAGGTGCATCAAGACATCATGACTAGATTAGTATGACCATATATATTATACCACTCCAAACTGAAGAGAGAACACGACAACCACTGTACTACCATCTTATAGGATCAACTTACACAAATCCGATGTCTCATTAAAACCCTTTGACAGAAGAAAAAGAGTGAAATGATTCAGGACAAGTGAAACGTCTAAAAAACGCAAAAGAAATTTAATTAATAACGATTATTACACAGTCAAATGTCTATTCCTTGAAGATTTCATGCTACATGGATGCATGAAATACTACGCGATTAATCGATCGCTACCGTAGACAAGCCTTTGAATTGAAGATGGATCATTCAACTTAATTTGGCAAGTATCATATATACGGTTTTTATTTTTTTTTTAAGAGTTCATACACACACACGTGTGTGTGTGTGTGTGGCTTTTGTAACTGTTATAATCTCCATGGCTAATTAAGTATAATCACGATATTGTAAAATCTTTATGCAACTTTCTCAAAAAAAAAAAAAAAAAAAAACTTTATGCAACATATTTAGGCATTTAACTATTAAGAATAAGATCTCGGGTATCTTTTTTTCTTTCTTAATTATTTTCTTCTTTCTCCTCAAGAAAAGGTGTTGAACATGCATGCCCAAAAAACAATTAAAAATAAAATTATGTAATTCATAATAAAACAGTAATTACAACTATAAAGTCCTGCAAAGCCGTCAGAGAGAGGCAGTTGCTTAATAAAAGTAGAAGTACTAATTATACCAAAACGACAGTAATCTCATTTTAGTTTCTCTTTTTCTTTTAAAAAAAAAATCAAATTTTAAAAGTTTATAACTTTTTTATTTTAAATCGAAATAAGATAACTTTTTTCTTTCAAATCACACTAAAAAATCAGATAAACGAAACAAGATCTATATTGTATATTTTTTTGAACAAGTTCATTTCCAATTCACACCTCACCAAACACACGTTTCCAAATTAACTTTCAAAACTCCATCTTCATTGTTATCTTAAACGACCAGAAAAAGTTTATTTATTTTTTATAATGTTACTCTTTGTTAATTGTAGTGTTTAACATGATTAGTACCCCTAGTCGATTTTTCTTAATGACATGCCATAAAAGTTTCAACTATATCTTCTGAAATTTTTAATTTGGTTTAAACTAAGCAGACGTATACTGGAAGTAATAATAGTCTACGTTCAAAATACAAGCAAGAGTATACGTATACGTATGTATATATATAATATGAACAGAAATAACAATAAACCGCGGGCACATGCAATGTGTAATTGGTCAAAACAATAGATTTGAAAAAAAAAAAAAAAAAAAAAAAAAAAGTCAATAGATCTGACATTTTCATTATTGACCTTATAGAGAGTGTAAGAAAGAACCAGATAACCAATTCAAAACTAGAGCCATTGTTAGGATTAGACATTTTCAACTCAACTTAGTATTCAGTAGCGGTCTTTTAGTCGGTCTCAAATGAGATGACTTTATATTTTTTGACAACACAGAATTTGGGTTACCAATTGAAATGGCTACTAGTTTATAATATAAAATATTGATTTGGTTGAACAAGTGATGCAAAAATCATCTTCAGAAACGACTTTTGATCGTTGAAACATCACCTCTGAACAAGGCGAAAAAACAGCTGAAAGCTAAAGTAAACCTCCTATAAAAAAAATAATAAAAACAAATTGAAGTAAACTTCTCACTTTTGTTATTAGAGATGATGCTGGGGACGAAATTATCATAAGTAACATGTGAGGTGCTATTTTTTTTTATTTGTTAGTTTTAATTAAAAGATTACTGTATCTATTAAAAGTAAGAGGTTATATTTATTAATTAAAAAGTTATAACTCGTCATTACGTGAGTTGGTATTCCAAAATTAAGATAATTATTATGCAAGGTATGAAATATTTTTTTTGATAAGATTCTCTTTTAAACCAGCTGCATCACATTCTATTAGTTTCGTTTACTTTTCATTTTAATAGGATTTTGTCATGTTTATCAGAAGCTTCTGCCTCTTAGTTAAAATTGATTGAATCCGCTATTAATTTTATAATCGTGGATTTCTCAGGATTGAATTTGCCTTTGCCAAAATTTTGACCACGAGCGTATGGTTTTGGAATGTATACCACTGTTTGGCACTAATTAAACTCCATGACATAAAAAAACATGACAAACAAACAAATTACTTTTGTTTCCTTGGGTGTATGCATACGAACACAGTCGCTTATTACTTCATTATTTTCTTCGTAGTTTCCATTGTAGGATGTATATAACTCATTATTTAATAGGCACTGAGTTTTCAAGTGTTAAATTAATTTTTTTAACAGTTTCATTTATGACTGGAACTGCTATCGCATGTTGTAATTTATGTTGCAAGTTTTTAACATGAACCACATATCATACTGTACAGATAACAAAAAAAGAGGTATCGTGAGATGTAGATACTTTGTGACCCAAAAAGGATTTACAACATTCCTAATTCGATTATTATTTTTAAAAAATCATCCTTACACTATTGGACGACATAACATCTGGTCCTTGGTTTAACACATTTAGACATGGAGCGTTTCGACTAGAAAGTAAGTATAACTGTCCGTTTATTAGCTTATTTTGTACGATGTTTTTCACAGCCCAACTGGGAGAAAAACGATACTTTGATCTTGGGCAAGGAAAATTCACCATCATTTAACTGTATGTTCAAATCTATAGGTGCGTATATATTTTATACACACACTCACACACACACACACACACACACATATATATATGTATGTATTTGAATTAACCAAACAGAGAACCAAGCACAGGGAAGGAAGAGCCAAAAGGACGTAAAAGTAGTGCATGAAAAAGGAGTAGTGAATCTACTTCCAACTATTCAAATTTGTGAAGATTATTTATCTCCTTTTTAGACAATAAAAAAAAAAAACTCAAATTACACTCAAACAAACACACCAAAAACTAAAATAAATCAACCAAATTCTCCCCATTAGCATATTCCAATAGCAATTAGTAAAGCTGGATTACAAAACACATACATATATATATATATATATATATATCTAAAAGTATACATATTAATTTATGTGTATGTATGCATGTGCATATTGATATCAAAATAAGAACTACTCCTTTCACACAACCATCAGCTGTGGAAAGCCCAACTGCGGATGTGGAGACAACGGGGACAGAGGCGGGATGTAGAAAACACCCTGCCCGTCGGATTCCCAAACGGCCGTCCAATTTGACGGCGTCAACGGCATGTTCTTCAAGTAACTAATGGCGTCGCCGGCGGACTCCGCCACTTTCTCCTTCTTCGGTTGCTTGATCACTTCCCGGTCTTCTCCTTCCTCCTCCTCCTGACGACATCGTTTTTTCTCGACTATATTGTATTTCCCGGCCTCCAACGGGAAGTTGAGAATGGCCTTGGAGCCGCGAAGCTTGAAGGCGGCTCGGTCGTAGGCCTGGCGGCGTCGACGGCGGTATCGAACGTCCCGAGCCACACGCGGGAGCCTCTCTTGTTCGGGTCCCGGATCTCCGCCGCATACTTGCCCCACGGCCTGCTCACGGCCTCTGTCTACTCCCCGTAATGCTTCGCCCCTTCCTCCGCCGCCGGTTTCGTCGGCGGCGGATTCGGAGCCGAGAACTGAATCCACTCGGTTTTCGCAGGAAGCGAGATCGTCAGCGAGGGCTTCCGGTTAGGCTGAGAACCTCTGTGGCCGGAGATTTGGGGCTTCGACTCGAATTCGAAGGAAATGCTGTTGATTTGGTGAAAGAACCACCGAGATCGGCGATTCGAGGCTTCGATTCGAATTCGAACGATGCTTCGCTCAATTCGAAATCCAGGAAATCGAAACTGTTCGGTTTAGGATCCGAATCGGAAGTGAATTCAAGTGCTTCGCCGGAGCTCAAGTAATCGGAGATTTCGATCGGAGAATCGGAGGAGTTCGATTGCGATTGCGAGCTCGATGACTCCTCCGTCTTAACTTCGTCGCGCCATTGAAATCGGTCAGAATTGGAGAAGCTGCCCACCGAGAGAGATCGCCGAGGAGGTGTTGCTTGATGAACTCGAGCTTCGAGAAATCGGTTATGGTGGATGCCATGTCCGATCGAGCCTTAAAGCTAGAGAGAGAAACAGGTTTGAGATTTTAAAAGGGCGCTTTAGAGAGAGAAGGAATGTTGGGCTGATTCTTGAGAGTGGAAACATGAGAGTGGGAATCTTTATATACAGAATTGGAAAGTTTTACAAATTCAACAAAAATAAAAATAAAAAATAAAAAACAGAAAAGTAGAGGAAGACTTTCATTTCAACGAGACTCGGACGAAACATCGTTTTTCCATTATCTCTCCGTCTCTCTATCTATTTTATTTTTATTTTGTTTTCATTTTCATTTTTCGGGGAAAGAGTCAGGGTTACATTTCCACTTATGGGTATGAATACCCGCGGGTTCCCTTCCCATCAAGAACCGGTATGAGGGTAGTATATGTGTACGAAGACGGATATAAAGATTAAGATTAATCCTTCGTATTGGTGTAGAATGAGGGTAGGGAAGGTCATTTATATTCACCCTTATAAAAATATGTACATATAATTTTTTTGATATATAAATTTGAATTTTTTTAGTATTTGAATTTTATGAATTTAATTTAAATATTCTTAAAATTTGGATTTGTTTTTATATTTTAATTTCATTTTTAGTTACATTTATGATGATATTGCTGAATTTTATAAAAACTTTTAATGAAATTTGTTTTGAGTTTTTTTTTTTTTTTTTTTTTTAATTTTTAATGGGTACATGGATAAGATATGGTAAAACACCCCTAGTAGGGATAACCTCCCGTTCCCGCACCGCATTAAATTAGATCGGTATGAGGAAATATGGTGGCTGGGGGTGGGGGAAGCATTCGCACCTCCACCTCACCCCATTGTCATCCCTAAAAGAGCAAAATAATATTTTTAAAGAGAATAATAGTAAATTATAGCACAAATTTACACATATTAATAAATACCATAGTCAAACTTATGACCATACAATATTAAAAAAAAAAAAAATCCCTCCTTCCTCCTCTTCCTCACTCATCTTCTCTATAACATGAAGATATGCATATAAATTAATTATTGAAAATTAACTGTAAATCGGTTATTTTCTAGAAAATTCAAGAAAATCCGTATAATTTATTATATTTTAAAAAACATGTTATAAATTTTAAAAATACTTAAAAATATGTTATTTGCTATAATTTTCCTTCATTTTTTTTTTATTTTCATCTTTTTAACTTTAATTAAATCATCCTCTTGCAATATCAATCGTCGGATCTGCATCTTCGCTTTGAAGACTTTAATTAATCATCCTACGTCCCGGCCGGCGTCACAAAAGATGAACATTAAACAAATATGTTATTAACGTTTGTCCTTTTCGGTAATTGCTGTTTTTTTGTTATTTTAATTAACACACGTAACAATGGCTTTTCTTCTCTGAAAGCTACGTAATTCATTATCTTTTTGAAATGTCTCTCTATCTTTGTATAGGCTCTGTTTCCTGGGCGTTTCGATCGGAAGCTGCATAGATTGGTTAAATTGAGTTAATTCATGTACTTTTCTTATGAATGGATTCGATTAAAGTCATTGGTTGTAGATCAGCCACAAAGATGAAAACAAAAATTGTACGAATGAAAGACCGTTGAATTCTACGGTAGAGTACCCAAAAAAAAAAAAAAAAACGTTATGAGTAGAATATGTTGAGTTGTGGAGTTTAATTAACTATCTATGCAGAAAAAGTATGTGGATCAATTTTCGTGATAATATTGTTGTGAAGGTGTTGCCATTAGGGTAATTATAAAAAGATCACACAAAAACATGCAGAGAGTTCGAAAGCGTGCGAGTTTTTTTTATCATCATAGTGAATTATTGAATCATAACATAGTACACAATTTAGACGAACAAAAAAATATGTCATCAGTAGAATACATTGAGTTGTGGAGTTTATTAACTTCCTACGCAGAAAAAGCGTGTGGGTCAATTTTCATGATTAAATCGTTGCGAGGGTGTTGTCATTAGGGTAATTATAAGAGCGATGGGAGAAAAAAAAAACACAGGGTTCGAAATTGTGAGAGTTTTTCTTGCAAAATTTTTAATTATCATAATAAATTATTGAAACATAATATAGTCACACATCCAAACAAACATATATAAATCTTGTATATTTGTGCATTATTTACGGTTTTTATTAATATTGCTCACGATAATAACTAATAATCGTGGGTGGTTAGTTCTTAACAGAATTGAATCGTCCAATCATCAATCTTCTATTCAAACATAGGTAGACAGTTTAACAGGGTTGAATGAAACTTTAAGATGTAGAATTATTCTATCAATGGAGTAATTTCGTTTTTTTTCTTACTTGGTCCCGGCTGATTTTTTTTATTATTTTTATTTTTTGGGAAACACGGCTAGAAATAGATTCCTTCTTCACGAGGGAACTTTAACTTTGTGATTGGGGTTCTAGAAAACACAATTTGTCTTACCTATTTGACGTCCAAGCAAAAAAAAACTAACCTATTTGTCGTGCAAGCAAAAGACGTTCTCTCTGTTGTCTTGTTGTTTTCTTAGAAGAATAAGATGGAGAGTGACTTTTGGAATGGCGGTTTATTTGGATCGCATCTTTGAAATATTTTTGTAATTAAATCAGAAATTTCAGTAGTTTCTTCTAGATTGTTTTTTAATTTGGGTTTTGATTCTTTATTTATATATATATATATATATATATTTTTTTTTTTTTTTTTGAGGATTGGATACACACTAATGTCGGTTCTAAACACTTTTGTTTTGGTTCGGATGATTTGGTCAGAAAGTATACATTTTAATTTTATAACTCTTTTTTATGTTTTGTAGTTTAGGGATGATGCTGGTAAATTTTCATTGTTTGTTCTTTCTTTTCTCGACGTTTATTTAACGGTAATTACAATATGAAATATTGTTTATCAATTAAAGAACAACATTAAAAGATCTTAGGTTCTTTTTCCAAGAATTTTCGTACCTTGTTCTAATCTTTTGACATTCTATACCAAAAAAAAAAAAAAAAAAAAACACGTATTTCAACATTTATGGGCATGTTTTCACGCAGCAAAATCATGTACAATATCCAATTATTTAAGAAGATATCGCTTTGCTTGACATTGACAACAAGCAAAACCAAGGTAAAATAATGTAGTTAGCGTTAAAAGTTAAATTTGTCCAACATTATTAAGTTACTGAGTGATTATAGTGTTAATATGTAGATTCGATATCTTTTCTGTTTGAGCCAGCTTTGGAATAAATTCTATTCAAATCATTTATCATGATATCAAAGTCACATCCGTTAGCCTATGTACAGCGAGAAGGAAAGAAAACAAAAGAGAAGGAAAAATGGAAGTGAGAGAAAATAAGACGTAGGGAAAAAAAACATTAGATTTGTTTGGTAGAAAAGAATGAAATAAAATTAAAAAAAAATTATACAATTACTGTTATATCCACTTATTTACATTATTTAAATTTAAAAACAAGAACAAAATAGTGATTTTAATTATCAATGAGTGAATTTTTGTTTTCACCTAATATGAAGAGATTAAAATTGATGGGCTCCACTAGAAAGTTTTTCTATCATATTTCCTTTTCATCTATTATTTTCCATATAAATTTTCACCCACTCACTTCCTTCTTTTCTATTTTCCATCGTTCCACGTTAAGCTAACTTTGAAGAAAAAGAAGAGAGAGGGAGAGAGAGAGAGAGAGACGAACTTAATTGGGCCATGTTGAATTGGTGAGGAAAGGAATTAAGGATAAAAGGACAAACTTGCATTGAATTCCTCTCTACTTTGACCTGTCCCAACCTGAACAGCAAAGCTTTTGTATATCCAATTTGAACGAGCTTGGGTGAGGTAGGGCCCAAATTGATGGTCATTGAAAGGAAAACATGAAGGAGTCAAGGATTGCCAGTTAGTTTATGCATTTTATTTAAAAAAACCCAAGTCTTTAGTCACCAAAACACTCAACCACTCACTAATTGATGCAATATTTATGATTTAAAAAAAAAAAAAAAAAAACTCCTGAAGATTTGTTTTGGTGCTTTCTTTTTGAAAAGCTAAGCGGCTGAGAAGCTAGAGTTTGAGCTTTTACCAAGTCCAATTGTTTTGCCAAGTCTTTTACGCGTCGCTAAAAAGTGGCATGCCATCGGCAATTTTCGAGCGCCCGTCTTTGCGGGTGTAGCAGTGAATTTTGGCTGATGTAACAAGGTTCAATAACTTTAATCTTGTGCTAATATTTTATGCTATTACTATAAGTTTTGGTATGTTGACTAACTCATCACTGATGCAGTGAGTTTCTTTATTCTTTTATGGAAGCTTTGGATTTAGCGGGCCAACTCGCCCTTGAACTTGTGGTGAAGACAAATTTTATAGGTTACTTCTTCATTAAAATTCATTGAATTTTAGTTCTTAGCTACACTGAACAACCATAAATCACATACTGGTCCATCCAAGTTGTTCTGTTCACCCAAAAACTAAATAAAACTTTGAAATCTAAGGCGATCGCGACTTTGATTTAACAATGGTAACGATAAGTTTGGTAGAGTAGGTTTGATGACAAAATTTTCTTCTGAATCACTCAAATAAAATCACTGTATATTGGTGCTCAAAGTAAACATTTAGAACAATTTGCTTGTGTTTTTCCTGCATTTCGCATTCCTTGTCTGTCTACTAATCAGACGAACCAAGGATAAGTAACACGAACGAGATCTTTGTTGGCCTAAAAGTCCGAAGACAAACAGTGGAGTGCTGTCGTTGAACTCCATTTTTTAAATTTTCGGTGCGAGAGAGAGTGAGAGATTTGTCGATTTTTTTCTCCGATAAGGTTTAAGCCGTCTTCATCGTTGAATTGGTTCCTGGTATTAGGGAATTGGCATCCTCCTGATTGCTGACGTGATGAAGATTTGTTTTCCCGGGCCATTAAGATAGGTTCATCTGAAATGGTCAATGAGATGCTAAGAATCTACAGTCAAATTTTAATCAGGATTAGATCATAAAAAAATTAGCATACAGAAATTATTGGGGTCCTTGACATCGCATAGGAAAATCATAAAACAATCATAATCGGAAAAACGTAAATGATAAATCAAATGTAAGCAGTAAAGGATAGCAATACCGAAATTTAGATAGGTTTGCCGGAATTGTGTTACGTCCTCTGAGTCTGTGGTTTCACTATTATGAATTTTGAGTACAAAAGCTACAATCTTTGGGTATAATCCGGTAATACCAGTAAGCAAAATGCTTCCAAAAAAAAAAAAAAGAACCGCAAAATGAAGAGGATCTTCCTCTATTTATAGAGGGAAGATCATGGATCTGGACCCGCATGATGAGTAGGCTGTTTTTCACTAACCAATATTTCGGAACATGTACTAGGAATGGGCCATAATTCCACAATTGATCGTGGGCCTAGCAGTTATGAAGACTGATCTCCACCGTTCGTTGTTCGTTGAATGAACGCTGGACGACGACCGATCATTCGTAACGATCAATAAGTGGTTGTGCATTGTTCATCATTTGTTTCGTTAAACTAAGTGCTTAATAGATCCACACTTGGTAAATTAATGGGCCTCAAGGAAACCGAGACTAAATGGTCAAAAACGATCATTCGTCGTTCGTCACTCTTCTAGCGAGTGTTAATCGTTTGTTGGGCCGAGCCTGAATGTTCGAGATCAAGAGCTCTTAATATGTCGATATTCATTATTCGTCGTTCGTAGATCCAGTGGTCATGACGATCCAATTATAATTATGGGGAGACAAGTCTGACCCCAACAGTCAACAGTGATAATATTGAATTTATAAACGTTGGACTTTTTTTATGAGTATGATATGATTTCTTCTAACACACATTTTTAACATAAGAGGGCAAGACAAGGGCAGTGTAGTAGAGGATATTTTGAGTAAATGAAACACAGTGGAAAAGAAAATTGGTAAAAATCCCGGCTCACCGAGTCATGATGTGATCTACTCAGTTAGAGTCGGGATATATAATACTGCTCCACCAATAATCAGAGGTCAGATTGCTGTAGAAGATATGGTACAAGATCGGATTACAATTTGCGAGCGAAGGAGAATGCTTGCATGTCTAGGATTTGCAAATTGGCAAAAGTAATTCTTCTGAGGTTTGTGTCCTGGTTTTTCGGATGCACAAGATGAATTACGGGTCAAAATGGTATAGCAAGTAAAACTTAAGGGTTAGTTGAAACTAATGAATGATGTGGAATTGGTTAGGAAGAGGCAAGGCAAGAGCAAGAAGAGGGACTCACAAGATGACTTACATAAAGGTTTGATGAAAAATATACCCTTTCTCTGTTGCAATATCAATTTTATCAGCAGAGACTAGAAGATATGTATGATCAAAAAATACTGAAAAATAAAGTGTGAGAAGTTGCAAAAGGAAGTCTAGTGTCTAGTGTCTACTTAAATTTAAAACAAACTAAGTGGAAAAATTGCACCCCAAATTGCATATCTCACACCATGTTCTCTCTCCTGTCTACAGAGTGCAAGGGAATTCAGACGCAGGTTATGTGTAAGTGGATTGCTTCATCCATTTCAAAGCATTCCTATTATGCTTTTGAAGCTAAGTCGATACTTTCTCGGAACATGATATTTTTCTAGCTTATCTTCTTTATATGTTCATTGGATTTCTGCTATAAACAAATGGAATTTTAGGCGGGATAATACCAAGATCCATTTTCTTTTGTTCAGCAAAAAAACATTATACATTGTCAAAAAGTGACTGTGTTTCTCAATTCATTTGCATAGAAGTAGAGACATCTCAGCAAGGAGGCATCGTTTTCTAAAGCCCGAATCCAGTAACCGGGTTCTATTTAGTTTCGGAGTTTATTTATACTTGTAATTCGTGATAGAACAACATAGTTTGATTCTTAACCAACTGGAAATGAGCATCAAGTGCCAAATCTCGTAGCTAATTTTTTGGATTATTTATATCAATGTCTAAATTGAAGACTATGATTTGAAAAATGTCTTTTTTTTTTTTTTTTTTACATAAATGTCTAAATTAATACTTATAAAAATATTACCCTTTTATCAAGAATTGAAACTAAACAAATAAAGAATTGATTAAAAAAGGAAAGAAAAAATCTTTAAAAAAATGCAAAACTAAACAAATCTTTTATAAAAGGAAAAAAGACCATTTTACTTGCTTTATTATAAAGAAAAAAAGGACGATAACTGATATTAGTTGTATGATACATGAAAAACAATCATTATAATAAATAATTAGTCATTAAAATAAAATTCACAACCAACATATAAAAAAATTAAATAAAAATTGTAAAGAAATATGAAATTTTTTAAAACTTTAAAAAAACATCATAATGATAGTAATTATCATAAAGAAAAACATCATAATGATATAGTAATACCATAAAGAAAAAAAGCATAACACATTTATAAAAAAAAAAAAAAAAAAACATCATAATGATATAGTAATTATCATAAACATATAAACAATTTTATCACACATTTAAACTTTAGAAACTAACTATTCAAACAATACCAATATAAAAAATAAATAAATTATCACAATAACATTATAATTATTATAAAGAACCTAAATCATACCAAAAAAATAGGTTTATAAGCAATCTAATTATACTTAAGAAATATGTTTATAAAAAAAATCTTAATTATACTAATAAAACATCATTATAATAAAGAACTAGTCATTAAGATAAAGATACAATAATTATGAATAAATAAGGAAAAAATATATGAATCATAATGAAAGAAAATGATGTTAATTATAGTAAAATGACAAAAAAGATACTACAAGCAATTGGTTTTTTAAAAATGGACGTTTATGTAATATAATCTAAAAATATATTTTTTTAAAATGGGACTCTAAAAATAGATTTTTTGTATAATTTTTTTAATTTTTTTCCATTGGCACTCTTTTATTCGCGGTCTGAGGACCTACACTAGGAGTATTACACTTGTTACAAACAACTTTTGTTTTTTTTTTAGGCCCATTTCTATTTAAAGCACTTATCTTTCATTTAGATTTTCAATTGGGACTTTTTGCTTTTCAACTTCTCGTCAAGTATTACAATATCTCTTCTTCTATTTTCCATTTATTGTACTTCTCTGTCCTATGAGGTTTAAAAAAAAATTACAAGCAATCTTATTTTCAGCTTTAGTAATTAACTCATCGAATTATGAAGTATAACTAGCCACACTTTCGTAATATGCTTTCAACTTTGATCTATAACCATACTCCGAATCATCCTTAATATTAAACTCCTTTGTTTTTCTTTACTAATAATATTAATAAATCACGAAGAAGAAACCCATAAAAAAAAAAAACATGTGTAAGATTTACAGTGGTTAAACAATGAAAACTATGTCCACTTTTAGTCAATATATAACTCGTTTTGATGAAGGAAGAAAACAAAAAAAACAATACTTTGGGGACATCACTGGTACTTCAAAATTAACATAGAAAGAGTTTTACTATTAGTGTGTAATATAGAACCAATAATATCTTTAGTATTGTTCTGACGATAGAAAATGATTATTATAGAAAATCGCATATCTCTTTATAAGCTCTCTATATTTTTTCTCTAACACGGTAACACGTCTTTTAATCTCAAAATCCAGCGCTTCTCTCGTTACAAGAAAAATCAAGGTAATCGAAATTACTCAACCACATGTTTTATCTGCATATATAAGAATAAAAATTAAGTTATTCACACATATGAGTACATAAATACACATGGTGGTTTACTTCAGATAACCCTGTCCTCTTCCTTTGTAAATTAGTGCTCATTGAGAACACTAAGAAAACTGGATTAAGCTTGATGCAACTAAAGTCAAATTAGCCGTCTCAATATTCCCACTACTTTCTGGAGTCTCATTAAAGTAATATTAAAGCTTTAATAATGGTGCGAAAATTTTCAGTACTAATATATCATGCAGATGAAATGTTCATAACCTGGTTGTGTTTTTGCGGCGGTCGACAGCTTGCGGGTCCACCAGAAGATCAATACCGGCTGGCAATGATGACCGCTGACCTCTTATTTGAGGCGGTTTTGTTATTTGGAATTCCTTGGTACACTGTTCCGTACAAAATTTAAGGTAAATCAAATTTTTTTTTTGAAGATTGAGCTTTTCTTTAATATTTAGAATAGTGTTACGAATGTTAATTTTAATCTTAATTTTTTTTTTAATATTAATTTATGTGATGATGAGTTGTCATTTTTTTATGGATAGATATAATTAATTGATATGATATCTTTAATTAAAACACTTAACAATAAATTATTAAGTTATAACTCACATGCTATATACATTAATAAGTTCAATTAGAGTTGATGTTCCGAATATTTTTTAATTATTAATTTGGTTTATAAGCTTTAGATCCCCGCCCTTTCCAAGACATTTCAAAAGTAAATTTTACCTAACGAGCTTGCAAATATTTGCATGAAAACCAGTCTATCAAATTAACCTTTGGTTAATCTAGACTTTTATGGTGTGTTATTAATCTACCATCTCGATGTGGGGAATTGAATGTAAATATGGATCGCCCGACCCGAGTGGAGTCGAAAGAGAAATATGAGTCGGTTTAGATTAACCCATATAAGAAAGTGGTATAGACGGGACTGATTTAAAAATAAAATAAAAAACAAAAAATAAAAATAAAAGTCCAGCACGGTAAAGTACCTCACCTTAGAAGGACTCCTTTTAGCGACCTTTTGAACAAACGTAATAAATTATAAATAAAATGAAAAACTTTTGAAAACGCAACTTTAATTATCCATACATTGTACCATTCGTTTAGAATATATGGATTTCAAAGACCACTGTGTAAGGTGAGAGAGTCAGGATGGTAATAAAATTTTTGTTAAAAGCATATTGAAACAGACTTTTTTTTTTTTTGTTTTTTCTTTTTTACTTTTTCTTCCACCATTGTTAGTCCAATAATTGGACTACGCAACAAGAGTAAACCATAATTAATGCAAAGAAAGAAGAACTTTGGTGCGGTTAAATCATTCTTTTTTTCTTATCTTCCACGAAGTAATACATACATACAGATATATATATATATATGTATGTCAAACATATGAATCCAACTTCTACAAGGTAACCTGTTGAAAAAGATGGGCACGTTGTAGTAGATTAGTTTTCTCATCAGATGTGCTTCTCAAAAATTGCTTTAGGTGTCATTGTCACGGAATATAATTAAGTGTAGGGGAGAAAATAATAACTAAGCGAAAATATGATAACCGCTTTTCTATCTCCTCATGTTTACTATGGGAGGAATTCAATGATAGAGAAAAAAAAAATCTTATTATTAAGATACAGTGTAATTTTTTAATCTTATACATTATGACATTTTAAAAGGTGTCTTAAATATATACCAATATAAGTTATCATATTGTCCTTCTTGTTATATCGTTTTAAAAAAAGAAAAATTTCACTTTTAGCACCTGTGGGGAAAAGATTATTAAAATCAGCATCACTTTTTCATCCTTCAGTTCTAGCACCGCCACGTCATCAAAACCCATGATCTGTGGGGCCAAGCCGCAATTAATGTATGTCAAATTACGGGTTTGTCCTCGTCTCCCTCGCATGCCCCAGAAAACCAGCATCTACAGTATTTTAGAGAGAGAAATTGAAATCTAGCGAGAGAAAATGAAATCTAGAGAGAGAATTTGATGCAATTGCGCGGAACCGCACGGAAACCGTCCGTAACCACCACGAAAGGCCACCAACTTAGGATAGTTTAAAAAACCGGAACCAGAGATCGAGAGAATGAGGGTTGAGGGGAAATCGAAGTTAAGGAATCAAAGATGACGAAAATTAAAAAAAATTGCTTTTCGTTTTCCAATGTTAAAAAGTCTGCGTTTAGCGCTTTGTTGCAAAGGGGAAAAAAAAAATTTCCTCATTTGAATAGTTATTATTGAACAGTATCTCTTTCTTACGGGTTCGGTCATTTTCATAATGACCGCCCTGGTAATTATGAAAATGACCCCTGTAACTGTTATAACTCTCGCATATAATTTTGGTCATAACGGTTATGACCATGTGGTCATTATAAAAATGACCCCGCTTTTTGGAACTCAACACTCCTTATGACCACAAGGTCATAACAACACGGTCATACAGGAATGACCTTTCGTAGAAAATGGCTACTGAAACATGACTTTTCTAATTTTTTATTATTTTTTGGACGAGGGGTAATAACTGTTATGACCACACGGTCATAACAGGAATGACCTTCCCTTGAAAATGGCCTGAAACATGACTTTTTAATTTTTTATTATTTTTTTGGACGAGAGGTCATAACTGTTATGACCACACGGTCATAACAGGAATGACCTTCCCTGAAAATGGCCTGAAACATGACTTTTCTAATTTTTTATTATTTTTTTGGACGAGGGTAATACTGTTATGACCACACGGTCATATACAGGAATGACCTTCCCTGTGAAATGGCCTGAGAACATGACTTTTCTAATTTTTTATTATTTTTTTTGGACGAGAGGTCATAACTGTTATGACCACACGGTCATAACAGGAATGACCTTCCCTTGATGAAAATGGCCCTGAAACATGACTTTTCTAATTTTTTATTATTTTTTTTGACGAGGAGGTCATAACTGTTATGACCACACGGTCATAACAGGAATGACCTTCCCTTGAAATGGCCTGAAACATGACTTTTCTAATTTTTATTACTTTTCTAATTTTTTTATTATTTTTTGGACGAGAGGTCATAACTGTTATGACCACACGGTCATAACAGGAATGACCTTCCCTTGAAAATGACCTGAAACATGACTTTTCTAATTTTTTATTTTTTTTTGGACGAGAGGTCATAACGGTTATGACCACCCGGTCATAACAGGAATGACCTTCCCTTGAAAATGGCCTGAAACATGACTTTTCTAATTTTTTATTATTTTTTTGGACGAGAGGTCATAACGGTTATGACCACCCGGTCATAACCGTTATGACCACACTGTTATGACTACCCGGTCATAACCATTATGACCACCCGGTCATAACCGTTATGACCACACTATTATGACCACCCGGTCATAACCATTATGACCACACTGTTATGACTACCCGGTCATAACCATTATGACCACCCGGTCATAACTGTTATGACCACCCGGTCATAACCCTTATGACCACACTGTTATGACTACCCGATCATAACCGGTCCATAATGACCACTCATAATGACCATCGGTCATAACCGTTATGACCACACTGTTATGACTACCCGGTCATAACCATTATGACCATCCGGTCATAACCATTATGACTACCCGGTCATAACTGTTATGACCTGTACTAAAAAATGGCCAAAAAATGTTAGATTTAAAAAAAAAAAAAATTTAACATAGGTCATAACTATTATGACCGGATGGTCATAATAAGAATGACGGATGGTCATAATAAGAATGACCTTTACTCAAAAAATGGCTAAAAATGTTAGATTTAAAAATAAAAAAAAAACTTTCGATGAAAGTTTCTCTCTCTAAATGAAGTTTCGATGGTCATAAAAAAAAAAAAAAACTTTCGATGGTCATAACAGGAATGACCTTTATTCAAAAATGGCTAAAAATGTAAGATTTAAAATAAATAAAAAACCTTTCGATGAAAGTTTCTCTCTATTATATGAAGATTTGAGTTTCAAAATGGGTGGGGGGGCTAGGCAAAAAAAGTGAAAAAAATAAGATTCCGGTGGGTGGTAACTCTTTCTCTATCTAGATTTCAGTTTTCTCTCTCGAAAACACTGTAGATGTTGGTCTGTGCATAAAAATTTTTGAGCCATGCGAGGGAGAGAGATATTTGAGCTAAAGGAGATGAGGGTAAACCCGTAATTTGATATACATTAAATGCTGTTGGGCCCCAATTAAGTGCTAGTAATGAAGGGAAAAAAAAATAATGCTATTTTTAATAATAAAATTTTACAGGTGCTAAAAAGTGAAATTAACTCTTTAAAAAATGAATAACCAAAAAAAAAAAAAAAAAAAGTAGAGAGAGAGAGAGAGAGAAGAGAGAGAGAGATTGTATCTGGTATAAAGATCCTGAATTTTTTTTTTTTGGCTTAATGCATGTGTTTCATGCCTCATTAATTATGTTTCTCTCTTTGCCAATTTGCTAAATCAAATGGACCTACTTGGAGTAATAGAATCTAAATTCCTCCATAGAACATATAAATAATGAGACAAGTTCTAATATATATAGATATAGTTGCGAATTCTGACAACATCGTGCTTTCATCAATTATTATGAGGGAAATTTACATATATAGATATTATATAATATTATATATTCAACATTTGCAGTTTACAAAATTTCTTTTTTAACAATCCAAACTCAATACGTCTGTATATTAATCTAATCTCATGCCGACTGTTGGCTTGTGTCATGCTTGTGCTTGTGAATGCTTTGTTTAATTATTCTTCATTAAACTATTATATAATTTAATCAATTATCAAATCTGACCATTAGATTAAACCTTTATAAACCAAGAAAGCATACACACACACTCACAAACACATATACACATAGATATTCTCTATTATATATTATGTTGTTGGATTGAATCGTATTGCCAGATTTGATTGGGAAAAATAATAAATTTAAAAAACAAAACAGACAACTTGTTTATAATCATCATGTTTTCTAATGTTGAGATTGGAATTCCATTCAACAACTACTAACAATAAAACATATTTTATCATCAAGTGGGCATATTATTATTATTTTTTTTTTTTTTTAGAAATAAAATTATTTTCAAGTACCACCGTGGGCTGAAAACCACTCCGAAGTTGATATTAAAAAAAATAAAAAATAAAAAATAATTAACGAAGGTACCATGAACTCTCCTACTTGGACACGTGAGGAATTTCGCTTACTTTATATATTTTTGCTTTGGAAGTTCATGCACTTGCCAATGGGTCCCCTGATTTCTTTTTGTCGTTCTCTTGCTGGTCTGACAATTTTTTTGGTTGAGACCATTTGGTCTAACGTTAAGTAAGAATTGTTCTCTTTTTTCCACATATTAAAAAGAAAAAAAAAATATTAAGAATTGTTCTCTTTTCAAACTCAAAATTTGTGGGTGATTTCTCCCAAAAAAAAAGAGTAAAATAAAATAAAATAATAATAAATAAATAAATAAATAACACCCTTTGTCGCATAGGCTGTGCACGAGCTAACCCTTGGCACGTGGTAACTGCACGACGGTTGCTTTACCAAAACTAAAAAGTCCTCCAAAAATTTTAGCAGCTTAGTCAAAGTCAAACAAGACCTAGTTGGTCATTGGTCAATTTCAAAGGTTCAATCTTGCGGACGTGTCGCTACATTCCTTGTGAGATGTACCACTCTTATTATCAAACGGTAATTAATGCTTTTAATTAAGATAAGAATATAGGGTACATTAATGAGGCCTTATTAATTGGTGTGCGTCCAAAAATCTGGTAAAATTTGAAGATTTGAATATAATAATAAGGATTTGGTTAATGATTTTTTTGGCCAACTTTTATCGTTTCTTTTCTCCTTTTGGTTTGTTTAATTTAATGCCCCACTTGCTTAATTATTAAAATTTTCATGTCGGAAGTGAGAGATTATCATCAATAACTAAGATTTACACAGTGACCACAAGCAGTGTTTTTGATATATTTCTTCATTAAAAAGTAGTTAAAGCTTTTCCTAAGAAGACCCAAATGCTGCAATCATAATCTTTTCTCTTTAATTTGCCTCATTTTTTTTTTTAAATATTCTTTTAACATGATATTTTAAATCTTCATGATGACACTGTTACATAGATGCTACATAATATAACGTCTTCATTTTACGGAATTTTTTTAT
The DNA here is from genome assembly GCA_009761775.1 of Ficus carica. Lineage (NCBI taxonomy): Eukaryota > Viridiplantae > Streptophyta > Magnoliopsida > Rosales > Moraceae > Ficus > Ficus carica. The sequence goes on along the minus strand of CM019750.1, from coordinate 13,474,576 downwards.
GGTAGTTGCATCTCTCTCGATAATGTATCATGTTTTTAATAATAAATTTAGTTAAAAACAACATCAAAATGAAGATATTTATATATGCATAACTATCAATTTTCTATACAGGTCTGATCTTCAAAATAGAAGATATCTTCATACCTTATGATATAATTTTCATTAGTTATTTGTATGATTCATGTTAATATAAGAGCTAAATAATCATAGTACAAGTTGATTTAGAGAAATTGTTGTTTCTTTCAAATTGGATCATGTAGAATTTCTTCTAAGAACGATGCTAAGGTATACCAGCGGTGTTAAGTATCACTCACTAAAAAGATGAGTTCTTTAGATATATGTACACACCTTGTATTAGCAATAGTGTTTAGCACCGGTGGTGCTTGCAAAAATATATATATATATATATTCAATATTGCATTTGCCCATAAAAAGGTTCAAATTTATGTAAACCATTGTGGGATTTTTCTTGTACAAGAGACATGCTAGACTTTTAGTATAAAATAATTTGTAATTAACATACTCTATTAAGAGAGAAAGAAATAAATGGAAATTTTTTAAAAAATAATTGAAGTAATAAAAGGTTTTAAAATATTTAGAGTAAATAAAAGACTTATTAGGTAAATGATTATTTACATCAAATTTATCAGGTAAATGATTTAATTATGTCTTATAAATATGTCATTGTCTAGTAAATTTTCCATTTACATTATATATTTATTATTTATTACAAACATTCTAAAATCTTACTATTTATTTTAAATAATATTCGTAACAAAAATACTATTTATTCCAATTTCTCCTCTAATAAATAAGCATGTTGTTCGATTTTTAATTTATTAGCAAAATAATTCAACATAAAACACCTTCATATACAACTTATGGATGTTCCCTGCGACATAATATTGCATTACGTGAATGGTTTCAATTACTAGCAAAGTACTTGCTGGGAATTCTTAATTTTAATTTTAATTTTTTTTTTTTTTTTTTTGAAGAAATTTTTTTTCTTATAACCTTTTTCGTAGTTGAAGAAAGAAAAAAAAAATTAGAAAGAGAGAAAGAACTAGATGAAATGGTAGGGCACCACAAGGAGGAACAAGGACAAATAGGCAGAAATTAGAGCAGCTTTTTTTCCCCCCCTCACCAACCATGCTTACTAAATTAAACGCCCAAAATTTCTAAAAGGAGAATTGATTGCACAAGTTGGCCAAGCCAAATCACTATCAAAATCCAATAAAGATACGACTCTAATCCAACCAAAAACGCAACGTCTTGCAAGATGAAAAGCTTTTTTTAGTGGTTTTTCTATTAGAGCGATAAGAGAGGAGCCATTAGATACTGTCCATGAGTAGAGCTAATAATCTAATCCAAAATAATATGAAAGGACAAGATTACAAATAATAAATAAAGGGATTGTGAGTGACTCAACTTCCTTGAAGGGGCACTAAAGTGTGCAGTGCAAGTTGAGTGATGCGGGGCAAACCCACATTGGTTAATGGGGTTCTTGACTTTATGAGAAACTTATCCAAAAGAAAAAAGAAAATTAAAAAATATATATATATATATATCTTTGCAAAAGTCGTCTAGAACCAATGAATTCTATTACCTTTCATCGTCCTAACTGGTCCTTTGCCCTTTCTCCCCTGCCTTTGTCCCACTTCTTCCATGATCGCCGATTCATCGTCCCTCTAATTACATCCTATTATTTTGTAAGAATTGTACTTCTATTGTTTATGGTTAAAGATCCGCCAAATAAAATTGGGATCGAATAAGTGTGCTATTGAAGTAATTTACCGTCGGAAAGCATGAGATTAAAGTGCGAAAAAAATAAAATAACCTCAGAATTTATAAAGATTCATTTTCTATTTGAAGGGTACATCTTTTTTGGAATCAGAGAAAACTGTTTCATTATTTTTCAGAAAATTACAACGCATGATTCTCTGGACTCAAAAATCTCCAGGGTTTCCATGAGACGTACAGACCTATTTATACACATCTATTTTCCAGTACATGATTTTCCAAAACTTGAAATATATATATTAAACATAAAAGTACAAGATTCTCAAATTATAAGAGAGATTGTTATATATTTCTCATTTGACATAATATCAAAAGACACAATATGGCCAAGAAAGCTGAGAGGGTCGACAAGGCCGCGAGGGCCGAGAAAGCAACGCACAGGCGCCTCCTTGTAGCCCGCCCAAAGAACCAAGAGGGTGGTGTGGCCGTGCCACACAGGCGTGGGGGCATGCTCCTTGCAGCCCACCCAGCAAGCCGCGCAATTCATGCTTATATGAGAATTTCAAATTTGTCTTTTGAGTTATTCTAAACCGTTGTGTCTATTGGTTGTATATTTTCATATAAAACTGAATTATTATCAATAATTGATATATTAGTTATGACAATTGAATAGATACTAAAAGAGATGTCTTTGCAATGAAGAGATACCTCTTGGAAAAGGTTACATAGATTACCATAGTTGTAATGGTTCATAATAAGGCATCTCTATGATTTTAAAAACTTTAGAAATTTACAAATTTCATATCTTGTTCTGGAATACAATAATTTTATTAGATATTATGTTCAAGGGTTATTGTATCTTGAAGGTAATTTGTTGTTAAACTCTTTAGCAAACTTTGTAGTAAGGGCAAATAAAATATTAAAGGAAAATATTATTATTATGCCTCAAATCCATCTTTGTTTTCAGTTTTCTTTGCCTCCATTGTTCTTGTTCTCTTTCATTCTCCAACACAAATGTCGTAGCCATTACCCCTATCCTTCAATTGAGGTTTTAGTATTTTATCCAACCGTTGTGATGCCATACATCTCAGTGTTACCTATTCGGTACCTTCCACGATCTTCGCCTTTTTCAGTCCCTTCAATTGATCGAATCTCAACGGCTTCTCATGGTGCCGCTTGACGGGTATCCTGGTGCCCTATCAACAACTAGCGCAAGTATTTTTACCCGTTGAGCTAAACTTTAGCAATCACTTATATGAATAAGAGTATTTTAATATCATATGATACATCATTTTGATATAAAATATAAATAAAAATCAGCCGCCAAAATTTTTTAGTTTGTATTTGAAACACCGGTTTGAAATGAAATTTTAATGTTGAAATTTGTTAACTTTTTAAAAAAATTGGTTATAATTTTTATTTTTTCATAAAAAAGAAAAAAATTGATATGAAAAATTTAAATTTATATATGAGAACGAAACTAATCATTATTCTAACAATTAAAAAAAAAACTTAATCAATAAGACGAAATTATAAACATTTCAATAAAAATTAGTGATACGGCAATAATTCCATACGCAAGTAAAAAAAAATTTGATATACACTAAAATTGATGTAATAGTTTTTTCGAAGATTTGTCAATAAAATTAGCAACTCAAAGGCGACGTAATTTAATATTTAAAAGATTTGAATTAAAGATTAAATTTGATGTTAAAGATAAAATCGGCGATTAAATGGATGGCAATCAAGGAATAAAGTACAAAAACAGACAAAAACGGGTGTTGTGGACGTGTAAGAACTGTAGCCAAGCATGCGACAAAAGAAATTGTGCTTAAGTCACCCTGATGATGTCATACTATCTCCCTTCGAATTTAAGCACGTGATCAATACAAACCTCACGGCCAAGGCCCACTTCACACAATTTGCACGCTCAGAACTTTCATCGAACCTCCATTAAACACATTCTCATTAATTTAAATAATTTTCTCCAAAATATTTTATTTAAAATAAATAAATAAATCAAAAATTTAACACATCTTACTTTTCCAAGTGCATGAACCTACTCCACTATATAACCCTCTCTCTTCCTGAATCCCCAAAAATTCAGATTCCAGATTTCTCTTTCTTACAATACAATTCCTCTTCTTTCCTCTCTCACCCAAATCTCAATTTTCCAACAAAAACGAAATGTACGGAGAGAGTACGATGGATTCGGACTTCGCTCTTCTCGATTCGATTCGCCGCCACCTGCTCGGCGAACCGGAGGTCCGAATTGGAGCTCCAGTCACGAATTCCGGTTCAGCGGCTCCGGTTTTCCGCCGGAGCTCCAGTTTCAGCAGCTTGTACCCTTGCTTGACTGAGAATTGGGGCGAATTGCCTCTTAAAGAGGATGATTCCGAGGACATGGTCCTCTACGGTGTCCTCCGCGACGCCGTCAGCCTAGGCTGGGTCCCGTCGCTCTGCGCCGAGTCGCCGGAGCCCTGCTTCGCGGCGGTGAAGCCTGAGCCGGAGATCCTACCGGCGGTCAACAGATCGCCTGAGATTGTTTCGGTTCCACCTCCGGCGAAGGAGGCGCAGAAGGCCGCGCAGCCGGTCGTGGTGCCGGCGAAGGGGAAGCACTACAGGGGAGTGAGGCAGCGGCCCTGGGGGAAGTTCGCGGCGGAGATTAGGGATCCGGCGAAGAACGGGGCTAGGGTTTGGCTGGGGACGTTCGAGACCGCCGAGGACGCGGCGTTGGCGTACGATCGGGCGGCGTATCGGATGCGCGGCTCCCGAGCGCTGCTGAACTTCCCGCTCCGGGTGAACTCCGGCGAGCCAGATCCGGTGAGGGTGACGACGAAGAGGTCGTCGCCGGAGCCGTCGTCTTCTTCTTCTTGTTCGTCGTCGATAACGACGTTGTCGTCGGCGGAGAGTGGGTCGCCGAAGAGGAGGAGGAAGGCGGGGACTGGGAACGGAACGACGTCGTTGGGGATGGTTGGGAATGTGGTTGAGCAACAAGTGGTGGTGGGAATGCAAGTGGCGTCGTGCACACGTGTCGAGCAATTATTGGTTAGCTAATGCCGGGAGTTGGACCAGTTCAGGCACTAAACACTGTAAAATATATCTTGAGACGGGAGATTTTGGATTTACCCAAAAAATTTTGGAATTATTTTATTTTTATTTTTTTTAGGGAGAAATCAGAAAATAAAAAAAAAATTAAATATGGCCTTAGAAAAAGGTTTGATATATATATAATTGGGCTGTTTGTTTTGTTTGGTTGTGAATGCACAAAATATTCTGATATTGATTGTGTTGGAAACTTGGAACTTGCTTTTCAAATGGGAATTTTCTATTCTATCAACATAAAATGACAAAATAAGCATTAAATATCTTTTTAACAGTAATACTATATCTGATTTAATTAAAAAATGTTGAGTTCAAATCTAGCATCTGCCTCCAAATTTAAAAGAATAATAAGAAGAAAAATCTTCTCTTTTTCTTCAAAAATCAAAGGAAAATGAAAAACATGAAATATCTTGATATGTGCTATCCAAATAGTATTTAATTTTGGGTTCTACAATGCATGTGTGAAAATGCAAAGTTTTGCTGAGGAAATGTGACATTTGCGTTGCTCCCCCTACTAGTGAATTTCTATGGCCAAATTATGGCATAGAGTGGATTCATCTCTTTTTTTAATGTTATTTTTAGGCTAGAGTAGATTCAATTTTTAAGCACTTTCCAAAGTTAATCTAAGATAACTAAATGACGTCTTAATACAAATACAATTGTGACAGAAAAATAATAAAATGATAAGACTTAAATATTTTATTACATTTTGTCCTTTATTTGAATGATACTATTTTAAAGATTATATCTACTTTTTCTCATAAAATAATTTTTAAAACTATAATCGTTGACGGAGGTAGGACGGGACGAGTAGGGGTTGTCCCACTGAAATTTTTTCATTTAAAATTTCTTTTTCTTTTTGTACTTTATCTTTTTATCCACATTCAAAGTCAGTTATCCTATGTAAGCCCCCATTAAAAATTTTACTTTTTATCTAATAAATTCATTAGTCATGTACTTCTTCAATAAATAAATTTTAATCGTATTGAAAGAAAATAAATATGCAAGACTTTCAAGTATGAAATCTGTCATTAACTTTGTAATATGTTTCATGTTTATATATGTTTGGTAGTTTTTTTTATTTTTTATATATATTTAAATATTGTGATATTGTTTTTAAAATTTTTCAAGTTACTCTGAAAACCAAATTTTGGTAAATGCCTGTATTGAAGGAAGACAACGGGATGGGTTCAAGATGGGATGGTTTTCTCGTCAACCTATCCCGCAAAGAAAAATAATACTCATCCATGTCTTTACCTGTCTGAGTGAAAATGTGACATGTTTTCTATCAAGGGTTTGAAATACTGACAGGTATTATACTTTCTTAATTATTTTTATTTTCATGTTACTAATAAGTAAATAAATAAATAAATAATACACGTATATAAGTAAGTTTATTTTATTTCTCATATAATACATAAAAATTTATAACTTCATAATTAAAATTATATATAATAAAATGTATTATGCATGATATATTAAAAAAATAAGATACAGTTAAAAGGGTCGGGAAAATAGATTTTTAAGGCTAAGGATCCCAAAACCTATCACCTCACCACAATCTGCAATACATTATTAAATTAACCTAACCCTTCTACAATCCAAACCCATTTAAACATGATTTCACCATCTTAAAGTAAATGAGTTAACATATAAAAATTGTCATCCATACCATTAAGCTAGAAGGCTAGCTTTACTGTTATTTATAAAAAGTATATATTTTTAATCTAACAGTGTTTTGAAAGTAACAAAATTATAATTATTAAATGAAAATTCAACATATCAATCAATCAATAAAAAATTAAATGTAAAATTTAGAATAAAGTATTATACAGACAGTTTGGATTCCAGATACACACATAAGTTTTTTAATCTTATTTTTTAATTTTTTTTAAAAAAATTAACAAAAATTATAATTAAATTTTAAAAATTCAACCAATTTCAACTTAAAAATTTTATCTCAAATTCATATTTCAAACGGAAGCTATATTAAAAGAATTTTCTTGGCCAAATACCATACTTTAAATTTGTGTATTAATTTAGCACTCTGTTGAAGATATTATGATTGGACTGCCATGCTAAATACAACCTTTTTTTTCCCCCCTTTATCCGACGCTTTTTGTACCAAATTAGATTCTTAATCAAATTTGAACACGTCAGATTTTAGATTTGACTAGGTAGATACAATGTCTCTTCACTGCGCAATTTTGTCTTTTTCTATGTTCTATATTATAATTTACATTTACTATTATGTGGTGCTTGAATTTTGATTTCCTTTTCACACGCACATTTTAAGCACGAGTTTACAAATATGTGTTGTGTAGAGAGGACATGTACTGACATTTTTTTTTTTTTTCGACTTTTGATTATTCAATATGAAAGTTGTCTAATAGGACTTTTCACCTCAATAATTGCACTTTTCTTGCTAAAAAAAATAGAAAGAAAGGGCAAAAAAAAAAAAAAAAACAGCACTTTCTTTGGGTGTCAAAATTACCTTAGTAACCACTTTCTTTTTTTTTTTTTTTTATTTATTTATTGATCAACGTAACATAAATTTTCTATTTTTAATCAACATGACACATGTTTTAGTTTACTTTAAATTAATTTTGTGTCATATTAGTCTAATATTAATATATTTTTGAAAAATACCTAAATAACAACCTTTCTTTATCTATTAATCAATATGACACAAATTTCTCATTCTTAATCAACATGACACAAAGTTATATTTTGGAGAAAATTACCTAAATAACAACCTTTCTTTATTTTTTGACCAACATGAAACAAATTTCTCATTCTTAATCAACATGAAATAAATTGTAGTTAACTTTAGTTTAATTTTATGTCATGTTAGTTTAGTGTTAATTTTTTATGTCATGTTGTTATAATAATCTTTAAATTTATGTCATTTAAGTGTTTTCCCCTTAATTTTTTGTGTCGTATTAATGCAGTGATCTTTAAATTTCTATCAGTGTTTTCCCCTACCTCAAATTTTGTTTTATATATATACATACATACATATATATATATATATGTAAGCATTTCTCGCATGCTTCCGAAAAAGGAAAAAAACAAAACAAAACAGAATTGTTGCTAGATATTGAGATTCACAATTCAATGGCACCTACTCTAATAATAATAATAATAATAATAATAACCCCTGAAAAGGTCCTTATAAAATAAACCCCATAAAATAATGCACAAATAAATTGCACTGAATCCCTAAAAAAAAAAAATAAATAAATAAATACTTGGGCGGAGATTTTGAACTTGATAGTAAGGGACTAAGGGGAAACAAAAATCCATGACATGGTTAACACATCCAGACTCATCCAATTTAACTAGATCTAACCAACCACCTAATCCGAGTTTTAATGAGGTAAGTTTGGGTTCAAATTATTTTTTAAAAATATATTCAAACTATTTATTAATTAGTTTTTACTGTGATATTGTGACATATATATTTATATTTGCATTTTGATCTTTTATTTTTTATTTATTTTGTTACAATTTTTAAGAAATTGAACTAGATTTGATTTTACGAATTTATATTGAAAATAAATTATAAATTGTATTTTTTTCTTTAAATTGTTTATCGAAAATTACATTTTTATTTTTATGTTTTCTATAATGACAAATTCGTCCAAGCCATCCAACCCAATCCGACTTCAATTGGGCGGGTTGATTGGGTTGGTTAAATTATTTACAAGTTTGAGTAGGTTAAAAATCCCCAAGACGCAACCCGACCCAAACCATCGATATTCACCATACTTGATAGATGTAAAGATTATAATTATATTAGCTAAAAAGGGGGAAAAAATATCTCTCATAGGATTGTAATACAGTTTTCAACCATAGGTAACAATAGTAACCAGCAAAAAAAAAAACCATAGGTAACATTAGAATTACAATGTGTTCAAAAAAAGGTACAATAATTTGGTAAAACATATCAAGATATGGTGGTCCAGAACTATATCCTAATGATATAGTGGTTTTTTTTTTTAAGGAATTATGGTAAATAACATATTTACATAAGCTAAAATAAGAAAATAATATATTTATGAAACTGTTGATCTAAATAGTATTTTTATTAGTAAATACACTTATTCACTAAATAAATAAATATTTATTTATTTTTACTAAAAACGATGAATTGTTGAAATAAATAGTATATTCATCAGTAAATAAATTATTAAATAATTATTTATTCTTACTAAAAAGCGTATTTACTCTTAAATATGCTATGTACTTTTTTAAATTATGTAAATATGCTATTTTACCCCTTTCTCCTTTTTTTTAATGGGATATGGTTGCCTTTTTTAGCATTTTTTTAATAAAATTTCCAAAGTTTTATTAATTAGAAAAACGACTTTAAAAAAAATCATGTTCAATCAATAATTGACCAATATCAATAGGTGTTAACTATTTATAATCAATCACAAGATTGACCAGATGGGTCAAACAATATTTTTATAACCACCAGTTATTTCTCTATAGATAAAAGGTTCGGCCTTTCTTATATCAGTGCTTAAAACTGCATATCAATATATACATCTATTTAATAATTTTTTTTTGTTTGTTTGTTTGTTTTTACATTATACTTAAAAAAAAAAAAAAAAAAAAAAAAAAAAAAAAAAAAAAAACTCTATTCTAGAATTCTAAATAATTTCAATTTCAAAAAAAAGAATTCTAAATAATTAAAACCGTTATGGGAACTTTAATTATTTTCCACTATTTGACCTCTATGCTTACATGGAGAAAAATCATATACGAATTTGGAAGGAACATATATACAAGTTGAATGGAGGAAATATGAAGTGTGAGCCAAGTAATGATTCATTTAAACGCATGCTTTGCGTGTTAAGGTAAAGCTCCCAATTGTCATGGAAGGTGACATTTTCCCTAATGGCATTACGTCATTAATTCTCTACCACATTCACACCTTTTTTCTCATTTCCAAGTAAAACCATCAACTTTACGTCTCTTCCTACGTACCAAACCTATACAGAAAATTTAGTTTTAAAAAGAGGTACAAAGAAAATTCTTCCTTCTCTTGGTCATTTACTTTGAATTTTCTATAATAGGAAAGACTGTTTTAACAACCAATAATGTGGGCCCTTCTAACTGTTGAATTATTTTCCAAAAGATTGATATATGAGTGTGCATGTTAAAAATATGCATCCCCTTGACTATAGTGAAAACGATCATCCATATCATAAAAATTTCTTCCATGTTTGTTTCGTATGGGGGTGCATGACAGACGGTTTAGGCGGATTTGTTTTATGACGGTTTGTGAAAATTACAAACCGTAACTACCTAAAATTTAGGCCATTTGAACGGTTTTTTAAGTGGACGGTGTATGCGTGAGTTTTACAATGATGTTTTTAATATATTATAACTAAATTCTCAAAGTATTTTACATCCTGTCTAAAGTAATATTATTCCTAATCAATCTTTTAGCCAATACTAAATGGGAGAGTCAAAATAGAAAATAAGAAAAAAAAAATTTTGAAACTTCTTTATTAATAAAGCAAGATTTTATTTTTTGTTTATTTCCATCAAACTACGTAATTAAATTCAAGTTATAATTGTTAACAATTACTTCTATGATAATATCTCAAGATTCAAAATACATGTCACAAAAGAATATATATATATATACATATATATATAAGAGGATTATACTAAAAGGATTAAAGTATTCAAGATAATGTACTAACTCTTTTTGGAAATAAAAAGAAAGAAAGAAAAAGGGACGACATATTAACATGTTATTAATAGTTCAACAACGCAAACAAAAACAGTAACTAAATAAATTGGCTTATTAAGTTTGCATATTAAACTAGTTAATAAGTTTTAGGGTCTATTACATTAAACACATTCAAAATTAAACTCCAAAATCCATCATAAGAATAAAATAATAATAAAATAAAATAAGCGGGAGGGCGGTTTGAAACCGTAGTTTTATTTGTCAAACCGTAACTGTCCGCTTATCATAGTGGATTCAAACCGCGCTGTTCATTTGAACTGTGGTTTTAAAAAAACCCTATCATATGTGGATTAGGTGATGCGATGTGGGCAGTTTATGCAGTTTGCGGTTATGTTTGTGCACACTTTCGTATGCCCATTTTTAAAATGGATGGAAAAATAACAAGAGTGTTTTTCTCAATTTTTTTCCGTTATTCTTCTCATTTTAAAAAGGGTGTACATCTTATTCTCAACCATATTTTGTACATTACCCTTTTAGAATCTTTTAGAATTATACTCTTAATGCACTATTGACAACATCATTTCTTCTTATTTTATAACTTTCTAAACAAATTTAAACTTTTTTTATCTTCAAAAAAAAAAATTATACATCAAAAAGTCATTTCATTCTCAAAATTAAATAACTATCGTATTTCATAAAAAATATATATATAAATATATATATTTCGAAAATGAATATGTGGCCATACCTCTAGTTCTCGTACAATTTCATAACTGTAGGGAGTAAGCAATTATAAGAATCGAAAGGTGATGTTTGGAGATCATTCCTTTATCTTTACTTGCCCATTCAATAATCAATATCCTTATTTTAAATTTTATTTTATTTTGTACGTATACTTTCCCTAAAATTTTTTAATGGTTACGAATTCTTAAAAAGATCCTATAACATGGTTGCAACTTTCAGGTTTAGTTTAGTAAACATTTCTTATTAAATGTTGAGGTCTTCACTTCAAATATTCTCTTTCTCAATCGCAGCAAATATTCTCCAAAAAAAAAAAAAAAGAACCCAACAACAGCAACAACAAGAAAAAAAAAAATCAATTGATTATGAAGTGAATTAAGTAATGTTCTAAATCCATTGATTACGAAGTGAATTAAGTCATGTTCTTAGACAAACGCCATCATAGTAAAACATTTAATAAGATATAGCAACTAATTTTTTCCGTTTCCTTTTCCATTAAAAAAAAAAAAAAACTAATTTTGTTGCTCAATCTTTTTTTAAAAAAAAAAGATAAAATATGCGATATTATATGACTAAAAAGTTTGTAGCATTAAATACTTCCGATGACCGATGCCATTATGTTTTTCTTTCTTATTCAATCAAAATTTATTTTTCTTTCTTATGATTTTGTTTTTTTTTTTTTTAACGAGGAAGCTTCGGGGTTAGATAAGAAGTTGTAGCAACTAATCTACACAAAAAACGACAAACCAGGAAAAAAAAAAATGTTTCATGTCGACATCAGGCATCAACACACGAGGGGTTGTGAGGACGGTTGTACGGTCCAAAAAGCAACCTCAGTTTTTTCGCATTTCTATTTTTTCTTTGTTGACAAACAAAAGTTTGACCTTGACTGTTCTCATTTATTGCTTTGACATTTCAACGATTCTCCAAATGAGGGGTTTTTTTTCTTCCCGTAACCACTTTTAAAATGTAAGAAAATTAAACTGGATGATTTTTTTAGGATCTATTTGGTGCACAAGTTCAGTTTGAATTAAGTTGAAATTTTTAAATTTGAATAGTAATTTTTGTTAGACTTTTTCAAAAAAGATAAAAAACTTTTTTGAAAAAGATAAAAAATATGATGAAAAAAGTACAATTTAGTTTAAACAGAGTGTGTATGCCAAACAAAACCTTAATGACTTAAATTAATAGATAATCTAATTTTTTTTTATTTAAAAAAATGAATATTTATCATTTTTCAGATTTAATTAATCGATAATTGATTAATTATAAAAATTAGTGATTAATTAATAATCAATTGATAATTGATTATGAACTTTAGTGATTTACGTTATGATTAATCAGTAATTGACTATAAATCAATTATTAAATTACTATTATGTGATCAATTACTGATCGATCATTTAAAAAAATTGATTAACTATTTTAGAAAAAAAATTTATTTTAATTAATTTTTTGAAACTTTGATAATTTATTATAAAACATTTTTAACTATAAATCCCTATAATTTATTGGCTTTTCAACCTTAGTGTACTTTAGCACAAGATTACTATTTCTATTTAATACTTTTTTTGGTTTAATATGCAATACTTGGAGATTGGGATGATGGCCTCGTATTCTTATTTTTATGAGGTTTGGAGTTCAAAATTCTCTATCTTGATTAAGATGGTATTAAGAATATTAAGAAATTGGCCAACTGTTTTAATTATTTTTTTTTTGTATTTTTACATTCTACGTTTGGACTTGAATTATTTCAAAGGTAAATAAAATGTAAATATATGAAACGAATGCCCACAGGTAATGAAAATATATTAGTTGACAAATTCTCAAATTTTTTAAGGTAATTGGAAGTAGCGAAGAAGTTTTATTTACCAATATTAATGAGTACCTTGAGCTACTACTCACGTGTGCAAACCACGTTCACACCGCCTGAGTTGCTCAATGAAAACATCTTCTAATGCCGGTCAATGGCTAAGTCGTCTTGATCAACGGTCAATATCAAACAAAGTTTTTAACACCCACGTCACAGCTTTTGAATGGTTGAAATGCACGTTTTAAAACACAAAACTATAGTATTGATGGGGATTTTTTTTCGCTCCTTTGACTTGAGAAACACCTCGATGAAGAAATTTTTCTATCCGTTTCAAAGTTTTAGCTTAGACGGGATAAAATAATTGAAAGAGAAATTAAATAGGTGTCAGTTTTTGAACACCCAATTTTATATTTTTTTTAGTTAGAAGATCTATTGGTCATTTTTTTAATCAATCAATCTCTTTTTTCCACATGAAACTTCCATCGGCCGCTGTCGTAGAGGGTTCGCCTAAGAAGACAAAGCCTTAAGCAAGGAAGAGCCGATCGCGATCTCCCATGACAAAAAAAACCTTGCATGACGGCAGGAATTGTGGCAAAATCATGATTTAGATCGCGATCCAACCTTCGGCAGTGCCCTGGCGTTGTCTTCTCCGGCAAAATCATTATCATTGGTGCCTAAGCTCCTCGTCTTCTCTGTCGTCGACCACCTTTGCAGTTTGGATCAGAGAGGGGAGAGAGAGGGGGGTTTGGGTTTATATATTATGATATGAAAATGTCAGAAATACCAACTCTAATCTTAATTTTTGAATACCAACCTATGTAGTGTATGAGTTGTCTTTTTTCATTGGTAAGTATTTGAAACATTGATATATCCATTGATTGCGATTACCAATGAGAACATGACACATGAATTGATACTCAAGAAATTGAGATTGAAGTTGGTATCCATAGCAATACTCTTATTGTATTATGCTCAATTAATAATTAACCATAATCAATCAGTGATTCACAATAAAAATTGATGATTTATATTAGTCAATCAATAGTTAACTATAAAAATTGATTATTAATACTACGGCCAATTAATCATTGATTAACCATATTAATTATACGAAGTGATTAATTAAAGATGGATTATTTGTCAAAATTTATTCACCATTTTAGAAGGGAAAATAAAAAAATAAAAAAACTTTTAACTAGTTTTTAAAAGTTTCGGCCATGCAATTAAAAACTTTAAAAAGGCTATTTACCTCAAAATCAAACCAATTGAATTGATGTTAAAACGATTCACTTATGTTGCGAGGGAAAGTATGATCGTTTTTTTTTTTAATGATTATTTTTTTTATAATCGTTTTTCAATGATTACTTTTTAACTTAATACAGATACCTATGAATTGTGAATGTTGTTGCAAAAATAAAAAATTAAACTTGTGAACCTTAAATGATAAACAATTATTTGTGGAGTTGGATACGATAACCAACAAAATTTATATGATTACTTGTACACGTAAATCATTTGACACCACCACAAAAAGACCATGTTAGGAAATCGATCTCATGTCTCTAAGGTCTCGTTTGGTGATCAGGTTTAATTCAAACTAAACTGTACTTTTTCATCTCAATTTTTATCTTTTTCTAAAAAAAAAAATTATCTTTTCTGAAAAGTCAACAAAATTTACTATTGAAATTTAAAAATCTTAACTTAAACCCAAACACCAAACACCCTCTAATTTTATTTTAGGTGAAAAAAATACCCCATATCTTTTTTGGATGTAATAATCATCCCTCTATGTCAGATTAAGTAGCCACCGAATAGCACAAACCAATTGCAATTAGTAAAGTTACATTTCATTCACTCATGACAACTTCATGAGATTGGGATTAAAAAATTAAAAATAAAAACTACGGAAATAGAAGTCAAATGAAAGGATGCAACATTAAAAAGCATCACCCACTTTTCTTCGAAATGGCAATGACATTGAAATTAAGTGAGTCGGGATTCTTTTCAATCATGCCCTGTATCACTTTAGCAGCATCCTGTCAAACATATATAGAAATCTCATCATTTAAAAACTAACACAACAAACTTAAATAACATTAGCAAGAAAATTAACTTAAAATTTAAAGAGCATGAAAATTACAAGTAAATACCTTTAATAGAGCTTCCGGAGAAGACGATCCATGAGATATTGGTCCCGTCTTTCTCCCATCAAGCTCATAAAGTGTTCCTACAATAAAAAAAATTTAATAAATAAATATTTTACATATCAAAATAATTTATTTAAAGGCATTTCTCATTATTTCGAATAAGACATTTTTTTGGGAGTGGGATAGACTACACACCATCCACGCATGTGAAGCAAATGAAGTGAGTGTTCACATCGTCTGAAGCCTGTACAGAAAAATTAACAAGATGAACGGTGTTAAAAAAAATATTTTTGAAACTAAAGAAAAATTGATAAGACGAAAGGAGCCAAAAAAAAAAAAAAAAAAAAATTTTTTTTTTTGAACCAAACATAATAACAGATAACAAAGATCATTTGTACTATCTTAAAATTAACTAGAGAAAGAGGGTGGAATTATGGAAGGAGGGCAAATCTAGAAATTGTGTAAACCCACACTAGGGGTTCATGTTCCTCAAGCAAGCAACCCAAGAACCAATTGGGCAAGTTCAACTAACAATTCCTACATAATGAAATAGCAATTCATTTCTAATATCTTGAATAACTTAAATCTACTTTTCCACTACCTAGCTCCTAAAGCAAAGATTCCCATTTCCTACTCCATTTTTTTTCACGTGCCTCGTCTTTTTCCACCATTCTATCTGCTAATATTAAAAACCAAAATCCGAGAGAAATCTTAGAATACTTGCATTATGATCAGACTGTTCACCAACAAAGAAAGCGTAAAAAAGTCTAATTTTTGTCTTCCAGTAAGGCCATTAGATGCTTGTATTTCTCTCTCAATCGTATTGTTTTTCACATAATAACTAGATGTCACCATATCAACGTAGATGTAATCTAGTAATCAACATAAAATAACCTAACACTTCAAACCTTAAGTCCTTAACCTAAACATAAAACATAATACTTCTCACCACAAAACATCCTCGATCAATCGACATTAGAGGTAAATTAAATACTAATCGTTTGGCATCATTATTTAGTATATACTAACGAAAATTTACCTCAGTATCTCCAGCAGTAGCAGCCACTGCATGAGCAACTTCCATTTCAGTATCATTCTCAAGAAAGCGTGCTCGCTATACAAATATGAAAAATAGATAGAGTAAGCTTTCAGGCAACCATGTACAGATAACATATCAATCAAAATAAGAAGAAAGTAAATAAATGAAATAGTGAAAGAAAAAGTAGAACCTCCAACGCATCCATATTTGCAGTAGATTTAAAAAACTTGTCCAAGAATGATCCCTCAACTGAAAATAAAATGCGGACACCAGAAGAAATGGTCAGCATGATAAACAGTATCAGTAATGGAACAACCAGTTATAACGAGAAAAATGTTTTCAAGAAAAAACACATTCTCTAAGAAAGTAAACTCAATTCTTATAGACACCAACGCTTTCCAATATATAATAGTAATAACAAAGAAATTGGCCGTAAACATTTTAATTTCTAGAGCCGGACATGTTGTAGTATTCCAGTTTTCGAGATTAATGTCGCAAGACAAGCATCTGTCACAGATCTCCAGGGAACTCGTCTAATATATTCTGGTCTTATATATTTTAATTCTATCACACTTCACAGGTTCCTTATTCATGTTAACTTCTATACGTGTTGATGGAAAGCTATTTAAATTTTTACGTTTTCTTGTCGTTTTTGTATCTTTTTAGTGTCTTAAACTCTCTGGTCAAACTTCTTAAACAATATGAGCAGCTTTTCATTTACACAGAGCACAGTGAACTAAGGGATAATTAGAAGTTTTCTAGTTGATTTGCAGCAAATACATTTTCTAGTTCTGGGATTTGCCTAGACTTCCCTCATTTTTTTCAATTTTAACACACTTTTTCTCTCACAAAAAGAATTTTGCAAGAACCCTATCAAGCAAGACTCCTATAATTTCCATAAAAACCTGGTGAGCGACTGTGAGATTGTATAAAACACTAACCTCTACTTATATTTTCATGCTTATGCACATCTTGTCAGAAGAGCTAATATCCCTGGTAATGGGAAAGGGAAATAACCATACACATGCACAGCTACAAGCATTTATGAAAAGAAAACTATGTTTACACAACCTACCAAGCTTGATCTCTGAGGTGATATTTCCAACAGCATGAAGAAGTCCAACTGTTCCACAAGCATTGCCCACAGTTTGTCTCATATAATAAACTCGGCCATGAGGTTCCTACAGCCACCACTTATGGTCAATTTGAGAGAGCCCAAATAAAAAAAATAAAAAAATAAAAAAAAGAAGAAGAAGAAGATAAAGAGTTTAGGAGTTAGAAAGTGATTAAACTAATGCTTCTGATCTCCGACCATTGTTTAAAATTGCGCAATTTGAGGCGCACAATGAGGCGCGTCTCAGTGAATTGCGGAAAAAAATAAGAACGAGGCCTAAGCCTCAATCACCCTCTAAATTGCGTACGCCTCTATGAATTGAGGCATACTCAGAAACGCACACAATTGGGCAATATTGAGGCTGTAGCCTCAATTTTTCTGAAGTTTTTTCCAGTCCAAAGAAATCGCTTAGCTACCATAAAGATGAACACATTGGTTTACATAATGTTCAACAAGAGGCTGAAGGATAGACATTTGAAGAAAAAAATTTTGATGTTATGTCATGATTTCTACCTACTATATGATTTTTCATATTTTTTCAACTTATTTTATGGTTTCATTTTGAGGCTTACGCCTTAACTCGCAAACAGAAAACGCCTTAATACCCGATTGCACAATTTTAAACCTTGATCTCCGACAAACACAAATATTACATAAAAAGTGGGGAAAACATAACCCAATTTCTCAAAATTAAATATTTTCACAAATACTCGGATCAAATGTCTTTAGTACAAACGCACCTTTACTTCATTTGCCTGTTGTATTCGCTCTTCTTCGCTCTGAGAACAATTATTAATTTATCAAATGATCACGACCCAGTCATTCACAGAAATAGAAAACATTTCAAAACACCAGAATCAAGCAAAAGTAGGTACCTGTTGGGTTAGGGGATAAAGAAATAGCACAGCCAGTACAGGCTTTGGGACCATTTCCAGAAGTTCTTCACCCAAGCCATACACATCACAGCACTCTGCCTCGGTCTCGGGAAGACCCAGGCCCCAAAGGAACTGCAGGATACAAATAATATATAATAAGAAATCATAATCTAGCAGGCATTTTTCCACATTTAAATTAGTTATGTTATGCCTATAATAAACTGCACCCTGAAAATCATCCTTCTTAATCTTTGACAAAGGGGTAAAAAAAAAAAAAAAAAAATTTTCACATCCTTGAAATCTAAGCATCTAAACTTAAAATATTGAAAATTTTTAAGTGGAACTCATAACTTCAACACTTTGCATTGCAAATGAATGGTCCGTTGGCTCCGTCTGGAAACATTTTTAAGGCATTATTCAAAAAGTTTTCTACATTTACTTTTCAAACCTACGATTCAAATGGATCATTAATGTCTAGAATTCCTATTTTCTCTTTTGTGTTAATTTCATTCACTACCTGATTAATTTCAAAAATGTCTAAGAATCCTAATTCAAATAAAATACTTAATCCTAATTAAACTCGAACTGAATATAAACAGTAGTAATATAATATGACTTGGACTTGTCCTACATCATAAAGGCAAAGTATTTTTTTTTTCATTAAAAAAAAAAATTTACATTCCGCTATGAAGAAAACCTAACGCCAAAAGAGGACCCAAAGTTAAAATAAAAATAAAAAAAAAAAATGAAAACCCTAAACTCATATGTATCTGACACCCTCTACGATTCAAAATTCTAGCCCTCAGCTTGGTTTACAAGCCAAAAAAACTATAATATTCCTTAAAAAAAAAAAAAAAGAAATTCCAATCTTTTACGGTTTATAACACAAACGAAAATTAAAAAAAAAAAAAAAAAAAAAAAAAAAAAACTGAAATTCGGGATTGATTTTCTATCACAAGGTTTCGAAGGAAACAAATCGGAAGAGAAGATGGAAAAGAATAAGGCTAGGAAAAGACGAGAGAGAAAATCACCTGGTTCATGACATCGGGGTTAGCTTCAAGAGGAAGCCATCTCTTGGAAGAAGGAGCTTCATCTAAAGTAGCCATTTTTTGCTTTTTGCTTTTCTATGGAACTGAAGTGGAGGAAACTGGAAGAAGTGTAGGGCCGAAAGATTTTAAAACGAAGTCCTGTGAACTGACCGAACAGCTTACCTCCTCACTCTCATATATATATATATATATATATATATATATATATATATATAGCCGTGTTAAAAGAGTCCGGAAACTACTTGAATTCCTGATGGGCCTTCTGAGTATTAATGGGCCCAGTATCAATGACGAGAATGATAAATAAGTAACCGTGGTTTTTAGCACAGATGCCCAAAACTTGTTATTTTTTAATAACTTATTCCTCAAACTTTTAATTTTAATATTTTATTTCTTAAAATTTATTAAATTATAGTAATATATCTGTCCTTTTTAATTAATTTTACACTGAATAAAATATTTGAAATTGGAAGATCTGCATTAGTATTTGTATTAGATATATAAATTTTTGATTGGAAATATATTTTTTTTGTTTTCCCATGAGATGAGATGTACGTGAGCTTTTCATAATTAATTTAATAGAAAATTAACTTATAAGGGAGGTATTGTCACAATTTAGCAAGTTAAAAGGATAAATTATCAAAATTAAAAGTTTGAAAGGTAATTTGTCAAAATGTGATAAATTTAAGGAACATCAGTGCTAAATAAATAAATAACAAGTTTTAAAAATATTTAAAATTTAAAAATTTTTGCAAGTATTAAAATTCACAAATATATTATTAAAAAAAAAGTCACAAATCCATGCCATGACAAAAATATTTGTAGGCATTGTAATTTCCTGTCATGCGACCTTATTTATAGTACCAAATATATTTTTAATTAGATTATAATGAGAAATTTGTATGTGTGGTTTTATTTACATGCCATTCTTTACTCTGCACACACCCCTATTAATTAAATTCTTTAGTTACAAAAGAACTCTCAAAACAAAATTATATAAATGAACAACTATTATTATTATTTAAAATAAAAATAAAAAGAAACTCAGTGTGTTATTCTATGTTTCTTTACACACACACACACATATATCCAATCCCCCAAATAAATAACGTATAAATATTTCAAAATTTTTTTGTTTCAATGTATTACAAAAAATTACACTGAATATTAATCTTCTTTATTACCGTTACGTTCTTTTTTACTTGTGTTATGCTGCCTTATTTTCCATTTAGTTGGTTTTTCCGTATTTGGATATTAACGTTGATTCTTGGTTGCGACTTCGTCTATTGTTGCACCAAAAAAAAAAAAAAAACCCACTAAATTTTGTTAATTTACTTCTATTTTATAATTAGTGCCTTTTGATGGTTTTTTTTTTTCCCATCTAGTATTTAATTTACAGTTTGGTTTTATGATTCTTATTCTCCAGCGTAGTTTGGTTTCCGGTTTTTTTTTTTTTACTTCTATCATGTTGAGTTTTTTTGCTTTTTTTTGTTTTTGTTTTTTTTTTTTTTTGTAGACTTTTTTTCCCCCTACCATTTTTTCACAACATGAAGATAAATTTCCAGACTCTACGACCCATTTTTATTTAATATTAACAATACCAAATTCGGGTACCAAATGTTCAAAGAGCTAGTGGGAACATTCCAATCCCACAAAATTCATTACGAACTTGAGATTAGTCATACAGTTTTCAAGCCTTTTCAGCTGATGGGCATCTGATCCAGAAAGGCAACTTTCTGTCCACACATGGCGCCAATCCGAGCCAAAATAGGTTATTAGCCGCAGAATTATGATTCTTATTCTCCATTGTAGTTTGGTTTCCGCTTCTCGGCGAATGCCGCGAGGCCTTCCAAGCGATCTTTTGTGTCCAAGAGTTGTCCATAGCAGTCCTCTTCCACTTCCAAGCCCGAAACCATGCTTACCTCCAGTCCTTCGTTGATGGCCCTTTTCGCCATTCTTATTGCTATCGGACCCTGCTAAAAGTGTTACGTGTTAATTCAAAACTCTCATTTAGAGTATGAGATAGGGTTTGATCTGCATATACGTTAAATGCAATGGATAAGTTAAAAAAAGTTCTAACAGAACAATTTAGTAGTACCTTTTCATTTATTTCCCGCGCAATTTCAAGCGCCTTTAGATGAGCTTCCCCAGCAGGAACACAGTAATTGACAAGGCCTGAAGCAAGATGTACTTTTTCCTTTTAGAGTTTGAAAAAATGAATAAATAAATAAGCACACTATACAGTAAGTAAATGCACCAATAGACAATGCAGCCGTTCCACTAATCCTCCTGCCAGTGTATATAAGTTCCTTAGCTATCGCTTTTCCGACCAATCTAGGAAGTCGTTGTGTCCCGCCTGCTCTGTGAAAGGCAGGTTTGTGGAAAAGGATGATCAGGACTGTCCAAAGATTAGAGAAATAGCATATAAAAGATCGTAATGGGAAATTTCTATCTTAAGCAATATTGATTATTAATATCAATCTCCAAACGGAACTAATCTTGTAGTACATTTTCGATAGGTTTCATAGGAAAAGGTCAGGAACTGTTCAAATAAGATGTTGATAGATGATATTTAGCACATACCCAGGAATTATAGCAAGTCCTGTTTCCGGCAATCCTAATATTGCATCTTCTCCTGAGAGCCGTTTGAGATGGGAAATAATTAATCCGACTCTACAACTCATCTAAGTAGCCATGCTTTAACTTAATACGAGCAAGTTAAATACAGGAATGTTAAAAATTGGAACTACCACATATCCGAAGATCACATGATAACGCCATTTCAAGTCCGCCACCCAATGCAGCACCTTCAATGACAGCAATACTAGGAACGCGAAGTGCCTGAACAAATGAATTCAAAAGGTTCATGTAAATAATCAAGAAGAAGAACGATACTGAACAAGTTTCACCAGTACTAAGGTGACTCATAGAAGAAGAGAGCAAGAGAAACAAAATGATAAAATCAACACTTCAGCTCAGCAATTAAACACTCAGCAGAATAAATACGTGCATGCATATACATGTGTGTGTAAAGGCACATATAAGTACCACTAAAGAAAAATAAAAACGGGAATTTTATATCAAGAGAAAAGTAACAAAAAATACATATAGGTGAACAAGGGAAACCAACCTCTAAAGATGAGAATGTCGAGCGCAGCGAGTTTACAAAAGATTGAACCTCAGAAGCGCTCTGTAACTTGCGTTCCTGCCAAACCAATTAACAACCAATAACTACACTAACATTTCATATATTCATAACCTCCTGTAGAAACACAACCTCACAAAGAGAGAGATGAGAGCAATTTTGGCTTTGGTTTCTGAAATTCTCAGGGACTCCTTAGTTATCACCTAATTGTCTATCGAAAAACTAAAGTACGCTAATTGCATGAGATGGGCATAGTGTAACCTAGGAGTTTACCGAAATCACGTATTTAATTCAATGCTTGCAAGAAAAACAACTTAAGAGCAACTCCCACAGATATCCTAGTGATTTTCCAAAAATACTTGTTCCACCAGTAATGCCATTGCACACCTTGCCCACATGCCAAGTCAACACCAATCAATATGGCCACAGCAAGGAAGAATACTATCTTTGATAGGGTGTGAAAAAGTATTAAATCGATGGAGCTCAGTTTAGAACCCTTAGATCTTCAAGTTCTGTTAAACTCTCGTACTTTTTTTAATCTAATATGAATCATATATGATTTGACGCTTCTAAACTATGTCCTAGCAACAGAGCATTTTTCATACCCCACCACGGAATTCTTCCTTACAAAATTCAAAAGAAATTCCACAAAATCTTTCTTTCAACTAAAAGAAACAATTCGAGCAGTTGAAATTTTTCAGTAAAAAGCTGACAACTTTCTTACATCCCAAATATTTGGCATTTTTTTCACTTTTTACCGGAACTTGACATGCAAAGTCAAACAATCGGACGGTAAGGAAAGAAAACAGCAAAGTCTATTCCTTTACCTTCAAATCAGCACCAGCACAGAACACCTTGGGAACTGAACTACGGATCAACACGACATTAGCAGAGGAATCTTTACTGACATCTTCAATCGCATTCCGAAACCCTCTCAGCAGATCTTTCCCAATCGCATTCTTCGCCTCAGGCCTGTGCAAACTAACCTCAACAATTCCTGGAAATTGGGGGGAAAAAAATCCAATCTGGGTTTTTCATTTTTGATCTGAAAAATCGAAATTAAAATTGAAAGATACTAAGTTTTAATTTACCGGAATCGGAGTCGGAGAGTCTGTGAAGGCTGACGAACTGAGAAGACGCGGGTTCCAAGATGAGAGTTCGGCGAGTTTGGAGAAGCCATTTCTCGGGATTTGAGTTCTCGAGGAGTACTGAAATGGGTTGCAGGGAATTCTGTTTTCTCGCCATGTAATGGCTAATCGACCTGCATAGAATCCTTGAAGCATGCATTTTTTTCTGGGTTTTTCTGCAGCTGAAACAAGATTTGGATTCCAAGTAATAATTTTGGAGATTCTTCTTCTGGGCAAGTTTTGCGAGCTCTGTGAGAGGAGTATCAAATTGGCAGAGCAGAGGTTTTCGTTATTGTTGCTCTTATCTAGAGTGTGTAGAAAAATGGAGTACTCGAGTCAAACGTTAAGTAAGGTGTCCGAAGAAACGGATAAACCTGAGCTAAACTGATTATATATTTATAGTTTATCAAAATGAGTTTTTCTTTTTTTATTATTTTTTTATTTTTTATTTTTTTTTGAAAGATTGATTTGACATCTAATTTGACGAATTTATTAAAATAATGAGAGAATCTGTGGTAGAGACTCTTTTACAGACCCTATCGATAGAGCTCTTTTTTTAATTGTTAGATTTAAATCGAACGGTTGACATATTAAGGGTGCATTATATTATCATAAACCTTACCTCATTTAAACTTTCTCACCCCCCCTAAGTCTTCTCCAACGCCGGTGACTTCCCGCCGCCTCCGGCGACCGACGCCGATGACCGACGCCGACGACCGTCCCACGCCGGCGACCCACCCTGGCCTCCCCTCCACCCCAGGCTCCACACCGGCACCCCACGCCCGACAACCTCCGGCACCCCCCAGCCCCCCCCCCCGCCGGCCCTTCGGCCCCCAGCCCAGCCGACGCCCCCCCACCCCCCGACGAGACCCCCCACCCCTCTCTCTCTTCTCCTTTCTCTCTCTCTCTTCCCCTTTCTCTCGGCCCCCCCACCCCCAAGCGCTGGTCCCGACGAGACCCTCCCACCCCCTCTCTCTCTTCCCTTCTCTCTCTTCTCCTCTCTCTCTCTTCCCCACCCCCTCTTTCTCTCTCTTCCCCTTTCTCTCTCTCTCCCCTCTCTCTCTTTCCTGACCCGCGCCCCGCCCCCCAGGAACAGCCGCCCCCCACCCAGCCGCGGCCCCCGGCAAAACCTCCTTCCAGCCCTCCCCCACCAACACCACGGCCTCAGCCCCCCCCCCCCAACGTCTCTCGGCGTCCTCCCCGACGGGGACACCCCCACCCCCTTTCTCTCTCTTCCCCTCTCTCTCTTCTCCCCTTTCTCTCTTCCCGGCCCACGCCCCCCCCCCCTCACCTCCGGCCCCCGGCAAGCCCCCCCCAGCCCTCCCCCGCCGGCACCCCGGCCTCAGCCCCCCCCGCGCCCCCCTCCCCCGACCTCCCCCCACCCACCCCCCCCCCCCCGACGTCTCTCGGCGTCCTCCCCGACGGGGACACCCCCACCCCCTCTCTCTCTTCTCCCCTTTCTCTCTTCCCGGCCCACGCCCCCCCCCCCCCCCCCCCCCCCCCGCCGACGGGGAACCCCCACGCCCCCCTCTCTCTCTCTTTTTTTTTCTTCTCTTTTTCACTTAATTTGTTACGGTATGGGTGTGCCTACCGTTCATGTTGTGCACCCTCAAATATAGGCCATACGATTGAAAATCAAGAGTTCACAAAATGACTCTATGGTAGAGACTCTTCACAGCCACCCCCTGAAATAATTGTGTAGCTAAAAAAACGAATTTAGTTCTTCTTTTTTTTTCATTTTAAAGGAGAAAAAGAGAAAAATATATACACTGTATTTTCAAGAAAACTATGAAGGAGAAATTTGTCCATTAAGTATTTAATTTTAGGTGTAGTTGTAATTTAATTACGAACTACAAAAAGGATGAATTTAAAATTAAAAGGCCATCCTAGAAAAGAGAGTGTGTGTGAGAGAGAGAGAGAGAGAGAAAAGTGTTTTTGGTTGGGGTTAGTCGCACCATCAAGCTTTTAGCCTTCGAATTTCATCTATAAGTCTGTCGTCAAATGTTAAATTTAAGAGTATAATTCGTGTCATTTGTGAAGGGTTACTGGATACTTCACTTGGGAGGCGTATTCAAGTGCATTGATTATCGTCTTGACGTGTCCTTTGGAAGTTTTGATCAGTGAAAAAAGGCAAGTCTTACGTTGGTACATGTGCTGACCTTTGTCGCTGTAGGGACATGTGTTTGCCAATTGGTTATCTTCTCTAACATTTTCTTCGGTCGGTGTTGAGAGATCTTATTCTCTTTGGTATTTTGATGTTATAACTTGTGACTTTAGTAATTTTTTGTCAATAACAACGGTGGTTCTTACCTTGATTAGTTTGGATATTTATCATGTTTATTTAGTAATTGATTTTGTTTTTTATTTGCAAAAATTGTTTCTTTATGATTGTTTATGTGGTCGTTATATTATGGATTTCTTGTCACCAATTGATAAGATGTTTTTATCAACTGTAAAAGATTTATTTAAAGAGCTATGTATATATTCAATATTTTATGTACTTTTTCGGTGTTGAAGTATTTGTAAAGTTCATTACTCGATAAAATTCCTTATACCTCATTCAAGTTTACTTAGAAAACCGATTGTCTATCAATGTACTTTTCTTTAGTAGGAGACTTTGTACATAAGTTGGTCATGATTAGATTGTGTTTTAATGTAAATATAATTATCTATTAAGAAAAAGAATTCAAATTTGAGAAGTGCAGCTAAATACACATATATTTCGTCGGATTTAGCTGCTGTGTTTTTTCGTTGTCGATTGTAAATGTCCGTTTTTTTTTTTTTTTTTACTTTCGTTTCTTATTGTTGACCTTTATTAAAACACTGTTTTTTGTCGTTTTCCAATGTGACTGTCGTTATGTGCTGTTTTGAATATTTTATTTTATTTTATTTTATTTTATTTTTTTTGTCATTTTGTGATGTGGCCATCGGTTCAAGAGTAACTAGCAAAATCTCTTTATTCTGGGATGATTTTATTCAAAGTCAGGACTTGGTTGGGAAGCGATGTGACGGCTTAAAAAAACAATTTCATGAATTATTATTATAGATTTCTTTCGTTAATATATTTATAATGAATTATTTTGATAAATATCAAATTTTAATATTATGAATGATTTTATATATATAATCAATATGATGATGTCGATGATCTAATAATGTTGAGTTTCTCTATTTAAATGAAAAATTATAGATACATAGAAAATAAGTCGAACGACATATAAATTTATACGAAAAATTTATTACGTCCTATTAGAGGGATAAATGTTAATTTTTGGGAAGGAACCCCAATTATTATTAGTAAGTTAATTTGATGACCTTAGTATTTATTTTGATCATATCAATATTTAAGTATTGAGAATATAATTACAAAAAATTAATGTGACACATAAATATGAAATGAATGGTTAGTATCTACTAGAAGTAAATCCAAAGGTGAAGAAATGATCAAGAGTTGGGATTAGGTTTGAAACCAACGGTGTAGATTTTATGTGAAGGGATCCTAGGCAAATCAATGGCAAAGATTTGGATTTTAAGTGACCAATAAGAGCTTAGGTCAATGATTGGTTTGGTGGAGAATCAAATGGGTGAGATCAAAGATGACAACCTTTGATCAATGGATGAAAAACTGGAAGAAAGAAAAACAAAAAAAGAAAATGAGAAATTAAGAGGGAGATCCGGATTTCTAGTCAAACAAGCAAGAGGAGG
The DNA here is from genome assembly GCA_009761775.1 of Ficus carica. NCBI lineage: Eukaryota > Viridiplantae > Streptophyta > Magnoliopsida > Rosales > Moraceae > Ficus > Ficus carica. Next base: position 13,447,266 of record CM019750.1, on the reverse strand, counting down.
TTTGAATTAAGGTGAAAGTGGTGTATTGTGCATGCATGCAAACACAAGTAAGAATTGATATGGTTAATTTAGACAAAAATGACTGTATTGTGCATGCATGCAAACACAAGTAAGAATTGATATGGTTAATTTAGACAAAAATGACAAGAAGTAAGTACTTGAAAATGACTTAGAGGTACAAGTCAAAGGGGACCATTTGTCTTCATTTTGTACAACAAAAAAACCATATCAAAAACCCTTTCAAAGTGGCGCCATTTCAAGCTGGAAATCAGAAAATATTTTTTCACTTTTACCCCTTAAAAGGCAGCCCCATTTAAGACACATATTAGCTGAAAATAAACCCTAACATTCTATTTCATTCTCACACAAGTTAAGCTCAAAAACCTAGCTTCTCTAGCCACCACCAAGCTCAAAAACCACCAACACTATTCTCTATCTCCAACACCCCTCTAGCACCCTCCTCCCTCCATTTTCAAACTCCAAGCAACCCCATTACTAAGTTCGAAGAAGTGTGAAGTGAAGTTAGAAGACATATTACTAGAAGTAACCTAGTGGTACTCTTCGTGTTTTGATCACTTTTGGAGAACTAAAGCATGTTGTGTAGTTAGAATCTTAAAGTTAGGCTTCTTATTACCTAGGAAAAGGTTTGGAGAAGAACTTTGGAGGTCCAAGGTCTCAGAGGATCCACAGAGCATTTCAATAAGATTTACAAACTTTGTTACATCTTGTGATAGTTGTGATAATATGGCAAGAGTTAGAAACTTTGGTATGCAAAATAAATTATATGATAAGATTCGACAAAGGATAAGCTTTATTTTAGGCTTTGGAATCACTTAGTTTGCCTATGTATATATAAAGTTATGTGCATTTGAAGTTGTGACACAAAACTAGAAAGAAAAGGAACCCCTGGTGAAATCCGAACCCCTTAAGTTCAAAATTTTGAATTATAAGTTATAGATCTGAAAACTATATTCTTTAAGCTTTCCAAAAAGGTATCTTACGCCTCAAATGGATAAATATACAAATTTTGGTGAATTTTACAAGTTAAGACTCCGAACTGAGAGGTTTTGCTAGAACCATGTACCAGTCATGGATTTTGTATATTTTGGGTTAGGAAATAATAATTTTTTGTAAAAATTTTGTATAAACTATACATTATAAGCTTTTCAATAACATTTATTTTTCCTTATTTAGACTTGTAAGTGAATTATTATGATTTTTCTAAGTTTCACCACAAATCTGGACATTTGATGCATATGTGAGACCAACAGTAACAAAACCTCGTTATCAGGCACAAAAAACTCCAAAACGTACGAAAATAACTTTATGTTATAAATTAGATATCTTTATCTTTGAAATGAGCTATCATACATTTAAAACAGACAAGTACATAATTTTTAATAAATCACACAATATTAGCTTGAAATCTGGTATACCGAGATTTTACTATGGGACACTAAGGAAAACGTCCATATTAAGGTTTGAAACCCTTCAGATTTTGGAAAATAAATTATAAGGGCAAAAATTAGATACTTCAGGCTTTTCAACAGGTTATCAAGTATCTAAAATGGAATTATACATAAATTTCAATAAATCTTACAAGTTAAAATCTCATACCAACAAAATGATTAAACATTAAAAACGTGACATAAGAGTAAGTCATAACATATGGACGTAAAGATTGATGAAATGAGTTGATATTAAGTGTATGATCAATTAAATGTAAAAAACCTAACTTTATAAAGTTGAATCACAAGTTTTAGACAGGTCAAGACAAAGTAAACTAGATGACTACTAGACAAATACCAAAAGAGTATCTTAACACATCTTAATAACCATGGCTAATAAGATTGGGCCTTACAAACCCAATACTAAATGGAAGACAACCTACTTAGGGGTAGACACTTAGGTGACTCTTTTTCACTAAGGTGATGAAGATTAATTAATTAATTAAAAAATATATTAAAAAACTAATAAATATATAACAAAATATATTTATGTTAAGAAGGTTAATTAGTAATTAATTAAATTAATTAATTATTAATTAATTAAAGTATAAGAGCTAATAATTGATTATTAGTTATGTAAGTAAAAGTATTATGTTGAGTAACTATATAATTAAAATGCATGATTAATTAGAAATTAATTAATCATTAATTATTGAGAAAATTATTATTATAATTATAGATTATTAATTAGAGATTAATTAAACATTAATTATTAATAATCTAATAATTATTTATTAATATAAGAAATGAATAATTGATAATTATTATATGAGAAAGAATATTTAAGTAACATAATTAATTATTAATGATATTAAAATTATGTAATTTATTTATAATTTTTTAAAATTAAGTACTATCTATTAATTAATTAATTGATTAATTAATCAATTAAATTAATTAAATAATAATTGATAGAAAATTTTTTAACACTTAATAATTAATATGAATTAATTATTAAGTTTAATTATGATGCAGGTAAATTAATCTCATTTTAATTTATAAAATAATAATAATAATAATAATAAATATATATAACCATGATTCATTCTAATATCGAGGTATTGTTAAATTATAACAATTCATCAAACTTACGTAATAAGAGGTATTACTTCAGAAGTTTAAGTATATAAGACAGGTAAGTACAAACCTCACCTACAGCATGGAACAAAATGTTTTCTTTGTTGATGTTCTATGTTTGTTATGATTTACCTTGATGATATGATGAATATATGCATTATATGTATTGCTTTGATTAAACATTTGACGTGCATAATTTCTCGTGTACTAATATGATCAACATGTTTCATAGATATTTATGCCATAATGATAGATGCATAGTGACATGTAAATCTACATGTTGTCACAATTAATAAGAATTAGGCTAACGAAAGTTAGGATTAAGTGTCGTACAAACCTCCAATTAGTGAGAGGATATGATCAGAACGAAAGTTATAAGTTATAACCTTGGAGTTTGTTGAAGGATCGCTCCCCCAACTTCTCATTGGTTGCGTGCATATGGGTACGATATAGGGACCCTTAAATAGATATGATATATATAATAAAGTATAATTGAACACATTTAGATCACATGCATTTTGAACATTCATGTTGTGACGTGTGATGATATGATCTATGAAACTATTTTGTGAGATATAGTTTGTGCTTGCTGAATGAAAACTCATATGTGTGTGTTCATGTTGTAAGTAACGCAAGTAAGCAGCCTACCACTTGGATGTTTTCTGGGCTGGCAAAACGGTGCGGAGGCGATGAAAGAAGAGAGTGGGATACCACCACGATTTTAATTTTTACATTTAGACTTCTTAAATTAATTTGTATCAATTATATTTATAACTATGTTTTTAATATTTTGGTACTAATAAACTAGTAGGAGTACTTTATGAGGAAAAAAACTTTAGAGTCTTTCCTTTTAACTCACATGATATTATAGTTTTTTAAATATTATATAAACATGAATTTGAATAAGATATTTATTATCTAGAGATTTTCAATTTTCTCAGTTAAAAATTTAGTATATTTAACTATTGAAGTACGAATATGATTTGTTTAAAAAAAAATAATTTCTGTATTTCTGGAAACTAATATAAATAAGTATTAAGAGTAAATGAGTTAAGAATAAGTAAATAAGTTAACAGTCTGAAAAATCGGGTATGTGATTATTTTTTTCTATATATATATATATATATATATATATTTAATCGTATGCAAAAGTATACTTATTTAGGTTGGACTAATGGACTCTGTTTGCATTAAAAAAAAATGGAGGAAGATTTGAACTCTATCAACTATTCTTTGTGATGAGGTAATTACGCCTGTCAGTAGCCACATTAATTTAAAATGTTATACTTTAACCAAAATATTCCTTACGAAAGATTCCAAAGGAAAATGACTTAAAAAGAAGAAAAGGAAAGGAAAAAAAAAAAAAACATTCACATTCTGCTTTTGGTCATGCATTTGTGGTATTCTCTAAGTACTGAGAAAAGGAAATTAGTACACACAATTCAATAGTTGTACATAAACATATAACCAAATTTTAAAGAAAAAATTTACAAATACACATTTTTTTTTGCTTTTAAGGCATTCTCTTTACTATGGGAGAAGGAAATTTATTACAAACAATTCAATAGCTGTCCATACTTGTAGAACCAAAATTTAAAGGAAAACTTACAAATACACATTCAACTTTTAGATTGCTTTAAGGTATTTTCTTTATTATGGGAGGGTTTTTTTATTATTTATTTATTTTTTTAAGGGATAATAGAGAAGGAAATTTCAAATTTATTATATAATTCAATAGTTATTCCCGAAAAAAAAAAATAAACAAATTCCCCTTTTCGAAAAAGAAAAAAAAAAAAAAAAACAAATTCAATAGTTTTTCATCTTTGTAGAACAAAATTTAAATGAAAAATTTACATAAATACACATCCTACTTTTGGATTTGCTTTTAAGGTATTCTCTATATTACGATAGAAGGAAATTTACTACAAACAAATCAACAGTTATCAATACTTGTAGAACCCAAATTTAAGGGATTTTTTTTTTTTTTTTTTTGAAAGAAATTTAAGGGAAATTTTACAAATACAAATTCTAGTTTTGGATATTTTATTTTAAGGTATTATCTATATTATGAGTGTTTTTTTTTTTTTTTTGGGAGAAGTGGAGAGGGGAAATTTGTTACATACAATTCAATATTTGTCTGTATTTGTAGAACTAAAATTTTTTAATTACACATTCTTTTTTGGATTTGCTTTAATGGTATTCTCGATTTTACTAAAGAAGTTTGATACATACACGTACTCAATAGTTATCCAAATACTTGTAAAGCACATTCTACTTTTGGATTTGCTTTTAAGGTATTCTCTCTCTAATGTGAGAAGTAAATTTATTAGGTTGTATGTAATACTAATCCATCTTTATATAACCAAATTTAAAAAAAAGTTTTGGTTACAGACTTAGCATAATGATAATTCCGCACCTGAATCATTATAAAATATAGAGTTTAAATCTCACATCTTTAAAGTCAAAATAATAAGGAAAAAAAAAATTACAAATACAAAGGTGATTATTGGCATGTAGCATTTTCTTTATGAAATTACTGGAACACCGATTTTGGCGAAAACATATAAAAATCCTTTTTTTCTGATTGGAAGGTTACATGACAGGAGGCATTTTCAATCTCAGATTCTGAGTTTCATGATAAGAGACATCTTAACTCGACTCGCTAACACTTTCTAAATATAGAAATCCTTGCCTTTTTTTTTTTTTTTTTGTCTCGGAAAATCCTTGTCTAACCTATTAGATGAGCATTAAAAATTGAATGTTTAGCTTTTCCTTTTAGCATCCCATCGCTAGGATCCTACTTGCAGAAACTATTATTTGGAGGTTTAAGCTGCATACAAACCAGAAACTGGATCAGCCGAACGGAGTTTTGAGTCACAAGCTTGCATATTGTATTAATTTGGAGCACCAAATCTGCCTTGAGAACTTTCACGCCCTCTGAATCCATCGCTCGAGTCGAAGCTGCTTCATAGGCGGCCCAAGATTTGGCTTTCTTTTCTGAGGACATTGCCATTTCCCAGTGATCTCCGCCGCACCAGAGAGGTGAAAGTTTGTTCTCTCAGATAAAACCTTTCTCTGAACAACAGAATCCCCACCAACTGGCTGTGAAACTTTCCATTTACCAGTCTCTTTCGGTATTTCCTGACGATTTTCTGCATTTTCCTTACTAAATCTGCCCTTCCTTGTGGTAAAAAAACCATCTTTTGATATTTCTTGTCCATCATTCTCCTTGTCCTTGCAGCCACGGATTGATTTTCTAGTTGACTCATTAACCAGAACTGATGTCCGATTACTCCCGGGAGATAAACGACCATCTGCTTCCTTGTGGCCTTTCGCTTTTGAGTCCTCTACGTTTTCCATATCACACATCAACTTTTCGGAAAGTTTCCTATCACCCCTGGATGTTCTTCCTTGCATATTCAATGGCACAATGCCAATATCATGGGAAAATTTTAGTGTCAATCGAGGATCTTCTTGATCCAAGCTTGACAACTCAATCTCTTTAGCCGAATCGATTCCATGGTTTTGCAATGCTTCATAGTTTGAGCATTGTTTAACAGTACTTTCAAGGCAAATACTACTCTTATCAGACAAAATATGTTTTCCTTCTCTACTTCCGGGATCATCCTGCGTGTAGCAAACACAAGGAACAACATCAACTATATATACAAATTTCACTTTGCATAGGCATCTTAAGTTTTTAATCAATAGTAGTTCTGAGATAAGCTGCATATTATGCCACGTTAATACTCGTGAATCAATCAAATCAAGTGACGAAGAAGTGTAGTTTTGATTCCTGTGAAAAATAGAACCAAGTAGTCGAAGAATGAAGGAACGGAGAAATAAAAACAGAGGGATGAAATAAGCACCTTGTTTGGAAGCTGTTTTTCCTGCTTATTATCTCCAGAATAATTGCCACAGTTGATAAGCCTGTTTGAACTGTCGATGTCATCTCTGATTCTAGTTCTCTTGAATTCAACATAACCATCAACCTTTTCTCTACTGCTCTCGTCAACTATATGACCATCTTCTTCACATTCACTCACTTTATAAAGAGAATCGTTAAAACCATCGCTTGTATCCAAAGTAGGAGATTCATACACATAGCTCGAGAACCAGTTTTTCACGTCAATGGGCTCTGGTGAATCAGGTAAACATATAAAAGTAAAACTTTTGGTTCTCTTCCAGTCAAATTACAGCAAAGGAGAGCATATATATTTGAAACATTCCTGTTCTTCCACACATGTACAACAACAGAAGAAGAATGATAGTTGATAGAATTCGGCAAAGGAACATCAAGAAGAAGTGATACGAACCAGAAGGAGGTGAAGGCGAGCAATAAGAATCAATTGTCTACAATCAACAAAGAAAGGAAACTTTGTTAGTTTTTAGTAATTTGAACAAGATAAATCTTAAGACTCGACTGCTTGTGTCTCTCTAAGGGCACGGTTACTACTTCGTAATGTATTGTAATCAGAAAGAGCTTACTTATCAAGTACTTGATTCAAGTGTAAACTTATCTACAACTTAAAATTTGTATTTCTAAATTTGTAAGTAAACAAAAAACAGGAATAAATAGAAACACTCCTCGCGTTTTCTTTTCATTGATGAGAATATCACACATTGATCAATCAAAGAGAGATTCAACAACTAAAAGAAAGATAGATTCTTTGGGATCCTTCCTTTCTTCAAATGGAACGAACAGAGATAGAGTCCGACCGATCCCTAAATGTCTTTTTGGATATTCCTCAAGGTTCAAGCTATTCAAGGAACGTGAGAAACAGATGATTAGGAAAAAATTGAAGAATTTCTTGTTCTTGGGAATCCTACAAGATCCATTCATTCTTTTTTCTCTGACATAAACTCGCCTAAAAGTTAACATCACGAAACACAGTTGAAGAAAGAAAGGAAGAATACCTCACTCAATGACTGGTTTTCGGCATTATCATCTCCTACAAGCACTTCATCTTTCTTCCCTATTTCCTTAATCCCTCTCAAACTGTCTTCTTTTCCTCGTTTATCATCACTGATTAAAAATTGATCATTTTGAACCTCTTTTTCTTCAGAAACCGAATCCCTAAAATCGTCACTCGAATCCAGTACAGGCGATTCGTACTCATAGCTCGGGAACCAATGTCCGAGCTCAGGAGGCTCTGAAATTACCAAATAGAGCTAAATCAACAAAAAGTACCGAATTAGCATTCTTGGAATAAAATTCATAATTTCCGTTTGGTTGATGAGAAAATTCAGATTTTTCTAGGAAAATGAGGGACGAACCTGAGGGAATCAAGAGCGAAAACGAAGGATTTTGAGTCTGCGAAAAAAATGAACAAAATATCAAAATTGAACTATGCGGTGCTTGAAAGCTAACAATTTCTCGGGCTAAGAAATGAAATCTTGAAATCAAACCACGCGCATGAAAACTACGAGGTTCACAAGGTTCCTAAGCTCCCACATTTATATTTTTCCTGCGTAGTTTCTCGGGAACCAAACGGAAAAATTTATCGAAATTAAGATCAAAATGAAGAAGAAGAAGATGAAGAGAATCAGTACCTGAGAATCGGAGGCATTGAGGAGAGAGAAGTCGGAGCTTTGGAGGTTCGGATTTGAAAGCTCCATTAGTATTTTCTTTGCAAATGCGCTTCGATTTTTTTTTTTTTTTTTGGTTAATTTATATTTCGTCTCTAAAATTTGAATTTCCCGGGGTGATTTAATTGGCGCCGTTTTATTCTTTGCTGAAAAAAACGACGGGGGCGTGATTGGAAGCCTAATATATTACGGTAACTGGTAAGCCTTGTATTTTACGGTTTTTTTTTCCCCAGAAGATTAAATGATAAAATTATCAACTTTAATGTTATGCTAGACATAAATATGAGAGATGTCAAATTTATGGTATTCTTGCATATAACTTTTTTTTTCTTTTCCTTTTTTCTTTTTGGGTAAATCTGTGGTAAAATCTCATTTATAAACCATGTCCGTATAGCTTATTTTTAAACCGTTAAGATGTAATCAAATGGCTAACATATTATTTGTGTATGATAGTTATAATGCATCTTATCTCATATTAGTATAAACTAAAAAATTTAAAAATAATATATAAAAAAATTAAATTAAAAAGAAATAGGTAGAACACCCATTCCCTCCCTGGCGGTCAGGGCCTGGCAGCCGACAACACTTCCCGGCTGCCAACGATGCTTCCCAACCGACGACCCCTCGCCAACAAGCTAGGTCCCCCCCCCCCCCCCCGATGCAGATGGACCCCCTTCCCCCGACACCGACGAGCCCCTCCTTTCCCCTGCGCTCGAGCCCTGGCAACCCCCCCCCCTGCGAAGCCAGTTTGGTCGGTGTTTGGGGGGGGGGGGGGGGGGGGCGGTCAGCTTCTTCGCCAGCTTTGGGGGGCCGCCGGTTGACTGGTTGAGAAACCCGTTTTTAGTAAATAATATTATGGGTTAAGGTACATTATAGTTATCACGCACAAGCAACATCTCAACCGTTCTATTAAATCGAGACGGTTTAAAAATGAACTCTACCGATATGATATATAAAAAGGGTTTTACCGCAGTTTTACCCTTTTCTTTTAGAACTTTTAAGTTAGAAGGAGGGAAAAAAAAAAAAAACTATCACTACATGATCAAGATTTTATATTGGAAAGTGAAACTATTAATTTTGTATGTTTTTAATTTTAATGTGATTTTAATATGATGTACGCTTCGAGTACACATTATATTATACTATTATACTAAAGTAAAGGTGGTTTTACTGTTCTTTAAACAGTGTTCAACAGTGTTTTTTTGTTTTTTGTTTTGCTTTTCCCATTACTGCTACAGTAACAAACAGTAATGCACAGTGAAATTACTTTCTTGCCTTTCTACATGTGCCTGCCGGTTGTGATCTCACAGTAAATGGGTGATTTTGCCCTCGACATGCTGTGAAGACAGTTTTGACCTGATTGCTTGCCTGCCGGTTACTGTTTCTACAGTGAATGGATGACTTTGCCCTCCAAACATTAATTCCCCCTTTCTCTTCTTCCACTTTCTCTCTCTATTTTTTTTCCTCGCTTCTTCTCTCTCTACCGTTCTGTCTCTCTTTCTCTTCTTCTTGGAATTTTTGGATTCTGCATGCATTTTTTTTGTGTCTTTTTTGTTAGTTTTGTTTTATATTTAATTTTTTTTTTTGATGCATGTATATAACCTGATAAATTTTTTTTTTTTTTTTTTTTGGTTTTTGTTAAAAACAGTAAAAAAAGGAGAAATGAGATATATATTTTATTTTGTTATAATTTTTTTGTTAGGGTTAGTTTTTTCCGGTTTTTTTGAATATAAAGATTTTTGTTCTTTTTTTTGTTTTATTTTTGTTGTAATTTTTTTTCTTTAAATTAGAATGACTACAGAACATTTTTTTATTTTTTTGCTTTTGCTTTTGTTTTCGTTTTTATTATTGTTATTACTATTGTCATTTTGATTTTACATCTTCACTATTGGGAGAGATTTTGGAAAGAATTATACTTATTATAATTATAATATTTATCTCAACTAACTACTTTTATTATATAATACTCAGTTCTTTTATTTATTCTTTTCTTCCCCGTGCGTTGGGTATTAAACTCGTATGTTACTATAGAAAGTTCTAATTTTGAGAGGGTGAGCCGCCAATACTCATCTTTATTACTTGAACACCACAAAATTTGACATGAATAAAAGAAGTCAGGTACAATACAACAACTGCACAAAAAGAAAGATCTAAATTGTACTCCTCTTATCTTGAGTATCGGCTTAATTATCTTATGAAACTTTTTCTTCAAAATTAAGAAGTACATAAGTTTCAATTCGTTAATTCCTCCCATGAAAGTCTTGTTATATAGTTAATTGATGAATTAATTGTGAATTTAATTGTTATCATGATCTTGATATGGTGAAGTTTGCAATCTGATGTCCACTTTTTTTTTAATTATTGTTTAAATTGTATTTATGATATTTTACCATCATAAATTCGTGATGACTAAGAACTTTGGAAACTCAAAAAACAACAAAAAGTAGTTCAAAATTCGACCACTATGCGACGATCAGGCTACAACGACTACGGTTTAGCGAGGTGCAATACATTTTTTGCAATTTTTTTTTGGGTTTCAAGAATTTGAGTTTTGATTTATATGGTTAAAGAGATTTGATTTTAGATTTAGGACACTTCAATAAGAATTCGATTTTTTTTTTTTTTTTTTTTTTTTTTTTTTTGGAGGGCATCAACATTTGGGTTTTAGAAGGATAAGAGGCGTTACGGTTTTAATTGTGCGGAGGAGATCGAGAAGTTCACAAGAAAGGAGGGCACAAAAGAGTTACGATTTAAGGCATTATTGTCTGTGATTTAGGATAAGAGAACTTGAATTCTCAAGGATTTTCAAGTCTGTGTGGTTGAGCCAACTTCTTTAGTTGGGTGTCCTAAGGCCATCTCCAACCCATTTACTCTATTTTAGAGTACAGAAACTCTAAAATAAAGTATCTGTCACTTCAAATACTATTTTGTCTCCAACCCATTTACTCTATATCATACTCTAAAAGGAATATTCTATTTATATTCTTTTTAAAATCATTTAGATATTATTTTATATTTATTTCCTATAATCTTTGTATTTTACAAATTATGCCCCAATACAATCTTTTTAACATATTAATCCGTTGATTGTTTTTATTTTTACGAATAATCTTTAAAAATAGAAAGTTATATCAAATAACCAAAACACTATAAATTTAGTGCGATTATCAAAAACAACTTAATATAGAGTGAAAAGAAAAACTATATGATTTTCTTAAGTTATGTAAAACTTGTATGTTGATTTACTATCTTACAAAATTTATTCAAAATAATAAAATAAAAAAAGGTATAAAAAAAATAAATATAGCTTTAAGATTTAAACATACAAATACTTTACATATAGAAAAATGGGTAATTTTCAAATAAAAATTAGGTTAAGGATAACTTTATAATTTTTATTTTTATCTAAATATTAGTTTAAAATTTAATTAAAAATTAAAAAAAAAAAGAAAAAAAGAAAAAGTAGTTTAAAGTATGAACAGTGATACTTCAAATATGAAGTATACTGTTTATACTCTATATTTGAAGTTCCATATAGAGTGTACGTTGGAGTAGCTTCATACTCCAAATTAGTGCAAAACTCTATTTTAGAGTGTGCATTGGAGTTGGTCTAAGACCTCAAATGCATTTTAGCTTTACCAGTGAAGAATTTTCCCAAGACATCACACGGATTGTACTCAACGTCTCAAGAATCAGGATCCATTAGACGTCTCACAAGAAGCAGAGTCGATGTCCTAGACCGAACGATTGACGCCGGCAAAAAGGCGGGCTAACATTATTTTGAAATGTTGATGACATTTCATGTAATGTCGTGTCATGTAGAATATACAGGGAAAAACAAAAACAAAAACAAAAATGAACCTTTTGAATATAATAGAATTTCATCAAATTTTGTAAAACACAAATTCTTTGTTAAATTTGATTAATTACAGTACAGTAAGATATTCGGATGTAGCCAAAGACTACTGATGGTTGTTCCGGCCTACCTTAGACAATTTTCAAAAGAATGCGTAGAAATTGAACCTGTGAATTTTCTGCTTGTCATGGACACTTAGTACAAAACAACTCTTAAGTATATGATCGAAAAATCCGCCAAGTATTTTTTTCCTCTAATTTTCTTGGGTATAAGTTGTTGTAAAATAGATTTATTATTTTAATTATTATTACTTCTTTATATGGAAGTTGTAATCCAGTCCAAACTTAGCTATACCACAACATCTATAGGGGTAAAAACAAAATGGGTCAATGAGATATCTTGGCTAAAATTTGGAATTGATGTGCTAGGGTTACTCTAATTCCTTGAAATTACAGCCAGGGGTTACAACATTTAGTTAAATTATTTTTTAGGCCATTCTAATTACCAAATAAGAAGAATAATTTTTTAGGCCATTCTTTAAACCCTTCAAATCATAACAGTTTCTTGCCTCCGGCATTATCCTTATCTACATCTTTTCTTGAAAAAGGCTATTTCATTTAGATGATCAAAGAAATTTCATTGTGATTTGTAGGCTTGAAGGTGTTTGCAGGATTTGGCGATGCACTCGAGGATTTGGCGATGCACTCAAGGATTTGACGAGCGATACTGAATCTCTAGATCGACAATCTTTTTCCGACCCCAAAAAAAAAAAGGTACTTCTTTCTTGATCTATCGGTTAAAAATTCAGATGTTAAATTAATTTAGGAAAAAAGCAATGACTCGTTTCCATGTTTGCATTATGGTATTAAAACCTAGATTAATTTTGCACTGATATTTTTTCTTTATCACAAAAAATGGGGATATATTTTGCAAGTAAATGTTCAACTTGTTCTCATTTTAGTCATCAACTAAGGATTTTGATTGGTTATGTGAAATGACAATATATATATATTTATCTATGGAAAAAGTTGAAATTTCCCTCATTTTATGGATGAACTTTTGAAGGTTTTCCATACTGAACAATAATTTTTTTGAGGTCTCCCTTTATTTTTTTCCCCTCTAGTTTTAATATTTCAATGGGTAAAGGGGAAAAATTCAATTTATTTGCATAAATATGTGGGTGATGCATGTCTTGTTTTAAAAAAAAATTATTATTTTTTATCCAATTGATCTATTTTGTTTTTTCAGAAATTATCCTATTGTTATTTCAAAAAAAAAAAAAAAAAAAAGAAGAAGAAGAAGAAGAGAAATTATCCTATTGTGTTTTTGTAATTAATATTGGAGAAAGTGGTCGAATATGAACAAAATATATACCTACCATTTACACAGTTTTATTCGTCAGATCTTCATAATTTTTATTAAGTTATCATATTTTGTTGTTTTACTATGATTTGAAGGTGATCTGACAATTTATGATTGTATCCTACCCTTAGAGATTTTTTTTTTCAATACACTACTATAATATTGTCCAAAATTTTCTTGTAATTTTAAACATGTTATATTTTTATTTTTGTTTGCCCAAATATGTTTATAATTTTAAGGTCTTGCTTGACAATTTTTGTTTTTAATAAAAACTTAAAACGCAATACTTTTCTAATAGAAAAAATAAAACTTTTCGTTATTTGATTTTGTTTTAGTTATCATAAACTGAAGAAATATTAAATTAAAAGAATTACAACTTTTCTTTCCAAGAGAGGGGAGGGGGGGGGGGCGGCCTTAAGTGATCACATGGAATCCGCTAAAAGATCTTAAAGAAACAAAATTAGATAACATATAAAATTGCACTTAGCAGCGGACTGTCCCTTTCAAGAGAACTATACAAATAAATAAGAGAATATTTGAAAGCAAACATGAAAGAAATGTTAACAACCCAAATTATTTCCTTAGATTTCCAAAATATATATAGCTGCATAATATATACAATATATAATGTATCTGTTCCAAAATACTAAAGTTCGATAACATAAAGAAACTGCATACCAAACATTTTTGCACAGCGCCCTTAAACTCAAATCTACATGATATATTCTATTCCTTAACGTGCATGGTTTCTTATTGACATGCATATATATGCAAATCCATGCATCAATGTGTGTGTGTGTGTGTGTGTGTGTAGATAGATATATACATATATATATATATATGACCACTCTTATCGATTAGTATGTTCATTTATTTTTCACCAAAATCGCGGTAGCACTGAACTTCTATGATATGGATACATAGGTACATATATATATACCCATATTTATACATGAAACAAATGCATATGATATTGAAAAGTTTAACTGTTGTATGTGTATGTGTGTATCATATAATTAACAAGCTACTAGATTAGGGACTGAAACGGTCCACTAAACACCATTTATATCTTAACAATTAGGCATTAGAAAAGACCAGTTGATAGCTAGCCATGATTTTCTTAATAGAACACCACCAAAAATGTCACTATTTAAAGAAATTAATGACAGACAAAACGTAAACAAATCAATTTGGTTTTTGCCATGATATTCTCTAGAGAAATCAACTTATTATGTTTCTATTTTTGATTTCATTCTTCTTCTCCCTTTTTTTCCTTGTACCAAATGCAAGAAAGAAGGTTTTTGGAACTTATAACCATGGCCTACGAGTGAGGGATAGGCAGCGAAACAAGGCCTACAAAGAAATAAGTGCTTCGAATTCGGAAGAAGAATCGGACAGTGTCCATGATGATCCAGATTTCTACAGGCCTGTGATACGACAAAGAAGACAACCACAGCTCGTCGCAGTCCCTGTGGTTGATCCCAACATGAATGCTGCTGCCGAATCAGCTACAAGAAGACGTCCCGGTCGCCCCCCGAGGAATGCTGCTCCTGCCCCGGAACCTAGTCAAGGTACCTTAACAATATTATAGAAAAAATAATTAACATTTAGTGACAAAATTTTACTCACAACAAAAATTGTTACTATATATATATATATATTTTTTTTTTTGTAGCTATTTTGTAACACTTAGGTGATAACAAGTATGTATAGATGAACGGACTAGGACGGGATGATACCATTGATCATGTTTGCGACCAAGGCTTCTAAAGTATTTCTCATTTTTTTGGTGGCAAATTGTGTTGTTGTGACTAATAATTGTGAGTTCTTTTCGCAGTGACATTTATGCAATTTCCTCGGAGAAAGAGAAAGAGAAGAGCCCGGTTGTTGTTGCAAAGACCGTCTGGCGAAGACAAGCGAACAGTCCTGGCATGGATGATAGACATGGAACTGATTAAGGAAAACCAACTAGTCCTTTACATGGACAAGGTCGTAGAGAAAATAACGCTCCATGGCTTAATTACCCGAGCTGGAATTCTCTGCAGTTGTTGTGAAAAGGTGGTTACTGCTTCCGATTTTGAGGTTCATGCTCAGAGTCATAAAAGAGGCGAGCCATATAAGCAAATATTTTTGCAAAATGGCCGGAGTCTATTTCAATACCTAGTTAAGGCGTCGTACGATGGAATAGATGACATCGGTCCCTCTATGTTGGAGAACTTTGAGCCCGGCAAGGATGCCTCGGACAAGAGTGATGATGCCTGCATTGTCTGTGCTGATGGCGGAGACCTGATTTGCTGCAAGAATTGCCCGTCGACTTTCCATTTCAGCTGCCTCAAGCTGGAGGTACTTATATCAAGGCCTTGCTTTGTTACACTTATGTTATTTGCATCTCTTTTGTTGTTATTTAAAAAGGAAAAGAAAAGTAATGTAAATAGGACATGTTTGGTAAATAAGATTAGCGGATGGATTTTAGGATATATGGTTGTTTGGCAGGAGGGATTAATGGAGGAAATGAATTAGGCGAGCGAGAGGGTTCAAAATCATTTCTAGTATCTCAATTTGATTCTTTTGATTCGCGATTTGGACGGATGAGGGGATGGATGTTAGGATATATGGTTGTTTGGCAGGAGGGATTAACCAATCGAGGAAATGATAGGGGTCCAAAATCATGTGTAGTATCTCAATTTGATTCTTTCGAATTCGCAATTTGGACGGATTAGGGGAGGTGATTTCTTTTGTTCCCCTTATACCATACACGACCTAATGTCGCTATTTTTTTTTTTAAAATATTTTTTCAGAGAGTTCCCGAAGGTGACTGGCTTTGTCCCTATTGTGTGTGCAAACACTGCGAACTTTCAGAGGGCATCCCTGAGGACTTCTCCAAATGCATTTTGTGTGGCAAGAAATGTATGTGTCTTCATTTCTCAATACTAGTTAAAATTAGAATTTATGAGTTAATACATTTTATTAGATTTCCCACTTTGTGTTTTCCAATGATCAACTTGACAAAATTTTGTGTCTAATAATTTGAATTCATCGTAGATCACTTGGCTTGTTATGTCCTGAACGAATTCAACCTCAACACAAACTGCAAACAATTTTGTGGGCAGGATTGCGAAGAGGTAAACCTTTCTTTCTCGAAACGCCTTTCTCATTATCCATCGTACCAACTTGTTACTAGAACCTTTTATTTCCCTCGAAAACCAATGATGCAGCTCATAAGTCCTACTTATTTTTGTCGAAAAGTCGGTGAATCCTTATAGTGACACTCAAACTCAACCTTTTTTTTTTTTTTGGGTGAAAGGTTTATGAAAAGATGCAGAAAATGATGGGAGCGAAGAATGAATTGGGTGAAGGGTTGTCATGGACCCTGGTGCATCATAGAGATCTATTTTTACATCAAAAAAAGAACCAAGAGCCTCTACAAACTTGTCGAATGCAACTCCAAGGTAGCCGTGGCATGGACTATGATGGATCAATCTTTTAAGCCTATTGTTGATCGTTTCACCAAAATCAATGTGGCTCATAATGTCCTCTATAACATCAGGTAATTAGCACTTTGAATATTATTTACAGACATATATATATATATACACACACACACAAATGAACATGTATTTAGGGGTTGTATATGTCCTCCCGAGACTATTCATATGTACATTTTCAGATGATAAGCATAACATGATATTTATTTAGTGTAACGTGGGTTTCATACCTTTCTAACATGAATAGTGAGTTGGAAGGGTATAACAATAGTTTAGAATATAACTAAATCTCTTGATGTTATATCATTCCTACCTTAAAGTTACATTGAATAAATATCATATTCCTTTTCTTAAAATCATATATTTATGTGTGCGCGCGCGGGGCATTTGGTATACATAGATATGCGTGTTTTCTTTTAGATATTTCCTCTAGTTTTCTCCTATAATTGACGATGCCTCTAACAAATATAAATGTAAATTTCAGCTCAAAACTAAACAGGATCGACTTCAGAGGCTTTTGTACTGCAGTCCTGGAGAAGGATGATGAAATAATCTGTGCTGCATCTCTGAGGTAAATTTTTTTTTTTTTTTTTCGTTTTTTATCATTTTTGTAATTTGTTCAAGTAGTAACTACAACTATAATTTGACACGCTCTTACTTCTGTGTAATAACATTAACCAGACGAAATAACATATCTAATTATTAGAGTAATTTTATGTTAGCATACATCCCGATTTTAATATCAACTCATGTAGTAATGAGTTGTCATTTCTTTACTAATGAATGCAATCACTTATTATAAATTGACGTTGTAATTTTTAAACACCTACCAATAAGAGAATGTCGTGGGTTTAGTTTCTTTAAACATGTTTACAGCCTGAACTCCTTTACAACCCGCTTTCTTTAAGGTGTGCTCCGATACATAAACCGACAATCGAGTCTAGCTACTGTAAAGTTACCATCCCTGCAACAGAATATGAGAAATACAACGTTTCAGACACATTCATCGCCACATAATGCCCTTACCGATTCCGTCTGTGTGTTTCAACAGATTACATGGAAAGAAAATGGTGGAGATGCCCTTTGTAGCAACTGACAGGAACTACAGGAGAAAGGAATGATGAAGAAACTACTTGTTGCAATTGAATCTGTAAGCTGTCGAATTTTCAACTCATATCTCCGAGACTCGACGTTTCCTTGCTCTTTAGGATCATGTAACTTTCCTTCTCTGGTGTCGTCTCATTCGTGATCTAATCATTCAGGCCATGTATTTCATGGAGGTGGAAAATCTGGTCCTTCCATCCGCTCAAAAGGTTGTCACAATGTGGAATAAACAAGTTCCATTTCTCGAGAACCATTCCCAAGTTCTTGGAGCAAGACGTGGTTCGCTCCAACATGCTGATGTTTCCTCAGTCTGTCAAACTACACAAGTCCCTTGTCTCCAGTATTACAGGTCTTCTCTCTCTCTTCTCTCTTGATTGTTATAGCTTTTAAGTTCTCTCGTTTATTGGTTTTCGTGTTAATCTATGATCACTTCTGCATTACCTTACTAAATCTAACTCATCTCTCTCTTTTTTTTTTTTTTCTTTTTTTTTTTCTGTGCTTAGCTATGGAAATAGACCAAGTTGGTGACAATGAGGGAAAGGCTCCAGAGAGCAGCTCCAAAAAGTGCTACCTTTCGATCTAAACCTCGTATCTCCAGAAGAGAATGAGGATGTGATTATGATGTGAGCCAGTTGAGTCGAACTCATTGCTGCATGGTCCAATCCGTTCTTATTTCAAACTTAATTATCTTTATTAAAAAAAAAAAAAGCCAACTTTCTTTAAGATGTGATACACCCAAAAGGTTGGATTTGGATTTTTTTTTTTTTTTTTTTTTGGTTTAGTTTGAAAGGTTTGTACTTTGTGGAGTAATTTCTATTTTAAGTTTATGGATTTTCGGACTATACCTCCTTTCTTTGCTCATTTTGTTAAGATTGTCGTGTGAAATTATATCTTGCTTTAAGGGATGAAATCTATGGTTTTGAGTGTTTGGAGTATCTGTTTTAATACTTGTATTTTGTTAGGATTGTCATATAGTTTTTTTTTTTTTTTCCTTCCTTTGGCTAATAACTTTCGCAGTGGTATATGGTATGTAGTGGTGTCTTGTCATCTAAAGTCCATGAAGAAAACTGAATAAGTGGATTTTGATTGAACCTTCCTACATTTATCAGTAGAGAGTTTCTATGATAGGAAATCACATTTACATAAATCATAAAAAGTATTGTTTTAACTGTTAGATTAATTTTTAACGGTCTAATTTGTGACTGGAGGTGTCACATTTCATAAATTTTAACATAAACACTCACATATCAAACCATTAAAGAATTAAACCAAGATTAAAAAAAAAATCCTACTAGTAGAGTAAAATAGGAGGTCTTATCGCAAGAGATCCTTTATAAGTAATCCGTCAGGGACTCGCAAGTGATAGGCTTGAAAATTTAGTCTAGTTAGTGGACTGTAAGAGTATGATTAGTAGTTGCTAGAGTGTAACTGATTAATAATAATTGTTAGACATTAGTATTGTTAAGAGGGGAATTTGTAGGATAAAAAGGGTTAGCTATGTAAAGGATTATAGGAAAACTAGAGAGAATTGGTTTATCTTCATTCTTTTCTCAATGCCAATAATTGCTCTCTTTCTTCTCTTTGTTGCTATTTTTCTACTGGTTTTTTTTTTTTTTTTTTTTTTTTTTTTTTTTTTGGGGGTTTAATTTTACAATATAGATGTTAGGGCTTCCACTTATATCTAAAAACAATTAAAACACTTTTCAAATTTTAAATTTGAGAGCTCCTATCCAAACTCCTTCCTTTTCATCTGCTGAGCTAACCCCAACGGGGTTCCTGTTGTCTTCTCTTTGATTAGCCTAGGCTTCTATGATAATCTCGATATAAATTGGAGAATATAGATAATAGGAAACTTATGTAGCAAAGTTGGACTTTATTTTTTTCTATCGCATAATGTTATTGATTTATTTATTTATTTGTTAATTTATAATATAAAATGATCATCATTATTATGCTTGAGGAACTTGATACACACAATAGATATATCTAGAACGTATAATCCACACAAACAAAAAGAGAAATTATAAATTACGAATAATGGAACTGATTTCTACAGAATATTCTTCAACTTAAACACATGAATTCTATGATGGTAAGACCCATAAGTATGTTATTAACCCAGCCGAGTTTTTAATCAAATTAAACTAATTAGTTTGAGGCCCTAATTTAATCTAAATACGACATCGAAACAAAGAACCCCATTTCGTTTTCACCTTTGTTTTGTTAAGAAAAATGTTCAGGCTCGATGATTTTCTCTTCTCTAAAAGTGGAAAAAATAAAGAAAAATCGAGAGTAGAGAAACGAAGCAAATGAAAGAGTAAAAATTCACCATGTCATCTTGAGTAATCGCCTACTCTAACTTGTTGTTCCATCTGATGGCTTGTCCCTGAATCCCTCAAGAATTACGTTGCAGCTGTTCATCGTGCATGCATCAAGAAGACCATGATTCCAAAGTTTGATCATTAATAGCCTCCAACACCTGAGACAAGGGCATTTCAATTCAAAGACGAAGTTAATTTTCAAGAACGGTTTATTTATAACTTATACTGTGCATATTAAGCTTATAAAAGATGTATGTCATGCATTTTGGATGTTCTCAACAATGCACCTTTGAATTTTAATTCCATAGGAATTCTAAACGAGTCCAAATCTGATGTCCCATTTTCCTGTCTCGATAGCTGTCCCCTCAATGATGTTTGACAACTCATCAACTTGTTTATAATTTGTTGTATTTAGCTTTTTTTATATGGCCAATTTTTTAAATTCAGATGATATGACACACATTATTGGGGGCACAGCCAATAAGACAGGAAATTCGGAACAGCAGATTTTGATTTATTCTAAACCTTCTTTGTTGATCAACTATTAGTTTTGATGACTTAAATAATGACATCCCCCCTCTAAAGAAGAGAAATTAGGTGAAGTGGTCAGTTTCTTAAGGAAAATGATAGACGGCCACTAAAATGGTTGGTGCACTGGTCAACATATACTAGTTGACTGGTAATTAGTGATTGACGTTAGTTAAAAACTAATTGATATCGGTCAAACCAAGAGGTCGATTATTGATACGACTATTTGTAAGAAAACAACCATGCGGCGGAGCCAGCCAATTGTTTCAGTAAAGACGTACACTTAAGGATAAAGTTTTTAGGAGGCTTATATGGGATATCAATTTTTAATAGGGAAAAAAGAGAAAAATCTAAAATTTTAAAGATAAACTTGGAAAAAAGAAAAGTTCAATAGGACCAGAAGCCCCCACTTGGCCATGGGTGGCTCTGCCCCTAACAGACAGGATCTCAATATGGACTGCGCAAGCTTTTGAAAGAAATATACGAGTTTATATATAGTAAAGAGTGATTCTTAGTAGTCCCTTGATACGTGAAATACAAGCTAAATACCCAAGTTACTAAACTGTAAATTATTGACTTAACACAGTTCACAAAAACAGACAGACCACCACATATAGACAGTATAGAGTTCTTGAAACTATGAAATGTGAATAATGGATTGAACAGGGTAAGAAATTTCCTAACTTAGTTTTTTTAGCATTAGTGCCTTTAAACAGTAAAAAGATACGACGATATTATAAGAAAAAAAGGAAGTAATATCGTAATGGACGATTGCGAGAACAATACCAAAAAAGAGGTTGAGATGAGACGAGCTTCTGTCCATGAAGTTTTGAAAATGCTTCACACGCCCAGGGGATATGACCATCTGCCAACACCCTGCCACAACAAAAATACTAAACATTAGCATAAAAGATCTCAACACTCGGAAAACTGTGATTGAAACATACTTGTTTTTTCTAAATAGTTTCACATCCATAAATGTAACCGGAAGGAGAGAGACAAGAAAAGAACGAGAATAGAATAAGAAAAAAGAAGAAAGCATCAAGTGGAAAGAGATAACTACCTTTGTTTTCTCACAAATGAGTTCCAAAGATGCATTACTTGCTTTTCATCTTTGGTAACATCCACAAAATCGTCAAGCATCTGAGAACACAACACTTTCGTATTAGTTCTCAAGTCGTTGAGAATTTGGTGTCAATTATCTCATTTGAATGTGCAACTAGGGCATAGAATTTAGATGATAAACTAAGCAAGACCGATCAATAGATTAAAAAACTTCAACACTAAAAAAAGAAAATAGGGAAGTTTCGAGGACTCCCTAACCTCCCAAGGCAGCAGGCCATACAACTCACAGATTCTACAACCGCCTCCCAAAAGCAACCCCTTCCCTTTTATACTACCCAATTCCTAACCAGCTACTAACGGGTCCTAACAGAATCATGTGTAGACGTCCATTTAAATGCTTAGCATACGAGACGAATATGTCAAGCCAAAAATCATATTCTACTATTGGAACAAGAATTTCAATTTAGACGAAGATGCAAAAAGGCATGATCATTAACCGTACCCTTGTATCTTCAAGATCTGCAATGTCATCATCAACTTCATCTTCACTATCCCGATCCGAAAGTACTTGCTCCAATGCCATGGGCTTAGTAAAAGAACAAGTAAAACACAATATTTAGGCAATTCAGGTCGCCACAAATATACAAACGCATATATAACAATGATAAATATTGAATCTAGCACAAAGTACTGGGGGACAAAAAACCGCATATCAGACATTTCTTGTTTGACAAGCATCGTAGGTGTAATTTAAAAAAGAAAAGACATGATAATAACAATAATTATATGTAAAAAAAAATTAATAATTAATTATTAAAAAAAAAACTCTGGAACGTGAGATCATAGTACACAAACACAATGCTGGTGTAATTGCTAATATCATAATCTCTCTCTTTTATCGAGCACATAGCCAAATGATATGAGAAGAGAGATATAAACACTATTATCTAATGCTAAGTGCAATTTAAAACCTAAAAGTTCAGCTTTTCTATTAAGCCTCGAATTAAAAAATTGAAAACTATAAAGACAGGCAATAAATAAGCAGAAACTCAAATATGAAGTAGATTGACGAAGAAAGAAATTGTCGAAACAATTTTGAAGGTCACTAGTCACCTGAACTCGGTGAGAGTGATAGAACTGTCGTTTTTGCAAGAGCACTCGACTGTACAAATAAAGTTCAGAAAAAATATAAGTATAGCAAACCTCATGGATAAACATTCCTGAAAAAAAAATAGCAATTCTAAGATTGTGGAAGAAAGATTTTGCACTTCCAAAACACAACTTTAAAAGTAATATTTAATTTTTTCCTCAGTAATAGTTGATACAAAAACCAGAACATAGTTCAAGGAATGACTATAGGTAAAATCATGCCGACGTTAAAAAAATATAGCATCTCTGGAATACAATGGTCGTAACAAGCAAAATACAGTGTTTTCTTAACATACTTTTTGGAGTCGGACCGCTCCATTGTTATCTTCTTGGTTTTAGGAGGGAGGGGAGGATCAATTCCTGAAAGGGGTTTGACAGAATCTAGGTCCGCAGTAGTTTGAGCCATGGCGATTGTGATGCCAGGAACATTGGAACTTGATGCAACACGTTCTATGCACTCAACGGAACTTGGACAATCAGTAAAATAGTGTTCCCAGCCATGTCTCCCATTCTGCATATCTTTCTCACCAGGAAATGACTTTGAAATATTTTCACCATTGCATGGCAGAGATTCTGGAGAACGAAGTTAATTTTAACTCTACTAGAAAGACACGTCAGGAAATAATTGATTGTGACATCTATCTTAGGAACTAGTCAAAAACCATTATAAATTTTTATGGAAACTTTTATTAGCCCGAGTCGTATGCCTCACAACTTTATGTGGACAAGCTCTTAAATAAGATAGGGCCCACATTTATTTAAAAGTTGCAGGTATCAATGAGTAATGAGTCGTGAGGTCAGCCCACTCGGGCTAAATAGCAACGCTCAAATTTTTATCAAGGGGAAAGAAATGTATCAAAAGTGAGTTATTGCGGAGAGATATCTGTTTTTGTTTTTATAATAAATCCATGATCCTAATTATACCTTCTTCCCTAGTATTAGTAAGGCTATCAGTGTCTAACTATGAACTAAAGTCGACCTAACCCTGCAACTTTTATACAATACATCAGTAGAGAACATTACCAACGTTCTCCATAAATCCCTTGAGCATGCCTTCATTGGCAAGTCTAGGTGAGTCCAACTCCAAGAATTGCACATTAGCTGAATTTTCATTCTCAACAATGTTCTTTTGCCGGCACCTTCGTGGTCTTGCGCTGCACAAACAATTTGTCTCCCCTTTATGAACTCTCTGAGTTCTTTAATTATCTCTTATAGCAATTATTTATTTAAATATTAAAATATATACATAGGGTATCATCCAAAGCCGTATGCTGTACCCAGAGATTTGAAACCGACCATAAGAAGAATGTTTGTAGTTGTGGGACTGCTCTGTCTGCTATAGTCTGCATAAATATCACCAAGAACGGATAAGCAATGACATTTGAAAATAAGAGGGACAGAAAAAGTAACTTGCGAATGATAAAATTGGAAGTGTTTCTAATTCTGTACTAAATATTATCACGTCTTTTTTAACTAAAAAAAGAAAAGGAAGCCAAACGTGACTCCGGGCAATACTACTAGCAAGCAAAACTGCAAACTACAGGGCACAACTCAATATCTGAAGGGAGACGGCATAGGACCCACATTGAAAGGGTCACCGAATAACCTTGATTTAAGATTTCATGTTAGAAATTAGTAACTATTGCTTGGTTCTGTACAAGTTCTCTTTAAAGATCATGATAGACATTAAAAGTCCTATATAAGAATCAAGTTCAGAGTACTCACCTCGGATAATACATCAATATTCACAGAAACATTCACCGTCTGATACTCTTCGGTAACCTACAAAATAAATGTTTCTTTGACAAGCCTTCACAAAAGTGCTGGAAAAGCAGTAACTTGATCTTAAAATTACGAACCCAAAACTCAAAGTTGAAAAGGTCATGTGAAGAGCACAAGTGAAAACGTAAACCCTGCAAAAAAACGAGCAAGTTTTCCTTCAATGTCACACTACACAAGTAATGGTAAATTGCAATGGACAACTAGTAATCTATACTGCATGAAAAACAAAAACAAAATATACAAGAGTAAGAAAAAAAAATTTAAATAAAGGACCAAAGTAAATGAAAGTAAAAAAGAAATAAAGATATCGTGGTGAATCAACAAATAGAGACAAGCTGAAACAAGCATGGAAATATTAAATGACAAACAAGTCAGATTCTAATATTTTAAACTTATGAACGGAAAAAATCTCAGATTTGAAAATACCTTAAAGGTTGCGCATTGCATCAAGCAAAACGGACAAGAAAAGCCTTCAGTAACTGTATGTTAAACATATCCATATAATGGTTAGCATAGAAATGCTATCGAAACTAAAATCCAAATATGTCGATTCTAAAGTATGAAAGCAAATATATATATAGATAGAAGATAAACAATAATGTATTAACCTCCTTAGAAATCGTCATTAGTTGAAAGTTGAAAACAACATTACTCTTAGCATCATCAAGGAATGAACCAATTAAATGCTCTCTCGTTCTAAATACACACGAAACTCCAAAAGATGCAACTAAACATTTTTGACAACATAAGCAATTTTTGCACATATAGCAATGTAAGGACCCGTTTGCCAAAGCTTCCTAGAAGCTGCTTTTGGCTTCCAGAGTCCAAAAGCAGCTTTTGGAAGTGTTGGATAATCTGTTAAAAAGCTTCCAGTCTCCAAAAGTGCTACCTGTCAAAGCCAAAAAATGTTGCTTCTGGCAAAAGCTCTTTTGAGTAAACTTTAAAATTTGTAACATAATTTAAATTAGACATTATAAACTTCATTTTAACATTTTTATTACTTGTTAGAATACTTTAAAGATCATTTTGACCTCAAAAGCTCTTTGGTTCCAAACATTGACTGAGAAACCACAACTTTTACTTCTCTTTTTCCACTAACTAGAAGCAAAGGCAAAAACTTTACCAAACGCGCCTTAAGTCTTGAAAATACAATCCCGTCATGTGTGTCGTCACTGAAGTCAAGGTTTACAACTTAAGTCCTCCTAGTGTATGATTGCAATTCAACCAAGGCGATGTGCCCCGAGTTTCTTACTTACAACCAACTGAACTTTTACTCCCCTTGCCAAAGACTTTGGGATTGGAAGATGAAACTTATATTGTCCGGACTTTCTAAGTGACAATTGTTTCTATAAATACAGCCCAAGGGACTGAAAGATTAAAAAGGCTAGCTACAACAAACTCAGAGCCATGATTGCAAATAAGTAGTAAATTTAGTCAATATTTGGTAATGCAGAAAAACGAAAAGGAAAATGCTTGGGGCACCACCGGTCCTAAACACCACCACTAATAGAAAATGGGTCTCATTTATGAGCTCCATATGATGAGACCCACCTTTTATTAGTGGATGGTGCTCAACACCACTGGTGCCTTTAGCATTGTTCAAACGAAAATATAAACTTTTTGCGAGGAAAAAGATTTTCTTCATACCTTCAGTCTTTCGAAACGTATTGTTACAATCCTTATAGTTAAATACTACAGTTCCAGACCTCAACCTACGAAATAATAAGTAGAAAAATACATTTAAAAGCCCAATCAAAAATTTAAAAACAATCATTAAAAACAAAGCTAACAAATGAAGTGAATTAGTACTTCCAGGTACCACAGTATAGAAATGTGTGTTAAGATAAAGCAATATACCTTCTCTTCCGCCTTGCTTGGATTTTGTAATTCAAACATCTTCCGAGAAACGAAGGCTATTAAAAGAGAGAGAAAGCTTCTGAATCAGATGCAGAACTCGTGTAATATTATCTCTAAATCCCAAAGTCTATAACCTAGAATCATACTGAGGAATAAGGAAAACAGCCTTATTTTAATGAAAAACTAGGTGGGTGACCTTTTTTGGCCACCCTGCAAGATAAAATAGCTGAAATGTTTGGTTTTTAAGATAAATAACTGTTTTTATTTTACTAGGTTTATGATGGTCCATCAGTTAAATAGTCTATCACTAATAAACCATTTTATCACTAATGAACCATCGAGTCTATTGGTGATGAACCATCATTTAATCCATCTGATGGATCAATTTAAAAAAGAAACGGTCATTTTCATAAATTAAGCTTGTGTTTGGTGCACTGGTTGTATTCAAATGCAATCCTTTTTTAACAATTTCAACTATTCACAGTTTACTATTACAACTTTGCAACCCAAACTTTAAAAGTCCATAACTTTTCACATACAAGTCCAAATGGGATAAATTTTTTTGTTTTAAATTGCATAGAATTTTGAAACGAACGAATCAAACTCCATATTGATTTTTTTTTCCGATCACATTTCAAGTTTTCACACTTTTTAGCTCCAATCATTAAAATCCGTGCACCAAGCGCATAACAACTCAACTCAGATCCAACCCAAGAAACTCAATTCAAACCCGAGCACCAAACACATGCCAAGGAAACATCCCCAACATTAGAAATTTGTCAAAGTGATAACCTTAAAAATTGAAAGCAATAAAATAACCTCCTTTTATTTTAACACTGGAACTACCGACTAACATGTTGTTGTTAGTCCGTCGGAAGTCATTTTGCTAATAAGAATTTTTGGAAAATTGTTTAACAAATAAAAGAAAGTAAATTGAATCATTTTACTAATTCACTCACTTTTTAACTTTAAAAGAGTCTTCCTATGCTCTTTTTTATTCTTTTTTTTCTTTTTTCTTTTTTTTTTGCCTCTTTTAGTTGTGGTCCAATTCAGAGCCAAGTTTTCTATACCAGAAAAACCAACTTTCAAACTCAAATTTAAACTATTCAAGCCGTCTAATAATAGAAACATCAAAATCCCACTTTCAAAAACAAATCTTAACGACATTTTCATTGTGGATTAAACCAGACTACATAAACCTTTTTTTTTTTTTTCAACAGAACATTAAACCAAAAGAGAGAGAGAGAGAGAGAAAGCAAAAATAAGAAAAATTACATTATCTAAGGCACGGCATCGAAGAATGTTGTAGAGCTCAACGGGCTTGCAATAGACGAGCAGAGTCTCTTCCACGGCGACCGCCTCCTCCGCCGACAAATGCACGCATGAATTTTGGCGGCACATCTCCTCCGACACCACAACCTCCTCAATACGACGTCGCAAATTGAGATTTTTTAGATTCACCTGCCGCCGTGAAATCAACAAATTTGACCTCGCTGCGATTTTGGTCTAAATTCAAATTCTCAGAGAATAATAATTCGAATATTTCTATATATAGACATACACATATATATAGAGAGAAAGCTTACCGATTTGGAAGTCCACGGCAAAGTCGCCGGTGAGTTTTGTCAGACCCAGAAACTTGATAGCGCTTCCTTTTCTTTTTTTTTTTTTTTTTTTTTTTTCCTCTCTTTTTTTCCTCGGTAAAGGGGTATTTTTAAAACTGGGTTTTCTTTTGCACTTTGGTCCCATACTTTTAGAACCTTGACACTTGGGTCCCCAATTAAAATTCTTCATTATTAGGTCCTTAGTTTCTGTTGTTTATTACTTTTTTTTTTTTTTTTTGAGTAACTGTTGTTTATCACTTTGGTTTTCACTTTGGAGCGTCAAAAATAAAATAAATAAACAAACCGTTGTCCCTTCACCTACTGCTCATAAGACACCCTTTAACTTTTGTTAAAGGGAGCAAAAAAAAAAAGATGAAAAACGGGTAAGGCTATAGTAGAGTCTCATTTAAAAAACCTGATAGAGCTCATTTTTAAATCGTTTAAATGTAATTAGACAGTTGAGATATTATTTGAGCATAATAACTATGATGCACCCAAACTTATAGTATGATATACTAAAAATTTAGAGAAAGAAAATTAAAGAAATTAAAATTAAAACAAAAACACCAGTAACCCCCCGTCGATGAACTCCCCGGTGCATTGGTGATGGACACCCCTGCCGGTCGACCCCTATGTCCTTCTCGAACCAGGCAAGGACCCCCCTCCCAACTTCGAGCCCGGCGACAGAACCCCCACCTGTGGTTCTTTAGCGAACTCGTTCCCCCCCTGACTTGGCACCCGAGCCCACCCAAGCAAGGACCCTACACACCCCCCCCCCCCCAAACGTCAAGACAAGCGATCAGACTCCCTACCCCCTGCGATTTGCAGTGAACCCAACCCCCCCTGTCCCCGTGATTTTAGTCCTCGCCGCCCGGTCCCCGAGCTGCCCCCCGACCCAATCAACGAGCCCTCGCCCCTACGGCCGACGTCGAGCCTTCGGCGCCCAACCCAGACGGCAAGCCCCCCTCCCAACTCTGGCGATGAACCCCCCCCCCCCAAACAAAAAAAAATCTCCACCAATGAAGATTAATTTTTTAAAAATTCTTTTTTTATAATTTTTTTTAATTTTTGAGTTATTTAATTATAAGGTAAGGTGCATTATAAATATTGTGTACAGATAGCATCTCAACTGTTTAATTACTTATAAACGGTTTAAAAATAAGCTCTATCAATATAATATATAAAAGAGACTCTATCACAGAATTTCTCATGAAAAACTCTAAATAATACATTTTAAAAAAGACATGACTGTGGTAGAATCTTTCTTTTTGAGGGGAACTACTCATAGTGCTCGCTTTTCTACCACACGAATAGAATTGAAGAGCTGATGAAATGGATGGTCCATACTTTATAAAATAGACCTTCCCACTTTCCAGTTTAAACTAAATATATCAATCTAAAGGTTTGTTTGGTGTATGAGTTTGAGTTGAAATTGATAAGTTTAAATAATGATTGATGTGTACTTTTTCAGAAAAGATAAAAAACTTTTGGGGAAAAAGACAAAAATTGAGTTAAAATCCATGGGTTTGGACCTGTGGTCCAAACACACCCTAAGAAAATACAGATAATGTTCAAAGGGCATGATAGTAATTTTCTTATTTATAAGAAATTAACTCTTGCAAGCCCCAAAATTTATTTCCCCAGTTCTTTAAGCGACAACTGTTGTCTTCTTCTTCCTCTTCTTTCAAATACCAATGAACTTTGAATTTCATTTTTCTGCAACATTTTTTTTTTTTTCAAATACGTCTCCAGGTATGACGTCGAACATGCTCTGGATCACGGCCAAGGTCTTGTTCGCCTTGGGCTAAAGCTAAGAAGCAAGTGCATTTGAGTCGTGTCCGTACTGCTCGTGGGTGTTTATGGGTAGGAAAATAGAGACCTAACTTTTAGAGGAAGGAGAAGAACACAAGTTAAAAGAAGAAAGCCATAAGCTCTGAACTTGATTTTCGTGATTTAAGACAATAATCTGAAAAGTTGGTGAAGATTTCTTTAACAAGTAAAGAATGGATATGACTTGATTTCAGATAAATGGTGGAGATAAGTGGGGGGAAGGGGGTTTGGAGGAAGAGATAAAGAACAAGGAATGAGAAAGAACACTAAAGGGATTTGAAGGAGATAACAGCATATTTGAAAATTTTTTTAAAATTATATTTGAATATTTCATCAACTTCATTTGATCTCAGATCTGTTTGGCAAAATTTTTTAGAAAACCATTTCGATAGCAGTGTTGAACAGAGAGTGTTCATCTCTAGCGAGCCAAGCCGCTGAATCTCAGTCTTGTTCACGGCGGCAGGTTTCGACGGGAAGGCGATGGGCGTCAGGCACGGGTCGAGGTCTGCGTTTTTTCAGAGTTTTGCTTTGAGAACCAAATGTCCGTATTGGGGAATTTTTAAAAATCACAAATGCAAAAAATAAAAATTACGAAAAACACCCCTAAAAGTTTAAAGATCTAATACTAAACTGACCACAATGAAAGACCATCTAACGGTCCATATGAAAGAAGCAACAATTATTAACCAATAGATAAAATCCTACGAGTAGTGACCCTCACAAGTACTCTACGTTGACTCAGTCTATAAAAAATTCAGGAATTATTTGTTTCAAATGTCGTACTAGATTTTATCAATTTTTGTAATTTCTTTAATCTAATTTTGACTAAATATAATATTTACAATTATACATTATAACATGCTAAGAAACAAATGGCAGAAATAGATAATTTCTTAATAAGGAATGTTTAATGACACTTATCTGTTTACTTTTTCCACCTTATTTTTACAAACATCTATCTATTAAATTTTAAATATCAATTATGACTTATTACACCCTTTTTAATATTTCACAAACCTATGTTGATGTATTACACCAGATACGAATTAGTCCAATAATAAAAATAAAAATTAAAGGGTGTTACTAGTAAGCAAACAGACAAAGTAAAAAATTCAAAAATAAAAATAAAAATAAAAAGGGAACAACAATAGCCGGCACTTTCTATTTTCTTTTGCACTTCATGTGTGTATATTATAAGAAAATTTTTGACACTTAATAGTGTTATATTCAATATCTTGCACTTAAAAAAGAAGGTAACAAGTATAAGATAAATTGGTTAAGTGGAATTTGAGATTAGTAAAATATTGGACTTTCATTCTAAAAAGTCAATTTGTTAAATGAAGTGGTCCAATATCTTTATGAGTCTGTTGTTGTTGTTACTATAGTTTTACGACATGGGATTCATATTTATTTTTACCCATAACTTGTAATTCATGGAATTTATTTGCATGAAGATCATTGGTGACACTCTTCTCCATATTTTATCTTTGACCTTCATAGCTAGGGATAAGTCTCGTTTACAAAGCTTCCATTTTTGCTAATTCAAAGGCTTGTTTTAGTTTTAAGCACTCTTTTTTCCTAATTAGTTCTTTTTATATTAGAATATATATATATATATATATATTTTTTTTTTTTTTTTTTTTTACTGAAAAGGATTTTTAACAAGACCCCTTAAGAATTGTTATTTTCAATTGGGGAGCAAGGTTCGACCTAATAGCATCATCATTCAGTTTGTTGGGAGCTTTTCTTTTCTTTTCAGATGGTGGTTTGCTAATTGCTATTCATGTTTTGTATTTTTTTTTTATCAACTATTAATAATTATACTTGGTGAGGTAGGACATAGGATTTGAGTTAGGTTGGGCACCAACAATTTGGAAATGTGTCCTAGTCTTTCTCTGCCTTTCCTCCTTTGTTATTTTATAGAGAAAAACGATTATTCTTATATGTGATTTTGGAATTTTAGAGTTATTTTTAATTTATCTATTTGACTTTCAAAACTTTTACTTTTTCTCTTGAATTTTGGATTAGTCTCATTTAACTCGTTTTATTAGAATTTCCATTAGTAACATGTAGGAAATGAGGGAACTTAGTACAATCACGTAATTTTTAATGTTTGTTTTAACATAAGATTTAAAAAAATAGATTCAGTGAGATAAAATATAATTTTCTATCAGTTTTTAATGGAAAAAAGAAGGGAGGAACAAGCATACTTGGAGAGTGCAGTACAATGGAGAGTTGTATGCTGCGTTTGGGAAGGATGAATCGTTCCTAAAAGGAATATATTGATTATCTCCCAATTGATTGGACTGTAGGTACAATGATTTACTTCACGACCGAGATCTCTAGTTCAAGTCCAAGATGACCTAGCTGCTTTAAATAGAGGTGATTAAATATGACTAATTTAAAATTCAATAAACAAAGTAGGAGTTTTCCAAATTTAGAAATAAAAAATTTAAACGACCTTAAAGTTAAGGAAATGTAGGTGAGATTGATCTTTGAAAAAGAGTAAAAATGGTTAAATTCAAAGACCATTTTGCACCAGTTGAGGATAAAGTTGGAACATGAGTAAAAGTTTAGGGCCCATATGTGTCAAAAACCCATCATAACACAAGAGAAAAATAGGAAAATAACTATGGTTTGGACATCACTTAATATTTTTGACAGCTTTAACATTAAAATTGATAATTTTGTTATTTCATATATTTTTAATTGAGAGAACTATGGTAGAGATAATTTAAGAGACACTATCTATAATTATTAAAATGTACGCCATCAAGATCAAATCACACAGACATGAACATTTGAGTTGCACAAAAGCTCAAGTGCACATTGCTACATACAACTGCACCATTTTTCTTCCGCAACCCAAACAAACAAATTTTCCACAAAAAAAAAAAAAAAAAAAAAAAAAAAAAAAACCTTGGGAGCAATGTCGTGGAGGCTGCATCGTCGCGATCCACAGATCGCAATCCACTCTCTTTCGACCTCACAACCTTTGCCGACGACGGTGTTGTGACCACGGCTTCCGTATCACGATCGCGACTCCGCAACCTCCGTCGCCGATGGTTTCCATCCTTTGCATGGATCACGACCAACGGCATGGGACCCAAGCCCTTACCCCTTCCCCGGTGACAAGACTCACGAAGAACATATAATACCCCTCTATTTGGCTTTGGGTCCTACAGAGAAATTTCCAATTTCCAGTTCATTAATAATTTAACAAAATACTTCTATTCAAAACCACATTTCCACTACTTCGTTTATATTATAAAAATTCATAGTTCGCTTTGAATGCTCCATTTGATCTTCTTATTCGTCCATTTGCAAATGTTTCTCCTCTTTCTTATTTATTTATTTATTTTTTTAAGGAATATTTGTTCTCTTTTTTTTTTTCAGAATCAATTTTTTTTAAATAGGATTTCTTCTATTTTTGAAAGTCATGTCTTCTTCTCTCTAAGCTATATGGCAGGTAAAGAGAGATTCCATTCTCTCTGCAAACTGCAATTCTTCTCTCTCTCTCCAAAGTTTGTGTTTGGCAGAGAAGAAAGAAAGGGTGAGAGAGAAACTGCGAGAAATGGAGATTCAACAACCCAATACTGTCAAAAAAAAAAAAAAAACCTATATGTCAAAAGAAAATTACAAATACACCTTTATAAAAGCCATTTTTTTGCTGGGACCATATTAAAGCCATTTAAAAAAAAATGATACTACGGAATCACATGCATCAATGATCACATTAATAAGACTTTCCAGCAGTTCATTTCAAATTTTATTAATTATTATTCATTGGATGAAGCACCACAGATATTACCTCTGTTTCTACCACATATTCTCCCTTTTTAATTACATATACACCTTTTTATTTTTTCCTAAAAATTTTCGATTTTACCTGAGTTTAGATTTGTGTTTTATTTTTTCTTGTCTCTCTTCAGTTATCCGTCTCTCTCTAAAACACTCTCTTTTTCTCTCTCTTCGTCTCCTCCCGTCGACCGGCGATGGCGCCGAGATCAGAATGCCAACATGAACCAAGTGCCGGGATCTCCTCGGCGCTGGCGTCGATCTCCTCCGAGCCTGATCCGCCCTAGCGCCGCCACTCGCCGGTTGCTAGCGATCGCAATCTCCGTGCCGATCTTCTCCCAGGCATCGTAATCTCCGTGCCGATCTCCGGATCTCTCCTCACTCCGATCTTTCTCCCTCCTCTCTCTCATTATTTTCTGCCGATCTCTCTCTTAGCCCGCCGGCCGTCCGTCCGTCCGTTCTCTTCCCTCTCTCTTCTGCAACTTCTTTCTCCGGCCATTCTCTCTCCTCCTTCCTCCCTCGCCGACTGTCCTCGCTCTTTCTCCTCCCTCTCTCTCTTTCCTCCTGTTCTCTTGCCGTCCTCGGAGTCGCGATCGGCATCCTCTGCATAGAATCGATTGTCTTGGCGGTGTTCTTTTTGATGTCGGATTTCGCGACGATCGACGCTCTGGTGACTTCGAAGCCTTTTGGAAGTAGCATCTAAGTTTTTCGGTATAAGAACTGGAGCGGATCGAGGAGGCGACGACTCGGCGAGCGGATGAGTGGTAGTGCTGGGAGAATTGCTGATCGACGAGTTGTAACAGTGGCGACGAGCTTCATCGCGATCTCCGGTGGCGCTTCGAAAATCGGATCTCGATCTGGCCATTGCGTGTCTCTCTTGGCGTTCTCCCTCTTCTACAACAGTTATCCGTTTCAGGTATGCACCTATTCCTTGTCTACGACGTCGTTCATTCTTATCCACAACCAATCGGATTAATTTCTAAATTTGTGTTGGAAATCTTGTTTGATTTTGGTTTAATTTGCTCATATCTTATGAATTATGGATTTTGAGTTGATTTCTTTATAGTTTTATGTGTGTAAATCTGATATTGCACCTTTGATTTTTGAATCTGGTTCGTGGTAAGTTTGGAGGTTTGCGGTGCCTCAGCTTCTCAATATCTTTACTCCAGTTAGTGATAGGCTTATAACTCATTGTTTATGCACATGTATATTGATTTGAATGTGTAAATATTTGAGTGATAATGTCATTTTCTGTCTTTTAGTTTCAACTTGAATCTCATTATTTGAAGTACTTTACTCTTCTCTTGATAAATTTTCCTTATCCGGCATTTCGCAAGTTTAAGCTCATAAAGTGTGTTCTGCACATATTTTCTTTTCTCTTAACTTTTCTACAGAAGGGAAGCTTTGTGCTGTTGTGTATTTAACATCTTCCAACTAGATCTCAGGTTGCATATATTCATTGGCATAATGTAAATAGGAGTCGAGCTAGTGAACATGAATCTTATGGCTTATCACTTATTTGCTAAGTTCTCTGTAGTGCAAAATGTGGTGATTAGCGTAGAAATTGGTTGTTTTCTTTGTTTGATTTCTTTCCTTTTGCTTCGATTCTTGTTGTTTTCTTTACAAAGAATGTGACACAAACAGTGTGTGGTTTATTCGTTTCTATATTTGATGAGTTTGAGATTTTCTCTATGAATCCTTATCTAGAACGTGTAATTGTTTAAAAAAAAAAAAAAAAAGGGAAACAATTACGATTATTCCAAGTCCCGTATTGCAATCCATGTTATAGAAAGCTTGTTGTGGGAACTGAAAACTAATCAAACATTATTTGTTTGGGATGTTGAAGTTGGAAACTGGAACCTTGTAGTGAAATCCACTTTTGGAGTTTCTTTTATTGAGAATGATGAAAATTTTATGTTATCACTTATTTGTTTTACTCTGTAGTGCAAAATGGTTGATTACTGCAAAAGTTGTCTTGAAATCTTTCATTTGCCGCACTTGGTTGCTGCTATCATCAGAAACTATATGAGACAGACAGTGTATGGCTTATTTGTTTCTATTTTTGTTGAGATTTTATATTTTATTTGTGAATTCATATCTAGAGGTTGTAGGTGAAAGCGAGTACTTATTCCTCTAAGAAAGCCATTTTGGTCTGATTTAAGAGAGGCTCTGTCATTGTAGCTAAGCGGTTGTCATTGAATTAGTTATATATATATATATATATATATATATATAGTAAAAAGGATTCCAGAAAAAATATACTGGTGGATTACAAAAATGTTTTGGAGACATCCGGCTATCTTTCTTAAAATTTTTTAAAAAATCCTTTTAGAATCCGAGATGCATTCGATTAGAATCAGAGATGCATTCTACTAGAATCTGAGATGCATTCTATTAAAATCCGAGAAGCATTTTATTAGAATTCGAGATGCATTCTACTAGAATCCGAGATGCTTTTACAAGAATCCGAGAAGCTTTCTATTAGAATCTGAGACGACGAGATGAACTCCGGCCTCACCTCCATTGACGGTAGGCAGCTCATCAAGATTCTCATCAGCCTCACCTCCGAGCACGGCGACCAGATCTGGCTGGATTTGACCTGAGCCGGCGACATTTCAAACAACTTATGGTATGTGTGAGTGCTATTTTTTTAATAAACTATACGATTGCAATTTGTTCGGTTAAAATTTTGCATCTAAAGACTTGAATGTTAAATTGCTTTGTCAATTTCATGGCATCCTATGAGCCAAGATGGCAATGGTTAAAGTTGAAAGTAAGCTTCCTCAAATGCAGACTTTAAGAAGATTTAGATGATCTCTGTTTTTTGTTCTTTGTTCAAGATTTGAAGAGTCTTCCTCTAGACTTTGTAAGACTTTGTTTGATGGCTGAATTTTTGTTATTTTGTTTGATTATTTTTGTTATTATTGGTGTAATTCTGTAGTGGAATTCCAAAAGCATTCAAATAGAATTCAAAAAGTATTATAGGAGAATTCAAAAAGTATTATAGGAGAATTCAAAGAACATTCTGATAGAATTCAAAAAGCATTCTAGTGGAATTCAAAGGGCATTTTAATAGAATTCAAAAATCATAGTAGAATTCAAAGAGCATTCTAGTAGAATTTAATACGTATGCTTTAAAATCCAAAAAGTATTATGTAGAATCCATTTTATATTGTAACAGAATCTTGTTGACGACTGGAGCTTGCGGCATCTTTATTAAAATTTAGAAAATAATAGAATCTATTTTGGATTATAAAAGAATCTCTTCAATGAGCGAAACCTACGACATCTTTGTTGAAATCTAGAAGAAAAATTTTGGATTCTAATAGAATCTTTCCAACAACCGGCATCGACATTAGTGACTAGAGCCGGAGACGTCTGGTCTATCTTTGTTGAAGTCCAAAAAAAAAAAAAAAATCTTAGAATTCATAATGGATTCTAACATAATCTCTCCACGAACGGTGCCGGTAAATAGAGCCAAAGATCTCCAGTCATCTTTGTTGAAATACAAAAAACAAAAAAAGAAAAAGAAATTCTATCAGAATCCTTTTTAGATGCTAACAGAATTTCTCCGCCGACTGGCATCGACGTCGGTGACCAGAGCCGGATATGTCTGGTCATCTGTGTTAAAATACGAAAAAAAAAATTTATGTCAGAATCCATTTTGGATTTTAATAGTTACTCTCCAATAATCGACAGCCGGCCATAGACCATCAATGACCAGAGACGGGCCGACAAACGGTAGTCGGAGACTGACCGGCGAATAAAGTCAAAGATATATAAAAAAGTATTTCAATAAATAATAAAAAGAAGAAAAGAAAGAAATATGGGTATTTTGTCTATTTATTATATTTTCATTTAATTATTTAATTAATGGCATGTTTACTTATCAGTAATAGAGAATGTAAGTCAATCAGTTGTTTACTTGCTTATTTTTTTCCTGAAATGGGAGTGAGAATGGTGAGTCCCACATTAATTTGGGATTAAGGAATAGGATTGGCAATCACATGTCCCCCTCCGGATTGTGGCTATCATTTCTACTATTAATATTAAATTATCATTTTATCATTAGTTTACTTATAAAATATATTGTATTAAAAACTAATAACCTATAATAATTATTTTTATTAACTAAATATAATATATATTTTTTAAACTTACTATTAGGGGTGGCAATTCGTGTCACGTGTCGGATTCGTGTCGTGTTTGAGCCGTGTCGAAATTTTTTTTCTCCAACCCGAACACGACCCGTGACACGAAAATGACACGAAACCGCGACACGAACACGACACGAACCCGTAACGGCTTAACACGACACGACACGAACTGGACCCGCGACACGAACTAGACCCGCGACACGAAATTGACACGAAATAGTGACCCGAAATAGTGACCCGAAATGGTAGACCCGCGATACGAAATTGACTCGAAATGGACACGCGACACGAAAATTGACCCGAAATTGACACGAAATAGTAACCCGAAATGGACACGAAATTTGACACGAACTTGACCCGAAACTGACCCGAAATTGATACGAAAACTGACACGAAATTGACACGAAAAAAAACGGGTCCAACCCAAACACGACTCGTTTTTTTTTTTTCGTGTCAAATTTTCCCAACCCGAACACGACCCGCCACCTATTTTTCCCAACCCGAACCCGTGAAATTCGTATCGTTTTCGAGTCGTGTCGTCGTGTCGCAACCCGTATTGCCACCCCTACTTACTATTATATAACTATCTTAATTACTATTAACTTTATTAAGGTAAATAAAGAGCTTTTTTTAATCATAATACATTAATATGTTTTTATTTTTATATTTTTTATACTTTACTTATTTTAATTATTATTTTTTTTTTACTCTTTTTAATTTTTTAAAACAAAAAATTATTCAATTTAATTTTATTGCCTTGATATCATAATAATTATTTTACTTTTGATTAATAGAATGATAATAAATATAAAAAAATTAATCATTTTTATAAAATTTTTGAAAACACAATAAATAAAGGAGTATATAAGTAAATTAATAATAGTTCATTCCGATTCTGGGTTCAAGTAAACGTAGAAATGAGATTTATAGTGACTCCGATTCTGAATCTTAGAACTAAGTAAATAACTTATTCGGATTCCTCATTCTCACTCCGAATTATGTCCATTCTGAATCATATTCACTCCGATTCATGTCTATTCTGATTACACATAAATAAACACACCCTGATGTTATGAAATGATAGAATTATCAACTTTACTCTTATCGAGGGTAAATTTATAAAGAGGTGTCAAATTTTTGACATTCTTGCAAATCACCCTAAACATAACCTTTTAAAACAACCTATTAAAACGACATCACCATTTTTTTACTTACGTAAATGACTTGTCGTTTCTCTATTATCGTTTATTTTTTTCTTTAACAAGAAATGAGATGTTCTTAAGAGTTTCTTATCACGTATCATTTACGTTAGATGTCGTTTTAAGAGTACCGAAACAGCATGTCGTTTCCCGAAACAACCATTAGTCGGGCTGGTCTACCATTAATGTCATTTTCCTCGGCCAAAAGCTGACAATGGGACTATGTTCATTTAGTGGCCAACTAAATCTTAACATGTGGTCTATCAACATCATGTATTCTTGTCAATACAAACAAATTATCGTTTTCAAAGAGAGTCTAACGTCCTCCTATGTTGAAAAGTTAATTATGATGTCGATGATGATCAAAAATAAATAACATTTGATCACATGAAGGAAACAACTTCTACTATGTATAAAACAAACGACAAGCCGTCTTATGATAATATAATAATAAACTTAATGCTTTCTTTAGAAATATCGACGGCTTTTTTATTTTTATTTTTTTCTTTCCTACAACTGGAAAACGACATTTCGCATCATATTTCAAAAAACGACATGTCGCTTACCTGAGACATCTCATATAGCATCTGTCGTTTTTTTGAGGAAAAAAAATTGGTTTTTTTTTTGTTTTTGTTTTTTTTTAGGGGTAAGTAAACAACCGAACATAATATAAAATAATTTTTAATAAAATGTAGTGTACCTAATTACTTCTGCAAAAGAACATATACTTTAACTACTCTACTCGTCATAGAGCTATAACGACACGTCCATATATAATATCCTCCTCTAACATTCTGAAAACGTCATGTCGTTTTATTTAATGTTGTTGCTTATTCAGCAATAGATGCCTATTTTATTCATTTGAATGTTTTAACAGTAATGACATGTCATTTTCCCACGATTCCTAAAACCAAAAAGAGATATTTTTCCACAAGCGACGTGTAGTTTTGAGAAGAACAATAAACGACATATATTTCTTTCTATTGCATGCCGTTTTTGTTGACCAAACAAAACGACTTACTGTTTCCATTAATATAACCCAGAATATACCCTTACATACGGTTTATTAAAAAATGGTTTTTACCATTAAAAAAACGACACGTGTTTTCGTGAATTCTCGTGTTATGTTATTTTTTTATCTGAAAAAACGACATTGGCATGCTCAGCGAAACCACATGTCGTTTGGATAGAGCAAAAACTCTCGCATTTTTCTTGAATGTCCTTCTCTGTGGGACTAAAACTACATGTTGATTAACGCCCAAAAATGCACTTACAAAACAGTCAATTGTATTACAGATGCGGCTGTCGTATTTACAGAGAGACGACAACAAAAACAAATAATATTATTGGAGTTAAACGTTAAAAAGGAAATAAAATAATAAAAAGTGCATATATTTTTTGTGGATTTTTGTGATAGAGAAAATAAACAAAATATGAAAGAGGTAAAATTTAGGTAGAGAAAAATTCAATAATAATAAATGAGGCAAGGTGTCATGAATCCTTCAAATGCTTCGTTCTCCAATTTGTATCCATACTTTGATTTATGATTCAATTGCACATTTCACATCCCAAAAGAACAACCGAAAAATATGAAATTAAATATCAACAAAAATAATAAACGTGTTTCGGTGAATTAAATCTTTATGTTGAAACCAAACGGATCCATCATTATAAGTTATCCAAAATCGACAAAGTATTATTGTTAGCAAATTACAGTAAAAGACAACTCATAAAACAAATATTTGTCAAAACAAAATGTGATAATATTACATAAATAAAGCATGACTGAATTTATAAAAAAAAAAAATTAACACAAAATATTTTGAACAGAAAAATGAGATGAATAAATTCAATTCACTAAAACATATAATCTTTACAAACCAAAACAAAATCAAACTCAATTTGGATCACTTCACACATGAGATCATCACTAGTCTCACCAAAGTGTCTAGCCTAACCTGCAATTCATCTCAGAAAATTTTAAAAAGAAAACATGAGATGAAAATGCAAGGAGAAGAAAAACACACAAGGAAGACACTAAAAACACTCCAAACTCAGCCAAAAATGCTGAGGGAAAAACGTCCTAGCTTTGCTGAAGACTTTGCCTTATATAGGCATAAGGTGTAAGAACTTTGGAGTGAGGCTCGACCCAAGAAATCCGCCTCACAACTAGTAAATCAACTGGATACTTGGGGCAGACTAGCTGGCGAAGGAGCTGGTCAGCTGGAGCCGAGGCTGCGCGCGCAGGCTTTTGCGGGGGACAAGGGCAAGGCTGGGCGCGCAGGCTCCTATTTATAGGCTCGAGCGAGGGAGATTTGGTTACAAGAAATATAATCTTGATTATACAACCAATCGATCTAGCCCATACATTTAATTCTCTACCACGTGTTATAATGCTGAACCTAGTACTTCACTTTAATCCTCTCTGATTTTTTCTTGTCCTAATCTCTACTTGTTCACTAGTCTGATTTTATCAATCCATGTGTAAATTTTTCTTATTCATGCTTTCTATTTCTTACTTGCTCGACATCGTCTTTATTCTAATCTGCTATCTTTTGTTCTTTTTCATTTTCGATCACATGTCTAGTCACATAATCACATAAACGATGCCATTTTTTTTTTCTAAACAAAAGTAGATCAGCGATGTCTACACACATTGTTGGGGTCAGATTTTGTCTCCCCGCAATATTATTATTGGGTCATCACGACCGCATAATCAACGAACGACGAACAATGAACAATGATGGATCAAGTATTCTTAAGCATTTGAGCTCGGCCCAATGAGCGATTACCACTCATAAGAAGAATGACGAACGACGAATGATCATCCTCGACATTTGGTCTCTGTTCCATTAAGGCCCGTTAATTTACCAAGTGTAGATCGGGTGGGCACTTAGCCCAATAAAACAAATGATGAATGATGCTCAATCTTTGATCGTTTTGGATGACCGGTTTGTCGTTCAGTGCTCATATCTGATGAACATTGAACGGTGAGAGATCAATTTCTATAACTGCTGGATCCACGATCAATCGTGGCATTTTGGCCCAAGTTCTTGTACGTGTTCCGAATTGCTCGGAATAGTGGGGAATCGCCCACTACTGTCCTAAGAACCCAGACTCACGGTTTCTCTTCTATAAATAAAGGAAGACTCCTTACGTTTAGGGATCCCTCCTCTTTCTGAAAAAAGCCATTTTGCTTATTGTCATACTGTCAAATTATATCCAGAAACTGTAACCTTGTGTACAAAGAAATTCATAAATAATGAAGCCAGACTTAGAGGACGTATCATGATATTCTGGCGAACCTTTCTAATTTTCAGTGTTGATATCTTTTACTGCTCTCACTTTTGATTTATCAATTTCATTTTCTGATTAAGATTGTTTTGTGATTTTCATATATGATGTCCAAGGACTCTAATAATTTTTGTATGTTAATTTTCTCATTATCTAATCCTAATTAAAATTTGACAGTAGATTCCTAGCATCTACACACATCCTGTCTAATATCATTTAAATTGATGGAATCTATTTCGAACTCTTTTGGGGGAAGTATAAATGGTAACATGTGTGTATGAATATATATATATATATATATATATTAATATTTATCTATCCATAGTTACTGTTATTTAGCCGTGTGATATAGATCAAACGGTTGTAATAAATCAGGTAGTTGGTCAAATAAATATATGACATTCAATGAGCATTAAAGTTACATATATTACTAATGTGATTTTAGGTAGGCAACTTGTTGTTAACCTACTAATTTGAGTTTTTAAAAACTTTTTTTTTTCCAAAAGGAATTTAAATAAATATTTTCCCCATTTTTTAATCTCATTCCTATATTATATAGGATTTTTTTTTTTCAATTTGTTTCAAAAAATTAAAGTAGCCTAATACTCTTACAATTATATGTTTTGATCAACCTCAAATAATGTCCTTCTTCACAATCTTTTCTCTTTCTATATTTTCTCGTTCGAGTCCAAACCTCAGTGCATTTTTTTTTTTTTTTTTGCTGCAATTGTCCCCCTTTCCTCCCTTATTTCTCTATGTCTATTCCTCTATTTTTGTGGGTGCCACATAACTTTACTACTTCCTCTCCATCTCGTTGGTGACTTCGTTACTGAAGTTTGAGAAAAATTGATATATTTGATGAAAATAACTGAGATTCTTATAATTCTT
Organism: Ficus carica; assembly: GCA_009761775.1. Taxonomy (NCBI): domain Eukaryota; kingdom Viridiplantae; phylum Streptophyta; class Magnoliopsida; order Rosales; family Moraceae; genus Ficus; species Ficus carica. The sequence goes on along the minus strand of CM019750.1, from coordinate 13,403,813 downwards.
TTTTCACATGTTCAATAAAAGATAGTTAGTTCAATACGAAAGAATAACATATTAGAAAACTACCATTCACTCCACTTCTCTATTTTTTAATTATTATTTTAACTTGTTCTCTCAATGGGTATTCAATATACCACAGTTTTTATAATAGTTTTTATTTATTTATTTTATTTTTTTTAACTAAATGGATGGGAAAAAAATTATAAAGATGAATGAATGGTTAAGAGATGAAAATATAGAATATGATCTTCAGTAGCCTATACATCCAATGTTTAAATATGTACTACGTGATCTTTAAAATTAATTATAAAAAAAAAAAAAAGGAAATTGCATTTAGAATGAAAAAAAAATATATTTAATTAACATTAAAGGTTAGTAAGTTGTTTAACCTACTATAACAAGTCATATAAACTCATATAAACTGCTACATCATCAAATACAATTAAAACATGTAGTTAGTTTTATAATTTTATTCGTAATTCGTAACCAGTCATGATTACAAAAAAAAAAAAAAAATCATTGAAAACTCGTGTATATATATATACATATATATATATTCTCTCTATTTAGATATTGCAAATTCAGTACGCCACATGCGTTACATCAAAACAACTGTATTTGTTGCCTAAATTAATGAGTATAAGACTAGTTATTTTCTTCTTGGAAATAGCTAGGGGAAAAAGACTATTTTATTGGTTGCTGAATTTCTATTGGATGAATATATATGGTTCCCACTTCTATTTTCAAGCCAATATATATATATATATATATATATAGTTATGCCACTATCTATCCGTGGCATTCTACCGAGTCTAACTCTCCGTGTACGTACAAATAAAATGGGGTAGTTTTGGTCATCTCTCTCCTTATAATTATCATCTCTTCTTCAAGTCTCCTCGCTAAGGTCCTGGAAATTTCCCTGCAAATTAATAAATAAAATAGTCAGTGTTCAATCAGTGTTTGTTAAAATGTCAGTAGCTCTATCCATATTCGAATCCAAAAAACTTGGTCGGTACTCATTAATTTTCAACAAATATAACGATGAGATTTTCAAACCCATTTCTCAATTTCCTCGTACCCTTTCAAGTATGAACTCATGAAAGAAAAAGTATGTGGCACATGTTATTAGCTGTAACTAAGCTTTTTCTCCACTAATTTTGACTTTTTTTTTTTAATTCTATTTTGCTTTTTAACAATTGTTATTCTCAAAGACAAATGAAAGAAGGAATTCATTAATGTTGAAAAGCATTTATAATACTAGTCAGGCATATTTGTTTATAGTTTTATATGTGTTTGGTCATATTTAAACAGCAGAAACGTCAACTCACGCCTATGAGAAAAAGGATGATAAATTTCAAAAGTCAATATTTAAAATACAAAAAGAAACAGTGTCAAGCTGGCTTTTAATATAAGAATGCAAAAATATTTACGTATAAAAATAAATTTACGAATCTTTTGTCTGTCGTGCAAGTTATAATACTCGCAATATTGGTCCTTTTGCTTTTAAAGTTCACTTTTCCTCTTAAATTGTGCCTTGGTTGGCAAGATTCAACACGGACTTGGTTTCTTGTGGTAGCTTTCCCAATAGTTAGAAACAATATATATAAATATATATATATATATATAATTGATAATTAATTATATGTAACTATACCTAATGACTCGAATCTTAGGTACCGTCCCTAATCAGAAATTTAGCGTATGCCAACGTGTAAATAAGAAATAAAGATTACAAGTTGGGGTCCAACCCGTAATCTCATACTTAAAGCCACCTTCATGCCTTGATACAATTTAATTAAGGTAAGCATATTTGATTTTCTTTTTTGGTTGTAATTCCTTAAATCAAATTCACATTCTCAAATATATGATATGTAGGTACATACATTAATTAAGTGAAGTTTAGTTTTTTTTTATCCCCATTTAACATCACGATAATAGAATGGACATTAACATTAATTTTGTTATAGAGAATGTATTACTTAAAGTTGAAATTATCAATTATGTTTTTTAGATTTTAAATTTGGGACATTAATGGTGAAGACGTGCGATCCAATAGTCTTATTTAAATGTGTATTGATTAAATACGTACATGATATAACTCGGATGTTTTTTTTTTTTTTTTTTTCATAATCATGATCTGAATTTTGCTAGGAACATAAGATTCTTCCCCTAGCTAGCTAAAAATATTAAGACAAATTTTTAAAGATATGATCATTAAACGTACCATATCTATTTATGTGTTTGAGAAATTGCATTATCAGATTATCAATCATAATATTTGGTATAATGATTTGGTCTATGGAATTGTGGGAATGAATATTTTTCCACAAAATTTAACACTCATAAATAAAGAAACATTTTAAAGTTTGAAAGCATCAAATTATATAAAATTTTCTTTTTTCTTCAACTTGCCCACCCAAAAACTTGATCACCAATTAAAACATATTGTAGACATTGTCAATGTTGTGTTTTGGGAAGCTTTTTCAAGTCTACATAGAGATTTAAGTCTTTCCCTTTGAATTATTTATCCACAATTGAGAAATATGTAACTCCAATATGAAATCAACCCACTGAAAACCCTAATTACGGTCGTTCACATGCATACAATTTTGGTCAAAGAAACTATGCACTTCCCCACATACATGACGCAAATATATATACATATGTATATATTTATATAAGTAATGCTGATCAAAAGATACTGCACTACACAGCTTTGAAAGCTAGATTTCTCTTCTACTAAATTTAAAATTTGCTGTAAAAATCCAGTTTCAAATTGCCGTTTAAAAGAGAACATGAAATATTTCTTTTCTGTCGAGATAAGCTTGACTAAAGAAAGTTGAAATCTTCATTATTCCTTAGTACTCTTTATTTTTTTTTTTGGCTTAATAATTCATTAATAACAGCTTTCTCAGGCATTTTTTTATCTTATATATATATTGAGATTTATCTTTTACTCTTTCTAAAACGCGTATTGTAATTATTTGGTATTCCCCACAGATTTGCATGATCTAATGAAGAAGTTCAGACATTTTCGATTCAAACTCAAACATTAATTAAAATTATAATTTATGCTTAATTAGAAAGTTTATACTGGATTTATTTACGTAGCTTTCCACCTCCAATACGACTCATTTCGTACGTACTCTAAGATTTAATTAGTGAATCTAAAGTTGATTTATCTCTTTTTCTTAATTTCTTCCTTTTTACATTAAAAAATATGATGCTCATTTTGCATGTAGAAGTAGTCCTATATATGTATGTATGTATAGTTTTGTTGAAGTCATATATTTAATGTCAAACGTAAACGTGATTCATGATCATCTGTCACTGAAGTTGACAAATATCGTGTTTCGAACAATAGTACTGTACTATTTTCAATTGAAAATTCAAAAGTATTTCATAGAAGTCTACAACTTTATAAAATAATCAGCGAATCAAATGTAGGAGGACCACGAACCAAATCTTAAGCCAAACTCGTCTTTCTTTATCATCTTTTGTTGAAGCCAAAAAAAAAAAAAAAAAAAAAAAACGCGAAAATATGGAAATCACTAATACAGGGCTTTTTTTCGTCTTTTTATATACTATTTATATTTCTTTTATTTAGAAAATATATCATGTAATTAATTTCTTTTATTCAGAAAATATACCATGTAATTAATTTAAATGACCTTTTATATTATCATAACACATTTAATTTACAACTTCCATTTTTATATTATCATATATCATATTATATCGATTCCATTTTCATATTATCATATCACATTTAATAATATACAAATTCATACATTTTCTTAGTCAACATTTAAATTTGAACTTAAAAATGCCCGAAAATACACAGAAAAAAAATTAAGTACAAAAAAAAAAAAAAAACTAAGTCACATAGCTTTTCATTTCTAGAGTTCTTATTTATTTATTTAAGGATATTTCAAGTACTTGAGAGGTCAAAATCGACTATTGACCAAAAAATGAAATGGCATTGTATATCAAATGTAAACAAAAATTTGATACTTCAAAATATAAGACAATTTTTTGAATAAAAGTAAAATGTCAAGTAGAAAAAGGTAAATGATCATATAAAGACGTTGATCAAATAAATTTATTGTAACTGATATCAATATGTAAGGTTAAAGATGCTTGGTGAAAGAAACGCTTCTTATTCCAACTTTAGAATTTGACTAATGTTAGAGACGTAAATTCAAAATGCAATTTCTAATATAATCAACTAAGATAACATGTTACTTGTTATTCTTTAATTAGATGGTCTTTAAAAGATATTGTCAGGACAATACTTAATAATAAGAAATTCATGTATCAGTAAAAAACTAACAAACACTGAAGTATTGGAGGACGTGGCCCCATTTCTTTTTTTTTTTTTCTTTCTTTTTTTTCATTTATAATTTCAATCTATAAATTTTCTTAATTTTTCAAATGTGTCCCTAGTACTTTTTTCTCAAATGTGACCCTTCTTTATTTTTATCTTGATACAAGTTTAATAAAACACATTTCTGTAACGATTTATTGTATGTAAACTTCACTTTTCTATGGAGATTAATTTGAACTTTATATTTATTTTATTTCTTCTAATAGAATATTGTCTAGTATTGTATTACAAATTGAATAAAATTTAATTGTAATTATCATGATCTTTTTTTAACATTTTGGGCATAGACCAGATCCAAAGAGACTATCACCGGCCGGGTCAATGTTTTGATTAGGATTGCAGCTAAGCAAATGGATAAATAAAACACAATAGTCTTTAACTCACCAAACAAGAGACTCAGCAAAGACGTCACAAGTACGGCCTTTTGGTTGTTGTGTATATATATATATAGGTTTAATTCCAAAGAGAAATTACTCTGAAATCATATATAACTTTAGAAAAGTCCATAAATTGCATGTAAATAGTTGCGACCGGGTGTGTGTGTATATATATATATATATATATATTTGTTTTTGGGACCATTCTAGTAAAAGCTAGCGTCTTATCCTGATCTGTGCAACAACGTTCGAAAACACGATATACAAATTCCATGAATTTAGTTGACATGCAGGAAAACTGGTCCGGACATCTATTGATTAACAATATGTAAATATATATATATATATATATGTTTGTTTGTTACAAATGATATACTTCTACGTACGTTCTGAAACTCGTACAATATTGAATGCCTTAATTATGTTGGATATATGGTTGGATGTTATTTGGTAATCTCTTCAATTTTAACAATTAATATTAGTTGAAATCACGTCATCAATTTGATCATCCAAACGGTGTCAATATAATTCGTCATCTAACCAAAAAAGAAAGTTAATGTATCATGAAGTCCGAGGACTATCCCAGGGCATTCTTTTTTAACTACTCGCGTCAACTCTATTAATTGAACTTTGAAATTATTAACTACTTTTTTTATATATATATATATATATATATATATAAGAAATATATGTATATATATACATATTTATATAGAGACATATAGATATATTCGAATCATGACTTACCTACCTAGTGTAAAAGGTGCAAGATTCCAACTATATATATAGTAAAAAAGCATAACCATGGATTTGTTCTCATGATTTGATAGCACTTGCTTGCATTTTATTTTATTTTTTCTAAGGAGAGCATTTATTTTTCATTTTTGGTTCATCAAAGAACATATACTAAAAGAAGTTACATGAACACAAAAATTATTATTCAGTGAATAAAATAGTATCAGAAATCTAAGAAAATTAAACAAAACAAAATCGTGATAGTCAGAGACAGAACTACCTTAGAGGATCCTATACTCAAGCCTCTGTAAAAAATATTACCCTAAAAGTTTTGAATTTTATAAATGTTCTTATTTTACACTTTCAACCGTAAATAAATAAATAAAAAAAATAACTATACTCCTGCATAAACTTCTAATTTTAGAACTCTACATAAGCTATAATAAAAAACAAAAGTAAAAGAAAAGGATAGAATTAAAAAAAAAAAAACTTAATTACATAAAATTCACGATAGAAATTGTACTTTTATTTTATCATAGAACAAGTTTTTTTATTTTATTTTTTTAATTTTTTTTTTAACTATTGGTTAGATTTTAAATGTGCAATATGAATATGACCATTTTCCAGCTATATGATTTATTATTTTATCGTGAACACTCGTGAGTTGTACCATTGAAAATATACGATTTATTATTTTAACATGAACACTCGTGAGTTGTACCATTAAAACTTTATGGTTTGTTTGATTCTCAAGTGTCAACCTAAGGTTTTCATATCAGTTTTTTTTTTTTTCCCTGAAAGTCAACAAAAATTATAATTAATTTTTGAAAAGTCAACCAACTTTAACCTAAAAATTACCTCTCAAGCCCGTATTCCGAATGCATGCTTAATTTGTTAGTTAAAACAACTTACTTCATTGGAAGAATGAAAATACAATTCATATCATCAATTTTTTCTCTTAGTTTAATAGATGTTCTTCTTTATCAAAGAAGCTCAATTATCTCACTTTTATGCTGATATATGAGTATATTTGAACTTATGAGACGGTCTATGTGTTTTGGATCTCGAAAAAGTGCATGAATCTATATGTTGGGTGCGTCCATAGATTCGCAAGAAACTCCTGAAAGTAAAGGTTCAAGCAGATAGTATTTAAAGTGGAGTCCTAAGTCTAGTCCTGGGTGGTATTTAAAGGGATTTGATTATATCTCTCAATCAATAATAACGTTTGAGAAAAATGATAAAGTCACTCGTACATACATATCAAGTCAACTTCGTATCTTTTCAATTGGTGAGACTTATAAAGATATCGATTTTATATCTGTTCTCATTCGAAATTGACTCTGTACGAAACCGAGGAGTTGCTATGTTGACGAGTAATTGGAGGCAATGCACTTACCCTGCAGTTTCGCATATTTCATACATCGAAAGGGGTGTACAGTGCCATTTTTCAAGGCCAACGTCTGGTCATTGGGAGTTCCATTCCATGTATATTTTACCTTTCAACTCTCTTTGGGTCGTCACACGAATATTCTTGGCTTTTTCATAATTTATTGTTGCCTTCTACACGGTTGTCTTTTTCATGCAAGAGCGTGGCCTTTTTTTCTTCTTCTTCTATTTTTTTTATTTTTTATTTTTTATTTTTTTTTTTGGGGGGGGGGGGGGGGGGGGGGGGGGGGTGGGGGTCTTTGTCTTTAGGATTAGTTGCTTTAGAAGAAGCACTATTTAAACTTTCCTCCCCATTTCGGCTGCGCGTGGTGCGCCAAGTCTCTTTCCGAGTTCCAAACCGTTGGTTGAGAAAGAGAAGGAGAAATACCAGAATTTTCTTCCTTTTTTAACCTTTTTTTTTTTTTTATTTGATTATTTGTAGGGCCTTGTCGGTCAGTCAGTGGCTTATATCCATCTTTAAAATATATATACATATATATATTGATATAGATGAATTTGGACTTTTTAATTTTACTAATTGACAAGCACTCACAAAGCAAAACAAAAATAAATAAAATAAAATTTACGTAACATTGTGATTGGACTGTCACGTGATAGATAGTTTAAGAGAAAGAACAAAAACACTGTTGATATATTGTATTTATTCTTTTAAAGATAATATAAAGTAATAGATAGATAATAGATTAATTGTTATTGGAACAAAACCTAAAAAAGAAAAAGAAAAAGGAGAAAATATATTCCTGTTGATTTTCCAGCACTGAATAATCACGACTTAGGGAATATATGTGTGTGTATAGCAGTTTTTCAACAACCAACTAGTGGAAAATCAACGTGTTGTTAGACAAATAATGTCTCATGCCTTATGTAATTATTCACATGATAATCACACGCACACACACACACACATATATATATATACACACACAGACATAATTCTTGTAATTACTACTCACTAGTACTGCATGATTAATGTGCAAATAAATATGCCACCCTGCACAGCGTCACACGGCAGTCTGATAAACTACCACACATGAGCAGTACATATATATATATATATATATATAGGTAGAGATTTTTAATATCAACTTGATTTTAGTTATATTTTCTATATAAGAGATGAAATATAACATATATAATGCAATTAAGGCGTGATGATCATGATGCGTTGAATAATGCAATTGTATGTCTCATAATTGGGTCCCATTATTTTTCTATCTCTTTTTTAAGTGGATGATTGCTCGTAGCTATTATTTCAACATCAAAAAAGAGAGCGTTCATCCAATGTTTTGTTTTTGTCCCCACTAATCCCGATTTGTCAGTAAAAGTATATTAAACTTTTTAGTATATTATGCAAAAATAATAATAATAATAATAATAATAATAAAGGAATTCTATACATTAACTTTTCCCTATTTGTTTATCACGTTCTATAGTTTGATAGACGTTTATTTTTTTCATCTTAGTGATCAAAACGAACTATATAAAGGATTTTTATATATGTTTTCCACGTTTATTTATTGTTATATAGTTAGATAGTGATAAAAAGTGACGGTTTCAGTGTTGTGGAGAATAAAAGAGAAAAAGTTATAAGATCTTACTAAAGCTTGATCTTTAGTGATCACAACTTTTTTAAAGGAAGAAAAAGAAAAATTGTGGACATTTATATTTGCACGCCATTATCAATATATGTCCCACGTTCCCCATTGTCCTCTTTTTATTATGTTTAGCTAGGGAAACATGTTTAATATTTCATATTAATTTCTTATGAGTTTTTCTTTTAATAATTTACTAATCACATGTTCTTATGAGATTATTCGCCTCCTTTTCTCAATCGCCATGCCCTACTCCACCATCACCCACCATAAAGTACAACAAAAAAACAAAAAGAGTGACAACAAAATATAAAAAATACCAGGGACGTCAATTTTAATATCAATTTTTGAGTACTAATTTATACGAGATGTGAGTTGTCAATTTTTCATTGGTAGATGTTTAAATAATTGTTATGTCACTTGATTATATATATTCAAAGATTACAACTCATCATCACGTCAGTTGATATTAAAAAATAAGTATTAGTATTAATATCATTAACATTTCTCATAAATTATGTATTAAGATGGATTAAACACGCACATATATATACATGTATATTGTGTTCTTTGTCATGATCAAAAGTTGGAAAGGGATGGTTTCCAACAGGACAAAAAAAAAAAAGGCAAATAAAAAAGAGCCCTTTATTGTAAAAGAGTCAACTAAAAGGGCAACAAATAAAACGATATTCATGCTTATAAGCTCCCCCATCAATGTTGCTGAAAACCAGAGAGAGAGAGAGAGAGCTGCTAACGAAAGATTTCAAGTGAGAACTGGATACTGTGTGAAACTCGTGCCTAAAATTTAATTAAGCTTTTAAGCTCAATTTTCCAGCTCTTGATAATTAATTAATTAATTAATCAATTTATACGTATTCAACAATTGAGACTAAAAATGTTAAATACTTCATGTTTGCAGGCATAGCCTATAACGGTAATATCACATATGACTTTATCTAAAGGTGTAGAATTCGAATCTCCCCATACTTAAGTTCAAAAAAAATGTTAAATACTTCGAGGTTTAAAAATCGGGCCGGGGGGGGGGGGATGATAAAGTGAAAAGTGAATGATACTTTATGATCATGAGCTTGTTGACAACTGCTTAGATAATTCATAATTGGCAATAGGCTAATTAGTTCTAATTTTAGTGTATTGTCAATAAGATTATAATAAGAGAATTTGCAACTTGTTATGGTGCCCTTAGTGCCATATCTTCTCAATCGTTCACCCACTAATTCATAAAAGTGAATTATGGTGATTATTTAGTTCGGCAATAGAAATTAGTGGTCTATAGTGGGATTAAGAGTGGATTAATAACAAACACCATAGAGGAGCAATTCATATTGATTCATTTTATACATTAATATATACAAACACACGGGGGTAGTAAAAAAAAAAATTTCGCTCTTCTCGACAATGTTTTAAATTTGTGCCAAATGACTGTGATAATTAACGAGATATATAAAGATAATCATTTTTTAAAGGATATCTATATTTTATATGAAGATATCTTGCCTCCACAAAATTATCAGGATAAATTATCCAATTAAATCATTATAACCTTTCTTTTTTAGGGGGAAAAAAAAAAAAGAATAAAACAAATGAACTGCATTAATAAAAATTATTATACTCCGACAAACTGATGATCAAATCCTCCCATATACAATAATCTTAAATCATGGCTCAGCTGACGGCTTCAGTATTAATTAAACTATTACGTATGGATGACTGTTATATTTTTCTTCAATGAAAAATGTTATATTAATATGTGGACATTACATGAGGGAATTTATTTACTTTAAGGAGTTTAGGTAACTAGCTGCCTAGAATTGTCGTATAGTTGGACCTCAATAGAATTGTCGTATAGTTGGACCTCAATATAACGGGAATTGACCTCACAACATTTTCTGACATATATAACTGTTTGACTTGAATATATTCCTCCTATATAATTGCAGTTGAAACTATCAATTCAAAAATTCAATCTTTTGTACCAAAAATTCAATCTTTACTTCTTATTTTATATTCACATAATATACATAAACATATATACTCGTTAAAAAAAAAAAAAAAAAACACACACACACACATATATATATATACACACACACATAGAGATATATGTGTAGCTGATTACTATAACCAGCCCCCATCAAATTTGGCAAGTGTTGTTGATAATGTTATTATTTGTTCAAAAAATATCGATTTCATTATTACGTCAGTCAACATATCATCAAGTGAGAAAATTAAAAGGAATTCAAGGTATACGTGTAAATATTTTAATTATCGGCTGAAAAGATGTAACGGAATTTTCTACCCCAAAAAAAAAAAAATTTCTTGTCATTTTTGTACATATTTGCCATGACCGTAATTGCAAGAAGACGTCAAAACAAAAATGGACTGCTATCCATTTTCAAACACAGAAATTGCAGGAGATAATTACAAACAAAATTCAAATAAATCATTTTCCATAGACCAACGGAGCTTCATAAATAACGAATATATAAATTATTATATATAATTATATGTACAGTTTAATAATTATAAATTCATATCTGACGTTATTGTATAGTTTAATTTTATTTGCCGGTTCCTTCTCAATTATAAACCGTAATAAATATGTTATTTTTAAATAATTGGGTATTGACAGGTACTTATTATTATTGTTAAAAGCAAATCGTGAATAATTCATACATTGCCGATGCCATTTTTCGTTCTTAATGTGATGCATTTCTCACGACACCTGAGTCTGACCCTTTTTTTTTTTTTTTTAATATTCTTTTCTTTTTTTATTAAGCTTTTCCTAATGACGTCGGTATGAGAAAAAAAAAAAAACACATTTTTAAATACATAATATAATATTACTATACATATGGAGGCTTTTCTGATCCGTACATAGTTATGGTACTATTTTATTAGATCGAAAATTAGTAAACAAAATAAAACTAAGAATGAACTCGACTAAGCATAAGGAATTTCCTTTTTTTTTTCATTAAAAAAAAAAAAATTTGTGACGTCTTCATGCCCTCTATCTAACGTCACATGGGAAATTTACTAATATAACAGGTGAAAATAGAGTGATATCCAGCTTAAAAATCCACATATCACAACCTTAGATCTACTTACCCACGACAAGCCCCTTTACTTGATGGACAACACCATTTAGATCAATCGGATAACAAAATGCACTCTCGTTATCTCCATACATGATACGGAGCTTGTAGGAGTATAGGAAGCCTTATATGAGCTTCTCACAACCATTATGTTATCTCTACACGTGGTCAATCTTATCAATTTTCATTGGCGTAGTAATAAAACTATCTTATTCTTTTACTCACGAAATAAATATAAGATTCGATACTTCATGATCCTTTTCTAATATTCAATTTCAAACAATAGACATGTTGTGTCAGAATTATTATGATAAAATTAGATATAAAATTGAATCAATTTCTTTCCGTTCTATTGACTAGCCGATGAATCTATACCACAGAAGAAAGAAATTGAGGACAAAATTCCGTCAATGTATTTTTATTATTATTTTTTTAAATTAGCAAAGACAAATCCTGTGGAGGGATGTGAAGGGCATTATAGTCAATGTGGTCAAACAGTGTAAATCGTCAAAGGGATATATCAGTCAATTCAATAGGTAGTTTAGAACGAAGATGACAGAGATTTTTGTTTTAGCGACACTGTGTAAATATCTAAAAAGCGAGGCCGTCGCTTTGCTCGTCGCAGACATGTGAGAAACAAAGAACGACAAACTCAGACAAAGACGGTCTTTGTCTTTGGTTATGAATTACGCGATTACACGGTATACGTACACACTGACAATAATAAAGAGAAAATGTCAAAAGTTTAGAATGACTTAAGTACCCCTACGCTCAACAGCAAATATCTTCCTTTTCCCCCTGTAATTATGAACGTATCCAGGGGCATTTATGAAACCCACGCTCTATATATTCTCAGGTTGATCCGGTAAATCTTATTTGGCTTCTAACTATCAATTCCTTAATTCTAATTGTCTCCTCTTCTCATTCTCTGTAAAAAGATTCACCTTAACTTTCTCTCTCCTCTTTTTCTCTTTCTCTCTCTAACATACAAAACAAAGCAAAGCACTTTCTTCTTCTTCTTCTTCTTCTTCATCATCATCATCATGATGCAGATCGGTTCTACTCTTCCTGCGTTAAACCTGAACCAGTTTCACGCGAGACAAGCGAGCTTCAAGTCCCAAATGTCACCGCTGAACCCTCTGATGAGATCAACATCTTCTTCTTCTTCTTCGCAGTCTCTGACACGGGTACATCTCGCGAACCTTGAAAAGCTCCTAAAAAAACCGCCTTTGCCGGGCAATGCACCGGACCCGCCAACTGTTCGACAAAACGCCTCTGAGAATAAACCCGTCGAGAAGAAAGGGAACAGCTTGCTCGAAGGGCTTAACTTGGCCCGGATTTGGCCGGCGGTGATGGCCAACGAGGAAATGTCACCGCGACACATGAACCGCCTCCAACGGCTCCTCAGCAAGACCGACGAGTACTCGCCGAGAAACAATCTGGGCCGTCGGTGGAGAGACTATCACGGCTTCAACGACTGGATCGGGATGCTCGACCCGCTCGATGAGAATCTCCGGCGGGAGGTGGTCCGCTACGGCGAGTTCGTCCAGGCGGCGTACCGGTACTTCCACTCGAACCCCGCCATGCCGGTGGATGAGCCGCCGGTGCCCGGCCACGTGGCCTTGCCGGACCGGTCGTATAAGGTGACCAAGAGTCTCTACGCGACTTCGTCAGTGGGTCTTCCTAAGTGGGTCGATGACGTGGCTCCGGATCTCGGGTGGATGACCCAGAGATCCAGCTGGATCGGGTACGTCGCGGTATGCGACGACAAGAGGGAGATCCAACGGATGGGACGGAGGGACATCGTCATTGCGCTACGGGGGTACCGCCACGTGTCTTGAGTGGGCCGAGAATGTGCGGGCCCAGCTCATTGAAATGGATAAACAAGATCAAGACCCGACCGAACCGACCAACCTGACCCACGGACAACCCAAGGTGGAGTGTGGGTTTTTGAGCCTTTACAAAACACGTGGAGCTCACGTGCCGAGCCTTGCCGAGTCAGTGGTGGAAGAGGTCAAACGGCTGATGGATTATATAAAGATGAGACGTTGAGCATCACCGTGACAGGGCACAGCCTAGGCGCGGCCTTGGCGTTACTAGTAGGCGACGAGCTAAGCACATGCGCCGAAGACGTGCCACCGGTGGCGGTCTTCTCCTTTGGCGGGCCTCGAGTTGGAAACCGAGGCTTCGCGGATAGGATCAAAGAGAAAAATGTTAAGGTCCTAAGGATTGTGAACTCCCAAGACGTGATCACCAGGGTACCTGGTGCGTTTTTGAGTGAAGGATTGGACGAGAAGCTAAGGAACACGAAAGTTGGCGGAGTACTCGAAATGCTAGAGGAAAACATGCCCTTAGCATACTCACACGTTGGGGTGGAACTTAGGGTCGACACAAAAATGTCGCCCTATCTTAAGCCTAATGCAGACATGGCGTGCTGCCATGATTTGGAAGCGTACTTGCACTTAGTGGACGGTTTTTTGGCGTCTAATTGTCCGTTTAGATCGAACGCTAAGCGAAGCTTAGTGAGGTTGCTACAAGACCAGGGATCTAACGTTAAAAAATTGTATACGAGCAAGGCAAAGTCTTTAAGTTTGAACCTCGAACGAGAGGGCATGCCCAGCTTTCATAGTTGCTTGCCTAGTCCATCTTGATATAAATAAGTTATACAACACTTGTAAAAAAAAAAAAGATGAAACATGATTCGCCCAATTGGTGTATAAATTTCACTTTTTTGTGGTGTATTTTGATTTCATTTGAAAATATTAATATCAATAGTATTGATTTAGGAAAAGAAAAAAAAAATGGTCTTCATAATACTTCTGAAGTACTTTTCCTATTCTATTTGTACAGACATAACAAAAAGACAGAATTTTCCTTTTTGGTCCTGTTGAATAATTTGAAATTAATATGTACTTTAATATAACGTGAAAAGTTTCCTAATTAAGCTTGAAATTGTTGTCAAAGAAAGAAAGCTAGTTATCTATATATAAATTATGAACTGTATCAATCCGGTGGCCGCCAAGCAATTTGAACAAAATTAAGGCGTAAAAAAATTATGGGCACGCACTTGCCTACTCAGATGATATATGGACGAAGTCCACATTGAACTATAAAAAAGATAATCCTAAGTTATGCCTCTATTTGAATTTTTGAATTGACCCATTTACCCAAACATGTTTTCTCTATCGTGAAACAAAGATTTGACCTTCTAAACTAGCTAGCTGGCTGGCTTTTCTTGATTTTATTATTTGTGATTCGTTGGAGGCTTTCGATTACCCTTTCTTTTCAAGTGATTGCACAAGCATGAAATAATAATTTAAAGAAAATATATATTTTCAATGAAAAATAATAAATTATAATAACTTGGATGCAGGCAAGGAGGGATATCATTGTCGGGATACAAACGTTATTACTTACTTGAGGAAATTTTTGTTGTTGAAATAATAAGAGTTTGTTATTTTCCTTTACTTTACTTTTCTCTAATTAAAACATAATCACTTCAATAATTATGACATGAAGGAGCATATTCTCCATTCGATAGGATAACTAATTTGTGGATTTTTTTCTCTCACCGAGGAATTAAGATAGAGATAAAAGACATATCATTTTTTCTAATAATTAAGTTGGTTTTGAGTTTAAATCAACTCATAATAGTAGTCGGAATATTGACGCAGACTAGCAAGATCTCGCCTTTGTAGCACATTGAAATACCTCAAGGTTAAATAAGTTAATTTTTCCATTTTCATGTAAGATCTGATAACGCTGTTAGATTTGGACTAATTTTTTATTTTATTTTTAGAGACGACCCAAAAACAAGAATCTATCGCTTTGCCAAACCTTATGACGTTTTTCGATAAATTACAATGTTTAAGACTTAGAGCATCATCAAATACGTTGTTTTAATAATTTCTTTGTACTGAATATTATATTGACATTAACAATTACACCATAAATAATCTTATGGAGATATTTTCCATCAACGATTCATGACAAAAAAAAAAAAAAAAATCTTCTTGATGGCCCAAGTTTGGAGTACTGAAAAGACTGTTCTACGATTAAGTGCCAAGTGTTGGGTAGATCCCACTAAAATTAAATGTGTTCTACACTTGAACAAGACTATTTATTCCATGAATTCCCGATTCATAAGGCCATGACTCATGACTAGATTAGCGGCCACGGATATCAATTAATATGTCCACATTAAATTTTCAGTTGTCACTGACTGTTTAACAACTATAGGAAATTAATGTTTCCCTTATTTGACCTATCTCATTTTAAAAATAAAATGAAATGATGTTTGATTAAATCTAAAAAGCTCATATCATTTTAAAAATGAGATTAAAAGAAATCTCATTTTTTATAATCGACTCTTTCATTAATTTTCATTTTAAATTTATTTTGCACAATAGCAATACATATTAAAAATTTTCTCTCATATATTTTAAGTTTTAAAATTCCATAGGTTATTTTTTTTTTCATTTTATTGCTGATTAAATTTTTTTAATGTGTTCTTAATTAATGGAGGAATGAATTTATATGATAAGATGCTATTAGATTTGTTTAAAAACTATATTTCAAATAATGTTTTCTAATATCTATTCAAATATTATTTCAGAAAATTAAAATTTTTTTTTCAGAATTATAACAAAATTACACATGCAAACTTTATTTCAAAAAAAAAAATTTAAAGTGACTTCCCATTTCAAACAAGAAAATTTTTCATTTTATAATACTCTATTCGACAAAAGATTATAATCCAATCACTTTTTTCACAACCGTGATTAGAAGCTAAAAATTATGACCTTTAAGAAGAGAAGTAAAATAGGAAATTCTTTAAAAACACCATAGTGCTCCCCAATGAAAAATGTTTAACGCTGCTGTGATGTTAAATATCATGATATGAGATCCACTTTTTTATTAGTGGGTAGATGCTCATTATCATCGATGTCTTTTGAACATTGTTCTTCACTATGTGGTGCACATAGTTTTAAAAATTGAAGAAGTACGAGGATTTTGGAGAAATGCACTAAAAAGAGCATATCTTTGGAATAGTATCCCATCTATAATGCTTTCACGATTTTTATCCTATTACAATATTAAATAAAAAGTGATTAATAGAGTAAAAATTCAAATCAATAATTAAATTGGACAAAAATCCAAAAACATATAATCAATCATTAACATATTATAACAGAGCCAATAGCTCATTAATAGTATTTTTTATCATTGCTCTCAAATTGTTATGTGACAGTTATGTCATCACCACATGGCAACCTCGTCACCTGTCATATGGTGAGTCATAAATCGCCATACAATGATTTTTTTTTTTTGCTTGTGACAAAAAAAAAGAGAGAGAAAATTATCTACATAACCACTCTTTTTTTTATCTATTGACCAACATGACACAAATTCTCCACTATTGACCCATATGAAACAGCTTTTAGCTAATTTTAGTATAATTTTTATGTCATGTTGGTACAATAACCTCTTGGGTTTGTTTGGTGAATGAGTTTGAGTTGAAAATTTTAAGTTTCAATAGTAATTTTTGTTGATTTTTTTAAAAAGATAAAAAAATTTTTCAGAAAAAAAAAAAAATATAATTTAACTTAAGTTAAACTTACCGTCCAAACAGACCATTAATTTGTGTCAGGTGCTTTCAAAAAACAAAAAAAAAGTTATTCCCACAATTTTCTCAAGAAGTAACCTAATTAAAGGAGGACAAAATAGCGAGGAAGAGGCTAGCCCAATCTTTGAAAAGTAGGCCAACTGGCCCAATTTATGATCACAAAATGGGCTTGAAACACCCAGAAAGTCAGCAGCCATGAAATGCGTGCCAATGCTGGACTGGTTCAACCAATGTAATTTATCAACTATGATTTCTGAGAAGTTTACGCAATCACACTTATCCTTACAACTAAACTATCACTGGATATCACGTTTTTTGTCGACTCAAAGGCAACGTATTCATTGCTTTGTTTTTATCTTTAAATAAAAAATAAAAAAAACGCGTATAGTTTTGGATACAAACTTACAAATATAATTATATGATTCCTTTTGGTTCTTCCCCCTTCAATTTAAAGGTTGAAAATATTTGGACTTCAAAATTCAAGAAAATACATTTATTCATTTATGTACTCTTTATCTTGTGATGGTAAGGTTTGTTATTTTGAAATTAAAAAACGGAGATTTAAATTTTATATTTTATTGATAAAATCACGTGTGAAAACTTTTATTTTAAAATTTAGAGTTTTTTCATTTTTAAATTTAAATAATATTTTACTTTTAAGTTGGAGTTAATTGACTTTTTAAAAATTAGTTATAATTTTTATTAACTTTTCAGAAAAAGATAAAAACTGAGATAAAAAATTTGAGTTTGAGATGAAATACCAAACGTAACTGTAATTTATTTCAAAATTTGAAAATACAAGCATATATACTGATCCATTTGATCCTAAACTAAAGAAAACCATGAGGATGATAGATAATGATTCCTCTAATTAAGAATAAATATAGATCGAGTTATGAAAATAGACATTTAAATAAATACATTAACAATCGAGTATAAATATAATTCCTTAATAAATCAGCGATAAGTATTTGAAAAATCATATTCATCGAAATTAGAGTACATGTTGTATCAAGATTATAGCTATAATCTAACGATAATTACATAAATAATTTTATCATAACGTGAAGAGTTTAAATCCAAGCTCATAAATCCTCGGCCTCTAAGTTCAAGAAAAAAAAAAAAAAAAGGAAAAAAAAACACAACTTAACGCTAAAGAACAAAAAAAAAATATATATATATATGTATATATATATAAATATATGTACAACTTGTGTGTTGAAATTTCTTTTTAATTTTTGTATTTACAAGCGGAAAACATCAAATGTGGGCCGTACAGATGACATAATCTGCACAACCCACCCGGCAAAAACACAAACACAAACAGGTTGAAGTGAACCCGACCGCAACTTAAAACTGCCCGACAGAGGAGGTAGGGTTTTTAAGATTAGGTTTAGCCACCTCGCTTATTTCTCTGCCGCTTTGGCTAGGGTTTTCCATCGCCCCCATAATCTGTCTCTCTCTCTCTCTTGCTCTCACTCTCACTCCCACTTTCTCTTTCTCTCTCTACTTTCCTTCACTTTCCCCTCTCCCAAACACTCACCGCCTCCCACTATCCCTTTAACAATTCGGAACCGTCGATTAATGGATTCGAATCAGCACTGAGTGTTTTTTTTTTGCGCTGTTGCTGTTTGTCGGAAGGTGTTCTAGGGTTTCTGGATCGGGATTTTTTCATTTCGGAGCTCGAGAAATGGCGACCGCGAATCCTTTCGGTCTCCTGGGCGACGATGATAACGAGGACCCCAGCGTCCTCGCCGCTGCGCAGCAGAAGCTCCTCCCGGCTCAGCCGAAGAAGCCGCAGGCTCCAGCTGCGGCGGCGGCTCAGCCAGCTAAGCCGGCCAAGCTGCCTTCCAAGCCCCTCCCTCCCGCCCAAGCCGGTGAAACTCCGATTTGTATTGTGATTGGATTAGAACTCTGTTTGTTTGCTGAGAAAAAGTGGAAGAAAAGATTTGAATCTTTCGGATTTATTTTGTTTGTTTTGTATCGCTTTTTAATACTTTCATTGAGATTTTTGTTGTTAGTTCTAGAACTGACCCTTAAATCGTAACATTTGGAAAGTTATATTCATATTTTAGAAGTGTTCTTAATCTATTGCATTCTTATTTTTTGTTTCCGATTAATTGGGGATTCAGATTTTTCCTCGTATTTGAGCCTGTCGATTGCTTCCTTAAAGAATGGAAAAGTTTCTTTTGTGAGCGTTAAGTTATTTTCAGGAGATATATGTATATATTCCTGCTGTTATATTGTATGCTCTGCATTTGTGTAGCTTTTTGAATAAAGTCTCTTATGTCATTACTGTTGTCTTGATTTGTATGTCGTTGCTGATGAGTTTGTTTTTCAATATCAAAGGCATTATCCTGAGTTTCCGATACTACTTATGTTTAGTGTTTGAGTTACCTTAGTTAAGAACTTAAGGTGACAAGAATTGCACGTCTAATGTCGTATCGAAGATATACCTTGCATGGATTCTTTGCATTTCAGATTTTATATCTTTGTTTGTCTATCTCTGTAGTGAAGGAGGCCAAGAACGATGGTGGCCGCGGAGGAGGTCGTGGTGGTGGACGTGGCGGCTATGGTGGACGTGGTCGTGGTGGAGGTGGATTCAATAGGGATTCGAACAACAATGAGAATTCCTTTGGAAACAACGATGGGTTTTCTGGAGGGTACAGGCCATCCGAAGAGGGCGAGTCGGGGAAACCCTCTGAAAGGCGTGGCTATGGTGGTCCTCGTGGTTCATTCCGTGGTGGCCGCCGTGGTGGTTTTAGCAATGGAGAAGCTGTGGAAGGAGAACGTCCTAGAAGGATGTACGAGCGCCGCAGTGGTACCGGACGTGGGTAAGTATTTTCTTATTTTGTTCTGCTATTTAAACCTTACCCTTGGCTTCATATTGTAATAGTTAATTGTTTAATAATTCTGATGACTGTTCCTTTTCATATCAAACAGAAGCGAGATTAAGCGGGAAGGGTCTGGTCGTGGGAACTGGGGAGCTCCCACTGATGAGATTGCTCCGTAAGCACATTTTTATCTATTCTTCTTAGACTCGAATTGATAGTATGGTGGTTATTAATGATGGTGTGTAAATGTGCTTATTTTTGCTAATTTAGGGAGGTTGAGGAGCCTGCTGTGGAAAATGAGAAGAATGTTGATGCTGAGAAGCCGTTGGCTGAGGAAGAAGCTTTGGATGCCAACAAGGAGAACCCTGAGAAGGAGCCCGAAGAGAAGGAGCCAGAAGACAAGGTGGTTATTAATTTTCCCTGTAAAATGTTTAATTGTTTTTTTTAATGCCTTTGTGGATAGTTGTTGGGTTCTCTGATTTGTACATTACTTGTCGATCAAGAACGCGCTGAAGAGATCTTTGCTTATGCGACATGAGCTCGTAGAATCTATACTATGCTGTTTCGATTGCTGCCTTCTTTAGCTCCACTTAGCTTAATTATCTCTCTTTCGTAGGGTATAATGTGCTTAGTCCTTTCTTTCTGTTGCAATTACATGCGACTAAGGCCTCAATGCATATAGTGAAGCTAGGACATGGAGTTTTAGAACCTTCATACTCTATTTTTTTCTATTTATAAGATGGTTATATATTAAGAGCGTCGAGATGGTTTTGTATATGTTGAGGAATATGCTTCGATGTTATAAAGGTCCTCTTGGAACTTGATCGTTATCTAATTATATGTTCATATCCTTGTTTATTATTTTGATAGGAGATGACTCTAGAAGAATATGAGAAGGTTCGTGAAGAGAAGAGAAAGGCTCTGCTTGCCCTGAAGACCACTGAGGAAAGGAAGGTTGACTCCAAAGAGTTCGCGTCCATGCAGCAGCTCTCAAGTAAAAAGGGAAATGATGAAATCTTTATCAAGCTGGTAAGACTGACCGTACCATCTATGAGAAGAAAATTTTACTTTTATAACACATCCTTTGTATATTTATTATTTACTGGCCTTTTGCTTTGCAGGGTTCTGAAAAGGATAAGCGTAAAGAGGCAGCTGAAAAGGAAGAGAAGGCTAAGAAGGTTTCTTCAGTCTTCTCTGTTTTATTTATTTGTTTAGTTATTTGCAACTGTTTCTTTGTTTTATAGACTAATTTAGAAAGAAAGAAAAAAAAAAAAAAACCTTGCCGTTGCGTTAATTGTCCATTGGTGGGTTTTGCGTACATTTTATTAGATTATCATCTCATCGTCAACGTTAAGAAAAAAAAAAAAACCTTACCGTTGTGTTGATTGTCCATCGGGGGGTTTTGCACGCATTTTATTAGATTATCATCTCATTGTTGACGTTATCTTTTTATCTGTTACACAATACTAACAATTGAATGCAATATTTGGTTGTAGTCTCTTAGCATCAATGAGTTTCTGAAGCCTGCTGAAGGTGAGAGGTACTATACCCCAGGCGGACGTGGTCGAGGTCGTGGACGTGGTTCAAGAGGCGGATATGGTGGGGGTTACGGAGGTAGCAATGTGGCAGCCCCATCCATTGAAGATCCCGGGCAGTTCCCAACCTTGGGTGGTAAATGAGGTTCTACTATTTACTCCCATCGCTGCTTTCCAATCCATAGGGGGGGACTGATATCTTCGCTTAAAAAATGATTTTGTGTGGCGAGCTCTCGAGGCTTATCCACATAAACGTTAAAAACTTATTTTTAATGCTGTCTTTTTTGAGTGTAAATTTTAGATCTTATTTATGTCTTGAACCCAGAAGTCATGGAATCCGTTTTGATTTGGAATAGGTTGAGAATGCATTGAGTTTTTTTTTTAATATTTTAGTGTTTGCTTTGGTCGGTTATTTTATTTTTGATTCTTGCTTCAAAAGAACACATCTAGCATTCTCTCTCTCTCTCTCTCTCTCTATATATATATCTCTTTCTATATACAAAATATAATATATACATATATATATTTTAAATTCTCTCTATATATATTAGAAATCTCAATAGCAGTGTGTTTTGATTTTTTTTTACTCCTTTATTTATTTATTTTTAATTTTGGTCCCTTTTTTTCTAAAAAAAAAAACTTCTCTTAAAGTTTTATAATTTTTAAGTTGTATCATTGAAATACTTTATTGCTCTTAATTTATTCTTATTAGAAATATTTTTTTTAAAATGTGTATCATCAAAGTACTTACTTGCTCTAAATTTATACCTACTAGGATGATTTTTCTCAAATTTGCCCCCCATGTATTGTTCTTTCAATCCTATAAATTATAAAAAAGAAATGACAGTATCTTGTACACTCCCCATTTCTTCTCTTTTTTTTTTTGCCCCTAAAATTTACTCGCTTTTTTTTTTCCTCCCGTTTTGGTCTCAAATTTTTTTTTTTGATATATAGAGAGATTGATTCTCCTTTCCGGGCAAGTCCAGTTTAAAAAATGTCTCACTTTAACTTTTTTGCTTCCGGATTTGTCCCCATGGCATCAAGGATACCAAAACAGTTTGTTTTGGTTGAACCCCTCTCTTTTTCAGTTTTATTTTTTGTCCTCCTTTTACCTATTCTTTTTTTTTTTCCCTTCCCCTCACCCTCATCCCCACCCACCCTCCCCTTTTGGTCCCTTTTTTTTTTTTATAAATGAAATTTCCCCTTCTCGTTCTATATTTTTAAGGTTTTTTAACAAACACCACTTAAAGTTCTCAAATTTGGCAATTTAATCCTTAATTTTTTTAAGCAATTAAACCACTTTATAAATATTGGCACTAATGGTCTTTTTGCGCATGTTTGTTAAATAATGGAAAGTTTTTTATTTTTTTGGTTGCACGTGACGGCTCAATGAGATTGTTGCTTGTTTTTACTTCATTGCAATACAAATTCATATTACAATGTATGTTCCAGTTTGAATTATGATTAAATGAAGTTGGTTCAAGTTCTAAGCATCAAGAGTGTTGGCAAAGCATCCCAAGCTAAACATTTGGGATAGAAACATTTGAGTGAACACTCAAACTTTGAATAGAAACATTTGAATCTTGAATTGGTGTTTGGATGTCAACTTTTTAAACAAAATATTTAAATCTGCGTTTTGAAGTAGTTTTTTCAAAAAACATAGTGCTCGGGTCTTTCCAAAAAACATAGTGCTCGGGTCTTTCTTGCATTAAAGTTACTTTTGCATCGTTTGTTTTGTTAGCTCAAAATTAGCCATTTTCCCGGTCCTACTACTCGTAGCAGTACTAGTAACATCAATTTGGCGTAGACTTCCCACAAACACTTGAGCAATAAAAGAGCTTGGGAGATCCGAAATCAGCAAATTCCTACGCCTCTTTGATTCTAGATCGTACAAAACAAGTCTTTCACCATCCATATTTAACACGACACACGAGACTCAATAGAGCCTTGATCTTTTCCGTTAGTGATGTGCTATGCGGCTCACACAAACTTTCCAGAATGATTAATAAATATCGATCGCTACCCTTCCAGAAAGCAGCAAAGATATTGCATTCCCTCGAAGACACTGTCGACAAGAGCTTAGTCCAACTCACGTCAACCCCATATTTTTTCGTCAACCACACTTCGTTGTGGTAAGTCTGGAAGACATAAATAATGCTTCCTTGTCAAGATCCCATGATATTACATGAAAGATTCGCCGTAATTTCACACCACACAAAGTCAGTCTCCCATCTTCCCAATCACGATCTCGTAAAGAGGACAATCCTGTCTGATCGGCATCGGAAAATTACGGCATTCTTTAACCGTTCACCAAGTCAAATGCGACCATTATGTGCCAAACCTTGGATTTTTTCGTCTCCCACACAACCAGGACGTAGCCCCGAAAATAACCAGTGGTAACGGAAGCCATTAAGCGTAGTACAAGTTTTGGCCTTCATGTTTTAAACCTTGAATTCTGACTTAGAACGATGGACAAATCTGTTAGGAAACAGAGCATCATGCAGTGGCCGCCTTTATTGTACAGTTGTAATTTACCACATGTATTTTGTTTGTTTGTTTGTTTGTTTGTTTTGTTTGATATAATTTGGTACATGAACCTTTTTTTTGCTAAAAGTCCTTGGTACATGAACTTAAAAATGTGTGGAGCACCCCAAATGATAAAGTGTATTAAATGTGACCCCCTTTTTTTTCAAAACAACATGTGACTTTATATAATGGATCATTATTATTATTATTATTATTATTATTATTATTATTTTTCATTAGTAACTGTCCAATACCCCGTAAGAACCTACTCTACATTTTATTATTTTTTAGCTTCTTTATTTTCTCCCGCCTACATACAAAGACAAATAGGTTGTATAAATAAAATCTATGGTTTTTATTTTTCTACATACTTGCCAAGGGATTGAATTCTAAACTTAACCGACCTAAACCCTTAACACTATATTTCCTCACTAACTAGGCTAGCCCCAATGGCTTTATAATGGATCATCAATTAAGACCATAACATACATTTTTTCAGTTATATTAACTCAAATTTATATATATAATAAATTTAATTTATAATATTCTATAATGGTAAACTTTGGTTAGAGATTAAATTTTAATTAGAGATTAAACAAAAAACAGATAACAAAACCATTCTAATCTTTTTTTTTTTTTTTTTTTTTTTTTTGGGGTAAATCAGTTCTTTTCATAAACAACTTATAAGCAAGCTACAAAATACATTTTAGTATCTGGAAAAAAAAAAAAAAAAAAAAAACGTATGAAATTGTATTTAGAAACACACGCGCACGCGCCTAAATTGGAGAGATTTCTTTCATCTGACCAAACCATGTTAAATGAACTACCTTAGGAGGAATACAAGGATTCAACCCTCTTTGACCTTGCTCAAAATTTTCCGGCGAACCAAACACCAAGCGACTGTCCTCTGCTCTTTATCGGTACAAGATGGACATGCCCATCCAAACAAAGAATCTATTCAAAGAACCAACTTGGTTCACTCCAGTTACGTGAATAAATCTCCACCTTTTGATCAACATGCATTCAGTGACATCGTATCGTCAAATAAGCTGATCACAAGATTAATTCGATCTGGGGACTTAGATTCTGCCCTTAGAGTGTTTGAGAGAATGGTAGTAAAGACAACGGTTACCTGGAATTCGATTTTATCTGGGTTTGCGAAAAATCCCGGTAAAATGAAAGAAGCCCAGGAAATGTTTGTTAAAATTCCTGAACCAGATACTGTTTCGTACAACATCTTGTTGGTTTGTCATATTAACAATTGTGGTGTTGCTTCTGCCATGGAATTCTTTGACAAGATTCCTGTCAAGGATTCGGCGTCTTGGAACACGATGATTTCGGGTTTTGCTCAGAGCGGGAAGATGGACAAAGCGCAGGAATTGTTTCTCGAGATGCCGGAGAAGAACAGTGTCTCGTGGAGTGCCATGATTTCAGGATATGTGGAGTGTGGGGATTTGGACTCTGCTGTGGAGATGTTTGATTTGGCACCTGTTAAGAGTGTTGTGGCATGGACTGCGATGGTCACGGGTTATATGAAGTTTGGGAAGATCAAATCGGCAGAGAAATTGTTTCATGATATGCCTGTCAAAAATATAGTCACGTGGAATGCTATGATTGCCGGTTATGTTGAACATTGCTGTGCAGAGGAAGGTTTGAAGCTTTTCCGGATGATGATTGAATCCGGAGTTAAGCCAAATCCATCGAGTTTGAGCAGTGTTCTACTCGGGTGTAGTAACCTATCTGCACTGCAAATGGGCAAGCAAGTACATCAGCTGATATATAAATCTCCGTTCTATTATGATACGACTGCAGGGACTTCATTGATTAGCATGTATTGTAAATGTGGGGATTTGGACGATGCCAAGAAGTTGTTTCACGAGATGCCTAGAAAAGATGTTGTTACTTGGAATGCGATGATTACTGGTTATGCTCAGCACGGGGCTGGTCAAGAAGCTCTCAATCTTCTTAATGAGATGAGAAGAGGGGGAACTAAACCCGACAGAGTCACTTTTGTGGCAGTGTTATCAGCTTGCAATCACGCGGGATTAGTAGATACTGGTATTCAATATTTTGATTCGATGGTAAGGGATTATGGAATTGAACTTAAGCCCGAGCACTATACTTGTATGGTTGACCTCCTTGGCCGTGCTGGTAGGCTTGTTGAAGCTGTTGATTTGATAAAGAAAATGCCATTTAAGCCACATCTTGCGATTTTCGGAACCCTTTTGGGCGCTTGTAGGATTCACAAGAACTTAGAGTTAGCTGAGTATGCTGCCAAGAATCTCCTTCTTCTGGATCCATTGAGCGCAGCTGGCTATGTCCAGCTTGCTAATGTATATGCTGCAGCAAGCAGATGGGATGGCGTCTCCAAAGTTTGGCAGGCAATGAAAGAAAATAAGGTAGTTAAGACACCTGGGTATAGTTGGATCGAGGTAAAGAATGTAGTTCACGAGTTTAGATCAGGTGACAGGGTTCACACAGAACTAGCCTTAATTCATGAAAAACTAGATGAGTTAGACAAGAAAATGAAGTTGGCTGGCTATGTACCAGATCTCGAATTTGCATTGCATGATGTGGGAGAGGAGCAAAAAGAGCAGCTTCTACTGTGGCACAGTGAAAAGCTGGCAATCGCCAGCTTTCGGGCTCCTGAAAGTGCCCGAGGGGATTCCAATCCGAGTTTTCAAAAACTTGAGAGTTTGTGGGGATTGCCATTGCGCCACTATGTTCATCTCAGCAATAGAGAAACAAGAAATCATTGTTAGAGATACTACCAGATTTCACCATTTCAAGAACGGGACTTGCTCTTGTGGTGGCTTCTGGTAAACTATATTTGAAAAAACTCGACTTTCGCCCGGAGTTTTGAGTCAGAAAAATTCCAAATCACACTACATTGACCTATAAAGGTACTCTGTTTTGACGAAGTTTTTGCTTAATGGTGAAGAGAAATTGTGGCATATTTTCATACCCTTTTCTGCCAGGATTCATTTACTTTTAAAACGTAGAGCAACTTATTTTATACATTCCTTTTTCTAATGTCAACTCAACAGAAAAATATAGGACATTGTTACCCAAGTTTGACCCCATAATGAAGTCCAAAGACCTGAAGAAATGCAAATAAATGGAAATAAAGTTGTCGTTAACGAGTCCATATCAGTTGCCGGTATCAGTCTGCATTATTATGGTTAAGAAATGCAAATAAAGTAAGTGATTTTACGCTCTGCCGTATGATTGCATGATCTGGAATCAGAGGCCACCAGATTAGATTTTCTAGACCACCATCTTTCAAAGCAGTGACTGATTTTTTTTTTTGCTTCTCAACTTTTTCTTCATGTTTAAGCAAGGATATATATCAATATAGGAAATACCTCATTTGTAGAACCGCCTAGATATTGCAATTGAAACTTTATATTTAAATACTTATAATAACTAGTTGATTTATAAATAACTTCATATTGTCACCTGATATTATTCAGGTATTGGTGTAATGACAAATATACTGAAAAATCTTATTTTATAATTACATGATTATTAAAATATACCACAAAAAAAATAAAAATACAAATAACGTATGAAAGGGGTATCATGTAGTAACCTCCTTATAAAATATATTTCAGAACAGTTTTCTACCATATGACTATACATGGTCGGTAAATATAAATGCAAATAATTATTAATTGATTCACATAAAAAATTTTGACTGACTTTTTTTTCTCAGATAATTTTTACTTTTTTTGCTCAGATAATTTTATTTGACTTTGTGTAACTTGAGATTATTTTAAGCTGTTAGTGCAAAAAAAAAAAAAAAATACACATGTATCCATATAAATATTATTCCACTGCGTACCGAGCATGAGAGCTTATCTTATATATATATATATATATATATATATGTAAAACAAAAAGAAACCTTTGATTTCAAAATCCATTAAAATAACTTTTGACACATCAAAGCCAATAATATGACCATCTACTTGTGGTCATATTCAGTGAAAACACCGATCATCCATGGCACAGATGTTAATTTTAACAACTAATATGAAAGCAAAACAATTTAAATTCCATCTCCTATTAATACTAATTAAATTTAATTAAATCACGTTTCTTTGGCGCTTGGCCAAAGATGAAAGGCAGGTCAATACGTGTAAGCTATCAGATTTAAATGGAACAAGCAATTAGGAGAACATAACAAAAGGCAAATACTGCTATTCACCAATATTCCTAATTTGTACAAATGTTTTTTCATTTCAGAATCAAATACATTGAAAAAAGAATTGGACGGGCTTTAACAAAGTGCTGACAACTGACAAAGGAAAAAAAAAAAAAAAAAGACAAATCATGATGAGGAACAATTATCTCTTTTTTATATATCAAAGCATTAAAGATAGGAGAACTAGTTTTACACTCCATGGAAAGAACATGGATTAACATATCATCATCTCCACCAGTAACTCTTTTCTTTCCTCTTCTAAGAAGAGCAGCACCCAGACTTCTGGTTCACGGGCTGTCCTCGGATCTGCACTGTCGGAGGCCTGGCATTGTTCATTGGTTGGCTGGCCATCCTGCGCCATATGAATGTCAAACATATGAGAACGGTCGATCAAATAATAGAACAACAGAAAACTTTAAGAGCACCGTTAGGTTGCAAGTGATAGATACAGATAAGGATCAATACACCAATCAAATATTGTACCTATTTTTAATTTCAGCAGCCATGGCCATGAAAGCTTGCTCTACATTAGTGGCATCCTTGGCACTAGTTTCCATGAAGGGAATTCCAATTTCATCCGCAAAAGCCTAAGCAAAAGAGAGCAGCATGAAGTCTGTACTAAACAACTTGAGTGAAGAAAGTATTAAACCAGCTGAGGAAGCTCGCATAGACTTACCTTGGCTGTCTCATAGGATACTACTTTGTTTGCCGTGAGATCACACTTGTTTCCAACTAGAAGCTTGTTCACATTTTCACTTGCATAACGGTCAATTTCATTCAACCATTGCTTAACATTGTTAAAGCTTTCTTGGTCTGTGACATCGTACACAACCTGCAACAAAAGCCAGCAACATTAAACCAACACCACATACAAAAACTAAACACGGGAAGAGAAAATGAAGACTGCACTTACAATGATACCATGTGCACCACGGTAGTAGCTGCTAGTAATTGTCCTAAAACGTTCTTGACCGGCAGTGTCCCACTGCATGTCCAGACAACAACAAAAATGACAATTAGCAATTGCAATAGCAGAAACCAATACATATAAGGTTCATTATGACTCTGTAAGAATGTTGACAGCAAGAGATGTGAATATCATTTTAAAACAAACATAAATAAATAATTTAGTTGATTGAATTATATGACGACTTTTAGGAAGGAATCATGCAAATACTAACAACATTACATGATTATCAAAAAAGCAATAAACAACAAAGAATTCATAAACTCACAATTTGAAGTTTGATGGTCTTCCCATCCTGTTCCACAGTGCGGATTTTCTGAATAAACACAAACACAGAGATTAGAGCTCTCTTAGACAGAGAAATCAATAATCTAATCCAAGAGCGTAGAGGGGGGGAAAAAAGGCTTACGAAGTCAACTCCAATAGTGCTGATGTAGCTATCCAGGTATGAATCATCCTAGAATCCCAAAATATAGAATATAATCAGCCAATCAGGAAGGATATAAAGCAATTCTTATAAACTAGTTGTAACTTATAATTTCAACAAAGCTTAAAATTCGACAAGGCAATAACATATTCACATGCACAAATTCAATAAGAGCAACCCATTTATCCCCAAGTAAACGCCATATGTTGTCAAACATTAATTCTTTTTCTTTTTTTTGTTTTAATAAAAGTTGATGCAAATTCTAAAAGATTTGAAACTTTATTACCCGACACCGTAACCAGCAAAGCTAAAATTATAAAGGGCATAACTAGGGGAAAAAGTGTTCGTCCACTACAGCTAATGAAAAATTGGAAAGACAAAATATTTCACGAATTTCATTCTCTGTACAAGGGTGCAAGCGTTTCCAAAACTCTTTGATATAAAAGAAGCATAGTTTCCTGTATCTCAACGGAGAGAAAGGGAAGTAACTTACAGCAAACCTCAGAAGTAAACACGATTTGCCGACACCAGAATCTCCAATGAGCAAAAGCTTAAACAGATAGTCACTGCATACAAGAGAGCGCAGAAAGGGAATAAATATTTGCCAGTATCCTCACATGGCATTAAAAAAAAAAGTTTCAATAAAGATCGTAGATTTCTTCACCATAATAGAAAACAAACGTAATATTAACATACAGCGGTTAGAGCCTAAAATTCCAACAAAACATCACATAATCATTAATAACCGCGTTGTGATTACAAGTACAACAAGAGCATCGTAATCAAAGCACTACAGAAACTGCATATTTATCAATGCCAAAATTCTCAAAAATAAAAATTAAATATTTTCTAGAACCACCCCGCAAAAATATTCATTTCATAAATTTCAAAGCATATCCACACCAGATGCTCAAAATTAATTCCAAAATATCAAGGGGATTATCCCCAATTGACCAAATTTATGATTCTCGTGCAAAAATCCGGTACCCTAATTTTGACCCACGCCAGTCAACGGATCTAATTCGGAATCACCTAGATCTCAATCCAAAAGCCAAATCCAACGACTTCCAATCCAATTATCACAGAAAGAAATTAAACAATTCAAGTACCAAAAAAAAAAAAAAAAACCTAAGAAACAATTTTCCAGGAAAAAATGTAGAATTTAAGAAACGGTTTCGAATAAATTACACCAGATCCAACTAAATCCGATTAAATAATCAAACAAATAGCAACAGTCTCCAACCTTCAGATCACGATCATCCCTAAAAAAAAAAAAACAAAACAAAAAAAAAATGAAAATCAAGAAAAAATTGAGCTTACTATTCGGGATTCATGGCTGCGAGAGAATGAGATCGGATGAATCGCGAGAGAAACTAAAGCGACAGTGGCTTTCTCCGGCGAGAATTGAAATCGAGAGATGAGATCTTCGCAGAAGTTAGAGAGAGAAAGAGAGGAGAAGAAGAGGGAAAATGGGAAAGAGGAAGAAGAAGATGGAGAAACCGAGGAAATGAAGAGAGAAGAAAAGGGGGGGTGGTGCGTGTATTAAAAGCGCTTTCCCCAAAACGTCGGGAAATTCTTTTTTTTTTTTTTTTTTTTTTTCTTCTGAGACCAGACTCTCAAAAGGAGTCATCGTTTGCCACGTGCCCTGTTACGACTGAATTTACGAAATTATCCACGCGACCGGACGCAGTGAACTTTTAGCATTCTAATGCCAAGATTCAAAACTTTCTTATCAAATTCAAATTTGATTTTTTTTCTTTTTTTCAAAATCGGAATTACACTTTTCTTTTTCCAAATGAACCAATTATGAGTCAACTTGAGTTTGAATCAATGTGCTAAATCGACATTTTTTTAACTTTATAGTCTTGAGATTTTTTTTTTTTGGGAACTTTAGTAGTTGTTTGGAGTGATAATTGAAAACGGAATTTTAGGTTTTGTTTGGTGAGTTATCTCATTTCAAATTAAAATGTACTTTTTTATCTTAATTTTTTGTCTTTTTCTGAAAAAGTTTTTATCTTTTCTAAAAAGTCAACAAAAATTTTCAACTTAAACTCATTCACCAAACGGACTCTTAAAGGTTGATTTGAAAATATATGTCTAATTAAAGTATAAACTCAAAATGAACTGTAATAAAAAAAATTTATTTTAAAAATTGAGATTTGCATAGAAGAAAATATGCAATCGGAATATTTTTTTTCGTTCGTCTCATTATTTTGTACAATTTGATAACAAAAAAAAAAAAAAAAAATCTTATTTCGACTTGAAATAAAAAAATTACGAACTTTTGAAGTTTGTGTTTTTTTTTTTTTTCAAATGGCAGGGAAAGAAAGTGAGACATTGATAATAAAAAAATATCTCATTTCGACTTGAAATAAAAAAAAAAGTTATGAACTTTTAAAATTTGTGTTTTTTTTAAATGAAGGAGAGAGAAAGTGAGATGTAAGCCCATTTGGGGGATTTTTGGAGACGAAATTTTGAAGATTAGTTTGAAAATGTATGTTTGGTTAAAATGTAAATTGAAAAATGAACTGTGGTATTGAAAATAGTGTCAAAAATTGAAATGTGTTTGGAAAAAAATTACAAAATGGATCTTGAGTCACTCATCTTGTTATTGTGAGCATTTTGATATAAAAATCATATCATTTTGATTTGAAATAAATAATTTATGTACCTTTAAAGTTTAAGTTTTTCGAAAATAAAAGAAAGAGAGTGAGAGTGAGATACAAATTTGGGAGTTTTAAAGTTAAGTAGTCCAAACTCTGTCTGGAGATGTAACCCCAAATGCCCCTGTAAATTTGGGAGTTTTGAAATTAAGTAGTTAAGGGTCCGTTTGGTGAATGAGTTTGAGTTGAAAATTTTAAGTTTGAGTTGAAAATTTTTGTTGACTTTTCAGAAAAGACAAACTTTTTCAGAAAAAAACAAAAACTTTTTTAGAAAAAGACAAAAATTAAGATAAAAGAGTATATTTTAGTTTGAGATAAGATAACTTACCAAACAAAGCCTAAAATTCCATCTACAGTTATTGTGAGGAGTCCAGTAAACAAATTTAAATGATCAATAAACACAAATTTAAACAAATTGAGATTTAAATTGAATTACATCAGTTTGAATCAATGTGTCAATGGACAATATAATTATATTATTTAGTTTGGAGAATTTTGGATTAAGAAAAGCAATTAAACTATCAATAAACACAAATTTAAACCATTAAAAGTTTTCATTAAATTTATTAAATTTCATTTATTTTTTAATTTAATATGATTTGATGGATGTTTTGGAGGAAAACTGTGTCTTTCCAACTTGGAGCCAATAAAATTTTCAGTGGGACATAATATATACATAAAAATATTCTATTTAGTAAATTTTTTAATTTGGATGACTAGCAGAGGCACAATTATTATTTATTTTATTAATACAGGAACAATTATAATCTTTCATATTAACTAGAGGTACATTTAAAACTATTTAATAATATATATAAGATACTTATTTTATGAAAATTGTACTAAATATCATTTTTTGAGTAAATAACAAATTTATTCGATCAATAGAATTTTTATTAAATAATAAAAAAAATTATTAGATAATAATTTGATAAATAATATATTTAAAAGAAATAAATAAATTGTTTATCTGATATATTTATTATTTACACATGTTTACTTCAAATATTTTTAAATCCTACTATTAACTTCAATCATTTATATAGATATTTACTTCTTTCTTAAGATTTTTAGATTATTTAATATTTAGTCATCTTGTATACCAATTAAAATCAAAGGGTATGAATCTAATTTTGCATTTTCATATTTTTCTCATTTTATTATTATTATTATTATTATTATTATTATTATTATTTGTGTGTACATTAAAGAAGCAACATTTTATAAGCTTTCTAAAAATTACCTTACAACCCGTAAAGAGCTTTTTTACGAGTTCACTTTGGTCGTGTGTTGTATCTGTGAATTATTGTACTTGACCAACTGATGCAATCTTTAAGGGCTAAAGCCAGTGTTCTAGTGGCAACTGCGTCATAATCCAGTATCAAGGCCCTTTAGCCACTGTTTTTTTTTTTTTTTTTTTTTTTTTTAAGGAAAAAAAAATTAAATTTACATCAACACTAATTATTTATAATAACAGTTTCTATTCTAATATATATATATATATATATATATGTATGTATACAGACACATATTAATTGGGCAACTGAATCATTTAATTAATTTTTTTATAAGTACAATATTTATGTGGTTGTTATTGTTTTGTTTTTGAATATACAATTTTTTAAACAAACTTCAATACAATTATTATTCATAGCAAATATACACATTTCAATATTCACATTTTTCAAATACACCTTTACTGTTAATACAATCAAATGTAATCCAGTATTAATGTATAATGCACATTTCATTGGAATACATGCACTCAAACGTAATATAAGATCTAAATCCATATTAAAATATATTCATTTCATTTAAATACGACACCAAATATAATAGGACATTTAAACGCACCATATAAATATTTATTATGCCAAAGGTCTAAAAATTTGCCCATTATTTATGTTTCTTTCTTTCGTTCTTTCTTTCTTTCTTTCGTGGTTTCAAATATGATCCTTGTCATCTAGAGTTTTTTATTGTAGCTTTTGAAACCAATAATGTGTTACTTTTTCACTTTCTTTAAATGTTCCTATCGGTCTTTCGTCATGTAAGGAATAGTTTACTTTAATTTCGTACTCAACATGATAAAGAGATCGAACTATTTAATCAATAAGTGTCAGAGTGGGTTGCACTATTTTATGGAAGTGCTTCTAAGAAGCATATATAGTGGAGTAATACTAAGACTTACATTAAAAATTGCACATAATTAGTAAGAGAACATATATTTAATAATGATATTAGGGGTGAAATCACTATTAAACTATACATATAACTACGTGTTGGATCATTTTAATATCGAGTAAATATCATGCACGCTTGGCCTATGAATTGACACCTCGTATCTGACTTAGGATCTTCATACCAACTAAAGTACGACCTAATAGCTTGACTACGACCTTGACTCGCTTTATAGAGTAACGAGGACTTAACTAGGTGCATATATGTGACCCGAGTTTATGGCCATGTAGACTTAGCTCGTAAGCTGTTATGCTCTATACTAGTCTAGTGGTTTTTAAACTTATGATCAAAGCTGAATCGAACTGAATCTCACTTTAGAAATAAATCAAAACTTTAACCTCAACCCACATTCATACGTGCCTTACCATTGACCCACACATGTTGTTTTGTGATTTATGAGTTTTGAAAATATATATTACAGTTTTTTCATGTGTTAAAATTTCAAAAAATTATGTAAACTTGTAAAAGTCCTATATTGAAAGGACACGAAAATTTCTTCGCTTAACCAATCTATACAAGTGAATACAAGTTTTCTTTCGCTCACTTGAATTAAGCCTCATAGGATTCATAGGCAAACGAATATATTCACGTTCAAGTTTTCTCATTTATGGCTCATTCATTTTTTTCATTTTTAATTATGATTAAATCTAAATTGTTTTGATCTGACTTATATACCGCATGAAATTTTGTGATTGGTTGTCTTTGTTGCTATACTTGCATGAAATTTATATACCACATGCAAGTATAAATATTGCATAGTAAATGCAAAATATAATTGACAGCTCGTTCTCAAAGAAGCAAACTACGAGCCCATTTAGGGACTTTTGGATATAATCTATTTGAATTTGAGATGAGTTTTAAAAATATGAGTTTAAGGTGTTATGTTTAATAAAAGAGTAATTGAAAAAATATATTGTTTTGAGAATACGTGTATTTTTGGAAAAGGGAACCCTCAAATACATAATTGGAAAAGAGACGGCAAAACATCATCTCCAACAATTCAAAAGGTTCTAGTCTTGAAGAGCAAAGGACGTCCAAGGTATATAGGATTATATATAGTTCTATGCAAAGACGATTATTATGTATCATAGGTCCTAAACTATACCTCTTAAAAAAAAAATATATATATATATATATATATATGAGGTAAGCAAGTCGGTTTACAAGTTTCACCTACATTGCGATGAGATCCATTTTTTTGCTAACAGCGATGAGATCCATTGAGTAAGATAGGTAGGTGACCTGAGCATCAAGCCACTGTAATTACGGAGATGGTGATTTAATCCTTAAAATCATGAGAAAGCATTTATATTGAAACTTTATTCATATTCAAAGTCCAAAGGCGGAGCCGTCCATAGCTGATTGCGGGCTTTATGCTCTTAATAAATTTTTATTTTCCTTCAATTTTACTTCTAAAATTTTTTCATTTTTCTCATTTTGATCCCATTTAAAAATTGCTCATCTTTATATAAGCCCCTTAAAATCTTGATTTTTTAGCATATGTTTTCACTAAAACATAAACTGACTCTTTTGTTGAATCTCAAGCTATAAGCTTCCGTTTGGAATATAAATTTTATATTGAAATTAGTTGACTTTTCAAAAATTATTTATAATTTTTGTTGACTTTAAAAATAAAAAAAAAAGACAAAAACCGATATGAAAAAAATTTAAGTTTGAACCTGAGAACCAAAAGAAGTCTAAATATAGGCTACCTCATATATACACAGATACAAAAAATTAGTCCAAACTTAGAATCAGTCGATATTTATTAAGTATTTGAATTTCACTTAAAAGTAAATAAATAAGCTATTCGACCATTATAAAACCCTAATTTCACTTTTGCATTTCCGATCATTATGTATGCCTTTTTCTTTTTCCCCCTTTCACTAATGTAAATATAGTTTCTCATATTAATGGGCGAACCATTCATTATAAATCTCATGTGTATACTCCTTTTATTTACTATTGCGATAATTACTATCACTATTTATGAGATCGACCACAATGAGAGCAAACAAGACTTCATATCTAAATATTGCATAAACTTTAATCTTAAAAGATTGAAACTCTATTCAAATCAGAAGTCATTTTGCAAACATAATTTGGACAAACTTCACCCCAAAAAAATAGAGAATTCAAATATCTTATTCTCATTTTTTTTATAAAAAAAAAAATTAGGCACACTTTTATTAAAAGATATAAAGTTTTTATAGAAAAAATTTAACGGTAATTTCATATTCAACTTCATAAACTGTAGAGTTCGAATCACTCAACCCCAAATTTAAAAATAAATAAATAAATAAATAAATAAAGATATAGAAAGGTTATTTTAGTAATTTGGAAAATGAAATAAATAGACAAATTTTCATTTATTTTTTTATTTGTTTGTTCAATAATATTCAGTTCGATATAAGGGAGTGTCTATATATTGAAACCCCTCAATCTACTCTCCCCACCTCCTTTCTTAAATTATCTACAAATTAAAATTTAAATATTCATTTTTACTTATTGCACTCCTCTTATTATTCCACAATAATTCCTACAATTTAATTATATTTTTAATCCTTTTTGCACCCATCTTTTCAATAGTCTTTTTTTTTTCTCACTTATTGTTTATCTTATTTTTCAACTTTCAAAAAAAAATAAATTCAAAGATTCTTTTTTTTTTTTAAATAATAAGATTTCATGAAACTAATAAAATCGTAATTTTTTATTTATTTTTTATGAAGTATTTTTTTTAATGATGTAGATAATATATATATATATATATATAAATATTAAGTCGTAGATTATTTATCTTTATATAATAATAAAGTTGAAAAAAAAATTTGTTTAAAAAAATGGGTAAAACTGCGGTAAGATCCTTTTTATATACCCTATTGATATAGCTCAATTTTAAATCTTTCAAATGTAATCGAACGGCTGAGATGTTACTTGTGTAGGGTAATTATTATGCACTTTACCTTACAATAGTATTTGATTAAGAAATTAAAAAAAAAAATTAAAAGTTTCCATCACCTGGGTCGGGACGGGGGGACATGAGCATTGGAGGGAGGGGGAGTCTGGTCGGCGTCGGGGGTGGGGGGGAGGGGGGGTCTGGTCGGTGTTAGGCGTAGGGGGGGCTTGAGCGCAGAGGGAGGGGGGTTTGGTCGGCATCGGGGTGGGGGGGGCAAATCTGATCGGGGGGTCCATCACCGGTGTTGGGGAAGGGAAGGGGTGGGTTTTTTTTTTTTTTTTAAATTTATTTATTAATCTATAATAATATGAGGTAATATGTATGATAATTATGATATACAAGCAATATCTTAACCGTTTGATTATATTTTAACGGTTTAAAAATGAACTCTATCGATTGGGTATATAAATGGGCTTTACCGTAATTTTATCTTAAAAAAATAGGGATTAGATATTAATTGGTAAGCATTAAAAGGATGAGAGCAGAATTAAATTGTAGGGATTTTTTTACTAAAAAAATTAAAGGGATTTTTTACTAAAAAAATTATAGGGAAATGGTAATAATAACAGGGATTAAAAAAAAATTTTGTATGATGAGAATAGAATTAAATTGTAGAGATATATATATATATATATATTTTGAAGAATAACAATGATGTAACAGTAATAATAAATATTAAAATTTTTAATTGATGAATAATTAAAAAAAAAGAAAAAGAAAGACAGTGGGATGTTGACATATGCCCCTCGATATAATTAGTGGAAGAAAAGCCAGTTGTTTCGTTGTTGCTTCATCATTCCGGCGTACGTGTCCGTGCACGAGATCTAAAAGGAAAAAATAATAATAATAAAGAAAATATTGGGGCCCAATCGACTAGAGAGCGCGTGGAAACGTTTGTGGACCAAGAGAACCGAAGGGCGCTGAGCTTGACAACCACAAACCGACGACAAACTCTCCCACCTTCACCTGCAAGCGCGTGAACTCAACCTCCCTGCCGACTCTGGTCCAACACGGTGGCTCAAGTTCTAGAATTAAGGCCGTAATTGTTTTGGGGTGGCTAAATGGGAAGGGTCCGAGAAGCAATAAATGTGTGCGTGTGTATATATGTATAGAAATGTATAGACAGTGAAAAACACGCTGGATTTGTCGTTTATCTCTTGTGATTAGGTTTTAATTTTGTTGTCGTTTTAATTGTAATATACTGATTTAAATGGCAGCTTTGTCGTTTATTGAAGTGAAAAACACTCGGGGTTTGGTCGTTTATATACTTTATTGCCGTTTTAACTTTGATCTTTGTTTAAAGGGGATTGTCCTTAGCACATGTTTTGGAATTTTTTTTTTTATAAACTTTGCTGTCGGGTTTCTTTAGTTGTCTTTATATATTATCATCCTTCATTTAGGTGTTGTTTATTGTGGTTCTCTACTCTGTTGTTGTTTAACCATTTTGTGGTTTTTCATTTGGTTGTTCTTTATGCTTTATTGTCGGTTCTTCATTTTTCATTTAGTTATATTTTGTCGTTGTCGTTTTCCCTTATTGTTGTCTTCATTTACAATTTTCTTGTCTGTCGCTGAAAGTAATATGTTTTCCACTGTGCTGTCGTTTTTCGTTAATGTTTTGTTTCTCAATTTTTTGTCGTTTATTGAAGTAATTGTCGTTTCTTAATTTTTTGTTGTCGTCTCAGCTTTTTCTTTGGATTCAGGTTATTGTTGTTTCACTTTGACGTCGTTAACTTTTATCGTATTTTCTAGACTAGTGGGAGCATGATAACCCCTGAAGTCATTTTCCAAAAGAAGAAACAATTGATACCGCGCTATATAGCAAGAAAGCGAAGCGAAGAGAAGAATCCTCGCGGTTTCAACTCTCTCTCTCTCTCTCTCTGAATCCAAAGATGCAGAAGAGATCTTCTAGAATCTCCGCGTCATCGTCGTTGGCGGCGACGGCGGCGGCGGCGGCGGCGGGAACTTCTCCGCCGTCGACGCAGTCTTGGAGCTTCGTCGACGACGACGATGACGTTGACCACCACCACCACCACCAGCTTGACCTTCCGACGTACAATCCGCTCTCCTCCGCCGCCAAGAGAGAGCAGTCTCGCCTCAGATTCGCCCACAACGCCGTCCACCTCATCCCTCTCCTCCTCCTCCTCTGCGCCCTCGTCCTCTGGTTCTTCTCCAATCCAGGTACCTGGTTTTAATGGTCTGAATTTCCTCGCTTGGATTGGATTTGATGTGATTTTTATTTTTCTTTTTTCTTTTTCTATTCCAGAGTTATGATTCAAAACCAAAGAAAATGGCACAATCTGAAAAGTAGCTTGTAAGTTTTTAAATTTTTTTTTAAAGGCGACAGATTATGTAAAATCTGATCAGTCGTTTTACTACAGGATTGCTTTTACGGCTCCTAAAAGTGATTCTTGGAGAATTTCAATGATGACTGACGTTTGCTAAAATCCGCTTTTAGTTAGATTTTTTTTTATTTAATTTTCCCTTCATAATCTACTATGCTAAAAAGCGACTCTCAGAAGGTGTCTGTTGATTAAAACATTCTCATTCTAAAAACTACGAAAATAATTTTGTTAATCTTTTCTCATCAATATTTTCTGTTTGGTTTTCGGTCAGAATCGAAGTTCATAAATTCATGATGTATTTGCCGTCAACATTGGCCATGAGAGTACTTAGATCAGAAGCTCGTCTCGTTGTGTGGAGATGATAAATTAAAGGACTTGACAGACCGCGGAATGACAGGCCGTGGAATTGTCGCAGAAGGACTTATATTTAGAGAGGTCTTTCTTAGACCGGTATACATAGATGAGATGTTAGACTGATTTTTCAACTATTTATACAGCCCATGTTACACAATTTTCTTTGTTC
Source organism: Ficus carica (assembly GCA_009761775.1). Taxonomy (NCBI): domain Eukaryota; kingdom Viridiplantae; phylum Streptophyta; class Magnoliopsida; order Rosales; family Moraceae; genus Ficus; species Ficus carica. The sequence goes on along the minus strand of CM019750.1, from coordinate 13,363,322 downwards.
TTCCTTTTTGTCTTTGATTTTTTGAAGAGAGATTGTGTTTGTACTTGCATTTTCTTTCAAATTTGTTCAAATTGATTGTCACATTTAGATCCGAACTTAACATATATTTTTCTCTTCGTATGGAACCGTCGTTTTGTTGGTGTCACAGAGACGGCATATTTTTGCTTGAGAATACAAGAAAGATCCCGTCGAACCCAAATTTTGCTTTACATTGTTTTTTTATGTCATATGATGAAAGCCTAACAAAATCCTGGCTTTTTTGAGCTTCTAATGGAAAATGCATTTAGACTACTGGTGTCTCTACAGAACAAGAACACAGACATATATCTTCCGAGAACAGATTAGTAGAACTAATATCGGAAAATGAGATTTGTATAAACTTCTGTTCATCTTTTCAATTTTTCACTTATATCAATGTTTACTTTGTCCTGAACTTGAATCTCTCCTGTCTATAGGGGCTGACAGTCAAAATTTGTATGCTCCAAGAGTGGTCCAAGCCTAACTAGCTTGGGGATGATGACGTTGTTCCTAACAGAACACACAACCGGATTATCCCATTGCAGGGCCGATCCAACAAGATTGGCACGTATGGTGAGAGGAAAAATTCGAGGCCATCTTTCGCTCCCATACGAGCTCAGAGCATCTTCAACGGATGCTGATCTGGATTTGACTGCATTTGCAAGTTTTCTAGCCAGAACAACCGCGTCTTCAAGAGCACAGCAAGCCCCTTGTCCCAGATTCGGAGTCATTGGATGCCACGCGTCTCCAAGCAGCACTACTCTTCCTGATGATGCCGGGGGGCTGATGGCAGGCCACAGCCATCGGTCGACAAGGGGCGTTCGGATGATTGTGTCATCCGGGGTTTGATCAATGATGTTCAGTAGATTGGTTGGCCAATTTCTGACTAGCTCTTTAGCTTGCTTCTTCAGTTCAGACGGGTCACTAATCTTCGGACCTACAATAGAAAGAACCCTTTGTTAGGACAACACAGAAATTTCAAAAACCTAATGCATAAGATGCCTCAGAATAGACCTGGTGATGCGCGGTTGAAGCAGACAAACCAGTAGACTTTTGTAGGAGAAACCGGAACACACCCTGCTCTTATCCCCCTTCCATATATATAATTCACTTTGGGGTCAAATGGCTGTCCATCGGGATAATATCCGAGGCCTCGGAAAGCACAATGCCCGACATACTTAGGATCAGCGAATCCCATCCACTTGGCTATTGGAGATCGGATCCCATCACAACCAATTACAATCTGTTTTTAATCCACAAAAAGGTAAATAATTTATAAACAGCTGTAAAATATGTTCAATAATTGACCACATTTTAGTTCACCAAATAGTTTTATTGTTTCAGTTTGTATCTCGTGACCAGAAGGCCTGTTTCTCTAAATAGATTTTGCTGTTTCTCAGCAATTATCCGACATTTATGAAAACAAGGTTTGAGCTTCTAAAAATTGAGAGTTACTAGACAGTGCGGGGATGTTCTAGTTTCTCTTGATGTTAGTTGCTTTCTTTCATTATTTATATAAAATGTTAGATAAGAAACTAGACAGTGGATTAAATATAACCTTTGCGGATAACTGAGTTCCATCCACCAGTTCCAACAGAGTTTCTCCATTTCCACTTTTACTGATATTTGTCAATTTCGAATTGAAGAGAACAGAATCCGGTGGCAGCTGGTTGGCAAGAGTCTCTAGTAACACTCTCCTCTCCACGGCCCGCACTTCTTGGCTGTCCCATTCAAGTTTTATTAAAGAGTGAGAAGACAAAATCCCCGTTTGGATCACAGGTTCAAGCCCACAGTTCAAACAATAAACTCAAATTTTTGTAAAAGAAAACAATGCAGAAAAAATCTTGACTAGTTGGTGAAAAAACGGGGGTGTCAAACAGACCCGGAGTGTGAGAAACCAAAATAGCTTAATTTACTCAAAAGCTTGAGGCAGACAACTAGTTTAGTACCTTTCATCTTCATCTTTGAACTTGAACGAGCGCAGCTCCCTTCCATCTTCCGAATTTACCACCATCCTGCTCCGCTGATACCATGCACCGGTTCAGATTTAAAAAAAAAAATAATAATAATAATAATAAAGAAAAATAGTATGCACAATGACAAACTCGAATTCCATGAAAAAATAAAAAATTCGAAGACGTAACTGGCACACGGTCGTGCTCTGAGACTATGTTAGCTAGTTTACCAAATTTCCGAAAAGTTCTGAATTACAAGAAGTGGAGCCAAAAAATACAAAGGGAAAAACGCATACATAAAATATACCCTTGAATTTCAAGAAATTGGCTTCTGAGCTCATTCCCAACTCCGATCGCATCCAAAACCCGCCATCCATTCTTGAAAAGGGTGAGTGAGGTTCCACCGGTCCGAAGCGACTCTGCTTGCTCAAGCACTAGTGACCGAAGGCCAAGCCTGAAAATCATTGAAACATTAAAATCTTCTCCTAAAAACTTAATCCAATTTCAAAAAATAATGTGTGCTGATCCAACCTGTGGAGGGACACCGCGGTGGCGAGGCCGGCGATTCCCGCTCCGACGATAACGATGTCCTCTTTCCGACCACCGGATTGAGCTCTGATGGTTGATAGGGAAGTGGTTTTGGCATGACGCCACTGGTTCTTTGGATGAGCTCTGGCTCTCGAATGGTGAAGCGAGAGAGGTGGGTTCACAAAGACTGTGGACAGAGAAGCTCCTGCCATGGCTGCTCAGGATGTTACCTGCAGAATCAAAGCAAAGTTTGTGGTGTTTCATGAGAGAGAAAAAGAGCCATAGTTGGCCCATCAGCCATAGAATCATATGTGGTTGTGAGGAAACGGCTATTTTGTACTAGATTTTTCCTGGGCATTTGTATTTCGAAAGTCAAGTTAAATTCCATAATTTGTGGTAAAAATAAAAATAAAAATAAAAAAGAAAAAAATATACAACCATTCGTTTGGTGGTTAAAAAAAAAAAAGCAAAACATATAAAGAAATGTGTTTGTTTTTTTCCTCAATAGATTTTTGATAATTTATTAATTTATTTAAATTTTTTTTAATATTTAATATTTTTTATATTATTAAATTTTTATATTACATGATATTATTAAAAGATAGTTAATAAAACATAAATTTCAGAATAGTAGATCTTTATTCTTTTTAACCGACAACAATTGTTTTATTTTTGCTTGGGTTAATACTTAATCTTGCGATTACTTGCATAAAACAAAGCCAAAAGTGCCCAGGTGGCAGATGATGTGCATAGAGCTTAGGTCCGTTCGGAATCATTTCTGGGATGATTTTTATAATTACCGAGGGAATCTTTTTTTAGATCATTTTTGAAATCGTTTTTGTTTACATTATGAATGAATGAATACAAAAATTGAAAAGGAAAAAATATATTTATCTTTTGTTAAGGAAATAAAAATGCTCTGGTGTTACTTTTCCTTTTCTCTTTTCATTTTTTAGGACTTATAAAATAGATATATTTTCATAAATATATCCAAACATAATTAAAAAAAATTTATATTTAAATCGATCTTTTTAAAAGTACAACGAAACACAATTTTATCTATGATCTTAATGCTATTTTCAAAAAAAAAAAAATTTATTTTTATATGCAAAACAAAATCTTCAAAGCGCTCGCAAACGGATCCTTAGCTTGTTTCATTTCTCTAAAGAACTCTATTTAAAATCTTTTTTTTTTTCCTCCCTTTTTTCTTCCCCTTTTTTGTTCCTATCGCTAGTAGTTTGTTGGAGGCGGCTGTCTTTAGTGTGCATTCCTGTCCTGTTATCTCTTTGCTTTCTCACGTAGGCGAATGGTTAGCTGTGAGGGAAGGTGTGTGGTTAGTTTTATACTATAGTTTCTTAAAGTGGATCGTTGAAACGAATGCTCTTAATATTTTTAAAGCAGTTTGCTCTCCGATTCAATGTTCTGTTAAAGCAAATGTCGATGACGACATTCGTGATTCTTGTTTGCAAGTATGAAGTGATTCTGTTTGCTATAGATCTCGTGAAGGAAATTCAATAGCCCACTTTCTTGCTAGGTTACCGTTTTTTAATTCTTGTTCTCGTGTCTGGTTTTATGTATTATTTAAATTTTTGGGCTCGTTTGTTAAAACTGATATCATTGGTTTAGAATAAAATTCCCAGATTTTCCTAAAAAAAATTTTCCTTTTTTTTATTTATTTTTATTTTTAATATCATGGTGTCCTTACTCCTTTTTCTTTAGTAGATACTTTAAAAACGTGTGACGAATAAAGCATACAAATACACATAACATTAGTAGCTCTCACTCTCTCACACTTGAAGATCTGTACTGATCTTGTCATGGAGGGAGAGAAGAAACTGAGTGTGCTTTCAACTCTAGAATCTTCAGAATTTCCCTCTTTCAATCTCAATGTCCTGGTTATCCCCAACTCCCACACACGGCTCATAGTTGTCGAGAAACTTCGCCAAGCTTGCGAAGAAATATGCTTCTTTCAGGTACATTTCTACATTATGACCTCATACTGATAGTACATGTGTTTCTAATCATTAGATCTGTCTAACAAAAAAAAAAAAAAAAAAGCAGAGCAAATAGTTTCCGTCACAGTTCTAATGATTTAAAAACATAGTTCTACAGATAGTATATTTTCCCAGATACTATCGTAGAAATCTCCGAATAATTATATGTAGTTGAAATGTTGGTAACTTAACGTAGTTGGTGTTGCTTGTAGATCACCAATCGTGGTATTAGCAAGAGGGTAATTGCAGACGCTATTGGCTCGTCTCGGAGAAGTTTCTTTGATCTGCCAATTGAGGAGGAGAATGTATTTTCGTCTGGAGATGTGTATAGGCCAGTGAGATAATCCACTATTCAGAGGCATAGTGCCACTGAAGGAGGTGTTTTATCTAGGGAGTTCATGAAGCTTTACGCGTATCCTTTACAAGATTACGTTGATTAATTGGTGGCCCCACATACCAGTAGACTTCAGCTATATATACACACATTACATATATATATATACATATAAATACATATATTTACTTATGTTTCAATCTCAGTCTCACAATATATGATTAAAAGCGATTGAACATAATTAATGACAATAATTTCATACTGATTTTAGAATACCTTAGGTCCATATGGTAGTTTGAGTTATATTTTTTAAGTGATGAGATACTACTATTTATATACAAAATTTTATTTACCAATTAAAGTAGAAAAATTCACTCATTGTTAAAAAGTTGGGAGACAATAAAATATGTGGTCTTCCTTATTTATTTTTCGAAAGAATGTTCTCCCTAGTCTCCCTCCATTGGACAGTTGGATTATTAGGACGTTTCACAAGTTGGGTTGAGCTAGGACCATTTGGGCTGGTCCAAACCACTTTTTGGTTGGGTGGGTGGCATTACTCGGTCCACAAAATAAATTAGCATTTTTTAAACTAAAAAAAAAAAAAGTAAATAGCATATTTTAAAATATTTTAGATGAATAACATATCAACGTAACAAGAAATACTTTAATTATGAAAATTTATTTATCAGTAAGTATTATTTGAACATTAACTTCAAATATTTTATAACCTGCTATGTACGTTAAATATATATATATATTTTAAAAAAAGACATATAATTTGAAAATAAAATATATGATATTCAATATTATTGATACCTTTTAACATTGTTTCTATGAGCCCCGGCCATCTTTGCACCATACTTAGTTCATAAGGTCTCTCATGTGTCTCAGTAATTTCTGAAATGGTTTTCTAATAAATGGCAAAACGCAACATAAAATTGAAGCGCGCTTACCACAATAAGAATGAAAAATTATAAAGATTTCATTGTTGTTTAAATTTTAAATAAGTCAATAATAAATTGCATACAGAGAGGACTACTAATTAGTTACATATTAGTTTTTCTCCATACATATAAATATATATTTATATAAATATGACCTAGCCAATGCCACCCCATACAATCTAATCAAATATTAGTTTCAAGCAAAAAATCAAATATTAGTTTCAATTAGAGTACTTATCTTCCATTGGTTTTATTAAGAACAAAACTTTGATGTATTTGATAGGGAAAAATCGGGAAAATATGCAACAGAAGTGAAACAAGCAAGCATCACTATAATGGGAGCCATAATGGAGAGCCTAGGCTTAAGTCCAAACCCACTTGAGGGAAAGCATTAAGCAAGGAATGCCAATCATGGCCATCACTAGCTATCCACAATGCTCTTCATCAGCCAACAACAACATGGTAGGGATCTCATCCCACACAAACCACAGCATCATCACCATCCTTTGTCGAAAGCATGCCGGGCCTCGAGATTCTCAACCCGAGGGACCGTCATTCGTGGAAGCTCGTACCGGCAATGGAAAACGGCCTCATAGCTCTTGTTGGGAACTATCTAGAGGTGCTCAGCAATGGCTTGTACAAGAGTGTGGGTCGCAAAGTGGCTCGGAGTTCTCAAAGTGGTTGAGTCTCTGTTGGGAGCTTCCATAGTTTGCCTATGGAAGAGAGGGTTGAGCCGGCTCTAGAGCTTCTTCACAAAGATAAAATCCCAAGAGGTTTAGGGCAAGTAGCCTGAGTGACTACATTAAGTACCTTTCCTCTAAGGGAAGCAAAACCTTATATAGATAGAGAGTCCCAAGATTTGAGACCTAAACTTTTGTAGTAGATTCAAAGATGAATTCCACCGGCCTTTTAGAGTTAATTAGAGATATAGTACGTGTTTCACGCGTGTAAAATAGACAAACAAAATAAAGAAGAGCAAAAAAAATAAAAATAAATAAATAAATAAAACACCACGCGACAATTTATGACTCGTCACTTGACGGGTGATGAGACTGTCGCGTGACGATGATAGGGTTGTTACATGACAGTTTGAATGCAATAAACAAAAATACTATTTATGAACTATTGGCTCTTTCATAATATGTTAAAGATATCCTTAAATTAGTTGGGAGCAACATCTTGGTTGGTTCAATTCAACGAAAACTTATTTGGCCGGGGGGAAAGTTCTTGAATATCAACTAGATTTATGGAGAAAGAGGTGAATAATAATTATGAAAGTTAAAAAAAAAAAAGTAAATAAAATATATTTATGATACTGTTAAAGTAAATAGTATATTTGTGAATTGATATTCTCTTATTAGGAATAAAATAAATTATAACTTATATACTAGGTAAATTAATTTTTATACTTGTAAATATACTATTTACAAGCAGACATTAAATTTTTGATGGAAATCAAGAAGTGAGCATCACATGATACATAACTTAAAGAAACAAGACAAGAGATTTCCGTTCATTATTTATAATTTCTCGCTATCTTTTGGAGATATGGTTGGATAAGGCAAATTTAGAGGAAGAAATTAAACCACTTATAATATATATATATATATATATATATATATTGGCGTTTCTACTAAAAAAAATAATATATAAATATTGTACAATATGTATTCTGGTGCAAATATTAATGTTGGAAGACATTGTATTTAATCTAGGCCCTACACATTATTAGCTTATGGCTTACGAGACAAATACTAAGCAACCACCACCAACAATATTATTATGCAGTTAGATAATGAAAAGCAATTATCATATTATTATGCAACGTGTCGTGCGATACTTCAATAATTGACATGCTCTTCCTGGTTAACGTGTTTCAGTTATGAAAATTTTGATAGACAGACAGTTTCGTATAAGTATTTATTTAAAAAAATTTACTGAACTTTTCTTTACTTACAAAAATGTCCAATTGTCTTTAAAATGTCGATAGACTCATTCAAACAATTAGTGGATGATGATAATCAATATGTTGTTATCAAACAGTAAAAACAAATATTGATATTGATCAATCAACAATTGATCATTGATTGAACATTAAAAAAAATTATTTATCGAATTTAACAAAATTTCAAACATTTCTTTTGAAAAAATGCTTAAAATATACCAATTACTGATTGTTTGTAAACTGATTGTTTGTAAAAGTTTTTGTTATTTCGAGTTAAAGTTCATGTACGGAGTTTAGGCCAAGATTTATACTTTGGGACACAATTCTACTGTAATGTAATGGAAAAGAAGATTATAAGAAAAAATCGTACATCTCCTGGACTCTTTTATTTTTTTTTTCTCTTATCTATCTCTTAACTCTAAAATCGACTTCCCTAATTTAAGATCTATCCGTACCCCAACACTGTATAAGGTTGATAATTGATCTCCACATACTTAGAAGCTTAACCAAATAATAATTTAGCATATTCAGAAAAAAAATAAAAAATAAAAAATAAAACATAACAATCGAAGTCAAATTTGAATGGCCTCGCCAAAAGTTCGAACAACAACAATAAATATACATGTGATGCTATGTATAGTGATATCAACAGTATTTTTAGTGATGTAGACGTAGCCAAATAAATGTGAAACAGCTAGTCGTTACTCATCAACATTATTGAGTTTGTCTTTTGCGTTTTTCATGGGGAGAAAGCGGGAAATAGGTAAAAAACTAAAAAATTTTGGGATGATGGTAAATATTATAGGTATGATAAATAGTGTATTTACGAAACATGTTCAAGATAAAAAAATATCTTAAAAAATATTTGCGTTAAATATTATTTTAATGATAAATAATTTGTTACGAAGTATATTTATGATAAAATTATTTTTAAAAACTTCCTTACATGAACAATTTATCATAGATGCACTATTTAACATTTCTTATTTACTTATAATATTTTTGAAAAAATGACATATTTGTTGTAGTTTCCCTTTTTAATGTGACAACAATTTATCAATGTGTCATAGATAAATTCGCCGGGTGTTCGTTCTCATTTTGATACCAAAATGGGTATTGCTTAATTATTTGGGACAGTGAGAAAAACTAGCCTAAAGATATTAATTAATACTTAACTCTAGTCTGAAAAATCGGCTACATATCCCCTAAAAAAAAAAAAAAAAAATCGGTTACGTGTTTCATCAGCATTCACATCTTGCTGAAACCCCCATTAATGTAGTTTTCCTTATGATCAAATTATTTGATCACTGAATTTTTACAATTTTTAGCACTTTGGTTGCTGAGTTAGAGAATACTGTCAATCTCATCCCTGCACTTGCATGAGTCACAAAAGCTTAAGCTACTAAGAGAGAAGCCAACAATAACTTGTATTGTAACGCTACTAAGAGATAAGCCAACAATAACTTGTACTGTAACACTCTCCGTCACATATAAGCCGGACAAATGATAAATATGTGGACAAATATTAATGAGTTTGAAGGTCCAATACAAATAAGTCATATTAAATGAACTTGGGTATCATCTCCAAATGGTAGGTCATAAGAGAGCAGGGGTCCAATCCACATGCAAATACCACAATAATCCAATAATTTAACAATGTAAGACAAATTCACAATCTAATATATCTGGCTAAATGTTATATATTTAAAATGCTAAAAGATTTCTCCAATGTAAATGTAAGATTATCTTCAATATATAAATGTCAGTATGTTGTATTTGATACTTTCGATAGTGACTTATTAGATTTGTTATTTTATTTTATACTCCAAAATATAATTTTATTTTCTATGTTTTATCTGCTTTTTATCACAATTATTAAATGTCTTTCAATCATAATTATGAAGTTATGGGAATTGTAAACGTGATGCTTTTCATTCTAAAATAATTCGATTATGACAGTAGTATTAGGGCTTAAATAAAAAGATTAATACATCAACATAATTGGCATAAAGTATAACACATATACACAACCCAGCATAAAAAATATCATCGTATTAAGGAATAGTTTTCTACTAAATTATCAAAATTTAATACCGATATTTTAATTTAACATTGTATTGGAAATATTTTAAAATTTTGACGTGAATAACCTCAATTTTGTTTTAAGAAGTTTCAAAATTCATAAGTTGAAGTGTTGAACACGACATCATTTAAATGAGGGGGGGAAAAAAGGTGACAAGTAGATAAAAAGTTTTCCCTATAAATACATCCTTGAAGATTTCCATATCTATCCATGACCAAGCTAACACCAAAGATGGCAAGTTCCGTCAAGGGCCGTACTACAACCACAGCCACTGTCCACAGAGCAGAAATTGAAGCTATCCAGACGGTGCCACCATCGAAGATAACCGCTCCGAGAAAGGTCCGACAAGTGTCATCGGACGTTTCGGGTGTTGCCGGAGGGTGTGTCCACGTAGTTCTCTACTACAACAAGGCTTCTCAAGGCGACTCGGGTTCTCTTCATGCCGGCTGGAGTAAGGAGTCGCTCGCCGGAGCTCTGTCGGAGCAACCATTGCTAGCGGGGAGGCTTCAGAAAGAAAAGAGAGTTGGAGATCATGAAGAAGCAAAGAATATTAATGTTGTCTCTAATGATGCTGGGGTTAGATTGGTTGAGGCAAGAATTGGTGTGACAATGGCTGAGTTTCTTCTTGAGTGTAATAAAGAGGCTGAAGCTGAGCTTGTCTTTTGGAAAGATATTGACCAATTAGATCCTCAATTCTCTCCTCTTTTATATATTCAGGTATAATATATATATTTATATACACACACATAGCATAATAGTTTTTAGCACCCTGTTTTTTTATTTATTTATTTATTTTTTTTAAACTTAGATAGGAGGTTCGAATCTATACCATATAATGAAGTCAAATGCGAAATTATCATTAAGATGTATCTGTAACCACACATTTGTTTTGAATTTTGGTATACTCCTAACTAATTTGTTTTAATGTTGTTATTTCACGGTAATCTAAAGATAGTATGTTGAGCAATAAGACCTAGTAGCTTAGATTATGGCTACATAGACATCTAATTTTTGAGATCCATTAGTTAAAATCTTAGCTCATTTTAAAGGCAAAAAAAAAAAAAAAAAAAGAGAAAAGATATGTATTTTTATTGACGGTGTTGTATATTTATATGGTAGGATATGAAAAAAAAAATTATAATAATTGAGAGGATTTTTAATGATCAGATTTTTATCGATTCCGTCAATTTCTCCTCTTTTTTTTTTTTTTTTTTTTTTTTTTTTCAAAAACAGGTTACTAAATTTGAATGTGATGGATACTCCTTTGGAATAAGTTGCAGCCTTCTGCTGGCAGACATTTTCTTGAAGGAAAACTTTCTCAAGAGATGGGTTGACATCCACAGAAATTTGTTATCGGCCAAAGATGGAATACCTGAAATGCCCTTATTTTACCTCCCAAATCTCAAAAAAGACATTCCTTCAAGTCTTAGTGCTGACATTAGTGGCTCAAGCCCTACCAAAAACTCAGGCCAAATTACCATGATCTTCACCGTTGTTTCTCCTGAGCAATATGTGTATTACTCGGAGGAAGATTTCAATTCCCTTGCAATGCTTTCCGTCGCGGAGGCAGAGAGCAAACTAGGCAGCAAATTGGGTCCTGATTTCTCTTTGATGTTTGTTACCGAACCCGGAAATGTGGTTAAGATAGAAAAGTGCTCAAAATATGAAATTAAGCCAGAGCAAAGCGTCCCGAACCGCATAGATAGCGCAAGTTGGGACGATTTTGGAGCGAACGAGCTTGAATTTTGCGAAGGGAATCGGACTGTTCGCGTTTCCCATTGGATTGGATCGGTTTCGGGTGAACTAGTTGTGGCAATTCCATATTGTTCTACCAACCACGGTGTCTTTGGATTGAAAATGGTTCTTGGAGTTGTGTAATAAATGTTGCAACGTTTGTTAGTGTTGAAAATTAAAAATCATCTATATTTATGTCCAACACTCTACATCTGATGATGCAAATTTGTTCACATAATAATCAAAAGTCAATGTTTGTTTTCAGTGTTTCACATGTATGTTTGTTTTCAGTGTTTCACATGTACTTTTTACACCGATGAAGTAAAGTTATCGGATGCATAAAGTTTAGGAACACCTCGGATGTCCCTCACCACCTTACGTAGATAGTCACGTGGACATCCATTTGGACCTTTTTCTGGTATACCCACATCGAGAGCCTTTTTATCTTGAGTTCTGTCTGCTTTAAAGATAAAAAAAATTACCATTCTACTTTTTTCTTTTTTCTTTTTAATTATTATTTATGAATTGAAAGCATATAGAACTCAAGATTAAAAAGGGTCTAGATGTGGGTATGTCGGAAAAATATATATTGTTGTACCGAGTTTTTTTTTATTTTAATTTTTTTCCCCATTTAGTTTCTGTAAAATGGTGGAGTAAACAGAGTAGAAGGACAATTACACTGTTTCCATGGGTCATTAATTCATTAGCTTAGAAATAAAAAGAAAACTTATAAGTGTCATAAGTTCTTTTTCAGTCAGTAATTGTCTGTAAGTTATAACTTAATTGAGTCTATTAAATTCCTCTTTCTGAAGGTTATTGTAGTCAATCTGTCTCGTAAAATATGTGTGTTCTTGCTTGTGAATATAAAAATAATAATAATAATAATAAATAAAATGAAGAGAACTACCAATAATGGTATGTTTGGCGTTCTTCATTAAAAATGTCGTGTTGTAATACTTATGTCGTTTCAAGATGTTCATGTCGTTTCTCAGTCGCGGTTGTCATCTCTCTGTTGAGGTCCATTTTCATTGACTGTAGTATATTTACACAATAATAGAGGAACTTTCTTTACACTTTTTAACTGTATTTCTGCCAGTGTTTGGGTTGCTTATGCTAATTTATAGCATCTATTAGCTTTAACGAGGTACAAAAATTATGAAAAAAACTATATAGAAAAAAAAAATTTAATTAAAGAGAGAGATACAGCGAAGAGGCTATAAAAAGTCATGTATAAATGATATAAAGTATATAATCTCCTTCATCTATTTAAAAGCACGAATGCTTTCATTTCATGCACAAATATTTACCACGTGGTGTTCCCTTCTTTTTTTCTTTTTTTTTTAATTTCCCCTTTCCAATATAAAAGCCTTAAAGTGCCCATGTGTCTCTCCTCTTTCCACACGTCCATGAAGTTTTGTTCTTTTTTTTTTTTTTTTTGCTTTGTTAACTTGGTTTTTATTTTTTTATTTTACCTTCTATTTGTATTTAATAATTTGTTTTTAAATATATCCTTAGATTTTTTTTTTTCTATCTTTTGAAATATTATTTTATAGAATGTGACTTTATAACTACCTTTTTTTTCATTTTCTTGATTTAAATTTTTTTCACAAATATATCCCTTTTTAAATATATTTTTCTTTTTCATATGCATGTTAGTTAATTTTCTATATGATAGTTTCATTTTATTATTGTTTGAAAAAAAATTTTCACTTATGTTGGTCATTTTGTGGATTTTTTTGGGGGTTTATTTTCTTAAAACCATACTCTCCTTTCTGTTGATTTGTCTTTCTTTAAATAATTTTTTTTTGAACATATCCTTATTTTTTTTATTCCTATTTTTTTCTTTAGGTTTTTATTTCAACCATATTTAATATTTTTTAACTATGCCTCATTAAGATACCTTTTTTTCTGCTTTATTCTTTGTTCATTAGTTTTGCTCAAATACATTTTTATTTAAATATTATTTTTTTCATCATGTCTAAAAAAGTTTAACAAATTTAACATACATGTGCGGAGCACGTGCTAATGACCTAGTATATCATAAAGACAACATATTTTGCCAAGGCATGCAGCCTAATTAGTTACATGTCCACCATGGAATTAATCCCCAAAAGAATGTTGTTATAATATATATATACATAAACCTTTTTTAAACAATATATATATATATATATTTATATACATACACCTTTATATATGCATATGGTTTTGAAAGGGAACAGCTAATTTAGGTCTTCTGATCAGTTGAAAAGTAGAAACGACAGATAAGGTTTGTAATATATGTGTGTGTGTGTGTGTGTGTGTGTGTGTGTGTGTGTGTGTGTGTGTGTGTGTGTGAGGTTACTAGCTAATTTAAGAAAATGATAGGGAATTAGTGTTCGTGAAAAAGAAGATGAAGCGGTCATTATCATGTTATGATTTGTGGAGAGCGGGTTTTCAAATTTTTTTTGCCTTCTCTTTGTTTTGTTTTGTTTTTTTAATAAATCAAATTCATCCGAATCATGATATAATTTGAAATGCTTTTTAACTAATTTTATTTTTATGGTTTTACACCTCAATCATTAAATAATGAGACATATTAATATAATTAGTTAGACATCATGTAAAATATCAATATTACATCTAGTAGATTTGAATCTAATGACTTAGGGGTGTTTGGTGAATGAGTTGAGTTGAAATTTTTAAGTTTGAATAGTATTTTTTGTTGACTTTTTCAGAAAAGACAAAAAAAAAAAAATTTCAGAAAAAGACAAAAAAAAATACAGTTTAACTTAAGTTAAACTGGAGAGCCAAACACCCTTTTAGAGTACGTCTCAACAAAACAAAATTTTGGAGTCATTTTGTTTTAGTTTCTTTGGCCGAGAAGAACCAAAGTTATGGAGTTGAGATGTACAATTTAGCTTAACACATAATTAGACATTATTTAATACATGAAAATAAAGATAGTAAATTTGAATCTCCTAACCTATATATTGTAGGTCTCAAAAGAACATAGTTTTGGAGCCTCTCTCCCCCCCCCCCCCCCCCCCCTTTGGGGTGAGGGAAACCTAAGTTATGGAGTTGCATGGCAAGCCAAGTTAGCATGTTTCAAGTTAATTAAACTAAGAATGGATTCATAAATCATGAACAATAACAATAAATATTGCGCAAATAATTGACATGGTTAAAGTAAAGTTTCTGAGCTAGGCATTTATTAGAGAATTGTCTAAAATGCAAGGCACATGCCTTGCACATCCTATATATATAAACATGCATGATTATCATTGTTTTAGTCACATAATATTAGTCAGATGCTTGTAATAAATTAAGTAATTGATTAAAAAAATTAATGACAATTAATGAACATGAAACTTAGAGAGCTCATTAAATGTGATTTTGAAGAGTAACTTGTTGGTAACTTGCTGGCATGACATTTTTATTTTTTAACTAAATTATAAATAAAAAAAATTCATTCTTAATCTATTGACACATCTCAATCAACTTTTTCTCAAACCCTTTCTTAAACCACCCACTTATGAAAGTTTAAATTTTAATTATTACTTATAATTACATCACTCTTAGTATTCCAAAAATATCTTTTTTTCATCCACCAACTAACAACCACTCCTAAAAACTTAACACTATCAATAAAATATAAATCACTCCTCGATTTGACATGTCAAACCAACTAAATTTTTGTATAATAATTTATCAATCTCATTTGATCTTGTTATTAGTCAAACTATGAGGGAGTATAATTTTTTTTTTTCCCGGTTACATAGATGACAAGAATGAAAAAAATTGAACTTGATTTTCCATTGAGAAAATTGTTCAAATTCTAGAAGGGACCACCGCATCCATGGTATTTTTCTATAATATGATTAGATTAAAAAAATAACAATATTTTATAATATGTGAGTCAACAATTCAGATCTAGTCCTTTAAAAGAAAAAAAAAATCATAAATCTAGTGCTATGGTTTTCTAGTTGAACAAATTTTACGTTTTACAGTAATTTGATAAATAACAAATCTAATTGCTTTTAAAAATAAATATAAATATGGGTTTTTTTGGGCATTATAATATATTTGATAGTGGAGCGTTATATACAATAAGGGATAAATATGTGAATGTGTAAAGAACGTATATTGAAAAAAAAAATGTCACAATCGAATCTTTTTTCTCATATTTACTAATTAGAATTGAGTTTATATTGTATTTGAAAACTATTATTTCTTTAGATTATTAAAAATATTATTTTGATAATTAAATGTATTTAATTATATTTAAAAGGGTTAACATGTTGCTTGATTTATAATAGTAAGTTATATAAAATATCATATCATTAATTATAATTAAATTTTTTAAAATTTTATCAGTAACTATCTATAATTATATAAAAAAGAATAAGTATTAAAACCGCACTTATATAGTCTCCGGTACGATAAGCGGATACGTGCGGTTGCCCAAACATGGCCGTTGGGGACGGACGGTGAGGATGAGATGAGGCAATTGAAGGGGTAGCGAGGAAAATTTCTGACAGGTGTAGGGAGTAGGGTACAGAAGCAAAAAAATGGCATAACTCACTTCTGTAGTTCTGTTGGGTGTTGGCGAAAATGACATTAGAAGAGACTCTTGCCCCTATGAGGATTATTTAATGTTTATCAGCAATTACCAGGATTAACTTTTCAATATTCCTGTCATATCATATCCAAAGAGCCTTTATTTCTTCAGCCTTCCTACACGTGTCTTTTCATGTAGCTTCTGACAAGCCTATTTTACACGTCACCACCGGTTTGTAAACAATGCCGGACTAGAGCCTTTGCCTATATATCTATAACTAGTAGTAGCAATCCGTGTCACAAAGTTACGTTCGTATCATGTCGATCTAATTTTTTTCCGACTTGTAACATGAATTTTTATTAAAATTGTGACATAGACATGACACGAATTCAAAATAGATTGACACAATATGAACTGAAATTAACCCGTAACTCGAAATTGACTCAGGACACGTTCTTTACTCGTGAACTGAAATTGACATGAAATTGATAATCCAAACTTAAACAAAATAATTCAATAACATCTATCAAAACTAATTCAAATAAGAAAAGCATTCCAATTTATAGAAAATCCTACAAAAAATAATAAATATCTTTAATAAATATTATATTATATATAAATAATAAGTTTTAATTTTTTATTTTTTACGGGTTCATACAGACCCGAAATTGACCCACACAAGAAAAAAGGGTCATGTTCAGATTAGACGGGTTGAACCCAAAAATTGAACCGTTCTTGTCGTGTCATATTCGAATGGATCCAATTTCAACCCGTCCATCTTTTTCCCCAACCATAACCCGTAAAAATCGTGTCATTTTTTAGTCGTGTCATCGTGTCGCGACCTGTATTGTCGACTTTATCTATAACTATCTTATAAAGCAAAGTTGCATATTTTCACTATTCAAAAACTTGGTCTATCTATTTTGTCATTTTTTTTTTCTCTATCTCTCTCTTCTCGTTCCTTATCTTCCTCTTCTATATTACACTCTTATTTATCTATCATTACCTTCCCGTCATGTAGCGGGTCTTAACGTGACATTTTTAAATATAAAAATTAATTTTTAAAATTTAAAAAAAAAATTAAAAGTTAATTTTTAAGTAATTTTTGAATTTTTGTTTTGCTTTACTTTATTTTATTTATCTATTCTGCGTTGGTCCTAAACCCGTCATATGACAATATTAAATAAAAAATTAATTTTTTAAAATTAAAAAGTTTTAAAAAATTAATTTTTTATTAAATTTTTTGTTTTATTTTCCTTTATTTTGTTTTTCTATTAATATTTTATTTATTGCTTTGTTTTATTTTGATTTCAATTAGTGTATATATATATATATATGTATGCATATATGTATATGTACATTTATAACAGCTAACCATTTATGTGACGGCTGTACTGGTTAACCACCAGGTATTAATAATTAGCTCCCAATGTAGGCAATTTAAAAATTTGTCTTGTTTACAATATTATACATATATATATATATATATATTCATACAGCGGGATCTATACATTTATATAGGGGACAGTTACTCTCTTGCCGACCAGCCAAAACCCAAGGGTCCCTATTAACTTAACATAGTTATTATATCACATCTGATTTTTTTTTTTTTTTTCCTACTTAAATATGTAATCTTTTGAGTGCACTCTTCAATAGTTTTGGTACACCTCTTTAATCTAAACTATGTAAAAAATGATTTAGTGGTTGAATGGGAAAAGTTAGTATCCAATATTAGAATTACCCATATACAAGTATATGCATATGCATGATATTTATTTATAAGTAAGTAAATGTACGTCTGTTTCCTTAATTAATATGGTCCACATAAATATTCTTTGTTAAAAGATTTCTACCAAAGTGTTTTTTTTTTTTTTTTATAAATTTAAGACGAGTGATTCGAATTAAGATATAGAGTACGATATGATGTTATTATTAAACTATATATGTTACTTGAATTAATAATCAAGGTTGACAAGTGAGTACTAATGAGATGATCAATAGTTGATAAATAAAGTTAATTAAAAGGGAGGATCCTTGTCCTTTTTTTTTTTTTTTTTAAAGCTAAAAGATGCAAATCCTTTGTTTAGACAAGAGAGTTTATAGCAAATATCCCTAATCTCCTAACCTTGTCTCTATTATTCCACATTGAGCTGTCTTACTTGCATTGAACTTGTCATATTATATCTCATACATGACTTCGGTAGTTGAGTAAAATGAATAAGGGTTCTGACACCAAATTTATTAATAAAAAAAAAAAAAAAACTGAAACATACATGTAAAATATAAATATCACAAATTCTTTTTCAATTAACAAATATTTATAAATTATAATTTAATATGATTTGTTAAGATTCTATTTTTAAAAGTCATTGTCATCCATCTATTCCAGAGGAATATCCATGTGTTTTTGCTTTTATGAATAATAATTTAAAAAAAAAAAAAAAAAAAAAACAGCATGTTTGTAATTTCTTAAAATAAAAAATAAAAAAATCTCTAGCGCCATATGAGAGAAAAATGACAAAGATCTGTTTACCAAATTTATTGCACGTAACCAATTGCAGAAAGTAGGCCACCCTCTCACCTCTCAAAACTCTGTTAGGTTTATCAGCTTTACCCAATATCGACACAATCCTAAAATATGGGCAATTTTACAATTCTGTAAGCTTTTTAACCCTATCAAATTAGGTAAAAAATTTTGACTGTTACATGACTTTTTGATGGTTGAGATCAAAGACACGTACCAAACTATTCCCAAAAAAAATTACACTGAATAAATTCAAACCATTTCAAAAAATATTCAAAAAAAAAAAAAACCCTCCACGGTTGCCCTCCACCGGCGGACCTAGCAAACACTTTGGCTGGGGTCCAACCCACCGGCCGCCGAAGCGACGATCAATGCGAACTCACCGGCAAGGCACGCTGTGGGTGGGTCGCAGTGTCTTCCCTCCTTCCCATCGACAACCATATGATCCGGGGCTGTTTCCGACGACCAAGCAAGATGGGTCTCGACGGCCAACGGCTCGCGGCGGAGGGGTCTCGACGACTCGCGGCCGAGGGGGCTCGGTGGCTCTCGCCAGAGGAGCTCGACAGCTTGCGACGGAGGAGGCGTGACGGCGGCACGGTGGAGGGGGCTCCAAGGCTCGATCAGCCCAGAAACCGGCGACCCACCTCTGCGATCTGGAGCCTTTCGATCAATGGAGTAAGTCTCCGGAAAGTCTCTTCCTATCTCGAAATTCTGATATGGAGCCGCTCGATCGCCTCGGGAGAGTCTCCGGCGAAGATACGTCACCGTCAACAGCTTCCAGAGCGAGCCGCCCACATCGCCGTCGCGAGCTCGGAGATCGCCGTCTCCGTTCGTCCCCCATCCGTCGCCCACCCTCCATCGCGATTCCGTCTTACACAAGAGCCCCCGACTTCGCGAGCCCTCGCCGGGAGCCACCACAGTTGCTGGTCTCTTTGGGGACAATGGTGTAATCCCATCCCCCCCCAACAAAAAAAAAAATCAATTATGTAAACGATTTTACAAGAAGTTTGATGTATTTTTTCGATCTTAACCGTTTAAAATCAATCTATAGGTTGAAGTTTTATACCCCATTGTGTCTTAAAAATAAAAAATAAAATCCATCCTCAGAGAAAAGAAATCCTAAATCATTGTCATAAAAAATTATGATCATTTATGAACAAGTAATTAACCTAAATAGTCCATAAATTCTATAAAATATGACACTTTGGTCCATCTTTTTTTTATTGAGAAAATCATAAACTCTTAAAATATTGGCTATTCTAACCATTTCCGTCTAAATTCGTTAAATTTCTGACGAAATGTGTTATATACAAAGCATATGATCTAATTGATAAAGATATTTTAGTAATTCAATAATAATTCATTTAGTAAAATTTTAAAAAATCATTAAAAAAATACAAAATTCCATTTTCTCTTTCCTCTCTTTCTCTCTCTTCAAGATTGTTGACACCACGAGGGGGACTTAGATCGGCGAACTCCGATGGGGCAGACGATGGCGAAGACGCAGGGGAGGGGGGGAGGGGATCGAACCCAGATCACGGCATAGGCGGGGGGAAGGGGGGGCAAGACCCAGATTGCGTGGGGGGGGTTAGGGGAGAGGGAGGGAGGGAGACGGCCTCTAGCTCCGACTCCAACATCGGCGTCAAATCTTTTTTTTTTTTTTTTTTGGGGGGGGGGGGGAAGGGGCGGGGTCTCTCTCTTTTTTAAAGTTATTATATGAATAATGGTATTTTCGTCTTTTTATGGGTATTTTCCTTCAAAAAATACAAAACGTACTTCTCACGTAATCATTCTGTGAATTTTTTAACGGAACTAGATGGAAATGATTAAAATAGCAAGAAAGAAATAAAAGTTCAGGGTTATCTCAGAAAAAAAAAAAAAAAAAAAAAACGGACTAAATCATTACTTTTAAAAGAGTTTAAGGACTATTTTGGTCAATTACTTTTTATGAAATCTCCTTAATCCTCTCTATCATAATAAAAAATTAAAAGATTGAACTATCATCTTAATTAAATTTCAATGACTATATATATTAATAAAAAATACAATTTATCATCACGTAAATTAATAATAAAAATTGAAATTAGAGTAAGTGGTTTTAGTATTATCCAATTAAAAAACTATTACAAATATATGTAGTAAATTCTGTGGCCTATAAATTCATCCTTTCAACACCAGGAACTAATAACAAGCTAGTCCTACCAAAACCTGGCCAAAAGATGGGAAACTACTCAAATGCCATACCCAACATACAGATTGAATCTCTTCTGAGTGTGTCACCTTCAAAATTTACCGACCCCCGGCAAGTCCGCCGAGTGTCGGCCGACGGATCGTCAGCCGACCCTTTCGGTTCCGACATCCTCGGAGGCTGCCTGAGCGTGCTTCTTTACTACAACCAGGCGTGCCCAGAGGACTCTGGCTGGCTTCACGCTGGCTGGATCAAGGAGTCGCTGGGAAAAGCTTTGTTGGAGCAACCGATTTTCTGCGGACGGCTTCGGAAGATCGGAGCCAATGCCGGCGATCATGATAAACGACTTGAGATCGTGTCGAACGACAGTGGTATCAGACTTGTTGAGGCCCGAATGCCACTGACTTTGGCGGAGTTTCTTGGCTCCAAGAGCCTGCAAGATGCAGAAACTGAGCTTGTCTTTTGGAAAGATATTGATATAGAAGATCCCAACTTCTCTCCCCTTTTCTATTTGCAGGTTTTATATAACATTTTTTTATTATTATTATTTTATACATCATGGAATGTGGATCATATCATCAAACAAGATATAAATTTAGGCTTAATAATCACTACTTCCCTTGTACTAAGATTTTTGTTTTTACTATTGTTATTATTATAGTTATTATTGTTGCGGATAAGTACCTAAATATCATTTATGTTTTATCGAAATATCACATTTTATCTTATGTTTTCAGAAAATCACGATCATGTTCTATGTTTTCAATTCATGCTAAAACAGTGTCTTTTGATCAATTTAGTCCAACTTTAGATGCAAAAAGATCATTTTAACGGATCTCAAAAAGCACTTTAAGTTTGATCAATTTAGTCAACCTAATAGTTAAAATGATCTTTTCGCACCTTAAAGTTTAAGTAAATTTTATTAGAGGAAGGTTTTTAAAATAGAATTAAAAATTAAAAACACAATGAATAATTGTGACATTCTTTAAAACACATAATAAAACATGGGATTTTAATGAAACACATGGGACGTTTAGATACTTATGCCTTATTATTATTATTGTAATTTATGGTTTTTTTTTTTGTTTTTTTGTTTTTTTTTGTTTTTGTTTTGTTCAGGTGACTAATTTTGAGGGGGGTGGATACTCATTTGGAATAAGCTCTAGCCTTCTTCTAGCAGACTTTTTATTCAAGGAATTAAGCTTTCTCAAGAGATGGGCAGAAATTCACAACAACATTATGCTGAGCTCACCCAAAACCGAGTCACCCATTTATTACCTCCCAAAATTCAAAAGAGACGTCGGTTCAACCGCCTGCGTTTTCGGCTCTAGTCCGAGCAAAAAAACCGGCAAGACCGCAATCTTTAACGTGCGCAATTCCGAAAGCAAACTAATCACAAGTTCTCTTGCATTGCTTTGTGTGGAGGAAATAGAAAGCAAGCTAACTAGTGATGACCACAAATCGGCTTCGGAGTACTTCTCTTTGTTTGTGAATGAACCGGGAAATGTTACGGTTGAGAAGTGTTCAAAACTTGGAATTGTTAAGGCCAATTTAGGCCTTGACAAAATGGGAGTAACTAGCTCAAATTGGGATGAACTTATTGGAGCAAATGAGGTGGAATTTCGTAAAGGGAATAGACCAGTTCATGTCTCCTTTTGGGTTGGATCTGTTTCAGGTAATCTTGATCAAATTGTCATGGCAATTCCATCTTCTGAAAAGGGTATCTCCGGAGGGAAGATTCTTGTGACAATTCCTAATGCCAAGCAAATCTAGTAAAGGGCATAATGGACAAATCAATTTCAAGCGATAATCCTTTTTATTTTTTATTTTTATTTTTAGGCGAGAATTTCAAATTATAATCCTAGAATATAAAGTGATTGTGTTCTTGTGAGTAAATTATGTGTGATCTAAGTTTCTATTGTGTTCTTATGAGTAAGTTATCTGTGATTTACATTTCTCAATTAGAAGTGTTTGTAACATGTTTAGCTAAAGAGCAATTTAATACATGTGTAACGAAAAGTTTTCATGCTTTAATTTATTGTATCTTGGATGTTTTGAGTATCTAAAATCTTAAAAATTATGCACAATCTCAATTTTTTTAATACCAACTGACGTTGTAAGTTGTCATTTTTTTTGTTAGATTTAAAAAATTACCGAATCAATTATTATTATAAAAATACATCTATCGATGAAAATTAAAATAATTAATAACTCCTTAATACGTGAGTTAATGTATCAAAACAAAATTTCGGAAAAGAGCGAATTTAGAATACTGAAATTGCATCAATATTTTTTCACCGATGGTATACAAAAAATTTCACAAAATTTACACCAAATTTTTAACGGAAATCAATTTTAAATTTTTTTTTTTAAAACCTGATTCTCTGTATTTTAACAACAAAGATACTGCTCCTCTTATCCGATGTCGGTAGAGTCATAAATGTCATCTGTTAAAATATTTGACTTTAATGACATGAAGTGAGCCATTTTGGGTAAGATTGCATGTATGATAAGTACTTTGTACGCAAGTAGCGGCTCATGCAGTAACATTAAATGCCTCCACACAGAAAGCTAGTTATAAATGAAAAGTGCCTACAAGAAAAAAAAAAATTAAGAAAAGGAAAAATCCTCTTTCTTTTTCCTTTAAAAAAAAAAAAAAATCTCTATCTGTCTCTTCTCCTGCCGCTCCCCATCCTCGTGAAGGTCGCTGTCACCGATGGGTGGAAGGTCACCGGGGGGAGGCGATTTCGCCATCCCTGAACAGTGGAAGCTAGCCGAAGGGGGGGCCGTCATTGACGTTTCAAGGGACGGGGGGCCTAGATTTGACGAGGTCTGTCAGGAAGGGGTAGATTGGGTAGTAGTGGGGGGGTGCTTAGGTCGCGTGGGGGCTCGTCGACCAACAAGAAGGGGGCTTGTTGCGGCTGGGGGGCCATCGCCGGGTTCGCGGGTCCGATTAGGGGTAGGGGTTGGTTCGCCATCGACTGACGCAGGGGGGGGGGAAGGATTGGGTCGACGCCGTTGTGGAGGGGAGGCGGGGCAAATTTGGCTCGGGGGTAGGGGGTCCGTCGTCGGCGTTGGGGAAGGGTGGACTTTTAAAAAAAAATTATTTATTAATCTATACTAATCTGAGGTAAGATATATTATAATTATTATACGCAAACAATATTTCAGCTGTTTAATTACATCTTAACAAGTTAAAAATAAGCTATATCGATAGTTTATATAAAATGGATTTTACCACAGTTTTATCCTAAAAGAAAATAAAAGAATATGCCTAACATAAGGACCGTCTGGGGGACATTTGAATATGGTGTTTTGAAGGTTGGGTTGTAAATGTGTGTTTGGGAGGAAAACTTTTGAAAAAATTTTGTGATATAAAAAATTATGCAAAAAATTGAAATGTATTTGGGAAAAAAAAATACAAAATATATATTGTCTTGTTCGTCTTATCATTATGAGCATTTTGACAAAAAAAAAAAAATTTCATTCGGATTTGAAATGAGAAAATTATGAACTTTTAAAGTTTGAGTTTTTTGAAAATAAAAGAGAGATAAAATTTAATGTAAAGTTTAAATTTTAAAATCCAGATGATGAAATACCATCATGGCGTCCCAAACAAGTCCTTTAATTATGTGAAAGAGAGGTCTAGCATATCATGTACAACTGACCAGCAAAATCAACGTGACAAGGGCTATAAACCACACAAATGGCTTCATCTTTTTCTTCACCTTCTCCTTCTTCTTCTTTTTTATTTTAATTTTTATTTAATGTACCAATGGTGCAGATCCTAGTTATCTTGCATAGATAATTAATGTGGTGGATCAAACTTTAGTAAGATACTGTCTAATCATTTCATATCTGCAACGTAACGACTTCCACCTCTATCATTAAAAATAAAAAATAAAAAAACGGAAGAAAAAACAATTATATTCCACCTAAAATACTCGTCGCTTGGTCTCGTATGCGCAAACGGATTGGGTGCGATGCAAAGACGTGGATAATAGGCCTGTCACAGGGAGAAGAAAGCTGCAAGAGAGGGAAAAGAGGAACCGGAGACACGTGATTAGAGCTCTTAAGGGCCTGTTTGGTGCACAAGTTCAGTTTGAATTGAGTTGAAATTTTTAAGTTTAAATAGTAATTTTTATTGACTTTTTCAGAAAAGATAAATTTTTTTTTTCAGAAAAAATAAAAAACATGATGAAAAAAATACAGTTTAGTTTGAATGGAATTTGTGTTCCAAACAAACCCTTACGGCAGATGTCACAAAATTTGTTGTAGGTTAAGTTACTTTAGTTAATGATACACACGGGTGCTTACTAATTATATATATATATATATATATATATATATCTATATTTATATTAAAAGAGTGAATTATCTTTAAAATATTATTTAAAAATTTAGTTTAGTTATTTTATTAGTGATGTCTTTTTTTTTTTTTTTTTTTACTTTTTCTTGATCTGTTATTTTTTTTTTTTCCATAAACTTTTTATTCTTTTTTTAATAGATTTACTTTCTTAATTAAATTTGACCCTATAAAAATATTTTTTTAATATGTATTTTTTTTTTGTGATGGTCTAACATAACGTGTCAAAAGTATTATATCATTAAAAATTTCAATTTTTATGTTTATGTATTAAATATTCAATAATTTTAATATGTATACACTTACGCATGTGATTTCAACTAATATATATATATATATCTATAACTCTTATCATTGTTCTAAATTGGAGGCGCTTTTAGTATTTTCTTTTTGGTTATTGGCACCTTATTCCTTTGAACTTTTGTGTTTTAATAGAGGGGAAAACATCTGAATGACATAAATTTAAAGTCCATTGATTATATAATTAAAATTGATTGTTGACTGCTTTATGATATAAATTAGGATTCATATAAACACCCATAGGGGTGGATGTGATGGTAAAATGTCTTGATAGCTTTGTTAGGTATCTTTCCTTTGTCCATCTGGATTCGAGTCTCATTGCCTCTCTTTAAGCCCCGTTCTAATTTCGACTGTTGAAACTAGGGTTAGTGATTACAGGATAAGGTCCAAGTGAACGATTAATAAAAACTAGTATAAAGTACATGACTTTATCATATTTAGAAAAGTAATCGTGCCTATGAGATTGAAAAATCTAAAAATGATAAAGCCACCGTCAAATCTTTTTTCAATTAAAAAAAATATGTTTTAATGTACACTTAAAATGTCGTGATTTAAACTCGATAATGCTTAAATAGATAAATTTTAGCAATTAACATTTCTAAACACACTCAATTGGCCTACGTGGCACGTATCTAAAAGAAACGTTCGTTAGCAGAGCAGATTTCCCCTTTCTCCTCGAAACGTTTCGTATCAGACAAACTATAAACTTTTCTCTTCTCCTCTCTTCCCCAGCGCGAAAGAGGATTTGCCATCATTCGAGCAAAAGAAAGAATGAAG
Source organism: Ficus carica (assembly GCA_009761775.1). Taxonomy (NCBI): domain Eukaryota; kingdom Viridiplantae; phylum Streptophyta; class Magnoliopsida; order Rosales; family Moraceae; genus Ficus; species Ficus carica. Next base: position 13,337,092 of record CM019750.1, on the reverse strand, counting down.
CTTTAAGCTTTCTCATGGATGAGAGAGAAAGAGAGAGAGAGAAAGAGAGACTTTTTGAGCTTTAGAGAGAGAAAGGAAGAGTAAAGAAACAGAAGCTAATTAAAGGAATGGATAATAATATCAGCAGCAGTAGCGGTAGTAAGAGTGGAATGGTGATTAGGAATCAGAAAATGGAAAGCGAGAGAATCCGATTTGGGAATCCGTTTACTTTGAAAGTGGGTCAAGTATTTACTGGCTTTGGCATCGGATGCGGTATCGGTATCGGCGTTGGTCGCCCCTTAAACCTTGGTATTTACCCTTTCCCTCCCCCTCTCTCTCTAACCCTCTCTCTCTCTCTATATATATTTTTATATATATTTGTTTTGGTGTCATTGTTGAATATGGACTTTGGGAAGCTCTTCAAATCCAAAAAGAAAGAAACCCATTGGAACCCGGAGGCTAATAAGCCCTGTACTTCAATTTTTTCTCCATTTTTATCTCTGTATTTTGCTTTTATTAAGCTATGTTTAGTTGCTGATTTGCCCATTTTGAATGCTTGTTTTGTTTGTGTGTATATGGGCAATTTTCAAAGCAAAAGCCTTCAATTTGCATTTTGGTTAATGGACATTGTATTTTAATTGCTTTCTTCATTTTCGTTTGAAAGTTTGCAAATTTTTTTTTTTTTTTTGAATAGGAAATTGTTCAAATTTTGTAATAGAAACCTTAGCTTAGCTTAGTTTAAGGTGATGAAATTTGTTATTATTTTGAATTATGAACCTTTTGATAAGTATTGTACTAAGTTTTTCTTTTGCCATTCGGATTGGTTAAACCATGTACAGGTGCAATACCTGTATTGAATGAAGTCATGAGTGCTGCAAGAGGTGCAACTTATGCATTTTCTGGTGTTACTAGACATGTAAACGACTCAGTAAGTCGAACTTTTTCTTGTTACTTTTTTCTTTATGGAGAGGTTTATCTGTTTGTATGTATCCAAAGCTCAAAAGTGGGAAATGAATGAAAAGAACATTTATCATCTCAAGCATCTACTGGTCTGTTATATTTCTTTTCTCATTTGTTCAGTTTAAGAAGCTGGGGGCTAAGAACATTGAAGCTGGCATTGGATGTGGAGTTGGCATTGGCCATGGTTTTGGAGTCGGTATGTCATGATATGTATGTTTAGGAACTAAGAAGTGATAAAACTTTCCTTCATTTTCAACTTAAATTGTGTTGTAAACATCATCCTCCCACGGCAGGCCTTGCTCTGAAGCCTAGTGCATTACATCAAATTCAATTATGCCTTGCAGTACGTATTGCCTTCTTCTGTCATGTTATATTACCAATTCTTTTTACCTAAGGATAAACTTGAAATTTAAGTTCCAAAATTTGCTAGCAAGCGATGACCAAGCTGATGACGAAGTTTGCGATGGCTCCCAATTTTTCTATTGGTCAAGGAGCCCCTTCAAGAGGTACGAGCATGATCAATAGTCTCTCAAGCCAAAATCCAATGGGAAGCATTATGCAGTTGGCAACAAAACTACCAGACCAATCAGCTCAAGGCCTGCATGGATTTGAAAATAAAAGTGCTGGTACATATTATGGAAATATTTTGTCGAAAACAACTTCAGATGACGCCCCATTTGCTACTCATTCAGAGAAAGTTCTTGACAGATTTCTGCAGAATCCAATTCTGAAAGGAGAGGGACGGGAGCTAAATGAAGTGGTACGTCGTGAATTGATGAGTTCAAATGTTCTCCCTTTTTTTTTTTTTTTTAAAGGGTTTCCCTTACCTTTTATCTTTTAGAATACTTTTTTTCAATCAGTCACTCCAGAACCTTCTAGAGACTAGATTTTAGCTGACTTTTTGGCTGAAAGATTAGTTTTCCCAAAAAACGACAATGGGCTGCAACTGCATTCATTTTTGAGATTATTTGTATATTTGTTTTATCTCCATGGATTTTAGAACCATAAAAGACAATAAAATTTTCTCTGGCTTCTATTTTGTGAGTTTTATTTTCTTTGTTGGATAATGGTGAGCCTTATTAATAGCTTCCTCAAAACTTGAATCTTAATCTTGCAGGATGGACGGTTGAGATCAGAAAATGACATGCTTCGCATGGTAATTTACAACATAGATCACTAGCTGCTTTCATTCTAATGGTTAATTATTTTGTTCTCTTAATCAAGTGATTGATCTAATTAATCGGCATCGTAGTGTTATGCTAATTTCTGTTTAGAGACATCAAATTCCATTAATCAAGGTTGTAAAAATTTGAATAAAAGTAGCATATTTCCATATCATTTGACCGGATAGATATGCAGCCATACCCAGGTCAAAAAAATGGTTTCCAATTCAATGAAGCGAATTTTTCAGTTAGTTATTTTTTTTCCAACTTGATGATATTCACAATCGTATTAAATGATTTTTTTCCGACTTACATAGTATTTTGTTTTTCTTACAAATATATATATATATATATATATATTTTTTTTTTGCCAAGATTCAGACATAGAATCTACACCATTTATAATTTGTAAAACGTCCGTCTTTTTTTTTTTGGAACAAGTAAGTTTTTAGTTTACGTTTGATATGTATTGCACAATTCATTGAATTAGCATAAATACTCAGGTACTGAAACACCAGCAAGTCATTGAGGAGCTCAAGGAGGAGAACGAAAAGCTTCGCGAAATACTAGTCAAAGAACTGAAAATACCACCTGCAAAGCTGCAAACAAGTTACTCAAGTAAAAACCAATCTCCATGTTCTGATTGTTTTGAATGTAGAAGAAGACAACGGAAAAAAATAGATGCAGATGATGATAGACAATCATTCAAGTGCCCTAACCAATGAGGTTTTCACTTATCCTTCGCTAACCTTGGATTTGGACTTTGGTTTGGTTCTACAACCCAGCATGTAAAAATGCCGTCTTATACTCATGAATCATGTTTTGTTTACCAGTCGGAAAGTTTCATAGTACAAAACCGGACTACTATACAGAAATTTGAACTTTTACCTTCTAAGGATTATGAAAGAAGTTTAAAAAAGATGTGTCATGTTTGCTTGACGGCTTTACATTTGTCCGTTGAAGTCTTTTCTTTGTGAAGCTCCAATGGGCCAAAGCAAAATAGAATGAGAATGAAGATCTTCTATTGCAATTTGTAAGTTTTCTCCTCAATCATTCCTTTGTTGTTTGCTCATTAGTTAGCAGATCATGTGTCCGTACATTGTTTTGAGTTAGCAATGTACCTTGTAGTGTAGCTGGGGCTAGTTGAGTGGGTGTGCGGAGGACTTTCGCGTCTTCCTCTTAGGTCTTATGTTGGAATTGAGAAAGTCGGTGTCGATAGGGTCCAATATTGCAAAAAAGAAGGGTGACACCCAGGATCTCGTTTATTAGCCCAAAAAAAAAAAAAAAAAAAAGATGTTGGAAGTGGGCCGTTTCTTGATTCAGAAGGATGCAAGTGACAAATGCAAAATAAAATGGTACAACAAGGCAAAGCATAAGAAGGAGCACTAGTGGATTTACTATTTAGGTAGTGATTGAAAACCCTTTTGTTCCAGCTATGTTGGGAAACAAAAGTACTCGGAGCTTTGTGTTTCTTGTTTCTTTAACAGATGAAAATGGTGTCGTCGTCTCGTTATTTTTTACCGTTGATTCCCAATGGACATTCTCTACACTCCTTTTGGTAATAAACAAAGGGGGGAAAAAGGATAGAAAATATGAATTAGACAATTAGAGGTCGTTTTCATTAAAGCTGAGATAGCCTAAAAACATAACAATTTTGTCCTTGGTGTTGGAAATATAAAGGTGATGTAATTGTAGGCATCGTCTAGCGGTAATTTCATGCCTGATCCCGCTATAAGATGCAGAGTTCAAATTTTCCCATCCCAAATTCAAAAATACACACACGCACACACGTATATATATGTAACGATGCCAGCTATAATAGAGTCAATAATTTCACTTTTTTTGTTTTGCCAGAGATGGAATTATGGAAGTGAAGAATCTGTAATCCCATCCCTTTCTCATATTGGAAACATGTGGGCTAAGCCCGTAAATAAATGGGCCCTATTAGCTCTGGCATATCAAGATGGCCACCAGGCCCAGTGGCCCCCCGATGTCTAGTCAGAATTAATTGCACTGGTGTTGCTATTTGCACATGCATTGTTTATACGGTGTCAAGCAGAGCACAGTTTAGTTGTTCATCTGTACTGTTATAAGGTGAAAAATATGTTTAAGTTTCTCTAAAACCATGATTTAATTGAAGGAAATTTCTTTGGTATAACCTTTTTAGTTTTTAATGATCTAATCTATTATTGGAGGCGCTCTATGTCGTACGCGTGCTGTAAATTTTAATATGAACATTGTTGAAATGTAAAACTATTGTTGACTCACCTCCTAACAATTTAAGTTTTTGGGATTGATTAGTAAACTAATATGGAATCAGAGAGGGAGGTTTTGAGTTCGAACACCTGCAGTTGCACTCTTTAACCCCTTTGTTATCATTATGTGTTGGATTTTTAATATATTTCGTGCTTCTTCTTAAATATTTGTGTTGGATTTTCTGACTTTTTAATCAATATTTGTCCACACATTTGCCTATTATTTGATCTAAACATAAGGGGGAGTGTTGAAATGTAAAATTATTGTTGGCTCATCTCCTAACAGTTTAGGGTTTTTGGATGGATTGGTAAATTAATAAACATTCATAATGAAACCGTTAAAAATTAATCTAACAGTAAAATACCGATAGTATAAAATAAAAGATTATACCATCCTAGTATAAATTGCCAGTGTCAAATTGCCATCAATCTTGTATTATTAATGGAAAATTAGAATATTTGTCCTCTTTTAACTCTATCTCTTTAGTTTTTTGTGATTCGGATACTGATATGATTCTTATGGTAACATATTGTGCACATTTCTCTATTTTCAAAATCATCAAAAAAAAAAAAAAGAACAAAAACAAAAACAAAATTAAAGAATCTGACAATTAAAAACAGAATTTTAAGATGATATTTTTCATGTTTTATCATAAAATTTTCCCATAAAATATGCTCTTAAGCGTTTCAGTGGAAAGGTTACTTTTGTATCATGACTTGTTGAGTGTGGACAAAGGTGAAGAAACAAAGGATTTAAAGAATAATAATGGGGGGGAAAATCACCAAAAATAGTATGGGAGAAAAAAAAACGTAAAGATAAAAAGGGGGGAGATGATTCCTACCCATTTGTCCTTTTAGAGAGAATCCTATGCTTTTTTGTCCCTCCCAACTTTTTCTTCCCCCAATGAAAAAGATCCTTCTTTTTTTTTTTTTTTTTGTTCCGATAAAAAAAAAAAAAAAATCCTTCTTATTTGGGTCTAAGAATCTTTATTATTTGAGCATAGAATTAATGGACCCGTTTGTATGGAATTAAGGGAATGGCTAAACTTAAACAAAATTTCTGAGTCGTAATATTGCATAAATAACGCTAGCTGAAGAGCACTATTTAGATAGCAAAAAAGAAAGTTTATTAGAAAGGCTTAAGTTTAAAAAAATATATAGATATATTTGGGTGTGTATATGTAATAATTGTGTTGGATCTATATATGTTCTAATCAAATTGGGCATAAACACTAACATATTGAAATTTGTCTCTGTGCTAGAGAGAAAATGTCTGCCTTCATTTAAGAGTACTGGTTTATCAATAAATTTTGAAACTTAAATAGACGGTACTTTAACAATTAAACGTTAAGAATCCCACAAATTAATTTGTCCCTTAATCAAATGACGACAAAGAAGTACTTCGCAATCAAACTAAATGTATCCAAATGATCGATTATGAGCTCAATCTATAGATTTTATTGAGAAGGAAAGGGGAAAAAAAAAAAGGAGCTAAAATTACTATATTTAAAGATAATGTCATATTTATGATAAGAATTCTCTGTGTGATCAAAGTGAATTGTTTATATCTCAATCACCGTAACGGTCCCAATTCAAATCTATGACTTTTTATATAGAGAATGAGCGGGTTTACTAACCATCGAGCTCTCAATGATGAAGCTAAATCTAGATTGGAACTTGGTTATTTATGAAACGTAATCTACAATCTTTCATGTTAGTTTAATAACTAATAAAACGAGCTTGGTACTTATAACTAATATTCCTCATTATTCATGCCCCCCTCCCCCCACCCAAAAAAAAAAAAAAAACCGACTTATTCCGAGGAGGTTTTAACTCCATTCATGTGTTAAAATTGCACAAGTTCAAACACCTTTTTTTTTTTTTTTTTTTTTTCTGAACTTTTTAAAAGAAACACCGAGACTCATAAATATATATCAACTTAAAAAGAAAAAATTTTAAATAAGAATGGATTATATATCTTGGCATTTAAAAAGAAAAAAAGAAAAAATTCTCAAAGTCTTTTTCAAAGTCATAAATGTTGGTGGGGCTAAAACACCATGTGCATATCACTTTCCTAGAGACGAAGTAGTATTTTGTCACACATACTTGTCCCACCATTACAAACCATTGTTTCCTCTTATGCTTCCTCTCCCACTCCCCGCCATAAAAGACCAACTTCTTCTTTTGATGGTTTCCTTCCTTTCTATAGTATTAGAAGTCGTTTGGAGTTCTATCTTCGGACATTATTTTTCCATCTTTAACTCAAAATCTTTCAAATCTACAACTCACTTTCTCTATCTGCCGTTTTTAAAAACCTCAAAACTTAAAGTTTATAACTTTTTTTTTTTTTATATAATTTCAAATCAAAATGAGATATTTCTCATATCAAAATACTCACAATGACGAGATAAACAAAACAAAATTCATTTTACGTATTTTTTTAAATTTTTGTAATATTTTTTTATATCTCAATTTATTTTCAATTCTTACATTTCTAAATCAATCTTTAAAACTCTATCACCAAAAGTCCCTTAAATAGGTTGGGTCCTGGTAGCTCTCCTTCTCCTCTCTCCTCTCTCCTCCCACAATAATAATAATAATAATATAAAATTCCAACAAAGCTATGAGGGAGGGGACACCTTCCCAATATCCTACGAGATCAAATAAAATTTAGTATATCAATCAAAAAATAAATAAATAAATAAAAATTCAGTAACATCACCACCACCACATATTTCTATCCGATACAGCTAAGCACCTAACCTTTCCCTTCTCCTCTCTTATTCCCTTCCCCATCAATGTCACCCATTTCCACGTAAATCTCATTACTTTCTCAAGCACCCTCAACAAACTTTCTAAGGCCTTTAAAGTTTTTTTTTTTTTCTTTTTTTATATGTCCTTTTCTTTTCCTTTTCTTTAAAAATAAAAAAAAAAAGCTAGGGTTGTTTGTCTATCATATATGTTATGTTTTAGAGAATGCTTTTGATATGATGTAAAGATAATAGCTAAAAATGTTTCTACTCATGCTTTTCTCCAATATTTTATACCAACCCAAGAAAGAAAGAAAGCAAGCCTCTGTCAATTAGTGCTAAAGTACTTCTTAAATATTGAAGGTGAAATGTGAATAATAAAATGCTTTAGTTAAATTATTTATGATTTGACTCAATATTTCTGGTGCGTGTATGCACAATGTGCACAATAATTTTGGATGTTGTGGGTTACTCAACGAATGATAATTCTTCTCTTCCCTTCTTTCTTTTTTTCTTTCTTTTTTTTTTTTTTAGCTACTTCAGAAAATAAAAAGAATTGTTTTGCTTTATATTGATGTCATATTGCTCTATAATGAGATTGTTCTTAAATAAAAAGAAATTCGTTTGCTTTATAACACATCCATTTATTTTATATATTAATGATTTTAAAAATGTGTATCATAGTTAATTATAAATGAATTCTTTGTAGTTATATCTTTACAAAATCATTGTTACAAAAAATGAATTTTATCTATACATACATTGTACTTCTACAAAAGGATGCTTTTAAGTGAAAGCAAGTAGTTTTCTTAGTGATTTGCTAGCAAAATTTAACGATAATTTTACATCAGACTCTATAACGTAGAATTTAAATCCCTTAACATCAGAATTCCACAAATGCAAAAAGTTTTTCTGATCTTTTTTTTTTTTTTTTTTAATTTTGTAAACTCATGATAGGAACCAACATGCCTCTCCTTTAAAATACAACATTCGATGCAGTGAAAATGTACATAATAAACATGTAAAGACTTAAAACTGAAACACAAAAACAACAATCACAGGATCTCACTTATTATTCTGCTAAAGTCAAAATGCTACCAAAAAAAAAAATATATCACATATGGAGACTCCCAAGAATCCATAAAAATGTCCACCAAAAAAATTAAAATAAGAACAAGAGAACAAGAATAAAAATAAAAATTAAAAACCAAGTATCTCCACAAAGCAAAGAATAATACACAAATAAATATCTCAAAAATCTAAAATGATGAAATTCTTTTTTTTTCTCAACACTAATAAAATATTATTACTTGGCCATACGCTCTCTCAGAAAAAGAGTGCAACTCCTCCCAAAAACGCCGCCAAAACCATGTTGCTTCCCTTCACGTACCCAGTACTGCCGTCCTCCCCCGGAGCCTCGGCCACCCCCGACCCGGGAGCAGACGGATTCGGCGGCGAACCTGCGGGTGCAGTCGGCCCGGCCGCCGTCGGTGGAGTCGACTCTGCGGGCGACGGAGTCGGCTCGGCCGCCGGCGGTGGAGTGGCCGTGGTCGGTGGGCTAGCCATGGTCGGTGGGGTGGCCGTGGTCGGTGGGCTCGCCGTGGTCGGTGGGGGTGGCCGTGGTCGGTGGGCTCGCCGTGGTCGGTGGGGTGGCCGTGGTCGGTGGGGTGGCCATTGTCGGTGGGGTGGCCATTGTCGGTGGGTGGCCGTTGTTGGTGGGGGTGGCGGTGGTGGGTGGGCTGGCCGTCGTCGGCGGTGGGGTTGAGGTGGTTGGCGGTGGGGTTGGGGAGGACTTTGGGGGGGCAGAGCTGGGAGGGGTGGAAACGGAGGACTTCGGAGGAGCGCCGCCGCTGGTGGGGGAGGAGGCGGGGGGTTGGGAGGAGGAGAGAGCGGCGAGGGTGAGGGAGAGAGTCAGGAAGAGCATGGCGCGCTTGACGGCCATGGCTCCGGCAGAGCGAGTCGAGGAGGAGGCGGAGGAGGTGGTTTAGAGAGAGAGAGAGAGAGAGAGATGGGGAGAATTGGAGGTGTTTTTGGTGGTGGCGAGGATAGGGGTAGAGTGAGAGAGTAAGATGGTGAGAGTGATATATAGAGGAACGGAAAAAAAAAAAAAAAAATAGTTGTGATTATAAGAATAAGCTTATCGATAATATTATTGCACCTTACTTTTTATTTTTTAAGTGTAAAATTTGAATCTTCCTATTTCTAATTAAAAAAAGTTGGTGGAAAATGGAAATTGTGGAAAAATAATCCATATTTTCATTGAGGTTGGCGTTTTGAGTGCATGGGAGTTTGGTGCGATTCATGTGGTTGTTCGACACGTGTAGTTGTCCCCACATGTTTTTTTTTTTTATATTTTTTTTTCAACCAAAATATGATATATCAATAATAGTATTGATAAACCCATCCAAAAAAAAAAAAAAAAAAAACTGATAATAAACATTCTATCAGGAATAAATATGAAATATCAATAGAAATCTTCATAATAAAGAGAAATTCTATCCGGAATGTTTTCATCCTTGGGGCAGTTATTTAGTTTAAATTATATCCCTAATTTTAAATCGGAGTGATTATAAAATGTGTGACAGTATAATTTATAAAATTATGCTGGATACAACTATTCAATATAGAATGTTCGATCTAAATTCCGTGTATATAATCACTATTTTTATTACCCCTGGTTAACCTTACCATGATAATAATCATTTGTGACATAATCTATCACTAATTGAATATATAACCAGTAATGAAGTCAATAATTTTGATAAGGGAGAATAAATTTTAAAAACTACATGTTTTTAATTTCTGAATAGATAAAATGAAATTTTTAACTTTTAGAAGGTATTTATAATAATTAAAAACTTCATTTTATTCATACTCTCTCTTTTCTTTAGGGATAGCTCAATCTCTCCATATGTGTATTGTGTTCTCTAAATAAATGGTGAAACGAAAAGTGAAAAGGGTTATTACATAATTATATATATTAATTCCAATTATTTGTCAATTATTTGTTTTTCTCATTTGAACTTAAAAAACTTGTTTCAATTTCATGTTTTGTGTATTTTGTAAATGAAAATCTTTGATGAAATAACATGAATACCCCCTTATATATGTGGTTTATGAACATTATATAGGCTTTTAACAAAGCATAAGGGGGGAAAAACCTAGAACAAAGATCAATTTTCAAAATAAGATCTTGAATTTTTTATTTTTTAAAGAACTAAATATATTTTTTCAAAATTTTATCTTAAAAAATATATTTTAAAATAAATAAATTCAACATAATTAAGTGTATTTCTGTCTTTTTTTCATATTTTTTTTTTCATCACAAAATATGCGAGGGATGAAATTGATCAAATAAGTTTTTTTTTTTTTTTTTTGAAGGTAAATTGAAATAAGTTTCTCAAACTAAAAAGAAAGCAATAAAGTGAGAAAATAACAAAAACCAAGAGGTATAATTATGTAATTGATTTAAAGTGAAAATCGTTCTAAAAATAAAATGTTACTTAAAAACGATTTCTACATTGTCGAGCCAAAAGGGAAAAAACTTCTACTGTATTTTTCTATTCTAAATTGAAAATAAAAAAAAAATTAAAAGAGCTTTAAAATATATTTGACTAAGTAAGAAAGAAAATAACTTTAGTTTGTCTTGACTCTGGAGGAGCTAAATCGATTATGATTGTGCCTTCATAATATGATCAAAAGGTTGCCAAGCGTGTAGCACTGTAGAGAAGGCAGAATAAGATGCTTTTTTTTCTTTTTTCTTTTTTTGTTAATAATATTGCTTTCTTTTCCGTGTTACTTTTTTTTCTTGTATAGGCTTCTTTTTCATGCTACTTGACACATGAAAAATAAAAATTAATCGTAATTCACCCCACTAAAGTTACATGTTTAATCTTTATCTTAAAAAAGTACATGTCTAATCCGCTTTTTTAGTTTTGCTTTCAATTAAATATTTAAACCACCATTCGAAAACTTTAATTTTTAAGACGAAAAAAATTGGAGACATGACGATACAATAATATATATTTTTTTAATAATCCACTTTGAAATTTATTTCAATCCAATGTTACAAAAAAATTTCACTCCAATATTACACATTTCAATTTGAATCATTCTGATAGTGCGTAGTTCATGCTTTACCTTTTCTCAACATTAAGGGGGCGTTTGGTATGTTGGTTCAATCCAACTCAACTCAAACTTTTTTTTGTCTTTTTTCCAAAAATTTTTTTGTCTTTTCTGAAAATTCAAAAAATTTACTATTACAATTAATATATTTCAACTCAAACTACATACCAAACGGACCCTAAGCTAGTTTTCTTTCCACACACACACCCCCCCCCCCCCCCCCCCCCCAACATAATTGAATGAAAAGTGAAAATTACTAAAATAAGAATTGAACAAGACATCTCAATTAGGTAAAAATCTTTTACCTAATTCATTATCGATCTACTAAACTTGCCACTCTGATTTTATTATTAGAAAAGAAAACAATTCAAAAGAAGTCATCTAGAGACAGCAAAAAAAAAAAAAAGACAAGCTAAACAATTGATTACTCGAAAAAGAAACAACTCTATAAATGTGAAAGACATTAATAACACTCATGTTGGCCAAGAAAGAAAGTGTCCAGATCCATCGAGCTCTAAACCTCCAAGATATCTCTATGATACATAGGGCAGGAAATTTCGGACATGACATGAAATAAATAGGTTTTGACCGGACATTTAAAAATTGAGTTGAAATTAGGTATAAACATATGCCAGAAATGAGCTGACACGGCTAACCCGTCTAACTCGTTTATTTAAGATGTTATAATTCTCAAGCAAGAAAGCATTTCCTTTTACTTAAATATTTTGTTGTCTTTTGATGTTTCTTTTAGTATTTTGAATCTTGATTATGTGATAATTTGAGACTTGTTTTGGTGGTGATTTACATATGGACACCAACTACAACTTAGACTTATGTTTTATTATAAGATATGTTTGTCTTAATCATTATGGATATTTAATAATTCTAGTTGTTAGTTTTATATTTTATATGAATATGATGAGTTTCTATAGTTAGTAAATTCAGAATTTTAAGTGATTTTTAATCCAAAATTTTCGTGTTAAATGGGTCAGAAACCAGTTTCGTGTTAAATGGATTGTAAAGGGTTTTCGTGTTTAATGGGTCATAAACAGGTTTATTTTTGTGCCAACCCGTCGTGGCTCCCTTAATAATCGTGTTCGCGTGTCGTATTGTGTTACCCACTTATTAAACAGTTCATGTTCATGTTTAGGTTTCTAACCCGTTTATTAATCATGTCGTGCTTGTGTTCATACTTATCGTGTCATACTGGCCCGAACCCGACCTGCAAACACGAATTGCCAGCCCTAATTTTACACGAGGAAAGAAGACATACCATATAAATTGAGTCACAGTTTAATCAAAGTTGACTTTAACTTAAGTGCAAGCATGTTCGATTGCAAAATAACTCCCATTGGTTCAGCTCCAAACACGAGCATTTTCTAGGGAAACCGCACTTGCAAAATTCTCGATAATAAATGTGAAAAAATTCCACTATATCCTAAAGGGCCAAGTGTACTATTTCTTTTTTCTTTCGAAAAAAAATATATATATCTTGATGATTAAATATTCTCTCTAAAAGACGTAAAAAAAAGAAAAGGTCTCCCTTTAAAGAGCTAAAAAGTTAGAGCATGTAACTGCTATATATGTGCCTCAACATGTCACATATCCAAAATTCTCTTTAAAAGAATAAAAGATGCGAACACAAGTACTTAATTTGAAAGCTGCTTAAGGATGTTTAGCAAATTTTATTGGTTGTTTTTTGTTCTTATTTTCTCCTTTTGCAATCTAATTTATGATTTATTTATTTTTTGGTTAATAAGAGGTGTTACATATAATATAATCATTAACTTCAGCTTTGTCCATTAATTCATGATCTTGCCTTGTGTACGGTTTTGTGAAATATGGTATTTAGTTGCAGGGCATGAATGAGCACACACCTAAATAAGACACAGCATTTAATATATATGTATATGTATATGTGTGTGTTGTGTGCGTGTGTGTACGTATAATATACATATTATATATTTTTGAATCTTTGAAAGTACGGCGAGGCCTTGTCCCACCAATTATTTCATAAGAATTACAAAATGACAAAGCATTAACAAGCTCTAGTTTTATCTCGGACTTGCAGGTGAAACTTATATCAGATCATGTTATTAATTATCAAACTAAAGTTGTCTTTATCATGTGACAATTAGTTTTAATCGTAAGCTTTTACTCGGGGTGCTCTTGGCCTGTGAATATTGCTTATTCTAGTGTTTATCAGTGGTGGTATATAATCGATTACGTACTAATGGAGATATTTATAACGGAATTCTTTTTCTATTATTTCTTTCGATCATATCAGATAATGTACATCTAAGATTGGATAACGTTTACTTACCAACACGATCGTTATCATATGTTATTTTTATAAATGCATTGCTTGATTTAAATCTCATGAGAGCATTCCAATAGATTGAGGGATCACATTGTAGAATTCTCCTAGTATCCTAGAGAGTAAAGAGCATACATATTAGTATTTTTAAAATGCAATTACTACAAATATAACAAGTCCATGTTTCTTTTCTTCTCAAACTTCTTAAAAAGAAAGTTACTAGAGCATCTTTAGGTATTTGGGATCGTTTTCTTTTTCTTTTTTCTTTTTTTTTAAGAAAATATCTTGTTTTATTATTTTTATCAAGGCGTAAAATTACATTTTTCTTTTTACTGATTTTTTTTTTCCTCTTTTGTCTTAATTTCTTTACCATTGACCTTTCTTTAACCTCTACTTTCTTTCCTTTTCTTTTTTAATTTATGGATGAAAAATTCTAAAGAAAAGACAAAAGTACTTTCTAGTTCTCCTCTTGTGGTCATGATATGGGACGTATGAATCACGGATCAACATCTTTGAGTTTCCTTTTATATTATTGCTCTTATTAGCTTTGCATGCAATAATATTGGTGAGTCAACGTCAACAAAAGCAATCACAATTAACCATTTTAGAGAAACCGCGTGATAAGAACTAGCAAGAAGGCTCTAGAAATTAGGGGGAAACTTTTTTGAAGAACGGTTGTGTGGTCACCCATGATTTTGTTACATATGTAACGTAATGAGAAAAGAAACGTGTTGTAAAAATAAATAAAAAAATAAAAAAAGAAATTTTTTATTGATTTCATTTTTAATGTTATTTGTTTATAAAAAAAAAAAGAGTGAATCGGGATTGAAAATACTTTAATTACCTTTTAGTGTTTGTTAAGGATAATAATTCTGGATCAAGATCGGAAATATTTAATTATCTTTGTTTCATAACTTTAGTAATAAAAATCCTGGATAACATAATATAATAATTACCTTTTTGTTTAAAATAAAAAATTTCAATAACTTAAGTATCACAACAATTTTTTTTTAAAGAAAAATTTCAAGGCAATCTTTATTATTCTTTTTTTTTGGAGACGCTTTCAGGGGTGAATAAAATGGTTATTGGGGCCATTAAACTTTCACTAAGAAAGAAGTCTAAGATTCGTACCTTTTAATAAGTTTGCTTTTAAAATATGGAAAGTAAAGGGTGTAATTCTGGATTTTATTATTATTATTTTTTTTTTGTAGAGAAATTAAAAATAAAACCTTTGTTTTTTAAGAATATATCGTGTTCTTTCCACTTAGTCACATGGAATAGGCGACACCACAAAGCGAAATAATGCTGACCGCTCACTCCACTTGGCCAAAAAGGGGGTGTAGAAAAAAATGGTTATAATGCGATCTATCTAGGAACATGATTCACAATAAAATTCCTTTGAGACGAAAAAAGAAACTTATATATATACATATATATACACAAACACACAGAACAAATTATGCTTATTTTTACCTAATAATAACTTCTCGGGTTCTTTTGTTTTTTTCTTTTCCAATACTATTTTCAGTTGTGACCTGTGACTTGTGCCAGTGCCTGGTGGTGTGCCAAATTGTCAGGGCTGTTGAGGATAAGAGTTGAAAGCACTGTGCTAATTATCCTCATACTTTCCATTTACATACATATATATATATATGTGTGTGTGTGTGTGTGTGTGTGTGTGTGTGTGTGTGTAGACTCGTCTCTTTCAATCTTGTTCGAAATGATGATAAAACTGCATTGATAATATCAATTATATATAATAGCTGCAATCTCTTCAATTTCCATTGAGATTAAGTTTTAAATCTTTGTGCGGACTATATTAAAATTTGATAATATATATATATATATATATATATAGACTTAAAAGATATATATAATTTGTAATATTAATATTTATAATCTTAGAAATTAAAAACCCGAATTTCACTGCTGGAATCACAACGGCACAGCCTAATAATGAGTGGGAATACGTTTTAAAAATTTGTTCTAATCATGCCCTCCCTAAATAACTAAAACATATAACAAAATAATTACTATGTTAAAATATATCTCTAATAAATTCATAAAGATGAATATAATGTCCTTCGACCTTATATGTTTATTACTAGAATTAGTTAAGGAGCTATGCACATTAAATTTTCCGATTATTTTCTTTTGTTCAATTTATATTGTTCGGAAATTAGTGTTAAAAAAATAATAAATATACTTGATGAATAAAGAGGACCAACCTATAACACTCAAGAAAAGTCAGCTTTGGTTCAATGTGGAAATTCAATACATTGTCCTAAGCTAACATTACTAATTAATACATATGTACGACGGCATCTACTGTGTAGATTTGGACAAAATGGTGTTGATTTTTTATTTCAACATGTAGATAAATTTGATTTGATTTTGATTTTTTTTTTTTTTTTTACGGTGTGCAATTTATAACTTTCACTTATTAAATAAAAACTAAAAACACTTTTAGTTTTTAAACCTAAGAGTTCCTATCGAATTATCCCTTTCTTACGCCTTAGCAGAGGAGGGATATGCATAAATTTGACGTGTTGAGGATTGTTTATAATTTTATGTTACAATAATACATAAAAAAATATTCCATAGTTTTTAGATAGATCTAATGATAGACGTTGTTTCTTTTAAATGATAATTCACATAGAGCAAACTATTTAGTATGAAAAAGCATGGTGAATTTCAAATTTGACTCCTAAAAAATTTTAGTTGTCTCACTTTGTTCCTGGCCTACAGCGTAAAATGGAATACAATTCGCTTATAAACTTTTTATTTTAATTAGGTTAATTTCAAATTTGACCTCCACAAAATAGTTATGTGGACTCACTTTAATTAAGCTGCATTGATACATCCCAAAAGCCTTCTTCCAAAAATATCACACAAATGAAGTTGAGAAGAAAATATCGGAAAGACCTAAGACAAAAGCTAGCATATGTAAATGTCATGGTTGAAAGGCATATATGGCCTATGGGGTCCTTGCCAACCAATGGAAAGCGACATTATATGAATTGTGTCCACATTATGTAATGATTATAACCCACGACCTTAATCTCAATATTTGCAGTAAATATAGTCTCATGTTCGATAATCATCATAATGATCCGATAATGTAATATATGTTTAATAGCATGTAAAACAATTAATATTTATATGTATCTGGATCAAAGGTTATACCTATCAGATCTGTACAGTTATCAAATAAAAAGACTGTTTCCAATAAATGTATATATATTTTACACAAGTATACTTAGGTTTTCTTAACCGGTCAACTAATGAGTGGATAAGCAAATAATCAATATTGGATAAAAATGGGACAAATTTTATGTAGTACATTTTGTTCCCAAACAATAGTGATAGAAATGGACGTTTTATAAAAAATTGGTTAGCTAGCCAATTCCAAATAGGAGGGAAGGCAAGCTATGTTAGCACTGTCTCAGGCATCATGTATTGACAAAGTGTTTGTCAGATATGGGATACAGAATTTCAAGAGAGGTAATTTACCATCTCGGCATAGAGTTCATCTTTCTAGGAGTAGTATCCATAGATAGCTCAAGGGAAATAAGACATAAGACAAATTCCCTATGCGTTTGTAGTTGGGAGTCTAATGTATGCTATGTCATGCACTAGACTGGATATTTGTTGTGTAGTGGGAGTAGTTAGTCGTTATCATTCAAATGAGGGATTGCAATACCGAATTGTAGTCAAGATCATTCTCAAGTATCTTAAGAAAACGAGAATCTATATGTTAGTGTATTCTGGAGAGGATTTGATCCTTATTGGATATACTGACTCTGATAGAGACTCTCGTAAATCAACATCTAGTTCGATATTTACTCTTGGTGGAAGAATCGTTATATAGAGTGGTATAAAGCAACCTTGCTTTGCTAATTTAACCAAAGAGGCCGAATATGTAGCCACTTATGAAGTAGCTAAGGAATCAGTCTGACTCCGCAGGTTCCTAAAAGATTTGGAAGTTGTTCCAGATGTGGATAAGTCAATTAAGTTGTACTGTGTTAACAGTGCAGCGGTGGCCTATTTCAAATAACCAAGAAACTATCAGAGATGAAAGCATATGGAGGGAGAATATTATTTGATCAGAGTAATTGTGAGTAAAGGTGATGTATTAGACCTTACTTACTAAGAGCTTTGATGGACACCTTGAAGGACTAAGATTAGGGATATGTCTTATTTGCTTTATGGCAAATGGGAGATTGTTGGGATTAGTGTCCATAAAGCATATGATGCTACAACTTTATTGCGATTTATATAAATGAATGTTTTATTTCATTATAGTTCTATATGCATGTATGTTTGATACTTAATAAATATCATTAGAATTTCATAATTATCTATGTGACCTTAAATAGTGTACATTCAAGTTATACACTAGAGGATAATATTTAAGAATGATTATTAAAATGGTCCATGATAAATAATCAATATAGTATGGAATCTTTAATTGAACATTACTAATGCATGCCATTACCATTAAGAATGGAACGGTCTTATCCGAACTGTTAACGTAACGAGACATTTAACAAGTGCACTGTGCATAATGTGATTATGTAGGACATGGGACGTAACGTAATATGAATTGCTGATAATTTCGGTTAAGTATAGCGGATTCTAATCTCATAAATCGATGGTCATATATAGAATGATCTTAATATTGAGTTATTAGCATACTCATATTTATGGAATCATGTCTTTTGATTTACTCGGTATGTATTTGAGTATCAAATCTTATTCCTTGTATTTTAGAGATATGATGAAGTAAGTAGCCGGCATGTTAATATTACAAGATGGAATCCATTCCTTCTTATTTAAAAAGTAGATAAATAATTCCCTTGCGTGCTGTTTCGTGGCTTGAATGGTATGAGCACTCAATTCATGATTAACTTCATAAATTTATCATTCATTAGAGAATCAGTGGTACTCAAGGATAAAGATGTAACTAGAGAGGTTAACAGATTATACCTAGCTCTAATTATGAATTATTTATAGAGGATCGATCTATATGTAATGACTATATCAAATGGATGACTCTATTCTTGGAGTAATTTTATATCCATAATTTCAAAAGTGCAATGCTAAGTTTTAGTCGAGTAACTCTTGATATAATAAAGTTGATAAATTAATCAAAAAGTTTGATTAGTTATCAAATTTATTGGAGGTTGAAATTATAGGTTCATTATTCCCCACACTGTATTCATTAGCAATTGAATAAGTGTATTTGATGGATTGTATTTTAGCTCACTAAATGTGTGATATAAATATAAAAGAGAGTGGTCTACTTTCTTATTTATTATCACAAATATTTATTTGTTACCTAAACAATTAATTATAAATTAATTGTGTTATTTAAATAATGAAGGTTATTTAAATATTAAAATTGGATGACACAGTGAGAACCACTATATATGTGCCTACTGCCAATAGATGGGGTCCATCAATGTGCAGATTGATATATGTTAATTTCCTATTTCTGAAATTATAAATATTTATATTTTAAATTAGATTTAAGTTAAATATTATATCATATTTGAGAAAACGAAGGAAGCGGTTTCTGACTTTCTGGTTAAATTATATATATATATATATATTATATGTAATATAAATAATATATATTAATTATATATCTAAAATTAAAAAAGGGGAAACAACGTGAACTTTCCTCGAAGGAAAGTCCACGGCCGCATATATACATATAGCTATATATATAATCGTTATATATTAATATATGTATATAATTAATATATATTATAATATATTATGAATATAATATAATATATTTTCAATTTTTATTGATGTTAATTTTAAATATTGAGAATATTTAAAATTCAAGATAGATTGTTTGGATAATTTACCTTATTCTATAAATGAGATTTATATCAAGATAGAAGAAGAACTTTTGATTCAAGATTTTTGGTTGGTAGATTTTTAGTTAATAAGAAACTCAAAGAAAGAAAAGTTATCTTTTGCACTCTTTGTTTTTTTCTCATGTGTTGAGAGCCGAAACAAAGACACTAAAAAAGAAAAAATGAATTAATCCATCAATAAGAACTCCCAACCGTTCGTTCAATCAATCAATGAAGGTAAGGTGTGGAAGAATATGGTCTTGAAGGATATGATCGTTCATGGATTTGAAAATTTATTTTGATCGGATGACGGTACAATTCTCATCCTCTGATGGAAAGTTTATGTCCAAGTCTGGAGCTTTTCGAAGAGGACACGAGACACTTTATTTGCTAATGCATTTTGTGGAAATAAATTGTTGGGACGTACTATGATCACATGTCTCTCCCTGAAAAATCAACAAATTATTGCTTTCGTAGTCTCTCTCTCTCTCTCTCTCTCGCTCTCTCTCTAATTTCATATTCTCTTACGTACTACAGTGCTATATAGCTTGTGACAGCTTGGTTGAAAACAACCCCTAATATTGTTTGTTGTTGGTTTGCATGAAAGTGCCCAAAAGAGAATTTTGGCTTCGTGGTTTAATTTGTTGTGTAGCCTTTCACTGCTTATTAAATATAACCGCCAGAAAATTCAGTTTTGGTGCTACCTAGGAGACTCTGGTAAATAATTGAATAATCCATTTTGAGCACCATAAGAATTTACAGCGATAATAATGATGTTTTTCATTTTTCTCCTCTTAGGATATACATAAGTTCGAAACTCGATAAGACCAATTAAACGTTTTATTGAACTAACGAGTTAAATGAGAATGAGACTAATTCATCTTTAAAATAGAATTGAATTAGCCACTTTTTGTTCTAGATAAGAAACAAGAACCTTTTTTATTCACAAAATAATAATTTATATATATTTTATTTTTATCTATTTTCATATCATTTTATTAATATGATGACACGTTTATTATAAATCAAAAATTAAATAAATAATATTTTTACGAAAATGATCGAACTAAATAGTAAAGTTTGAAACAAGGTTTTATAAACCAGCAACGGTAGACAAGAAATAAAAGTGCTCTTATGTACATTTGTTAAACTGAAATGCTATAGGCTAGCCAAAAAAAAAAATAAAAAAAAAAACTAAAACTAAAAAAAAAAAAAAAAAAAATCTGTAATTTGGAAAATAGCTTTTCGAAAAAATAAAGTATAGAGTATGGAATTGACATAAAGAATTTAAAAGCACGGACAGCTAAACACTTTAAAGTGAAAAAGCTAAGCAGGGTGATGAAAAGCACGTTGAATCAATATCACAAGAAAAAATAATGCATACGTGTCCCCTAATTTGCTGTTCAGTCTTTTTCTAAAAATAGCATCTCGTTCTGTAAACTTTTATAATTTCCCTTATTCTTGAGGTATCTAAAGAGCTACATACGTGGCTGCTAAGTTTTGCACTAACGTTAAGTCTGTGTTTGGGATTTTGAGTCGATTGAAAAGATTTTGGAGCAAAAATACTTTAGAATTTATCCTGGTTTATGTGTATTGACACGTGAACCTTATAACATATGGGAATATATGCAGGAACAAACCAATATGGTGCTTCTTGATAGTTACTTGTTAATGTAAAATAAATTTACAATCTAACACTTTCACATAAAAATTTGAACATAATATTATATCATGTTAAATAGATTTCAGTAAAACTCATCCACAAAACTAACTTCAGGAAAAAAGATATTCATTTCATATATAAACACCGTAACAGTCCAAAAACTATGTGGGAGCAAACTGACAATCTAATTCTGCTAATTGTTTGCTTCCTTCTTTCTACTACTTGTGTTTTAACCCTTAGAAATTGTTTCTTATTCTTGAGATATATATATATATATATATATATCTATATATGAGTCTATTGGGTAGAACTAATTGAATGATAACATTTTAGATGAAAATATTTAAAATGCAAATATTTGAACCAGATCACTTAAATGAAAAATGATGCTTAAATATTCACAAGATGAAAAAAAAAAAAAACATTTAAATAGAATAATTAGATATTTGTTTAGATAGATATTGAAAATAGTTATAATGAATCTTATAAAACCTCATTGTTGATGACAAATTTTAATAGGATATTGATAAAATTTTACTCATCTTTTCATGAAAATTTTTTTTTGGTCTCAATCAGATTTCAAACCGAAAAAATTATAACATTTTGATACTTAAATGAAAGGGATTTTTTTTAATAAAGAGAATCCTTATGTTACTATTGAATATATACAACAATGGAGCCAAATTTAAAGGATGACGAACATTTTATTTTTCTTCTTGAATGATCAAATAGACCATTTGAAACCATTTGGCATTTGAATGAACATCCAAACGAAACAATACAAATGCCATCGAATGAGACAAAGGGAGGAATAGTGACGCAAGTAATGAACTTAAATTTAAATAACCTTACCAGAGAGACATCTCCAAATGACGTATAAATACCCCAATTCTACCTAATTAAGAACCAAGTACAGAAAAACTAAGCTACAATAGGAATTCCAACAATAAAACTACCCAAAAAAAAAGAAAAAAAGAAAACCTAAATAACCATTTTTTTTTATTTATTGACCAATATGACACAAACTTTTCATTTCAACATGTCACAAATTATAGTTAACTTTAATTTAAATTTAAAATTAAATTTATGTCATACTGATCTAGTATTAACTTTTGGTGTCCTCTAATGATCTTTAAATTTGTATCATTCAGATGCTTTTTTCAAAAAAGGAAAAAAAAAAACTCTAATGGAAGAAAAAGAGGTAAGCTTAGGAAACCCAGTCTCAAAGGGCTCATTGGAATTTGGGGCAACCACTGTAACATCCAGCCCAAAACTCAAAGCTCAAATCTCAAGCCTAAGTTGGAACACAGGTTCAAGATGAAATTTTAGGTTTAAGTTAGTTGACTTTTTAAAATTAGTTATAATTTTTATTAACTTAAAAAAAATACAAAAATGAACCCAAAACCTTATGTTCTGAACCTATCAACTAAACGGGCCTTAAAACTCAAAAGCCCAAAACTCGCACTTCAACTCTGTCCCACAAATGGGCCGTGTGCCAGTTTGGAGAGCCCAACAACAATGTAGAGAATGCAAAAAAACCAAAAATGTAGATGTGAATTACAGGTCTACTATAAAGTATAAATTCATGCTTGTATTATGTCACAGCAACGTGAGGGTGCTGAAAGCTATTACTTCTCAAAGCCATCAAAATTCTCAGAAACACTAAAATGCTCCAATTCTGTTCTGCCATAGGAACAAGATGAACAATCTATTTCTCCATACCATGAATGACCGACCGGTACTTATTTAGACCGCCTCCCCCGGTGACTTACAAATCACCTGAATGTCGGAACATGTTCCTACTTCCTAGTTTCTTAAGGTATGATGATTCTTCTTTACCTTAAAATCATGTTTGGTCACTTAGAAGCGGTTGAGATGCACGAGCTGCAATTGAAGAGATCGGTTTGAGTCAGAAATTGGCGCAAATAGTGGAAACAAATGAAATTTGAACTTGGTTAAAATGTTTCAATCCGTGGCATGCATGAATCAGCAGAGATCACACAGTAGCAGATGCCTAGGAATCGAAACAAGAAGTTATTATGATTTGAACCGTTATCCGAGTGCGAGAAAAAAATGTATACCGG
The DNA here is from genome assembly GCA_009761775.1 of Ficus carica. Lineage (NCBI taxonomy): Eukaryota > Viridiplantae > Streptophyta > Magnoliopsida > Rosales > Moraceae > Ficus > Ficus carica. Next base: position 13,313,926 of record CM019750.1, on the reverse strand, counting down.
AACAATTTGGTTTTATTGCGCTCTGCTAAAACTTGATGTAGTTATCATACACACCAAAAAACCTAGGTCGATGGAGGGCAGTGACCACTCACATACAGCGGCGGAGCCAAAAAAATGATTTCAGTGGGGCCACTAAAAAATGATGTAATTGTATAGTTTAACAATTGAAAGTGGGCACAATAAAAAGTTTTTCATAAAATAGTTACATAAGTTATACATATGTTTTAGAAGTAAAAAATTAAAATCTCAAAATTTGAGTGGGGATACTGTTGAAAATTTTCTTATAAAAGGAAGGCACAATAGAAATTTTAAAAAAATTTCAGAAAAATCAATTTTTATAAATATGAGTGGGGACTAACCCCCACTGGTACGAGTGTGCTCCGCCACTTGCCCACGTATAAGGCCCGGGTTCTAATGATTAACAGCCGATTTGGGATATCATCCCTACATCAAACACCTATCTCAGATATTTTAAGCATGCCCTATCTCAAATGTTTAAAAATGCGCATGATCTCATGTAGTAGTCAAATACACGACTTTCTGTAACTAGAACCTTCAAGTTGTTATTGGATTTACTCAAGTATCCAACAGCACTCAAAATAGGTGTTTCTAGAAAATATCTACTGTCTAAGAGAAAGGGAAAAACTTGATTACCCTCCGAAGCCTCTGCCGGCCGTTGGAAACAGGCAACGGTTTGCATGTTTTTTCAGAGATTTCGGCCATGACCAGACGTGATAATAAAAGTCCGGCAACGAGAGCCCCAAGCATAAGCATCAGAAACACTGCATCCCATCCCTTTGTGGAGAGAAAACCAGTAAGCAGAGGGCCAAGAGCGGCACCAATGGAACCGGTGCCATCAATTATGGCGGTAACCGTAGCGAGTGCTCGAGAATCCCCTCTAAGAGATCTGTGTGTGCCAAGGTCTGCAGAAACTGCCGTGGTGATGAGTGCATATGGCCCGTTCACAAACAAGCCAGCAATCATCATAAGCACAATGTTGACAGTACGCGAATATTCCCGAATGTTCGGTATAAAAGTATCGAAGGAATTGAAGCATACATAAAGCTGGCTGCCGTTGTAGCCCTAGCACGAAGCTTATCAGATATGTAGCCAGCAAGTATAACCACCAATAATCCCTCCTACATCAAACAAAGTGGAGAGATTTCCAGCGGATTTTACAGAAACATACTCTCCACCAATTTCTGCAAAATGGTAAAAGAGAACCAGATACTAACACTGTGTTAGACAGAGAATTTAAAACAATGGGAATCCCAAATAATTGTGGAACAGGAATGGTAATAAAAAATTGTTGTGCATACAATTTAGATTAAATCTAGTGTATTTTTTTTTGTTGGAACTTGGGTGAGGGGATTCAAACCCTGCACCTTCTGGAAGTGTGGTATTACCGAGGACAGAACCAAAACTTTAAGCTTAGTGTGAGCACAATTAAAGATAATTTACAAAACTAACAGCATGAAAACCAAGTAAAATTTTCAACACATTTTTGGAACAAAATTTTATTGAATAAGCAAGATATTACAATTATTCTAGACGAGTTCTCATTTTTTGATACCAGTGAAAAAGTCAGCATAAGAAAAAATATAATTGTTGTAGTTACCTGGTGGAGACCATAAAAAGTAGTTTTTAAGAGGCCATAAATTTAGAAACTAATATACATTTTTTAACTTTTTCCCAGTGTCCTATCCCACCATGCCCTATTTGCCTACATTTATGATATTACCGCTAGACTATATCTACAACCACGAATGTTTCAGCGAAAAAGGAAAAGAACACCATGGGGCATGAGGTAACTTAAGAATGACCCTCACTTTCTTCATTTCTCATACATATGGCCCCACCAATTAGCGCTCTTCATTTATAACAAACCAAAAAAAGAAGTAAGCACATGAGTAGTACATAGTATCTACTCACTCTATGATTGAGAACACGTTTTTAAGACCATAAGCTATCAAACAAACCAGACGCCAACAAAAAACATCAAACAAACTAAACAATATAGGTCTGTTTGGCCGAATTTCCTAGAAGTCGCTCCTAACTTCTTGGGTCCAAAAATTGCATCGATAAGTATCTCGTATTTGAATTATCAGTCAGATTAACTTATTGTCAAAGCCAGAAAAGACTTATACGGACTAAAATCAAAAGTAAAAGCTCTACTAAAGCATGTCATATCGTCTCTAACTTAGCCAAATGAGAAGACCGGAACATCCAACAGTACAGAGACAATACCTGTCTGGCTTAAATAAAACGGCAACCAGTACAGAAACGTGTAGGCCACAAGCTTGGCGAAGAACAGGCACAGCGCGAAAGGTATCACCCCAGGTATCATACACGCCTGAACAAGCCCAACACTTCTCCTACTAACCGACCCATGTGGCGGAAACCCCGTTTGTAGCTTCACTACTACTCCTTTCAGAGTCCCCGTTTCTTCTTCTTCATCGCCATTTTCATTTCTTGCAACACACTCAACGTTATTATTCGAACCCAAACCGGAATCGGACCCTTGATTAGGACTCGAAAACCCGACATCTTCGGGGTAAGCAGCCAAGAACAAGTACACGAGAATCCCTCCCAACACAATTAGCCCACCGGGGGCTATGAAGGACCAAACCCACCCAAAGTCCAGAACACTCGCGGCGAGGAGCGACCCACTAATGTTACCCACGGAGGTATGGGGCGTTCCATACACCCATTATCAGACCCCTCTTCCTCTTCCCGAACCAGTTCCCGAATCACCGCCACCACCGACGGCCAGCCCGTCGCCTGAACAGCCCGGCGGCCATTTGCATGACGAGGTAGAACCAAAAGGCGTGAACTTCCCATAAATACCCCATCCCGAACAGGCAGACGAAGATTCCGCTCCGATCATCCCGTCGTCAGGAACAGCCGGAGATCCAGCGTGTCGCCCAAATGTCCGGCGACATACATTCCGAGAGAGTAACAGGCGAGGAATGCGACAATCGATTTCGCCCAATTTCGACGTCCCGTCCTTGCCGTTGAATGGAGCCCAACCGAGTCGCGAGAACCGTTGGGAGTGTTGAAGTTTGTAACCTTTCTTGACGAAGACGGCTCCGAGCGGCCATGGGAGGGGCAAAACATTGTCGTTTTCGGGGTCGGGGTCGGGGTCAAGAACGCTCTTGACGATGCTGCTGGGTTTGCGAGAGGCGTGGTAGCAGGCGTAGGCGATGAAGGTGACGACCAGAATGACGTACCCTGTAGGTGGAGAAACTCCAGTCTCTGCCTCTGATTCGCCGGAGGAGGCAGAATCCCCGGCGGCGTTCCCCTCGTCGTCGCGGAATTCTGCGCCATCGGAGCCAAACTGATCGGAACCGATTAGGAGATGAATTTTCCTCTGTTTTTCTTGTTCTTTCCTTTATTATTTTTTAGAGGCTTGTGTGAGTGGAATCATACCGCCGGAGCCATTGTGAGTTCAGACGGATTGGAGGATTTGTAGACGAAGAGGAGAGAGAGAGAGAGAGAGAGGGATGATGGGAGGGAGCCCTAGAGAAGAGAAAGAGGAGAGAGAGAGACGGGATGGGGGAGGGAGAGCGATGAGGACGGAGGAGGGAAGAGCAGAGGAAGGAGGAGAGAGAGAGAGAGAGAGAGAGACGGATGGGGGAGGGAGAGCGATGAGGAACGGAGGAGGGAAGAGCAGAGGAAGGAGAGAGAGAGAGAGAGAGAGAGAGAGAGGGATGATGGGAGGGAGTCGCTAGAGAGAGAAGAGGAGAGAGAGAGAGAGAGAGAGAGAGAGAGAGGGCGGGTAACAGAGATGGGAGGTTACGTGGAGAGTAGAGAAGGTTTGAATGGCGTTTCGTTACGCGCCAACTGCCACGTGGCTGCTTGTAGAAAAAGACCACCAAGTCATGAGTCACGTATCCGTAAAAACACCCCCCACCCCCCCTCCCCAAACAAAAACAAAAAAATCTATTTAACCACCCATGGCCCAAGGGTTTGAGACGAGTGTTCTCGACTGATTTTTAAAAAAAGAAAACAAATAATACATAATTATTGGTTATTATAATGATTAACATTTTTTCAACTCAATGAAATTTTTTTTTGTTTATCCTTATCAAAAATTTTTTAATTGTTGCCTTTTATAAATTATAATTTTTTATTTTTTATTTAAAGGCAATCACATGTGTTTGTTTGTTTGTTTTTTTTTTTTTTTAAGTGAAAAAACACGATTTTTTTAGTAACCAAAAATTCACATGTGCATATCTAAAAGAAAATTCCAATGCACATATTAATTTTACCTTTTTTTCTTTTTTAAGAAAGAAACAAATAATACATAATTATTGGTTATTATAATGATTAATATCTTTTCAACTCAATGATAAGTTTTTTGCTTATCCTTATCAAGAAAAATTTATCGTTTGTCTTTTTAAGGGAAAATTTGCCTTTTTTGTTAGGAAAAGTTTGCCTCTTATAATTAAATTTTTTCATTTTTATTTAAAAGCAATCACATATGTTTGTTTTTTGTGTTTTTTTTTTTTTTGGTGAAAAAACACATTGTTTTTAGTAAACACAAAATTCACATGTGCTTAAAGTGCACATATTAATTTGGTGGTTTTTACCGAAAATAAATGAACAATGTCAATAATAAACATTCAAAAGAAATTTATATATGACAACTCTAATTGACTAAATACATAGTAATGACATACTAAACTTCAACTAGTATTGTTTTAAAAAGATACGATGTGTAAAATATAATAACAATTGTTAAAAATGCCATAGAATGACCCCGGTTTAGTTCGCTTCCATCGCTTACATGAACCCAAAAAAAAAAGGCATAACGAGTAGTTTTTTACTTCAAGATTAGTTGTAAAACTGAATTTACTTTTTTTTCTAATTAGTTTTCGTTATATGTGCTTGTACTAATAAATTTTTATTTTACGAGTTCACAGTGGTTGCTATATTTTTCTATGATTTTGTCTTTTTTTTTTTTTGTCCAAGTTGTTAGATTGACTATGTATTTAACTGTCTTTTAACAATTAATTATTTAACTTAACTTATTATTTGAATAAAATAGGCATTTCTGGTTCAGTCCTTAATCATACTTTTTGGATACTTTCACATTTCTTCAAAAAAAAAAAAAAAACTCTCAATTAAAATTATACTTTGACGTTAAATAGTTTTTAACATTCTCTTATAATAGTAAATATAACGGGCATATTATGAAACTAAATTTTTTGATATTATATATTTAACATCACTTTAAGAGATATTATATATTTTCATGGATGTTATAGAATTTATAAATTATTCAAGCATTTAGAGATTAAAGAAACATTTGAATTGGTGACACATAGGAATGACAATAGAACGGATACAGGATGAAATGGTCTTCTCGTCAATCCTCCTCCGCGAATAAAAACACCCCATACCCTGAACCCGTTTAAATTAGTGGGGACAAGAAGGTTTTCCCTATTACGGGTTCAGGGTACTCACAAGATGTCGTGTTAACCCTATAATCTATTTTATTATATGAAAAAAAATAATAAATAAATAGTAATTAGCCCAAATAGTCCCTGAACTCTTTAAGAGATGACACTTTGGTCCTTTTTTTTTTTTTTTGCTGTGCTAAGACTCGAAACTTTCTAAAAAAGTGACAGTTTAGTTTTTTCCGTCCAATTCCGTTAAATTTCTAACAGAATGAGTCATGTTGCATTGCATGTGATCTAATTTGAGATGTATTTCAGTAATTTAATAATAATTGCTATAAAAAATCATTAAAATTAAAATTCTCTCTTTTTCTTTGTTTCTCAAACTCGATTGACGACACAGCCCCCCGGGGGGGGGGGGGGGGGGGGGGGGCAATTTGGCGACAAAGAGAAGGGGGGCTTGAGTTCAGCTACGACAGCTTTGGGGGAAGCCAACCCAAATCGAAACTCTTGAGGGGGGGTGGGGGGGGGGGGACAAAAACCCAGATCGGAACCTTTAAGTTGCCCGAAACCCATATCGGTATGAGCGGCGTGTTGGGGGGGGAGGGGGGGGGGGCGCAACTTTTTCTACTCTAGGTTTTCAGAATCTGGTTGGGGGTACAAACCCAGAATCCGGTGGTTAGATTCCAAGGTGGAGAGGTGCGGATTTGTTGGTGGGGGGCGGCGGTTTTTGAGTTTGGATTTCAAGGGGAAAGGTTCGGATTCGTGTGGAAGGAGGGGATGGACCCAGATCAGTGTTTGCCCGGGGCGAACGATTTCGTGAAAGGAAGTGTCCACCCCAGTGGCATCGTCCGTCATCACCATTGATCGCCCTAAAGCTCTCAATGCCATGAACCTAGGTTTCATTTTGATCTATTTACTTTTTTTTTTCGATTAATTTCTCTTATGATCCCTATGTTTTGATTTTGGAGGTTAGGTGGGTTTGATTTTGGGCCTGGGTTTGAGTTTGGGTGAGGAATGGGGGGGCGGCACTAGGTTTGAGTTTGGTGGGGTGGGTTGGGGTTTGAGTTTGGTGGGGGAGGAAGGGGCTTGGGTTTGAGTTCTCAACCGAATCTGGGTTGTGTGGGGGAAGGGGGAACGTTCGCATTGTCGGCGAAGGCGCGGGCATGGCGACAGAGAAGACAAGGGTGGTCTCCAGCATCCGGTGTCGAATCTGAGGGGGGGGGGTGAGGGAAGGGAGGGAAGGGAGAGAGAGAGAGAAACAGTCTCTCGGTCTCCCGGCAGATCGGATCTTGGGGGGAGGGAGGGAGGGAGGGAGAGACAGTCGGGCGTCCGACGCCGGTGTCGGACCTATGGAACAAAGAGGGAGGGAGGAAGAGAGGGGAGGGGAGGGGAGGGGGAGTAGAGAGAAAGAGAACCTATCTTTTTTATATTTTTTAATTGATATGAATAAGGGCATTTTCACATCTTTTTATGGGTATTTTCCTTCAAAAAGCACAAAACGTGCTTCTCACGTGACCATTCTGTGATTTTTTAACTTAAATGGCAATGACTAAATTGTCACATTTTAAGAGAGTTTTAGAGTCAGTACAACAAAAAAATAAAAATAAAATAAAAATAAAAAGACCAAAGTGTCACTTTTTAAAGAGTTCAATGATCATTTAGGCCAATTTCTTAAAAATAAAACTAAAAATAAAAATGCATTAAATATGAGACTTAAGTTAAAATTAATCAAAATTATAGTATTCAATTTTTCACATATTAAAATGTTAAAATTTACATACTTAAAATCAATCTATATTATAAAACATCTTGTATAATATTATAACTAAATAAGGCCAGTAAACAGGGAATAGGGTCGGGGACCCCTAATTCGTCTCCATCCTGAACCCCGGACGGGTTTAAATTTTTAACCATGTTTATAATCCGAACCCATTTAGATCGGGTTTTCCCCGCCTCATTTAAGCCGGGTCTCCGCGAGTTAATGAGTTGATGGGAAAGATGTCATCCCCAGTAGGACATAGTTCAAATGATTATTTAAAATAAATAAATTTAAATTTTTAGTTGTGGTGTTTTTAATTTTATAATTCTCAACAATAAAAGTGAAAATAGGTATCTTTGAAGTTTTTTAAAATTTGTAAGGAAGTTTTATTATGGTTTTTTCACCTCATTAAAAATGGTTTTTTCTAAAGTGTATTTTAGAGTTTCAAAATGAATTTAGAGTTGTTTTTTTTTTTTTTTTAATTTCACAAGGAGTTTTCAGTCCTTTTTTAAACTTTAATTAGTTTAATCGTTTTGTGTTTTTTTTTTTTTTCCTCCTTTAAGCTTCGTATATTAGTTAGACATACACTAAACTTGTTTCAACTACTTAATAAAACGGGCTAATAAAAGAAGATGAAAAAAAAAAAGGAACGAATTAATGCTATGTTTGGTAGGGTAGAGAAGATAAAGGAATGAAGTATGATGGAGAAAAAGTAGATAGAAATGTTTTGAGTTAGTTGTTTGATAAGAAGGAAAAGAGAATGAGAAGGAAAATGAGAGAGTGGAAAACTAATTTCCTTTTTATCTTTCTAATTTTCCATCAAATGCTCTGTTTAGATCACCCGTTTATTTTGTAAAAGAAAATTTTCTTATTTTAAATAATAAGTATTTTCATTTGAGAATGAGATGGAGTTTGGATGTATAAAAATTTTCTTTTAAAAATAAAAAGTTGTTTAAAATGAGAAAATATATTATTGAGAATTGTGCACCATAAGAAGATTTAAAAAAATTCATCTTCTTTTTCCAAAAAATGGTACTTTACAAAAATAAATGTGAAAATTATATAGTTATCATTTTCAAAACGAGAGAATGGTTGAAAAAAGTTGTGAAGAAAATTATTATTTTGTAAAAATTTTCCAATTTATAAAATTGGATATATCATTGCAAATAATATTAGTAAAGTTATTGACCTAGGCATAGTGGTGTCTTTTCTTTCTCCCCCCATTTTCTCATAACTTTCTCATATACTAGGATTTCCCTTTATGTGGGACTTCCACTGCTGTTAGAACGATCCATATCTCCTTATGGTATGATATTGCCCACTTTAAATCTCGTGCTCGCACGGTAATTGTTCTTGGGCTCACCCTAAAAGGTCTCATACCACTATGAGGTGGTCTATTTACTAATTGAAAATATCCATTCCCAAACCAATGTGAGACTGCACAAACTTATCATTTTTCCTTGTAGGGATTGATGATGTCACAATCGTCCCTTTTTTGGGTTTCCAACGTTTCTCGTTGGCCATACTTCGGTTGGGTAAAGGCTCTGATACCATTTGTAATGACCAATGCCTACCCTTAGCATATATTGTCTACTTTGGGTTTTTATGCCCACACGGTTTTGTTCTTGGACTTATCCAAAAGGTCTCATATCATTAGAAAGTGGTCTATTTATTTGTGAACCATCACATATATCTATTCTCAAGCGTATATGGGATTGCACAGCTTACCATTTCCTTATAAAGACTGATGACTGTCATAATCACCCATAATTTTGGGACCCAATTGTTCCTCGTTACCACACTCCGGTTGGGTATAGGCTCTGATACCATTGTAATGACCCACTGCCTCTCTTTGATATGATATTGTCCGTTTTTGGCCAATTACCTGCACGATTTTGCTCTCAGGCTCACCCTAAAAGATTTCATACCATTAGGAGGGTGATTCTTTACTTATGAACCATCATATAAATCCATTTTAGCGATGTGAGACTGCACAACTTACCATTCTTTGTAAGGACTGATGACTGTCACAATTACCACTCATTTTAGGGTCCACGTCCTCGTTGGCACACTTTCGGTTGGGTATAGGCTTTGATATATTTGTAATGACCTATGCCTCCTTTTAATATGCACTATTGTCTACTTTGAGTCTCGTGACCGCGGTTTGTTCTTGGACTCACCCCAAAAGCTTCAAACCATTAAGAAGTGGTCTCTTACTTATGAACCATTACATATATTCATTCTCAAGCGATATGGGATTGCACAACTTACCATTTTCTTATAGTGACTGATGACTTGTCACAGCCACTGCCGTCATGGCTGGCAAAGGTGATCAGCGGCTCGATGATTTTCAGCGGGAATTGAGTCAGAGGGTCCTAGTTGGGGAGTTACTCGACCAGTTCTAGCCCAGCGAGCTTGCGGGGTGGTTTGGGATCTGGCGAGGTCTTGGTGACCTAATGGTTAGTGCAACGATCTCTTACCTTTATATAGTGATTGATTTCCTCTGAGTTGTGGCGTGCGGTGGAGTGTTGTTCCACATGGGAGGGAATTTTACGATTGATGTTATTTATATTTATGCTTTGTTTTGTATTTAGTTTTAATTTGTAATAAAGTGATGGAGGGTAGTTTCCCCCACCACCAACTATTTTTGTGTGTGTTTACGTTTTTTGATAGTGTATGTCTATGGGTTCTATTGGTATTATGGTTATGCGGAGGTTATTGCAGTCCTATGCTGCGATTGATTGTCTCTTTATCGAACAAAATATTTCATTGATTATAGATTTTTTTTAAAAAAAGAGCTTTACATACTCAATTATAGGATTGCCGAGGAATTCAAGGAATTTTCCCGTCTCCATGTCTCGACTTATGTCCTTCGCTCGCTAAGTTCTTTTTATATGTTCTGATGGAATCGGTCTTAGTCGAGGGTTGTGTCTCTTGTATCACATGGTTGTTTCATCTTTGGTATTGGTGTTTGTATCTAATTTTAACTTGATGATAATTTCTCTTAAAAAAATGGATATTTTATCCGAACAATTGGCTCCATTTGGATTGCGTGTCCGTTTTTTTAAAAAGGAATTTTCTTGTTTTAAAAGAACATTTTTCATTTTCATAAGATGATGTTTTGACGTATAAATTCTCTTTATTGAAAACAAAAAGTTGTTTATAATGAAAAAAGATGATGTTGAGAATAATATATTGTGAGAAGATTTTAAAAAGATTTCTTTTCTTTTTTAAAATGATACTATAAAGTATATTAAAAATAAGATGATTTTTTTTTTCAAAATATATAATAATAAATAAATAAATAAATAAAAAAACTCTTCTAAACACTCCATCCAAGAGAGGGAAAGTTTTTTCTCTCCCTCATTTTCTTTCCGTCCTAACCAAGACCAAATTAGATCACGTCACGTGCACGACGCGTGTGAGAGGGATAGAATAGAACGGATAAGGCTTTTCCTTCTTTCTTCCCGTCTGCTAAACACTCACCACAACGAATTTCCATACAACAGTCAGTGACCTCTGCTCAGTGAATTTCCCTTTCATTTCTCTGCTTCATAATTTCCCCTGACAAAGCAAACCCTAATTTTATCCCAAATCATGGCTCCAAAGTTCTTCCTCAGGTACTCTCTCTCTCTCTCTCTCTCTCTCTTCTTTCTGAGATGATTTTGTGTGTTTCGACTGAAATGATGATTTTTGGGTTCAACAGGCGCTGATAACGATCCCGAGAAGCCCTAACCAGTGCTCAATCAAGAGGCTAGGGTTTTCAACGGTCCTTCCCCGTCGCTCTTCTCCGGTGAACTCCGGTCGGGTCTCGACGAGCTCCGTCGGCTCCAATTTCGGTCCTTTGTTCGCGAGGCGGGATTTCGTTGTGAGAGCGGAGGCGAGCACCGAAGGTGAAGCGGGTGGAGGAGAATGGCGAAGAGAGTGCTGAAGAGGCTGCGGAGGTGGTTGCGGAGACGGAAGGGGAAGGAGAAGGAGAAGAAGAAGAAGAAGAACAGTTTCGGAGTCGGAGGAAGCGAAGCCGCCGAGAAAGCACCGGGTTAAGCTCGGAGATATAATGGGGGTACGTTAATTGAATGATGTTTCTTTTGATTTCCTGTCATTGTTTAGAAGGTTCTTCGTCTGGTTACTGAGTATAAAAATTAATACTTTATAGTAAACATAGGAATATATATTTATATATATATATATATTTATTTATGTGTGTGTGTGTATGTGTATTCTGATAATGTTGAGAACGTGTAAGAATGGAAATTTGTTGAAGTATTAGTGATGCGGGACCAAACAGAAAGAATCTCGATGGAGAGGGAGAGAGGAGATCGAAACTAGATAGAGATTATATGAATAGTTTTGACACTCCTAGATTTGTTGCGAATACTAGGAAACCAACTCTAAGAACCTCAACTATAGTAATCACTAAGATACTCCTAAAACCATAGAAAATAAAAATATCACCACTTCCTATATCTAGGCCTACCATAAGAGCATAATTCAGCAATAATTAGTATTTTAAGTCAATCAATTCATGGGATTTTTTTTAGAAAACGCATAGAGTGGGTTCGGTTATCTGAGAACAGCAGCCAAAATGTCTCCAGGAACAAGAGCGAGTCTTCTTTTCCCCGTTATAAAAATGCATTGTTTGAGGGAAAACCAAAAGGTTTTCTGTGGTTGCCATCAATCTAAGCAGTAATAGTTAGGTGGTCTTACTACAGTCATGATTTAATGTTTCTACTCCACCGAGTCCAGCATAGAGGCTGTAATTTTGAGTTGTGGAGCTTATGTTTCGGAAACAATTAACTGCAAAACCTGTACTAGTGGAAATTTCGACATGAATTATTTATCATTGTCTTCCAGGCCAAAGTGGGTGTTGGGGTGTGGGGATTAATAAAAAGGAAAATTTGCCAATTACCATGTTCTTTGCTTGGTCCTATGTTATATTGTGATGCAATACCGATGTAAATAATTTTGATGGGAGACGTTTTTGTCTGATTAGATTCTGAATAAGCGGGCAGTTTGAAGCATCCGAAAAAGAAAGGCCAATTCCAGACATTAGAACTGGAGATATTGTGCAAATCAAATTGGTAATTGTGTTTTTTATTATTCTTGTCTCCTTTTTTCCTCCTTGATTTTACTTTTAATGCACTGTTTTTCCGGGAAGCTTTTGTGATTTGGTTCATGCAATTGACTTGCAGGAAGTTCCCGAAAACAGGCGTAGGTTGTCTGTCTATAAAGGTATCGTCATATCAAGACAAAATGCTGGAATTCACACTACGATTCGTATTAGGAGAATTATTGCTGGCATAGGAGTCGAGATAGTATTTCCTCTGTAAGTTTTTTCATTAAAATTAGCTTAAAGTATCAGTGTGACTCTCTGCTTGGTTCAGTTTACTAATGTTTATTGTATACATTGGGTCCATAGTTCTTCAGAAATCAGTAGTTGGATTTTACATAACTCTACAGCTACGACATTGAATATAAGTGACCTACTTTCATTTACAAGGTCTAGAATAAGGCCTTGCTTGGTTATGTAATAGTTTTTTCATTTTGTCTCTCTCCTGTTGTCTTTGCAGGTACTCACCAAACATTAAAGAGATAAGAGTAGTCAATCACAGGAAGGTCAGGAGGGCGAGGTTGTATTATCTGAGGGACAAACTTCCTAGGCTATCGACTTTCAAGTGAAAAACGCCGATGCAGCTGCTCTCTGGTGTTTTGACTTTCAAACTTGTTCCCCAAATCTTGGGATATTGTCAGAACATACCAATTTTTTGCCCTTTTTTTGGTAAATGTATCATTTCTCTCCCGTTTTCTTCACTATCTCCTTTTTTTTTTTTTTTTTTTGGTGTGCACTCTTTTCATCGAAATCTTCCATCAGAAGCATTGCATGCATCCACATTGTGGCTAGAACTGCATTTGCCAAATCTGCGAACAACTTTGTTATCAACTTATCGTCTCTCTAACATTGTGCATTTCATACTTCCTTGCGTCCTTTTGAAAATCTTCCAATCTTCCTAGTAGTGAACCGTCTCGTCTAATGAACCAACCGATATTTAGGAGCTTTGTCTATTTGGTTGAGTTTGGCTTGAACTATGCTGAGTGCTAATGGCTTGACATGTTAAGTGATCTTACCATCTAACGAAACCATGTTTACGAGTCTTGCCTCATTTGACATGTTATTTTCACACTGTTTATGTCAATTATAACATTGATAATTCAATATTGATATTTTTGCGGTCTCCACTTTCATAAGAGAATGACATAAAAAAAAAAAAAAAAAAGGCAGATGAAAGATGTGCACTTTTTTATTAAACTATATTTTGGGGGGTACGGGCTAATCTAGTCTCAGTTCATGTTTTGGTTTTTTGGCTGAAGATTTCGAGGACGAAAGAGGAAAAGCTACTTTTCTAGCCATTTCCTCTTTAGTTCATAAAGCTAACTCCAAAAAAAAAAGAGAGGATAATAGAGGACTCTTGTTATGGTCTTTTAAATTCCAATAGAAGCAACCAATATAAACACATCTGCTCCATTACGTTGCTTAATTTGTGAACATTAGAATTTATGTTCTTTCTCTCAGTTTCTTACTAGCTTATGGAATCATTTTGCAGTGGCTTATAGTTGTACATATATCTTGCCTACACATTTTTAGTTGTGAATACCATATTTGCTAATACGACTTTTGCTCGTTGGTAGCTATATGAGGATTGCACTCGATCTCATTCGAGATTCAAGTGAGACTTGATCATAGGTTGAAACCTATATTTTAAACGGTAAATTCAAATTTTATGTGAGAAAACACTATAAAAATAGTTTGAAAAGTATATTTAAAATGAGATGCCAGGCGGGGTCTTGCTTAATTTATCAGTTTAGGACTATAGTAATCCTAAGGTTTTATCATTCAAAATGTCAACAACCGTCTATAAAATTTACATTACAATTCAAGAATTTGTTGAAAAGTTGATAGAAATAATATGTGATGTTCATGTTATAAGGACAGTTAGAGTAGTATCATATGACTTACACATCATTTTTTAAAGGATTCTTGATGTAAGAGCTGTATTAGGACAATTTTATAGATCTATAACCAAAACCTTATTCACTCATAAATTCAAGATGAAATTAACCCTAATACTAATTAGCAATAAGAAATGCAACAATCCAAAGCTTAAGAGGTTAGCCTAGAATTTCTTTTGCCATTTAGAGTGTCGGATGCTAAGTACAATGAATTCTCCTTGCACCTCACAATCAATGGAAGGAGATGGGAGAGTTGGATCTTAATGTGATAATTATTGGTAATAGAAATTATTTTCATTATTTATATTCTTTTAGATTATATATCTATATATCTATATATCTTAATTATATTTCCAATTAAAAAAGAAGCAGCAGATGTTTGCTGCAAGAACGTGCATTGAGGGAATTAAAATGATGGCCCCCACTTTTTCTTTAAGTGAGTGGCATGTGCCCCCAAGATCATGACACAACGTTCCCCCACAACCCCACCAACCAAAACGTCATCATGATGATGATTAAATTATAACAATGACCACTAATTAAAAGCATTTAGCACACTTGTACGTTGTATGTTGTTTACGTGATCTCTTTCTCTCTTTTTTCTTTTCTTTTTAATTTATTTGGTAGCTTATTAAGACATGTATTTGATTTTCAAAAGAAAGAAAAAAAAAAGGACATGTAATTTGAAGTTTGGTTGTCGTTGCATACTTGACCTATTATGATTTTCTATCGTATCTCTATATCTAGTTTCAGTGTTAAAATGTAGAATTTAAAATTTTAACCAAGCATTTATAGGGGAAAAAAGAGTTAATTTTTATCGTGTGACATCTTTCATTTATTTATTTATTTTTAAAAAAAGAATACAGTTAAAGAGTTCTTATGTTAATTTAGCATGAGCCGTGTAGGTTAAAAAGAGCACCTGAGAAGTAGAAACTGAGGTTGAAGACCCAAATAATTTTAAGCTCAATATTTATATCAAGACATGACATTTTAATAGTTTTTTTAAATAATTTTATATATGTCATGTATATTTCTCTCGATCTCTATCCACCGTCTCTTCTTGTATAGAAAATTGTGAGTGATGTAACAAATATATATATATATATATATATATATGAATTGACTACATTTAAAAGTAAAGTAAAAAAATTGAGGATCAATAACGGATATATTGTTGATATTATTATTTAATATTTCATTTTTCATGGAAATCGATATTTATGAAAATTTCTATAAAAATTTCATTGATATTTTACATAAAAGATACTATATACAGTTTTATATCAGTACTTCAAAAATACGGAACTTTCTACGGATGGAAATGTCAATTTTTCAATCATTGTATATTATGTAACGAGCTTAATTTATAAATATGTTCAAAAATGGTGAAAATTTCCATGGATGGAAATACCGATTTTTCAATCCTTAAACATAATAATATGTAACGAGCTTAATTTATAGATATGATCTGGGGTTTTTTGTATGAGAAGCTCATACTATAATTATAATCAATTTTTTAAGTGAAAATCTCTATTTACTTAATAATAGGTCAAGGCACAAATACATTAATTAAGAATTAAAAATAATAGGAGATGTATAAGAAAATTATCTTTTTTTATAGTAATTTTTAATAAATTAAGTTTTCTTAAATATAATACAATTATTGATAGTAGATTATCTAATAATTCATCATTAGTAATCTTAAAAGTCAACAAAATTTTTAACTAAATTTTAAAAAGTCAATCAATTCTAATTTTAAATTTTAATTATAACCATTGCACCAAATGTGGTTCTTCTATCATTAATGAATTTGATCATCTATTAATAATATACCATATGATTTATTAGTGATAGATTGATCTATTAATAATAAACTTTTACGAAAACCCAACCAAAAAATATATATCATTTATCTAAAAACAAGAAATTCTATTAATAAGAAACTATGGTGAAGCCAAAAAAAAAAAAAAAAAAAAAGATCATTTATCTAAAAACAAAAATTCGGCTATCAAGGAGAGTGGGAAAAAAAAAAAAAACCGAAAAAGAGAAAGGCACGTCGACAAAACCATTCGTTTGACACGTAACTGGGTCCCACTTCCAGACTGGTACAGTCTTCTCAAATCCGTTCTCACTCTCTCCTCTCTCTTAAACAATTGATGAAGCGGGCGTCAGAACAGCCACGTTCGCCACGTGTCACCACTGCACTTCCCTCTCTCTGCCATACCAATACCATCGCAAGGTCCTCGGAGCTCAAAGCCTGCAAAAATTCTCTCTCTCTCTAACTTTCTCTCTCTAAGAGCTTATTAGGCGGAGAAGAGGCGGAGGAGAACCAGTTTCGACCGATCAATCCGGAGTCTCTCTCTATCCCCCACCGCATGTTTGTCTCCTAATAAAGTTCTTTCCTCTTCTTGTTTCTTATACTTTAATATGCTCAAACCATTCTCTTTCTCTCTCTAAATCGCGCTTGGACACGCGTATAGCTCGAATTCTGCTTCTCTCTCTCGGAAATTCTGCGATTTTTTTGGTTATTGTGGTTCGGGAACGGAACGAAAGTCAGGAACTTTAAGATTGATTGATGAAGTTTTTGGGAGATTGTTGATCAGGTGGGTTCTACCATGACTGCTGGTTTCAATCAGTTGATCTCCGTTCACCCTGACGAGCTCAAGTTCCAATGTATCTCTCTCTCTCTCTTGTTTTCGAATGTGAAATTTTCATTTAATGTTTTTTAGATCAGATTTGAGGTGAAACAAGTCATTTGAGCTATTATAAATAAAAAAGATCGGATTTTCAAGAAAAATGTTGTGTTTGGAGTATTTGATTTGTTTTATTTCTGAAAGATATTTGTTTTAGAAAGTTGTTATGAACTAATGATCTTGTGATTCATTTTAATTAAGCAGTTGAGGTGGACAAGCAAAGTTATTGTGATCTTAAAGTTGTCAACAACACCGAACATTATGTCGCGTTTAAGGTATCCTTTCGTTTATTATGTGAAGATATTTGTGCAATTGTGTTATTCTTTACGGATTGTTCATATATATATATATATATATATTTCATTCACATCTCGTTTTTTTTTTTTTTTTTTTCAGGTTAAAACCACATCGCCTAAGAAGTATTTCGTACGACCGAATACTGGTGTTGTACAGCCGTGGGACTCATGTATCATCAGAGGTAACACTTGTTATTGTTAAACATTATTGGATATTTTTCCATGACTTTCAAACCCTTTTAATTTAAACAAAAAACCAAATGGTAGAAAATGAAATGATCGAAATAGACTTTTAACTATTTAATTTGACAGCTGTGGATAGTGTTTCCTCTAGAATATATGTTGCAGCTAAAAAAAAGTAAAGTAGACTTTAATAGAACTCATTCTCAAAACTTAGCTCAAGGGTAAAGGATGCACAATCCACATATTAGCTAAGGGAGAAATTTACAATCTTACAGTTCCTCAGGCCTAGAGTGTCATTCAAAAGGGTAGGGTTCCAAACCACCATGGTCTGCAAAATTGGCTTTGATACCAAGTTAAATGTGCTTAGTAGAGCTCATCCCCAAAGTTAGCTTAAGGTGAGAAGATGTTCAATCTACATATAACACTTTAACAACCATAACAACTCAGTAACTTGACGATATGGGACAATTTCACAATCTAACAACAGGACACATGCTAAGTTTGACCGACCATTTGACATAGCTTATCGAAAGTAAATTATGATCCTTAATACCTCGTACGTTTTCCTCCCTTAGGTATTAGGAATAGGCGTAATCGGACCTGCTTTTACATATCTCACATGGCTCTTTGAAGAATGCAATACTGACTTTCAACGAACCTTTGGATTTGTAGTAACCCTCCAAGCCCAACGAGAATATCCTCCAGATATGCAGTGCAAGGATAAATTTCTCTTGCAGAGTACTATAGTTGCTCCGATACTGATGTTGATGATCTTCCACGAGATACTGTAAGTTTTTTTGCTTTTATGTGATTCTTTTCTTTGGCATTCGAATACTTCGTTTCATAGTTTAAAACACCACTAATGTTGGAAAAATGCCTTTGACATTTTATTCAGTTTAATAAGGAGAGTGGAAGGGCATTGGAGGAGTGCAAACTCCAAGTTATTTATCTCTCTCCTGCCGCAGCTCAAGGAAACTTGGATGATGAACCATTAAAGAGCTCTGTCCGTTAGTCCTACTCATAGTCCTGATGGCAATTCGGTAAGTTATTGGATTGACAAGGTTCGGTGAATTCTCTTCCACTAATTAAGAAACTTGATACAATAATGTGAAACTTAAACACAAATAGCTACCACTTACCAGTTAAGCTTTAGTTTCACGGTGGATCATGAATTTAATTCTTAATGATGAAGGATCATTTTTCTATGATTTTTACCCCTGCAATCAATGTTAGCAATAGACCATATGGTGAAGTATTAAAGCAAGAAGTAGCACGGAAATGACGCTCATTAGTAGAAATTAGCAGTATATTTCAGAACTTGTGTCGATTTCTATTGCTAAAAGCTTATCTTCTCATGTAGAATCAAGCTGTACAGCGGCTAAAGGAAGAAAGAGATGTAGCTGTGAGACAAACACAGCAACTTCAGCAGGAACTGGTAGTGCTGATGTTATTCTTCTGCTCGCTATGTTGCTTCCCGACTTGTATCGTGGTCTAACCGTTTATAATAGGCTTTACACATTTTCTTTAACTCCACTTTTCTGCCTTAGTACGGTATATTACACTAATTATTTTATTATCTGTTCCAACTTGGATTTCTCCACTGTCGATCGAGTTTATCCCTTATCTGAACTTAGCACGTATGCAGACGTCTATGAGATATAGCTTTCTCAACGTGATTCAAATCAAGAGATAAGGACTTTTACTAGACGACTTAAAGTAGATTCCGTAAAAGGACATCAAATGAAAAAGAAAAGAAACGAAACGACAAGGAGGCATTTGGATGATTGAGCTATCATGTGACTCGAAAATTCACTTTATTTCCTTTAGGTTTGTAAAGTAATTTGTGGCAAACCTTTGCAAGGACAAGAACATCTTTCTAGTTTGTTCAATAATTACATACATGTTTTCTGGTTATCACTAAACAGTTTATCTCCATAATTGTGGTCTCTAACAGGACATGCTCAGGAGGAGAAGATATCGTAAAGGCGACCCGGGATTTTCCTTTGCGTTTGCAGTATTTGTGGGACTAATCGGACTCATGGTTGGCTTCCTTGTGAACCTTTTATCGTCTTCACCAGCTACATAAAAATAATGTTCAAGTCTTCAGCACACATATTTTTATTGTTTAAATTTGTTGTATAAACTTATATCATACATTTTTGTTGCCTGGTTACTTACCTTCTTTGAGTTCTTTGTATATTGATAATCCTTATTGATCTGGTTTATAAATTCTGTTTTTTTTTTTTTTTTTGGTCTCTCTCTCTCTCTCTCTAAGTCTCAATATGTACGGATCACATCTAAATGCAGCCTAAAATGGCTGATTTATGCATAGGTGACTCGGTCAGTCCATATGATATAGCACAAAAGAGAGATAAATATCACGACTTTTCATCAATACGACAACAAATTCTGTAACTGTAACGTCAGCGACATGAAGCCTTTGGGCTAAAAGAGAGGAGAAGAAAAGAAAGAATGAGGCTCAGTGTACGCCTGCCATGATATAAAAAATGGCCATATTTCGTAAATGGAGCCGCAACGCAATTAAATGAAACGACCAGAGGACTTTATACAACAAACGACAAGTTGCTTTCATCATAAACGACCAGAAATCATCTGATCAGGATTGCGTTTATATCACCTTAAGATTCTTTTTTAGGGGTTTTTTTTATTAATTCTTTTTTTCCTGTAAGGAGATTTAATTTAATTAAATAGAAGATTGCATAATTATGCGAAAATGAGATGTAATCTCTCCATTGACAATAGTGAATAGCCAAACAGGTAGCTTCTAAACCTCAAACTTTGTGGTAGTAGGTGTTAAACAGTTGTTTCACGTCCAAAAGTTTAATGTTAATTCATATCTGACTTGATTATAAGATGTCAAATTTGAATCTCATTGCTTTAAGTTAAAAAAGAAAAGAAAGAAAAAAAAAAACTCAAAACTATGTAATTTACAACGAAAAGGTATATAGAATGATCATGTCGTTTTTTACGTAAACAACATAAAATCTGATCTATGATATAAACGTCATGTGATTTTTGGGCTACAATAGAAACTACAAGTCACTTAATTAAACGACAGAAAATCTTCAAAGCAAATGTTGTGTCGTTGAGACAACGACAATTAACTATTAAATTGTAAACGACAGGAAAAATCACTATCCTTTTTCTTGTCAAACGACAGAAAAAGTCGGGAAACACACGATTACGTCAAAAAAAGGACCTCATGCTTTTTCAGAAAACGTCACGAGTGTTTTCTATTTACGAGAAGAGAGAACCTCTAATGCTTTAGACTACACACTTTTCATAAAAATAACGACATGTCGTTTTACACAATACACGACGAACAGTAAATTATTGTTTTCTGAAGAAACGACAGCAAAACGTTTCAAATAGAGTGACATCGTTTTAAGTTCAATTGCTTGTCCACACGAGCCAATTATCGAAATTCACATTTTCGCGCTAATTTTTCCCGCTGCTCGGAAACCCCAAATCCCATTTCTCTTTAGCAGTCCATTTCAATCACTTTCTCTCTCTCTCTCTCTCTCTAGAACTCCATGGAAACTCACTCGAGAAGCTCGAACCTGATCTCCACGGTGAGCTCCGACCATGAAGGGCTCGCCACCTCCTCGCCCTGCTCCTATCGCTCGGCCGCCACGCTCGCCCTCCGGAGCTCGCTTCCCTGTGCACGTTGTTCCCGGCCTCGCCGGAGCTCGTCCACTATCTCTGCTTGATCCCTAACTCTCCGATCTCCTGACCGCCGATCTACTCGTCACGCCCTCTCCGGTTGCCGCTGCGACGGTTTTCGCCGACTCCGTCGCCGCGACTTCGGATTTTGTAACCGCCATCTCCTCCGCGTCGGCGTCGTCGCAGCGTCTTGTGATGTGCTTCGAGAAGCGGAAACGGCCGGTTTCGGACTGCGAATTTGCGCCCCGGGGAAAAGAGATTGAGCTTGTTTTCTGGAGATGGTAATTTAGGGAAAAATTATGTTTTTTGCTTTCGGAACTTTTTTTGGATTTAACTGATTGGTTCATGATTGATGCATTCCAGCAAATAAAGAGAATCGAGTGCCAATGGAAATCCAATATGCTTCTCAAAAGGTACTATTGATGCAATTTTCATTCTTTTTTCGATGAATTGATCTGAATTTGTAGAGATCTACATGAATTTGATGTGGTTTCAGTTCGTAGATTTTTGTTAGTTTTACTTTTTCTTTATAATTAGTACCCAGGACAAGTTATACTTACTAGTCTGCATTTCTGTTCAACAACATGAACAGACATGTACTTGTTTAAAAAGAGAGAGAGAGAGAGAGAGAACAAATATATATATATATATGTATGTATGTATATCTTTGTTAAAAGATGAACTACAGTCTTGCACGAGTAGATACTACTTTTTTTGTTTTTTTGTTTTTTGAACCTGGGACTGTGGAGACAAGGAGATAATATTGGAAGGCCATTCCGTTTTCTTATTCTTTTATTCTTTTTTACAATAGAAAGATTATTTTTGGTGAAACTTGTTATTAGATTTAGAAGAACTTTTCATTCGAATGTAACTATGTCCTGTATGAAAATTTACTCACAAATTGCATCATAAGTTGAGAATCAATCCCCTGTATCTTTCATGCAATCAATGTGCATATTTATTTACTCTCAAGTGTAATTTTTATTTCTACATTTGAACTCATTTATGGCTCTCTCTCTCTCTCTCTCTCCTCTCTCTCTCTATTCTTAAATCACATAGTTTATTCACTTATTTTTCCTTCTCCTTCTTGGAGACAAAATCAATTGAAAGATTTTCTCTTTCATTTGAGAGCGTTCTGATTCTACATGAATCCTCTTTTCTTCCTTGCTAACCTGTATGAATGTCGTGTAGCCTAGCAAATTTTTATTCTTGGTAGCTGCTGAATCAAATGACTCATGCAGGTACCTTTGAACGGACTCTGATTATTTTACCTCGAGATCAACTCTAAATACACATGACATGTCAAAGATGGTAAACGACTTACTATTTTCCACCCCTTTGTCCTGCACTGGATATGCAGGACAACGGAGTTGTCACCTGACGGAAATTGAAATTATAGAAGGTGAAACTAATACTACGTTGTCTATGCAAACGAAGGTTAACAAAGAAATAATGGCATCTGAACCTACCCAGAGCCAGCTCTTGAAGCCAGCATGTTAGAAAATCTAGCAGTGCCCCAAGGAGCTCTGGAAGATGGGACCAGTTTCGGAATTAGAGAAGATTACATAGCCACATTTTGGCTGCAGGATATTGAAGAGCATATTTCGTCAATGATGGAGGCTGGGAATGTTGCTGGGAGTTCTATAGGTAGAAAAATTAGAATCACTGAACGAGGAAAGTACTTACAGGAGGTCAACTGGAAGAAGCTTCCATGGCTTCTGCTAGAGATATTGGAGAAAAGGGGAATCAATTCCAACCACCTAACACCATTCTTTTGGAAATACCGCATGGAAGCGGTGGGATGAAAAAGGTGAACTTTTGTGATACAATGCCATCATCTGACAAAGATCAAATGAAGATACATGTGGAGACATGCGCTCTCCCACCAGATTCTAATCTCGTTGTTTGCTCATAAGAATTTATCAGAACCCTCTGCAGAGATGAATACTTTTCATTGTGGATGCAGAATCCCCAAGACTACAACAGCTTTTGCAAGTCTTTAGGCCATGACAAGGCTGTTGATCCCCTGACAGAGAAGCAACGGTCTAGAGGAGATCACAAGTAGTTGACAAGAGGCAGAAATTAAAGAGAGAAGAATGATAGTGACATGCATACCAAACAAAGGAAGAGAAGTTCTACCTCTATTTCTACAAAGGTATATTTCGCCTAATCAAAATATCATTATCTTATGCAGAGTTTGTTGGTATGTCATTCCTACTATGTTGATTTACTTTAGTTGATTTTAACACAAGTTAAAACTATTTATATTCAATGATGTTACTTTGTAGGACCAGATGGAACAAAAAAATACTTCCAAACTTTGAATCCTTATGTTGTAGAAGAGGAAGAGGGTTCGGGTAAGTTCTGATTGTACATTGGACTTTCCACACTATATTAGCCTGTTCTGTTCACTGAAATTTATATATTTACTGCCATTTATAACATCCAAACCATGTAGGTGGTTATGGGACTGTTTACCGGGCAAGGAGGAAGAATGACGGAATTACTGTTGCCATTAAGTGTAAGTATAGCAAAATTTTAAATGTCATGTTGTTTCCTGTCCTGAGTATTCAGGAATCCGGAATTAGGACTGTGAATATTTAATTTGTTCCATTACCTGCAAAGTAATCAAAGTTTCTAATTATTCCCTTCTCTTTCTGGACATGTAAAATAGCAATAGGTCTGGAACTAATTGGTCATAGACTGTCTCATGATAGAGCCATGGACAACTAGATTATAAAGCCATGAGTTCTGATCTCAATCTGGAACTCGGGACTAGATGATTTTGACAACAATACTTGTATTGGAGTATATGAGACACTTCTTGATCTCTCCTTTGCACCTTTAATGTTTGCAGGCCCTCATGCTAATGCGCATAAGCATCATGTTGACAATGAACAGAGAAATGCTGGAGCGATTTGGGTAGTAATCTTATGAAATTTTAAGTGTGCTTCGGAGATAAGTTTTGTAATTTTTTTTAACGCCAATCATTTCATGTAATATAGGGGGGAAACATTTGTAATCAAATATGAAGGTTGTTTCAAGAATGGAGATTCTGAGTGTTTTGTCTTAGAGCATGTTGAGCACGACAGGCCTGAGGTATTATTATACATTTTTTTCGATTCTTTTTTTCCCCTTTCCTTTGATATTTTGTGTTAATGTAATTTTGCTTTCAGGTCCTAAAGAAAGAAAATTGATGTTCTACAGCTCCAGTGGTATGGATATTGCATGTTTAAAAGCACTTGCAAGTCTTCATAAGCAGGTATCAGTCATTATTGTATGTTACGAAGATTTCATGTTCTTAAGCAATACACAAGTTCTAGAAATCTCTTGTTTTTTCATTGGCAGGGAATAATCCATAGGGGTACGTCAAACCTGGAAATTTCCTTTTCTCTCGTAAGGCTTAACAAGGTTACCTGATTGATTTCAACTTGCGTTGGTTAGTTACATTTTCCCTGCTAGTTTCATGCCGGTCTAGTTAGTCTATGATTCTTTCTAACCACTGCACCCTACATAAAACACACTGCAATTCATTAAAGTGATTTTACCATCTTTTGCAGGATTTACATCATAAGTAAGGAAATTCCGGTGAGCCTATATCTCCACTCTGAGGAGATTTATTAAGTTTAGGTTTAGTATGTTTATCGGAGAACTATAAGTGCCTTGGTTACCACCGTTGGGCTACGAAGTCTCTAGTTAGAGTTCACGGAAATTGTTCCTTATTGATAAAGTCTTTGATCAACTTTCTCTCAACTTTCAACAGTTGTCATGCAAAAAATGGCATCAATCAGTTACTTGCTGATTGCCTTGTTTGAAGTTTCTTAGTCCTGTTAGCACATGAATATGTAATTAACCAAAAATAAAATAAATAAATAACGTGATTCCTATGTTTTCATAGGTAAATCAAAGGTAGGCTCCGACGCACACATCAATGCCGTTTTAAACTTCCCAGTACAAAATCTGCTCAAACCAAAGATAGGAAATTAGTAAATCCTAAATCCTCAGAACCAGCCAATCTCAACACAACAAAAGTAACAAATCAATAGATATGAAGAACTTGAGAAGAAAGGCTCTGGTGCAAACGAAGACTTTTAATCATGATTTGGGTAGCTTGAACATTAGCAAAAGTCAAGGTGCAGATGGCTCCGGCATACCTCGAACGAACGGTTGAGGGAACCTTTGCCATGCCAAGGTAGGAAGGAGCTCATCAGCTGGTTCAGGAAGCAAGGAAAAGTCAAAATCGTGACCGACTACTGTTCTATGTCCTATGAGAAAGAGGGTCGTAGCTCCTAAAAACATGGAGGCCATGCTTGCTTATCTGACTCCAATGCCTCTGGTTTCAACTGGCATCCGTTGTGGTGGTTATCATTTGATGAACAAAGGTACGTTTTGTCTAGCAATTTGAACAATATAGATGCACTGAGCAAGCTGACCTGAATCAGTTTTTTTTTTTAGGGAATGGAAAATGCAAGAAAGAAGGTGCTTGTGTTTGAACCAAAGGCTTCCGGGCTCCAGAGGTAAGAATTTGATAACAAATTAGTTCGAAAATGCAAAGATAACGTAAAGCAATTCAGGAAAAGAACAATCAGCTTCTTTGAATTTTCTCCCGTATGATTTTGTCTTCCCAGTGAAATCACGAGCCAAGAGTTTTAAGGAACTGTTGCATCTATTCAACGCAACTCTTTCATGATATATGTATATATATTTATATATTTTTCAAGTTTGAGTTGTTGTCTCATTTTCTTGTTCTTTTGGCAGGTTCTATTCCGATCTCCCTATCAAGGTCCCAAGGTTGATATCTGGTCTGCTGGGGTCACCTTACTTTACCTCATGATTGGGAGAACACCGTTTTTTTTGGGATCCTGAACAGTAAGGATTCGTGTTTTTGATCCAAAAACTTCACGTTCACATGTATTTTTGTATCCTCATGTTTCCTATTACCATGTTTCTACCATATTATCAGGAACATAAAGATATAGCAAAGCTGAGAGGCAGTGAGGATCTATGGGAGGTTGCCAAGCTACACAACCGCGAATCCTCATTTCCAGAGGTATTCACCATTCGCTCAACACTTAAACTCTATTTTACGGATTTTTCAAAGCGTAGATCTTATATCCATTCGTTCTTTGCAGGATCTATATAAATCCGAGTCATTGCCATCCATGAAACTGTGGGATTGTGTGAAATGAGCACAAAGAGACCAGATTTGTTAAAGGAAATACCAAGATCACTATTGATCTCTTGGAAAAATGCTTGACAGTAAATCCTAGACTGAGGATAACCGCAGATGAAGCCCTTAAACACGAGTTTTCACTCCGTGCCATGAAGTCCTGAAGAAGCAAAGGCTACATAGGCAGATGCTTAGTCAGGACTCCCAACATAGTCCGTTACGCATTAAAAGCATCCACAAACCTGCGAAGATTTCTCAAGTAAACCTTGAAGCTTTCAGTAGAAATTTGGAATCTGATAACACACTGTAAGCTGCTTAACCCCGCACCATTCTGATTTGTTTGTGGCATTGTCCTCCCATTATCTTGGTGTAAAAATATCAGATCAAGCATTGCAAAAAAAAAAAAAAAATCGTGTGCAGAGACGTGTTTTATTTGTTAAATAGCAGAGGAAACAAAATTGAAACTTGATTTAGTGATTAGAATAGCACAATTATGGCAACTTTTTTCTTTTTGTTTTAACCAACTCAAACCTTCTAGTGTCGTTGAGCTCTGGTAGAATTAGTTGGAGACAACCAGAGAATGCAAATGTTGAGATAATTCTGTATGTATTGCCATAGTTACCTAAAGTTCGCGTATTAATGTTAAAACTTTTTTTGTAAAGCGACAAATGATTATTCGATCATATTAGTTATGCACGGTCTAATGTGACAGACTAATTTACTTTATTTTATTATGATCTGATTAGCTCATTAAAATTGAATAACTCTATGTTGTTGTGGTTTTGACCCAATATGTTTAAGAGTATCTAAATGCATCATTTTATGTTACATGATGTAATATGATCGGAAAAAATAAGAGTGAATCGATTATAATCGTTTATGCTAACACAGTGGTCAGTTATTTTTTAAAAAATAACGGTAAAGTGAAATAGAATGTTTTGTGTGTTATTTTTTACGCTACAATTTTATTTTATTCAAAAAAAAAAAAAAAAAAGAAGATGATTTTGGACAATTTCATACCATTGTCCTCGATATCTGTGAAATGAATTAGTATTACAGTAAATTTCCCAAATGATATGGTAGGAATTCAAGGCCTTTTAGATGTTCATTTCACTCTTAACTTGTAGGTGTGCCTACTCAATTCCATTAAAGTCCATAATTTAATAATGATAAAAGCATAAACTTTTATAGTCTTCGATACTTTTTTGGTTTTTGCTATTCTCTAAGCATGTTTAATTTTAAGTTGTGTTCATATTATGATTTTTTACGCCCACAAAAAGTAAACCAATTGCATCATTTCTACTAATATTAAATTTAAACTTTGTTTAAGTTGATGTGCCCTTGTTTTGGGGAAAGAATTTTTGTTTGAATTCTTTTGAAGACTTTTTTTTTTTTTTTTTTATAAAAATTATTATAGATAACAAGGGGAGAAAAAGTCCAAAGCATAATTTCCACTTCTTTAAGAGGGCATTGAATGTTTCCCCTAATCTAGTTGTTGGACAAGTCTAAAGAGAGAATTATGTCATATTGCTACTTGGCAAGATTCTATAGGACATTCCACGTTAACTTTTTTTTTTTTTTTAGGAATAACATATTAAAAAATATATTATATGTAATATTCTTGGAGTACCCGACAGGGATAAATGAAAGATTTTGGCTTAATGGCCAGCGATGCCACCCATATGGAAAATGCCAAAGATGTCTCTTGGGTTGACGTTATTGAGCCGAGTCAATTTCATTAATAATTTTTATAGTTTTTTTTTTTTAATCTGAATAATTTTTACGGTTTTGCCCCAAATGACCTAGATCTTCCCGAACGACTTCTCTCATCCTAAATTCCTTAGTTGCCCATCTTGCCCTTCTTTGACCCGTTGTGAGTTTTAAAAAACCCGGATATATATCTTAGACTTTACTACTCTTTTTTTCTTTTTTTAATTTTATTAATGTGAAAATATCCTAAACTTTATTTTTTTTTGGGTAATTGGTCTAAATAGTCTCTAAATTCTTTAAAAGGTGATACTTTGATTCCTGATTTTTTTTTTTATCGTGTTTGTCCCAAATTCCTATTTTCTTGTTCCTTGAAGTCCTTTCCGTTTGTTGCCGTTTAAATCCTCACGGAACGGTTTAAATCCCTCACGGAACGGGCACGTGAGTGGCACGTTTGGGCCTTTTTGAGGGTTAATTACATATTTGCCCTTGGGTGCTGCTTAATTTGGGGATTTGTTTGCAAGGGTTTTTAAGTTTGGATTTAAAAACCAATTTGAACAAAAAAATAAATAATAAAACAAAAACCCTTGCGATAAGGGACTGGAATCCGAGGAGTGATGGGCATTCTTCAGGAGAAAGGGGTTGGGCAACCCTCATACCGTTAGTTTGATGGGTTTTTTATTTTCGATGTTTGGTTGGTTGGGTAATCGAGTAAAAAGATCATATTTTGAAATGGGTTAGATTGTCCTATGTTGTCTTCGATGAATGTAGTGCATTAGTTAGGGCAGATTTGTTAATGGAGTTTTTTTTTTGTTTTTTTTTATTTATCTAATGGAGTTTTTTTTTTTTTTTTCTGATTGTTTAATGGAGTTATTTGATTATTTTGATTTGTTTAATGGTATTTTTTGTTTTGTCTGACTTGTTTAATGGCGTTTTTGAAGTTTTTTGATACCACAGATTTGTTTAATGAAGTACATTTGAATTTTGTGATTTGTTTAATGGTGGTTTTGTTTTGTCTGACTTGTTTAATTGTGTAATGTTTTTTGATATGAGAGATTTGTTTAATGGATTTTTTTTTATTTTTCTGATTTTTTTTCACCTTTGATTTCAGACTTTAACATCAAATTTTTACTAAAGCCCCAAATATCATTAACCTGACCTATTTTTTTCTTTTCCACCCTAATCAACAACCCAGCAGATAAACGAAATTTTCAAACAAATAAACCAGTTTTTCAGCCCTTTTTTTTTTCGCAGCCAACAACAATGAATCAAAAACTTACCCCAAGATGACATCTATAAAACCTCTCACCCGGATTCATGTCAGTCCATGAAATGAACATCTGCACGGCCTCGGATTCTTGCATCTACAGAGGAGGGAGCCTCTCTTCATGGGCATTGAATCCCAAATCCCTAATTTCTTAATGCCCACTAAAAACCCTCCAATTTTGCCCAAATTCATATCATATTGATCAAAGTTAAGAAATTGCCCTCAAAAAGGCCCAAACGTGCCACTCACATGCCCGCTCCGTGAGGATTTTAAACGGCAACAGACGAAAAGGACTTCAAGGGCCAAGAAAATAGGAATTCAGGATCAACATGGCCAAAAAAAAAAAAGGACAAAAGTGTCACATTTAAAGAATTCAAGGATTATTTAGGTTTTTTTTTTTTTTTTTTTTTAGGATAAGGTGGGTAAATTATATTTTTTTAAAGAATATCTTAAGAATATTCAAAGTTTTGTAATTTTTTTTTTCAAAAAAATCTTCATTGATCAATATTAATATATGCATATATTTTAGTGATGGAAGGTATTTTTTAAATTAAAAAATCGGCATTTTCAAAAAATAATAATAAAAAAAAAATGGCTATTTGTTTTTAGTAAAAATCGTATATTTATCTAATATTTCCTTTCTCTTTCTCTTCCCTTTTTTTTTTTTCTTAAATTGACAATATGTTATGTTTAAAATAGAAACCAACATGTACATTATGAGTCGATTTTTAAGAGTAAGAATATAATAAAAATAATTCGTCATAACTCAAAATTTCATTTTGAACTCTGTTGATGGGCCCAGTAGATCCAGTGGGTGACGTGTTGAGGGTGTCAATGTGGCGATCTCTGACTGGCTGGTGATGACTCCGGTGTGGCCAGAAACATTGAAAAGTTGGAGCAAAAGAACTAAGGTAGGACCTCCATCATGAATTGGGTCCGATTAGGCTATGAGAAAATTGAAGAAGGATGGCTCCTAGGACCTCCTCCGTTGCCAAATCACCAAGAAAATCTGTAATAAAACACAAAGAATCGACTAAAGAAACCGGATGTGAGATCAAAAAAGGTGGATTGAGTAATCAAATAGTTAATGGAGATTTGGGTAAGGTAAGCCGAAAATGAGGCTATTGTCCTCTGAAGTGTTTTGGGTGTAGCTCAAGGTCACTCCGAAGACAAAACACGTCCATTTGGGTAAGATAAGCAGGAGATGGGTTACTGTTTCTGAAGTGTTTATGGATGGGGCTCAGATCACTCCGAGACGAACATGGGTTTGCTTCTGAAGACAACTTTGGTGAATTCTGGAAATGTTCCATAAATGAAGAACTTGATGAAGGTAATGGAGTTTTCAAACAAGAGATAAGTTTCTAACATGACATTTGGGTGTGGTTCTGCTAATAGGGAGGGAGGGAGGGAGAAAGAGGTTGGGGGGGGGGGGTGGGGGGTGGGTTGTTTGTTTTCCTTGTGATGTGGGTTGGTGTTGGGGGTGGATGAGAGTGGTTGTGTCATAGTGAGTGTGAGAGTTAAGTGTCTTGCTCTGGAGAAGGGAGAGCTATTTATAAGAGAAGTCTCAGCCATTTTGGAGGTTGCTTGGGACAGATAACTCTGGGCTTTGGGGTGCCTCTAACACACTCAATGCTATTTCTAGCATCCCAGTATAGACGGTTGTGTGTTGAGCTTCAAGGAACACTAAAAATAGGAAGTGATAAACACTAGGTGGTCAAAGTTATAGTAGAAGCCTAAAAGCTTTCACATGTAGCTTTTCCATCGCTGGAGTGGGTGGCTTGCCAAAGACTGGTCCAAAGCAAGTAGCCAGAGAAAATATGGAGAAACATCTGGTCTCTGGAGTCAAGCTAGGGATTGCTTCAGAGGCTGGTCAAAGAAACGTGACAACATGTCTTGGTCTCTGGAGTGGTTGACATAGCTGTAGAAAGCTTCTAGAATCAATCTTTGGGTCACAATAGAGAAAAGATGGGCTTTTTTGGGCTATCACATATAGTGCGGGTATACACTTTGGTCTACCTAAGGTAAGAGAATGTGTTTTCTTGATAATTTCTCCATCACTCATTTATTTTGCGAAGCCAATTTGAAACCCCCCAAGTGGGATAAAAGAACCAACTTTGACAATGATAAATGGGCCTATTTGATTACTCATGGCCCCACCAAACCACGACCCACAAAGTTCCTCGAGCGTGGCTTGGGTCCACGAAACGAACCCATTCGCACCACGGGATACGAGTATAGGACTTGGACCTTAGGACAAGGCCATGTACAAAAATAGGTATCAACAAACTCAAAATTAATTCAAACCATTTTATCTCCCATTAAGAATGAATAACAAGCTCTTAATTTGTATCTTTCTATCTTTTTTGCTCAGTTATATCATTCTATCTTTGTTTATTCACGATATCAAAAAGTTGAAAACACACTCTTCATTTCAAACCAAACGATAACAAAAATCAAAATTTTACTTTTACTCGCCTCCAATAATTGTTTTCATAGCTTTTCATAGACACCGATTAAGTTTATCTCTTTAAAACAAAAAATCTAATTAAATTCTACACACTTTTACGAGTTAAAAAGAAGTAAGACGACCAAATTTTATATATATTTTTTAATCTTTTTCATATTCACTTAAAAAAAATGTATCGTAGCTTGAAACTCCCGGAAAAAAAAAAAAAAAAATTCTAAACACACTGCCAAAGAAAAAACCTGTTTGTTAACAATAACAATTAAAAAAAAAAAAACGTAGAATAATATAAAAATAACGTTTTTTTATTAACATACCTTGAATTTATCGTAGAGTTATAATTTATACCATAAACTTTTAATTTTGATAATCTATACCCTGAACGTATAAATGTAGCAAATTGCATCAAATGACAATAATATTAATCTTTTAAAGGAAATTGATATGTGATTTGTACATAAATTGTTAATTCATGACATAAAATCATTTGTATATTTTAATTAATAATCTATTATAATATAAAGTATTAATTTTTATTAAAAAATTAATATTATTTATCAATGAGATATAAATTACTATAAATTTATAAATTTAAAATAAAATTAAATTCAAAATAAATAAAATATATTTTATAATAAATTTAGCGGGTATCAATATCAAAAAAACCTAAAAATAAATAAAGTTGTGAAAGCCTAAATAAAGTTCTTCGTGTTCGAGCCGTCGTAATAAATTCTTTGTTAATTATCTCGTTGTTGAGGGTACTATAGTAATTTAAAATCAGCCTAGAAGTTTCCAAGAATCTCACCCAAATTCGGGCATATATAAACCAAAAGATCGACTTATCGAAAAAATAATCTGAAACGCTTTTCACAATCTGCGTTTCTCATCAATTTGTTGCAAAAAACTGCTCGTGATTTCTCCAGAAAAGAAAAAAAAAGAAAAAAAAAAAATGGAAGCCTTCTCATCTTTCTTCGAATCGAAATCTGGTTCCAGAAACCAATGGAGCTACGATTCGTTCTGGAATCTCCACCAGATCTCTCCGCCGTCAATCTCATCTCAAACAGGTACAACCAATTTTTGATTTCACCTCTTTTTAGATTTCTGTTGTTTACCGAGAAAATTTGGGATGCAAGACGGACGAACTGGTGTTGCGTTCTCCGCGTGAACGCCTAGGGTTTTGGTTGACTTTGATCATTTACTTGTCCTGTAATTGCTGTTTGGAGGATCGGAAATTTAAAACCTGAGAAGTACAAGAAAATAGCTGAATTCGGTTTTTTTTTTTTTTGGATTCATCTGATCTGATATTATAGTTTGTTTCCAAATTTTTGACAGGTTTATCTGCAGTAGTTTGTTTGATTGTTATAATCTTGACTAATGTTTTTTCTTGTAGCTTTTGTTTATCTTGAGAAAGATTTTGTTAACGTGTACAAAGTTGTAATTCTTTGATTTTTGCGTCTTAACTTTGTAGGTTTATTTCACTTTATGTTTGGCTTTGATCGCGTCTGCTTGCGGGGCATACCTCCACATTCTTTGGAACATTGGCGGCCTGCTTACAACTCTTGCCACGATCGGATGTATCACCTGGGTACTCTCCACTCCTCCTTATGAAGAGGTATGGTTCTTGGTTTTTGTTTCTCAAGTCTTTGCTTGTTTTAGATCGTTTAGTTCTCCTGTTGGTTTCGTTACATTGTATGCTGATATTTTTGTTTATTTGGAGCAGCAAAAAAGGTTCAGGGCATTGATGGCGGCTGCTGTTTTCGAAGGGGCTTCTGTTGGTCCTCTGATTGATCTAGCCATTCAGTTCGACCCAAGGTACCTGTTGATTAACTACTTGTCGGTTTAAAGTCAGGTTTTTAGTTTCCATTTAAGGTTAACTATAATTATCGTAGCATATATGTTACCCTCTCCAGTTATGGCATATTAGTTCGTTTAAAGTTCAACTTTGTCGATTTTGTTTCATTCACTGTGCAATTTCCAAATGATATTGATACTCGTATATGAGTTACTTTAGAAGCAAGACATTGGAACTTGGATTTACTTGAGGTTATTATTGTAAAGAACTGAGTTTATCTATTTGTTTTCCTTTTCATAATTGTTTTTGTTTATTATGCTTTGGGACGTGGTTGAGATGCTTATTAGTTTGTTGGTTAATATTTATTTGTATATGTGTGTACGCCATGTATTTTACGGTCTCAGCTTTGAATGTTGGAAGGGTATGCTGATTTCGAAAATTATTTCCTCTGTTTTCAGCATTCTTGTTAGTGCGTTTGTGGGAACTGCAGTGGCTTTTGGTTGTTTCTCGGCAGCAGCCATGTTGTCAAGGCGCAGAGAGTACCTTTACCTTGGTGGCTTGCTTTCTTCCGGGCTTGTCCATTCTTTTCTGGTTGCACTTTGCTTCTTCCATCTTTGGGGGTTCCACAGCTATTTTTAAGTTCGAGGTTAGTTTCGCGATCCTGTTTGTTCGGCAATCATTTCATTATTTGCTTCTGCAATTCTTCTAATAACCTTTTTCCCTTCACCTATCTGCAGTTGTATTTCGGGCTTTTGGTGTTTGTGGGCTACATGGTGGTGGACACTCAGGACATCATCGAGAAGGCACACCCGGTGACATGGACTATATTAAGCACACCTTGACCCTTTTCACCGACTTCGTAGCTGTCTTTGTCCGAATCCTCATTATCATGGTAAGTTAGTCCTAAATTCATCACATCCAATCATCCTACATTTATTGAGTAGGTCTATTATATGGCAATTCCGAAAACTAAGTGCCCATTTGGGGCCAGATGTCCAGATGGTAAAATGATTTTAAAATCCCAACTCTACATCAAACATTCCTTCTCTTCCATTTTCGAAAAACTCAAACTTTAAATGTTCATAACTTTCTCATTTCAAATGAAAGGAGATGATTTTAATGTCAAAATGCTCATATTGACGAGACGAACAAAGACAAGATCCATTTTGCATATTTATTCTGAACACATTTCAAATTTTTGCACTATTTTCTATATCATAGGACTTTTTCAAAAGTTTTCTCCCTAAACTCATATTTACAACCCAACCTTCAAAATACCATCTCTAGATGTCCCCCAAAACGAGCCCTAATTGTTTGACGTTCTCTGTGCAGTTGAAGAATGCATCTGAGAAGAACGAGAGGAAGAAGAAGAGAAGAGACTGAACTTCAAGTGGAGAACTGAACATGCTGATGAGCGTCATTTAGGATATGGAATCACAAACTTTTGTGTACATTACCTTTTCTTTTCATTTTGTTTTTCTTTTTCTCGTGGACTACAAGAATAGAACGCCGGAACAAGAAAGTCAATAAAATACTTGTTAGGTGTTAGTTTCTGCTGTCTAGTTTTTGGTTAATGTCACTTTTGCGTGATTGTAACTAGAAAAAAATCTGAATGGTTTTTTACATTTTCTTGGTGTTCATTTAGCTGTTCTCCATGAAAACTCGGCTTGTGGTCTGGCTCTTTTGTTTCATCTTGATGCTTTAGACGTTCAATGATTTTTGGAAAACTGAAAAAAAAAAAAAATAATAATCCAGAAATATTAGACGCTGCTTTAATATTGAAATTTGAAAAAAAAAAAAAAAAAAAAAAATATATATATATATATATAGGAGGAAACAAATATTTCATTGAAATCTGAAAATTTGGATTTCTTATTGCAGAGGAAAAAAAAACTTTTTAACCAACATTGTTCTTTTATATCTTGATAAAATCGCTTGAATGTTCCTGTCGTAAGTCATCAGTCTATTTTTCTGTCTGGTTCTTTATTAATTCAGTCGTTGGTGTCCTTTTTCTAGCGATTTGACAATAGCCACCCACCGAAAGGAAGATTAGGGAGTAAAAAAACAAAGGAAAAAGACCTTTTTTTTTTTTTTTTTTAATACTATGCCACAGAGTCCAGCGTGATGAACCACACTTCAAACTTTTCTAAAATGTTCTCTTCCATAAAAATTTGAACTTGAACGAAGTTCTTTTCTCTGAATTTATTTGTGAATACTGTCGTTTGTACTTTCCTTTTTCCCCTTACTGTCGTTTGTGTTTTTCTTTCTTTTTCGATTTACGTAAGAAATTTAAAGAGAGTGGAATCAAGATCAAGTCTCTCAGATACCTCAAAATGTTTCAGCCGCTCTTTCTTTAATGATCAAAATAAGCCAAGTACTCCATGCTTAAACATGTCATTTGGAGAAGAATTTGTCTGAATGACAGCTTTAGAAAATGAAATTATGATTTTTGTCTTTAATGTTTGACGCTGAGCACCTTACCGAAGCATCCAATATAAATCATGACAATCATGACAATCCGAAGTCATTTTGCAAAATAGTTTTTTTTTTTTTTTTTTTTTAAAGGTATTATGTTAATTTCCTCAAATAAATTTTCTTATTAGGTCATTTAGAGGTTTTTTTTTTCTTCATTTGATAGAACTTTTGCAGTTGATCTTGTTGTAGTGTGGAGTCGATACAATAGCATTGCCCTACAAAATAATAATAATTAATATTCTTATAATTCCATTAAAAAATTCTTATAATTATTAAAAATAATAACAATATTATTTCTATATCTACCGAATCTGTTCTTTTTATTCATGTTTTAATGATTATCACGTGATGACTCCAATACCCGCCATGTGATTTTTTTTTTAATATTTTCTTTACATATTTATTCCCCAGTTATGTAACTAGTAAAAAAAAAAAAAAACAAATAATAAGAGAAATAAAAAAATATTATTATTATTATAAAGAGAGAGATCCTGAGAGAAGAGAACATTACTCTTTTTTTTTTGGATAAGTGAGAGAACATTATTGCTCTTGCCAAAGGTCTCTACTTCCGATCTTCGGTCAGCAGAGCGCGAGATAGAGAGAGATGGAGCTTTAAAACGACGCCGTCTACTGGTTGGTCATCGCGAGCTCAGCGAAACCCTAGACGATCGGCTTTCACTCCCCGTCGAAGCCCCCTTGTCGCCGAAGGTAATTGAGACTTTCTCTCTTCATCCTTTCGAATTCTCTTATCTTTCTCCTCCATTCCTCTTCCTCTTCCGTTAATCTGCGAAATTAGCTTTCAGTGTACTTTTTTGGACTTGTTTTTCTTCCATTTTGGATACCTTTCTCGGGCCAAAACGCCTGAAATTGCGGGAGTGAAATTGTGGATCTTGGTGGGTGTGATTTTGCAGGAAAATTCGAAAGTGTTAAGTATGGATAAGTTGCGGGAATTTGGAAGAAAAAGCGTTGTTTTACGTGAGGGTTCTTTCTGGGTACGAGAACGGAGAATCCGATCGCTAGATTCGATACGGAGAAGCGAATTAAACAGGTTCCAGCTTCCTTCGGTTGTATTCTAAATACTGGGTTTTGGGAATGTTATTGTGTTGATTTGCTTTATAATTGCTAGTATTTGTTGTTATTGGATTGCCATTTTATGTCATGGAAAATGATAAAAATAATGTCACAGAAGTCATTAGCCTGAGATTATGATCTGGGTTTTTATCTAAATCTTGATTAGGACAACCTTAGCAAATTACATTTTTCAGTTCTAAGCAAGTTAATTACTGTTTGAAGACATTAACTTGTGCGTGTTTGTCGTATGTTAAGCTTTCGAGATGAATGAAGGATACGGTTTGATCATCTCTTCGTAACTAATCAATAATTTTCGTTCAATAATGTTTTAATTATAGTTGTCTGCTCGATTGTATAAAAACGTCGAAAAGTAATTAAACGGTAGACTTGTAGGATGACTGGTACTTGAAAACAGATTTTCGGTTAATAAACTGGTTTCTCTTCATGTTTGTGGGTGTTTTATGTATTGGAAGTCGTATCATCTTTGTAAGAAAAGTAATGAAGCAAAATGATGACATTGACGTTTTTGACTTGCTGCTTTGCTGGACTGACGATATTTTTCTGTTATATAAGAAGAATGAACAAACTTATTTTCTTCCGTCGATAAGATGATAGCCTTTTTTGATACAAGAGAGATACGAGTTGTGATTGAGAGAAAAATTCTTTGCCCAAGAAGTGAATGAAATGAAAGCTTGTAAAAGTTCAATGCCTCTAATGTAGGAGGAGAAATTGGACCATGCTTCAGTTCGAGTGCTTTATCTTATTCTGTTTGAGCTTATGCTATTCTTATTTTAGTCCTGATTTTCATGTTAAGAGGCAGTTTGTAAATGTGCTCCCTCTTACTCTCTCCCCAGCAGAAGAAAGGAGAGCAGCTATAAGAAAGATCCCTGAGCAGGCTATTTTAGGAGAAGTTCGGCGTTATGGTTGCAGAGAGGCAAACTTTTAAAACAAGAAGCTAGAAGAAACCGTAAGTTTCTAATTTCCGTGGTACTGGTTTTTGATATGGAGTTTACATTGATCGTATTGTTGGGGTACACTGTCTGGTTAATTAAATTGTATTTTATCACATCTTCTTTGCCAATATTGATGAGGACAGAGAACAGAACCAACTTCGGCATTGAAATACTTTAGGGACTCATTTTTTAAGACCTTTTCTAGTAAAGAAAAACTAGGAGCCCGTATTTTTGTGTATGACACTAAAATTTGATGCTGATCAAACCGTACTATACATGATCCTAACTAGAAAACCATGTGGTGCTGAGCTGATCCTACATGTAGTTTACCTAAGATTTCCGGAGGATGATGAATATTACAATAGAAGCTCACGGTAAGGTGATCGGGTAATCTACCTAGTAATGGTCAATGCCCAAAATCCCCATTAAGATTGATTCTAGTCAGACATTTATCTCTGTATTGGCAATTATCTTCGATCACTTTTATTTGCAGGAAGCTGCTATTGAAGAGTATTTTAAGCCGCTTGACAAAGAGGCCGAGCGTGTAATGAAAGTACAGCTTGAAGGGGAGGAGAAGAGAATGAGGGAAATGATGTCAGCCATGCAACAACAGGCTTTGCTTGAGAAAGCCGAGGCTGAAAAAAATGCGAAAGTGCATAGCGTAGAGACAGAAGTCAGCGACAAGGACTTGGAACCTGCTGCTGCCCAACAAGCCAATGTGAGATAGTTTTGCCATACTTAATTCGAGAGAGTTAGAATCAATTTTTGTCAAGAGCGGCGTAGCAGCTTTTTTTTTTTTTTTTTGGTTGCATCATTGTCTGTGCTTTGAGATGAATATACGTGGTTCTCTTAGTAACCAAGTTAACTACACTTGGTAAGATAATAAGGAAAATCAATAATATTTTGTTCCTCTGCAACTTTGATATGCAGTTTTGAATTGTATTTTCCTGTGTTACTAGATCTAGAATTTCGAATTCGTCATGAATGGGAAAAAAGATCCAGAGTGGTTTGGTGTTTCCGCCAATTTATGTGTTTACTTACAAAATTAAGAATGTAGTTTAGCAGGCCTGGCCAATATGATTACAGAAGTTATGGAAGGAAATGTCTTATTGATAGTTATTCTTGACTTTTATTTTGATATGATTTTGATCGGATCTAATGAAAATAAATAAATAAATCATGCACTAACAACGGTAGAAATACCCGTGAAGAATTGGCAACCTATTAATAAAAAAAGGAAAAAAGGTTGCACTGTCTGCTTTTCAATTGCTTAATTCCCGAGTAGATACGAAATTAAGCATCAAACAACGTTCTTTGGTCAATTTCCTTCGAAATTCGTTGCTACACGAAAGAAGATTAAAAATAATAATATAATAAAGACGAAATTAAAAAAATGAAAAAGAAAAGTTTGACACACATTACAACCCTAGGCCTTTTGTTACAATAAGGTAACAAATAAAATAAGAGTATAACAAGATTATTATGCATATAATCAATTAATTTAGTTATCTTAGACTATGACATATTATGCATATAATCAAATACTTTAGTTATCTGAGACTTTTGCTACACCTTTTTTACTTGGTGTGAGAGTTAGAAAAGAGTAACACCGAGAACACAATTGTTACATAAGTATTATAATATCTTGCTAATATCAATATTATCTTGAATAAATATCATATTAAACTTCTCAAAAAAATGGTTACGAGCTCTGAAAATGTATACGACACATTTAAATCAAATAACTCAAGAACAATTAGTACCAAAAAGATACCATTTCAAGCCAAAAAAACAAAAAAAATCTCTATTACACATTTTGTTTTATCATAATGTTCTCCGTAGGCCTTGAAGTTACTAGACAATAAAGAGGTAGCTTAGTCTTTGAAAAATATGCTTACCATTGAATAAATTTTTAAAGAGAATAGTTTATAAAATTAAATTAAATTAAATTAAATTAAGAGAATTGAAATAACTTTAGAACTTTTCTTTGCGAGACCATCTCACTATTACTGTGTTATGGTACATCATCTTTTAAATTTTCTTTTATTTTTAAATTTAAATTTTAAATTTTAATTATTCTTATTCTTATTATATTCTTTTTCAGAACGTCCTTTATCCTCGATGGTACCTTTCGGTGATGCCTAGATCGCACGCACTATACATGACATCGCAAAGCCTATCTTTTTTTGGATGAATAATTTGACTTTCAGGTGAATCAGAAGAATATCATTTTTTTTTAAAGTTTGAAATTCAAATGTACTATAATTTTAACGAAAATTTTAAGATGACAAAATTTAAGCCTAATTTTGTCGTCATAATTATACAAATGTATACACTTTTAATTAACAACAAAATGGTCATGTGCATTTGATTGAGGCTTTCAGAGTCTTTCTTTCTCTCTCAAAAGTTCTCTTTTCCTTGTTTTGCAGTCTTGCTTCTCCTTTTTGAAGCTGGAGTACAGCGGCATCTCCGAGCTTGCCTCTGAATTTTCAATCCGTGTGGAGAAGATCTCATCACCATATAAAAGTTATAGGTTGCGACATGGTTATTCAAAGTCGATTTGAGATACATATGATGTCTAGAAGATGATGACTTGTTAGGTATTTGATCTTCAGTGGCTTATTTCTTCTCAATGACTTTGTTTGATTTGGTCTTGATGGATGTAGTGGCCGAGTGTTGTCAATGATTGTATCTATGGTGGTGGGATTTTCCTAATTTGTTGTAGAATTTTAATTTTAAAAATGAAATTTTTGTCTTCACTTTTTAGGTTTAATGCTTTAATGTTTTGTTTTATCTTATGGTTTGTACATGTTTAATTATGTGGTGGTTTGTTATACGCCAGATCTAAGTATGTGTGGTATTTTAGTTCTATTAAATATAAATTTAGATGTATTTAGTGATGGCATCAATGCTACAGTTGGTAACGTCTTAATTCAGAGTTTCTATCGATTGTAGATGAATTGTTGAAAAGTCTTATGCGGCTCGATGGTGATATGTCGAGATACTATCTCGTTTCAAGCTTCAAACATCCGTTTTCAAAATGTACCGATAATGTTGGTTTTCATTGAGAGTTTATCTCTGTAACGCATGATCAATCCCATATTTTTATAATTTTTACTCTGAATGAAATTTTCGGTTTAAAAAAAAAAAACAAAAACAAAACAAAAACAAATGGTCTGAGTCTAGGCTTCTTCCCCAATTTTGGATATGGATTTCTCCTTGGGTGAATTTGAGGAACACTGTTTTTAAGAGATTTTAAATTTAAAGGTTGTTGATGCTCCAAAATGCACAAGGCTAAAAAAGAAAGCCTAAATCTAATAACTAATCTGCAACATGAAAAGGTATGTATGTGTGCCCAAGCCACGCTTGAGGAATTTTAGTAGGCTATGGTTTGGTGGGCCATGAAAGAATAAACGGGTCCACTTATTTTATGCTTCAAGTAGTTCTTAACCTGCCTGGGGGGGTATTGAATTCATTGAGCCAAAAGAATAAGTTGGCAAATGAAGGAAAAACATCCTCTTTTCACTTCAACTAGTCCTATCAAGCCCAATTTTCTTAATATCCCATTAGAATATTCATTAAGTAGAGAGCCAAAATTAAGCTTTTGGACCTATCTAGAGGCAAAGGTAATGCCCACTCATATTTCAACATCCGCTTGTTACGGTTGGCTATCACGTAAAAAAATAAATTGCTCAGCTGATTATATTTCCAAAATACTCAGACAACTCAAAATAGAGTTCCAAAGAACCCTATTGGTCATCAATCCCCATGCATATTTTTTCCACCAAAATTAAAGTTTGATCATGTCCAAATATAGTTCAAATCTATTCTAGTTCTCGATATTGCCTGCCTTAGCTATGTAGGAGTAACTAAGTGTAAGAATGGAACCAAAATTCTTCCTATTCAGGTAAGGGAGCTTAACTAGCTTTTTAGGCAGAGAAGTTCTCCCACACTATAAATACCCCTTCACCATAGACGGCGAGAACACACAGAAACATAATTACCTTCTCTAAAAAGATATATGCCAAAAGCTTTCTTATGCTCTCAAAGGTCTTAAGAGCAAGTATGGAAGCCTCAATCCATAAGTCCCTTACCAAGCCCGTGCCTTTTCTATAGTCATCTCCTTCTTGTTAATATTTTGTCTCTGGAAAACTCTTTATTCTTAGAGGTTTTCTTTGATTTCGGGCCAAAGACTTCCTCTGCAGACTTTTGGTCTTTTAGTCTTTTTCCTTGATTTCGTGGTCAGAGACTTTCTCTGGAGACTCTTTGTCTTTGGTCTTTCTTCTTTAGGTTCGTGGCCAGAGGACTTTCTTTGGAGACCTTTACCTTTAGCGTTTCTTTTTAGTTTTGTGGCCAGAGACTTCCTCTGGAAACTCTTTGCCTAGAAGCTTTCTTTTATTTTTCTCGCCAGAGGCCTCTCTCCTTTACCTTCAGAAACTGTTATGCACTCCTCCACCTCTTTATACTCGCAAAGATTCTCATCTATATTGAAGCTCTCGTCCATTGAAATTCAGCTACATTTGAGTGCCTATAGGCCATCTCTTTGGGTTCATTTGAGCCTAGTTAGATCCCTAGACTTGGGGTTCTGTCTTCCCTATTGGAGATTGACATTGCATAAGTTTTCTAGAGATTGGGCATCATACAAAAGCCAGTGTCTCTTATCCAATCAAAGCGAACCACGGAAGCACCATCCTCCACGTCAGCAGGTCAGTGCGATTTTATCCCAACAAATGTACTATTTTTGTGAACTTTTTATATCATTAAAAAAATGTCAAAAACGATACTTATCAACACCTTCACTACTCTTAATCAGCCCATCCAGCTCAAGCTAAACTCCTTTTCTTTTCTTC
Source organism: Ficus carica (assembly GCA_009761775.1). NCBI lineage: Eukaryota > Viridiplantae > Streptophyta > Magnoliopsida > Rosales > Moraceae > Ficus > Ficus carica. Next base: position 13,271,149 of record CM019750.1, on the reverse strand, counting down.
CTTTTTTTTCTTTCTTGATATATATATATTTTTTAATAGCCAAATATTTGGATTGAAAAAAAAAAACTAATATTAATTGGCTAAAATAAACTGATAAATTAAATATTTACTGCGCCAATAAAAAACACCCATTTACCAGAATTAGGAAAGAAGGAATCATTTCTTTTTTTTGTTATTTGAGGAGGAAAGTTCAAGGTAAAGTGCTAAACTTTGACTAATAATGCTGCTATTAATTAACATTGTCACGATATGAAAGTCCCATCAAAACCAACATCACTGTTTGGTTGCATTTAAAAAAAAAATAAATAAAAGAGTAATTGACTTAAATGGTCTCTAAATTCTTTAAAAGATGATACTTTGATCCATATTTTTTTTTGTGCTGACCCTAAACTCTCTAAAAAGGTGACAGTTTGGTCTTTTCGTCTGGTTCCTTTAAAAAACTCACGGAATGTCACGTGAGAAGCATGTTTTGTGCTTTTTGAAGGAAAATGCCCTAAAAAAGATGAAAATACTCTGTTCATATCAATTAAAAAAAAAAGAGAGAGAGAGAGAGATAGCTATCTCTCTCTCTCTCTCTCCCTCCCCTCCCTCCCTCTCTCTCTCTCACAGGTCTGACACCGGCGCCGGATGCCGGCCATCTCTCTCTCTCTCTCCCCCCCAAATTCGACGCTGGAGACCGAGAGACCGTCTCTTTCTTTTGCCCTTCCCTTCCCTCCCTTTCTTCCCCCCCAAACAGATCCGATGCGGGAACCCCCCTAGATTTAATGCCGGATGCCGGAGACCACCCTTGTCTTCTCCGTCGTCTGGCCTCTGCTTTCACCTTCGCCAACGAACGCGAACACCCCTCCCCCCACACAACCCAGATCAGGTTGATAACTCAAACCCAGTCTCCCTCCTCTCTTACCAAACTCAAACCCAACCATCGCCACCCCCCCACCGAACTCAAACCCACCCCACCGCTACTAATTCTGATTTGGGTTTTGCCACCCCCCCCCCCCCCCCCAAAAAAAAAAAAAAAAAAAGAAGTTTCCGATTTGGTTGGCTCCCCCTGCTGCTGCCGCCGCCGTCGAACTCAGGCCCAACTTCTTCTCCGTGGCCAATCGGCACCCCCCCCCCCCAGGTGTCGATCTGAGTTTGAGAAAGAATTTTAATTTATTATTATTACTTTTTATTTTTTATAGCAATTAATATTAAATTACTGAAATGCCCTCTCAAATTAGATTACATGCAATGCACATGACTCATTTCTTTAGAAATTTAACGAAATTGGATGAATATGACCAAATCGTCACCTTTTTAGAGAGTTTAGGGTCAGCACGACCAAAAAAAAAAAAAGGACCAAAGTGTCACCTCTTAAAGAATTTAGGGACCATTTAGACTAATTACTCTAAATAAAAAAACCCTCCAAGATCATGCACTTCAAATTTAAGATAATTGATCATTTGGTCCTTGACTTGTTTACAAAGTTACAATTTAGTTTCCAACCTTTTTTTTTTTGGGTTAAAAAATCTTACTCTTTAAAATGGTCCAAAATGGCCCTTTTTATTAACAAGAGTTAAAATTAGATAGAATAGATCACGTGAATGACACATATAAGTTGAATCATGTAATTTTTTTTTGTTCTTAATTACTCTTGAGTAACAACTCATATGTGATTTATGTGATTATTTTCATCAAATTTTTAACGTATGTTAACAAAAATGACTAATTTGAATCCTTTTAAAGATCTTAAGGATTTTTTAACCAAAAAAAAAAAAAGGAAAAAAAATTAAAGAGCAAATCATAAATCATAAACAAAAATAGAGACAAAACGAATAATATATCTTAAAATTTAAAAAGGCCAAGGCAAATCTATAATCGAAGGGTGCGTTTGGAACACCAGTTCAAACTCAACTTTTTAACTCAAATTTTGTCTTTTTCCTCAAAAGTCTTTGTCTTTTTCCCAAAAAGTTTTTTGTCTTTTCTGAAAAGTCAATAAAATTTACTATTTCAACTTCAAAAATACAACTCAAACTAACGAACCAAACGAACTCGAAGATTTCCCATCACAAAATTTTTTTATCTTCGTACTCCTAAAGTCAACTTTTTTGCTTTTGCTTCTTATAACCAAAACCGTGGATAACGTTACAAAATGTGTTGCTTGCTTTCAACCTTTTTTTATTTTTTTCTTTCTTTTCTCCAAAGTCTTCTCAGTAAGCTTGTCAAAGTGAAACTGATTAACTGAAATTTAGTGCTTTTGATTATAAAGTAAGTGAAAGTTTAGGTTTTGTTTGACATTTAAATTTAACTCTAATTAAATTATATTTTTTCATCTCATTTTTTCTTTTTTTGAAAAGTCAACAAAATTTATAACTAGTTTTTGAAAAGTCAACTAACTCCAACTGACGAACCAAACCCAAGCTTATTTTTCATTTTGTTGAAAGGTAATTGGAAGTAGCTTAACTTATTCTTCTTCGGCCCCACTCTACATTCATGTGTCTTATCAGTTATAAATCCTTGTGTTAATCGCGAAGGTCTTTCTACAGCAGGGTCTCATATTGACGGTGTATTTTTTTACCATTACATCCGGTCAAAATCACATTAAAAAAAATGGTTTAAACAATTTCTAATGTAAATCTAACAGTTAAAATCAGAATCCTACTAATAGTGTATTTTCACTGGTATTACTATAGAAATCTCCGATTTGTAGTTTGTTTTGGCATAATCTGGTCTACTTACTCATAGTTTTAATGGGGAAAAAAGAAGAAGATAAGATTAAAAAAAAAAGGGGTCCCTTACCAAAACGATGGGTGGTTAGCTTAATCTGACTTAATCACCAAGCATTTAGGCTTAATGGGTGGTTAGCTTAATCTTGTCTTTATCATTTTGAAATTATTCTAGAGCTTAGCAATGTTTATATACTAAAGTCAAGACTTTACCCAATTACTTTGCTGTTCTGCTTTGTACAATAGTGTTGACTGGATAATTTGTGTTTATAAAGAGAGAAAAGAAAGTTGCTTTCTAAAAACCATTTTTTTGTGAACAAAGTAAATTTTGATATGAGAATTTTACGTCAAGACATGAAAAAAAAAAATTTACCGTATAACTTTAAAATTACATATATGTATTTATTATTACTCTTAACGACTGATTGAGGATTCCAATTGACTCCAGATTATTCAGAGCAAAAAAAAAAAAAAAAAAAAAGAGAGACTCTAGATTAGTCATTGACCTTTGTGGGAGAATAAATATTCAATTATCTAAAACGATGCGTCTTCAAAAAAGTATAAAACGACGTCATTTTGATAAATGAACTGGGTCTAAGGAAAGATAAAAAATGAGATTTTGAGAAGTTCAGACTAAGATCAAGAAAGTACTTCAGAGTAAGAGAGTTGAGCTGGTGTTAAGACCATCTGGAGCCCATAAATAGGGATCAAATCCTTATTTGGGGGACACTTTTTTCTTTTATGAGAATTCTAGAGAGATACTTTAGAGAGAGAAACTCTGTAAGTTCTTAAAGAAAGAAATTATGTAACTGTTCTTGAGAATTTCTAAATAATAAATAATTTCATTTGAGAATTTATTTCTTAGAGAAAATTTTAGAATTTATTGTTTGGAATTCTTAGCAAAGAAAATCATCCCAACAACCCTTAAAATAAATTGATTATAGATTTCAATCTCTACATCCATCTTTCTGACAAGATCTCCATGAAATGAAGGTGAAATAAACTCGATCCCAGATCCTTAAATTAAATGACCGTATATTGTTGGTCTGTGATATTCCCATTATGCAAGATATATACATATATACATATATATATAATATCAAAGTTATCAAGGCCTGACCAAATTTCATTATTTGGCTAATATGATTTAAGAATTAAAGTATGATATAGTGACTTTTTTTTTTTTTTTTTTCTTCAAACGTGTTTTTTGCGTTAAATAATGATCAAAATGGACTTTGAACCGTCATTTTTATTATTATTATTGAGTTTTATCTATAAAAAAAAATTTCCCCGATCAAATCGATTTATTCATCATCTAATGTTTGAAAATCATCTATACGCAATGACTAGATAGTTATACTAATGATTCGATTGCTAAGATAGAATCAGAATTTGTGTTAAGCTTACAACCACAAATTTTTTTTTTTTTTAAGCTTTCCTTTGGTGATGATGAAACGTGATATGCTCGATGGAAGGCCAGGAATTGAGACATCAATAAACAATGATTATAAAACTAGATTGGTTTGCCACCCCAAGCACTGTTTTTTTTTTTTTTTTCTCCCTGTATATAGAAATTAGGGGAACAATGACCTTTTGCCTTCTGCCAAAGTGCTAAAAACCAAAAAATAAATTATAGTAAAAGACTGCAAGCTACTCCAATATTCAACTTCTAATATCAAAAGGTTTGAAAGAAAAAAATGAACTTGATATGGAGGTTTCCTATGATGTTATTGCTAAGGAGATTTTGATGATAAGGTCTCATATTGATATTATATTTCAGTCAAAATCCAATCAAAATGGGAAAAAAAATATATGTAAAATTGACAAAAACCAATACAAATATAGTGATTTAAAAATATTATTATTGATAAGGTATATTTTCATATGCTACTCCAAAGTTATCATAATTCTAAAAGGTAAATATATTTTGTCGATTCAATATAAAAAATAGTTGATATCGTTTTGGTCCCTAAATTATAGGTCCAACATCATTTTAGTTCTTAAGCTTTAAAACGTCTTAGAATTAGTTCTTGAACCTTAATTTGTCTTATATTAGTTTTTTTGGTCCAAAACATTGTTAAAATTTTGATTGTAGTTATCGCGTTAAGATCAAAACTGTGTTTTAGTAAGAATTAATTTTGTTATTTTCAAGTTTAGATTCCAATTTTGAAAGTTTTAACTTTTCAAAACGCCTGTGATTTTGAAGTGGTATATTCGATATGTTCATTTATAAGCAGTATTTTAAATTATAGAACTATTTGTGAGATATAGTGATGATGATCAGTAATGTTTTAAGATTTAGAGATTAGATTTTGTTTGGCATTTCAGTTTAACTCCAACTAAACTGTTTTTTTAATATCAGTTTTTGTTTTTTCTAAAAGTCAACAAAATTTATAACTAGTTTTTGAAAAGTCAACCAACTCAACTTAAAAATTTCATGTCCAACTGGTGAACCAAACGCACTCTAAAATAAAATTAGATCTATAGTTTAAGGACAAAAAGGAAGTTATCCAACAAAAAAATGTTTTCAATAATTTGTCTTTAGCATATAGAGATAAATTTCATTTAAAGCTCACTAGCTATTTTGAAAGGTAAAGAGGTTTATAAAATGGTTTGATTCATCAAATCAATGCACCATCAAATAGAGTTGAAACTAAATAGCAACTTGTAAATAATTTTTATGTGCTGTCCAATTACTCAACATCTATTATTTATCATGAAACACTTGTAGCCATTGAGTAATGCTTTAATTGTGGGGGTCCTCTCTAAGAGAGCCCAAAGCAATAATAATGAAAATTACATATATAAATATATATATATAATATATATGTAAGGTTGAATGTTTCATATGTGCCACTTTCTGAGTTTCAACCATGTGACACCATTTGGTCTTTGTATTTCATTCCCAACTTCAAGTACTACGGATTTAAATGTGGGTTTCCTAATAAGATAAGAAATAGCATCAAGGATTTCTTATTTGTACGTCCTAAAAAAACGGTAGAGGACTCATGGTGAGAGAATCTATGTAGTAGGGGATGAAATTTTATACTATTGGTAGGATAAAATTGTAAAATCATCTTATGCTTTTAATTAATAGGATATGATTTTAACATGATCAAACGGCTTATAAGTTTGTCGTGTCAATATATTTTCGTATCTTAATTATCACAAAATTTTTTAAGGAAAAAAATTGTAATTGAAGAGTTCATAATTTAGAAATTCTAACACAGGATTTTATACCTGCTCGGTAGAATAATTTTTTTTTAATTTTATTTACTGTGAGTAAATTTTTATGGTGTGGTGTATAAATGAGAGCAATTCTATATTATTTGATTCTTTTTTTTTTTTTTTAACATAGACACCTATATATTATTCTTAAAATTAATCAAATGACTGAAAAAATTTACTAAAAGTAAATCTGTGGAGTAAAATAACGTGTCCTAAACAATAATTTTTTTAAAAGAAATATTGGACCCTAAATCCATTGTAATAGAGTTTGTTTTTTTTTTTTTTTTCCTCCTCCTTTTTTGCAAAGGGTTAGTTGGAATTGGGACAGGTATCTAGTATTTAATTAATTTAGAATGAAAAACCCAATAACCAAGTTTGACCTTCGCTACAAACACTATTATTAATGGGAAAGTGACTAATTGGTTCATTACTTTTAACATTATTTGCATCCTTAGCTATTAAGAAAACTAAAAGAACCTCTCTTTGATGACAAGTCTTATTGGATGGAATAAATCTCAAAATATTACGAACAACCATTTCTTAAGTGAAAAACTCCAATTTTTTCAATATGTAGTTATTTCTCAACAAATACTAAATTCTAGCAAGGAGATTACCAAATAAAGAAATTCTATGAAAATTTCGTTCGGTTTACTTCTAATTTCTTAATTGGTTTGTTTTATTGGCATGACATATCTTGTTAACATGACATGCCTTAAAAGTTGCTTACTCTATTTTGTAAATATATAAAAACAGTCCTATATGATGCTATGTATCGGGGGTTGCTAGTGGATAAAGTGAATGCATTTAACAAATATATATAATATCCATATATAGTTTGCCGTGTTATATGATGTAAAAAGCTGTATAAAAATATATTATTGGTCTAGCATACTCAACAATTCGAGACTTTGTCTTGTACTCTGAATAGTTTCTTCTAAAAAAAAATAAAATTATTATGATTTCTTAAGATCCATTGCCTACCCTAATATTGGGTGTCATGAACCATTATTGAACTATTCACCACACACACACAAAAAAAAAAAAAAAAAAAAAAAAAAAAAGAATTGCCAGATTTTGAAGGGAAAAAATTCAACACTAATATTTAAAAAGGAAATAATATTTATATGCTTATCATATAATATAATTTATGTTTCTCTTATAATCTGATTGAAAAGGCTTATGCCCACCCTTTCCATGGCCATCCCTAATATTTATGGGGGGGGGGGGGGACATAACAAAATTAAGAAAAAAAAACCCGTTTTTTTAATTAAAAAAAATTCATCAACTGTATACATTATGATACAATCTATTATGACATACCAAACATATATAACTATAATAGAGCTTTTCTATCACATAGCTAAACAAAGAATGACCATCATTTTCTTTTAGAACGGTGGTCAAATATTCATTTTTTAAGCATCATCCGTGACACTAATCATGATTTGTTTTTTTTAACTATTATAAACTATTATATTTTACATTGCGGAATATATGCGGGTATATACATTAATAAGGTGTAAGGTTCCATATCTATCGTCAGAGTGGTGTATGATTGCTTGAAAATCATATCACAACACGAATCATGTATGTAGCATTCATCTTTAGTGTGTCGTTCACGTTTTTTTTTTTTTTTTTCACTAAATAAAAAGGGTTGCAGTAATGGAAAACAACACACCGATATAATTTTAGAAGATAATTTCTTTTTTACATGACATATATATACACACGTGTGGATCCTCTAAAAAAAATAATTAATCATCGAGAAAAATGAGTAGTCTTGCCATCTCATGAAATGGTCCTTACCTAAAAAAAAGGCAAAGTAGAAAGCAATGGGTGTACCCGCGGTGCCCATATGCTTCGTGGGTAGGTGTGGACTGGCATGAACCATGATGCAACCATGGCGCTATCAATGGTCCTTTAGTCAGTAAAAGGTGGGTGACATCTACTTGTCATGCTCCTCATCTACCAATTAGGCCCCTCCACGTGGCATTGCCCTTCTTTTTTATTATTTATTTATTTATTTTGTGGTTAGAGATGGGGTTTGGGGTAAGGTTATGAGGCATTTTATCATGCATGAACCTGTTTTGAACTTTGAACCTAAAAAAGCTATATTTGTGTGTGTGTGATATATATATATATATATATATATGTATGTATGTATGGCAACATTGTGAGTCATGAACCCACTTTGATTGAATCTGAAGAAGAAAAGGCAAACACAATATGTGATAAAACTTTTAGGGGATGACGAGTAGGTCTAGTTTGATACAGATAGTGCGTCTTTGTACTTGTATGCGTGTGTATTAAATTGACGTGAATGTTACTTTTGTTACTATTATTACTTTTTAATGAGTTATTAACTTCGATTAGTTCTTCTATGTAGGGGTACGTACGTTTTTTTTTTTAATCCATGATAGAACAAGTTATTTTAGTTATTAGATTAAAAACTCCCCAAATCTCAACGGTAGGATTTATAAAATTAGGGAATAATTTTTTGTCGTGTAGAGCTTGTTCTCTCTCTCTCTATCTTTTTAATGTGGATATCCATAGATCTCATTATTAAAAATCTAATCGGTGACTTAAAAAGTTTGATATGCTCGGTAGGGCAAAACAACATGTCCTACAATAGAAGTATCAAATTTCGAATTTCGTTTTCGAAAAGTAGATGTTGTCTTTATCTGTTACAACTCAAAATGACATAAAATACCTTTTTTTTTTCACTCAAGCTTAACAAAATTGTAATTTTGATACTTTATCATGAAACGTCATTCTTTTAACAGTTTTAATCATGTGCAGTCACATAATTAACCAGTTAGTAAAAAAGCAATATAGAAGGGCGATAGTGGATTGCGAGTAAAGAGAAGGCAACAATAGGGTTAGTGTTAGGAAATATTTTGGTTGAGAAAATTGCAGAAAAGTAATTAAGCTATTCGTAGTACGCCTTTTTTGGCCCTTTAGGACGGGTGGTTGAGTGGTAACTTATTATTTGAGCTACCAATTAAGACAATTTGCGAAAATATATAATGAGATTTGAAGCTTCTTCTTCATCTTTTCTTTTCTTCTTTTTTTTTTTTTTTTTTTTTTTTTGCTTATAATCAACATATATGAGAGTGAAGAAAAAAATAATACAATACATTTGCACAGTGCCCCCAAATATTATCTATAAATGTGCCTACAAAATTTAAAAACGTGTAGGTTAAAAATCTAACGTGGGTACAAGTTAGTCAATTGTGAGCATAGACATTTTTATGATCCCTATTAAAACTTAGGCGCTAAAATGTAGCTAAATTAATCAAGACGACTTTTTACAAATTTTTTTTTTTCCGCAAAGGACTTTATGTTAACTATTCTCTTTTTTTCCCCCGTTGGTGAAAAACATCATTGGATTTAATGAATATGATGATTTGTTAATTAACTTTTTCCACTTATTAGTTAGTATAATTAAATTTGGTAGGAAGATTAGTTTACTAATATACTTAGCTTTAGTATAGGATAGAAAATAACATGTTTATCTCATATAATAAAAAAACATAATGGTAAATTGTTGCTTTTAATTGTGATCTTCTTTTGGCTATTCCCAACAACGTGAGGATTAATGAAAGAAAATGGAACAAAAACACCATATTTCTATAGTATATACTAATGGCCATTTCTTAAACAACCAAAAACTTAAAAAATGAAATAAAACAAACTTACATATGTAAATAAAGATATAGATGTTAATTAATACATTTCTATAGATTTTTTTTTAATGTTAGGTAGAGGAATTCAAACTTTACATTTTATAATGAAGTCAGATGTAAAATTATTATTAATTCTATTGCACTATGATATAGTAATCCTAAATGATATATGCTATGTAGTTTTTGATATAATAAATATATAGTTTTTTTCCCTAAAATATATATATATATATAGTTTTGATCATATAGTTTCTTTTCTTTAATAAATGATGTTATAATAATAGGCACAAAGTACTAGAGACCCATCCAACAAAAAAAGAAAAAAAAAACTCTAATTGATCTTTCACTTCCCTAATAACTTTTTGACCTCGTAATATGTGAGATCAAATTTAACACATGTTAATTTTATACTAAATTTAGATTATAAAATTTTTGTAAACTTAGAATACTTTCATATCTATTTCGATAATCTTCCCCAATTTTGTTTCTTCTAGCTACCTCTTCTTTATCTCAATGTGATTATATAGAAAAATGTACATCTTCTCTAAAAATGTTATCTTTTCCCCTTATATTTACACACACAAATATATATATTCCTTTTTAAGTAATTTAAATAACTATAAATAATCCAGTTTAGCATTTAATTAGCTAAAAATTATACAAGAATGGCGGGCGTTATACCCATTAACATCCACTTACTCAAGATGGACACCACAATATTGGAACCACTACATATATAAATAATGTCTTTTTTTTTTTTTTTCCCTATAAAAAGCAAGAAAAATAAACATTCTAAGAGAGGTGGAGCCAACATATTATTTTAATAAAGGCGTACATTAATGATAAATTTTTAAGGGGCTTATATAGGAATAAACAATTTTAATGGGCATAAATGAAAAAACATAAAAAAATTTAGATAAAATTGAAAAAAAAAATTTACTAATGACGAAAATTTCTACTCAGTCATGGATGCCTTGCACGCTAAAAGGAGGACAAAACAAGCTATAGGTTACATCCAAACTCGCCTAATATAAGGAATTCCTTTTGTACATCAGGCAATAATTTATTTGCTCTAGCGAACACATGATCCCACCAACTAATGTCTAGCTATATATATAGATGTATATACATCCATTCCCGACTATTTGTGAAACCCAATTTCTTACGTATATTTATTTATTCTGGCGTTTAATTGAATGAAAACAATTATTTAGGAATTTATGCATCAAAATCTTTGTGATATTTAAGCTTGAGAACTCTATCAATTTTAGAATCAACATATTTTTGTTGGAGCAAACCCTTTGGCTGACATGATATAGGATAAACTAAAAGAATTTTGTCATTCAAATAAATGGGGAATTTGATATTTGTTTTGGAATTTTCCATAAATCATTTAATTATTTTTATATATTAATTTTCACCATTTTCATTATGCAAAAAGATAAAAAATTTCATAAATTTTGACACATAAAAAGTGTGACAGATGCATATAAATTCATACATAATGTGAATTCATGTAAAATGAAATGTAAAATAAGGGAAATTCACATTCACTTAAGCTGTATTTTTTGTGTATGAATTCGTATTTGTAGTAACTGAAGTTTACAAACACGACAACTGAAGTTCACATACCGGATATCATACGGTACCGCATATGAGACTTTATATATAAAAAAATATATGTATATATATGTTAATGTGGTGTAAGCGTATCTGTCCGGGTTGGGGTGGTGTTGGGGAAGGCCTTAGCGGCTTTGTTGGTGGTGGAGGTACGGTTTGAGGTGTGATTTAATTGGGAAGTGGATTTAATCCATAATTAAATGGCTTTCGCTTTTCTTTTCGTGATTAGAGATTCTCGTTCAGTTAGTTAAGTAAGGACTAACATGTCGTCGCGCATTCTTTGAGTCGCGTTAGCCCTTTATGCTTCTTATTGTTTGTCACGGGAGGCTGTTTATATGCCCTTTATGATATGATCTTAATTGACTCTATTTAAGGAGCGTTTTCTTCTTCATTTTGTGGCTTCGGTTGGTTTGCTGTTTTAGCCTCACTTTTGTTCTATTTCTTTCCTTAACCAAAAAAAAAAAAAAAAAATGTTAATGTGTTATTTGGAATTTTTATTTTTTTGGGTGAAAAAATGTGTTGTTTGCTTAAAAAAAAAAAAAAAAAAAAATCAGAGCAAGTTTGTTTGAAGGGGAATTTGGGGATATTTGTTGATTTCTTTGATTCATCAATAAAAGAAATGAACTCCCCATCAATCATCATGTGAGTTTGGCACTTGGTAGTGACAATTGAGGGGATCATTATTATTTGTCAAAATTTCACAAGGGTATTTTCGACTTTTCACAATTTATTTATAGTCCAATATATTTTCTTAAAAAAAAAAAAAAAGATTTAAGAAAAAAGAGGTTGAAAAAAGAAGCATTGGTTAGACCGTAGATTAGGAATTTTTTCTGCCCCCATTAAAGACGGATTTCTGCTCTGGATTTTATTCTGATTTAAATAATTTTATTATTAGCTTTGTGTGCAGGAAGCTTCCTGTGTGTCAGCACATGGCTCCAATCATGCACCTCAGGCTTCTCGACTGTACACGTGTCCCGTAAGGCGTGTCGTTTTGCGGAAAGTCCAAACGCAAAGCCGTCACTTCAGAAGATACTGGTGTGGGACCCACCTGCCCAAGAGTCCTTTTTAGTCATTTACTAAGTCTCTTGCTGTGTGAGGAAGTACACGCTAGACTTGCCCCTTTGTGGGAAACCTACAAAAGAAGAAAAGATTAGTCGATCAAATGAACCAGCAGTTACGAGTTCTTTTGGGACCCACCATGAGTCTACTAACTATAATTATATACATATATATATATATATGTAGTGAATATGTATTTATACAACTTATTATGATTTTCATTTTTCACAACATGCTGACCGTTGACTGTGCGTGATTGTATCTGGACCGTTCATTTCCAGAGTTTCTTTTTCTTTTTTCTTTTTTTTTTAACAAAAATAATATTCTGGGTTTCTACAGTTGGACCAAAAAAAAAAAAAAAAAAACCCCCTCATCCGTAAAACTCTAATTTTTGAATTGATAAAATAGTTTTTTTAGAATTTTTTTTTTTGTTTAATATGATCCTGATCAGGTCCAATATTCATGAATATACGCTACTAGTAGAGGTAGAGTCAAAATTATTTCAGTAGGAGTGTAATGTAAATTTTTTTTTAAAGATAAATAAATTTTAGTAGGACCATGTGAGAATTAATTTAGTGGGTTTATATGAAAATTTTTAATTTTGTGTGGGCAAAGCAGTAACATTACAAAATTTTTTTTATTAGATTAATTTTAGTGAGGATTATGTGAAATTTTTTATTTTAGTGGGGACAAAGTAGGGAATGTATGAGAATTTTTAGTTTCTAATGGGAGTAAATTGTAAAAATTATAAAATTTTTGAGGTTAAACTAGAAGAATAAAATATCAGAGTGAGGGCTCTAACACCCCCTTAAATCCGCCCCTAGCCACTAGTGAGGACAAAAAATTCAGATCCGATATTCTGATTATTAATAAAAATATGTTTCTATAGTAGGGTAAAAAAAAAAACCCTTATTGGTAAGACTTTGTTTTATGTATGATTTTTTATTTTTATTTTATGTGATCCTGATTATATTCGATATTTATGAATATACACTACTAGGGAAGATATTATACCATAATTGTTTCTAATAAAAAGATTCTAAATTTGTTAAGGACGTTTTATAGTGGGGTTTTTTTAACGACTGAAAAGTAAAATTGTACCCTAACATAATATTTTTTTTTTCAATTTTATTGTACAAATCTCTTATTTATTAAACTTTTTACACCAAGTGATTTTGACAAGTGAAGTATCGTGTAGCTTCTCCTACATTGTCTTAATAAAAGATCGGATCACTTATTTATCATCACTAGATACCACCAAAAACAAAAAGAAGAAGATGAAGAAGAAGTCGCAACTTAATCTCACTGACATTTTTTTTTTTGGTAGGCATAAAAGTTGAAGTTCATGTTATTTGCAGAAAAAAAAAAAAAAAGTTTAGGTCGTGCAAGATTCTCGTATATATATATATATATATATATAAAATATATTTTAAGGCCTACATGATCCAACAAGTGAAAAAGGTGACAACAAAGGTGTCGTGATAATTAATTGCACGCCTTCTTTTTTCTTTTATTGTGGGAATAATTTAATTTTGCTCAACTTTCATTGGCGTTTCTTGAGCTATTGAAACATATCATGTTCGTCCCTCAAAATTTAGAATGTGTCATTTCAATCTTTAAATCAATGCTGCTACATCAAAATTAGTCCCTTAATTAGCTTCTTAATTTTTTGATCTAAAGGTATTATTATAATTGATAAAATAGTAATCATGCAATTTCTAAATTTAAATCACGCTTTATAAAGTGTGTTATGAGCTAGTCACACAAATTAAAAATATGATCTAATTAAACATGAGCACATCTCTCACCAAATTTATTAGCAAATTTGTAAGAGTTTACATCTGCTGTCCCAATTTCATATTTCAATGACCGTCTTCTCAATAGTGTTGTAACAACTCATAATTTGTTTTAAAAATTTTTAGACTCCGTTTGGTGAAACGGTTTGAATTGAAATTTTTAAATTTGAATTGGTTGATTTTTTAAAACTAGTTATAATTTTTGTTGACTTTTCAGAAAAAAAAATTGAGATGAAAAATTTGATTTTAAGATGTTTCACCAAACGGAGCATTAGTATTTAACACTTTTTATATGACTAAATTTTTAAATTCAGATAATTTGGCATAATACTATTGGTATGATATCCAATGAGATAGAAAATTCGGAACAACAGATCTTGACTCAATTTGTAATGTCTAGTACATAATCAGCTTGCAAGATAATTTACAACCTTCAAAAGTATAGATAATGTGTCAATTACATGAAAAACACTATTTAAAAGCAATATTTGAGGCCTTAACGTTACTTCTGTAATGAGGCTTATGATAACGTTTCTTACAAACTTTTAAGAACTTAGACAAATACATTTTAGAATTTAGACACTAAATACAATATATCTAAGCTATAATTTAAAAATTTGATGACATTAACCCTTCAGTTAGGTGGGGGCAAAAGTTATATATCGCCTTGAATCATTGATTTAATTGATCTATTTGTAAATCTTTTCTAAGAGAGGAAAAAAGAAGTGAATAATTTTATTTTTTTCCTTAAGGTTGTTGGAGATAGAAATCAGTATTGCACCGAGACATCCCAATTAGGTTATTACTTTCTTAATACCCTTATCACTTATCTATCTCCAACATTTTATTAAAAATAAAGAAAAAATAATAATAATTCCAATCCGACATGATATAAACTATCCACAAAAGAAAACGCAATTAGAAAGTAAATGTATATTAGAAACAGAACAAAGTAGATTTTGACGTTACAAGATATAACCGAAACTACATATTTAAAAATCAGAATTTGAATGATAGAATATAAAAAGATCTATTGGCAAAATATAATTATGAATTGTCAATTTTAGTAAATCTTCTTAAATTATAATTTTTACATAATATGATTTAAATTGTTCATGTGTTTTTTTCTTTTTGAGAAAATTAAATTGTCCATTTTAGTAGAGTATTTTTCTTATAAGAATTTTTTTGTTTTTTTGTTTTTGTTGAAAGTATACGATTCTTCTCGAAGATAATCATGTATTGACAGATCATGTGGTGAAATCTAGAAGATTGACGTTTTACAGCGGTTTGATTATGGACTTCATTTCAACAAGTTTTGGCACTGTTGGTCAGTTGGTAAACAGGTCAAAAATAATTTGAAAAATCAACGTTTTTATTTTATGTTAAAATTTGATAGAAGAAAAATAATATAGATGGGTGTTTTGGTGTGTAAGTTTGAGTTGAAATATTTTAATTTTAATAGTAATTTGTGTTGACTTTTCAAAAAAAATAAAAAAAAATTTTCAGAAAAAATTAAAAAAAATACAGTTTTACTTTAGTAAAACGAGAATGTCAAACATGACCTATATATATATATATATTTTGGGTGAATTGAATAGCCTAAATCAGATTGGCTCTAGTGCCCTTCGTTTTAAGCTGACCATCCAAAGTGCAAAATTTCACAACTTTCTTTTCAACCGAAAAAAAAAAAAAAAAAAAAAAAAAGCAAATAAATAAACAAATAAAAACAAACAAAGCCACGTGGCATCGAAAGAGTCAAATTCATGGGATACCCACTATGTAACATGGACATGTACTAATTTGTCCTCTCTTAATTTTTCACCAAAATTCTGCAAAAATTCATTTCAACGTTTCTTCTACATAATATTTGCAAAAGAGAAAAAAAGAAAAGGAAAAATTACATAGAATCACACAAATTGGTTAAAAAAAAAAAAATCGCAAAATTTTTTGTGGATTTTCTTAATCTCAAAATTACAGTCTGTGACGAATGGTCACAGCTGACATACTTTGATCAAAAAACATGAAATCAATTAAGGAGCACAACTAAATTCTATTTTCAATTTTTTTTTATTTTTAATTTTAACGCTAGATCAACGGCAGAGAACGCGTTTGTGACTATTGAGTGGTATCCTGGGCGGTGACTTTAGACTTTATTGGCATTGGAAGGAAGCCCACTAAAAATTTTATCAACATCATGTCACCACATACAACCTAAGAATATTAAAAAACTTAAATTAAATATTTTTTGAAAAAATATTTCTTTTTTAAACTTAAAAAAAAATCTAAAAAATAAAAATATTCCTGCGAAATAAGAAAATAAAAAAACCCACAAAAATGAAATGGGAAAAATGGATTTTTAAGATAAGAAGACAATTAGGCCCTCCTTTTCTCCTTTTCTGTTTGATTGGCTAAGTAAATAGCTTTATCTTTTTTTTTTTTTTTTTCTTTCTTTCTTTCTTTCTTTCTCATATTGGTCAAAATCTTTTCCCAAAATTTCAGTGCTTCTCAAAACCTGGTTTTCTGTCTGTGTAGTATTAAGGGGGTGTTTGGTGAATGAATTTGAGTTGAAATTTATAAGTTTAAATAGTGATTTTGATTGACTTTTTCAGAAAAAATAAAAATTTTTTAGAGAAAAAGATAAAATTAAGTTGATGGTGATGAATTTAAACTCATCACCCAAACACTTATTATTTATTTATTTATTTAAATTTATTTCAATAGATTTTTTTTGAGGGGTTTTGAAAATTTGCATGCACAAAGCATAAAAGTCTATAGTCAAACAACAGGATATAGGCAATAATATTCCTCACCTTTCACTCACACTACAGGTTAAATTAAACTACACCTTTCCTCATTTTATTTTTATTTTTTTCTTTTTCTTTTTACATTAGGATTGTAAATAAATAAATTTGAAAATGAATTAAAATCTTTCAATAACATCAAAAAAATAAAAAAATAAAAAAAAAAGGCAAAAGAAAGCTCAACATTTACTTAATATACAATACAACTAGGAAGTCACATACACACACACATACAACACAGCAAGACCTTCTCTCTCTCTCTCTCTCTCTCTCTCTCTTCAATTCACCTTCCTTTCCACATCCATTTATGAGAGATTCCTCCAATGGTCTTTTCCTTTCCATTGGATTGTACAAGAAAAAACCATTTCAATCCCCTTCATTTCTTTGTTGATTTTTAGGCTTTCTTTTCTCTGATTTTTCTAACACTGTAAAGACATACCAACAACAACCAAAAAAAAAAAAAAAAAAAACTCCTCTTCTGTTTTTCTGGGTCTCTTGGCTTTTGCTTTGTTCTGTAAACTCTCTCTCTCTCTCTCTGGGGTTTTCTGCAGAAAAAATATTGAAGCTTCCTTACCCAGTTGTTGTACTGTATATGCCATGAAAAGGGTTCAAAGAGACTAATAATTTTCTTTTTCTTTCGCATAAATTTTGATTTTCTTACTCTTTTTTTTTTTTTTTTTTTCTGTCAATAAATTAAAGTTTTTTCCTCCTTTATTATTTTTTTCCCCCTTCTTCTATCAATTTTCCATTCTTCACTTTGAGGAAAAAAGAGAGAAAGCATGGGCAAGCAAGGACCTTGCCATCACTGTGGAGTTACAAGTGAGTTCTTGTTTCTCCATTTTTTTTTTCCTTTTCCTTTCTTTTTTCAATTTAAAAAAAATTGGGTTCTTCAATTTTTTATTTTTTTTCCTTCGTGTTGTTTTGGAAGAAATATTCACGAAATTAATTACCTGGGCAAGGAGTTAAATACAAAATCTAGAATGATATGTAAAAATATGAAACTGCTATTTTTAATGTTCCTGTTTGTAAATGAATTCTGAACTGCAAGTGTCCTTGTTTCTTTTGAATATCTTTCTTTGCTCCTTTAGAGTTCTGAATCTGTTTTCGTGAATTTTGATTTTTTGTTTTCGTTTCCTTTTTCTCATATTTTGATACCTTTTTTTTCCTCTTCTCTCGATTGGTGTTTTTTTTTTTTTTTTTGTCCGTTTTGACTCTCATTCTAGACCCAACATGTGTTTCACCCAGTGCAAAATTTTGAGCTCCGGAGTCTAAAAGAGTTTTGTTCTTAATTTTGTTTACCACTTTGTTCTTTATGAACTCAGAGCCAAACCCAGAATTCCTGTTTGCTAATTGAGTTAGAACAAATTCAATTGCTAGGAATTATGCTTTTCTTCAGTGCCCATATTGAAAATTCCTTACAATTCCTATGGCCAATGGTCCAAACTACAATTGCTTGAGTGCAAACTTCCCATCTACTAAAATGACTATTGTTTGTCATTTCCTTTCTCTACTAACATGAAATGTATCTATAGCTTTAGTTTTTTATTTCATTTGGGGATGGGAGTTCTATATCCCAAGTCTTGAAATAGTTGAAACTGGTTTCTTAAAAGATTAGTCCCGTTATTCGAATAGTTAAACGAATTCTAAATGTCTATTGCACAATGGAATTCGGTACCGGGTTTGTAGTTTTTGAACTTAGTGTGTCACAAGGTGGAGTTTATGTTCACTTTAAGTGTAAGGAACTCGAAAACCTTGTGTCAGTACAATGAAGCAAAATCCTTAGTATTTGCAGTGACTAGAGTATACAATCTGAAGGTTCAATGTTGTGAGCCTAAAAGTTGTGGAAATGAAGCAAGAACTCATCACTTTGGACATACGACACATACAGATACACTGAATTTTAGTAGTGAAGATTCATCGTTTCGGGATAATCATAAGATTGCAGCTTGGTTTCTTGAATAGGAGCTGATTAGTTTTTTTGTTGTCTTAACATCTCAACTTGAAATGGATTGTCCCAACAATTGAGATTGAGACACATTCGTGTTTGGTTATGTGTATCTGCACTTTTTCTTTAGCGTTGTATGTGAAATTGTTCGATATGTGTCGACTGCTAATGATTACGGATTGGACAGGCACCCCCCTTTGGCGCAATGGGCCTCCTGAGAAGCCAGTGCTATGCAATGCATGCGGATCTCGATGGAGGACTAAGGGAACACTGGCAAATTATACCCCTCTTCATGCTCGGGCAGAGCCTGATGATTTTGAAGATCACAGAGTTGCCAAGTTGAAGTCTATAAACAAGAACAAAGAAGTGAAGCTGCTTAAAAGAAGCAGAATCATGATAGTATGGTGATGGTTGGAGGGCTCTCTACTGATTACAACCAGGGTGGTTTCCGAAAGGTTATGGATGAAGATGCGAGTAACAGATCAAGTTCGGGTTCAGCTATTTCTAACTCCGAGAGCTGTGCACAATTTTGCAGTGGAGATGCAAGTGATTTGACAGGTTGGACATTCACAAAGATTGAAACTCATTGATACACAAATATACTATTCCTTTCCATTGCCTCATTATGTTCAAGAGCGAGATGTAGGAGTGGCGGATTGGTATTACTTTCCGTGTTTTGAAAGAGCTGCAATATTTCTGCAAAACTTCTTACAAGTTTCTTGTTCTCCGGAATAGAGAGCATGTAATGCCATGCTTTATAATATTATGAAACAAATGGTAACAAAAAAAACAATGACTCTAAACATCTAATCTAGTCCTCCATCTCCGTGAAGTTATTTTCGGTTGACTTTTACGAAGATAGGAGGCTGCCATTGCCTTTACTCTATCAACAATGTGGTTTTTTATTTTTATTTTATTCTATTTTTTTTTTTTTAAATCATCCCATATCTGAAATGAAGACTCTTAAAGGTGCAAAGTTTTTCTTATTGTTGATACCCGCCTCAACCGGTCTTTTTATAGGTCCAGCGCAGTCCGTGGTGTGGGACACAATGGTACCTTCTAGGAAAAGGACTTGCGTTAACCGTCCGAAACAATCTTCTGTTGAGAAGCTGACAAAGGATCTTTATACCATTTTACAAGAACAACAGTCCTCATACTTCTCTGGATCTTCCGAAGAAGATCTACTTTTTGAGAGTGAAACACCAATGGTTTCTGTTGAGATAGGACATGGAAGTGTCCTTATTAGGCATCCCAATGCCATACTTAGAGAAGAGGAATCGGAAGCTAGCTCACTTTCTGTTGATAACAAACATTCCCATAGCAACGAGGCTTATTCTCGGTCTGTAACCCTTTATGATAGCAAGGGCATTAATTTTAATGGTCCAGGAAGTGAAAAGATCAACTTTTATGGACACGGGATGCAACAAGAACAAGTTAAAAGGTAAATCTTCTGCTCTAGTTTATCAAAGTTTTGTTTGCATTAGTGTTGGTTAAAAATGTATAGGATTTGGAACATCGATGTGGTCGCAGAACGCTAATGAAAAGCTTTTTGCATCCTGAACTCGAAAACATCTAATTATAAGACTAATATTCTATACAAGGCCTTTGAATATCCATGCTTTTACCATCTCTCTCTCTCTCTCTAAGTAATATTTAAATGGTTTGGCTTGACAGGGAGAAGTCTCAGCCTGAGATCTTCCAACTATTGGGAAGCCATAATTCACCATTGCGTCATATAGATTTAATTGTAAGCTGCTTTTTATGGTCTTGTTTGAAGGCAATCTGTTCAATTTGTTTCCGTTGATTATCGATGGAGTTTGCATGGCTTTCTTGTTAGGTTTGGACCTAATGTCTTGCTTGCAATTCTTGCTTCTTGTAGGATACTACGAATTTTGAGGAGTTCATGAGATATTTGACAAATGAAGAGCAACAAAAACTACTGAAGTATCTTCCTTCAGTTGATGTTGCTAAACTTCCCGAAAGGTTAGAATTTTCATCATTCATGTTGTTAGATAAATGATATTAGTCTATACGACTATCGTTCATCTAACAACATGTGCAACTCGGCAATATATTTTTTGGGAAAGGTTGGATGTCATTTTTTCCGAGTAAAAATAATCCATGACGAAGATACATGATCTGAAGTTCACGGTGGTTTACTTGTTTTGCATTTGCAGCCTCAAAAGCTTGTTTGATAGCCCTCAGTTCAGGGAGAACTTAACTTCCTATCAACAACTGCTTGGGGAAGGCATCTTTGATATCTCCTTCTCGGGGGTTAAACCTGAAGATTGTAAAACTTTGAAGATGCTTGCATTATCCAATTTGATGAAATCTAAATGGATCGAACACTATCATCTTGTCAAGGTTTGAATTCATTCTATTTATGTACCTTTTCAGATAAAAAGTCATATGGAGAGTGAACCTAGAATTTCATCGATGCCTAATAGCATCTCGTTTATTTTTTTTGGTGCAGACTTCTAAAAGTAGCCCTCGAGCATCAGTTGTTTCTGAACCTAATGTCACAGAATCAAGTAATTTTGCAAAAGCCAGAAGGCCACAAGACAGCCAAAATAAAAAGTTTCCAGGTTGGTCGGAAATTTCATGGTGTACATAGTTCAATGCTGCAGTTTTTCGTTGTTGTTGAACTTCTTATAAGATGAAGCCTCTTTGATTCTCTCCTCTCTTGCGTTAAAGAAAAACCAGAGAGAAGAAGCCTACAAAATAAAATCAATACGTATAAAGGATAAATTTAAAATTTCTCCAACATTTAAGAAATGTGTCGTATGGCCTAAAGGGTCTTCACTCTTCATATGCAAAATTCGCTTCCAGTACTTCAAAATTGGAAGATATCTTGTTGGGGGTTTAATATCATTCGCACCCTTTCCGCGATAGCTGATCTTGACGGTCATAAAACACACAAATGGCACATGATATATCCTCCCTCCCTCTCTCTCTCTCTATGTATATATATGTATATATCCACAGAAACTGCAATTTTCTGAAGATATTTTGCATGTTTCAGAAGTAAAGATTGTGATGAAGAGCCCAAAGCGGGCGATAATGAAGAGTAGCTATGAAAAGAAAGAAGCCATAGACAATGACGGTTCTTGCTTTAGCCCAAGAAGCCTGTTTGCTTTGCCAACCGATGGCAGCTCGTTCTTGCTGGAGTCCATCAATTTTGTCGAAGAAAGTTCCGATCAGGATCTGCTGCTGGACGTGCCATCCCATGGCTCTTTCGCACAAGCAGAGCTTCTTCACCCAGCATTAAGTTTTGGTTCCCAACAGGCAAGCACTAGTAGTAGCTCCATATGCCCACATCTTCTCCATCCCTGAAAACGCTGATGACCATACGCAGCATCGATCTGTAGGACTATATAGATACTACTATGCCTTGAGAGCTAGAATCCATGGCTGCGAGCGGTTCACATATTTTTGCTTGGTGTAGACACAAAAAGAGAGAGAAAGTTGGTCTGTGAATGAGGTTTGAATGGTTGTTTCTTGTTTTCCCTTGATCTTTTTTTGAACTTGGAATTCAAGGGGATGAAATTTGGGGTGGGTGTTTTTTTTTGTTGTATAGGTTGACAATAGGTTGTAATATATAGCTCAAAATGCACAAGCAGTGAAATTCTAGGTTTTTGTATGAAACTTTCTGCTTTTTAGTCTTTTGCATGGTATAGTAAGCATGAGATAAAAATGGCTTTGTCCTGGTTGCATTAGTCCTTAATATTTCATAGCAATAAAATGAGGATTTACACCCAACAAAAAAAAAAAAAAAAAAAAAATCCTCATTTTGAATAGGAAAAAGGTGCTTTTTCATGGAGCAAGAAAAAGGAACAGAAGATGAGGATGTTTGTGGTTTCTTAAGACACAGATTTTAGGTTGAGCAGTTCACCAATGCATTGGCTTCTGAAAGGTTAAAGGTGAATTAAAAGTACTTCATCATAGTTAAGTTCTATTGTTCTGGATTTTCTATCTTATTGGTTGTCCTTCTAATAATGTTATGTCATATCATCTGAATTTAAAGATTTAGTCACATGAAAAAACTAAATACTAAAAATTTCTTGAATAAAATAATGAGTTGTCAAAATACTATTGAGGGAATAATTATTGAGATAGAAAAATGGGACAATATGGACTCCAATTTGATTTGACTTCTCAAATTTTATGATATTCTCAAATGTTAATAGAACTAAGCCAAATACAGCTACTTGGTTTGGGAAAATAAGATTAGTGTGTCTGTCTTGGTTGGAAAAGTAGAGGGTTTATTCTCACTAGTTACATCCCTCTTCAACAATTACAAATCTGCAAGGTATCAAATTTTAGTTTAAGTGATGAGAGAAATTGAAGAGTTCAAAACTTCTAAGCTTAAACTTTTTTTTTTTTTTTTTTTAAATAATTAAGATGAAGGCATACTGAGAAAATTTACTTCCAAAACCATATTGACATCCCAAATAGAAGTTTGAGATAGCAAAGCAATCAAGGGAGTTTGAGAGTTTTGTTTCCCAAGTAGTAATTAGCAACGCTTAATTGACCCGGTTGGTTCTTACATCATGATTATTACTATATTTTAGTTGTGATACACCCCACACCCACACACACACACACTCACACTCACATATATATTATATTGTAAGGATAGTGCCTAATGGACGATGATGCAAAAGTGAATATTTATTTCTGCTGATACCTATCGTCATCTTATCCCCGTGTAACAAAATTCCACAAATACATGTTCTTAATTTCAAAAGTCTTTTTCAAAATAAATTATAAGCCATTTGGTTGCTATTAAACGGTTTTTCAATCACAGAAAAAATGATGCATTTTCAGTTGTTTGGTGAGCATTCTGATGTGTGTATATATATAGATATAAAAGTCTTGTATCTGGTATCGGATACCATACAACACTTGTAAATTTTTATTTAAATACTTTTACAAAATAATTGATTTACTTATAACTTCTTATTTAGAATCTAATAAAATCGTAACTTTCTATTTCTATTTAAAACCTTGTTACATAATATTAATTAAAAAATATTATATTAGAATTATGCATACCGCAAAAATAAAATAAAATAAAATAAAATACAAATGCCGTCTAGGGAAGGTCTCGGACAACAACCCCTCCCTATGTATATTTATATATATTTTTGAAATTAGCTCTCAGCATTCATGTCTCTAAGTCTCTATTTCTAGAGAGAATTGTACTCAGGCCTCTACATTTTTATCAAAATTACAATGAGAACCCTTGACTGAAGCATTTTAAATTGACTTTAAAAAATAGTGAAAATCAAACTGCTAATGTAAAAAATAGTAACATAAACAGGCAAAGATTGTCCTTTCCTTAGTTGGAGTGGGCCAATGACCATGATGTTGTTAATGCAAGCCGAGGCAGCACACTTTGGAATCACCTGAAGTTCACGTTAGCTTTTTAGTATTGGCTAAAAACAAAACACATCCTTGTTTAGTCCGCACGTGCTTCCACATAAAAAGTCTCACATTTTGCCCCCCAACTTCCATGAGAAAAGCTTGCACCTTCTTGTCCACCTGTTTTCTTCTTTTGAACGAATGATCGATCCTGTCTTAAAAATTAACGCCTCAACTCTTTATCCTTGAGAGTAATAATTTACAGAAGAAAATAAACAATCACAAAACATGTAAGTTTTTATATATGCTCACCTCAACGTGAGATTTCGCCCTGTTTTACTAGGATAATTATACAATAGATATTGCACACTTTAAGGACAATACGCATATTGTCTCTGAGTAGGGCGTTTCACGATATTAGGTCCACAACTTAGCATCCAGCACTTCCCGAAACGAAAAATGACCACTCATATGGTGTTTTAATTATTACAGAAAACAAAACATATTGAAACAAAATCAGAAATGTCAAAAACAAGATTTTCTATACAAAATAGACTTGGAAGTCCCAACTATGAAACCCCATCTACAACTTCTCCAAAATGGCAAAATTCAAGCCCGAAATTCGCCATCTTGGTTGCTAAATTTATCAGCACCAGAAATGGAATCACCTGCAAATGACACTTCCAATTCTCGAGTTAACGCTACAACAGCTATTGTGAAACCCCAGTTGTGACTTTCCTTTTCTTTCCCAAG
Organism: Ficus carica; assembly: GCA_009761775.1. NCBI lineage: Eukaryota > Viridiplantae > Streptophyta > Magnoliopsida > Rosales > Moraceae > Ficus > Ficus carica. The sequence goes on along the minus strand of CM019750.1, from coordinate 13,246,192 downwards.
ATGGAAAATACAGGCCAAAAATTTCCAATCTTAGGTTGCTGAATTTACCTGCAAAATGACAAATCCTAATACTAACTGTACTATTACTCCCTAAACTATCAATCTACCACCTCTTCTCCTTCTAATTCTTTCATAATTCTCTGTTCCCAGATCATCACTGCCGCCAAAATCAGTTCCCTCCTCTGGCCACCACACCGGCTGAGGAAAAGTCATGCCACGGCGCCGACAGATTTCCAGAAGACCACAGCTTGAAATGCCATCGTCACTATCATCTTTGGAGAGTTTCAACACATCCAACATAGTGACCTCCTCCTCCCTATTGCCCTTATCACCATCATTCTCCGCCTGCCCGAGAAGCGAACTCGGCAGCCTGCGACATGCCGGCGGCAATTGTGCCGTCTCCCGCAAATCATTGCCTCCATTTATTCCATTGCTCGCATCATTTCTCATCTCCAAAACGTCCTTGTCTGGTTCAGTTCCCAGTTCGATGACTTCGGTGGAATTATCGTTCTCGGTGAACTCCAACTTCCTCTTCGCCGAGCTTTGTTCACCAGATTTTGCGAGAGCAGAGCCGTGATTTGGAGGAGTAGCTCTCTCAGGATCCAATTCTTCATCACATTCTTCCAAATTTTGCTCTGAAATCTTCAATTCTTCAATGGTGACTTACCCAAACCGTCGTCCAAAGACAATTCCCTCCTCAAAACCCTAGCCCCCCTTCGATTCGGTCACCGGAACCTCCACAGGCGAGCGATTCAAGTCCGAATAGACGTTTTCCCTCTGCGTCAGCTGAACCTCCAGAAACCCTAGGTCCGAATCCCGGCTCAAATCCACCGTCCCAGCACCATCGGCTTCCGAGCTCCCAACTCCAACGACCACCGGTTCACCACCGCCGTCAGGACTCCGACAACAAACGTCACCGCCGTCGACCGCGTCCACAGTCGGTCGCAGCTCGTTGGAGCTCTGAGCCGCCGACTCCTCCGGCGGGGTGTGAAAAACCTCGAGGGAGTGGCTGTTATCATCGCCTTCCTCGGTCTCCGGTAGCGACACCATGATGATCCCGGTGGAGGCGACCGGTATCTCGGCAGTGGATTCGGACGACGACTCGTCGTTTTCGGGGTTGTAGCGCTCGGGGGCGAAGGGGCAGCGTCGCAGGCGTTCCTCCTGAGAGGAGGACACGTGGCAGAGAGGGAGGAGGAAGCCGAAGGGATCATCGCCGGCGGTAACGCCGCCGCCGCCGTCCATTACCTCTCTCTCTCAGAGGCACCGGAATTGTGACCCAATTTCTGGAAGGTTTTGAGATTTTATGGTTTTTGTTTTGTTATTTTTTTTATTATAAAATTTTCAATCTTTTTATACGCGATACGAGTATTTATTTGATTGGTGTGGCGGGTGAAGTTCCCGCCTTTTTCTGAACGAACGGTGGATGATCAGATGATGAAGGGTCAGGATTAGTAGGAATTTTTTTTTTTGGTGCGCTTTTAATATAAATGGTGCTGTATTTTAATTTCCTTTTCAGGTATGTAAAATGACACTGGTCACGATTTTGTCAGCCCGTCTAGCTCAGTCGGTAGAGCGCAAGGCTCTTAACCTTGTGGTCGTGGGTTCGAGCCCCACGGTGGGCGTTTCATTTGTTTTTTTTTAATCTTTTTGTTTTTGTTTTTGTTTTTTTTTTTTTGAATATAAATATATAAATTATATGTTTTTGAGGGTTCTATTGTTTGGAGAACAAGTTCTTATTAATGACGATGTGATCAAACAGCACAATAATAAGGGAGTAATTTCAATAATAGCGACACATACTCATGATATACTTTTTCCTTTGTTCCAAAACAATATGAGAAAAAAAAAAAAACCCCTTTCTTTCGTTCCAAAATAATATGAGAAAACATCATATTCTGATTAAAGAAGCAGCAAACATTAGTAATGTATTCTAAAATAATTGTTAATAGAACATTTTACCATTTGTCATGAAAATCTTATGGATTTATATTAACTCAAGTTATTATGTTTTTCTATTGTCATCCGGCTTCTTAATAACAAATTAGAAAATAGGTTCCCTCATGAATACATGGAATGTAACAAGATTTAACTTAATGGTCAAGCTTTTTCGAGAACGAGTTTTCCTATAATTTGAAAGTAGGTTTGGTAATCAAGTAGGTAACTCAAAAGAAATACAAATTGGATTAAAAAAAAAAACAAAACTAAATTCAGCTATTTTTTGGGAAACCAAATAAAAATCAATTAATGAGTGGACACTATTCTAATTACGAGTTAGAAAAATCTCATTTTCATGGTGTAAGTTAGTTTCTGAGATTTAAAGCTTAGACTTATAAAAGGAATTTGACTAAATAAATGAAGGAAAAAAAAAATGCAAAATTCAAATCATGTCCGCAATAAATCTAACAAATAAGGTTTATTTCGGGAGTGGAAATTCAACCTAAATACAAAATAATATTTCTTTGAAGGAAAAAAAAAAACCAAATATTTGTAATTAAATAACCAAAATACTAATTAATTCTTCATAAAGCCCCCAAAAAAAAAAAAAAAAAAAGGGGGGGGGGGGGGGGGGGGGGTTATTCGCATCACGAACGGCGTCGTTTGATTAAGTGAAAGAACACCTTTTTTGGGTTTTCCTCTTGGGATATAGAGGCAAAACCAAAAATAGCCTTTTTATGATGAGAAAACTGCCTTTTTTCTGGTATTTCTCTTCTGCTGCTCTGCTCATACGACCCGACTCTGTTGGAGAAGAGATTCTGAAAGAAATAAAGAGAGAAATAATAATAATAATAATAATTAGAAAACACATTCCCTCGTCTCGTCTCATATTCCATTTCTCTCCTTCACGCCACGGTGTGGAGTGTGAGCCGAACCTGCCGCTTCCACTCTGACTCCACCACCACCACCACCACCCACCACCACACCTCCCCCCCCCCCCCCCACAACTCACTGCCCCACTACATCTCCCTCTCTCTCTCTCATCTCCTCCTCTCTCTCTCTCTCTCTCTTCCTCTTCCATTGCTTTGCTTTTGCCAGTGATTTTCTTCGCAAATCCAGGTTAACCTCTCTCTACTCTACTCTCCCATTCTTGTTCTTCTTCTTTTCTTTTGTTTTTTTGATCCTGAAATTCGGTTTATGTAATCGGAAGATTGTCAGTTTTGGAACAGTTCGTGGTTTAATCTTATTTATTTATTTATTATTTTTTTTGGGGTGGAATTTCGAGCGTCAGGGGCTATTGGATTGTTTGGCTTGTTCCTGGATGAAATTAGGTCATAGTTGTGTGATTTTGAACTTGGTTTTGTGGGGATAAAAAAGGAGGGATATCGGGGTTTTCTCTGTCGTGTTTTCGTTAATGAAATTATCCATTTTATTGTTTTCCCGAACGGTTTTGCTATTTCCACGAATTATCTGGATATATTACTGCATTTCTTCTTTTCTTTAGCTGTAACAAGGGAAATATATATATATATATATGTATATGTCTTGTAGATGATGATAGGATTTTTGTTTTTGTTTTACTGCTGATTATGTTTATGGCCATGCCTGTTTTTGCGTTTCTTGGGCATAGGTCTTTTGGATCTCGGGTTTTGGGTTCGGGTATGTTATGCTGCAATCAGAAGCATTGTGGACAACCAGGTTGGTTAATGGTAGCTATTCTGGCAGATTGAAAAAGTTGACCATGGAAAATGGCGGGTGCTCTTTCGTTGATCGTTCCACAAAGTATAAGAGGCGTAAGTTTCTGCGGTTCGTGATTTTCCAGCGGGGTGTGGACGGTTTGCTCAACAGGTCAGTTTGAGGTCAACTGAAGATGCAGGCACGGCTTCAACCAATACGCTCGAGGATCAAGTTTTAAGGAGGGAGTAGTGATGGCGTAGAGAATGGGAACCTCTGATATGTTGAGCGATTTGCAGCAGGTGGTTGCTGCTACTCTAGTGGAAGGGGCTATTCCTGTTCTGTTAATCATAACTTTTTGTTACCAAGCTAATGAGCCTGCTGCTAATGGAATGGTTTGGAGAAGCAAGTTGCCAGAAAGTATCCTCGGAGGAGGAGGTTTCAGCTGTCCGAGAATTCCCTCCATTCTGCGGAAGAAATGCTCCTCCTCCTGCTAAGGAAGAGTCTTTGGAAGTGCTCTCTCTTCTCCGAAAAACACAAGTTCTGGTCAAGAAAAGCCTGAGCGTGATATGTTTGAGGAAACCTCAACAATGGCAGTGAAAGATGATGCGAAGCAAACAGTCGGGGATGCTCAAGGTGGAGATTTGTTTAAGAGTGAATTGGAAAGGATAAATCTGAAGTTGATGTGAAGCAAACTTTAGAAGATGTTCCACCAAAGGAGGTCTCCGGAAGTGCTTGCTTCACCGAAGAACAAAGCTTGTGTTCGAGAGAAGTTCAGTCCAGAAATGAATGACAAACCCTCAACTGACATAGTGAATTCTACGCTGAAGCAACAGTCGAGGACCTTTTAGGTGGAGATTCCTACAAGGGTGAACTGAAAAGGCAATGGAGCTATAGTAATCAGGGACCGGTTTCAACCAGAATGTGAGAAGAATGCTATTAAGGACGAACATGTAATATTGTCTCAGTTGAAGATGGATCGGGAAGAAAAAGAAAACTGTAATGATACTGCATTTGAAGACAAGCTTTACTGGTGGATCATGAATTTGAGACTGTGGTTGGAAAAGACGACGAGGTTGAAGGTTCGACGGAACATGTGGGCAAGGAGATTGTTTGTTACTCCGAGGAAAAAAGTATCGATGAAAGGGATTCAGATACATCTGGGTATCGGAGCCAGTTGCAAGTAGCAGATGAAGGGAATTTGAAACTTGCCACCAAACAGAGTGATTGTGCATGGTTTGAAGCTACATCAAATCGTTTGTGGCAGGAAAAGTTGCTTTCAAGTGTAAACCAACTGCCGTACGGATGGAAGTAAAGAGATGAAAGTTGATTACTGTTAGTCCTCTAAAAGGCAGATGACGAAGATTACTGTCAGGAAAAGGTTGATGCTGGTATGAGCGGAAGTAAAGAGAAGAAATTTGATGTTATTAGTCCGGTAGAAAGGCAGAAGACAAAGATTACTGCCAGGAAGAAGGTGATGTGAAATTGCAAAAGGAAAGTCTCTAAAGAAGACTCCTCCTGAAACTGCTTCTCAGGGTACAGGTCAGCTAGTTATATGGGATAAAGAGGATTTTCTTTGGCATAATGAGGGTGAAGCTCTTGTTCCCATATCACGTAGTAGTGGGTGATGTAGTAGCGGTAGTGTCCTTGTTTTTCCTATTTGTCCATTGATTCAGTGGTAAAGATCAAGGTGACAAGCCAATGTTGCCCGCTTTAAGGTAAGGGAGACGTTGCGCATGTTCCAAGGTGTTTATAGAAGTTCTTGCAGGAAGAAGAAACTAAGTCAAAGGAAGGAGGACAGGCTTGCAAGCGGATTGATTGCAAAGCTGCAAATTTGCTCAAAGCAAAAAACAAATACATAAACACGGGAAAATTGTGGGACCTGTCCCCGGAGTTGAAGTCGGTGACGAGTTCCAGTTCAGGGTGGAGCTTCATATCATCGGTCTCCATCGGCCGATGCAAGGTGGAATAGATTTTGTGAGGGAAGGTGGGAAGGTCCTTGCAACTAGTATTGTTGCATCAGGGGGCTATGCCGACGATTTGGATTATTCGGATGTCTTGATTTATACGGGCCAAGGAGGAAATGTTATGAATTCGGGTAAGAACCTGAAGATCAGAAACTTGAACGAGGTAACCTTGCTTTGAAGACTAGCATGCATGAAAAGAATCCAGTTAGGGTGATCCGTGGATGTGAGTCGTTGGAGGGGAGATCTAGGACATACGTTTATGACGGTCTTTATTTGGTAGAAAAGTTTTGGCAGGATGTGGGGCCACATGGTAAGATGGTTTTCAAGTTTCAGCTTGAAAGAATTCCCGGTCAACCAGAGCTTGCATGGAAAGAAGTGAAGAAGAGTAAGAAACATAAAGTTAGAGAGGGCGTCTGTGTAGCTGATATCTCTGAAGGGAAGGAGGTAAATCCGATATGTGCGGTGAATACTATAGACGACGATAAACCTCCACCATTTAAGTACATAACCAGCCTGATATATCCTGATTGGTGCCAACCTACTCCTCCCAAGGGTTGTAGCTGTACTAGTCGATGCTCGGATTCTGCGAGATGCTCTTGTGCTGTCAAGAACGGAGGTGAATCCCATTTAACCACAATGGGGCGATCGTTGAAGTGAAGCCCCTCGTTTACGAGTGCGGTCCATCTTGCAGGTGCCCTCCTTCTTGCCATAACAGAGTAAGTCAGCATGGCATCAAATTTCAGCTCGAAATTTTTAAAACCAAAGAAAGGGGATGGGGTGTGAGATCCCTAAACTTCATTCCTTCGGGAAGTTTTATATGCGAGTACCTAGGAGAGTTCCTTAGTGAGAAGGAAGCTGAAGCTAGAACCGGTAACGACGAGTATCTTTTTGATATTGGGAACAACTACAACGACAATGCTCTCTGGGACGGACTTTCGACTATCATGCCTGGTTCAGTGTTTGCTTTCGATGAAGTTGTGGAGGATGGTGAAGGCTTCACCATCGACGCGGCAGAGTATGGCAATATAGGGAGATTTATCAACCATAGTTGCACCCCAAATCTTTACGCACAAAACCTCCTGTATGATCACGAGGACAAAAGAATTCCTCACATAATGCTTTTTGCCGCTGAGAACATTCGTCCTTTGGAAGAGCTGACTTATCACTACAATTACGTGATAGATCAAGTTCGGGATTCGAACGGAAACATAAAGAAGAAGAGTTGCTATTGTGGTTCTCATGAATGCACTGGAAGATTGTATTGAGCCGGTTAGCTCGGAAGTTAGGAGGATTTGTGGTGAGAAAAAGATGATCATTGAGAACTTTTTACAGTGTGTCCATTGCCTAGTTTTGGAATGAAATTACTAAATAGAGAGACCTGTAAAGAGAGAGATATTTTTTTTGTTAGATTTGAGTTGTATATTGCTTTTAGGCTTAAGAGTTCTTGTGTATATTCCCTTAAACAGAGGAAGGCAATTCAACTGTAATGGTCATCTTCTTTCTGGTAGTCTCTAGCTTGTTTTGTTGCATTTTGGTCTCCAATATCAATCCAAAAGGAGTCGTTTTTTTTTTTTTTACTTCATTGACAAACACGTCTCTACATATATGTCGCTGTGTTACTTATTTTCTGGAGATTCTTATCGGTAATACATGTTTTTGAATATTTGATCCGGTTAAATCACATCAAAACGAAAAAAAAAAAAATGCAAAACTAAAAGAATCTAATACAAACGTGATGCCTAGTAACAGAGTTGTAACGACATTACCATGTTGTGGAATCTTTTCTTTCTTTTCTTCTCTGTTTTTGTTTTTGTTTTTCTGCCTACTGAAAGAAGAGTAAATTTTCTTCATTTTTATTCTCATTTAATATAAACCAGTCCCCTAAGGCTAAAGCCTTTCATCTGCTTGTATTTTTCCTTATATTGCTTTTTTTTTTTCAACAACAAAGGGGATGGCTAATGTTTGTGAATTATAATACTTTAATATGGTCTTGTAGTTGGCATTAATGATTCATTCAACTAGCAAGGTCTTGTGTTAGGCAATAATGAATCATCAAACTATTATTTTAGAAATTTATAGCTAAATAACCCTTTTTTTTTTTTTAAGAAGTTTTTTAATAAATAATCGAAGTTTTTAAAAATTAGTTAAAAGACCATTTTTTTAGTAAAATTGTTAATGAATTGTCTATATGGTCAATCAGTTATTGATTGCATAATAGTCAATTGACTTATGATCGATCACTGATTAACAATAACGTAAATCACTAAATTTTATAGTTATTTACTGATTGACCATTAATCAATCATCAAATTGCATACGCAATTACTGATTGATCATTAGGTTAATTACTGATTAACTATCTGAAAAATAACAAACGGTAATTTCCTAAATAAAAAAAAATTTAGATCATCTATTAAATTAAGTGACTAAAAACGGTCGACCAACCTAATTTTCCTTATTATTTTGCAACTTCTCAATTTACAAGATTACAAGACACCTATAGTTTACATACCATTCGCTAATAAAAAATGAGTATCATTATATGGATCAACATATAAGGTTTATCTTATAGATTTAAGGGGGTGTTTGGTGTTTGAGTTTGAGTTAAGATTTATAAGTTTAAATAGTGATTTTGGTTGACTTTTTCAGAAAAGACAAAAAACTTTTGAAAAAAAGACAAAACTTGAACTCATGAATTTGAGTTCAACTCATGCCCCAAACTGATGTTTTAATACCTGCTATGCATCGCAGCCACCAAATATTTAAAAAAAAAAAAAAAAAAAAAAGCCACGGCTTGTTTCATTATAATAATATAACTCAAATCCAAAAAAGTAAAATAAAATTATATCAGACGTTGTTAAGACATAATCATGTCGTCAATAGTGATAAAACACGTGTTTTTAGTAGACATCATCAACCCCACATCCTAAAGCAGCCCAAAGGCAGCTAAATAAACTATACTACAAGTACGGAAGTAAAATGATAAAATCACGCATTTAAAAATATATTGCGAATAATACAATATGCATTAAGTACTCTTTTCCAGCTTGGCATAGTTGTCGCTGACTCGGAAAAGGTGGAAAAAAGTTGCATTACTCTAGAGCTTCTCACGGTTATAATCACTTTATTAAGCTAAAAACAAGAGAGTACAAACTTTAATTCATATTCTATCTCACCAATTCCAAAGTACAAAATCTCACTTATCATTGATTAGCAACACAAACCACACCAAGGCCAACTCGGCATGTAAATATCTTACAATTTCTAATTAAGAGCACCAACTAGCTTAAAAAAAAAAAAAAAAACACACACACACACATACTACTTAAAAATAAAAACTAATTTATATATATCTATTCTATATATATATATATATATATATAACTCGTAATGAAGAGCAAAAATTTAATCAGTGAGCTGAATTTTGGAGTCATAAGCAGCACCAGCCTCCCAATTGTCAGGGAGGGCATTAGTTGACTGCACCCAATAAGAGTTGCCTACGCTGCTGGTGGCTTCGAACCTCAAGGTGATTGACCCTTCTGGTAGGTTAGCTGTGTCCCATACTGCTCCATAGGCTCTGCGCATCGGAACCCATTCTTTGCAATCCCCCTGGTTTATTAATTACACACAAAAAAAAAAAAAAAAAAAAAAACAATATCATTAACCCGTCAATCAATTCGGTTCAATTAGGCGATTACAAGTGTATCAATAGGATTAAAAAAAAAAAAATTTAAATGGACCACACTAGGTTCATGTATCTTGCATTATTCACACTGTCGAATAGTACTAGTACGAGATTGTGTCATAAAATCCCTATAATAGTTTGTCAATTACAATTGCTATTGATGGCTTAAAGGCTGCAACGGAGTATGAAGATATAGCAGCCTTATACATCCCGATCAAGAGTACTCAAGGATGCGAAATAGGAGGCGAGCCCTATTGATAAGTGAGGTATGTTTTCTCTATCGCATTTTAACCCACCTGAGTCCAAATGTTTATATCGATTATTTAGGGATTACCATTATTTAGGGATTGATTTCCTTATGAATCGAAAGCCATTTTGATAGATCAAGTACCCCTAGCATATTCCCCATTGGATCATATAAATTGTAATCCATGTTGATAGTTTCAAAAATAGCAAATCTGTCCAGCTCCATACCAGACAACATTGCATAAACCAGAGTTGTTGAGCATCTACGCTCATAAATAAATAGTGGACCCCCATTAACTCCGTTTCATGCGATGATGTCTAACACGGATCCCGAAAACAATTTTCTTTCGAAAGTGTCATATGTGATAAAATCAAACATCGTAATACGTACCCGAGACAACTCGACACGTGTGATGTCGTTTTGGCCAGCCACATGAGTGACCACTAGAGCCAAGTAGTTGGGGTACTTGCTCTGCTCATGGACCTTGTACATGACATTGTGACCAGCGTATTGGCAAGAGACCCTCTTGTATTCCACATCAACCACTCCAAAAGCAAACAGCTCCGGGGCTACATTGGGCAGCGCCAACTTCGAGTAGGCGCGTTGGCTGAGGATGAAGTCTGTGCGGTCTCCTTCACCATAGTCTGTCATCACTACGTTCACCCCATCATAGTTGCATAGTTGAGGGTTTTTTGCACCTAACCTATTGAACCATTGACAAAGAAAAAAAAAAAAAAAAATTTAAGCACAAATAACTTTATATTCTTTATTGTTAGTGCAACATGATTTTTATTGCCCTAAACATATGTAAAAATGATATTTTTATAGGTTACTTTTGTTGCAAGCAACATTAGATATTGCATTGCTAATATGGCAAGGCTTCTTTTTCATTGCATAACTATATTGCATTGCATTGTATTGTATCACGATGTAGTACGAGAAATAATAATATACCTGGTAACATGCGCCGCAACCAGATCCATCCTTGTAGAGCCTGGCTGAGGCTCCTGAGACGCTGCCATCGTTCACAGTCCTTCCGAATTCCCCAAACCCGCAAGCGCCACCTAAACCGACGTTAATACAAGAATTATCAAAATGAAAAGCAAGAAAAGGCATATGTGCTAAAAAAAAAAAAAAAAAAAGTGTGTAACGTGGGAGAATATATAGTTGGACGTACTTGGAGTCCCATAGCAATCAGGGCTACCATAATAAGTTGCTCTAGAGGCTGTAAATTGAGAGGTACAAATTGCCGGAAATAGCACCATGAAACCAAGCACAACACATACTTTCTTTTCCATTTTAAACCCCATTTTCTATGTATGAAAATGAAGGGAAACTAGTAATAAGAGCAAAGAAACCAAGGAAGCTAAGCGAGAAGATATGTGAAATGTTGAGGTATTAGTTGTGATGGCAAAGAAAACAAGATATGTCACGTATTTATATAGTACTAGCTAGAGTGCCTTAGTGGGAAGGTGTGAGGTGGTAACTTGCCAGCGGCCACGTTTTTTCCTCCACTTCTGTTTTTTTTTTTTTTGGATGCTGGAAAAAATAAAAGAAAAAGAAAAAGAGATTACATGCATTAATATACTCTCCTAAACGTTATCAAAGTAGTTCCCCAGAAACTAACATGAAGGTTCTTTATTTACCTGCCATCTTTTTCTCATTAGCTTCCTCCATTATCGTCCCGCTTGGACTAGAAAAGTACACGTTTTGTTAATCCACCAATTAGAAAAGTACAAGTTTTATAACAGATTCAAGAAGGAGATCATTACCATTTATTTACCTGCCATCTTTTTCTCCGTAGCTTCTTCCATTATCGTCCCGCTTGTACTAGAAAAGTACACGTTTTGTTAATCCACCAATTAGTTGGAATGCCAATACCGGGTCTTGATGAAGATAAGTATCATATATATATATATATATATATATAGAAGAATTTGTTCATGAAAACCAATTCATTGACAAGTTGCCCCCAGTGTTTGACTACTATCCACCTTTAGCTTTAATTAGCTTTGGAAGTCCTATATTAATTCTCCTCTTAAGTTTCATCACTTTGTCTTAAGGAGAATTCTATGATTCAAAATATCAATATATTTCAGAATCGTTATATTCTTTAATCTTTATTAAATTGTCACATTTTATTTAATATGACGGTTCGGCATTTTTTTACAATATCGATAGAAAATTTAAGTTGGTGGAGCCTAATTATTGTCCTAACACATAAATAATACAAATCTAAAATTCTACTAAGAGTACTTTGGGGATCTCACGCTTATAATTTCGGTTATCTTCTTTTTATTACAAAAAAAAATTGGAAAAGGGTTAAAGAAAAAAACACAATAAGCCAAAGAGATGTGTGATTTTCTCTTGAAAGCTTCTTGTTCTTGTTTATCATAATAAATTACTGCAATCACTAAAAGTGGACGTAGTTCTCATATTTTGCATGAATCATTAAAGCTTTTGTGCGTTCTTGATTATTTATTTTTCTTCTGTGATTTTCTTCGTTTTCAATGATAAAAATTAAGATATCTAATTCTTAATATTATCATTGATTTATATCAGCATAAGCGAAACATGAACTTCCCATATTTAAAATCTTAGATTACAATGAAAACAATCCAATCTCAAAAACCTTTTCTTCATTCTTTGAGCCTGATAGTGTGGATTTGACTACATTTTGCGTTCACCCTTTAACTAAACAAGAAAAAGGCTCTCATATGATTTAAAAAAAGAAAAGAAAAAAAAAAAAAAAAATCCAAAATCGTGTCCTCTTTACTCCCCTAAGTGTTCTATGTCAACTTTGAACAGCCATTAAGAATCATATTAGACCTCCAAAACCAATAATATTAGCATCTCTCTCTCTATATATATATATATGTGTGTGTGTGCATGTATATATATACATATAGACACATCAAAGCTACGGTCTTGAAAATAAATAAAAAATACAATTAATAGTACACCCACCAAGGCCAATTTTATTGTGTTTGGCTGTAACGCACTGAAGGAGTCCAAGGCAAAAGTATATAGATCTTTCGTGTCAATTGTTTGGATTAGGTTAGGGGGTTGGGGGTTTAAGCACTAAGGTATCTTCTTTTCTTTTCTTTGTATAAGAAGTTCAAATTGAACTTCTTCACCAGTGTGGTATCAAGTTGCAACGAATCTCAAAAAGTACAAAAGAAAATAAAAGGTAAAAAGGGTATTTCCTTTTTTATATATTTATGACGAAAAAAGTAACAATTAATACATGTGTAAACAATACGTGCAAAAGGAGGTGTAAAAAATAAATATTCAATTTCCCCTAAAAATATTTTAATTATCTTTTTTAGAAAAAAAAAAAAAAACAATGTTCAATTCGGATCCCAACTTAAAAAAGGATGGAAATTGGGGTAGGTGACTTTTAATGCCTGTCGTCCATTTGGTTGCATTTCAAGAACTTTGTGATTTTTAGTAGTGATGATATTTGTGAGAGGGCAATAAAAAAAGGTGAGCTTTATTCACTGATTATTATATCATTTCACTAGCATTGTATCGTTTAATTAGGTCTAAAGGTAGTCATCTAATAAACAACCGTTATGCACTACTTTTGGAGTACTAGAACCACAAGTGAAACAGAAAGGAAATGCTTTCGTCAATAATTTCTAAACATTCAAACGTCGGACATACAACATCACTATTTCAAAAGATCAAGTGCAAATGCAAAGTTCAACAGAAAAATATAAAACGATCGCCACTTGTCGTTATATTGCCACCGGTGGTGATTAAATACCGTATGTTCTTGTTCAATAATCGTAGAACATTCACATTTAAACTCAAGATTTAGTGTTTCTTTGAATTCCCTTTAAAATCCTAGCAATTTCTTTTAGCTGTAACAAGTCTTGTAGATAATGATAGGATTTTTGTTTTTAGTTTTAGTGCTGATTATGTTTATGGCTATGCCTGTTTTTGGGTTTCTTGGGCATAGGTTATTATGGATCTCGGGTTTTGGGTTTCGGGTATGTTATGCTTCAATCAGAAGCATTGTGGACAACCAGGTTGGTTAATGGTAGCTATTCTGGCAGATTGGAAAGATGACCATGGAAAATGGCGGGTGCTCTTTCGTTGTTCGTTCCACAAAGTATAAGAGGCGTAAAGTGTCTGCGGTTCGTGATTTTCCAGCGGGGTGCGGACGGTTTGCTCAACAGGTCAGTTTGAGGACAACTGAAGATGCAGGCACGGCTTCAACCAATACGCTCGAGGATCAAAGTTTTAAGGATGGGAGTAGTGATGACGTAGAGAATGGAACCTCTGATATGTTGAGCGATTTGCAGCAGGTGGTTGCTGCTACTCTAGTGGAAGAGGCTATTCCTGTTCTGTTAAATCACAACTTTTTGTTACCAGCTAATGAGCCGGTTGTTACCAGCTAAGTTGCCAGAAAGTATCCTCCTCGGAGGAGAGTTTCAGCCGTCCGAGAGTTCCCTCCATTCTGCGGAAGAAATGCTCCTCCTCCTGTTAAGGAAGAGTCTTCCGAAGTGCTCTCTTCTCCGAAAAACACAAGTTCTGGTCGAGAAAAGCCTGAGCGTGATATGTTTGAGGGAACCTCAACAGAGGCAGTGAAAGATGATGCAAAGCAAACAGTCGGGGATGCTCAAGGTGGAGATTTGTCTAAGAGTGAATTGGAAAGGAATAATTCTGAAGTTGATGTAAAGCAAACTTTAGAAGACGTTCCCCCAATGGAGTCTCCGGAAGTGCTTGCTTCACCGAAGAACAAAGCTTGTGTTCGAGAGAAGTTCACTCCAGAAATGAATGACAAACCCTCAACTGACACAGTGAATTCTAAGCTGAAGCAAACAGTCCAGGACCTTTTAGGTGGAGATTCCTACAAGGGTGAATTGAAAAGCAATGGAGCTATAGTAATCAGGGACCGGTTTCAACCAGAATGTGAGAAGAATGCTATTAAGGACGAACATGTCCCCGTTTGGAGCATGAGTTTGAACTCAAATTCATGAGTTCAAGTTTTGTCTTTTTCCCCAAAAGTTTTTTGTCTTTTCTGAAAAAGTCAACCAAAATCACTATTTAAACTTATAAATCTTAACTCAAACTCAAACACCAAACACACCTTAAATATTGTCTCAGTCGAAGATGGATCGGAGAGAAAAAGAAAACTGTAATGAAACTTCATTTGAAGCCAAGCTTTACTGGCGGGATCATGAATTTTAGACTGTGGTTGGAAAAGGTGACGTGGTTGAAGGTTCGACGGAACATGTGGGCAAGGAGATTGTTGGTTACTCCAAGGAGAAAAGTATCGATGAAAAGGATTCAGATACATCTGGGTATCGCAGCCAGTTGCAAGTAGCAGATGAAGGGGATTTGAAACTTGCACCAAACAGAGTGATTGTGCATGGTTTGATAGCTACATCAAATCGTTTGTGGCAGGAAAAGTTTGCTTTCAAGTGTAACCAACTGCCGGTACGGGTGGAAGTAAAGAGATGAAAGTTGATACCGTTAGTCCTCTAAAAAGGCAGACGACGAAGATTACTGTCAGGAAAAAGGTTGATGCTGGTATGAGCGGAAGTAAAGAGAAGAAACTTGATGTTATTAGACCGGTAGAAAGGCAGAAGACAAAGATTACTGCCAGGAAGAAGGTTGATGTGAACATTGCAAAGGGAAAGTCTCTGAAGAAGACTCCTCCTGAAACTGCTTCTCAGGGTACAGGTCAGCTAGTTATATGGGATAATGAGGATTTTCTTTGGCATGACGAGGGTGAAGCTCTTGTTCCCATATCACGTAGTAGTAGTGATGGTAGTAGCGGTAGTGTCCTTGTTTTTCCTATTTGTCCCATTGATTCAAGTGGTAAAGATCAAGGTGACAAAGCCAATGTTGCCCGCCTTAAGGTAAGGGAGACGTTGCACGTGTTCCAAGGTGTTTATAGGAAGTTCTTGCAGGAAGAAGAAACTAAGTCGAAGGAAGGAGGACAGGCTTGCAAGCGGATTGATTGCAAAGCTGCAAATTTACTCAAAGCAAAAAACAAATACATAAACACAGGAAAAATTGTGGGACCTGTCCCCGGAGTTGAAGTCGGTGATGAGTTTCAGTTCAGGGTGGAGCTTCATATTATCGGTCTCCATCGGCCGATGCAAGGTGGAATAGATTTTGTGAGGGAAGGTGTGAAGGTCCTTGCAACAAGTATTGTTGCATCAGGGGGCTATGCTGACGTTTTGGCTTACTCGGATGTCTTGATATAAACGGGTCAAGGGGGAAACGTTATGAATTCGGGTAAAGAACCTGAAGATCAGAAACTTGAACGAGGTAACCTTGCTTTGAAGACTAGCATGCATGAAAAGTATCCAGTTAAGGTGATCCGTGGATGTGAGTCGTTGGAGGGGAGATCTAGGACATACGTTTATGACGGGCTTTATTTGGTAGAAAAGTTTTGGCAGGATGTGGGGCCACAAGGTAAGCTGGTTTTCAAGTTTCAGCTTGAAAGAATTCCCGGTCAACCGGAGCTTGCATGGAAAGAAGTGAAGAAGAGTAAGAAACATAAAGTTTGAGAGGGCGTCTGTGTAGCTGATAGCTCTGAAGGGAAGGAGGTAAATCCGATATGTGCGGTGAATACTATAGACGACGTGAAACCTCCACCATTTAAGTACATAACCAGCCTGATATATCCTGATTGGTGCCACATACTCCTCCCAAGGGTTGTAGCTGTACTAGTCGATGCTCGGATTCTGCGAGATGTTCTTGTGCTGTCAAGAACGGAGGTGAAATCCCATTTAACCATAATGGGGCGATCGTTGAAGTGAAGCCCCTCGTTTACGAATGCGGTCCGGATATGATGCCAGAGATAGACCGGTTTTATATCACCCTTCAATTCGAATTAGCAAAAGCAATGTCTCCTTGCATAATATGGATTCCAAACATTCATGATCTGGATGTGAACGAGTCGAATTACTTATCCCTCGGTCTATTAGTGAACTATATCTCCAGGGATTGTGAAAGATGTTCCACTAGAAATATTCATCTTGCAGGTGCCCTCCTTCTTGCCATAACAGAGTAAGTCAGCATGGCATCAAATTTCAGCTCGAAATTTTCAAAACCAAAGAAAGGGGATGGGGTGTGAGATCCCTAAACTTCATTCCTTCGGGAAGTTTTATATGCGAGTACCTAGGAGAGTATCTTTTTGATATTGGGAACAACTACAACGACAATACTCTCTGGGACGGACTTTCGACTATCATGCCTGGTGCAGTGTTTGCTTCCGATGAAGTTGTGGAGGACGGTGAAGGCTTCCCCATCGACGCGGCAGAGTATGGCAATATAGGGAGATTTATCAACCATAGTTGCACCCCAAATCTTTACGCACAAAACCTCCTGTATGCTCACGAGGACAAAAAAATTCCTCACATAATGCTTTTATGCCGCTGAGAACATTCGTCCTTTGGATTACGTGATAGATCAAGTTCGGGATTCGAACGGAAACATAAAGAAGAAGAGTTGCTATTGTGGTTCTCATGAATGCACTGGAAGATTGTATTGAGCCGGTTAGCTCGGAAGTTCGGAGGGTTTGTTGGTGAGAAAAAGGTGATAATTGAGAACTTTTTACTGTGTGCCATTGCCTAGTTTTGGAATGAAATTACTAAATAGAGAGACCTGTAAAGAGAGAGAGATTTTTTTTTTTGTTAGATTTGAGTTGTATCTTGCTTTTAGGCTGAAGAGTTCTTGTGTACATTCCCTTTAAACAGAGGAAGGCAATTCAACTGTAATGGTCATCTTCTTTCTGGTAGTCTCTAGCTTTGTTTTGTTGCATTTTGGTCTCCAATGTCAATAAAAAAAATGACTCTTTTTTTTTTTTTACTTCATTGACAAACACGTCTTTACATACATGTCACTGTGTTACTTATTTTCTGGATATTCTTATCGGTAATATATGTTTTTGAATATTAGATCCGGTTAAATCACATCAAAACGAAAAAAAAAGTGCAAAACTGAAAGAATATAATACAAACGTTATGTATTGTAACGACCCCTCACGGACCATTACAGTTGACTTCTTATTTAATCATTTATATCTTATAAAATTACGGAAAATATTAAGCTTGAAATAAAAATCTTTACATAACGGAAAACTTTACTTAGATAATTTTAGAAAACTTTAGAATTTTTTTTTAAACTATATGAAAATTAACCTTCATAATTAATATATATATATATATATATATTTTTAAAACCCAATTCATGAAATAAAATTAAAGTCCATATGAATTATCAAATCAAATAATAATAAATTAAAGTCTTAAAACTTTATTTGAAATTAAAAATGTTCATCTTATGATCGTTCCTCCCGTTTTCCTATCACATATCGTCCCACTTCTGCTCTAAGCTCCTCCAACACTATATCTTACCATTTATTTTATATGCAACATGAATAAACCTATATAAGAAATGGTTAGTAAGACATTTAAATCTAACAAATGTAAATAAATATTTTTCTTTTATCATCATAAATATAAAAATCATTTAAAAACTTTTTAACTTTCAAAACCGTCATATATTGGGCCCGGCGTTGTACCATCATAGCGCGCTAGTCACGGAAGGAGTGGGGTAACAAATCCCAAACCAACGGTGACAAAATGTCCACTCACCGGACAACATCATCATCATCATCATCTTCAAGGGTGTACAACGCCATTTAGAACATAAAAATACATATACATACAATATATATACTTTTCATCAAAACGTCATCATAGGAGAAGTATTATTTAAGAACATCATCACATCATCATCAGCATCAAAAAAATATACTTCTCAAATCTTTAATTCATGTTGCAGGTGAGAGTGTACTTACCTAAATGCCTTACTTAAACTTTTCAAATTTTCTGATGGTGACGCGCGATTGAGGTCTCGGGTGCTCGCCTTTAGAACCTTTCATGCCATGAATAATAAATATAATAAAATCAACAAAAGCTATAATAATTCATCAAATACATCCATCATATTATAGCAGCGCCTAAAATAACTATTTCATCATTCAATAACATCACAACGCAAAAATTGAACAATTTCATGACATTACAAATATTTACATAAACTGGCAGTCAGACCTTTGTCCCTTAAAAAATTCATAACAATTCATACAGGGTTCCGAATAATCTGAAACCAACTGTAAATGAAAGAAGACTTCCATATTTTTCTAACGGTATCTAATTATTTAAAACGGAGACCGTTTGGATCCTCAAAGATAGTTTTGAATTTGATTATTAAAATTTTACAGAAACTGGCAGCCGGACATCTGCCTACTTGAAAAATCACAAAAATTCATATATGTATCCAAACGACCTAAAAATGATTCCAAATGAAATTAGACATCTAGATTTAAAAAAAAATATCAAATTCATTAAAAACGGAGACTGTTTGAATCCTGAAAAATGGTGTTGAAATCTGATCATTAAAATTTTACCAAATTTGGTAGTCCGTCCTCTGCCTATTTGAAAAATTATAAAAATTCACACATATCTCCAAACGATATGAAACTGATTTTAAAAGAAAATAGACATCTAGGTCTTTCCAACAATATCAAATTTGTTAAATATGGAGTCCATTTGCACCCTTAAAAACAGTTTGGAAAACTTATCTTAAAATCTGGGATTTCCAGTAGCAGTGGTCAAATCTGAAAATCATTAAAAATATAAAAATTATCACCACAATATACATGATTCATACACACACACACCCAAAACAGCCCTATGATATGTTTATAACATATAGAATTATTCAATCACCATACCAATGAAATCATAAATCAAGAAATCAAAAAACCAAACTCGTCTTGTTTACAAAATCAACCATATAGTCATTCTTTCGATCATCATTTGATAAATATTTCTTATCATCTCCTCAAACTCACATGAAGACACTCATTAAGAAAATCATCTAACCCCTCGAAGAATCCCAAACCAAAACAAATAATAAAATCATCATCAACATACCTTGAAATCCTTTTGATTTTGGCTTGGATGAATTTGGAGGTTTGGTTTTTTTTTTTGTTGTTGTTGTTGTTGTCTTGTGCGTGTGAGGAATAGAGAGAGCGAAAGAGAGGGAGAGAGACGCAAAGAGTAGTGTTGAGAAACCAATGGCAGATTGTGTGGAATTTAAATTGGAAATCGATTGCTGTCATCAAAGGCTAATTTTTAACAAAAGAGCTAATAGGTCAATCGGAAAGGTGGATGTAAATTAACAAGATAAATGTTTCCCATTTTTTTTTCCCACACGTTTCTCCCTTCTCGGCTGCAATTACTTTCCCTTTTTATTTTTATTTTATTTTTTATTTTTATATATCTTCATCACCGTGCATACCACATATAAACACACACATATATATAATCATAATATAAGGTACAAGCTATTTCTATTAAAGTAAAATAGATTCATAACATATAAAATATAACTGTATAACAAAATATGGTATTTATATGCATTATATACATAGTACAAAATACACAACAATATATATATATATATATATATTTTAACTATCACATAAATCATCAGATAACACATAATATTCAAAAAAATATTTTGACATGAACCTAGCTTCAATGACACCTTGAGTTCTCATCGCGGTCACATGTGAAAAAATATTAACTCAACATAATATTAGAATTAAGAAATTGCTATCTCATCACATTATATATGTTAATTCTAATGTTAATTTTCTAACGTTATTCTTAGGTAGCATTTGGGGCGTTACATGCCTAGTAACAAAGTTGTAACGACATTACCATGCTGTAGAATCTTTTCTTTCTTTTCTTCTTCTTTTTTTGTTTTTATTTTTTTGCCTACTGAAAGAAGAGTAAAATTTATCCATTTTTTATTCTCATTTGATATAACTAGTCCCCTAAGGATTAGCCTTCATCTGCTTGTATTTTTTCTTATATTGCTTTTTGTTTTTTTATTTTTTATTTATTAAACAACAAAGGGGATGGCTAATGTTCGAGATATATAATACTTTTAATATGGTCTTGTATTTGGCATTAATGATTCATTCAACTAGCAAGGTCTTGTGTTAGGCATTAATGAATCATCAAACTATTATTTTAGGAATTGATATCTAAATAGCCTTTTTTTTAAGAAGTTTTTTTTTTAATAAACAGTCGAATTTTTTTAAAATTAGTTAAAGGTCATTTTTTGGTAAAATGGTTAATCAATTATCCTATACGGTCATTAAGTGATTGACTGCATAATAGTCAATTGACTTACGATCAATCACTGATTAACAATAACGTAAATCACTAAATTTCATAGTTAATCACTGATTGACCATTAATCAATTATCAAAATTCATAGTCAATCACTGATTGATCATTAGTTAATGATTAACTAAATCTGAAAAATGACAAAAGGTCATTTCCTAAATAAAAAAAAGTTAGGTAATCTATTAAATTAAGTGACTAAAAATGGTCACCCAACCTAATTTTCCTCATTATTTTGCAACTTCTCAATTTACAAGGTTACAAGACACGTATGGTTTACGTACTATTTGCTAATAGAAAATGAGTATCATATAGGGATCAACATATGAGGTTTATCTTAGAGTTTTTATGAAGTTTAATTAATACCTGTTATGCATCGCAGCCACCAAATATTAAAAAAAAAAAAAAAGCCTTGGCTTGTTTCATTATAGTGATATAACTCAAATTCAAAAGAGTAAAGCTAATCATTTTTGACGTTGGTAAGATACAACCAAGTCGTCAATAATGATAGAACACGTGTTTTTAGTAGACATCATCAACCCCACATCCTAAAGCAGCCCAAAGGCAGCTAAATAGCTAAATAAACTATAATACAAGTACGGCATTAAAATTATCAAATCACACATTTAAAAATATATTGCGAATCATACAATATGCATTTAGTACTCTTTTCCAGCTTGGCATAGTTATTGCTGACTCGGAAAAGGTAGAAAAAAGTTGCATTACTCTAGAGCTTCTCACGGTATAATCACTTTATTAAGCTAAAAACAAGAGAGTACAAACTTTAATTCATATTGGATCACATCAATTCCAAGGTACAAAATCCCACTTATTATTGATTATCAACACAAACTACACCAAGACCAACTCGGCGTGTAAATATCTTACAATTTCTAATTAAGAGCACCAACCAGCTTAAAAAAAAAAAAAAAAACCAACTTAAAATTAAAACTTATTTATATATATCTATTCTCTCTCTTCTCTCTCTCTTTATTTATATGTATGTAACTAGTAATAAAAGAGCATCAATTTAATCATTGAGCTGAACTTTGGAGTCATAAGCAGCACCAACCGCCCAATTGTTAGGGAGGACATTAGTTGACTCCACCCAACGAGAGTTGCCTGCGCTGCTGGTGGCTTCGAACCTCAAGGTGATTGACCCTCCTGGTAGGTTAGCTATGTCCCATACTGCTCCAAAGGCTCTGCGCATCGGAACCCATTGTTTGCAATTCCCCTGATTTATTAATTACACACCAAAAAAATAAAATAAAAATCATTAACCCGTTAATCATTTTGGTTCAATAATGTGGTTACAAGTGTATCAATAGGATTAAAAAAAAATGTAAATGGATCACACTAGGTTCATGTATCTAGCATTATTCACATTGTCGTATAGTACGAGTATGATATTGTGTCATAAAATCTCCATAATAGTTTGTCAATTACAATTGCGATTGATGGCTTAAAGGCTGACACGGAGTCTAAAGATATAGATATCCCGATCAAGAGTACTCAAGGATGCGAAATATAGGAGGCGAGCTCTACTGATAAGTGTGGCACGTTTTCTCTATCGCATCTTGACTCACCTGAGTCCAAATATTTATATCGATTATTTAGGGATTACTATTATTTAGGGATTGATTTCTTTATTAATCGAAAGCCATTATAATAGATGAAGTACCACTAGTATATTCCCCATTGGATCATATATATATATATAAATGGTAGTCCATGTTGATAGTTTCAAAAATAGTAAATCTATCCAGCTCTGCAGCAGACATATCGTATAAAATAGAGTTGTTGAGTATCTACGCTCATAAATGAACAGTGGACCTCATTAACTCCGTTTCATGCAATGATGTCTAACATGGATCCGGAAATAAATTTTCTTTCGAAAACGTCATATGTGATAAAATCAAACATCATAATACGTACTCGAGATAACTCGACGCGTGTGATGTCGTTTTGGCCAGCCACATGAGTGACCGCTAGAGCCAAGTAGTTGGGGTACTTGCTACGCTCATGGACCTTGTACATGACATTGTGACCAGCGTATTGGCAAGAGACCCTCTTGTATTCCACATCAACCACTCCAAAAGCAAACAGCTCATGGGATACATGGGGCAGTGCCAACTTCGCGTAGGTGCGTGGGCTGAGGATGAAGTCTGCGCTGTGATCTCCTTGACCATAGTCTGTCATCACTACGTTCACCCCATCATTGTTGCATAGTTGAGGGTTTTTGCACCTAACCTATTGAACCATTGACAAAGAAAAAAAAAATATTTAAGCAGAAATAACTTTATATTCTTTATTGTTAGTGCAACATGATTATTATTGCCCTAGACATATGTAAAAATGGTATTTTTATACGTTACTTTTGTTGCAAGCAACATTAGATATTGCATTGCCAGTATGGCAAGGTTTCTTTTTCATCGCAGAACTATATTGCATTGCATTGTATTATATTATATTGTATCACGATGTAGTACGAGAAGTAATAATATACCTGGTAACATGCACCGCAACCAGATCCAGACTTAAAGAGCCAGGGCGAGGCTGCTGAGACGCTGCCATCGTTCACGGTCCTTCCGAATTCCCCAAACCCGCAAGCGCCACCTAAACCGACGTTAATACAAGAATTATCAAAATGAAAGCAAGAAATGGCATACGTGATTAAAAAAAAAAAAAGTGTGTAACGTGGGAGAATATATAGTTGGACGTACGTGGAGTCCCATGGAAATCAGGGCTACCATAATAAGTTGCTCTAGAGGGTGTAAATTGAGAGGTACAAATTGCCGGAAATAGCACCATGAAACCAAGCAAAACACATACTTTCTTTCAATTTCAAACCCCATTTTCTATGTATGAAAATGAAGGGAAACTAGTAATAAGAGCAAAAGAAACCAAGGAAGCTAAGCTAGAAGATATGCGAAATGTTGAGGTATTAGTTGTGATGGCAAAGAAAACAAGATATGTCACGTATTTATATAGTACTAGAGTGCCTTAGTGGGAAGGTGTGAGGTGGTAACCTGCCAGCGGCCACGTTTTTTCCACCACTTCTTTTTTCTTTTCTCTTCGTTTCTTTTGTTTTTTTGTTTTTTTGTTTTTTTGTTTTTTTTGTGCTGGAAAAAGAATAAAAAAAAAGAAAAAAGAAAAAGAGATTACATGCATTAATATACTCTCCTAGACGTTATCAAAGTGGTTCCCCAGAAATTAACATGAAGGTTCTTTATTTACCGGCCGTCACTTTGTTATTAGCTTCTTCCATTATTGTCCTACTTGGACTAGAAAATTACCCGCTTTGTTAATCCACCAATTAGAAAAGTACAAGTTTTATAACAAAACTCAAGAAGGAAATCATTACCATTTATTTACCTGCCATCTCTTTCTCATTAGCTTCATCCATTATCGTAACAAACATGTTCAATCTAAAAAAGATTTATTCTTCTTCCCCAATTCCTTTTTTTTCTTACAACATAATAATAAAATTGGAATTTTTCAGATTTTTTGAACAAACTGTCAATTTGCAATTGAATTCGGATTGGAATTTTATTTTGATTCAATTAAAGAAGAACAAGCTTATTTACTTTTAATTCAAAGACCAGTAATTATATGAGTTGACTCGCTTCTTTCCAACTGGACTAGAAAAGTACACGTTTTGTTCATCCACCAATTAGTTGGAATGCCAATACCGGGTCTTGATGAAGATAAGTATCATATATATAAAAGAATTTGTTCATGAAAACCAATTCATTGACAAGTTGCCCCTAGTGTTTTGACAACTGTCCACCTTTAGCTTTGATTAGCTTTGGAAGTTCTATATTAATTCTCCTCTTAAGTTTCATCACCTTGTCTTAAGGGGACTTCTATGAAAATATCAACATATTTCAGAATCGTTAATCTTTATTAAATTGTCACGTTTTATTTAAAATGATGGTTCGACATTTTTTTGATAATATCGATAGAGAATTTAAGTTGGTGGAGTCTAATTATCATTCTAACTCATAAATAATACAAATCTAAAATTCCATTAAGAGTACTTTGGGGATCTCACGCTTATAATTTCGGTTATCTTCTTGTTATTTAAAAAAAAAAAAATCGGAGAAGGGTTAAAGAAAAAAAACACAGTAAGCTTGAGAGATATGTGATTTTCTCTTAAAAGCTTTTTGTTCTTGTTTATCATAATAAATTATTGCAATCACTAAAGTGAACGTAGTACTCATATTTTGCTTGAATCATTAAAGCTTTTGTGCGTTCTTGATTATTATTATTATTTTTTTTGTGATTTTATTTGTTTATAATAATAAAAAATTAATATATCTAATTCTTAATATTATCATTGATTTATATCAGCATAAGCGAAACATGAACTTCTCATTTTAAAAATCTTAGATTGCAGTGAAAACAATCCAATCTCAAAACCTTTTCTTCATTCTTTAAACCTGATAGTGTGGATTTGACTACATTTTGCGTTCACCCTCTAACTAAACAAGAAAAGGCTCTCATATGATATAAAAAAAGAAAAGAAAAAGAAAAGAAAAGAAAATCCAAAATCGTGTCCTCTTTACTCCCCTAAGTGTTCTATGTCAACTTTTAACAGCCATTAACAATCATATTAGACCTCCAAAACCAATAATATTAGCATCTCTCTCTCTCGCTATATATATGTGTGTGTGTGTGTGCGCGCATGTATATATATACATATAGACACATCAAAGCTACGGTCTTGAAAATAAATAAAAAATACAATTAATTTTACACCCACCAAGGCCATTATTATTGGGTTTGGTTGTAACGCACTGAAGGAGTCCAAGGCAAAAGTTTATAGATCTTTCGTGTCAATTGTTTGGATTAGGGCTAGGGAGTTGGGGGTTTAAGCACTAAGGTATCTTCTTTTCTTTTCTTTGTATAAGAAGTTCAAATTGAACTTCTTCACCAGTGTGGTATCAAGTTGCAACCAATCCCAAAAGGTACAAAAGAAAATAAAAGATAAAAAGGGTATTTCCTTTTTTTATATATTTAGTGACAACAAAAGTAATAATTATTACATGTGTAAATAATATGTGCAAAAGGAGGTGCAAAAAAGAAATATTCAATTTCCCCTGAAAATATTTTAATTATCTGTTTTAGAGAAAAAAAAAAAAAAAAACCAACGTTCAATTCGGATCCAAACATAAAAAGGATGGAAATTGGGGTTGGTGACTCTTGATGACTGTCGTCCATTTGGTTGCATTTCAAGCAATTTGTACTTTTTAGTAGTGATGATATTTGTGAGAGGGCAATAAAAAAATGTGAGCTTTATTCATTGATTATAATATCATTTCCCTCGATTTGTTTAATTACGTCTAAAGGTTATGCACTACTTTTGGAGTACAAGAACCACAAGTGAAACAGAAACGAGATGCTCTCGTCAATAATTTTTAAACATTCAAACATCGGACACACATCATCATTATTTCAAAAGATCAAGTGCAAATGCAAAGTTCAACATAAAAGTATAAAACGATCGCCACTTGTCACTATACTGCCACCGGTGATGATTAAATACCATATGTTCTTGTTCAATAATCATAGAACATTCACATTTAAACTCAAGATTTAGTGTTTCTTTGAATTCCCTTTAAAATCCTAGCAATTTCTTTTAGCTGTAACAAGGGATATATATATATATATATATATATATATATGTCTTGTAGATAATGATAGGATTTTTGTTTTTTGTTTTAGTGCTGACTATGTTTATGGCTATGCCTGTTTTTGGGTTTATTGGGCATAGGTTCTTTTGGATCTCGGGTTTTGGGTTTCGGGTATCTTATGCTGCAATCAGAAGCATTGTGGACAACCAGGTTGGTTAATGGTAGCTATTCTGGCAGATTGGAAAAGTTGACCATGGAAAATGGCGGGTGCTCTTTCGTTGGTCGTTCCACAAAGTATAAGAGGCGTAAGTTTCTGCGGTTCGTGATTTTCCAGCGGAATGTGGACGGTTTGCTCAACAGGTCAGTTTGAGGACAACTGAAGATGCAGGCACGGCTTCAACCAATACGCTCGAGGATCAAAGTTTTAAGGATGGGAGTAGTGATGGCGTAGAGAATGGAACCTCTGATATGTTGAGCGATTTGCAGCAGGTGGTTGCTGCTACTCTAGTGGAAGAGGCTATTCCTGTTCTGTTAAATCATAACTTTTTGTTACCAGCTAATGAGCCGGTTGTTACCAGCTAAGTTGCCAGAAAGTATCCTCCTCGGAGGAGAGTTTCAGCCGTCCGAGAGTTCCCTCCATTCTGCGGAAGAAATGCTCCTCCTCCTGTAAAGGAAGAGTCTTTGGAAGTGCTCTCTTCTCCGAAAAACACAAGTTCTGGTCAAGAAAAGCCTGAGCGTGATATGTTTGAGGAAACCTCAACAGAGGCAGTGAAAGATATGCGAAGCAAACAGTAGGGGATGCACAAGGTGGAGATTTGTTTAAAAGTGAATGGGAAAGGAATAAATCCGAAGTTGATGTGAAGCAAACTTTAGAAGATGTTCCGCTGAAGGTGTCTCCGGAAGTGCTTGCTTCACCGAAGAACAAAGCTTGTGTTCGAGAGAAGTTCAGTCCAGAAATGAATGACAAACCCTCAACTGACACAGTGAATTCTAAGCTGAAGCAAACAGTCCAGGACCTTTTAGGTGGAGATTCTTGGGAAGAGGATAAAGTTTTCTTTTGGAAACTAATAAAAACTGGGAAAAGAGAAAAAGATTTATAATTTTTATCTATTTTGTTCTCATACTTTATTAACTTCGACAGGAGGCCTATATATAGGCTTTCAAAAAAACTAACTTCACTCCACTATCTCAACTACATAGCGATAAAGTAGGCACGTGAACAACTTCCTATAACCACTAAATAATAAAAAAGATCTCAAACGTGGGCTGCCAATCCCACTTAACAAATCAGATAGAAATAATAAACAAACTTCCTAGATACTAGGACTTATTGACACAAAACGTGGACCCACTACTTTTGAATCATTCTTCAATACTCCCCCTTGATTCAAAATTGCAAACACCAAGACGTGATCTGAAGCAAACGAACTTCTCTCTTGGAAGTGATTTTGTCAAAATATCTGCCACCTGTTCATGTGTACTGCAGTGCTTCAGCACAATTTCTTTACTTTCAACGAAGTCTCGAATGAAGTGTGGGCGAATAGCGATATGCTTATTCCTCCCATGGAAAGCTGGATTTTTTTTGTCATTGCAATCGTTGCCTTGTTATCACAAAAAATATCCGTCGCACCTTCTTGCTTTTGGTGAAGATCTGCAAGAATTCTTCCAAGCCAAATTGCTTGACAGGCTGCTGAAGTTGCTACAATGTACTCTGCTTCTGAAGAGGATAATGCTGTTGTAACCTGCTTCTTTGAACTCCATGAGATTGCTCCTGACCCAAGATTGAAAACACTAGCTGAGGTGCTCTTTCGATCATCCAATGAACTCGCCCAGTCACTATCGGTGAACTCGTTGAGGCTGAAGTTTGAAACTTGAGTATACCAAATCCCATAATTTGCAGTTCCAGCAACATAGCGTAAGACCCTTTTTGCTGCTCCAAGATGACGCTTTGTGGGATTTTGCATGAACCTTGCTTTTTTTCATGTAAAGGGTGGGCTCATTTTCACTTCTTGTGAAGCCATTTTGACGAAAGTAGCCATCAATCTTGCTATACCATGCCCGTGGAGCTTGTTTTAGCCCATAGAGTGCCTTTCTCAACTTGTACACCTTCGCCTCCTTGCCTTTGATTACGAACCCTTCAGGTTGAGCGACATAAACTTCTTCTTGCAAGTCTCCATTCAGAAACGCAGACTTGACATCGAATTGATAAACAGGCCAATGTAGTTGTGCAGCCAATGCTAAGACAACTCTCACAGTTTCAAATCGAGCAACCGGAGAAAAAGTTACTTCGAAATCAATACCTTGTTGTTGCGAATATCCTTTAGCCACGAGCCGAGCCTTGTGCTTTTGAATGGTTCCATTAGCATGATATTTTGTTTTGAACACCCACTTGAGACCAATTGCATTCTTACCTTCAGGTAGATCCACCATCTCCCATGTTTCATTCTTCTGGATCGCCATTAACTCTTCTTTCATTGCATTCCGCCATTCTTCCTTTGTTGCTGCTTCTTCAAAGGTTGTTGGATCTGTAACAAAAAAGGTAAATTGACAAGATTCATAGATCTCTCTCAAAGATCTAAACTTTGTAGGAGGCGTTTCATCAGAAGATTCCTGTAAAGAGGATGAGCTGCTACTTCTTGAAGTTGATGGTGAGGAAGCTGGTGACCCGAAAGGAGTAGGAGAGTTTGCGGAACTGATTCAACACCTTCAGTTGTTGGAGTCTCGCTCTCCGTTGAGATCTGAACTTGAGCCTCTTCACTTTTTTAATTCCAATTCCAACTTGCATCTTCATCAAAAACTACATCACTCCTTATAATTAATTTGCCACTAAGAGGATTATATAACCGATATGCTTTGGATTGATTGCAATATCCAACAAAAATGCATTTTCAGATTTCTCCTCAAGTTTTTGACGAACTTGAGAACTTATCAAAGCATAGGCAATACAACCAAAGATCCTTAAGTGGCTTACCGATGGTCTTCTACCTCGCCATGCCTCATATGGTGTTTGATTTAAGACAGCCCTTGTCGGAGAAATGTTCAACAAGTAGACAGATGTTGCCACTGCTTGAGCCCAAAGGAGATTCGGAAGTCCTCTAGCATTTAGCAAGCTTCTAGCCATTTCTACAACCGTTCGATTCTTCCATTCGGCTACTCCATTTTGCTCTGGTGTATAAGGTGCCGTCAACTCCCTGTGAATGCCATGCTCTTCACAAAAGCAGTTAAATTCTTTAGAACAAAATTCACCACATCGATCCGTGCGGAGAGTCTTTATTAAAGTACCTTTCTGCTTTTCCACAAGTGCCTTAAATTTCCTGAAATTCTCAAAAGTCTAGGACTTGTTTGTTAGAAAATAAACCCAGCTCATTCGACTACAATCATCAGTAAAGAGCAAAAAATACTTACTCCCACCAAGTGACGTAGTTCTCATAGGCCCACATAAGTCAGCATGAATTAGCTCAAGACATTCAGAAGCTCTCCAAGATTGTCCACTTGGAAAAGGCTTTCTTGTCTGTTTTCCATAAATGCACCCTTCCCATAAATCAAGAGAGCTAATTTGAGGTAATCCAAGGATCATACCTTTCTGACTTAAAAGCTGCAAGCCTTTGATATTGAGATGCCCATATCTCAAGTGCCACATCTTGGATTCATTCTTCTCACTCGCAAAGAGCTTGATTCTCCACGTTAGAGATTCTAAGTGGAAACATCTTGTTTTCTGTCATTTCCACACTGACAATGTACTGCCCAGACTCTGTCATTAATAACACATGCTCCATTATCAAACAAAATTGCATAACCACCCGTCATCAGCTGCCCAACACTTAACAAACTATGTGCCAGATTAGGAACAAAGAAAACATTGGAAAGTAGTTTTACTTTACCATGGCTAGTCTTCACAGCAACGGTGCCCTTGCCTTCAACTTGAATCCGCTTGTTATCTCCAAGTCTGACTTGCATCTCTTGTGACTCGTCAAGCTCTTTAAACAGTGATTTATTGCCAGTCATGTGGTTCGAACATCCATTATCCAAAATCCAAACATCATTTTGGACTTCGTTAGAATGGGAGTGAACCATAAATAACTTACTTTCCTCATTTTCTTCTTCCACATAATTTGCTTGTGAGCCTTGCCTACAATTTGCCTTTACATGCCCGAACTTTTTGCAATTGTAGCATTGAACAGAGCTTTTGTTCCATATCTGGTCCCCAACGAACTGCCTCTCTTGTCCATCAGAACGACCTCTTCCTCTACCTCTGCCACGTCCTCTACCACGAGAGCCTCCTCTTCCACGTCCTCTTCCAGCAAAGTCTTCCTTTTTTTCTGTCTCCGCCTTCACTTGAGAAGCTTGAAATGCCTTTTCTTCATTCTTCTCAGCTGATCTGTTTCGCCTTGCCTCATGAGCTTTCAAAGAACCCATTAGTTCATCAAAGGAAAAAACAGAGAGATCCTTAGTCTCCTCAATTGCAGTTACTATATAATCATATTTTGGAGTCAGGCTTCGTAGAACTTTGGGAACAATAATTGCATCAGTAATTTTTTCTCCATAAGACCTCATTTGACTAACAATTGAAATCACTCTAGACAAAAAGTCTTGCAACGTTTCATTACCCTTCATAAGCAAAGTTTCAAACTCATTTCTGAGAGTCTGAAGTTTTACTGCTATTACCTTTGAAGAGCCTTGGAATTCTTTCTGCAGTGTTTCCCATGCCTCCTTTGGAGTGGTGGCTGTTGCAATTCTTGAGAAAATCGTGTCATGAACTGCTTGTTGAAGGATGAACAATGCTTTTGAATCTTTCTTCCTGTTCTCCCTTAACCGACTTTCATCTAGCCGCTCTCTACCAAATCCCAAAGGTCTTGAGATCTGAATAGAGTCTTCATTTTGATACTCCAGAACTCATAGCACTCTCCTTTGAAAATGGGAATGAGAGGTTGAGAAACGCTCATGGTACTTCCATTGACTGCCACTGTCTTTCTCTCAACTCAATGTGTTTAGCACTCACCGAGACACTCACCAGGACACTTTAAAGCTCTGATACCAAATTTGTTGGGAAGAGGATAAAGTTTTCTTTCGGAAACTAATAAAAAACAGAGAAAAGACAAAAAGAGTTATAACTTTTATCTGAATTGCTCTCATACTTTATTAACTTCGACAGGAGGCCTATATATGGGCTTACGTAAAAACTAACTTTACTCCACAATCTCAACTACATAGCGATAAAGTAGGCACGTGAACAACTTCCGATAACCACTAAATAATAAAAAGATCTCAAACGTGGGCTGCCAACGTAACGATCCCTTACGCACCGTTACATGCACTATTATAATTAATTTCTTATTTATTTATTTATCTCTTATAAAATTACGGAAATATTAAACTTGAAATAAAAATCTTAATATAATGAAAACTTTATTTAGATAATTTTAGAAAACTCTAGAATTTTTTTTTTTAAAACCATATCAAAATTGACCTTCATAATTAATATATATATATATATATAATTTTTTTAAAACCCAATTCATGAAATAAAATTTAAGTCCATATGAATCATCCAATTAAATAATGATATACTAAAGTCTCAAAACTTTATTTGAAATTAAAAATGTCCATTTCATGATCGTTTCTCCCGTTTTCCTACCACATATCGCCCCGTTTTTGCTCCAAGTTCCTCCAACACTATATCTTACCCTTTCCTTTATTTGCAACATGAATTAACTTATATAAGTGAGGGCTTAGTAAGACACTTAAATCTCACAAAAGTAAATAAATATTTTCTTTTATCATCATAAATATAAACATCATTTAAAAATTTTTAACTTTTAAAACCGTCATATATTGGGCCCGTCGTTGTATCATCATAGCGCGCTAGTCACGGAAGGGTTGTGGTAGCAAATCCCAATCCAACGGTGACAAAAGTCCGCTCACCGGACAACATCATCATCAACGGTGTACAACGCCATTTTAAAACATAAAATACATATACATACCATATATATACTTTTCATCAAAACGTCATCATAGGAGAAGTATTATTTAAGAACATCATAACATCATCATCAACATCAAAACATATACTTCTCAAATCTTTAATTCATGTTGCAGGTGAGAGTGTACTTACATAAACAAATTATTTAACCTTTTCAAATTTTCCGATGGTGATACGCGATTGAGGTCTCGGGTGCTCGCCTTTAGAACCGTTCATGCCATGAATAATAATTATAATAAAATCAACAAAAGCTCATAATAATACATCAAACACATCCATCATATCATAGAAGCGCCTAAAAGGCCTATTTCATCATTCAATAATATCACGACACAAATATTGAATAATTTCATGAAATTACAAATCTTTAAAGATTGATCTGAAACCAACTGAAAACGAAAATAGACTTCCATATTTTTCTAATGGTACCTAATTCGTTAAAAACGGAGACCGTTTGGACCCTCAAAGATAGTTTTGATCTGATTACTAAAATTTTACAGAAACTGGCAGCCGAACCTCTGCCTATTTGAAAAATCATAAAAATTCATATATGTATCTAAACGACCTGAATCTGATTCCAAATGAAAGTAGACATCCATAGTTTTCTAAAAATATTAATTTCATTAAAAACGGAGACTGTTTGTTTCCTGAAAAATGGTGTTGAAATCTGATCATTAAAATTTTACCGAATTTGGCAGTCCGATCTCTGTTTATTTGAAAAATCATAAAAATTCACACATATCTCCAAACGATATGAAAATAATTTTAAAAGAAAATAGACATCTAGGGCTTTCCAACAATATCAAATTTGTTAAAAATGAAGTCCATTTGCACTCTTAAAAACAGTTTCGAAAACTTATCATAAAATCTGGAAATTCCAGTAGCAGTAGTCAAATCCGAAAATCATTAAAATATATTAAAAAAAAAATTTATCATCACAATGTATATGATTCATACATACACACACACGAAACAACCCTAAGACATGTTTCTAACACATAAAATTATTCAATCACCATACCAATGAAATCATAAATCAAGAATCCTAAATTCGTCTTGTTCACAAAATCAACCATATAGCCATTCTTTCGATCATCATTTGATAAATATTTCTTATCATCTCCTCAAACTCACATGAAGACACTCATCAAGAAAATCATCTAACCCCTCGAAGAATCCCAAACTAAAAAAATTAACAAAATCATCAAACAATACCAAAACATACCTTGAAATCCTTTGATTTTGGCTTGAAAGAGTTTGGAGGTTTGGCGGAAATTTTTTTTTTTTGTTATTTGTTTTTTTTTGTTTGTGCGTGAGAGAGGGGCAGAGAGAGCAGACAAAGAGAATGAGAATGAAAGGGAAAGGGAGACTAGGGATGCAAAGAGTGAGTGTTGAGAAACCAATGGTAGGTTGTGTGGAAATTTAAATTGGAAATCAATTGCTGTCATCAAAGGCTAATTTTTAACAAAAGAGGTAATAGGTCAATGGGAAAGGTGGATGTAAATTAACAGATAAATGTTTCCCATTTTTATTTTTATTTTTTCATCCGTTTCTCCCTTCTTCGGCTGCAATTACTCCCTTTTATTTTTTGTACTCATTCCCTTCATAATTTCCTATTATACACATATGTATGCATATAATATTTAATATATATATATTTATATGTACGTTGACTAATCAATAACTTAACATATATATGTATATATAAAGATATACATACAATACAATTTGTATATATAAAAATAAAATATACTTAAACATATAGTATATAGATATAAACATATAAGATAATCGTATAACAATATATGGTATATTTATGTTTTATATAATATACAAAAATAAATGCAACAATTTCTTTATTTTATATATTTTTAAGCCATCACACAAAATTATCAAATCATCATAAAAAAAATTCATCAATTTAGCATTAACTTTGTTTTAGCACATCGACCCCTTATCGTGTCACCTGTGAAAAATAACTCAACATAACATTAGAATTAAGAAATTACTATCTCATCACAATATCTATGTTAATTCTAATGTAAATTTTCTAACGAAACGTTAGGTAGCATTTAGGGCGTTACAGCCAATCCCACTTAACAAATCAGATAGAAATAATAAACAAACTTCCTAGATACTAGGACTTATTGACACAAAACGTGGACCCACTACTTTTGAATCATTCTTCAACAGAGATTCCTACAAGGGTGAATTGAAAAGCAATGGAGCCATAGTAATCAGGGACCGGTCTCAACCAGAATGTGAGAAGAATGCTATTAAGGACGAACATGTAATTTGTCTCAGTTGAAGATGGATCGGGAAGAAAAAGAAAACTGTAATGAAACTGCATTTGAAGACAAGCTTTACTGGTGGGATCATGAATTTGAGACTGTAATTGGAAAAGACGACAAGGTTGAAGGTTCGAAGGAACATGTGGGCAAGGAGATTGATGGTTACTCCAAGGAGAAAAGTATATCGATGAAAAGGATTCAGATACATCTGGGTATCGGAGCCAGTTGCAAGTAGCAGATGAAGGGGATTTGAAACTTGCACCAAACAGAGTGATTGTGCATGGTTTGATAGCTACATCAAATCGTATGTGGCAGAAAAGTATGCTTTCAAGTGTAAACCAACTGCTGGTACGGGTGGAAGTAAAGAGATGAAAGTTGATACCGTTAGTCCTCTAAAAAGGCAGACGACGAAGATTACTGTCAGGAAAAAGGTTGATGCTGGTATGAGCGAAAGTAAAGAGAAGAAACTTGATGTTATTAGTCCGGTAGAAAGGCAGAAGACAGATTACAGCCAGGAAGAAGGTTGATGTGAACATTGCAAAAGGAAAGTCTCTGAAGAAGACTCCTCCTGAAACTGCTTCTCAGGGTACAGGTCAGCTAGTTATATGGGATAAAAAGGATTTTTTTTGGCATGATGAGGGTGAAGCTCTTGTTCCCATATCACGTAGTAGTGGTGATGGTAGTAGTGGTAGTGTCTTGTTTTACCTATTTGTCCCATTGATTCAAGTGGTAAAGATTAAGGTGACAAAGCCAATGTTGCCCGCTTTAAGGTAAGGGAGACGTTGCGCATGTTCCAAGGTGTTTATAAGAAGTTCTTGCAGGAAGAAGAAACTAAGTCAAAGGAAGGAGGACAGGCTTGCAAGCGGATTGATTGCAAAGCTGCAAATTTGCTCAAAGCAAAAAACAAATACATAAACACAGGAAAAATTGTGGGACCTGTCCCCGGAGTTGAAGTCGGTGACGAGTTCCAGTTCAGGGTGGAGCTTCATATTATCGGTCTCCATCGGCCGATGCAAGGTGGAATAGATTTTGTTAGGGAAGGTGGGAAGGTCCTTGCAACAAGTATTGTTGCATCAGGGGGCTATGCCGAGGATTTGGATTATTCGGATGTCTTGATATATACGGGCCAAGGAGGAAATGTTATGAATTCGGGTAAAGAACCTGAAGATCAGAAACTTGAACGAGGTAACCTTGCTTTGAAGACTAGCATGCATGAAAAGAATCCAGTTAGGGTGATCCGTGGATGTGAGTCGTTGGAGGGGAGATCCAGGACATACGTTTATGACGGGCTTTATTTGGTGGAAAAGTTTTGGCAGGACGTGGGGCCACATGGTAAGCTGGTTTTCAAGTTTCAGCTTGAAAGAATTCCTGGTCAACCGGAGCTTGCATGGAAAGAAGTGAAGAAGGGTAAGAAACATAAAGTGAGAAGATAGCTGAAGCTAGAACCGGTAACGACGAGTATCTTTTTGATATTGGGAACAACTACAACGACATTACTCTCTGGGACGGACTTTCGACTATCATGCCTGGTGCAGTGTTTGCTTCCGATGAAGTTGTGGAGGATGGTGAAGGCTTCACCATCGACGCGGCAGAGTATGGCAATATAGGGAGATTTATCAACCATGGTTGCACCCCAAATCTTTACGCACAAAACCTCCTGTATGATCACGAGGACAAAATAATTCCTCACATAATGCCTTTTTGCCGCTGAGAACATTCGTCCTTTGGAAGAGCTGACTTATCACTACAATGACGTGATAGATCAAATTCGGGATTCGAACGGAAACATAAAGAAGAAGAGTTGCTATTGTGGTTCTCATGAATGCACTGGAAGATTGTATTGAGCAGGTTAGCTCGGAAGTTAGGAGGATTTGTTGGTGAGAAAAAGGTGATAATTGAGAACTTTTTACAGGGTGCCATTGCCTAGTTTTGGAATGAAATTACTAAATAGAGAGACCTGTAAAGAGAGATATATTTTTTTTTTGTTATATTTGAGTTGTATATTGCTTTTAGGCTGAAGAGTTCTTGTGTACATTCCCTTTAAACAGAGGAAGGCAATTCAACTGTAATGGTCATCTTCTTTCTGGTAGTCTCTAGCTTTGTTTTGTTGCATTTTGGTCTCCAATATCAATCAAAAAATGACTCTTTTTTTTTTACTTCATTGACAAACACGTCTCTACATACATTATGTTACTTATTTTCTGGAGATTCTTATCGGTAAAACATGTTTTTGAATATTAGATCCGGTTAAATCTGTAACGCCCCAAATGCTACCAAACTATAACGTTAGAAAATTAACATTAGAATTAACATGAATTATGTGATGAGATAGCAATTTCGTAATTCTAATGTTATGTTGAGTTATATTTCACAAGTGATGCGATGGGAACTCAAGGTGCTGTTGAAGGTTCATGCCAATTAATTCCCAAATTTCCCAAAATAAAAAAAAAATTCCGAAATTCCATTCAATTTCTGAATATGACAATTCTCCTTGCCCAAAATAAAAGAATTGACAATTTATAAAATAATTAATTCCAAAATTTGTTTGGAATTAATAGCTCATGATGATTTTATAGGGTATAATGTTTTAGTTCATTTTCTTCCATGCTCAATCATTCTCCTCTCTTACGTAATATCTCTCTCTCTCTCTACTCCTCGTACGCACAAGCCAAAAAAAAAAAAAAAAAAGAAATCCACCAGACCTCCAAATTCATTCAAGCCAAAATCAAAGGATTTCAAGATATGTTTTGTTATTGTTTGTTGATGATGATTTTATTATTTGAATTTGATTTGGGATTCTTCGAGGGGTTAGATGATTTTCTTGATGAGTGTCTTCATGTGATTTTGAGGAGATGATAAGAAATATTAATGGAATGATGATCAAAAGAATGACTATATGATTGATTGATGATGGTTTATTGTATTTTATCAACAAGATGATTTTAGGGTTTTTGATTTTTTAATTTATGATTTTGTTGATATGGTAATTTAATATTTTATATGTTAGAAACATATCTTAGGGCTGTTTTGGTGTGTATGAATCAATTTCGTTGTGGTGATAATTTTTATATTTTTAATGAATTTTCAGATTTGACCATTGCTACTGGAAATTTCCAGATTTTATGATAAGTATTCCAAACTGTTATTGAGGATGCAAACAGACTCCATTTTTTTTAATATCAAATTTGGTATTTTTGGAAAGCCCTAGATGTCTATTTTCATTTGAAATTAGTTTCATATCATTTGGAGATATATGTGAATTTTTATGATTTTTCAAAGAGGCATAGGTTTTGGCTGCCAGATACTGGACAATTTTAGCGGTCAGATTTCAAACTGTTTTTTAGGATCCAAACGGTCTCCATTTTTAACAAATTTGGTATTGTTGGAAATCCTTGGATGTCTACTTTTGTTTGAAATCTTTTTCATATTGTTTGGAGACAGATGTAAATTTTTGTGATTTTTCAAAATAGACAGAGGTTTGGTTGGCAGTTTCTGTAAAATTTTATTAATCAAATTCAAAACTATTTTGAGGGTCCAAACGGTCTCCGTTTTTAACGAATTAGGTACTGTTAGAAAGATATGGATGTCTAATTTTATTTATAATTGTTTTTAGATCATTTGGAGTCATGTACAAAATTTTATGAAATTTTAAAGGGAAAGAGGTCTGACTATCAGTTTTTGTAAAGTTTGTAATTTTGTGAAATTGTTTGATTTTTATGTTTTAATGTTATTAAATAATGAAATAGGCCTGTTAGGCACTATTATGATGTGATGGATGTGTGTGATGATTATTATGAACTTTTATTGATTTTATTATATTTATTATTCATGTCATGAACGATTCTAAAGGCGAGCACCCGAGACCTCAATCGCTCGTCACCATCGAAAAATTTGAAAATGTTAAGTAAGGTGTTTATGTAACTACACTCTCCCCTACAACATGAATTAAAGATTAGAGAAGTATATGTTTTGATGTTGATGATGATGTTCTTAAATAATACATTTCCTATAATGCCGTTTTGATGAAAAGTATAAATATTGTATGTATATGTATTTTTATGTTTTAAAAATGATGATGTTGTTAGGTGAGCGGACTTTTACCACCGTTAGTTTGGGATTTGCTACCTTAACCCTTCCGTGACTAGTGCGTTATGAGTACAAAGCCGGGCCCAATATATGACGGTTTTAAAAGTTAAAAAGCTTTTAAAAGATGTTTATATTTATGATGATAAAAGAAAATTGTTTATTTACGTTTGTGAGATTTAAGTGTCTTACTAAGCCCTTACTTATATAAGTTAATTCATGTTGCAGATAAAGAAAATGGTAAGATTTAGTGTTGGAGGAGCTTGGAGCGGAAGCAGGACGATATATGATAGGAAAACGAGATGAACAATTTTGAAATGGACATTTTTAATTTCAAATAAAGTTTTGAGACTTTAGTTTATTATTATTAGATTGGATGATTCATATGGAGTTAAATTTTATTTTATGAATTGGGTTTTAAAAATATATATATTAATTATGAAGGTTATTTTGATATAGTTTTTTTTTTTATAAAAAAATTCTAGAGTTTTCTAAAATTATCTAAATAAAGTTTTTTATTATGTTAAGATTTTTATTTCAAGCTTAATATTTTTCGCAAGTTTATAAGAGATGAATGATTAAATAAGAAGTCAACTGTAACGGTCCGTGAGAGGTCGTCACAGATATGTTATCAAAGCGATTTCCTATTTCCTATCATGTATCGCCATGTATCCACTTCAAACTTCTTCAAGTAAGTAATTATCTAATTTCCTTAAATAGAAACTGTTAGAGTTGTGAGGTGATGTTCTATATATGGAAAGTTTGAATTCTGTCTCAATATCCTTAAAAAAAAAAAAAAAAGTCTCTTATTGACAATTATTTTGCTACTATCAGACGACTAAGATAAGATGGTACGTGGACGAGGACGTGCAGTTTGAGGACGTGGTAACGACCGAGTGCTAGCTAAAGATGAGATTGCTGCAGAACCTAATTTGGCAGAAATTACGGCACAGTTGCATCAAGACCAATGAAGGGGTCGTGGGCAAGTTGAAAATGAAGCAGTGGCAGAGTCTAATTTAGTAGAAATGGTGGTTCAACTTTAGAAGCAAGTTCAGGAACAATAGGCTCTCATTAACAATTTGCAAGCTAATGCCAATAGAATGAAAGTCCCCATTGATCCACCGGCTGCACAACCAGTGCAAAATAGAGGAGTTCAAGCAGCAACAAATCATGAGCCTCAGTATTTGTGGTTCAAGAGGATGAAGCCTAAGGAATTCAATGGTTCAACTGACCCTTTGGTAGCTCAAGGATGGTTGAAGTCTATCAAGTTAGTACTTAATTTCATGGGTTTAACTGAGAATGAGAAAGTGAAGTGTGCTTCCTACAGCTTGATGGATGATGCTAGAATTTGGTGGGAATGAATAGACCTGAGCAGGGATATGAATAAGATGACATGGGAAGACTTTATCCAAGAATTCAACAAGTAGTATTTCAACATGTCAGTGACCAAGGAACATTATGATGAGTTTAATAACTTTAGTTAAGGAAATTTATCGGTGATAGAAGCTATTAAGCGGTTCAACCAACTAGCACGCATTTGTCCCCACATGGTGCAAAATGAAGAAGAACGGCTGAGGAGAATGATCGGGATGTTGAGACTCGAGATTGCATTGATTATTGATAGCGAGGCTATTCCATCGACCACCATAGCTGAATGTGTCAAGTGTGCCCTTTGTACTAAGTATCATCTAAATAAGAAAAAGGAAAACCAGCTTCGTCAGAGCGAAGTCCCTAGGAACCAAAACCGTGGAAATTTTGGAAATCAATGTAGGTCTCAAGGAGGTCAGTGGAACAATAACAAGAGAAAGGGGAACTTTACTAATCAGAGGAACCATAACAACCGTCAAGGAGGAGGTCAACCAGCTAAATAAGCTAAGAACATTCCACCTTGTTCTAAGTATGAAAAGCTACATTTGGGGGAGTATCGTATGGGCATAAATCTATGTTATGGTTGCGGACGCGAGGGTCACCTGTCCAAGGATTGTCCAAATGCTACCTAACTATAACGTTAGAAAATTAACAAGGATAATATGATGAGATAGCAATTTCGTAATTCTAATGTTATGTTAAGTTATTTTTCACAGGTGACGCGATGAGAAACCGAGGTGCTATTGAAGATTCATGCTGAATTTTTGAATATTATGTGATTTATGTGATGGTTTAATATATATATATATATATATATATAATAAAGAAATTGTTGCATTTATTTTTGTAAGTTATATAATGCATATATATAACATATTTTGTTGTACGGTTTTATTAGATGTTTATATAAACTCTATGTTACAAGTGTATTATATATAAATTGTACTGTGTATATATCTTTATATATATTTTTTGATATTATTGATACTTATACATCTTTATACGTGGTTTTGTGCATATGGGTGAGTTTTATATATATAGTATGTACGGTAATGAAAATGTAAAGGAGGAAAAGAGGGAAAATATTAATTAGAGAAGAATTAGAGGGAATCAGTGAGAAAAAAAATAAAAAAATAAAATATTAAAAGAGGAAAACTTCCCAAATTCCATTCAAATTCTGAATATGACAATTCTCTTTGCCCAAAATAAAAGGATTGACAATTTATATTTTCATTAATTCAAAAATTTGTTTGGAATTAACAGTTCATGATGATTTTGTAGGGTATAATGTTTTAGTTCATTTTCTACGATGCTCATTCATTCTCCTCTCTTATGTAATATCTCTTTCTCTCTCTCCCCCTCTCTCGCTCTCTCTATTCCTCACACGCACAAGCCAAAAAAATAAAAAAATCCACCAAACCTCCAAATTCATCCAAGCCAAAATCACAAGGATTTCTAGGTATGTTTTTGTTATTGTTTCTTGATGATGATTTTATTATTTGTTTTGGTTTGGGATTCTTCGAGGGGTTAGATGATTTTCTTGATGAGTGTCTTCATGTGAGTTCGAGGAGATGATAAGAAATATTAATGGAATGATGATAAAAAAAAAAAATGACTACATGATTGATTGATGATGGTTTATTGTATTTTATCAACAAGATGATTTTAGGGTTTTTGATTTCTTAATTTATGATTTTGTTGATATGGTAATTTAATAATTTATATGTTAGAAACATATCTTAGGGCTGTTTTGGTTTGTATGAATCATGTACGTTGTGGTGATAATTTTTATATTTTTAATGAATTTTCAGATTTGACCACTGCTACTGGAAATTTCTAGATTTTACGATAAGTTTTCCAAACTGTTTTTGAGGATGGAAACAGACTCCATTTTTATCAAATTTGGTAGATATATGTGAATTTTTATGATTTTTCAAAGAGGCAGAGGTCTGGCTGGCAGATTTTGTACAATTTGAGCGGTCATATTTCAAATTGTTTTTGAGGATCCAAACGGTCTCCGTTTTTAACAAATTTGGTATTGTTGGAAATTCCTGGATGTCTACTTTTATTTGAAATTTGTTACATATTGTTTGGAGACATATGTGAATTTTTGTGATTTTTCAAAATAAGCAGAGGTCTAACTGCCAGTTTCTGTAAAATTTTAATAATCAAATTCAAAACTATTTTTGAGGGTCCAAACGGTCTACATTTTTAACGAATTAGGTACCATTAGAAAGATCTGGATGTATAATTCTATTACAATTGGTCTCAGATCATTTGGAGTCCTGTACAAAATTTTATGAAATTTTGAAGGGAAAGAGTTATGACTGTCAGTTTTTGTAAAGTTTATACGTAATTTTGTGAAATTGTTCAATTTTTGTGTTTTAATGTTATTGAATGATGAAATAGGCCTATTAGGCGCTATTATGATGTGATGGACGTGTGTGTTGATTATTATGAACTTTTGTTGATTTAATCATATTTATTATTCATGGCATGAACGGTTTTAAAGACGAGCACCCGAGACCTTAATCGCGTGTCACCATCGGAAAATTTGAAAATATTAAGTAAGGTGTTTATGTAAGTACACTCTCTCCTGCAACATGGATTTAAGATTTGAGAAGTATATGTTTTGATGTTGATGATGATGTTATGATGTTCTTAAATAATACATCTCCTATAATGACGTTTTGATGAAAATATAAATATTGTATGTATATGTATTTTTATGTTTTAAAATGACGTTGTACACCTTTGATGATGATGATGATGATGATGTTGT
The DNA here is from genome assembly GCA_009761775.1 of Ficus carica. Lineage (NCBI taxonomy): Eukaryota > Viridiplantae > Streptophyta > Magnoliopsida > Rosales > Moraceae > Ficus > Ficus carica. The sequence goes on along the minus strand of CM019750.1, from coordinate 13,203,310 downwards.
CCAGTGAGCGGACTTTTGTCACTGTTGGTTTAGGATTTGCAACCCCAACCCTTCCGTGACTAGTGCGTTATGGTGGTACAACGCTAGACCCAATATATGACAGTTTTAAAAGTTAAAAAGTTTTTAAAAGATGTTTATATCTACGATGATAAAAGAAAAATGTTTATTTACGTTTGTGAGATTTAAGTGTCTTACTAAGCCCTTGCTTATATAAGTTAATTCATGTTGCAGATAAAGGAAAGTGTAAGATTTAGTATTGGAGGAGTTTGGAATGGAAGCAGGACAATATGTGATAGGAAAACGAGAGAAACGATCATAAGATGGACATTTTTAATTTCAAATAAAGTTTGAGACTTTAGTTTATTATTATTAGATTGGATGATTTATATGGATTTAAATTTTATTTCATGAATTGGGTTTTAAAAATATATATACATATATATATATTAATTTTGAAGGTTATTTTGACATAGTTATTAAAAAAAAATTCTAGAGTTTTCTAAAATTATCTAAGTAAAGTTTTTCATTATGTTAAGATTTTTATTCCAGGTTTAATATTTTCTGCAAATTTATAAGAGATGAATGATTAAATAAGAAGTCAACTGTAACGGTCCGTGAGGGGTCGTTACAAAATCACATCAAAATGAAAAAAAAAAAAGTGCAAAACTGAAAGAATCTAATACAAATGTGATGCCTAGTAACAGAGTTGTAAACCATGTTGTGGAATTTTTTCTTTCTTTTCTTCTTCTGTTTTTGTTTTTGTTTTTTTGCCTACTGAAAGAAGAGTAAAATTTCTCCATTTTTTATTCTCATTTAATATAACTAGTCCCCTATGGATTAGCCTTCATCTGCTTGTATTTTTTCTTATATTGCTTTTTTTATTTATTTATTATTATTATTTTTTTCAACAACAAAGGGGATGGCTAATTTACGAGAATTATAATACTTTTAATATGCTCTTGTATTTGGCATTAGTGATTCATTCAACTAGCAAGGTCTTGTGTAAGGCATTAATGAATCATCAAACTATTATTTTAGGAATTTATAGTTAAATTGCCTTTTTCTAATAAGTTTTTTTAATAAATAGTCGAAGTTTTTAAAAATTAGTTAAAAGACCATTTTTTTGGTAAAATGGTTAATCAATTATCCTATATGGTCAATCAGTGATTGACCGCATAATAGTCAATTGACTTACGATCAATCACTGATTAACAATACTGTAAATCACTAAATTTCATAGTTCATCACTGATTGATCATTAATCAATCATCAAATTTCATAGTCAAGGACTGATTAATTATTAGTTAATCATTGATTTTAGTCATTGATTAACTAAATCTAAAAAATGATAAATGGCCATTTCCTAAATAAAAAAAAGTTAGTTAATCTATTAAATTAAGTGACTAAAAACGATCACCCAACCTAATTTTCCTTATTATTTTGCAACTTCTCAATTTACAAGGTTACAAGACATGTATGGTTTAGGTCTCATTCTTTAATAAAAAATATGTATCATGATATGGGATCAACATATGATGTTTATCTTATATTTTTATGATGTTCAATACCTGTTATGCATTGCAGCCACCAAACGTTTAAAAAAAAAAAAAAAAGCCTTGGCTTGTTTCATTATAGTGATATAACTCAAATCCGAAAGAATAAAGCCAATCATATCTGAGATTGTTAAGATACAACTAAGTCGTCGATAATGATAAAACACGTGTTTTTAGTAGACATCATCAACCCCACATCCTAAAGCAGCCCAAAGGCAGCTAAATAGCTAAGTAAACTATACGGAATTAAAATGATGAAATTGCACATTTAAGAATATATTGCGAATCATACAATATGCATTTTGTACTCTTTTCCAACTTGGCATAGTTGTTGCTGACTCGGAAAAGGTAGAAAAAAGTTGCATCCTTAAGAGCTTCTCACGGTATAATCACTTTATTAAGCTAAAACAAGAGAGTACAAACATTAATTCATATTCTATCACACCAGTTTCAAAGTACAAAATCCCACTTATTATTGATTAGCAACACAAACTACACCAAGGCCAACTCGGCATGTAAATATCTTACAATTTCTAATTAAGAGCACCAACCAGCTTAAAAAAAAAAAAAAGAAAGAAAACTACAACTTAAAATAAAAACTTATTTATATATATCTATTCTCTCTCTCTCTCTCTATATATAACTCATAATAAAAGAGCAGAAATTTAATCAGTGAGCTGAACTTTGGAGTCATAAGCAGCACCAGCCTCCCAATTATTAGGGAGGGCATTAGTTGACTCCACCCAACGAGAGTTGCCTGCGCTGCTGGTGGCTTCGAACCTCAAGGTGATTGACCCTCCTGGTAGGTTAGCTATGTCCCATACTGCTCCAAAGGCTCTGTGCATCGGAACCCATTGTTTGCAATCCCCCTGATTTATTAATTACACACCAAAAATATATATATATATATATATCATTAACCCGTCAATCAATTCGGTTCAATAATGCGATTACAAGTGTATCAATAGGATTAAAAAAAATATAAACGGACCACACTAGGTTCATGTATCTAGCATTATTCACACTGTCGTATAGTACTAGTATGAGATTGTGTCATAAAATCCCCATAATAGTTTGTCAATTTCAATTGCCATTGATGGCTTAAAGGCTGCAACGGAGTCTAAAAATATAGCTGCCTTATACATCCGATCAAGAGTACTCAAGGATGCGAAATAAGAGGCGAGCCCTATAAATAAGTGAGGCACGTTTTCTCTATCCCATCTTGACCCACCTGAGTCCAAATATTATATCGATTATTTAGGGATTGATTTCTTTATGAATCGAAAGCCATTATGATAGATAAAGTACCACTAGCATATTCCCCCTTGGATCATATAAATAGTAGTCCATGTTGATAGTTTCAAAAATAGCAAATCTATCCAGCTCCGCAGCAGACAACATCGCATAAAACAGAGTTGTTGAGCATCTACACTCATAAATGAACAGTGGACCCCATTAACTCCGTTTCGTGCGATGATGGCTAACACGGATCCCGAAAACAATTTTCTTTCGAAAGTGTCATATGTGATAAAATCAAACACCGTAGTACGTACCCGAGACAACTCGACGCGTGTGATGTCGTTTTGGCCAGCCACATGAGTGACCACTAGAGCCAAGTAGTTGGGGTACTTGCTACGCTCATGGACCTTGTACATGACATTGTGACCAGCGTATTGGCAAGAGACTCTCTTGTATTCCACATCAACCACTCCAAAAGCAAACAGCTCATGGGCTACATGGGGCAGTGCCAACTTCGAGTAGGTGCGTGGGCTGAGGATGAAGTCTTCGTTGTCTCCTTCACCATAGTCTGTCATCACTACGTTCACCCCATCATAGTTGCATAGTTGAGGGTTTTTGCACCTAACCTATTGAACCATTGACAAAGGAAAAAAAATATTTAAGGACAAATATCTTTATATTCTTTTTTGTTAGTGCAACATGATTATTATTGCCGTAGACACATGTAAAAATGATATTTTTATAGGTTACTTTTGTTGCAAGCAACATTAGATATTGCATTGCCAATATGGCAAGGCTTCTTTTCGAGAAGTAATAATATACCTGGTAACATGCGCCGCAACCAGATCCAGACTTAAAGAGCCAGGGCGAGGCTGCTGAGACGCTGCCATCGTTCACGGTCCTTCCGAATTCCCCAAACCCGCAAGCGCCACCTAAACCGACGTCAATACAAGAATTATCAAAATGAAAAGCAAGAAAAGGCATATGTGCTAAAAAAAAAAAAAAGTGTGTAACGTGGGAGAATATATGGTTGGACGTACGTGGAGTCCCATGGAAATCAGGGCTACCATAATAAGTTGCTCTAGAGGGTGTAAATTGAGAGGTACAAATTGCCGGAAATAGCACCATGAAACCAAGCAAAACACATACTTTCTTTTCAATTTCAAACCCCATTTTCTACGTATGAAAATGAAGGGAAACTAGTAATAAGAGCAAAAGAAACCAAGGAAGCTAAGCTAGAAGAAATGTGAATTGTTGAGGTATTAGTTGTGATGGCAAAGAAAACAAGACATGTCACTTATTTATATAGTACTAGAGTGCCTTAGTGAGAAGGTGTGAGGTGGTAACTTTCCAGAGGCCACGTTTTTTCCTCCACTTCTTTTTTCTTTTCTTTTCTTTTTTGTTTTTTTTTGTTTTTTTTTTTGTTTTTTTTGTTTTGGTGCTGAAAAAAAATAGAAAATAAAAAGGTTACATGCATTAATAAACTCTCCTAGACGTTATCAGAGTGGTCCCCCAGAAATTAACATGAAGGTTCTTTATTTATCTGCCATCTCTTTCTCATTAGCTTCTTCCATTATCGTCCCGCTTGGACTAGAAGAGTACACATTTTGTTAATCCACCAATTAATCCACCAATTAGAAAAGTACAAGTTTTGTAACAGAATTCAAGAAGGATATCATTACCATTTATTTACCTGCCATCTCTTTCTCATTAGCTTCTTCCTTCCTTTATCGTAACAAACACGTTCAATCAAAAAAAGAATTATTCTTCTTCACCAATTCCTTTTTTTCTTACGATACAACAAAAAAAATTGGAATTTTCAGATTTTTCGAACAAACTGTCAATTTGCATTTGAATTTAGATTGGAATTTTATTTTGATTCAATTGAAGAAGAGAAAGCTTATTTATTTTTAATTCTAAGACCAGTAGTTGTAGGAGTCCACTCACTTCTTTCCAACTGGACTAGAAAAGTACACGTTTTGTTAATCCACCAATTTGTTGGAATGCCAATACCGGGTTTTGATGAAGATAAGTATCATATATATAGAAGAATTTGTTCATGAATACCAATTCATTGACAAGTTGCCCCTAGTGTTTTGACAACTGTCCACCTTTAGCTTTGATTACCTTTGGAAGTCGTATTTGAATTCTCCTCATAAGTTTTATCACCTTGTCTTAAGGAGAATTTTATGATACGAAAATGTCAACATATTTCAGAATCGTTATTCTCTATTAAATTGTCACATTTTATTTAACATGATAGTTCAACATTTTTTGATAATATCGATAGAGAATTTAAGTTGGTGAAGCCTAAATATAGTCCTAACTCATAAATAATACAAATCTAAAATTCCATTATGAGTACTTTGGGGATCTCACGCTTATAATTTCGGTTATCTTCTTTTTATTTGGAAAAAAAAAATAAAAATTGGAGAAGGTTTAAAGGAAAAAAACGCAGTAAGCCTAAGAGATGTGCGATTTTCTCTTAAAAGCTTCTTGTTCTTGTTTATCATAATAAATTACTGCAATTAATAAAAGAGAACATAGTACTCATATTTTGCATGAATCTTATGTGCGTTCTTGATTATTTATTTTTATTTTTATTTTTTGTGATTTTATTTGTTTTCAATGATAAAAAATTAAGATATCTAATTCTTAATAGTATCATTGATTTATATCAGCATAAGTAAAAACATGAACTTCTCATTTTTAAAATCTTAGATTGCAGTGAAAACAATCCAATCTCAAAAACCTTTTCTTCATTCTTTTAACCTGATAGTGTGGATTTGACTACATTTTGCGTTCACCCTCTAACTAAACAAGAAAAAGGCTCTCATTTGATTTTAAAAAAAGAAAAGAAAAGAAAAGAAAAGAAAATTTAAAATCGTGTCCTCTTTACTCCCCTAAGTGTTCTATGTCAACTTTTAACAGCCATTAACAATCATATTAGACCTCCAAAACAAATAATATTAGCATCTCTCTCTCTCGCTATATATATATATGTGTGCGCGCGCGCGCGTGTGCGCATGTATATATATACTTATAGACACATCAAAGCTACGGTCTTGAAAATAAATAAAAAAATTACGATTAATATTACACCAAGGCCATTATTATTTTGTTTGGTCGTAACGCACTGAAGGAGTCCAAGGCAAAAGTATATAGATCTTTCGTGTCAATTGTTTGGATCAGGGTTAGGGGTTTAAGCACTAAGGTATCTTCTTTTCTTTTCTTTGTATAAGAAGTTCAAATTAAACTTCTTCACCAGTGTGGTATCAAGTTGCAACCAATCCCAAAAGGTACAAAAGAAAATAAAAGATAAAAAGGGTATTTCCTTTTTTATATATGTAGTGACGACAAAAGTAATAATTAATACATGTGTAAATAATATGTGCAAAAGGAGGTGTAAAAATTATATATTCAATTTTTCCTAAAAATATTTTAATTATCTTTTTAGAGAGAAAAAAAAATCCAATGTTCAATTCGGATCCCAACATAAAAAAGGATGGAAATTGGGGTTGGTGACTCTTGATGTTTGTCGTCCATTTGGTTGCATTTCAAGCACTTTGTGCTTTTTAGTAGTGATGATATTTGTGAGTGGGCAATAAAAAATGTGAGCTATATTCACTAGTTATTATATCATTCCACTAGTTTTAAATCGTTTAATTATGTCTAAAGGTAGTCATCTAATAAACAACTATTATGCACTATTTTGGGAGTACTATAATCATAAGTGAAACAGAAAGGAGATGCTCTCGTCAATAATTTTCAAATATTCAAACGTCGGGCACACAGCATCATTATTTTAAAAGTCAAGTGCAAATGCAAAGTTTAACAGAAAACCATAAAACGATCGCCTCTTGTCGCTATACTGCCACCGGTGGTGATTGAATACCGTATATTCTTGTTCAATAATCATAGAACATTCACATTTTAACTCAAGATTTAGTGTTTCTATGAATTCCCTTTAAAAAGCTCGCAATTTTTTTTAGCTGTAACAAGGGAAATATACGTACATATATATATATATATATATATATATATATCTTGTAGATAATGATAGGATTTTTGTTTTTGTTTTAGTGCTGATTATGTTTATGGCTATGCCTGTTTTTGGGTTTCTTGGGCATAGGTTCTTTTGGATCTCGGGTTTTGGGTTTCGGGTATGTTATGCTTCAATCAGAAGCATTGTGGACAACCAGGTTAGTTAATGGTAGCTATTCTGGCAGATTGGAAAAGTTGACCATGGAAAATGGCGGGTGCTCTTTCGTTGTTCGTTCCACAAAGTATAAAAGGCGTAAAGTTTCTGTGGTTCGTGATTTTCCAGCGGGGTGTGGACGGTTTGCTCAACAGGTCAGTTTGAGGACAACTGAAGATGCAGGCACGGCTTCAACCAATACGCTCGAGGATCAAAGTTTTAAGGATGCAAGTATTGATGGCGTAGAGAATGGAACCTCTGATATGTTGAGCGATTTGCAGCAGGTGGTTGCTGCTACTCTAGTGGAAGAGGCTATTCCTGTTCTGTTAAATCATAACTTTTTGTTACCAGCTAATGAGCCGGTTGTTACCAGCTAAGTTGCCAGAAGTATCCTCCTCGGAGGAGAGTTTCAGCCGTCCGAGAGTTCCCTCCATTCTGCGGAAGAAATGCTCCTCCTCCTGTTAAGGAAGAGTCTTCCGAAGTGCTCTCTTCTCCGAAAAACACAAGTTCTGGTCAAGAAAAGCCTGAGCGTGATATGTTTGAGGGAACCTCAACAGAGGCAGTGAAAGATGATGCGAAGCAAACAGTCGGGGATGCCCAAGGTGGAGATTTGTTTAAGAGTGAATGGGAAAGGAATAAATCTGAAGTTGATGTGAAGCAAACTTTAAAAGATGTTCCGCCGAAGGAGTCTCCGGAAGTGCTTGCTACACAGAAGAACAAAGCTTGTGTTCGAGAGAAGTTCAGTTCAGAAATGAATGACAAACCCTCAACTGACACAGTGAATTCTAAGCTGAAGCAAACATTCGAGGACCTTTTAGGTGGAGATTCCTACAAGGGTGAATTGAAAAGCAATGGAGCCATAGTAATCAGGGACCGGTTTCAACCAGAATGTGAGAAGAATGCTATTAAGGACGAACATGTAATATTGTCTCAGTTGAAGATGGATCGGGAAGAAAAAGAAAACTGTAATGAAACTGCATTTGAAGACAAGCTTTACTGGTGGGATCATGAATTTGAGACTGTGGTTGGAAAAGACGACAAGGTTGAAGATTCGAATGAAAATGTGGGCAAGGAGATTGATGGTTAGTCCGAGGAGAAAAGTATCGATGAAAAGGATTCAGATACATCTGGGTATCGGAGCCAGTTGCAAGTAGCAGATGAAGGGGATTTGAAACTTGCACCAAACAGAGTGATTGTGCATGGTTTGATAGCTACATCAAATCGTTTGTGGCAGGAAAAGTTTGCTTTCAAGTGTAAACCAACTTCTGGTACGGGTGGAAGTAAAGAGATGAAAGTTGATACCGTTAGTCCTCTAAAAGGGCAGACGACGAAGATTACTGTCAGGAAAAAGGTTGATGCTGGTATGAGCGGAAGTAAAGAGAAGAAACTTGATGTTATTAGTCCAGTAGAAAGGCAGAAGACAAAGATTACTGCCAGAAAGAAGGTTGATTTGAACATTGCAAAGGGAAAGTCTCTGAAGAAGACTCCTCCTGAAACTGCTTCTCAGGGTACAGGTCAGCTAGTTATATGGGATAAAGAGGATTTTCTTTGGCATAATGAGGGTTGAAGCTCTTGTTCCCATATCACGTAGTAGTGGTGATGGTAGTAGCGGTAGTGTCCTTGTTTTTCCTATTTGTCCCATTGATTCAAGTGGTAAAGATCAAGGTGACAAAGCCAATGTTGCCCACCCAATGTTGCCCGCCTTAAGGTAAGGGAGACGTTGCGCATGTTCCAAGGTGTTTATAGGAAGTTCTTGCCGGAAGAAGAAACTAAGTCAAAGGAAGGAGGACAGGCTTCCAAGCGGATTGATTGCAAAGCTGCAAATTTGCTCAAAGCAAAAAACAAATACATAAACACAGGAAAATTGTGGGACCTGTCCCCGGAGTTGAAGTCGGTGACGAGTTCCAGTTCAGGGTGGAGCTTCATATTATTGGTCTCCATCGGCAGATGCAAGGTGGAATAGATTTTGTGAGGGAAGGTGGGAAGGTCCTTGCAACAAGTATTGTTGCATCAGGGGGCTATGCCGACGATTTGGATTATTCGGATGTCTTGATATATACGGGCGAAGGAGGAAATGTTATGAATTCGGGTAAAGAACCTGAAGATCAGAAACTTGAACGAGGTAACCTTGCTTTGAAGACTAGCAAGCGTGAAAAGAATCCGGTTAGGGTGATCCGTGGATGTGAGTCGTTGGAGGGGAGATCTAGGACATACGTTTATGACGGGCTTTATTTGGTAGAAAGTAGTTTTGAATCTGATTACTAACATTTTACATAAACTAGCAGCCGGACCTCTGCCTATTTGAAAAATCACAAAAATTCACATATATCTCCAAACGATCTGAATCTTATTCAAAATGAAAGTAGACATCCATAGTTTTCTAACAATATCAAATTTGTTAAAAACGGAGATCGTTTGTATCCTCAAAAACAATTTTGAAAACTGACCGCTAAAATTGTACAGAATCTGGCAGCCGGACCTCTGCCTCTTTGAAAAATCATAAAAATTCACATATATCTCCAAACAATATGAAACTAATTTAAAATGAAAATAGACACTTAGGAATTTCCAACAATGCCAAATTTGATAAAAATTGAGTCCTTTTGCATCCTCAAAAACAGTTTGGAAAGCTTATCATAAAATCTGGAAATTTCCAGTAGCTGTGGTCAAGTCCGAAAATTCATTAAAAATATAAAAATTATCGTCATAACGTACATGATTCATACACACACACCCAAAACAGCCCTAAGATATGTATTTAACATATACCATATTAAATCACCATAACAACAAAATTACAAATTAAGAAATCAAAACCCTAAAATTATCTTGTTGCATAAATTTACAATAAACAGTACCATCTCTTTCAAAACCTGTTTATACACTCCCCCCTCATCTCCATTCAACTAGCACCAAGCAACCATCAAGAAATTACTCAATCGCTCATGAAATTCCAAAACACCAATGAAAGAAAAGAAGAAATCATACCTCGAAAATATTTTATTTTTGCTCCAAAAATTGAGAAATATCAAGAAACTGATGGTGGAGTTTTGGTGACTAGTCTTGGTGTGTTTTTTTTTTTTTTTTTTGGCTTGTGCGTGTGAGAGGAATAGAGAGAGCGAGAAAGGGAGAGGGATGCAAGGAGTGAGCGTTGAAAAACGAATAGCAGACTTTGTGGATTTAATTTGGAAATCAATTGAATGTTAATTGGCTGGAATAATGAGACCAAGGGTTGTCATTAAAGGCAAATTTTTAGCAAAAGATCTAATAGATAAGTGGGAAAGTTGAATGTCAATTAATAAGATAAATGTTTCCCCCCTATTTTTTTAACGTTTTTCCCTTCTTCGGCTGCAATTACTTTCCCTCTCTTTTTTCCCCTCATATCTTCATCACCGAGCAGAAAATATACACACATATATATAGATATATATATATATATAATTACATATAAACATGTATATAAACATCATCATAATATAAGGTATGATCTATTTCTATTAAAATAAAATAAATTTAGAACAAATATTATATAACTGTATAACAAAATATGGTATTTATATGCATCATATATAGCACAAAAATATACAACAATATATATATAGATATATATATATTTTTAACTGTCACATAAATCATCAGATAACACATAAGATTCAAAAATTTGGCATGAACCTCCCATGACACCTCGAGTTCTCGTCACGATCACCTGTGGAAAAAAATTAACTTAACATAACATTAGAATTACAAAATTGCCATCTCATCACATTGCCCATGTCAATTCTAATGTTAATTTTCTAATGTTATTGTTAGGTAGTATTTGGGGCATTACAATCGCTCTTACCTTATAAAAGTTTCGTCCTCGAAACATAAAATAATTCCGGATAATTCGTTCTCCTGGTGTCTTCTCGCTCCCATGTAGCTTTCTCCATCTTGTGACTTCGCCAAAGAAATTTTACTAAGGGAATCTCTTTGTTCCTCAAGGTCTTCGTCTTTCGATCAAGAATCTCAACTGGTTTCTCTTCGTAACTCATATCCTCTTGGATCTAAATCGATTGCGGTTGGATGACGTGAGATAGATCCGGTACATACTTTTCAACATCGAGACATGAAATACATTGTGGATAGGCGTCATCTCTTGAGGCAAATCTAACTTGTATGCCACATTGCCGATACGTTCAATCACCATATATGGTCCCACATACCTGGGACTAAGCTTGCCTTTCTTCCCAAATTGCATCACGCCCTTCATCGAGGCAACCTTGATAAACACCAAGTCTCCAACCTTAAACTCTAAGGGCCTTCGATGCACATCCGTATAGCTTTTCTGCCTACTTTGTGCTGTGGCAATCCGCTACTGAATCACTTTCATTGCTTCGGTTGTCTTATTGAAGAAGTCAATTTTCTCCTTAAGTTCCGACTTTGCTAGTTTCTTTTCTCAGCCTCATGCCAATAAATTGGGGACCTACAACGTCTTCCGTAGAGTGCCTCATAGGGAGCCATCCCAATCGTTGCTTGATAACTATTGTTATAAGCGAACTCAACCAACAGCAAAAACTTACACACCAACTCCCTTTGAAGTCCAAGGCATAAGCTTGAAGCATATCCTCAAGTGTTTGATTGGTCCTCTCTGTCTAACCGTCTGTTTGCTAATGAAAAACCATACTAAATTTCAACATCGTGCCCATAGCAGCCTGAACACTTTTCCAAAAATGGCAGGGGAACCTGCTATCTCGATCCGAAATAATAAATCTGAGAACACCATGAAGCCTCATGACCTCCTTCACATATAATTCTGCCAACTGTTCCATATAGGACATTATTCATAAAGGAAGAAAATGTGCTGACTTGATCAATCTGTCAATGACCACCCATATAACATTGTATCGATTCGTAGTTCTAGATAGTCCCGTAATAAAATCCATTGCAATGTCTTCCCATTTCCATTCTGGAATCTGAATCGACTGGAGTACCTCTCCTGGCTTTTGGTGCTCAGCCTTAGCTTGTTGGCATGTTATGCAATGTTTCACATAGTGTGCTACATCCTTCTTCATTCCAAACCACCAAAAACTACCCTTAAGATCCATATACATTTTGGTTGCACTAGGATGACGCGTATACGGGGTGTTGTGTGCCTCTTCAAGAATCGTTTTCCTCAGCTCTTCGTCCTTAGGAATACATAACCGTCCCTTAAGTTTAAGCATTCCATTTCAGAGATACTAAATCCTTCACACTTTCCTTCGAGCATTTCCTTTTTAATTCTCACAAGGCTTGGATCAAGGTCTTGCTTGCTCCGAATGTCATCTAAAATAGTTGGAGACAAGGTCATTGCAGAAAGTCATCTAATTATTAATTCCAACCCAAAATCAAAAATATTTTTTTGAAGAGGCTTGGAAATCGCATTCAAGGACATTAACGTGGCAGGAGTCTTCCAACTCAACGCATCAGCTACCCTATTTGCCTTTCCCAGGTAGTATAGGATTTCACAATCATAATCATTTACTAGCTCAAGCCACCTCCTTTTCCTCATATTCAAATCCTTCTATGTAAAGAAGTACTTCAAACTTTGGTGATCGGTGTATATTTGGCATCGGACTCCATATAAATAATGCCTCCATTTTTTCAATGCAAAAACAACGGCATCCAACTCTAGGTCATGGGTGGGATAGTTATTTTCATAGTCCTTCAATTGCCTTGAAGTATAGGCAATTACCTTCCCATTATGCATCAAGACTGCACCAAGTCCCATTCTAAAAGTATCACTGTAAATTACAAACCCTTCATCCCCATCCGGAATCGTCAAGATTGGGGCACTTGTGAGTCGTCTTTTCAGCTCTTAAAAGCTCTTTTCACAGTCCTCTGTCCATTCGAACTTCTTTCCTTTTCGGGTAAGTGTCGTAAGCGGCATAGCAAGTTTTGAAAAATCAGCCACAAATTTCCTGTAATATCCCGCTAAACCAATGAAGCTTCTGATCTCACTTGCATTTATTAGTCCCTTCCAATTGCTAATAGCCTCAATCTTCATAGGATCCACCATAATGCCATCTTTAGAAATTACATGGCCAAGGAATGCCAAACGATCCAACCAAAACTCACACTTAGAAAATTTGGCATACAACTGGTGTTGTTTCAATGTTTGCAAAATTGTCCTTATATGCTCCTTATGTTTGTCTCGAGTCCTTGAATAAATGATAATGTCGTCGATAAACATATCACAAACTTATCCAGAAACTCCTTGAACACTCTATTCATTAGGTCCATGAAAGCAGCATGGGCATTGGTCAACCCAAATGGTATGACCACAAACTCATAATGGCCATAACGAGTTTTGAAGGCTGAATTTGGGATATCTCCTTCCTTGATCTTCAGTTGGTGGTATCCATATCGTAAATCAATCTTCGAAAACACAATCGCACCTTGTAGTTGGTCAAACAAATCATCAATTCTCTGCAATGGATACTTGTTCCTTATGGTCACCTTGTTTAACTCTCTATAGTCGATGTAGAGTCTCATTGTCCCATCCTTCTTCTTCACAAATAAAACTGGAGCTCTCCACGGTGAATGTCTAGGGCGAATGAAACCCTTGTTCAACAGCTCTTGAAGTTGCTCATGTAATTCTTTCAACTCAGCAAGTGACATACGATAAAGTGCCTTAGAGATTGGCCCAATACCTGGTGCTAACTTTATCTCGAACTCGATTTCTCTATTTGGCGGCAAACCCGGAAAGTCTTCTGAAAACACATCACTAAAATCTCAAACAACAGGTACATCTTCAAGCTTCAATTTATCTTATTTCTTCTTATCCACGATGCTGGCTAAGAAACCGTTACAGCCATTGGCTAGCATCTTTCGAGTCTTCATTGCTGACAGAAACAACTTCGTCTTCTTATTCGCATCACCAATGAATTTAAACCGATCATCTCGTTCGGGATTAAACACGACCCTACATCTTCAACATTCAATAGACGCGTTACACTTTCCCAAGAAATCCATAATTAAAATTAAGTCATAGTCAAACATCTCGAGCACTATCAGATTACTGTAGAGCTCTCTATCAACAATTCTCATTGGCATTGCTCATAGCCAATGAATGGACATCATCATTTCCCCAGAGGGTAGTGTCGTAGTGAATCCCTGACTCAAGATATCCTGATATCTTCATAGTTTTTGTAATAACCAAAAATTTCTACGAACTTATTATTTCCTTATGTCTAAGAAATTTAAGTTCGCATTATGTGTTTATGTAATGTTTCATGAAAATTATGAGTATCAATGCGAAACTCGTAATTTTATCGGTAAATATTTGAGCTCTCTTTAAATTAATTATGAGACTCAATAAACAATTGTTTTGCTAAGCATGTGACCTTTTGAGCAAAAAGGGATGAAAATTTTTATAATTTCATGTTGGTTAAAGTTTGACCAATTAAAAAAAAAAAAAGTCAACAGGTTGACTACACATATATATGACAGGCAGTATGGAAAATATACTGCAAAAATCAAAATTATGGGCAAGAAATATAAACGAGAAATAAAACCACCATAGAAAAATCAAGCACAATTATAGGAATTTTTGGGCCAAAAAGTTTTAAGAAAAAAAGAAAATTTTCGTACTGTCCATTTTTACACAGACAAATTTTGGACTGCTTTACAATACCACAGTATGGTGTATTAGTGAGAACAGTACCAAAAATATCTGTGTTGGCTTAAAAGTGGACTGCTTTTTAAGGAAAAAGCCAAACAAGCCTTAATTGTGCTTACCTCATCACCTTTTGGATTTATGACATCATTAAGGTTTTTAAAAAAAAAATTTAGAAAATTTAGAACCACTAGGTGGCTGGCCTAGTTGACATCATTTTTTTTTTATAGGTAAAAAAAATGGGGGGAGGGGGTCAAAATAGAATTAATTTTGCCCTATGGATTTATGAGCAAAAGTTGAACAAAAATTTTGCAAAAAGGTCCCATTTTTACCTATAAATAGGCTATTGGGGGATTAGTTTTGGCTGATAAAAATTCAGAAAAAGCAGTCAAATTCTGCCCATTTTCCCTCTCCAAAAATCTGCAATCTCAAGTGGGTGATTGAGTGAAGAAAAAAATTGAGAAACTTAGGGGTTTTGATGTTTGTAGTCTTCGGTTTCCCCTAGCAAGTTCAAGCAAAAATTTTGGCAGTTTTTGTGCCCAATTTTGGGGCTAATAGCCGGCTGCCAAGGGGGGGTGAGTGAGTGAGAAAATTTGGATTTAAGAGTGCTTAGTTTATGTGCAAGCAGCCACCAAAAATCAGCCAATTTTGGTGCCAATTGGTGCAACAAAACCGGCCTTGGGTGGTGTCCTAGGAGGAAAATTTTTGTGACCAAACCCTAGCCTCAATTTCTTCAATAATCAAGGTAAACCATTCTAGACCTTAATCTCTTTCAATTAAGCATTCAATTTGAAATTTACATGTATTTCAAGTTGAAATTGTAAGAGCATAAGCTCAATTTATTTTGTGCCCAAAGTTAGGAATCTAGGGTTGTGCTTGATCTAGAATTAGGGGTGGTTTGATTTTTATGTGCATGCTTGCTTTAATTTTCTTAATTTACATGCTAAATACTAGTTTATTATATGTCCCCAATCTGCCCTAGTGTTGGTGAATGATAATTTTTGTGCTAGGTTGCTAGAATTTAATTAGTATGCTTGTTAGGTTTTGTGCAACCAAAATCATGCAACTTAGTTGATCCAATATCAATTAGGTTTGCATGGTGATGTTAGAAATTGTGATTAAAGAAAATTTACGCTAGAAACCGCTGCATGTGTGTATTAGAGCTCCCGCGGTGGCTGGTTGAGCTAGATTCCACGTCTAGGACGTAAAACGAACTCTAAACCGAAAAACTGCCAGGTTCGGGTGGATCCTGACCAGTTTTACGGCAAGCTGATTTTGAGGCCTTTAGAGGCAGAATTTGAAAAAACTTAAAACATTAAAGTTGCTCGGAACAGTTTTTCCTAGGGGGTAGAAAAGATGGATTTGCAAAATGAGGCTCCAATGGCCTCCGTTTTTATGAAAATCCGAGGCTGATCTGCCCAGACCTAGTCTACACGTCCAGTAAGTTTCAAATTAAAACTGACAAGAATACAAGCAGAACTGGGTTTTTCTTAAACACAAAAGTTTTAGAATTTTTCAAGAGAAAGAACTTTCATGAAGACAAGTTTTTCAATTCAATTTGGATTTTTAAATACAACCTGAACTATAAAAACTGTACATAAAGCAAGAAATTCCTGCACATGATTTTCTAAAACATGCAGAAAAACTGTATTTTTGCACCAACACCACTGTTTTGACGGTGAAAACTGCTTCTAAAGGCAGTTTTCAGCCTTTAATGATTTTTATAAAGTCTTACTTTGAAAACCATGAATTTTAAAGTTAAACAAAAGATTTTTAGCCAAATTTTTCAAATTGGATTTTAAAAGCCAAAGTTTAGTAACGAGACGTTGACGGATAGTAACCGGGTAGGATACTCGAGTTACTAGGCTTAGGCCCAATAATAACAAGCGATGAATCAAGTATGGTGACCACAAACTCTAGGGTTACGATTAGTAACCTAGTAAATAATCAAGACATGTATGGGGGACATATAACTAGAATGTTGGAAAGGTCACCAACATTTTATAGGATTCTTATCCTATGTTCTTTTTAATAGCAGGAAGGAACCTGCAGTTGCCACCTAAGTTGGAACAACAGGAATAGCATAACAGGCAAGTATCGAACCTCACCTACAGTATGAAAATAGTAAAGACTATTTTCAAGTATACTATATTTTCAAGTATACATGCTATGTTATGCTATGATATGTGATGCCATATTGTGTGATGCTATGCTATGATGTGCTAAGTTATGTTATGACATGTTATGCCATGCTTACAAAAATACCATGGTTTCAGAAATGCCATGTTTTCAGAAATACCATGGTTTCAGAAATGCCATGTTTACAAAAATGTCATGGTTTCAGAAATGCCATGCTTTCAGAATACCATGTTTTCAGAAATGTCATGTTTACAAAAATGCCATGGTTTCAGAAATGCTATGTTTTCAAAAAATGCCATGGTTTCAGAAATGCCATGTTTTAAGAAGGCCATGTTATGGCAAATGTTGAGTATGATATGACATAGTGACATCATGAGGCATGTTCACTAATGTTAAACCACATGGTAAGATGAGACAAGTAAGGTGTCGTACCAACCTCCCGTGATCGTGGAGGCTACATGTTTCAGTTGTGATATTTACCTTCCGTGATCGTGAAGGGTTCAGTTTAATTCCCAGAACTGTTAGGGCCTTGCAAACCCTAGCTTTGTCTGGAGGCTGCGCGCTTTTGGTACGTACACTATGGGCCCACATGTTGAGACAAGATAATAAAGATTGAGTCTATAATGAAACATAAGACATTCAATCAATCATAAATGGTTCATGCATGAGTTTCATGATGATTGGCATGTTTCTTTTTAAAGATGTTTGAAATATTTTGTGAGATTATGTTTGAACTTGCTGGGCGAAAGCTTACTCTTATATTTCATACTGTAGGTAAGAAGCCTGCAGCTTAAGTGGTGGGCTATGCGGACGATGCGGCGAGTGAAGGGCGGTATGGGATACCACTACGCATAATTTTCCGCATCCAATTCAGAAAATATGTTAATATTTCAAAAGTAAATTATGTTTTATTATATGTATGAAGTTTGAAGACACAAGAAGGTATTTTCAGTTTGATATGTATGGATGACAAGTTTTTCTCTATAAGATAATTTATGTGAATATGTTTTTTTTTTTTTTTTTTTTTTTTTTAATTTCTCAAATTTTCAAGCAAGTTAAGTACAAATAAGCACGGTGTCGACCTGGCTTGGAAGTCGGGGCGTCACAGTTTTTTAGCCAAAGAAGAAGACACAAAGGAGTGTGTGGCTCCCATGTCGAAAAGAACATTAGCATATCGATATTAACAAATATCTGACATGTGACAACAGTAGAAGTCTCAGTAGTTGCTTCGTCTTTGGTCATAGTGAAAATTCTAGCATTGGTGGTAAGTGGAGGAGCCTCAAGTCATCCCTAGGAAATATGAGGCCCATCAATAGCGACCTGCATACTGTTGAGCTGAGCCGGTGGGTTTCTCTGTTGTCTTTGCTGGAAGGGCCGGTACGTCTTATTCAAATAATACTTGGACAGGTGACCCTCGCGTCTACAACCATAACATAGATTTGTACCCATACGGCACTCCCCAAATGTAGCTTCCCACACTTAGAACAAGTTGGAATGTTCTTAACTTGTTTAGCTGGTTGACCTCCTACTTGACGGTTGTTATGGTTCCTTTGATTGAGAAGTTCCCATTTCTCTTGTTATTGTTCCACTGACCTCTTGAGATCTGTCTTGATTTTTTAAGTTTTCACGGTTCTGGTTGTTGTTGTTGTTCCTAGGGACTTCGCTCTGATGAAACTGGCTTTCCTTCTTCTTATTCAGATGATACTCAGCACGAAGCACACACTTGACACATTAAGCTGTGGTGGTCGGTGGAGCAGTCTCGTTATCAACAATCACTGCAATCTCGGGTCTCAGCATCCGATCATTCTCCTCAGTTGTTCTTTTTCATTTGGCACCGTGTGGGGACCAAAGGCGTGCTAGTTGGTTGAACTGCTTAATAGCTTCTGTCACCGAAAGATTTCCTTGACAAAAGTTATTAAACTAATCATAGTGTTCCTTGGTCACTGATATGTTGAAATACTGCTCGTTAAATTCTTGGATAAAGTCTTCACATGTCATCTGATTCATATCCCTACTCAGCTCTATTCCTTCCCACCAGATTCTAGCATTATCCATCAAACAGTAGGAAGCATACTTCACTTTCCCATTCTCAATTAAACCCATGAAATTAAGAACTAACTCGATAGACTTCAACCATCCTTGAGCTACCAAAGGTTTAGTTAAACCATTGAATTACTTAGGCTTCATCTTTTTGAACCACAGATACTGAGGCTCATGATTTGTTGCTGCTTGAACTCCTCTATTTTTCACTGGTTATGCAGTTGGTGGATCAATGGGACTTCCACTCTGTTGGCATTAGCTTGCAAATTGTTAATGAGAGCCTGTTGTTTATGAATTTGCCTCTGAAGTTGAACCACCATTTCAACTAAATTAGGCTCTGCCACTGCTTCATTTTCAACTTGTCCACGACCCCTTCGTTGGTCTTGATGAAACTACGCCATAATTTTTGTCAAGTTAGGTTCTGCAGCAATCTCATCTTCGGCTTGCACAAAGCCGTTAACACGTCCTCGAACTGAATGTCCTCGTCCACATACCATCTTATCTTAGTCGTCTGTTAGTAGCAAAATAATTGTTAAAAAGTGACTTATTTTTTTGGATATCGAGTCAGGATCGAACTTTCCATAAATAGAACATCGCCTCACAACTCTTATAGTTTCTATCTAAGAAAATTAGTTAATTACTTACTTGAAGAAGTTTGAAGTGGATACGTGGCGATACATGATAGGAAATAGGAAACCACTCTGATACCATATCTGTAACGACCCATCACGGACCGTCACAGTTGACTTCTCTTTTTAAACATTCATCTCTTATAAAATTACGGAAAATATTAAGTTGAATTAAAAATCTTGACTAATTGGAAAACGTTACTTAATAATTAGAAAACTATCAAAAAAATTTTTTTTTTTAACTTAATCAAATAACTTTTGTAATTAATATAATTTTTTAAACCATATCACAAAATAAAATTTAAAAAAGTCCATATTAATCCTTCAATCAGAATAACCAAAGTCCCAAAACTTTATTGAATTTAAAAGTGTTCATCCCATGATCGTCTTTCCGTTTTCCTATCCGCATCGTCTCACTTCCGCTCCAAGTTCCTCCAATATTACATCTTACCTTTCCTTTATCTGCAACATGAATTGACTTATATAAGCAAAGGCTTAGTAAGACACTTAAATGTCACAAACATAAATAAACATTTTTCTTTTTATCATCATAAATATAAATATCATTTAAAACTTTTTAACTTTTAAAACCATCATATATTGAGCCCGGCGTTGTACCATCATAGCGCGCTAGTCACGGAAGGATTGAGGGTAGCAAATCCCAAACCAATGGTGATAAAAGTTCGCTCACCAGACAACATCATCATCATCATCAAGGTTGTACAACGTCATTTTAAAACATAAAAATACATATACATACAATATATATACTTTTCATCAAACGTCATCATACATCGTCATCAACATCAAAACATATAATTCTCAAATCTTTATTCATGTTGCAGGTGAGAGTGTACTTACCTAAACATCTTACTTAATTTTTTCAAATTTTCCGATGGTGACACGTAATTGAGGTCTCGGGTGCTCGCCTTTAGAACCGTCATGCCATGAATAATAAATATAATAAAATCAACAAAAGCTCATAATAATTTATCAAATACATCCATCATATCATAACAGCGCCTAAAAGGCTTTATTTCATCATTCAATAACATCAAAACACAAAAATCGAATAACTTCACAAATTATAAAACTTTACAAAAACTGACAGTCAAACCTCTTTCTGTTCAAAAATTCATAACAAATTCGTACAAGACTCCAAATGATTTGAAACCAATTGTAAACAAGGTAGACATCCATATCTTCTAACGGTACCTAATTTGTTAAAAACGGAGACCGTTTGAATCCTCAAAAATAGTTTTGAATCTGATTACTAACATTTTATAGAAACTGGCAGCCGGACCTCTGTCTATTTGAAAATTCACAAAAATTTACATATATCTAAAAATGATCTGAATATGATTCAAAATGAAAGTAGACATCCATAGTTTTCTAAAATATCAAATTTGTTAAAAACGGAGACTGTTTGGATCCTCAAAATCAGTTTTGAAAACTGACCGCTAAAATTGAACAGAATCTGGTAGCTGGACCTCTGCCTCTTTGAAAATCATAAAAATTCACATATATCTCCAAACAATATGAAACTAATTTCAATGAAAATGACATTCAGGATTTCAACAATACCAAATTTGATAAAAATGGAAGTCCTTTTGCATCCTCAAAAACAGTTTGGAAGCTATCATAAAATCTTGAAACTTTCATTAGCAGTGGTCAAATTCGAAAATTCATTAAAAATATAAAAATTATCACCATAACATACATTAGTCATACACACAAACCAAAACAGCCCCTAAGATATGTTTCTAACATATAAATATTAAAATCACCATAACAACAAAATTATGAATTAAGAAATAAAAAACCCTAAAATCATTCTTGTTGTATAAAATACAATAAACCAATACAATCTCTTTCAAAACCTTTTATGCACTCCCCCATCTCCATTCAACTAACACCAAGCAACCATCAAGAAATTACTCAATCGCTCATGAAATTCCAAAGCACCAATGAAAGAAAAGAAGAAATCATACCCTGAAAATATTTATTTTTGCTCCAAAAATGAGAAATATCAAAAGATGGATGGTGGAGTTTTGGAGACTAGTCTTGGTTTTTTTTTTTTTTTTTTTTTTTTTTTTTTTTTTTGGCCTTGCGCTTGTGAGAGGAATAGAGAGAGAGAGAGGAGAGAGAGAGAGAGAGGGATGCAAGGAGTGATCGTTGAAAAACCACTAACAGACTTTGTGGATTTAAATTGGAAATCAAGAAACTAATAGATAAATGGGAAAGTTGGATGTCAATTAATAAGATAAATGTTTCCCCCTTTTCCACGTTTTTCCCTACTTCCGCGCCACCCCCCTTTTTCCACGTTTTTCCCTTCTTCGGCTGCCAATTACTTCGCGCCACCAACCCCCCCCCCCCCCCCCCCCCCCCCCCCCCCCCCCCCCCCCCCCCCCCCCCCCCCCCCCCCCCCCCCCCCCCCCCCCCCCCCCCCCCCCCCCCCCCCCCCCCCCCCCCCCCCCCCCCCCCCCCCCCCCCCCCCCCCCCCCCCCCCCCCCCTCCCCCCCCCCCCCATCTTCATCACGAGCATAAACACACACATACATATATCTATATATAATTACATATAAACATGTATATAGACATCATCATAATATAAGGTACAATCTATTTTTATTAAATAAAATAAATTAATAACAAATATTATAATAACTGTATAATAAAATATGATATTTATATGCATTACTACAAAAATATACAACAATATATATTTTAACCGTCACACAAATCATCAGATAACACATAATATTCAAAAATTTGGCATGAATCTTCAATGGCACCTCAAGTTCTCATCGCGGTTACCTAAAGAAAATAAAATTAACTCAACATAACATTATAATTAAGAAATTACTATCTCATCACATTATCCATGTTGATTCTAATATTAATTTACTAATATGATTTTTAGGTAGCATTTGGACATACGTTTATGACGGGCTTTATTTGGTAGAAAAGTTTTGGCAGGATGTGGGGCCACATGGTAAGATGGTTTTCAAGTTTCAGCTTGAAAGAATTCCCGGTCAACCAGAGCTTGCATGGAAAGAAGTGAAGAAGAGTAAGAAACATAAAGTTAGAGAGGGCGTCTGTGTAGCTGATATCTCTGAAGGGAAGGAGGTAAATCCGATATGTGCGGTGAATACTATAGACGACGAGAAACCTCCACCATTTAAGTGCATAATTAACCAGCCTGATATATCCTGATTGGTGCCAACCTACTCCTCCCAAGGGTTGTAGCTCGAATTGTGCGAGATGTTCTTGTGCTGTCAAGAACGGAGGTGAAATCCCATTTAACCATAATGGGGCGATCGTTGAAGTGAAGCCCCTCGTTTACGAATGCGGTCCATCTTGCAGGTGCCCTCCTTCTTGCCATAACAGAGTAAGTCAGCATGGCATCAAATTTCAGCTCGAAATTTTCAAAACCAAAGAAAGGGGATGGGGTGTGAGATCCCTAAACTTCATTCCTTCGGGAAGTTTTATATGCGAGTACCTAGGAGAGTTCCTTAGTGAGAAGGAAGCTGAAGCTAGAACCGGTAACGACGAGTATCTTTTTGATATTGGGAACAACTACAACGACAATACTCTCTGGGACGGACTTTCGACTATCATGCCTGGTGCAGTGTTTGCTTCCGATGAAGTTGTGGAGGACTGTGAAGGCTTCACCATCGACGCGGCAGAGTATGGCAATATAGGGAGATTTATCAACCATAGTTGCACCCCAAATCTTTACGCACAAAACCTCCTGTACGATCACGAGGACAAAAGAATTCCTCACATAATGCCTTTTTGCCGCTGAGAACATTCGTCCTTTGGAAGAGCTAACTTTTTACTACAATTCCGTGATAGATCAAGTTCGGGATTCGAACGGAAACATAAAGAAGAAGAGTTGCTATTGTGGTTCTCATGAATGCACGGGAAGACTGTATTGAGCCGGTTAGCTCGGAAGTTAGGAGGATTTGTTGGTGAGAAAAAGGTGATAATTGAGAACTTTTACAGTGTGCCATTGCCTAGTTTTGGAATGAAATTACTAAATAGAGAGACCTGTAAAGAGAGAGATTTTTTTGTTAGATTTGAGTTGTATATTGCTTTTAGGCTGAATAGTTCTTGTGTACATTCCCTTTAAACAGAGGAAGGCAATTCAACTGTAATGGTCATCTTCTTTCTGGTAGTCTATAGCTTTGTTTTGTTGCATTTTGGTCTCCAATGTCAATCCAAAACGACTCGTTTTTTTTTACTTTATTGACAAACACGTCTTTACATACATGTCACTGTATTATTTATTTTCTGAAGATTCTTATCGGTAATACATGTTTTCAAATATTAGATCTGGTTAAATCACATCAAAACGAAAAAAAAAGTACAAAACTGAAAGAATCTAAAACAAACTTGATGCCTAGTAACAGAGTTGTAACGACATTACCATGTTGTGGAATCTTTTCTTTATTTTCTTCTTCTTTTTTTGTTTTTGTTTTTTTTTTTTTTTGCCTACTGAAAGAAGAGTAAAATTTCTTCATTTTTTATTCTCATTTAATATAACTAGTCCCCTAAGGATTAGCCTTCATCTGCTTGTATTTTTCCTTTTATTGCTTTTTTTTTTTTTTCAATAACAAAGGGGATGGCTAATGTTCGAGAATTATAATACTTTTAATATGGTCTTGTATTTGGCATTAATGATTCATTCAACTAGCAAGGTCTTGTGTTAGGCATTAATGAATCATCAAACTATTATTTTAGGAATTTATAGCTAATAGCATTTTTTTAAGAAGTTTTTTTAATTAATAGTCGAAGTTTTAAGAATTAGTTAAAAGGTAATTTTTTGGTAAAATGGTTAATCAATTGTCTTATATGGTCAATTAGTTATTGACCGCATAATAGTCAATTGACTTACGATCAATCACTGATTAACAATAACGTCAATCACTAAATTTCATAGTTAATCACTGATTGACCATTAATCAATCATCAAATCTCATAGTCAATCACTGATTGATCATTAGTTAAATCTGAAAAATGACAAACAGTCCATTTCCTAAATAAAAAAAAGTTAGGTCATCTATTAAATTAAGTAACTAAAAATGGTCACCGAACCTAATTTTCCTTCTTATTTTGCAACTTCTCAATTTACAAGGTTAGAAGACACCTATGGTATACGGACAATTCGTTAATAGAAAATGAGTATCATGATATGGGATCAACATATGAGGTTTATCTTAGAGTTTTTATGATGTTCAATTAATACTTGTTATGCATCGCAGCCACCAAACATTTAAAAAAAAAAATGCCTTGGCTTGTTTCATTATAGTGATATAACTCAAATCCAAAAGAGTAAAACCAATCATATCTGAGGTTGTTAAGATACAACTAAGTCGTCAATAATGATAAAACACGTGTTTTAGTAGACATCATCAACCCCACATCCTAAAGCAGCCCTAAGGCAACTAAATAATTAAGTAAACTATAATACAAGTATGGAATTAAAATATCAAATCACACTTTTAAAAATATATTGCGAATCATACAATATGCATTTAGTACTCTTTTACAACTTGGAATAGTTGTTGCTGACTCGGAAAGGTAGAAAAAGTTGCATTACTCTAGAGCTTCTCACGGTATAATCACTTTATAAAGCTAAAAACAAGAGAATACAAACGTTAATTCATATTCTATCTCACAATTTCAAAGTACAAAATCCCACTTATTATTGATTAGCAACACAAACTACACCAAGGCCAACTCGGCATGTAAATATCTTACAATTTCTAATTAAGAGCACCAACCAGCTTAAAGAAAAAAAAAAAAAAACAACTTATTTATATATATCTATTCTCTCTCTTCTCTCTCTCTCTCTATATATATTTATATGTATATAACTCGTAATAAAATAGTAGAAATTTAATCAGTGAGCTGAAATTTGGAGTCATAAGCAGCACCAGCCTCCCAATTGTTAGGGAGGCATTAGTTGACTCCACCCAACGAGAGTTGCCTGCGCTGCTGGTGGCTTCGAACCTCAAGGTGATCGACCCTCCTGGTAGGTTAGCTATGTCCCATACTGCTCCAAAGGCTCTGCGCATCGGAACCCATTGTTTGCAATCCCCCTGGTTTATTAATTACACACCAAAAAAAAAAAAAAAAAAAAACATCATTAACCCGTCAATCAATTCGGTTCAATAATGCGATTACAAGTGTATCAATAGGATTAAAAAATATATAAATGGACCACACTAGGTTCATGTATCTAGCATTATTCACACTGTCGTATGGTACTAGTATGAGATTGTGTCATAAAATCCCCATAATAGTTTGTCAATTTCAATTGCCATTGATGGCTTAAAGGATGCAACAGAGTCTAAAGATATAGCAGCCTTATACATCCCGATCAAGAGTACTCAAGGACGCGAAATAAGAGGCGAGCCCTATTGATAAGTGAGGCACGTTTTCTCTATCCCATCTTGACCCACCTGAGTCCAAATGTTTATATCGATTATTTAGGGATTACTATTATTTAGAGATTGATTTCTTTATGAATCGAAAGCCATTTTGATAGATCAAGTACCACTAGCATATTCCCCCTTAGATCATATAAATAGTAGTCCATGCTGATAGTTTCAAAAATAGCAAATCTATCCAGCTCCGCAGAAGACAACATCGCATAAAACAGAGTTGTTGAGCATCTACACTCATAAATGAACAGTGGCCATTAACTCTGTTTCATGCAATGATGGCTAACACGGATCCTGAAAATAATTTTCTTTCGAAAACGTCATATGTGATAAAATCAAACATCGTAGTACGTACCCGAGACAACTCGACGCGTGTGATGTCGTTTTGGCCAGCCACATGAGTGACCACTAGAGCCAAGTAGTTGGGGTACTTGCTACGCTCATGGACCTTGTACATGACATTGTGACCAGCGTATTGGCAAGAGACCCTCTTGTATTCCACATCAACCACTCCAAAAGCAAACAGCTCATGGGCTACATGGGGCAGTGCCAACTTCGAGTAGGTGCGTGGGCTGAGGATGAAGTCTTCGTTGTCTCCTTCACCATAGTCTGTCATCACTACGTTCACCCCATCATAGTTGCATAGTTGAGGGTTTTTGCACCTAACCTATTGAACCATTGACAAAGGAAAAAAAAATAATTTAAGCACAAATAACTTTATATTCTTTTTTGTTAGTGCAACATGAATATTATTGCCGTAGACATATTTAAAAATGATATTTTTATAGGTTACTTTTGTTGCAAGCAACATTAAATATTGCATTGCTAATATGGCAAGAGTTTTTTTTCATCGCATAATTATATTGCATTGCATTGTATTGTATTGTATTGTATCACGATGTAGTACGAGAAGTAATAATATACCTGGTAACATGCGCCGCAACCAGATCCAGACTTAAAGAGCCAGGGCGAGGCTGCTGAGACGCTGCCATCGTTCACGGTCCTTCCGAATTCCCCAAACCCGCAAGCGCCACCTAAACCGACATTAATACAAGAATTATCAAAATGAAAAGCAAGAAAAGGCATATGTGTTAAAAAAAAAAAGAAAGTGTGTAACATGGGAGAATATATAGTTAGACGTACGTGGAGTCCCATGGAAATCAGGGCTACCATAATAAGTTGCTCTAGAGGGTGTAAATTGAGAGGTACAAATTGCCGGAAATAGCACCATGAAACCAAGCAAAACACATACTTTCTTTTCAATTTCAAACCCCATTTTCTATGTATGAAATGAAGGGAAACTAGTAATAAGAGCAAAGAAACCAAGGAAGCTAAGCTAGAAGATATGTGAAATGTTGAGGTATTAGTTGTGATGGCAAATAAAACAAGATATGTCACTTATTTATATAGTACTAGAGTGCCTTAGTGGGAAGGTGTGAGGTGGTAACTTGCCAGCGGCCACGTTTTTTCCTCCACTTCTTTTTTCTTTTCTTTTCTCTCTTTTCTTTTTTTTTTTTTTTTTTTGGGTGCTGAAAAAAAAAAAAGAAAGAGATTACATGCATTAATAAACTCTCCTAGACGTTATCAAAGTGGTTCCCCAAAAATTAACATGAAGGTTCTTTATTTACCAGCCGTCTATTTCTCATTAGCTTCTTCCATTATCGTCCCGCTTAGACTAGAAAAGTACATGTTTTGTTAATGCACTAATTAATCCACCAATTAGAAAAGTACAAGTTTTATAACAGAATTCAAGAAGGAAATCATTACCATTTATTTACCTGTCATCTTTTACTCATTAACTTCTTCCATTATTGTAACAAACACGTTTAATCAAAAAAAGATTTATTCTTCTTCCCCAATTCCTTTTTTTCTTACGACACAACAACAAAATTGGAATTTTCAGATTTTTGAACAAACTATTAATTAGCATATGAATTGGAATTGGAATTTTATTTTGATTCAATTGAAGAAGAGCATGCTTATTTATTTTTAATTCTAAAACCAGTAGTTCTAGGAGTCGACTCACTTCTTTCCAACTGGACTAGAAAAGCACACGTTTTGTTAATCCACCAATTAGTTGGAATGCCAATACCGGGTCTTGATGAAGATAAGTATCATATATACAAGAATTTGTTCATGAAAACCAATTTATTGACAAGTTGCCCCTAGTGTTTTGACAAATGTCCACCTTTAGCTTTGATTAGCTTTGGAAGTCCTATATGAATTCTCCTCTTAAGTTTCATCACCTTGTCTAGAAGAGAATTCTATGATACGAAAATATCAATATATATCAGAATCGTTATATTCTTTAATCTTTATTAAATTGTCACATTTTATTTAATAGGATGGTTTGACATCTTTTGATAATATCGATAAAGAATTTAAGTTGGTGGAGCCTAATTATAGTCCTAACTCATAAATAATACAAATCTAAAATTCCATTAAGAGTACTTTGGGGATCTCATGCTTATAATTTCAGTTATCTTCTTTTTATTTAAAAAAAAAAAAAAAAAAATTGGAGAAGGGTTAAAGAAAAAAACACGGTAAGCCTAAGAGATGTGTGATTTTCTCTTGAAAGCTTCGTGTTCTTGTTTATCATAATAAATTACTGATATCATAATAAAAAATTGGAGAAGGGTTAAAGAAAAAAAACACAGTAAGCCTGAGAGATGTGTGATTTTCTCTTAAAAGCTTCTGGTTCTTGTTTATCATATTAAATTACTACAATCGCTAAAAGTGAACGTAGTACTCATATTTTGCATGAATCATTAAAGCTTTTGTGCGTTCTTGATTATTTATTTTTCTTTTGTGATTTTATTTGTTTTCAATGATAAAAAATTAAGATATGTAACTCGAAATATTATCATTGAATTATATCAGCATGAGCGAAAACATGAATTTCTCATTTTTATAATCTTAGATTGCAGTGAAAACAATCCAATCTCAAAAACCTTTTCTTCATTCTTTAAATCTGGTAGTGTGGATTTGACTACATTTTGCATTCACCCTCTAACTAAACAAGAAAAAGGCTCTCATATGATTTAAAAATAGAAAAGAAAAGAAAATCCAAAATCGTGTCCTCTTTACTCCTCTAACTGTTCTATGTCAACTTTTAACAGCCATTAACAATCATATTAGACCTCCAAAACCAATAATATTAGCATTTCTCTCTCTCGCTAGCTATATATATATGTGTGCGCGCGCATGTATATATATACATATAGACACATCAAAGCTACGGCCTGGAAAATAAAAAAATAAAAAATAGGATCAATATTACACCCACCAAGGCCATTATTATTGTGTTTGGTTGTAACGCACTGAAGGAGTCTAAGGCAAAAGTATATAGATC
This sequence comes from Ficus carica, assembly GCA_009761775.1. Lineage (NCBI taxonomy): Eukaryota > Viridiplantae > Streptophyta > Magnoliopsida > Rosales > Moraceae > Ficus > Ficus carica. The sequence continues at coordinate 13,174,075 of CM019750.1, read as the reverse complement.
TTTCGGTCAATTGTTTGGATTAGGGTTAGGGGGTTGGGGGTTTAAGCACTAAGGTATCTTCTATTCTTTTCTTTGTATAAGAAGTTCAAATTGAACTTCTTCACCAGTGTGGTATCAAGTTGCAACCAATCCCAAAAGGTACAAAAGAAAATAAAAGATAAAAAGGGTATTTCCTTTTTTATATATTTAGTGACGACAAAAGTAATAATTAATACATGTGTAAATAATATGTGTAAAAGGAGGTGTAAAAAATTAATATTTAACTTTCCCTAAAAATATTTTAATTATCTTTTTTAGTGAAAAAAAAAAAAATTCAATGTTCAATTCGGATCCCAACATAAAAAAGGATGAAAATTGGGGTAGGTGACTTTTGATGCCTGTCGTCCATTTGGTTACATTTCAAGCACTTAGTGCTTTTTAGTAGTAATGATATTAGTGAGAGGGCAATAAAAAAAATTTGAGCTTTATTCACAGATTATTATATCATTTCACTAGCCTTGAATCGTTTAATTAGGTGTAAAGGTAGTCATCTAATAAACAACTGTTATACACTACTTTCGGAGTACTAGAACCACAAGTGAAACAGAAAGGAAATGCTTTCGTCAATAATTTCCAAACATTCAAACATCGGACACACAACATCATTATTTCAAAAGATCAAGTGTAAATGCAAAATTCAACAGAAAAGTATAAAATGATCGCCTCTTGTCGCTATACTGCCACCGGTGGTGATTGAATACCGTATGTTCTTGTTCAATAATCATAGAACATTCACATTTAAACTCAAGATTTAGTGTTTCTTTGAATTCCCTTTAAAATCCTCGCAATTTCTTTTAGCTGTAACAAGGGAAATATACATACATATATATATATATATGTCTTGTAGATAACGATAGGATTTTTGTTTTTTGTTTTAGTGCTGATAATGTTTATGGCTATGCCTGTTTTTGGGTTTCTTGGGCATAGGTTCTTTTGGATCTCGGGTTTTGGGTTTCGGGTATGTTTTGCTGCAATCAGAAGCATTGTGGACAACCAGGTTGGTTAATGGTAGCTATTCTGGCAGATTGGAAAAGTTGACCATGGAAAATGGCGGGTGCTCTTTCGTTGTTTGTTCCACAAAGTATAAGAGGCGTAAAGTTTCTGCGGTTCGTGATTTTCCAGCGGGGAGTGGACGGTTTGCTCAACAGGTCAGTTTGAGGACAACTGAAGATGCAGGCACGGCTTCAACCAATACGCTCGAGGATCAAAGTTTTAAGGATGGGAGTAGTGATGACGTAGAGAATGGAACCTCTGATATGTTGAGCGATTTGCAGCAGGTGGTTGCTGCTACTCTAGTGGAAGAGGCGATTCCTGTTCTGTTAAATCATAATTTTTTGTTACCAGCTAATGAGCCCGTAGCTATTGGAAATGGTTTGGAGAAGCAAGTTGCCAGAAAGTATCCTCCTCGGAGGAGAGTTTCAGTCGTCCGAGAGTTCCCTCCATTCTGCGGAAGAAATGCTCCTCCTCCGGTTAAGGAAGATTCTTTGGAAGTGCTCTCTTCTACGAAAAACACAAGTTCTGGTCAAGAAAAGCCTGAGCGTGATATGTTTGAGGGAACCTCAACTGAGGCAGTGAAAGATGATGCGAAGCAAACAGTCGGGGATGCTCAAGGTGGAGATTTGTTTAAGAGTGAATTGGAAAGGAATAAATGTGAAGTTGATGTGAAGCAAACTTTAGAAGAAGTTCCGCCAAAGGAGTCTCCGGAAGTGCATGCTTCACCGAAGAACAAAGCTTGTGTTCGAGAGAAGTTCAGTCCAGAAATGAATGACAAACTCTCAACTGAAACAGTGAATTCTGAGCTGAAGCAAACCGTCGAGGACCTTTTAGGTGGAGATTCCTACAAGGGTGAATTGAAAAGCAATGGAGCCATAGTAATCAGGGACCGGTTTCAACCAGAATGTGAGAAGAATGCTATTAGGACGAACATGTAATATTGTCTCAGTTGAAGATGGATCGGGAAGAAAAAGAAAACTGTAATGAAACTCCATTTGAAGACAAGCTATACTGGTGGGATCATGAATTTGAGACTGTGGTTGGAAAAGGTGACGAGGTTGAAGGTTCGACGGAACATGTGGGCAAGGAGATTGTTGGTTACTCCGAGGAGAAAAGTATCGATGAAAAGGATTCTGATACATCTGGGTATCGGAGCCAGTTGCAAGTAGCAGATGAAGGGGATGTGAAACTTGCACCAAAACAGAGTGATTGTGCATGGTTTGATAGCTACATCAAATCGTTTGTGGCAGGAAAAGTTTGCTTTCAAGTGTAAACCAACTGCTGGTACGGATGGAAGTAACGAGATGAAAGTTGATACCGTTAGTCCTCTAAAAAGGCAGACGACGAAGATTACTGTCAGGAAAAAGGTTGAAGCTGGTATGAGCGGCAGTAAAGAGAAGAAACTTGATGTTATTAGTCCGGTAGAAAGGCAGAAGACAAAGATTACTGCCAGGAAGAAGGTTGATGTGAACATTGCAAAAGGAAAGTCTCTGAAGAAGACTCCTCCTGAAACTGCTTCTCAGGGTACAGGTCAGCTAGTTATATGGGATAAAGAGGATTTTCTTTGGCATGATGAGGGTGAAGCTCTTGTTCCCATATCACGTAGTAGTGGTAGTGTCCTTGTTTTTCCTATTTGTCCCATTGATTCAAGTGGTAAAGATCAAGGTGACAAAGCCAATGTTGCCCGCCTTAAGGTAAGGGAGACGTTGCGCATGTTCCAGGGTGTTTATAGGAAGTTCTTGCAGGAAGAAGAAACTAAGTCAAAGGAAGGAGGACAGGCTTGCAAGCGTATTGATTGCAAAGCTGCAAATTTGCTTAAAGCAAAAACAAATACATAAACACAGGAAAAATTATGGGACCTGTCCCCGGAGTTGAAGTCGGTGACGAGTTCCAGTTTAGGGTGGAGCTTCATATTATCGGTCTCCATCGGCCAATGCAAGGTGGAATTGATTTTGTGAGGGAAGGTCCTTGCAACAAGTATTGTTGCATCAGGGGGCTATTCCGACGATTTGGATTATTCGGATGTCTTGATATATACGGGCCAAGGAGGAAATGTTATGAATTCGGGTAAAGAACCTGAAGATCAGAAACTTGAACGCGGTAACCTTGCTTTGAAGACTAGCATGCATGAAAAGAATCCAGTTAGGTTGATCCGTGGATGTGAGTCGTTGGTGGGGAGATCCAGGACATACGTTTATGACGGGCTTTATTTGGTGGAAAAGTTTTGGCAGGATGTGGGGCCACATGGTAAGCTGGTTTCAAGTTTCAGCTTGAAAGAATTCCCGGTCAACCGGAGCTTGCATGGAAAGAAGTGAAGAAGAGTAAGAAACATAAAGTTAGAGAGGGCGTCTATGTAGCTGATATCTCTGAAGGGAAGGAGGTAATTCCGATATGTGCGGTGAATACTATAGACGACGAGAAACCTCCACCATTTAAGTACATAACCAGCCTGATATATCCTGATTGGTGCCAACCTACTCCTCCCAAGGGTTGTAGCTGTACTAGTCGATGCTCCGATTCTGCGAGATGTTCTTGTGCTGTCAAGAACGGAGGTGAAATCCCATTTAACCATAATGGGGCGATCGTTGAAGTGAAGCCCCTCGTTTACGAATGCGGTCCATCTTGCAGGTGCCCTCCTTCTTGCCATAACAGAGTAAGTCAGCATGGCATCAAAATTCATCTCGAAATTTTCAAAACCAAAGAAAGGGGATGGGGTGTGAGATCCCTAAACTTCATTCCTTCGGGAAGTTATATATGCGAGTACCTAGGAGTGTTCCTTAATTAGAAGGAAGCTGAAGCTAGAACCGGTAACGACGAGTATCTTTTTGATATTGGGAACAACTACAACGACAATACTCTCTGGGACGGACTTTCGACTATCATGCCTGGTGCAGTGTTTGCGTCCGATGAAGTTGTGGAGGACGGTGAAGGCTTCACCATCGACGCGGCAGAGTATGGCAATATAGGGAGATTTATCAACCATAGTTGCACCCCAAATCTTTACGCACAAAACCTCCTGTATGATCACGAGGACAAAAGAATTCCTCACATAATGCTTTTTGCCGCTGAGAACATTCGTCCTTTGGAAGAGCTGACTTATTACTGCAATTACGTGACAGAATAAGTTCGGGATTCGAACGGAAACATTAAGAAGAAGAGTTGCTATTGTGGTTCTCATGAATGCACTGGAAGATTGTATTGAGCAGGTTAGCTCGGAAGTTAGGAGGATTTGTTGGTGAGAAAAAGGTAATAATTGAGAACTTTTTACAGTGTGCCATTGCACAGTGACATGTATATTGCTTTTAGGCTGAATAGTTCTTGTGTACATTCCCTTTAAACAGAGGAAGGCAATTCAACTGTAATTCTCATCTTCTCTCTGGTAGTCTCTAGCTTTGTTTTGTTGCATTTTGGTCTCCAATGTCAATCCAAAAACGATTCATTTTTTTTTTACTTCATTGACAAACACGTCTTTACATACATGTCACTGTGTTATTTATTTTCTGGATATTCTTATCGGTAATACATGTATTTGAATACTAGATCCGGTTAAATCACATCAAAACGAAAAAAAAAAGTAAAAAACTGAAAGAATCTAATATAAACGTGATGCCTAGTAACAGAGTTGTAACGACATTACCATGTTGTGGAATCTTTTCTTTCTTTTCTTCTTCTTTTTTTGTTTTTGTTTTTTTGCCTACTGAAAGAAGAGTAAAATTTCTTCATTTTTTATTCTCATTTAATATAACTAGTCCCCTAAGGATTAGCCTTCATCTGCTTGTATTTTTTCTTATATTGCTTTTTTTTTTTTTTTTTTCTTTTGTTTTTTTTTCAACAACAAAGGGGATGGCTAATGTTCGAGAATTATAATACTTTTAATATGGTCTTGTATTTGGCATTAATTATTCATTCAACTAGCAAGTTCTTGTGTTAGGCATTAATAAATCATTAAACTATTATTTTAGGAATTTATAGCTAAATAGCCTTTTTTTTAAGAAGTTTTTTTTAATAAATAGTCAAAATTTTTAAAAATTAGTTAAAAAGGCCATTTTTTGGTAAAATAGTTAATCAATTGTCCTATACGGTCAATCAGTATTGACCGCATAATAGTCAATTGACTTCCGATAAATCACTAATTAACAATAACGTAAATTACTAAATTTCGTAGTTAATAACTAATTGACCATTAATCAATCATCAAATTTCATAGTCAATCACTGATTGATCATTAGTTAATCTTTGATTAACTAAATCTGAAAAATGACAAACGATCATTTCCTAAATAAAAAAAAGTTGGGTAATCTATCAAATTAAGTGACTAAAAACGGTCACCAAACCTACTTTTCTTTATTATTTTGCAACTTCTCAATTTACAAGGTTACAAGACACCTATGATTTACGTACTATTCGCTAATAAAAAATGAGTATATGATATGGGATCAACATATGAGGTTTATTTTAGAGTTTTTATGATGTTTAATTAATACCTGTTATGCATCGCCGCCACCAAAAAAAAAAAAGCCTAGGCTTGTTTCTTTATAGTGATATAACTCAAATCCAACAGAGTAAAGCCAATCATATCTGACGTTGTTAATATACAACCAAGTCGTCAATAATGATAAAACATGTGTTTTTAGTAGACATCATCAACCCCACATCCTAAAGCAGCCCAAAGGCAGCTAAATAGCTAAATAAACTATAAAATAATTGTAAGGCCACAGATTTTATCTACAATAACGTTAGAAAATTAACATTAAAATTAACATAGATAATGTGATGAGATAGTAATTTCTTAATTATAATGTTATGTTGAGTTAATTTTTGTTTACAGGTGACGCGACGAAGACTCGATGTGCTAAAACAAAGTTCATGCCAAATTTATTATAAAAAAAAAAATTTATGATGATTTGATGAATTTATGTGACAATTTTATAAAATATATATAATATGATATGTTATATAAATGAATATGTATATGTGTATATCTATATAATATATTATAATTATATTCTGCTAGCTATACGTATATTTATATATAATTAGTTATATATATTTATATATGTATATGAAGGTTATACATATATGGTATGTAGTATTTGTGATGAAGTCAATGTTTAATTTACGAAAAAAAAATGGATAATGAGAGGAAGATAAGTAGCAGCAAATAAATAAATAAATATAAAAGTAGAAAGGAAAGTTGGTAATTCGTATGGAGAATGGAGGAAACGGAAAAAAAATATATATATATATATATATATATATGTTCTTAATTCCCATTCAATTCTCCCTTGTATCTGATAATTTTCCTACCCAAAATAATGGATTGACAGCCCTTGGTCTCATTATTCGAGCCAATTAACATTCAATTGATTCCAATTTGAATCGACAAAGGCTGCAATTGCTTTTTTTTTTTTTTTTCAACGCTCACTCTTTGCATCTCTCTCCCTTGTATATATATATATATATATATATTCTTAATTCCCATTCAATTCTCCCTTGTATCTGATAATTTTCCTACCCAAAATAATGGATTGACAGCCCTTGGTCTCATTATTCGAGCCAATTAACATTCAATTGATTCCAATTTGAATCGACAAAGGCTGCAATTGCTTTTTTTTTTTTTCAACGCTCACTCTTTGCATCTCTCTCCCTCTCTCGCTCTCTCTATTCCTCTCACGGGCACAAGCCAAAAAAAAACACTCCAAGACTATTCACCAAACCTCCAAATTCTTTCAAGCCAAAATCAAAGGATTTCAATGTATGTTTTGGTATTGTTTGATGATGATGATGATTTTGTTATTTGTTTTAGTTTGGGATTATTCGAGGGGTTAGATGATTTTCTTGATGAGTGTTTTCATGTGAGTTTGAGGAGATGATAAGAAATATTTATCTAATGATGATCGAAAGAATGGCTATATGATTGATTTTGTAAACAAGACGAATTTAGGGTTTTTGATTTCTTGATTTATGATTTCATTGGTATGGTGATTGAATAATTTTATATGTTAGAAACATGTCTTAGGGTTGTTTTGTGTGTGTGTGTATGTATGAATCATGTATATTGTGCTGATAATTTTTTTATATTTTTAATGATTTTCGGATTTGACCACTGGTACTGAAATTCCAGATTTTAAGATAAGTTTTCCAAACTATTTTTAAGGGTGTAAATCGACTCCATTTTTAACTAAATCGATATTTTTGGAAAGCCCTAGATGTCTATTTTCTTTTAAAATCAGTTTCATATTTTTTGGAGATATGTATGAATTTTTATGATTTTTCAAATAGGTAGAGGTTGTACTGCCGAATTCGGTAAAATTTTAATGATCAGATTTCGACACCATTTTTCAAGATTCAAACAGTCTCCGTTTTTAATGAAATTGATATTGTTAGAAAAATCTAGATGTCTACTTTCATTTGGAATTAGTTTCAGGTCATTTGGACACATATCTGAATTTTTGTGATTTTTCAAGTAGGCAGAGGTCCAACTGCCAGTTTCTGTAAAATTTTAGTAGTCAGATTTAAAACTATCTTTGAGGGTCCAAATGGTCTCCGTTTTGAACGAATTAGGTTACCGTTAGAAAAATATGGAAGTCTAATTTCGTTTGCAGTTGGTTTCAGATCATTCAGAGCCCTGTATGAATTTTTAAAGGGACAAAGGTCTGACTGGCAGTTTTTGTAAAGATTTGTAATTTCATGAAATTGTTCAATTTTTGTGTTGTGATGTTATTGAATGATGAAATAGGCCTTTTAGGCGCTGCTATGATATGATTGATGTGTTTGATGAATTATTATGAGCTTTTGTTGATTTTATTATATTTATTATTTATGGCATGAACGGTTCTAAAGGCGAGCACCCGAGACCTCAACGCGTGTCACCATCGGAAAATTTGAAAAGGTTAAGTAAGGTGTGTATGTAAGTACACTCTCACCTGTAACATGAATTAAATATTTGAGAAGTATATGTTTTGATATTGATGATAATGTTATGATGTTCTTAAATAATACTTCTCCTATGATAACGTTTTGATGAAAAGTATATATATGGTATGTATATGTATTTTATGTTTTAAAATGACATTGTACACCCTTGATGATGTTGATGATGATGTTGTCCAGTGAGCGGACTTTTGTCACTGTTGGTTTGGAATTTGCTACCCCAACCCTTTCGTGACTAGCGCGTTATGATGGTACAACGCCGAGCTCAATATATGACGGTTTTAAAAGTTAAAAAGTTATTAAATAATGTTTATATTTATGATGATAAAAGAAAAATATTTATTTACATTTGTGATATTTAAATGTCTTACTAAGCCTTTGTTTATATAATTTAATTCATATTGCAGATAAAAGAAAGGGTAAGATATAGTGTTGGAGGAGCTTGGAGCGGATAGCGGGACGATATGTGATATGAAAACGGGAAGAACGATCATGAGATGGACATTTATAATTTTAAATAAAGTTTTGAGACTTTAATTTATTATTATTTGATTGGATGATTCATATGGACTTAAATTTTCTTTCATGAATTGGGTTTTAAAAATATATATATAGTAATTATGAAGGTTATTTTGATATAACTTTTTTTATAAAAAAATTCTATAATTTTTTAAAATTATCTAAGTAAAGTTTTCAATTACATTAAGGTTTTTATTTTAAGTTTAATATTTTTCGTAATTTTATAAAAGATAAATTATTAAATAAGAGATCAACTGTAATGATCCGTAAGGAATCGTTATAACAAGTACGGAATGAAAATGATCAAATCACACATTTAAAAATATATTGCGAATCATACAATATGCATTTAGTACTCTTTTCCAGCTTGCAATAGTTATTGCTGACTCGGAAAAGGTAGAAAAAAGTTGCAAAGTACTCTAGAGCTTCTCAAGGTATAATCACTTTATTAAGCTAAAAACAAGAGAGTACAAACTTTAATTCATATTCTATCACATCAATTCCAAAGTACAAAATCCCACTTATTATTCATTATCAAGACAAACTACACCAAGGCCAACTCGGCGTGTAAATATCTTACAATTTCTAATTAAGAGCACCAACCAGCTTAAACAAAAAAAAAAAAAACCAACTTAAAATAAAAACTTATTTATATATATCTATTCTCTCTCTTTCTCTCTCTCTATATATATGTATATAACTCGTAATAAAAGAGTAGAAATTTAATCATTGAGCTGAACTTTGGAGTCATAAGCAGCACCAACCTCCCAATTGTTAGGGAGGACATTAGTTGACTCCACCCAACGAGAGTTGCCTGCACTGCTGGTGGCTTCGAACCTCAAGGTGATTGACCCTCCTGGTAGGTTAGCTATGTCCCATACTGCTCCAAAGGCTCTGCGCATCGGAACCCATTGTTTGCAATCCCCCTGGTTTATTAATTACACACCAAAAAAAAAAAAAAAAGAAACAGCATTTACCCGTCAATCAATTCGGTTCAATAATGCGATTATAAGTGTATCAATAGGATTAAAAAAAATGTTAATGGACCACACTAGGTTCATGTATCTAGCATAATTCACACTGTCGTATAGTATTAGTATGATATTGTGTCATAAAATCTCCATAATAGTTTGTCAATTACAATTGTAATTGATGGCATAAAGGCTGACACGTAGTCGAAAGATATAGTAGCCTTATACATCCCGATCAAGAGTACTCAAGAATGCGAAATAGGAGGCGAGCCCTACTGATAAGTGTGGCACGTTTTCTCTATTGCATCTTGACCCACCTGAGTCCAAATATTTATATTAATTATTTAGGGATTACTATTATTTAGGGATTGATTTCTTTATGAATCGAAAGCCATTATGATAGATCAAGTACCACTAGTATATTCCCCATTGGATTAAATATATAAATAGTAGTCCATGTTGACAGTTTTAAAAATAGTAAATCTATCCAGTTCCGCAGCAGACAACATCGCATAAAATAGAGTTGTTGAGCATCTACGCTCATAAATGAACAGTGGATCCCATTAACTCCGTTTCATGCGATGATGTCTAACACGGATCCCGAAAAAAAATTCTTTCAAAAGCGTCATATGTGATAAAATCAAACATCGTAGTTTTTCTTTCGAAAGCGTCATATGTGATAAAATCAATCATCGTAGTACGTACCCGAGACAACTCGACGCGTGTGATGTCGTTTTGGCCAGCCACATGAGTGACCGATAGAGCCAAGTAGTTGGGGTACTTGCTACGCTCATGGACCTTGTACATGACATTGTGACCAGCGTATTGGCAAGAGACCCTCTTGTATTCCACATCAACCACTCCAAAAGCAAACAGCTCATGGGATACATGGGGCAGTGCCAACTTCGCGTAGGTGCGTGGGCTGAGGATGAAGTCTGCGCTGTGATCTCCTTCACCATAGTCTGTCATCACTACGTTCACCCCATCATTGTTGCATAGTTGAGGGTTTTTGCACCTAACCTATTGAACCATTGAAAAAGAAAAAAAAATTACATTTAAGCACAAATAACTTTATATTCTTTATTGTTAGTGCAACATGATTATTATAGCCCTAGACATATGTAAAAATGATATTTTTATAGGTTACTTTTGTTGCAAGCAACATTAGATATTGCATTGCTAATATGGCAAGGCTTCTTTTTCATCGCATAACTATATTGCATTGCATTGTATTTTATTGTTTTGTATCATGATGTAGTACGAGAAGTAATAATATACCTGGTAACATGCGCCGCAACCAGATCCAGACTTAAAGAGCCAGGGCGAGGCTGCTGAGACGCTACCATCGTTCACGGTCCTTCCGAATTCCCCAAACCCACAAGCGCCACCTAAACCGACGCTAATACAAGAATTATCAAAATGAAAAGCAAGAAAAGGCATATGTGCTAAAATAAAAAAAAGTGTGTAACGTGGGAGAATATATAGTTGGACGTACGTGGAGACCCATTGAAATCAGGGCTACCATAATAAGTTGCTCTAGAGGGTGTAAATTGAGAGGTACAAATTGCCGGAAATAGCACCATGAAACCAAGCAAAACACATACTTTCTTTTCAATTTCAAACCCCATTTTCTATGTATGAAAATGAAGGGAAACTAGTAATAAGAGCAAAAGAAACCAAGGAAGCTAAGCTAGAAGATATGTGAAATGTTGAGGTATTAGTTGTGATGGCAAAGAAAACAAGATATGTCACTTATTTATATAGTACTAGAGTGCCTTAGTGGGAAGGTGTGAGGTGGTAACTTGCCAGCGGCTACGTTTTTTCCTCCACTTCTTTTTTCTTTTCTTTTCTTTTCTCTTTTTTTTTTTGGGTGCTGAAAAAAAAAAAAAAAAAAAGAAAGAGATTACATGCATTAATAAACTCTCCTAGACGTTATCAAAGTGGTTCCCCAGAAATTAACATGAAGGTTCTTTATTTACCTGCCGTCTCTTTCTCATTAGCTTCTTCCATTATTGTCCCGCTTAGACTAGAAAATTACATGTTTTGCTAATGCACCAATTAATCCACCAATTAGAAAAGTACATGTTTTGTTAATGCACCAATTAATCCACCAATTAGCCAATTAATCCACCAATTAGAAAAGTACATGTTTTGTTAATGCACCAATTAATCCACCAATTAGAAAAGTACAAGTTTTATAACATAATTCAAGAAGGAAATCATTACCATTTATTTACCTGCCATCTTTTACTCATTAGCTTCTTCCATTATCGTAACAAACACGTTTAATCAAAAAAAGATTTATTCTTCTTCCCCAATTCCTTTTTTTCTTACGACACAACAACAAAATTGGAATTTTCAGATTTTTTGAACAAACTATTAATTTGCATTTGAATTGGAATTGGAATTTTATTTGATTCAATTGAAGAAGAGCAAGCTTATTTATTTTTAATTCTAAAACCAGTAGTTCTAGGAGTCGACTCACTTCTTTCCAACTGGACTAGAAAAGTACACGTTTTGTTAATCCACCGTAGTTGGAATGCCAATACCGGGTCTTGATGAAGATAAGTATCATATATACAAGAATTTGTTCATGAAACCAATTTATTGACAAGTTGCCCCTAGTGTTTTGACAAATGTCCATCTTTAGCTTTGATTAGCTTTGGAAGTCCTATATGAATTCTCCTCTTAAGTTTCATCACCTTGTCTAGAGGAGAATTCTATGATACGAAAATATCAATATATATCAGAATCGTTATATTCTTTAATCTTTATTAAATTGTCACATTTTATTTAATATGATGGTTCGACATCTTTGATAATATCGATAAAGAATTTAAGTTGGTGGAGCCTAATTATAGTACTAACTCATAAATAATACAAATCTAAAATTCCATTAAGAGTACTTTGGGGATCTCACGCTTATAATTTCGGTTATCTTCTTTTTATTTTTATTTTTTTAAAAATTGGAGAAGGGTTAAAGAAAAAAAAACACAGTAAGCCTGAGAGATGTGTAATTTTCTCTTAAAAGCTTCTAGTTCTTGTTTATCATAATAAATTACTGCAATCACTAAAAGAGAACGTACTACTCATATTTTGCATGAATCAACAAAGCTTTTGTGCGTTCTTGATTTTTTTTTTTTTTTTTTTTTTTGTGATTTTATTTGTTTTCATTGATAAAAAAATTAAAATATCTAATTCTTAATATTATCATTGATTTATATCAACATAAGTGAAAACATGAACTTCTGATTTTTAAAAGCTTAGATTACAGTGAAAACAATCCAATCTCAAAAACCTTCTCTTCATTCTTTAAATCTGGTAGTGTGGATTTGACCACATTTTGCGTTCACCCTCTAACTAAACAAGAAAAAGGCTCTCATATGATTTAAAAATAGAAAAGAAAAGAAAATCCAAAATCGTGTCCTTTTTCCTCCCTTAACTGTTCTATGTCAACTTTTAACAGCCATTAACAGTCATATTAGACCTCCAAAACCAATAATATTAGCATCTCTCTCTCGCTATATATATATGTGTGTGCGCGCGCGCGCAAGTATATATATACATATAGACACATCAAAGCTACGGTCTGGAAAATAAAAAAATAAAAAATAGGATCAACATTACACCCACCAAGGCCATTATTATTTGTGTTTGGTTGTAACGCACTGAAGGAGTCCAAGGCAAAAGTATATAGATCTTTCGTGTCAATTGTTTGGATTAGGGTTAGGGGGTTGGGGGTTTAAGCACTAAGGTATATTCTTTTCTTTTCTTTGTATAAGAAGTTCAAATTGAACTTCTTCACCAGTGTGGTATCAAGTTGCAACCAATCCCAAAAGGTACAAAAGAAAATAAAAGATAAAAAGGGAATTTCCTTTTTTTTTATATTTAGTGACGACAAAAGTAGTAATTAATACATGTGTAAATAATATGTGCAAAAGGAGGTGTAAAAATTAAATATTCAATTTCCCCTAAAAATATTTTAATTATCTTTTTTAGTGAAAAAAAAAAATCCAATGTTCAATTCGGATCCCAACATAAAAAAGGATGAAAATTGGGGTTGGGGACTCTTGATGTCTGTCGTCCATTTGGTTGCATTTGAAGCACTTTGTGCTTTTTAGTAGTGATGACATTTGTGAGAGGGCAATAAAAAAATGTGAGCTTTATTCACTAATTATTATATCATTCCACCAGCCTTGAATCGTTTAATTACGTCTAAAGGTAGTCATCTAATAAACAACTGTTATGCACTATTTGAGAGTACTAGAATCATAAGTGCAACAGAAAGAGGATGCTCTCGTCAATAATTTTTAAATATTCAAACGTCGGACACACACTATCATTATTTTAAAAGATCAAGTGCAAATGCAAAGTTCAACAGAAAACTATAAAACGAGTCTCTTGTCGCTATACTACCACCGGTGGTGATTGAATACCGTATGTTCTTGTTCAATAATCATAGAACATTCACATTTAAACTCAAGATTTAGTGTTTCTTTAAATTCCCTTTAAAATCCTCGCAATTTCTTTTAGCTGTAACAAGGGAAATATACATACATATATATATATATATATATATATATATGTCTTGTAGATAATGATAGGATTTTTGTTTTTTGTTTTAGTGCTGATTATGTTTATGGCCTTGCCTGTTTTTGTGTTTCTTGGGCATAGGTTCTTTTGGATCTCGGGTTTTGGGTTTCGGGTATGTTATGCTGCAATCAGAAGCATTGTGAACAACCAGGTTGGCTAATGGTAGCCATTCTGGCAGATTGGAAAAGTTGACCATGGAAAATGGCGGGTGCTCTTTCGTTGTTCGTTCCACAAAGTATAAGAGGCGTAAAGTTTCTGCGGTTCGTGATTTTCCAGCGGGGTGTGGACGGTTTGCTCAACAGGTCAGTTTGAGGACAACTGAAGATGCAGGCACGGCTTCAACCAATACGCTCGAGGATCAAAGTTTTAAGGATGGGAGTAGTGATGGCGTAGAGAATGGAACCTCTGATATGTTGAGCGATTTGCAGCAGGTGGTTGCTGCTACTCTAGTGGAAGAGGCTATTCCTGTTCTGTTAAATCATAATTTTTTGTTACCAGGTAATGAGCCCGTTGCTAATGGAAATGGTTTGGAGAAGCAAGTTGCCAGAAAGAATCCTCGGAGGAGGAGAGTTTCAGCCGTCCGAGAGTTCCCTCCATTCTGCGGAAGAAATGCTCCTCCTCCGGTTAAGGAAGAGTCTTTGGAAGTGCTCTCTTCTCCGAAAAACACAAGTTCTGGTCAAGAAAAGCCTGAGCGTGATATGTTTGAGGAAACCTCACTGAGGCAATGAAAGATGATGCGAAGCAAACAGTCGGGGATGCTCGAGGTGGAGATTTGTATAAGAGTGAATTGTAAAGGAATAAATCTGAAGTTGATGTGAAGCAAACTTTAGAAGATGTTCCGCCAAAGGAGTCTCCGGAAGTGCTTGCTTCACCGAAGAACAAAGCTTGTGTTCGAGAGAAGTTCAGTCCAGAAATGAATGACAAACCCTCTACTGACACAGTGAATTCTGAGCTGAAGCAAACGGTCGAGGACCTTTTAGGTGGAGATTCCTACAAGGGTGAATTGAAAAGCAATGGAGCCAAAGTAATCAGGGACCGGTTTCAACCAGAATGTGAGAAGAATGCTATTAAGGACGAACATGTAATATTGTCTCAGTTGAAGATGGATCGGGAAGAAAAAGAAAACTGTAATGAAACTGCATTTGAAGACAAGCTTTACTGGTGGGATCATGAATTTGAGACTGTGGTTGGAAAGGACGACAAGGTTGAAGGTTCGAAGGAACATGTGGGCAAGTAGATTGATGGTTAGTCCAAGGAGAAAAGTATGGATGAAAAGGATTCAGAGACATCTAGGTATCGGAGCCAGTTGCAAGTAGCAGATGAAGGGATTTGAAACTTTCACCAAACAGAGTGATTGTGCATGGTTTGATAGCTACATCAAATCGTTTGTGGCAGGAAAAGTATGCTTTCAAGTGTAAACCAACTGCTGGTACGGGTGGAAGTAAAGAGATGAAAGTTGAAACCGTTAGTCCTCTAAAAAGGCAGACGACGAAGATTACTGTCAGGAAAAAGGTTGATGCTGGTATGAGCGGAAGTAAAGAGAAGAAACTTGATGTTATTAGTCCGGTAGAAAGGCAGAAGACAAAGATTACTGCCAGGAAGAAGGTTGATGTGAACATTGCAAAAGGAAAGTCTCTGAAGAAGACTCCTTCCTGAAACTGCTTCTCAGGGTACAGGTCAGCTAGTTATATGGGATAAAGAGGATTTTCTTTGGCATGATGAGGGTGAAGCTCTTGTTCCCATATCACGTAGTAGTGGTGATGGTAGTAGTAGTAGTGTTCTTGTTTTTCCTATTTTTCCCATTGATTCAAGTGGTAAAGATCAAGGTGACAAAGCCAATGTTGCCTGCCTTAAGGTAAGGGAGACGCTGCGCATGTTCCAAGGTGTTGATAGGAAGTTCATGCAGGAAGAAGAAACTAAGTCAAAGGAAGGAGGACAGGCTTGCAACCGGATTGATTGCAAAGCTGCAAATTTGCTCAAAGCAAAAAACAAATACATAAACACAGGAGAAATTGTGGGACCTGTCCCCGGAGTTAAAGTCGGTGACGAGTTCCAGTTCAGGGTGGAGCATATTATCGGTCTCCATCGGCCGATGCAAGGTGGAACAGATTTTATGAGGGAAGGTCCTTGCAATAAGTATTGTTGCATCAGGGGGCTATGCCGACGATTTGGATTATTCGGATGTCTTGATATATACGGGCCAAGGAGGAAATGTTTTAAAAGCTGATATCTCTGAAGAGAAAGAGGTAAATTCCGATATTGTACGGTGAATACTACAGCGACGAGAAACCTCCACCATTTAAGTACATAACCAGCCTGATATATCCTGATTGGTGCCAACCTACTCCTCCCAAGGGTTGTAGCTGTACTAATCGATGCTCGAATTGTGCGAGATGCTCTTGTGCTGTCAAGAACGGAGGTGAAATCCCATTTAATCATAATGGGGCGATCGTTGAAGTGAAGCCCCTCGTTTACGAGTGCGGTCCATCTTGCAGGTGCCCTCCTTCTTGCCATAACAGAGTAAGTCAGCATGGCATCAAATTTCAGCTCGAATTTTCAGAACCGAAGAAAGGGGATGGGGTGTGAGATCCCTAAACTTCATTCCTTCGGGAAAGTTTTATATGCGAGTACCTAGGAGAGTTCCTTAGTGAGAAGGAAGCTGAAGCTAGAACCGGTAACGACGAGTATCTTTTTGATATTGGGAACAACTACAACGACATACTCTCTGGGACGGACTTTCGACTATCATGCCTGGTGCAGTGTTTGCTTCCGATGAAGTTGTGGAGGACGGTGAAGGCTTCCCCATCGACGCGGCAGAGTAGGCAATATAGGGAGATTTATGAAACCATAGTTGCACCCCAAATCTTTACGCACAAAACCTCCTGTATGATCACGAGGACAAAAGAATTCCTCACATAATGCCTTTTTGCCGCTGAGAACATTCGTCCTTTGGAAGAGCTGACTTTTTACTACAATTCCGTGATAGATCAATTTGGGATTCGAACGGAAACATAAAGAAGAAGAGTTGCTATTGTGGTTCTCATGAATGCACTGGAAGACTGTATTGAGCCGGTTAGCTCGGAAGTTAGGAGTAGGATTTGTTGGTGAGAAAAAGTGATAATTGAGAACTTTTTTACAGTGTGCCATTTCCTAGTTTTGGAATGAAGTTACTAAATAGAGAGACCTGTAAAAAGAGAGAATTTTTTTTTTGTTAGATTTGAGTTGTATATTGCTTTTAGGCTGAATAGTTCTTGTGTACATTCCCTTTAAACAGAGGAAGGCAATTTAACTGTAATGGTCATCTTCTTTCTGTTAGTCTCTAGCTTTGTTTTGTTGCATTTTGGTCTCCAATGTCAATCCAAAAACAACTTGTTTTTTTTTACTTCATTGACAAACACGTCTTTACATACAAGTCACTATGTTATTTATTTTCTGGAGATTCTTATCGGTAATACATGTTTTTGAATATTAGATCCGGTTAAATCACATCAAAACGAAAAAAAAAAGTAAAAAACTGAAAAAATCTAATATAAACGTGATGCCTATTAACAGAGTTGTAACGACATTATCATGTTGTGGAATCTTTTCTTTCTTTTCTTCTTCTTTTTTGTTTTTGTTTTTTTGCCTACTAAAAGAAGAGTAAAATTTCTCCATTTTTATTCTCATTTAATATAACTAGTCCCCTAGGTTTAGCCTCATCTGCTTGTATTTTTTCTTATATTGCTTTTTTTTTTTTCTTTTTGTTTTTTTTTTTTTTTTTTCAACAACAAAGGGGATGGCTAATGTTCGAGAATTATAATACTTTAAGATGGTCTTGTATTTGGCATTAATGATTCATTCATATGGTCTTGTTTGGCATTGGATTACGATTCCCTCACCTAGGTGATAGGCATAATGAATCATTAAACTTTGTTTTAGGATTTATCTAGCTCCATAGCCTTTTTTTTCGTTTTTTTTATAGTCGTCGCGTTTTGTAGTTAGTTCCCCTGTCATTTTTTGGTTAAAATGGTTAATCAATTGTCCTATGTGGTCAATCAGTGATTGGACCATATAATTGACCGCATACTAGTCAATTGGCATACGATCTATCACTGATTAACAATATCGTAAATCACTAAATTTTATAGTTATCACTGATTGATCATTAGTAATAATTGATTTTAGTCATTGATTAACTAAATCTGAGAAATGACAATCACTGATTGATTTTATAGTTAATCACTGATTGATCATTAATCAATCATCAAATTTATAGTCAATCACTGATTGATCATTAGTAATAATTGATTTTAGTCATTGATTAACTAAATCTGAGAAATGACAAACGGTCATTTCCTAAATAAATAAATAAAAAGTTAGGTTATCTATTAAATTAAGTAACTAAAAATAGTCACCCAACCTACTTTTCCTTTTTATTTTGTAACTTCTCAATTTACAAGGTTACAAGACACCTATGGTTTAGGTCCCATCCTTTAAAAAAAATATATGAGTATCATAGGATCAACATATGTGGTTTTCTTAGAGTTTTTATGATGTTTAACTAATACCTGTTTATGCATCGCAGCCGCCAAAAAAAAAAAAAAAAAAAAAAAAACGCCTTGGCTTGTTTCATTATAGTGATATAATTCAAATCCAAAAGAGTAAAGCCAATCATATCTGACGTTGTTAAGATACAACCAAGTCGTCAATAATGATAAAACACGTGTTTTTAGTAGACATCATCAACCCCACATTCTAAAGCAGCCCAAAGGCAGCTAAATAGCTAAATAAATTATAAAACAAGTACGGAATTAAAATGATCAAATCACACATTTAAAAATATATTGCGAATCATACCATATGCATTTAGCACTTTTTTCCAGCTTGGCATAGTTATTGCTGACTCGGAAAAGGTTGAAAAAAGTTGCATTACTCTAGAGCTTCTCACGGTATAATCACTTTATTAAGCTAAAAACAAGAGAGTACAAACTTTAATTCATATTCTATCACATCAATTCCAAAGTACAAAATCCCACTTATTATTGATTATCAACACAAACTACACCAAGACCAACTCGGCGTGTAAATATCTTACAATTTCTAATTAAGAGCACCAACCAGCTTAAAAAAAAAAAAACAACTTAAAATAAAAACTTATTTATATATATCTATTCTCTCTCTTTTCTCTTCTCTCTCTCTCTATATATATATATAACTCGTAATAAAAGAGCAGAAATTTAATCATTGAGCTGAACTTTGGAGTCATAAGCAGCACCAACCTCCCAATTGTTAGGGAGGGACATTAGTTGACTCCACCAACGAGAGTTTGCCTGCGCTGCTGGTGGCTTCGAACCTCAAGGTGATTGACCCTCCTGGTAGGTTAGCTATGTCCCATACTGCTCCAAAGGCTCTGCGCATCGGAACCCATTGTTTGCAATCCCCCTGGTTTATTAATTACACACCAAAAAAAAACATCATTAACCCGTCAATCAATTCGGTTCAATAATGCGATTGTAAGTGTATCAATAGGATTAAAAAAAAAAATTTAAATGGACCACACTAGGTTCATGTATCTAGCATTATTCGCACTGTTGTATAGTACTAGTATGATATTGTGTCATAAAATCTCCATAATAGTTTGTCAATTACAATTGCCATTGATGGCTTAAAGGCTGACACGGAGTCGAAAGATATAGTAGCCTTATACATCCCGATTAAGAGTACTCAAGAATGCGAAATAGGAGGCGAGCCCTACTGATAAGTGTGGCACGTTTTCTCTATCGCATCTTGACCCACCTAAGTCCAAATATTTATATTGATTATTTAGGGATTACTATTATTTAGGGATTGATTTCTTTATGAATCGAAAGCCATTATGATAGATCAAGTACCACTAGTATATTCCCATTGGATCGTATATATAAATAGTAGTCCATGTTGATAGTTTTCAAAAATAGTAAATTTATCCAGCTCCACATCAGACAACATCGCATAAAATAGAGTTGTTAAGCATCTACGCTCATAAATGAACAGTGGACCCCATTAACTCTGTTTCATGCGGTAATGTCTAACACAGATCCCGAAAATAATTTTCTTTCGAAAGCGTCATATGTGATAAAATCAAACATCGTAGTACGTACCCGAGACAACTCGACGCGTGTGATGTCGTTTTGGCCAGCCACATGAGTGACCGATAGAGCCAAGTAGTTGGGGTACTTGCTACGCTCATGGACCTTGTACATGACATTGTGACCAGCGTATTGGCAAGAGACCCTCTTGTATTCCACATCAACCACTCCAAAAGCAAACAGCTCATGGGATACATGGGGCAGTGCCAACTTCGCGTAGGTGCGTGGGCTGAGGATGAAATCTGCGCTGTGATCTCCTTCACCATAGTCTGTCATCACTACGTTCACCCATCATTATTGCATAGTTGAGGGTTTTTGCACCTAACCTATTGAACCATTGAAAAAGAAAAAAAAAATTACATTTAAGCACAAATAACTTTATATTCTTTATTGTTAGTGCAACATGATTATTATAGCCCTAGACATATGTAAAAATGATATTTTTATAGGCTACTTTTGTTGCAAGCAACATTAGATATTGCATTGCTAATATGGCAAGGCTTCTTTTCATCGCATAACTATATTGCATTGTATTGTATTGTATTGTTTTGTATCATATTGTAGTACGAGAAGTAATAATATACCTGGTAACATGCGCCGCAACCAGATCCAGACTTAAAGAGCCAGGGCGAGGCTGCTGAGACGCTGCCATCGTTCACGGTCCTTCCGAAATTCCCCAAACCCGCAAGCGCCACCTAAACCGACGCTAATACAAGAATTATCAAAATGAAAAGCAAGAAAAGGCATATGTGCTAAAATAAAAAAAGTGTGTAACGTGGGAGAATATATAGTTGGACGTACGTGGAGACCCATTGAAATCAGGGCTACCATAATAAGTTGCTCTAGAGGGTGTAAATTGAGAGGTACAAATTGCCGGAAATAGCACCATGAAACCAAGCAAAACACATACTTTCTTTTCAATTTCAAACCCCATTTTCTATGTATGAAAATGAAGGGAAACTAGTAATAAGAGCAAAAGAAACCAAGGAAGCTAAGCTAGAAGATATGTGAAATGTGAGGTATTAGTGGTGATGGCAAAGAAAACAAGATATGTCACTTATTTATATAGTACTAGAGTGCCTTAGTGAGAAGGTGTGAGGTGGTAACTTGCCAGCGGCCACGTTTTTTCCTCCACTTTTTTTTTCTTTTCTTTTCCTTTTTTTTTTTTTTTTCTTTTATGCTGAAAAAAAAAGAAAAAAAGATTATATGCATTAATATACTCTCCTAGACGTATCAAAGTGGTTCCCCAGAAATTAACATGAAGGTTCTTTATTTACCTGCCGTCTCTTTCTCATTAGCTTCTTCCATTATTGTCCCGCTTGAACTAGAAAAGTACACGTTTTGTTAATCCACCAATTAGAAAAGTACAAGTTTTATAATAGAATTCAAGAAAGAAACCATTACCAGTCATTCACCTGCCATCTCTTTCTCATTAGCTTCTTCCATTATCGAACAAACATGTTCAATCAAAAAAAGATTTATTCTTCTTCCCCAATTCCTTTTTTTCTTACGACACAACAATAAAATTGGAATTTTCAGATATTTTGAGCAAACTGTCAATTTGCATTTAAATTCGGATTGGAATTTTATTTTGATTCATTTGAAGAAGAGCAAGCTTATTATTTTTAATTCTAAAACCAGTAGTTCTAGAAGTCGACTCACTTCTTTCCAACTGGACTAGAAAAGTACACGTTTTGTTAATCCACCAATTAGTTGGAATGCCAATACCGGTTCTTGATGAAGATAAGTATCATATATATAGAAGAATTTGTTCATGAAAAATAATTCATTGACAAGTTGCCCCTAGTGTTTTGACAACTGTCCACCTTTAGCTTTGATTAGCTTTGGAAGTCCTATATGAATTCTCCTCTTAAGTTTCATCACCCTTGTCTTAAGGAGAATTCTATGAAACGAAAATATCAATATATTTCATAATCGTTATATTCTTTAATCTTTATTAAATTATCACATTTATTTAATATGATGATTCGACATTTTTGATAATATCAATAGAGAATTTAAGTTGGTGGAGCCTAATTATAGTCCTGACTCATAAATAATACAAATCTAAAATTTCATTAAGAGTACTTTAGGGATCTCACCCTTATAATTTCGGTTATCTTCTTTTTATTTAAAAAAAAAAAAAAAAAATTGGAGAAGGGTCAAAGAAAAAAAAGACACAGTAAGCATGAGAGATGTGTGATTTTCTCTTAAAAGCTTCTTGTTCTTATTTATCATAATAAATTACTGCAATCACTAAAAGTACTCATATTTTGCATGAATCAATAAAGCTTTTGTGTGTTCTTGATTTTTTTTTTTTTTTTTTTTTTTTGTGATTTTATTTGTTTCAATGATAAAAAAATTAAGATATCTAATTCTTATATTATCATTGATTTATATCAGCATGAGTGAAAACATGAACTTAGCATTTTTTAAATCTTAAATTGCAGTGAAAACAATCCAATCTCAAAAACCTTTTCTTCATTCTTTAAACCTGATAGTTTTGAATTTGACTACAGTTTCCGTTCACCTTCTAACTAAACAAGAAAAAGGCTCTCATATGATTTTAAAAAAGAAAAGAAAAGAAAATCCAAAATCGTGTCCTCTTTACTCCCCTAAGTGTTCTATGTCAACTTTTAACAGCCATTAACAATCATATTAGACCTCCAAAACCAATATATTAGCATCACTCTCTCTCGCTATATATATATATAATGTGTTTGCGCGCGCATGTATATATATATACATATAGACACATCAAAGCTACAGTCTTGAAAATAAATAAATAAAATTACGATTAATATTACACCCACTAAGGCCATTATTATTGTGTTTGGTTGTAACGCACTGAAGGAGTCCAAGGCAAAAGTATATAGATCTTTCGTGTCAATTGTTTGGATTAGGGTTAGGGGGGTTGGGGGTTTAAGCACTAAGGTATCTTCTTTTCTTTTCTTTCTATAGGAAGTTCAAATTGAACTTCTTCACCAGTGTGGTATCAAGTTGCAACCAATCCCAAAAGGTACACCTTTTAATATATTTAGTGAGACAAAGTAATAATTAATACATGTGTAATAATATGTGCAAAAGGAGGTGTAAAAAATAAAAATTCAATTTCCCCTAAAAAGATTTTAATTATCTTTTTTAGAAGAAAAAAAAATTCAATGTTCATTACGGATCCCAACATAAAAAAGGATGGAAATTGGGGTTGGTGACTCTTGATGTCTGTCGTCCATTTGGTTGCATTTCAAGCACTTTGTGCTTTTTAGTAGTGATGATATTTGTGAGAGGGCAATAAAAATATGTGATCTTTATTCACTGATTATTATATCATTCCACTAGCCTTGAATCGTTTAATTACGTCTAAAGGTAGTCATCTAATAAACAACCGTTTTGCACTACTTTCGGAGTACTAGAATCACAAGTGAAACAGAAAGGAGATGTTCTCGTCAATAATTTTCAAACATTCAAATATCGGGACACACATCATCGTTATTTCAAAATATCAAGTGCAAATACAAAATTCAACAGAAAAGTATAAAAACGATCGCCACTTGTCGCTATACTGCCACCGGTGGTGATTAAATACCGTATGTTCTTGTTCAATAATCATAGAACATTCACATTTTAAACTCAAGATTTAGTGTTCTTTGAATTCCCTTTAAAATCCTAGAAATTTCTTTTATCTGTAACAAGGGAATATATATATATATATATGTCTTGTAGATAATGATTGGATTTTTGTTTTTTGTTTTAGTGCTGATTATGTTTATGGCTATGCCTGTTTTTGGGTTTTCTTGGGCATAGGTTCTTTTGGATCTCGGGTTTTGGGTTTCGGGTCTGTTATGCTGCAATCAGAAGCATTGTGGACAACAAGGTTGGTTACTGGTAGCTATTCTGGGAGACTGGAAAAGTTGACCATGGAAAATGGCGGGTGCTCTTTCGTTGGTCGTTCCACAAAGTATAAGAGGCGTAAGTTTCTGCGGTTCGTGATTGTCCAGCGGAATGTGGACGGTTTGCTCAACAGGTCAGTTTGAGGACAACTGAAGATGCAGGCACGGCTTCAACCAATACGCTCGAGGATCAAAGTTTTAAGGATGGGAGTAGTGATGGCGTAGAGATGTAACCGCTGATATGTTGAGCGATTTGCAGCAGGTGGTTGCTACTACTCTAGTGGAAGAGGTTATTTCCTGTTCTGTTAAATCATAACTTTTTGTTACCAGCTAATGAGCCTGTTGCTAATGGAAATGGTTTGGAGAAGCAAGTTGCCAGAACGTATCCTCGGAGGAGGAGAGTTCAGCCGTCCGAGAGTTCCCTCCATTCTGCGGAAGAAATGCTCCTCCTCCGGTTAAGGAAGATTCTTTGGAAGTGCTCTCTTCTCCGAAAAACACAAGTTCTGGTCAAGAAAAGCCTGAGCGTGATATGTTTGAGGGAACCTCAACAGAGGCAGTGAAAGATGATGCGAAGCAAACAGTCGGGGATGCTCGAGGTGGAGATTAGTTTAAGAGTAAATTGGAAAGAAATAAATCTGAAGTTGATGTGAAGCAAACTTTAGAAGATGTTCCGCCAAAGGAGTCTCCGGAAGTGCTTGCTTCACCAATTCACTCTTTAACAATTCCGCCAAAGGAGCTATAGTAATCAGGGACCGGTTTCAACCAGAATGTGAGAAGAATGCTATTAAGGACGAACATGTAATATTGTCTCAGTTGATGATGGATCGGGAAGAAAAAGAAAACTGTAATGAAACTCCATTTGAAGACAAGCTTTACTGGTGGGATCATGAATTTGAGACTGGTTGGAAAAGGTGACGAGGTTGAAGGTTTCGACGGAACATGTGGGGCAAGGAGATTGTTGGTTTACCTCCGAGGAGAAAAGTATCGGTAAAAAGGATTCAGATACATCTGGGTATCGGAGCCAGTTGTAAGTAGCAGATGAAGGGGATTTGAAACTTGCACCAAACAGAGTGATTGTGCATGGTTTGATAGCTACATCAAATCGTTTGTGGCAGGAAAAGTATGCTTTCAAGTGTAAACCAACTGCTGGTACGGGTGAAAGTAAAGAGATGAAAGCTGAAACCGTTAGTCATCTAAAAAGGCAGACGACGAAGATTACCGTCAGGAAAAAGGTTGATGCTGGTATGAGCGGAAGTAAAGAGAAGAAACTTGATGTTATTAGTCCGGTAGAAAGGCAGAAGACAAAGATTACTGCCAGGAAGAAGGTGATGTGAACATTGCAAAAGGAAAGTCTCTGAAGAAGACTCCTCCTGAAACTGCTTCTCAGGGTACAGGTCAGCTAGTTTATATGGGATAAAGAGGATTTTCTTTGGCATGATGAGGGTGAAGCTCTTGTTCCCATATCACGTAGTAGTGGTGATGATAGTAGTGGTAGTGTTCTTGTTTTTCCTATTTGTCCCATTGATTCAAGTGGTAAAGATCAAGGTGACAAAGCCAATGTTGCCCGCCTTAAGGTAAGGGAGACGCTGCGCATGTTCCAAGGTGTTGATAGGAAGTTCTTGCAGGAAGAAGAAACTAAGTCAAGGAAGGAGGACAGGCTTGCAAGCGGATTAATTGCAAAGCTGCAAATTTGCTCAAAGCAAAAAACAAATACATAAACACAGGAAAAATTGTGGGACCTGTCCCCGGAGTTAAAGTCGGTGACGAGTTCCCAGTTCAGGGTGGAGCATATTATCGGTCTCCATCGGCCGATGCAAGGTGAAATAGATTTTATGAGGGAAGGTCCTTGCAATAAGTATTGTTGCATCAGGGGCTATGCCGACGATTTGGATTATTCGGATGTCTTGATATATATGGGCTAAGGAGGAAATGTTATGAATTCGGGTAAAGAACCTGAAGATCAGAAACTTGAACGCGGGTAACCTTGCTTTGAAGACTAGCATGCATGAAAAGAATCCAGTTAGGTTGATCCGTGGATGTGAGTCGTTGGTGGGGAGATCCAGGACATACGTTTATGACGGGCTCTATTTGGTGGAAAAGTTTTGGCAGGATGTGGGGTCACATGGTAAGCTGGTTTTCAAGTTTCAGCTTGAAAGAATTCCCCGTCAACCGGAGCTTGCATGGAAAGAAGTGAAGAGGAGTAAGAAACATAAAGTTAGAGAGGGCGTCTGTGTAGCTGATATCTCTGAAGAGAAAGAGGTAATTCCGATATGTACGGTGAATACTACAGCGACGAGAAACCTCCACCATTTAAGTACATAACCAGCCTGATATATCCTGATTGGTGCCAACCTACTCCTCCCAAGGGTTGTAGCTCGAATTGTGCGAGATGCTCTTGTGCTGTCAAGAACAGAGGTGAAATCCCATTTAACCATAATGGGGCGATCGTTGAAGTGAAGCCCTCGTTTACTAGTGCGGTCCATCTTGCAGTGCCCTCCTTCTTGCCATAAACAGAGTAAGTCAGCATGGCATCAAATTTCAGCTCGAAATTTTCAAAACCAAAGAAAGGGGATGGGTGTGAGATCCCTAAACTTCATTCCTTCGGGAAGTTTTATATGCGAGTACCTAGGAGAGTTCCTTAGTGAGAAAGAAGCTGAAGCTAGAACCGGTAACGACGATTATCTTTTGATATTGGGAACAACTACAACGACAATGCTCTCTGGGACGGACTTTCGACTATCATGCCTGGTGCAGTGTTTGCTTCCGATGAAGTTGTGGAGGACGGTGAAGGCTTCACCATCGACGCGGCAGAGTATGGCAATATAGGGAGATTTATCAACCATAGTTGCACCCCCAAATCTTTACGCACAAAACCTCCTGTATGATCACGAGGACAAAAGAATTCCTCACATAATGCTTTTTTGCCGCTGAGAACATTCGTCCTTTGGAAGAGCTAACTTATCACTACAATTACGTGATAGATCATGTTCGGGATTCGAACGGAAACATAAAGAAGAAGAGTTGCTATTGTGGTTCTCATGAATGCACTGGAAGATTGTATTGAGCCGGTTAGCTCGGAAGTTAGGAGGATTTGTTGGTTAGAAAAAGTTGATCATTGACACTTTTTACAGTGTGCCATTGCCTAGTTTTGGAATGAAATTACTAAATAGAGAGACCTGTAAAGAGAGAGAGATTTTTTTTGTTAGATTTGAGTTGTATATTGCTTTAGGCTGAAGAGTTCTTGTGTACATTCCCTTTAAACAGAGGAAGGCAATTCAACTGTAATGGTCATCTTCTTTCTGGTAGTCTCTAGCTTTGTTTTGTTGCATTTTGGTCTCCAATGTCAATGTAAAAACGACTCGTTTTTTTTTTTTTACTTCAGTGACAAACACGTCTCTACATACATGTCACTGTGTTACTTATTTTATAGATATTCTTATCGGTAATACATGTTTTTGAATATAGATCCGGTTAAATCACATCAAAACGAAAAAAAAAAAGCACAAAACTGAAAGAATCTAATACAAACGTAATACCTAGTAACAGAGTTGTAACGACATGATCATGCTGTGGAATCTTTTCTGTCTTTTCTTCTTCTGTTTCTGTTTTTGTTTTTGTTTTTTTGCCTACTGAAAGAAGAGTAAAATTTCTCCATTTTTTATTCTCATTTAATATAACTAGTCCCCTAAGGATTAGCCTTCATCTGCTTGTATTTTTTCTTATATTTCTTTTTTTCTTTTTCTTTTTCTTTTTCTTTTTTCAACAACAAGGGGATAGCTAATGTTGGAGAATTATAATACTTTTAATATGGTCTTGTATTTGGCATTAATGATTCATTCACCTAGCAAGGTCTTGTGTTAGGCATTAATGAATCATCAAACTATTATTTTAGGAATTTATAGCTAAATAGTCCTTTTTTTAATAAATAGTCGAAGTTTTTAAGAATTAGTTAAAAGGTAATTTTTTGGCATAATGGTTAATCAATTGTCTTATATGATCAATCAGTTATTGACCACATAATAGGTAATTGACTTACGATCAATCACCGATTAATAATAACGTAAATCACTAAATTTCATAGTTAATCACTGATTGACCATTAATCAATCATCAAATTTCATAATCAATTACTGATTGATCATTAGTTAATCATAAATTAACTATATCTGAAAAATGACAAACAACCATTTCCTAAATAAAAAAAAAGTTTGGTCATTTATTAAATTAAGTAACTAATGACGGTCACCGAACCTAATTTTCCTTATTATTTTGCAACTTCTCAATTTACAAGGTTACAAGACTCCTATGGTTTACGGACTATTCGCTAAAAGAAAATGAGTATCATGATATGGGATCAACATATGAGGTTTATCTTAGAGTTTTTATGATGTTCAATTAATACCTGTTATGCATCGCAGCCACCAAACATTTAACAGAAAAAAAAAAAAAATTGCCTTGGCTTGTTTCATTTATAGTGATATAACTCAAATCCAAAAGAGTAAAACCAATCATATCCGAGGTTGTTAAGATATAACTAAGTCGTCATAATGATAAAACACGTGTTTTTAGTAGACATCATCAACCCCACATCCTAAAGCAGCCCTAAGGCAGCTAAATAATTAAGTAAACTATAATACAAGTATGGAATTAAAATATCAAATCACACTTTTAAAAAATATATTGCGAATCTTACAATATGCATTTAGTACTCTTTTCCAACTTGGAATAGTTGTTGCTGACTCGGAAAAGGTAGAAAAAGTTGCATTACTCTTGAGCTTCTCACGGTATAATCACTTTATTAAGCTAAAACAAGAGAGTACAAACTTTAAATCATATTCTATCACTTCAATTCCAAAGTACACCCACTAATTATTGATCAGCAACACAAACTACACCAAGGCCAACTCGGCATGTAAATATCTTACAGTTTCTAATTAAGAGCACCAACCAGCTTTAAAAATAAAAAAAATAAAAAAAAACAACAACAACAACAACAACTTAAAACAAAAACTAATTTATATAAATATATTCTCTCTCTTCTATATATATATATATATATATATATAACTCATATTAAAAGAGTAGAAATTTAATCAGTGAGCTGAACTTTGGAGTCATAAGCAGCACCAGCCTCCCCAATTGTCAGGGAGGGCATTAGTTGACTGCACCCAGTAAGTGTTGCCTGAGCTGCTGGTGGCTTGGAACCTCAAGGTGATGACCCTCCTGGTGGGTTAGCCATGTCCCATACTGCTCCAAAGGCTCTGCGCATCGGAGCCCATTCTTTGCAATCCTCCTAGTTTATTAATTTAAAAAAAAAAAAACCATCATTAACTCGTCAATCAATTCGGTCCAATAATGCGATTACAAGTGTATTAAAAGGATTAAACAAAATGTAATGGACCACACTAGGTTCATGTTGATAGTTTCAAGAATAGGAGTCCATATTGAGAGTTTCAAAAATAGTAAATCTATCTAATTCCGCACCAGACAACATCATATAAAATAGAGTCGTTGAGCCTCTATGCTCATAAATGAGTAGTGCCCATTAACTCCGTTTCATGCGATGCTATCTGACATGAATCCCAAAAACAATTTTTTTTCAAAAGTGCCATATGTAATAAAATCAAACACCATAGTACGTACCCGCCACAACTCGACGCGTGTGACGTCGTTTTGGCCAGCCACATAAGTGACCACTAGAGCCAAGTAGTTGGGGTACTTGCTATGCTCATGGACCTTGTACATGACATTGTAACCAAAGTATCGACAAGAGACCCTTTTGTATTCCCATCAACCACCCCAAAAGCAAACAGCTCCGGGGCTACATTGGGCAGTGCCAGCTTCGAGTAGGCGCGTGGGCTGAGGATGAAGTCTGTGCGGTCTCCTTCACCATAGTCTGTCATCACTACTTTCACCCCATCATAGTTGCATAGTTGAGGGTTTTTGCACCTAACCTATTAACCATTAACAAAGGAAAAAAAAATATTTAAGCACAAATAACTTTATATTCTTATTGTTAGTGCAACATGATTATTATAGCCCTAGACATATGTAAAAATAATATTTTTATAGGTTACTTTTGTTGCAAGCAACATTAGATATTGCATTGCTAATATGGCAAGGCTTCTTTTCATCGCATAACTATATTACATTGCATTGTATTGTATTGTATCATGTTGTAGTACGAGAAGTAATAATATACCTGGTAACATGCGCCGCAACCAGATCCAGACTTAAAGAGCCTGGCCGAGGCTCCTGAGACGCTGCCATCGTTCACGGTCCTTCCAAATTCTCCAAACCCGCAAGCGCCACCTAAACGGACGTTAATACAAGAATTATCAAAATGAAAAGCAAGAAAAGGCATATGTGCTATAAAAAATAAAATAAAAAGTGTTAACGTGGGAGAATATATAGTTGGACGTACTTGGAGTCCCATAGCAATCAGGGCTACCATAATAAGTTGCTCTAGAGGGTGTAAATTGAGAGGTACAAATTGCCGGAAATAGCACCATGAAACCAAGCAAAACACATATTTTCTTATCCATTTCAAACCCCATTTTCTATGTATGAAAATGAAGGGAAACTAGTAATAAGAGCAAAAGAAACCAAGGAAGCTAAGCTAGAAGATATGTGAAATGTTGAGGTATTAGTTGTGATGGCAAGAAAACAAGATATGTCACTTATTTATATAGTACTAGAGTGCCTTAGTGGGAAGGTGTGAGGTGGTAACTTGCCAGCAGCCACGTTTTTTCCTCCACTTTTTTTTTTTTTTTTTTCTGGAAAAAAAAAAAATAAGAAAAAAGAGGAGAGAGAGAGATTTCATGCATAAATATATACCCTCCTAAACGTTATCAAAGTAATTCCCCATAAACTAACATGAATGTTCTTTAAAAGGCCTTCATGCATATCCCATCCCTCGATGAGGAGCTCGTCATCACTCCTTACTGAATGTGTTAAAAATAAGCATATGTAAGGATATGATCCTGACATTCTACGTCGAGTATATTAGATTCACAATAAATAAAATTTTTATCATCCCATTCGTTGATACTTTTTTACCTTCACTTGGTTATAGCAATAGGAACTTTAAAACGGTCTTAAAAGAATAGATTAGATCAAATGATCGTGTACGTGCACTTTGTGGACCTACTCCTTTACTCCCTTGAGACTGTTTCATAATTTATAAAATAGGATTTAAAAAATTTGCTAGTATTTGAAATGTGTCGCCTAACTTTTGCCATATTTTTCTTCACTTTTGCCGTCTCTTTCTGTACCTGCAGCCAAGTTTTATAACAGAATTCAAGAAGGAAATAATTACCATTTATTTACCTGCCGTCTCTTTCTCATTAGCTTCTTCCATTATCGTCCCGCTTGGACTAGAAAAGTACATATTTTGTTAATCCACCAATTAGTTGGAATGCCAATACCGGGTCCTGATGAAGATAAGTATCAAATATATAGAAGAATTTGTTCATGAAAACCAATTCATTGACAAGTTGCCCCTAGTATTTTGACTATTGTCCACCTTTAGCTTTGATTAGCTTTGGAAGTCCTATATTAACTCTCCTCTAAAGTTTCCTCACCTTGTCTTAAGGAGAATTCTATGATATAAAAAATATATATAAAGTTCAGAATCGTTATATTCTTTAATTTATATTAAATTGTCATATTTTATTTAATATGATGGTTTGACATTTTTGACAATATCGATAGAGAATTTAAGTTGGTGGAGTCTAATTATTATCCCAACACATAAATAATACAAATCTAAAATTCCATTAAGAGTACTTCGAAGATCTCACACTTATAATTTCGGTTATCTTCTTTTTATTTTTAGAAGAAGAAGGGGAAAAAAAAATTGGAGAAGGGTTAAAGAAAAAAACACAATAAGCCTGAGAGATGTGTGGGTTTTCTTTTGAAAGCTTCTTGTTCTTGTTCATCATAATAAATTACTGCAATTACTAAAAGTAGACGTAGTACTCTATTTTGAATGAGTCATTAAAGCTTTTGCGCGTTTTTTATTATTTATTTTTCTTTTGTGATTTTATTTGTTTTCGATGATAAAAAATTAAGGTATCTAATTCTTAATATTATCATTGATTTATATCAGCATAAGCAAAAACATGAACTTCTCATTTTTAAAATCTTAGATTACAGTGAAAACAATCCAATCTCAAAAACCTTTTCATCATTCTTTGAACCTGATAGTGTGGATTTGAGTACATTTGCGTCAGCCTCAACTAAACAAGAAAAAGGCTCTCAAATTATTAAAAAAAGAAAAGGAAAGGAAAAGGAAAAAAAAAAAATCCAAAAACCGAGTCCTCTTTACTCCCCTAAGTGGTCTTTGTCAATTTTGAACCACCATTAACAATCATATTAGACCTCCAAAACCAATAATATTAGCTCTCTCTCTCTCTCTCTCTCTCTCTACTCTCTCTCTCTATATATATATATATATATATATGCATGTATGTATGTATATGGACACATCAAAGCTACGGTCTTGCAAATATATAAAAATACAATTAATATTACAACCCACCAGGCCATTATTATTGTGTTTGGTTGTAACGCACTAAGGAGTCCAAGGCAAAAGTACATAGATCTTTCGTGTCAATTGTTTGGATTAGGGTTAGTGGGTTGGGCGTTAAGCACTAAGATATCTTCTTTCTTTTCTTTTCTTTGTATAAAAAGTTCAAATTGAACTTCTTCACCAGTGTGGTATCAAGTTGCAACCAATCCCAAAAGGTGCAAAAGAAAATAAAAGGTAAAAGGGTCTTTCCTTTTTTATATATTTAGTGACGACAAAAGTAACAATTAATACATGTGTAAATAATATGTGCAAAAGGAGGTGTAAAAAAGAAATATTCAATTCCCCTAAAAATAATTTTATTGTCTTTTTTTTTGGGGGGGGGGAGGGGGGAAGCCAATTGTTCAATTCGGATTCCAACATAAAAAAGGATGGAAATTGGGGTAGGTGACACTTGATGCCTGTCGTCCATTTGGTTGCCTTTTAAGCACTTTGTGCTTTTTAGTAGTGATGACATTTGTGAGAGATCAATAATAAAAAAAATGTGAGTTTTATTCACTGATTATTATCTTCATTTCACTAACTTGAATCGTTCAATTACGTCTAAAGGTAATCATCTAATAAACAACTATATACACTACTTTCAGGGTACTAGAACCACAAGTGAAACAGAAAGGAGATGCTCTCATCAATAATTTCCAAATATTCAGACGATGACACACAACATCATTATTTCAAAAGATCAAGTGCAAATACCACAAATTAACAGAAAACTATAAAAGTGTCGCTATACGCCACCGGTGGTGATTAAAAAACCCTATGTTCTTGTTCAATAATCATAGAACATTCACATTTAAACTCAAGATTTAGAGTTTCTTTGAATTCCCTTTAAAATCCTTGCAATTTCCTAGTTCCATCCATAATCCATGCTATGTTTACCGCAATATTTGGCTAGCAATTTGAACAAAACATCTTTTATAAAACAAAGTCAAAAGAATTATACAATCAACTAATCCAACTATCAATTCTTTTTCCTTCTGTTTTTCACACAACCACAGTTCAAAGAAAAATTCAAGCCAAGAGCAACACTGATACACCGCCATTATTAAATTCCCGAGCTAGATAGTAGATACAGGCTAAGGTCCTTGGTGGCTTACGAGTTTCCAATTGGATGTTCTTCAAGTGTTCTCCAGTGTAGCTACTTTGTTTCAGTGCTCAGATATTTTTCCATGCTTGGTGCAACTTTTTCTCCGCTACTCTAGAAGCTAGACATTGCATAAATATAAATAATCTGATAAAGGTGGGAATAAATAATAAGATTGTGATCATCATAGGGGAATAAAGAAGAGTACTGCTACTAGGGAAACAAACTCCAATCCCAACTTTTGAGTACTATTTTACGTGATGGTTAGTACTGAAGTGCCAAAGGCTTTCGAGGCTTTCGTAATTTTAAAGACTTACTAACAAAAGAATGACAACTCGCATACCACGTAAGTTGGTAATCAAAAGAAGGGATTAGAGTTGGTGTTCCTAGTGTTTCTCAACTAATAATAGTATAACACTGAACAGGGAATGAAAACTTTGTATAAACTAACAATGAAACATATGATCTTCAAATTTCCTTTCCCTTTGCGGTGCATGCAATTTGAAAATGAAGGTTTAATTTTATAACCTAAGCTTCTAGATCATACGCGGTTTAGGCTATGCCGTAGCTTGGATCAGGTTAATCTGAACTCATTGTAGACACAAATTAAGTTCTTCACTCTGATTATGTGACAATGGCAGTAGAGAGTCCCAACTTAGAGAAAGTGACTTTTACTAAAAATGATATATAAACAATGACATCACTCTCCAATATGGGTTGTAACCACTTAGAGAAATAATGGAAGACACTCTCGACACAAGGAAAGTACCAAGGTCCCCTTTTAAATTTTCTTTTTTATTTCCTTGCATCCGTCTCCTACACTTGTACCTTCGGATGAGAAAGAAAAGGGTGAAAGGTCATGCCGTGGGGACAAAAACTATAACTATCCAACAACAAAGGACTCACCAACCAACAATGCCTCTTCGGTCACTATCACTTCCAACAGAAGAATATAAAAGGCAAATATGGTGCAAACACAAGTTAACCATATAATGAACCAGCACCTTTAGCTAGTTCCTCTTCCAGGTGTCTCCCTGCCGGATCTTCTAGGGAGACGGAGAAACCAATAATGGGAAAGGGACTATTCATAAAGGAAAAAGAAACTACCTCTCCACTCCAAAATCCACACCCCCCCACACCACAATTCAGCTACTTTTGGTCATGAAAAGAAACGGGTGTTATTGTTGGTATTTTAATTCTAGAACTATAAGTTGAGCAACCACACTAAACACTTGTCAAAAGGCAAGACATCCAAAAAGGCAAAAGGACAAAAAAAAAAAAAAAAGTTAATTCACCCTAAACTAGCCTCTTCCATTATATCACTTGCCAATTACAACGTTGACAGTTGACAAAATGCCAACAAGATGTTTCATTGTTGCAATCCAAAGGAGCAGAGATCACAAGCACTGGTGTTATAATTAAGAAAGTACGAATAATCATGTCATAATTAGATAGTAAGTTGCGGATGCTATTCACCTGAATGTTCCTCGAAGTAATGTTCCAAGTCTTCTGACATCAAATAAGCTGTGCTTTTTTCAGGTCAGAAACAACTCCCCTATCTTCAGTACTTCTCTCGTTGTACAATACCTGCAGAGAGTCAACAACACAGTAATTTAGGATGGTATGAGATTAGAGTAAAATTTGTGGACTTCTTCAATCGTTGATACAGAAACCTTATCTATGATGCCATATTCAACTGCCTCGCTGGGGCTAAAATATTTGGACGCCGAATGTCAGCTTCAATTTGCTCAGGAGATTTTCCAATATGCTTTGCGAGGAGGTTAACCTTGGGAAAGAATTAAAATAGATGATGATGCTAGTTTAGATAGTATGCAGGCTTGCTTCGTAATTTAGAGAAATTTTGGACATAGGAACTGCTTCAGAAAAGTCAAACATTAATTGGATGCACTGGAATTAATAAGATAAACCATGACTATATTCTACAGAATGAATGTTGATCTTAGATGAAACCAAAATAATTGTCATGCATGTGCTGGTAACATAATTCTGTATCATGATTCATAATTAAATTTTTTTTCTTTTATCTGAAAGTGGTCTTGCTTGATTCTAGAAAGGCAACAAAAGAAAAGAAAAGGCTTTGTAAATTTTTATGATCGTGAAAACACCTAGTGGCAAAGGAACTTCTAATTCTGGCTAAAATTTTAAGAAGATTCACAGAAATTACATCCAGCACAATTTCTCACTGAGCATGAAATGTAGAACATGAAGTGTTATCTAGAGTTGTTAATCTTACCAATTCCGCCTTCACGTTCTTTACCTCCTTTCTTGCAAGTTCAACATCTGTTGCTTGACCTTGAAACCTAGCAATTGGCTGCATTGAAGGATAAATTTTTTCAAGTTTGATTGTAGGATCTCTGTAGACTTGCATTTTCATCAAATGCATAGCCCTAATTTACAACTTGCACTTCAAAGAAAGCAAGACATAAGATGGCAATTGTAAAGAACTAGAAGCCATGGCTCAACAGAAAACCTGCTTCATCATAATTGTGGATGAGGGCAGTGCAGAACGGTTTCCCTTTGCACCGGCAGCCAGAAGTAAGGCCGCTTCTCCCCAAGCATTACCAACACATAGAGTAAATATTGGGGGCTTCACATACCTGAAGCAGAGGAGAATCAATTTTATTGTAAGCACACAGTAACAGATACTTCACAAATTCTGTCAATGCAAATAATATCTGCTATCTGCTAAAATATTAGACGACTAAACCAAGATGTATAAAAGAGCATAATGATCAATCACCCCATAACATCGTAGATGGCAAAAGCTTCAGTCT
This sequence comes from Ficus carica, assembly GCA_009761775.1. Taxonomy (NCBI): domain Eukaryota; kingdom Viridiplantae; phylum Streptophyta; class Magnoliopsida; order Rosales; family Moraceae; genus Ficus; species Ficus carica. The sequence goes on along the minus strand of CM019750.1, from coordinate 13,137,561 downwards.
CATAACCCAACTTCTCACCACCCTGAAAAGCAAGGAAGACAAAAAAAATTTATAATTTAAGAATCATACAGTGGACAAACCAAACAAACTTTACAAGTTTGGTTAATTAACTAGCTAAAATAAAGGAAAAGAGGCAAAAGAATTGTAGTTTAAGCAGAACTTGGCATCATGAAGCAAGCCCATATCTAAAGCCCACTGCCATGCCCACAAGCTTGTAAATTCGTGATACTCTGGCCAGACTGTCTTTCTGGCGGTAGGTTTTTCACCACGCTCAAGATCAAATTCAAAACTGGATATTAAGCTTGGCCACGTTCTTTCCTTCCTCAAAATTCAGAAGTAAGAGCTATCTAGTTTCCAATTCTATTAAACTGACAGGAACCACCAGATTTCTTCTGAATAGAAATTGGGAACAAAAAATAGAAGGCATTCATATAAGATGCCATATAGCACAAGAATCATCTAAAATGATCCAATTATTTCAGATAATAAAATGCAATAAACCAATGAGACATGCAAAAGGTTTGTATGGTCAAAGTATCCAAAGCAATTAAACAAGAATAAAGGAAAGACCTTTGTTGTTCCTGTGGAATTTACGTATAGATAAATAGGCTTCTCAGCATCTTCATACTGAAGGTACAGAAACTCTGCTAATATCAGCTCTGTGACAGAAGGAACAAGAGACATGCCCAAGTACACAATTCGATTTTTATACAAGTAAGATGCTAAGTCTGGGGGAGGTTGCTCCCATGCACTTCCCCTCGAAAATGGAATGACCTGCAGAATGCACGAAGCACGATGAAACATGCAGTTTGTCTTCAAAACCATATTTGAAATATGATACTCAAGTCAATCAATATGTCATACAGAAAAAGAAAGAAAATATATATCGACATCTCGAGTGTAGAGGAACAATATCAAACATTCAAACTTAACCATTAAGTTTAAATTCGATGTCAACCCGCCCACAACTTTTCCGTTCAAAATGCCTTCAACCCCGTTCATATTCCTTACAAAGTAAAAGAACTACTGGCCATTGAATGTAACTATCTCAAAATAAATCAAGTATAAAAGAAATTTAACCTTACACGGTGTTATACTGGAAATTAATATATCTTCCAATAGTCTTTACTTTACAAAACTTATTCCCGCTTTAAACATTGCTGATGAGATTAAAAATGCCATAAACTTATTTTATTATCGAAATGTATTCTCAGTAAATTGAACCTCTAACTTAAAAAAAAAATATGGAAATTTAAGTCTCCATAAATGTAATTTCAATAAGCTCATTTTCCATTGGATTTACTTAGCTCCCAAACACCATGAGAATTCAAAACCAACGAAAAATGTTACACATCTTAAATCAAGGGATTTACTAGCAGTATCCATAAATCTAATCCTCATAAGAAAGTAGAAACCCTAGAAATTTAATCAATTTATAATAAGTCAAGAAAATTAGGAGAATTAAAGCAAGAATAAAGAAACTAGTCGGAGAAAATGGGGGTGAACTACCATAGTACGACGCCTCGTTTGGCCTTGGAGTTGCGAGACGACGTCGGATTGAGGGAAGAAGGGCGGAGCTTGTGGCCGGAGAAGTCGGCGGAGAGGCTGCCGGCGGCGGAGAAGGGAGAGAGGAAGTTGGAGGAGAGAGAAGCTCGGAGAGCGGAAGAAGAAGAAGACGACGACCTCGTCTGAGCACGGATAGGAGGAGGAGCCGGAGCTCGGGAAGAGTGCGCGGTGGGCGGTGCTGACATGCGCGTGTGGAGCGCGAAGCTTGAGGCTGTGGTGGCGACCTCCATGGCTGAGGTCCGAGCTGTTGAAGCAAACGAAAGGGAGAGAGTGGGAAGGAGAAAGAGTAGAAGAAGAGAAGAAGATGTTGAATTCCTGGTAATTTGTGTGTATTTTGCAAGGTAAAACGACATGTAGTTTTGTTGGAAAATTGTCGTTTTTGTTTAATAGTTTGTTGTCGTTTAATTCAGAGAAACCAAACCACATATCGTTTGCTATCAAAGTGCACTGTTTTTTTTTTTTTTTTTTTTTTGGAATAATTAGAGATAAAATTTTTAAATTAGGGTTGATTAACTTTTTAAAATCAGTTATAAATTTATTAAATTTTAAAAAAAATTAAAAATTAATATAAAAAGTATAATTTAGTTAGAGTTAAACTTAAATGCTTAACAACATATTCGTACCTGTGCTGTTTAAGAAGAACAACGGGAAATCTATCTACATGTGGCTCGTGAATACGACATGTCGTTTTTTCGTTCAAAAGTTTGTTATTGATCGATGAAACCAAGCCATATGTCCTTTTTTATGAATGTGTGCTATCACCGTTTAGTTTTGTAAAATGACATACTAATTGTTGAACTATTTTCTCTGGCTTAAGTTTAAATAACATGTCGATTCTGCTTTCATTTCATGTTTATTCTAGTTTTCATTTGGACATCATTTTCGCTGGTTGTCATTTTCTCCTTCATCGTCGTTTTTATTTCTTTTGCCGTTTTTTGAAAATAATTGTAGTTTTGTACTTGCTTGTCGTTTTTCTTTTACAGTCATCCTTCATTACTTACCCTTTTTTTTCCCCTTCCTTCTTCGAAATAGAGTGCTCACAAAAATCGCCAAAATGACCAACCCTCTTTTTCTCCATTTGTTAGAATGATAGTTTTCTTCGTTTTCTGATTTCTTTCCTTTTTTTTTTCTTTTCTTTTTTTCTTTTTTTCCTTTCTTTTCCTCCCAAAAGAATTTCTAATTTCTAATACTATTTTATCAATTCCCAATTTCATCTCGACAACACAAAACTACAATAGGCTCGTTAAGGCATCAGCAAGTCAAAATTAGGAATGACAAAAGAGACAAAATGGATATGCTTCTTCCACTTTCATACTCTATCCCATTTACTCTTATATCTATTTAACTTAAAGCGAGATTAGAATTAGATGAAATTTCCACTAAAGGAGCTATTTTAATTTCTTACCCATTTACTCATTAAAGAGTTGATGAAGATTCATTATCAAAACACAAAATAAATTATATCAAATTAGTGGTTAGATTAAAATAAATATTTCATTTAAAAAATAAATAAATATTAAAATTTGGGCACACTTTTCTTTTCTTTTATTTCTTCTTCTTCTTCTTCCTATTTTTTTTTATTTATTTATTTAAGTCCACGTCTCACTTTAACGTTATATTATGTTATATATAAATCAAATATGTATATAAAAAAATTTTATAGCACATGTTATTGAGAACAATTACAATTATTTGTAATTAATGAACATTTATTTCTCCCACCCCAACTAGTAAAACAATTATTTGTGTTTATGTATATAACTTTTTTTTTATATATATGTACTTACAATTATAATTCCCACCCCAACTCAGATACTAGTTATTTTCAGATACTAGAAATATAATAAGTTCTTAGGAGTAATTAATAAACTCTCAATATTAAGAATTACACTGTATCTTGTATCTCTGTGTATAATCAAAATTCAATCCTTACGGAGCCTAATAGAATCGCTATTTTCTTATATAGCAATATATTTATAAGAATTGGTCCAAACATTGTACGAAATTCCTAGTTATACAAAATTCAAACAACCACGATTTCTCTGCATAAAGTTTTTTATTCTCCTTCATATCCTTCTTGCAATCTCCAATGGCCCTCCGTCTGCAAAAGATGGTTCTTGATGATTTGTATCGCGCCAAATGCTAGATTGGGGAATTATTGCATGTCCAATGAAGTATCAGGTGACCGGTAGGCTAGCATAACAATAAACACACTTGACAGATCATCATCATCACCACAATCATCACCGTAACTTTTCCTCTCACGTGATTTTCATCCATATCTCTAGACCCTTTTTTGTTGAATTTGAAAATTGGGATTCGAACTCTTGTAATGGTAAAATTAGGTATGAAATTACCTTTAGATTATGTCTGCACTCATGACTATTTTTCTTTTATACAAAGAAATGTTCTATATATACACATTTGTGTTATATATATATATATTTATTTATTTATGTATGTATTTATATATCTCAGAGCTTGATGGTGCATGAGTTGTATATGTTTGAGATATTTAAAATTATTATATACTTAAATAGGTTAGGGGCATCCTCGGAGCATATGATATGTTAACTTAGCTAGTTTTATGGTAATATTTTTCTTGTTAGTTTATGGCTAGATGAAGAGTCATGACGTTTGGATTTTGTCATAGTATCTGATAACTCTATTTTTATAGCGTTATTTTAATATTCTTAAACTTATATTTTTGTTACAATTTTAGTCTTTATTTTTATTTTTTTTTAAATTGTTATGTTGTCGTGGTGTGTAAGTTAATTATGTTAATTGAGATGAAAATAGTAATTAACCGTTAAAATGTGATAAAAAGAATTTACAATTGCTAAGAGAATTCCGAAGACAGATCTCCCTACTCGTGGATCATCACGCGCGTCCACGCACGGTTTGGACCGTCAGATCAGATGTGAAGGCCCAGATCGCGAGAGCTTTTCATGCACAGCCCCAGGCGTCTGACTGCCGGCATGTCAGTTCAACTCAACAGCTGTCGGATCTGGTGTGATGCGTCCTAGCTCTCCCGTCTGCGCCTCCAAGTTCCAGCCAACATTAACCCGCCACGCGTCTGCTGCTTCCCTCCAGATAGCCGACGCTCGCCACCTATCTGCATGGGCCCCACAATTGACTGCGTCAGGCCTGTTGCTGCAGCTAAGAAAAGGAGGAAAAAAAAAAAAGAAAAAGAAAAAGAGAAAGTTGGATGGCTTTGGTGGCTTATAAATAGAAACTTTGGGGCTCCGTGCATGGGGCCATTGGCTGCGAGTTTTGGAGCCGAAACCAATAAAGAAAAAAAGAAAAACAATATATTTATTGAGTTTTAGGTTTGTCTTTTATAAAATTTAGGAAAGATCATCTAGATGAATCAAGAGGAGAAGGAGAATGAGATTAGAGAAAAATCTTAGAAACTTGTGATACCTCCGTAAGGGGTTTTTTTTATTTTATTATTTTGTTATCTTTTGATTTTTGTAATTTAAGAATGATTGAACATGTGTTTTGTAGATTATTATTTATGATTTAATTTTCTTTTTTAGGATTCCGGTATAATCTATTTATGATGTTTTGATTATTCTTTCAATTTAGTTGTTGATTTATTTCATGATTGAGTATTCTTTACCGATCTTAATGTTTCTTAATAATTGGTTACTATTCAGTTGATTGGTTAATCTTAATGAAACCAGAAGGAGATTTATGTGTCTAGTTCATTATGTTAAATGCCATAGGTTGCATGCAGGATAGGAATATACCTTCATGGCTTGTGTTGTTACTATATGAGAACCACAAGTTTTAATGAGTTCTTATTGGTTTAATTTACATAAGAATTTAGTGGATTAGCTTCTAAACATATTTTTGTTAGACTCCGGGAAGGGTTAGCGAATAGATTAGGGATTCTCAATTATCAATTAGGAAAATAAACTATAATTTTTGAGATTGAATAATTAAGGCAGAGTAATTATGGTGAAATCAAAACCCTAGATTTTTAGTATTTTGAGTTTTTATCATTTGCAATTTTGTTCGTTTTTATCCTTTTCAGTTTATTCAAATAAAATTAGAGTTGATATAATTTCGGTAATTAGTAACGACAATCCTCGTGAGACGATACTCGTTCTCATCATTTTATTACTTGTGAACGATAACGTACACTTGCGTTAGAAAATTCGCAATAATATCCCTATGTTTGGCAGAGTGAAAAAGGGAAAGGAAGGAAATTATATGAGGAATTTTGGATAAGAAAATAGAATTTTGATTGTTTGGTTGAGAGGAAATTAAGAAGTAAATGAAATTGAAAATCCATGGGTCCCACCATTTTTTTAATCCTTCCAACTTTGGGAAGAAAAGTGGATAGAAAATTTTTACCAAATTAAATGTGAGTAAAATACCTATTTTGACCTTAATCTATCATCATCTTTTAACTTGTATGAGGTTATTTTTGTAAAAATATATTTAATTAGACATTTTATTTTTGTTTTCTTTCTCTTATACCAAATAACATAATGAAAAACTTCCCTCCTTTTCATCACCTAAAAATTTTATTCTTTCTTCCTTTCTATTTTCCATCCCTCTCACCAAACATAGTTTTAAAGAATATAAATGTGGCTCATGACAGAATTTGGGGGGGTAAAGTTTGTCTAACTTGACACTGTATAACTAGGGTTTTTTTTGTTTTTTTTTTGGTAATACAATAGAGGTCAATATCATGGACAAAAGAGGTAATGAATTATTACAATTTTAATGTTCGTAAGGAAAGAATAACACGTTTTCAAATTCTTGATGAAGGAGGAAAAAAGAAAAAGAACAAAAAAAAAAAAAAAAAAAAAAAAATGGAAGAGACCATTCGGGAGATTTATAAGATTTATCCGGGATGAAAACATTTATTAAAAAAAAAAAAAAAAAACTCACTAGACGAATTAAACTGGGTGCGTTTGGAACACCAGTTTTAACTCAACTTTTCACTCAAATTTTGTCTTTTTTCTCAAAAGTCTTTGTCTTTTTCCCAAAAAGTTTTTTGTCTTTTCTGAAAAGTCAACAAAATTTACTATTTCAACTTCAAAAACACAACTCAAACTAACGAATCAAACGAACCATAAACTTTTAAATCATAAGTCGTTAGTTTAAAATAAATTAAAAATAAAAAAGATTCACAAATCACATTGTAGCATGTATGGTCTGGAACATTTTGCTCATTTTTAAATAAGGATTTGTATCATACATGGTAAGGTAGGTATGTAGCGTATTTATTTATCCATATAGAGTTTAGAGATAAAATTTGTGGATTTAAAAAAAAAAAAAAAAAAAAAGAAGAGAGATAATTTTATTTTATTATTATTTTTTTTTTTTTACAAAAAAAGAAGCGATAATATTTTGTGAATATAATGTCGTTCTTGGGTTTCTATGGAAAAAAAATGTCATCATCTATGTCCAATTTTACGTTTTTTATTATTTTAATATTATATTACACCTAAATTTCAGTAGGTTTTCTTTCGTCTGATTGGATTTTTGTTTATATCATTTTAATATAATTTGAAAACATATTTCAAATTTATATTTCTGTTTTTTTTTTTTTTTTTTTGCACTAAATTTCCTCGTTATAACTCATATTAATAGTTTGATCATAAACTCAATTGGAAGTCCATATTAATTAATAAGCACATTATTTTGCTCTTGTATTGGACTCAAATTTGTCCACCAGACATCAAAATCTCACTTTTTCGTTTTTCTTTTTCATTTATTTTTTTTAGAGGAAAATAATAATAATAAAAAAAAAAACTTTAATACTCGTATATTTAAGTAGTGGTCCAAAAAACAACATTATTTTTGTTTTCATGGAAAAAAAAAAAAAAAATACTACCAACATAAGTGGTCGATTATTTCTTGTATTTTTTTTAATTAAAGAAAATAAAATTATTGATATCATTTTGTCCCCTCTCATCCTTTATTATAGCAGAAACTAGCAGAGAACATGACACCACAAATCTAATTAGTATGTCCTATTATACTAAGCACCTGTTTTCCACTTCCCAAAAAAAAAAAAAAAAAACTATTTTCCAAACTAAAAAATCTAAACCCGTTAAACACTGTTTCTTGGCTCGTAGTGAAGTCTTCGAAGAAACTCTTTACGCCAAGTGGCAAAAATATTCCCATTTCCCATTGTCTCTCCAAACTTAAGAAATTATAAAAAGCAAAAGAATCCAATCACATTCATTAACTTAAGACATTTAAGTGGCCCCTTTTGGTGTGACAGAATTGACTAAGACTTGAATATATTTATTGACGCATTAAAGATCCCAATTCTTTCTTGACATTTTTATTATCGATAATATATAGATACACATTTATAATAATAATAATTAATGTAATAATTTTTTAAAATATCTATTAATAAAAAAAATACAACTCATGTATCAGTATTAATTTTTTATTTATTTACCTTTTTTCCACTCAACCTTTTATATAGCATACAAAAGAAGAAGAAAAACCTTCGTGGCAACTCACAACAATGGCCAATTTCCCTTTCTTCTTCACCATCACCTTCATCTTCTCCTTAACTTCAATCTTTCTCCACAGCGAAGCCTACACAAAGTGCCCCAATATTGGCGGTCCCGATATTCGCTTCCCTTTCGACACAAAAGGCGAACGACAAGCGCATCCCAAAACCGACTCCGCATTCGAGCTTGTCTGCAAAGAAGACACCACCACAATTCACTTCCAATCCTATGGTGACTTGGTGGTGAAATCCATCTCCTACGACGCCGAAAGGCTCGATCTGGCCGACCCGAAAAGCTGTGTTCACGAAGTGTTTCTCAATCTCAATCTATCGAACACGCCATTCCGATATTACTACCGTGTCAAAAGCTACACTTACCTCAATTGTTCAGCAAAACTCTCCCCTGGCTTGAAGAGATACCCTGTTTGAGTGGTTCTGGGAATTATGTTTATACCGTGGAGCCTTCAATGGATGTGCCTGAGTCTTGCAAACCAATCAAAACGGTTGATATTCCTTTCAAGTACAGTCCTTATTTGGCTGATAATAGTTTTGGTTTGCGGTTGACTTGGGGTTTTCTTGAAGACCAAGATTGTGATGGAAAAGAAGGCCCTTGTGGTTTACGTGTTCAAAACGGTGGCTTTAGAATGGGACTTGTTCAAGGTATGTTTTTCTGTTTGCTCTCTCTTTTTTTATAATTATTTTATTTACTATTTTATACGTGCATTTTTAGCATATTAAAGATATATATTATCATATGATTTCGATATTCGTGGCATTCTATCCAAGGTTTTTCAATTTCTTATCAAACTATACTTTGCGCCGGCGGCTTTATAATGATAGGATATAGAGTAGTGGACATATATTGATGAACATGTTGATGATAATTTTAAATGGTAAAAGCCGTTATATTAAATGTCAAAACTAGTAATTGATTAAGAGAAGGGAGATAATTGGATATGAAATTAATATTCACATATATATTATGTTGTAACCTAAGAACATTTTTAGGGTGATTAGTTCCATTCGTTTTATGATAGAGTCCTATATAGAATTTTCGCTAGACTATATCTACACTACACATGTGATACATTTTTTTTTTTTATAAGCTTAAGATGCATCATATGAAATAGTAAAATAACTTTTTTTTTTTTTTTCCCTTCTTCTTCTTGCCTTTTCTTCTTGAGTACTTTTGATATGCTCTTTTTTTTCCTCAATTACTTTTGATATGCTTTATTGTGATGGTTAGTTGTTTGGAGACGTTATGTCATTTATATGTGGTCAGATTCTTTACGTGTTGTAGCTGATATGTTATTGTGGGAAAAAATAGAGAGAGAGAGAGCGAGGGAGTCACCATTAGAAGAAAGCAAGTTTACAAGTTTTCTGAACACGCAAAGTCGTTTTAAAGTCTTTTGAATGGAAGCTAAGCACAACCACATTGTCCAAGTTTGTGTTGCTTAGAAGGAAGGAACCAACTTCACACTCATTTTGGAGAGTGTATTTGGATTTTAGCCTCTATTTTAGCAAATATACAAAAATAAATAAAAGTATATTTAAAGCCTGATAAAGGACATAATACAACAACTAATTTGTATTTTTGGTGGTCTTTAAACTTAAGCCATATGAACGACAAGAAAACCAACAAACACCATTGATAGCACGTCTACGAATACAGTCATACACTGAGCACAAAAGAAAAATTTTCTAATTTTTGTAAAATAAAAAAAAATTATTATTTTTTCTTGGAAAAAATTAGGTAGATAAACAGTTTTTGAACATTTGTTTTCAAAAAATAGCCAAGTTTTATATTTAGGAAAAATGCCTAGTGATCATTAAAATATTGATTGATCAATCCAGTCAATCAATCAAATATATATATATATATATGTATATATTGATATTTATTAATTAGTAAATTGTTAATTTATTTTTAATCTCTTTTGCTTTCATTCTTTTCTTTGTGTCTTAATCCAGTTTTTTTAAAATATTAAAAAGATAACTGGATTGGTAATAAATAACTTTAAATCCGTACCCTTAGCCGGTCTTGGTCAAGAAATTACCATGGAAAAGAAAATAAATAAAGACTTGTCCAACTCCAACTTTTCCACCTTCAACAACCCAAAAGTTTGTCTTTATTAACATTAAATAACCACTCCGGTCGACTATAACATATTGCCTTGGAAATTGACTACGAAGTCCTATAATAGTGTGACCAAGTCAACGGCAGATTTAGAAGGAAACTTCTTCATTTCTTTGTGACCAAGTCCTCTAAAATGTTTGCTACACATTAAAAGGAAAATAGACAAGATGGAAGAGATTAAATAATGTTAGAAAAAAAAAAAAAAAATATATATATATATATAACAGGTGTATATTTTATCTTTTTTTTTTTCTTCGAAGAAATTCAAAAAATGTATTGAAATTAATTTGTGCCTATTTGATGTCTAAGCAGCCACTTATGTGTGACAGCTATATATGTCTCAAAGAGTGTCACTTCTGAAGAGAAGTACTGATAATTGTTGTTTGTGTTCTTATGCGTGCAGTCCTCAGTGTTGGCGTCTTCGTTTTCGCTGTGGCATTCGCATTTCTGGTGATCAAAATGATCTATCGCTCGAGAAAACCAGTTTGTCAAATGAATCAGGGAATGATCAAGTTGAGAATATTGAGAAATGTCTAGGAGAGTATCAAGTTTTCGTTTCCGACTGAAGCTTACGCGGAGAAAGTTGGCGATCGCTGTTGAATTAGCGAAATAAGAAGACGGAATCCGCTTCAGATCAACGCCTTTACAAAAGTATATTTGTACTGATTGTGGATAGACAGACTATCATAAGCATTTGAAGAGGATAGGAAAAGTAGGACTATTTTATCAGCTTATGTCAGTCATGTACCTTGTGACATATTAGGATCTCAAGATATGAAAAATCTAGGCTTTGTAATATATTTGTAGATTTACAATTTTTTTTTTTATAAATTTTTTAACCGTTTTGCTTTTATTGAAGGACGTTAATGTTTTGTTGCTGCATAAGTTTCTGATGTTCAGTTCAGGAACACCAATAAAAAAGAAGTGAAAATAGGTGTTTATGAGTCAATTATTCAAATGAGAAGTTTTAACGTGACTTTTGGTTCAGTCCAACCTCTTTTCAAGCAAACACTTTTTTTTTTTTTAATTAATTAAAAAAAATCATTGTAGTCATTTCGTTCCTGTTCCCACCGTCTATTCCAAGCCAGCACTTACGTTGTGGGCATTTGTTATAATTTAAATTCATTGAATGGAGGCATCTATATAACTGAGATTTTTCAAAAATAATATATATACATATATATAAATTTAAATTCCCAAAAAAAAACAAATTTTAAAATATGGGTTCCATCAATCTCTGTCGCTAGTTTATATGTTCCTCTGTAGTAGAAGTATAGTCAATAGCATACATTTGATTTGAGGAATATGATTCAACAAGATTGTGAAGAAAACAGAGCCAATATGAAATTCCATGTATATTGCAGAAGACATGTACATCCATGGACTCTTTGTTTTCATATATATATATATATATATAAATATTTCACTCAAACTATACGTATAGAGAGCTCACACAATAACATTTATTCTGAGAAAACCACAAACACAAATTCCATGACATAGTAATACAATCAGAAACCTTGAAAAAAACTCACACACCAACACTTGACCAAACCAAAAGCACACTATAATATATACTCAGAGACTACTGTCTTCTCTGGTTTATTTTCTCACACACACACACACATATATGTGTGTGTGTGTATATATATTGACCACACCTTTCTTCAGCAGTTGCTACTTCTTCGCAGCTTGAATTTGCAGCCCAAGGCCGCTTATGAACTCCTTGGTTTCCTTAGCAGCACCTCTCTCCCAATTCTCCTCGACACTCGTTACTTCGACGGTTTTGTTTTGCAGCCCAAGGCCGCTTATGAACTCCTGCTTCTCCAGTGTGGGCTTCTTCAGTCTGGGGCAACCTTTGACTTTAGCCTTTTGAAGAGATGGTAACTTGACCCCAACAGTGCTCAGCTCAGGGAGTTCCAGCAGATGCAGCTCCCTTAGCTTCCGCAACTCGTGCTGATCCGCCGACGATTCGCATTTCATCAAAGTCTCCAACTTGTTACAGAACTTGACTTGGAGCTTCTCAAGCTTTTCCGGCAGATGGGATAAAGAGAAAACGTACTCAATCTCTGGGCAACAGTCAAGATACAGCTCTGTGAGGTTCTTGAAGCTCTGAACTTGCACATTCCCTTCGTACAGACTCTTCAAAAGAGGAAGGTTTGAAGCCCACAAAATGCTGAAACCTTCACCCAATTTCGGTGCTTCCTCTTCGGAAAATATGAACTCTGTCTTTGCACATCTCTCTAGCCACAAGCCTGTCATGGCCTCTGTTCTTTCAACTCCAAGATCCGACAAACTTGTTATAAATTCATCTTCAATGAATGACATGCAATCGACTCCTTCAAGAGCGTCCTCAAGACCTTCTGGACGTTTCTCAAATCCGCGGATCTCCAAAAACCTCTTGCAGCTTTCCGGACAACAAATAGCCTTGAAATAGATATCTTCGTAGAAGCTTTCGTCTCTGAGACGATAGATTTCTTCGTCTTTGCCACTGCCCGCAGAAGGGCAAACATAAATGCGAAATCTTCCAAAGTACTTTTCCCATGTCTCGGAATGTTGCTTCAATGACTGGAGAACTTTTGTGGTGCTGATAGAGATCGATGGCCTAGTATTGGTCAAGTGAGTTGTAGCATTCTTGAAGATGCCGCATTCTTCCCAGTTTAGCTCATCCGGTAAACGCTTTATCTTTCCCCAGTCGACTTCTGGAATGCCTGCCAAATCGGGAAGACGAAGGCTTTTCAAATGAACGAGGCCTGATGTCCAATATGGGAATTCCTTTACTTTAAGCCCCCAAAGATCAAGCCTGGTTAACTTCCAAAGACTCTTCAGATCTTCCGATAGTTCTTCTAGGCTCAAGTCTTTTCTTGAATTATGATTTTTAGAAGAGTGTTGCTCGATTGAAGTACAAGAAAGATCCAAATCTTCGAGCATTGTGAGCTTCTCCAATTGTGGCTTTGTGTTAAGGAGACACACTCTCAATGAGAGTTTCTTTAGGTTGGTACATTTGGTGAAGTCTAAGGACAAAGTCATTGAGGTTTCAGAAAGATTGAGTGTCTGAAGTGATACACTTTCAATCTTAAGGTGAAATGCTTTGGACTTTGCACCGGACAAGCTGAGCTCTTCAAGCTTTGACAGTGAATCTAAAGATGGAATTTCTCCCAACTCGACGCATTTTTCTAGTAGGAGTCGACGGAGTTTGGGTGAAGAAGGGAGAGTTGGCAGGCTTCGAACCTTAGTTGCAGAGAGATCAAGTACCTGAAGAGCACTCATTTTTTCAAACGATTGCTTTTCAAGTTCTTCAAGAGCTTCACAATGGGAGAGGTCTAGTACTTCGAGCTTGTGGAGATCATCGAGGATTGGCAACTTCTCGAGCTTCTTACACTTCAGTAGTAGGAGTTTGCAAAGTTTCGGAAACTTCCACTCACCTGGAATCTTTTTCAACTCACCAGCTCCCGAGAGATCGAGAATCTCAAGGCTAGTCAGTCCTTCCATTTCGGGGAGGGCCTCGAGTTGACAATCCCTGAGAAAGAGCTCGCGAAGGCTTTTGAGACTGGAAAGCGGTGGAAGACTCTTGAAGTCGGTGTTTGACAAGTTTAGACGTTCAAGGCATGCCAATTTACTAAAGCTGACGTCTCCGAAATCTTTCAGAGACGGCATGTAGGAAAGGTCAAGCTCCACAAGGCTAATCAGGTCGCTAATGGTTGAAGGTAAGCAAAAGAGTTCGGTTTTGGATAGGTTGAGAACTCGAAGGGCTTTTTTGTTTTCTAAGCGCGGAGAGTAAAACTCCTTCAACTTTGTAGCACCAGGAAGCTCAAGAAATCGGAGATCGGGTAATTCTCTCAAGTGGGGAAGCCTAGTTATTTCAGTGCAACCTTCAAGTGTAAGCCTAGTAAGGCCGTGTAAAGTGTGCACAAATGGTAAAGGTGCAATTTTGGCTTCGGAAAAGTCGACGACTCTAAGTTTTACGAGATCGCCGAATTTTTTGTCTCCAAACTTTGTCAAGGAAGAAGCACGAAACATGTCAAGAACTAGAAGATCCTTGAATTGTTTCAAACTCGGCATTCCTTCCAAGTTAGAGCAGTCTCTGAGGATAAGCCATCGGAGTTTAGTCAAGTTGGTGAAGGAAGAAGGAAGAGACTTGATCCGGGTTCCGGAGAGGTTGAGGCTGCGAAGCTGAGACATCTTCTCAAACAGATCGTCTGGTAATGTCTTCAATGATTTGGCTCCGGAGATTTCTAGAACGATCAACGATTCGAGATTTTTGATCGAATCGGCGTTCTCCAACACGTCGCAGCCCCGGAGCACTAGTAACTGGAGCTTGGATAGCTGAGAGGCTCCCTCTCCTCCTCCTCCAATGAAGTCCAAAGACTTTAGCGTTGGATTTAAGAGAACAAGGACTCGGAGTTCCGTCAGAGGCTTGAAGAACGAGGCGGGGACTTCCCTGCAGAGCCGACTTCCGTCGATCATCAATGTCGAGACAAGCTCCCACTTCTTGTGCTTGCAAACTGATTTTATCATACCATCGGCGACCGCAATTTTCCCAAGACCCTGCCACTCTTCGTCTCCTTGGAACACATCGGGCAATCCCAGCATTGCCGTCTCGTCAAACCCCTTGCGACGGTGATCGAAAACCTTTAGAGTGAGTCCTTCCATGGCAATGAAGTTTTCGTCTTCCACTTTAAGCAGGCCTCGCTTCATAAGCTCCTGGAAAATGCGATACCCCTCCTCGTAAGCCTTCTCGATGCCGCCAGAGTACCTAAAATCATCCAAGTATCCCTCCATGATCCAGTGAGAAATCAGCTCGTTGTAGTGGACACTAGCATTGTCAATGAGCTCAAAGAACTTCCTGCTGTGCCAACAGCACCTGATCATTGCCGCATTGTTTCTCGGCAACGTGTCGAACGCGTAACGAACCAGCATCGGCCTCATCTCCTCCGCTTCGTTGCATTTCTCGGCTTCTTTTAGAAAATTCTCAAACTTCTCTTGCCAAGAATACCGATCTTGATCATCGTGATCACCACCGCCTTTTACAAAATTGTGCTTCAAGGCTTTTCCCACCACAACAGCCACCGCAGCGGGCAAGGCATTGCCGAATTTTCTAAAGATTACATCCTCAAATAGCTTTTTCACATACGCGATGCGATCTGAACCTTCCGCACTTTTCTCCAACAGCTTCAGAAACTCGCCTTGTTTCAAAGGCTCAACCGCAAACTTGGAATCGGAATTAGTACTTCGTTTGTAGTGACAACGACCTTCAATAACTTTTCCTTTGTCAGAGCCTTCAGCGATTCAATTGGGAAGATGATTTCTTTTTCAATGTCTGCATTCTCAGGAACACCGTCCAGAGTAAGAAGAACAAGCTTCTTTTCTGTAATGATTTCTTCTTCAATGTCTGTACTCTCAGGAACACCGTCCAGAGTAAGAAGAACAAGCTTCTTTTCTGTTTCCGTCACCGACCGGAGCTTGTCGAAGACGATTTTGTCCAAGTAGTGATGCTCTGGAACCTTCGTTTTTGGTCCCTTCTGATCTTGAGGACTATTAGTCTTGGCGTCCTCAACTTCATCTTCATCTTCATCTTCGAAACCGCCCTCAGTACGGGGAAGTACACATAACTGCCGTGCAATGTCCTCAACAATCAGCAGGTGGAACCACCTGGTACTAGTTCGATCAGTATCATGATGTTGATGATGACGACGATGATATTTTTTGTTGAGAGAGAGCCAAAGGGTGGCACCAAATTCGCTCTCACGTCCAGCTTCATGTATGTTTCTGGTTACGTCTCTGGAGATCTCTCTGGCCACCCATGTTTTCCCCACTCCGGTTTCACCATGCAGAATGATTTTGTTTGTTTGTTCACCAATCAAGAAACGATGCATTACGTCTTCTTAAGCTTTTGCAGTGTGAACTCAACTGGTTGCCCTGAAAAGAAAATCGCAGAGATTAGAATCATGATATGTATTTATATATATATATATATATACACTTTTCCAAATAACTATCTCAATATAAAACTTCTGGAGTCTATGTTTTTATTTCTGGTTTTTTTTTTTTCATCTTCATGTATACTTTAAATTGTAAGGAAGGTTTTTCCTTCCAATAAATAAATATATATATATATATTCGCTCAAGAAAAAGGGATCAGGTGGTCCCATCCCCTTCCGCTTGAGAGCAATCTTGAAGGCATGGAAGGAGCAATCATGACTTTATACTAGTTTTTTTCAATCATTTATTCAAAACTGTACCGTCTACCCTCACCAACCAATTCATCAACAGAAAAAGCTAGAACAGGAGTTTACGGGAGGAACCAATTCATCAACAGAAAAAGCTAGAACAGGAGTTTACGGGAGGCTGTAAGATTTGAACCTGGGTGGATGAATAGGAGATGCCTAACAAAGGCATCCTAACCACTAGACCACAACCTTCGATGATATATAGGTAAGGTTTTTTAATATGGTGGCCATACATGTCTAACTGTAGAATATTTTGGTTAATGACCGTACAAGACTATAAATTAATTTTCGATTAATACTTATCTTTTATGGTAAAAGTTTCAAATAGGTAACATGATACAACATAAAATATAAGATATAAATTATTAATACCTTAAAAAATAGGATATAAAAATGAAATTTTTATTTTTATTTTTATTTGTCATTCTTTTCCAAGTAACTGAACAAATTATCAATTCGTACCCTAGACATCCTATATTTAACTATTTGCAAATTATATGGATGCATGGAATAACCAAGCAATGCTATAAATGTAAATAAATGTTTCGTTTCATCCCCCATATATATATATATATGCATATAAAGGAAAAATTAAATTACTTATAAAACATATATATTAAGAGACAATGGCCCATGCAACTCTCTTGTCAGGACATATATCCTTCTATATATATATATACACACACATACACACACACACACATATATATATATATATATATTTTAAGAAAGAAAAGTATACCAATTGTAGTTTAAGTACACAAATTGTGAACTGGAAAAAAAAAAGTACGACTGGTTGAATTATGAATCATTTTAACCTAAAGCTTACATTGATGCATACATATATATATATATATATGTTAATATTGTTTTTATTTATATGAGCAACGGATTTTTCGTTTAAATTAAGAATCAAAATCATAATGTTTAGTTTATGAATCAATAATAGTGTGTATGAACAGGTTCAGTATGTGGAAAACAATAAAATTTTAAAATATTCCAATATTCATGATGC
The DNA here is from genome assembly GCA_009761775.1 of Ficus carica. Classification (NCBI taxonomy): domain Eukaryota; kingdom Viridiplantae; phylum Streptophyta; class Magnoliopsida; order Rosales; family Moraceae; genus Ficus; species Ficus carica. The sequence continues at coordinate 13,120,123 of CM019750.1, read as the reverse complement.
CCAATCATACATATGGATTGGACTGGTAAAAATTTTTAGGCAAATTTTGTGATCCTTTTTATAAGATTTTTCTCCCCTTTTTTGTAGGGGATTTTTTTTTTTTTTTTTTTTTTTTTTGGGTACTAAGGAAATAAGAAATTTTTGAATGGTTGACTTATTTTCTTGTTCAATTAACCAAATATCAAATAAACAAAATAAACATTAACAAAAAATCTCAAGCTATTTGACTCTTTAATCCAAGAACCCAAATAGTGAAAGAGTTTATGAGATTACTTCCAACTATCAAAATCTAATTAGCAAAAGCAAAATAAAAAAGTTCATAGTATGAAGAAGGAAAAAAAAAAAAGAGATTGACGGGCTGACTGGTTCAACTCACCAATCAATTTTCTAAATTGCCCCTGCGCCTACTGAAAAAGACGGGTGGAATGAAAAGCCTGCTAATGATAAAATATAGGAGGATGTGATCCCATTTTAATAAGTAGGGCGGTCGGGGCTTAACTTATACAGCATGCAGAGGCATACCTCTAGATTTAATACTTGATGCAATAAAAATTAATTTCTTATTAAGCCGGGATATTTTATCCATGAGCTGCAACCCACCCTAATAAGGGCAGGTATAAGAGATAACATATTGGTATGGAGGCATGTACGGGGGTTTAAAATTAATCTTCCATATGTAGGTGCAGGATATGAGTGGGGGAAGCTCCTCCATATCCACGTTCGCCTTACTTATATTTACCCTTTTAAATATATATATATATATATATATTAATTTTTAGTGTTTGACTGTTTAAATTTTCTTTATGAATTTAGTTTTATGAATTTAGTTTATAGATTATTAGAGTTTAGATTTGTTTTTAAGTTTCAGTAACATTTGTGGTTATATTGCTAAATTTTATGAGAACTTTAATAAAATTTGTTTTGAGTTTTTTTTTTTTTTTTTTTTTTTTTTAATTCTTAATAGGGAAATGGGTAGTGTATGGGTATAACACCACCAATAGAGATTATCCGTACCCGCATTAAATAAGGTGGGTATGAGGACATGTATGAGGGGGTAAAAAAAGTGATAGGTATGGTGGTGGGGAAGCATAGCCATCCTATTATTAAGAAAAGGATTGAAAAATAAGCTAAACGTGGCTTACAAAATGCTAATTCTATCCAGCTCAAGATAGGCATGCCATATAATTTCAGAATATTTAATACAAACTACTAGACTAGAAATATTTGAAAACAAGACATTAATGACAAGAACAGGGGGAAAAAAAGTGTATCTGTTTGTAATGTAAAAACCTGGTGTTGGAGTGGTACTAGCTGCTGGTGGTTCTTGAGAAATCTTAGGTGTGCCAGGTGATGGTGTTGGACAACTGGGTGCCTCGGGGGTCGGAGTTGTGCTGGGTGGCGCAGCTGATGGTGTTGGTGTAGCCCCAGATGGTATTGATGTTGGAGTAGTGCTAGGTACCTCAGGTGGTGGTGGTGCTTTTTGAGTGGTGTCAGCTGGAGGTGGTGGCGTTGGATCGGAACTAGATGCCTCAACCAGCGGTGTTGGAGTAGTGTCGGATGTCCCAGATGGCGGTGTCGGACTAGAACTAGGGGCCCCAGTTGATGGTGGTGGTGGAGTTGTTTTAGGTACCTCAGGTGGCGGTGTTGGATTAGAATCAAGCGCCTTAGGATGGTGGTGTTGGAGTAGCTGTCAGGTACCTCATCTGGAGGTGGTGCTGGATCAACACTAGCGGCCCCGGATAATGGTGTTGGAGTAGTGTTTGGTACCTCAGGCAGTAGTGCTGGATCAACACTGGGTGCTCCAGACGGTGGAGTTGAAGCATTTGGTGGCGTCGGATCAATGATAGGTGCTGCAGATGGTGGTGTTGGAGTAGTATCGGGTACCTCAGACACCGGTGATGGATCAACACTGGGTGCGCCAGATGGTGGTGTTGGAGTAGGTGGTGTTGGAGTAGTATTAGGTACCTCAGGTGACGGTGTTGGATTGGAGGACGCCATTCTGAATGTTTCTGAACTAAATTAAAAAACTCTCAAAAGATACCGATATTAATGTACTTCCTTTCAGTCTCCTCATATGCATATATATAGTCGTGAGCCTTCCCAAAGTGAGCTACAAGTTTTCAACTACTTTAATCATAGTAGTAGTTAATATTAAACACTAAATTAAGGTCCAGATTTTTAATAATTATTATAGTTTTAACTTTTGGAGAGTATATAAGGTAAATTATTTCATTTGTACTCAGTACTCCTGATTTCACTCCGACAGCAAAACATCTTCTCTTTTTCGAATCACCAATATTCCCTTTTCAATCCTTTGCATTGTAGTAAAGCCAAAGGCATCAATATGCTGTCTCTATCTAAATTTATTTCCATCTACTATAATTTTCTCATACTTGTACACTAAATTATCCATGTGGAAGTACAAACAAAAGATTTAAAATAAAAGATACTAAAGCAACATGCATTACTTTATATATATATATATATATATATATATTATATATATACATTTAAAGAAATATCTCCTGAACATTTTGAATTTTGTAAGTTAGTCCTTTACCTTTTTTTTTTTTCCCCCTTGACAATCAATCCCCTGAACCTACAATTTTTGACACAATCAATCCCTATTGAATTGTTCATATACGTTAAAACTAGGACGTTTTTTACATATAACTTATATGTGATTACCCAAGAAGGGCATTACTGGACATTCTTTGATTATTTTTACTTAATTTCAATTCAAATTTATTTGAAAACTTAACTGTAATTCAATTACAACTAAAACTTCAGTAAAAATTTTAAAATAATTTATATTGAAATTAAATAAAAATAATTATCAATGCTCTTCTTCGGTTGTCACATGCAAGTGACATGCAAAAAGCCATTCAAATTTTATTAGATGTGAGTAAAATGGATTGAATGTGCAAAAAATTATAAGTTCGAGAAATTGATTGCCAAAAAAATTCGGGACTAATTTATGAGTACATATATTGTCGTTATTTATTTAGTCTAGCATAAATTGTCTATTTGATCATGATTTAGGCTAAAATATTAATTTCAACAATAATAAAACAAAACAAAAAATTTATCTGTTACATAATGCGCGACTTTTGTCTCTATGTGCATGGGCGAGTGACAACGGCTTAATTACTAGGCATATATACTCATGGTTAGCAAGCATTATTAGGCTTAATCACATACATTGGTTGCTATAAAAATTCAAATATTTGTGTGTTTACAAGCATAATTTAATGATATCTGATTTCCTGTGAGTTTAAATTCTCTCACTCTAAATCAAAAAAAAAAAAAAACTAATTGTAAGAAGTTCTTAATTTTAAACTGGAAATACAATAAATCCATAAAGATATAGAAAGCTCAATATGGGTTACTGTTTTCATCCAAAAAGGTTCGTTTTAGATGAAATCAGTATTTCTTTTTTAGTCCTTCATTTTTTTTTTGTTTTTTGTTCTTTTTTTTTTTTTCATTTTAGTCCCCCCTTTTTTTTATATTGGTCTTTTTTTTTTCATCTTAGTCCTTTTTTTTTTTTTGGTTCTTTTCAAATAGAAAACTAAAAAATATATTTTTTATTTTTAATTATTTTTTATTTTACTTTTTTACTTTTGCTTTATTTTGTTTGTTTATCCCGTACGTGCGAAGCACATGCCATTTTACTAGCATGCATATTGAAAATTTAAAATATCAATAGACTATATACAAATGAACTTCTAATTCCTTCATTTTTTTTTCTTTTTGTTTAAGAATTATTATTGGACTTCGATGTTCTTCTTCTATAAACCAATGAGTATGATTTTTTTTTCTTTTTTGGAACTTAGATATGGAATTCAAACTTTAAGTTATATGGTCAATCGAATATAAAATTATTATTAGAATATGTCAGTTACAAATATAATGTTGTAGTATGCAAACAATGAATAATTATTTGGATAAATTCTTTGCCTCTGCTACAAGTAATGACTTGCTTTAGCTTTAGTAGGATTCATGGGGACGATACTAGGTTGGTAAAATACTTTTTCTGTCTACAATAGTGAAAAATCCATTCAACTCTTCTTCTCAAAGTCTAGCATATATCCTCAATTTAACTCTTATCATTCCCCATTATTGTCAACAAAAGTCTCCCTTGTAAGAACATGTCTTGTGCTTTTTCTTTTTTGTTCTTTTCTTTACTTATTATTGTCAACAAAACTCTCTCTTGTAAGAACATATCATGCTTTTTCTTTTTGTTCTTTTCTTTTCTTCACTTTTAATATGTAACACTTTCTTAACAATTAATTCTATGTTTACCACTTGCCCATGTACCATAATATGCTTTTTCGAAACTTGTGCACGACAAAATAAAAATATATATATCAGAGTATCAACAAAAGAAAAATAAAAGGTATAGGCAAAGTATCACTCACCATTTAAGGCTAAATAAACATGAAGACTCCAAGGAAAAGTACAATGAGGTCATAGTTAAGATTCCACATGTGATTCGTGCATTTTGTTCTCTATTCTGGTAATGTTACAAGGGTTAAACTCATTTATCGAATAATTAAATCGTATAATATGACATGTGCCAAAAAAAAAAAAAAAAAAAAAAAAGGAGTTGTCAAATTATAATCTCTCGATCGTTACAATACTTTTTGCTTATGTTTAGCAAGAACATGAAATATATGAAAAATGTTAAGGAGTACTCTAACTGATAGAAAGTGTCCCTCAAGGCCTCTACATGTCTTATATTATTATGAGATCCGCTTTTGTTAGTATACGGTGCTTGACATTATTAGACCCTCAAATTTGATTATAGTTTATAATTTTAAATGAACAAGTTAGGGAAAGAAAAAGTAAAGAATAAATAAAAATTTTTCCTAGGTTATGATCTGTAGTATAATTAGTAGTCCGAAATCCATGGATTCCATTGATAAAAGAAGAATGTACGGAAGCTTTTAATAATTAATATTTGAATTTCTATTTTTCAAATACCTTTTATCTGAAAAAAGAAAAAGAAAAAGAAAAAGCAATATATACCTAGATGCTTATTCAGTTATTTTTGCTTTGTCCTCATTTAAGTACAAAAGTAGAAAAAATTCATATGCAAGTATTCTGCCATTGGCATTCAAGCAAAGAAAAGTATTAAAAAAAAAAAAAAAAAGGAGAGAAATAGGGAAAGAGAAAGGATAAAAGCACGAAACTGAATTAGGGGCCGTGTTTATTTGTTAGAAATTCCTTTCTTCATAGAGACGAAATATTAGGAAGCATGAAAAAGTGCCAACAAATTCTTTTCGTCATTTTAGGGCCCCTTTGGTTTGCAGGCTCGGATTTAAACTATTCGGTCGATCATTTTTGGAGAATAACAAATGGTTTAATTTAAATTGAAAAATCCGAATAGTAGCAAATTTAATTGCAATCCGAAATGACACTTTTTTAGGGAGATCCAAACTGACATTTGGATGTACACATAAACTCTTAATCTAAGATATGGAATAAAATCTAAACATGTGTTCGGATAAATATTGAAAATACTAGTCTTTCAAAGGATCATGGGTTCCGCCATTTTTTCTCTCTTCAAAGTGAAGAATTGTTAGAAGAAAATTTACGACAACTTGCATGAATAGTATAATTACTTTTTTGATCTAATTTTTAAACTAAAATGCTTTTTCGTGCTATTATCCCTTAAACTTTTTGTGATTGGAAGATCAGTTACTGAATTAAAAATCTTAACTATTAACCCTTCAAACTTCAAAATATGTTGCGCCAATGGTCCTTTTGATAACTTCATCAGCTCTTTTTTCAATTAAATAGAAGTTGACATGTGCATGGCACATGCACAATGAATGATGGGCAAAAACAGTCGAAAAACCGTGCAAATTATGGTAAAAAACAATCCACAATTTAACGGACATGATCAAAAGGATCACAAATACAATGGATTTTAATGTTTGAGAGGTTCATTATTAAGATTTTAATTCAGGGACTTATTTTTCAAATGCAAAAGTCCACGAGGCATCCATGTAAAAAAATGCCTTAATTTATTGACAAAAATAATTATTTACTTGATTACTTATTTTCTTTCATTCTTTTCATACAAAATAATTTTTTTCTCTATGCATATTGTCTCCCTTGCACATTTTTTTTCTCCTTTTTACTTTATTTTCTTCCTAATACCCTAAAAAATATATGTTGTCTCACTTTGCCCTATAGAACTTAAAATGTCACATTATTAATACCCAAACTTATCAAATGTTTCACTAGTCCTTCTATGACAAAACAATAAAAATAATGACAAAATGAAGCATGTGAGGCTCATGTGACCGATGGGTGAAGGGTAATTTGGTACAATGAATGTTGGATAATTGATTGGCGGATGAATTAAATCGGATCCATGTTAGTCAACATATCCAAAATTATGGTTTTCATTGTTGGATTTCTTCGCTAACATAAATTTGGTTTAGTTCACCCGTCTAATCAACCAACTAACAAGTTAATCACGGTTAAAAAGCAGCTTCTACCAATAATACATAATAAGATGTCCTACCGTTAAAGAATCAAAAAAATAAAAGGATCAAAATTAGGATGTGCTTGCAGCTTTTTTTTTTTTTTTTCCTCTCCTTTTTTTTTAATCATATGGGTTTCAGAGCTCCCACTTATTATTAAAAAGAAATGAAAGCACTTTCAAATTCCAAACATGAGACTCTCTACCCAAATTCTCTTGCCTTCCACTTGAGGTAGCCGTGACGGGATAGAAAGTGTTGCATCTAATTTACTTGGGAATCACACTAATACAGGCACATCAAAAGATTTCAAAAACAAGGGCCAAAAAAAAAAAAAAAAGCCTAACTATCGCGGTGAATTACATGAATCTTAAACATTTTAGTTTCATATATATGATTCTCTTTTAAATCAACCAAAGAATAAAAGACAAAAAATAAAGAAAAATATTATGATTACCAATTTTTAATACTAGTTTTTGGATATTAATTTATGTGAGATGTGAATTTTATTGTTTTATTGATAAGTGTGGTCGTATCTTTTTATGAAAAAATGACAGCTCATTGTCACTTAAATTGATTTTATTTAAAAGTTAAGATTAGACTGTGAGAAATACGCAATACAAATTAGGGAAAGAAGAAGAGAGAAAATGAGGTTAGAGTTTTACATTACTTATTGCAATTGCTCAACGAAAATACATCAAAAGAAAGGTTTATATAGACCTTCAAAACAAATAACCAAACTATCCAATATAACATAATACCAAATTTATTCGTACAAATAAAGAAAAGAAATAAACCTAATAATTAAGCTGATATAAAATAGTTCTGATATATAATTTTAAATATTATAGAATTGATCTCTCTAGGATTACTCAGTTAATGACGTGCATGACACTAGTACTAATTCCTTGACGGCTACTTTTCAACAACGAGCTTTGCTCTGGCGTGGCCTTCCTTGATCTGGAATTGCTCTCCCAACCCAAAATGAGCCATCAACAGCCAGACAAAAGTGATAAGCTCCCCACCTTTGCTCACTTGCTGAGCATGCGTCTCTGGCCTGCAATGACTCGCTGCATACGACAACATCTCCACCCAAACTTTTATCAATATCTCCCACTTCACTTTCTCAAACTGCTGAAGCTCTTTGGCCAATATGCAAGCGTCAAACAACACCGATTTGCTCCGATCTCCCTTCACCGTCACCGGCTCAACATCCGTGTTCACCGCAAGTATGCTATCACATGCCTTCTTTTGATGTTTCGGTCCACACCCTTTACGGATGAAGAACTTCTTCACCTCGGCGCTCGTGTCCCGGAACCTTATCTGCCCGATCCCTGCCACCGCCGACATCATCGTTGGCTGCAGGACCAGGAGATAGAGCATGTAATCCGACAGTACCTTGCTGAATGTCCGGTTGGGATTTTCCTCATTATTATTAGTATTAGTACCACTTTCAACGGCTTCGGCCTGAAAGCAGAGTTCGGTGGCGATGTGCCATAAGAGGAGGCTCTGGTCGTAGGCGGCCTCTTCGATGTAGGGAATTAGCTTTTCGACTTTGCCCTTTTCGCACTTAATGTCCTGCAGGGCGTACAAGCCTCTGGCTTCGCAGATCCGCTTCGCAGTCTCGGCGTCCTCTGCTTCCTCCGCTTTCGCTCCCAGCTGCTCGAAGATGAACTCCCATAGATCGCCGGTCATTCGGGTTCTCTCGGCGTAATTCCACTCGTCCGCAAAGCTTCTAGCACCCAGATAGTCAATGACATTGTCGACTCCAAGTTTCAAATACTTGAGGATTTTGTAATAGACGAATTTTAGTCCATTTTTGAGTTTGTCTCTAACGCTGGAGTCCTCTTCAGGGTAATGAAATGTCCATTCTGAACGATCTTTGAGACAATACGTTATGAAATTGTATCCAGTAATCGACTCGGACCACCTGCCATGGAAAATGCTTATGAGTAGACACACAAAGTACATAATAGGAAAATCAGTCTCTGAATTAAAATTCTTGGTTATTTATATCTCAAATTTCAAAATCCATCGCCTGATTTTATACAATGTCAAATTGATTTTAAAGTTTTTTTTAGTAATTAATAAAAATGTAAAAATAAAATTTATAATATCTACAAGTTTTAAAATATATATTAAGAAGAGATTTTTCATAAGTAATATTTTTTGGTTTTCACAGAAAGTTCTTCTATAAAGTGGAGGTTCTTCTCAAAAAATCAAAAATAACTTTTAAAAATCTCTGTAAAACAGACTCGTAATAGACCGAATAAAAAGGTCTATGGAGAAGCTAATTTCTAACTAATATTGCTCCTTTTAAAACTAATATTTTGTTCTTTCATTTCATGATACTAATTACGATTTTCAGGCTACTCACCTGCGAAATAGCACCCTTCTGCTCAACTCGAAACAGCAAGATCTGAATCCCTTCGATTTAGACCAGTTCGGTCTCTGCAAACTGAGGAAAAAACAGAACAGAGTCGCCAGAAACGAACCTTCCTTCATACATTTTTGCAATCCGATGACAGTCCAATCCGAAATGACGATCATAATCAAAGCTATGAAATCAAGGACAATAGCACCGAACAACAGATTGTAGGTAACTCCGACATCGAACTTATGGAAATCTTCTTTGTCGGCGACGAAAAAGAGACCGAGAGTGACCACAACCGAAGCGAAACCTGCGAAACGGAACACGTACCCGACAATCGTGTGGACAACAACGACCTTAGTGAACAAAGCCTCGTAGATGAAGTTGAGCTCTACTTCCAGAACTCGAAAGGCATCCTCGGCAGTTCGGAGGGCGAAGAACCTTCTGCTCTCGTCGCGTTCTCGATAGCTGAAGATCGAGTCGACTATAAGCCCCTTGAAGATGTTGTAAAAGTGATAGGCGTTGATGACAATGTCGATCTCGTTCAGTCTTCGTTTTTTTTCCTTTCGTAGACTACTAAGATCGGTTGGTGTCTTTTTGCCTTCTTCGATGTCTAATTCGCTGAAGTCTTTGGCCACCTTGTTAGGCTCCGAAGTCATATGAATCTTGGTCGGAAGCCTTGCCTCTTTCTTTGAGGAGTATTCTTCCATGAGCTTGGCGTAGTTGGGGCCGGGGTCGGGTTTCTTGAGTAGAGACTCGCGGAAACTGTTCAGGCTCGCCAAGTACAGCGAGCGAGTTCGCTCGCTGTACTTGATGATTCCGCCGACGAACATCAACGAAGTCGGGATCCAGAGCCGGTTTCCTGGAACTGTTTGGACAAAGACGTACACAGTGGCCATAACCTGAAATATTGAATACGATTAAAAATATAATAATAATTAATGGTACTATGTCAAATGTCACGTAACTAATTAAAAACTTACTGGACATAATCTAGTTGAAATTACATAACTAGTTCGACCAAAACCAAAAGATATTAAGTTTAAATTCTAACTCTAAATTTAGAAAACGAATTATTATTATTACTTGTACTCCTTAATTTTAGAATGATTATCATTTCGCCTGCTAAAATTTAAAAACTCTCACATGATCAGCCCTAAATTTCAAAGTAGTCACATTTAATCTATTTAGTAGAATTTTCGTTTAAAAACAAACGGAAAAAAGGGGTTAAGTAAACAAGTGGTCTTTTTCCTTTTGCTTTTAATAGAAATTCTAATATAATAGATTAAGTAAAACCAATTCCTCTTTTTTTTTTTTTTTTTTTTTCCTCTGTTTTTTAACACTAATTTTTAAATGAAAAAGTGAGACTAATTTAAATTTTAACCACTCAACCGGAAGTTTATAAAATTTAGGAAATAAAATGAGAATGATCATAAACTTCATATGAATGATGGAGATTGATTTTAAAGACAAAATATAGATATTTTTGTATAAAATATATATTGCTATTATTAAGGTCCCGTTTGGAGACATATTTTTAAAAGTGTTTTCCAAATATTTTTTTTTTGTCTTTTTCCTCTAATTTTATTATTAACTTCTTCAAACATTTAAAAAAAAATCAAAACTTCAAAAGTTCATAACTTTATCATTTTGAGTCGAAATGATTTTTTTTTTCAAATTACATAGAGTTTCGAGAGAAACAAAACAAGATCCATATTGCTAATCTTTTTCGAACATATTTTAAGTTTTTACACTTTTTCACTTCAAACAGTTTATTTTCACCAAACGTATATTTTCAAAACTCAAATCGTCTCCAACCTCTAAAATATCGTCTTTGAATGTGACCCCAAACGGGCTCTAAGTAGGAAAACAAGAGTATTGTGAAACTAAAAACAAGAGTATTGATTTAACTGAAATTTTGAAATTTTTGGTAGAGAAAAATCTTATATATATATATATATATAAATTTATTTAAAAAAGGTGACACGTGTTTCCCACTTTATATACTAGTAATAATAATAATAATTTAATATTGGTAATGAAAATGTTTTGGGGGCAATATCGACACTGTGCCCCTGCCTTCGAACCATGCATTAGTCTCCAACAAAAAGAAAAAATAAATCATTTTGAACTGAGATCCTCTATTGAATAAATTTAGCATTTTATTAAATGTCTTTACCAGTATTATGTTAAAATAATAATAATAATAATAATAATGTATCACTTCCCATGTATAATGTTCATCTAAAAGGAATTATTTAAAAAAACAAAAAACAAAAAAAAAAAAACAAACAAACATGATTACAGATATAAACTAATTATAATATTGCACCTTATTCTCTTTCGAATCCTCTCCCTATGAAGTTTCAAAGAAAAAAAAAAAAAAAAAAGAATAAGAAGAAAAGAAACATAAACCTGAGTTATGAGCCCTAACAAATGCCGGAGCCAGAGCTCGTTGTCCTCGAGAGCAAAGGCGGTGATGGTGTCGGGTCCGCCGAGGTGGAGGAGAAGAAAGGGCGCCCAAAAGGCCTGGAGGATGTCGGTTTGAAACTCATCGGAGTCGGGGTCGGAGTTGTCGTTCTGCCGACTGGAGATGTGGCCGACCGCGAAGCTGGCCGCCCAGTCGGCGAGCAAATAGGCTGTCCAGAGAAAGAAGATGAGTGGCTTTCTGGAGTTGCGCTTTCTCATGGGAGCAGCCAGGATCAGGAACGTCTGCAGTCCCAGGCTGAACAGAATTATGCCTCGGATGTTCCATTCTTTCCACAGCTTTCTGATGGTGTATGGAATCAGAGAAACCATGTTCTTTAATTTTTACTATTATTGTACGTGATCTTGATCTCTCAACACAATACTATAGAGTTGCTATATATATACTCTCTATATGTAAATATAATATATATATATATATTTATATTGTGGAAATAATATTGCAGATTGCAAATAATTTGCCATCAACTTGGAGAATCTGGACACGTGGTCAAGCATAATTATGGGTCCACTTAATTCTTCTCCTGAAATCCTTTGTGGTCGATCTGTCTCGTGAGAATGTGTGTGTGTTTATTTGTGTATGACAAAAAAATGATAGCCACTTTGACGAGTCCAACATTGACGATGAGTGAAAACTTTAAGTGATATATAAATGCTCACGAATTTTATTCCAGTCAACAATTACCTGAAAATTATAACTTAATAGTTATTATTAGAGTTTAATATAATATCTAAACATTGGAGTCAAATTATTTGAATGTTTCATTATTTTGTAACCAATTAACTTCAATCTAAATCTAAATTCTTACTTTTTAGAAATTTGTATCACATTTATTTTCTAACTTTATACTATTCAAATGTTATTTTTAATAAAACTTATTAAAATATATATTTTATTTTAACACATAATTCAAATTCTAAATTTGAATTCAAACATTCAAGTGATGTTTGGAGCATACACTCCAATTGGAGTTTTTTTAATGTTTTTTTTTCCCTTTCAAAGTAAATTAATTTCGCTATTTACTATATCCATATCTCTCTTTTTCATTTTCAAAAAACTACAATTTTAAAAGTTCTCAACTTTTTTTTTTTTATTTCAAGTCGAAATAAAATGATTTTATTTTAAATTGCATAGAAAGACAAGTGCAACAAAACAAGTTTTACATTGCTTTTTTTTTTTTTTTTTTTCCGAACACGTTTCAAGCTTTTACACATATTTCAAGTTAAAACTTAATAATTATTACTAGACTTTAATATAATATCTACGTATTGGAGTGAAATATTTAAATAGTTTCACTCTTTTATAACTGAATACATAATTTAAATTCTATATTTAAATGCAAACATTCAAGTTTCATTTAGAGCACACACTCAATTGGAGTTTCTGAATATTTTTTGTCTTTTTCTTTGAAAGTAAATTAATTTAACTACTCATTTTATCTCCAGATCTCTCTTAAAGTTCATACTTTATTATTTTAAATCGAAACAAAATTATTTTTATTTTAAATTACATAGAATGACAAAAATAACAAAATAAGATTTATATTGCTATTTTTTTTCCAAATACATTTCACGTTCTTACACTTTTTAATTATCACAGTTCATTTTCAACCAAACACATAACTCTAAACTTTCACTTATTTAAAAATAAAAAAAAGAAAGAAAATCCAAAACTTTAAACTGAAATGTATGCTTCAAATGCCTCCTTAATTTAAATGAACATTCAAATACAATCTGTAATCTAAACGAACTATTAAAATGATCTAATAGTTACTTAAACAGTTTAAATAGATGGCAGACCGACATTAATTTATATATTTTATTATTAATAGACTATATAGCTTATAAAAGAAAAAATAACAATAATATAATAAAAGATAGAAGATGTTGAAACTTGTAGTACGTCATTGCTATGTGCTTATTAGCCTTAATTTACTCAAGAAAACTGTTACATAAAGTTGTCACGTGATGTTTTTTTTTTTTTTTTAAAGAATTTTATGAATTGCAAATCTGGGGAATCGAGTATATAATAGTTAAACATCAATTGAGTATAATTGGTATGTCGCTTTTCAAAAAGAGAAGAAAGAAAAAGCAACATGTTCCATGTGTTTCATGTTCTTTTTGCATATTTGGCCTAACTTCAGTTCAAGGTAGATCAAATTGATTATATTGTACTGCTAAAAATAACAAAGTAAAAGGGAAAAATAAAGATATGAACCTAAATTGTAGCCCTAGAACTTAAGATTCCTATCTTGTTGGAGATGAAAGCAAAAGCGTTTGGTTTCTAAATAATAAAGAAAACAAAACTTTGATACTATATATCGTACTGTTCGTAATAAACTTCCTAACATGTGAAATAATGAACTGCTATATATATTTAAAAATTCTACCTCATATCCTATCCTGCCTATAAGGTTCTGCTTTGAATTTCAGAAACTATCAGTTTTATGTACTTTTTCTTAAATATATATTTTGATATGATTATTATCTGATATAACTTTTGAAAATGTTCATTATTATCAGTAAGTTGAATACAGTGACAGAGCTAGAAATAATTTTCTGGAGCGTAAATTAAACGAAAAGTTTTGAATTGAAACTACAATCCAAATAATTATTTACCGCCATTATTATTTATTTTCTTTCCCTAAATAAACTAAACTTGTAATAAAGTTCAATTAAAAATTTTAAAGTCTTAGGAGTTCAAAATTTTGTAGCAGCATTGTTGATTTTTTTTTAATTTCTTTGAGATTTTATATTTAAAATGTGAATACTTAAACATCAAATTTAGTTTACAACTGAAAATGTTTTTGAAAAAAAAATACATAAATGTGTAATTCAGAAGAAAAGGGTAAAAAAAGGAAAATTTGTAAAATTTTTGAAACTTTGCCCCTGGTTGGAGACTCTATTATAACTTAAGAGGCTCTTATATTTAAACCTAGATATACAGATGCAAGTTGGTAAATATTAGCGAGAGCTTTCTACAATTGGTGATCTCTTCTAATGTATGATTTCTGAACATTATCTGATTAAAATGATAATAAAATAATTTTAAATAAAAATAGATAAATGGACAGTTAAATACTTATTTAAGTAAATAGTCTTTTTTTATTTAGGAAAATAGCGGTCAATAAATGATTAACCATAGTTAATAAGTAATTGGTCATAATTAATCAGTGAAAAATACAAATTAATATTAATTAATTATTAATTAATCATGATTAATCAGTCAATCATAAATTCACTATTTTATAAAAAATGGTCTTTTTTTTTAATTTCATTAAACTTTGACCATTTATTGAAAACCTTCTTTAGCCATTTATTCACACATCCTTTTAATAAATAAAAAAAACGCAAAAATTGTAGAACTTACTACAAATCTAACAGTTAAAAAACTTATTTATATATATTTTTCATGCCCTAATGTAGAGTCCTTCGTGTTATAAGAGTAGTACAACTTGTTCAATTACCAGCAAATTCTTTTTCAAGTTATCAAGCAAAATGCATTGCTCCTCAAAAGCTTCAGTACGATTTGGCTTCACCATGTCAGTTATTATCTTTATCCAACTCATTCATGACAATATGGATCACATATATCTAATATATATACATATAATAGTTATATGATACGCATTTTATGCTTCCATAAACAAACAAACTTAAAAATAAAAATTAAAATAAAATCACGTAGTAGTAATGTGACAACTGTTAGAAAATATGGAGAGATAGCATAGACAATGAACAAGTGATTCAAATAAAATATTACGGAAAATGATTACACCGAAACTCAACCTTAACTCGAAGGAAAGAATACAAAAAGAACGTCGAGGCACGTGAGACACGCTTTCCTTAAAACAGATTCGTCCCCTCCGGTAAGTGCACGAGGCTTCAACGGACGTCTGTCTCCCAGGATACAACGACAAACAACGGTAGTCTAGCACGATCGAAAACCGCTTCCGGCGAACTTGAAACCAAAGCCTTCCCTCTATCACCAAAACTCAAAAATCCGACCACTACAAGAAGAGAAAACCGAGAGCAAGAAAGAAGAAGAACGTGTGCACAAAGTGTTTGTGTGTCTCAAGTGTGTTTTCATGCATGAGGAGGCCTCCTTTTATAGGCTCCAAAAGGAGGTGTTACAAAACCAAAGGTCTTTGGCTTAATTCCAGATTAATGCACCATTAGTGCTGCCCCATTTACTCCATTGGAATATGAACAATCTTTTCAGAATATGAAAAGATGAGGCTGTTCATTTTCTTAAAAAAAATTCGGAATTGTGTTGGAAGAAAGAAAAAAAATTTCAAAACAAAGCCCGCACAAGGGCAAGCTCGACGAACCGGCATTCGCGTCGCCCACGTCGTGCGGGCGCACACATTGGGCCCCTAACCCACCGGGCTAGGATTTACACCCCCCCCCCTGCGCGTGAGAGAGCATCTTGGGTTCACAATCTTACCCAAGTCCAAAAGTGCAAATCCTTATAAAGTCCATCATGCTTTCATTCCTAAGCAATGTGGGACTCCACATTTACAACCAAGTTTCCAACAAAATTCCATTCCAATGGGCACACTTTGAGCATCAATTTCTCATTCACCCGAATACCATTTTGAGTGTATGAATATATGAATTCGATCTCCTCGCGACGGAGAACGCAAATCCACCAAGACCCGTTAATTTTACGAAGTGGGTCCCACTCAAATTTGGACCTCAAAATGGTTCCTTAAAACCAATTTTTTCCAACAATCCCCCACATGAATGAAAATTGACCAACATCGAGGGAAAACAAAAAGACACTACACGGTGATAGAGTTCTACGTTTAACATCTGCATAGGATAGGTAGGCGTTAACCCTTGAACCTTCCCTTGTGAAAATATACTTACTTTACTGGCTAATCAGTAGACACGTTGTCCTTGAACTGTTCTGCCGTTTGTGTAAACGATAATATACCTCACACAGATATTTTCCTGACATAGTTTCAGTTCTCATGGTTATGTCCATTTTGGCCGTGGACATCGTCCTGGTTCTGCAAGAGTTTTTAAAGAATTGAGCCCTCGCAACTCTTCTTTGAAGCGGCCCCACTTCTCTCTCACATAGGTGATTTCTTAATCAAGAGTATCCCGCAGTACTCCGCTCGGATTCCCGACGCTTAAGAATCATTAAAAGCATAGCTTAACCTTTCTCGTACGGGTATCACTGTTTTCATCACAGGAATGAGCTGGAGGGTAACCCCCACAGTGATCCTACTCGGTCTATGTAGTTTAGTTATCCCATTGAACCTAGATCTTGGGATCTCCAGTCAACTAGGTTGGGTTTCCACCGTTTCGACCTATTATTTCGTGGGCTTAAGTCCCATTCCCCTTGATGATTTCTCAACTAGATCTCTATTCAACCCTTTGGTTAACGGATCCGCAATATTTTCTTTTGACTTTACATAGTCAATTGTTATGATTCCAGTTGAGATTAATTGTCTAACGGTATTGTGTCGACGACGAATGTGTCTTGACTTACCGTTATACATGACATTCTGTGCCCTGCCAATAGCAGATTGACTATCACAATGTATACATATTGCTGGCACAGGTTTTGACCATTCTGGAATATCTTCTAAGAACTGTCGTAGCCATTCAGCCTCTTCGCCGCTTTTATCTAAAGCAACAAACTCAGATTCCATCGTGGATCTGGTTATTACTGTCTGCTTAGAAGATTTCCATGATACTGCTGCACCTCCCAAAGTGAACACATATCCACTGGTGGCCTTAGAATCCTGTATATCAGATATCCAGCTCGCATCTGAATATCCTTCTAGAACAGCAGGAAAACTAGTATAATGCAGCCCATAGTCACGAGTATATCGTAAGTACCTGAGTACTCTAACAATTGCTTTCCAGTGGTCAGCCCCTGGATTACTCGTGAACCTGCTCAAACAACTCACAGTGAAGGCAATGTCTGGTCTTGTACAACTCATTAAGTACATTAGACTCCCTATCACTCTAGCATACTCTACTTGAGATATACTTTCTCCTCTATTCTTGGACAGATGTTGATTTAAATCAATTGGAGTTCTAGCTACACCAGAATCATCTTTATTGAATTTATCAAGTATCTTGTCCACATAGTGTGACTGACTCAATATAAGACCATTAGGCGACCTTATGATTTTAATACCCAATATTACATCAGCCGGTCCCATGTCTTTCATGTCAAATCTTGAATTCAACATATCTTTGGTAGATTTGATCATCCGATCATTGCTACCTGTGATTAGCATGTCATCTACATATAGACAGAGTATGACATATCCGTTTTCTGTATTCTTGACATAAACACACTTGTCACACTCATTGATTTTGAACTCATTTGTCATCATGACACTATCAAATTTCTCGTGCCATTGTTTTGGGGCTTGCTTAAGTCCATACAAAGACTTCACAAGTTTGCAGACTTTCTTTTCTTGTCCTGGAGCTATACAACCCTCGGGTTGTTCCATATAAATTTCTTCTTCAAGATCTCCATTAAGAAAAGCTGTCTTTACGTCCATTTGATGGACTTCAAGATTCCGCAGTGCGGCAATCGCCAAAATTAATCTTATAGAGGTTATTCTCGTCACGGGAGAATATGTGTCAAAGTAATCAAGGCCTTCTCGTTGTCTATATCCTTTTATTACAAGTCTGGCCTTATACTTATCAATTGTTCCATCTGCCTTCATTTTCCGTTTGAAAATCCATTTAGAGCCTAATGGTTTACTTCCTGGAGGAAGATCCACTAACTCCCAAGTATGATTTTGCAAGATAGAATCAATTTCACTCTTTATGGCTTCTTTCCATAAAGGACCCTCAGTTGAGCTTACAGCTTCTTTATACGTTTGAGGTTCGGCCTCTAGCATATAGGTCAGAAAATCTGGTCCAAATGATTTTTCTGTCCTTGCCCTTTTGCTTCGTCTAGGCTCTTCTTCCTCTTTTTCAGTTTCATAATTTTCTTCTTGGTCCTGACTATTCTCTTCAATAGTCTCGTACGTTCGTTTGGACGAACTTGGACCGTCTTTCTTGGAATTACAAGGAAATACATGTTCGAAAAACGATGCATTTCTAGATTCCATTATCGTGTTCTTGTGTATGTCAGGGTTTTTAGAATCATGCACAAGGAACCGATATGCACTACTATTGTGGGCATAGCCAATGAAGATGCAATCAACCGTTTTAGGACCTATTCTCATCTTCTTTGGCCCGGGTACCAACACTTTAGCAAGACATCCCCATACTCTTAAGTATTTGTAGGAAGGCTTCCTTCCTTTCCATAATTCGTATGGGGTTTTGTCCTCTTTCTTCCGGGGAATCTTATTTAAAAGATAGTTAGCCGACAAAATGGCTTCCCCCCACATGTTCTGTGGCAAACCAGAACTTAACAACATTGCATTCATCATATCCTTTAAGGTACGATTCTTGCGTTCAGCCACACCATTTGACTGAGGAGAATAAGGTGGCGTGACCTCATGAATGATACCATGTTGTGCACAAAATTCACCAAATGGTTCCACATATTCACCACCACGGTCACTTCTTACCATCTTAATTTTCTTATTAAGTTGGTTCTCAACTTCTTGCTTATAAAGAACAAATTTCTCTATAGCCTCATCTTTGCTTTTAAGCAAATACACATAGCAATATTTTGTGCTATCATCGATGAAAGTGATAAAATACTTATTACCACCTCTTGTTTGAACAAACTTTAAGTCACAAACATCACTATGAATTAATTCAAGTGGTTCAGTATTCCTTTCAATTGTTTGAAATGATGATCTTGTTTGTTTTGCCTCAACACAAGTTTCACACTTATGTTTTGAATCAATTTCAAAAGCGGGTATGTGATCCAAGTTAATTAATCTACGCAATGTATCAAAATTAACATGTCCTAGTCTACCATGCCATAAGTTAGAAAACTCAAGCAAATAAGCGGAAGACTTCTTATCTTTATTGATGGATTTAGGCTTAACAGCCATTACATTCATTTTCCACATTCCATCCTTCACATAACCCCTACCCACATACATTCCATATTTGGACAAAACAATTTTCTGGGCCTCAAAGACCATCTTGAAGCCATGCAAGCTCATCAGTGTTCCGGAAATCAGATTCTTCCGGATATCAGGCACATACAGCACGTTGTGCAGCTTGACTTCCTTTCCGGACGTCATCTTCAGGAATACAGTCCCTTGACCCTTGATCTCTGAAGTTGCAGAATTGCCCATATACAGCTTCTCCCCAGTTTCCAAAGGAACTAAGTCAGCAAATGCAGCTCTATCTGCACAGATATGACGGGTAGCACCCGTATCTAGCCACCACTCCTTTGGGTTGGAGTCCATCATGTTGACCTCAGAAACCACAGCCGAAAGACTGATTTCGGCTACCTCTTGGGTGACAGCATCCACCACGTTGGCCTCTTTCTTCTTGTTTCTTTTCGGCAGTCTACAATCAGCCGACTTGTGACCCATTTTGTCACAATTGAAACACTTTCCTTGGAATTTCGGCTTCTTTGAAACTCCACCTTTAGGTCCCAGCTTGGACCCCGAGTTGTTGAACTTCTTGTTCTTTTGGCCATGCTCCACTACATTAGCCTTAGCGGAATTGGCAACGACATTGTTGGAGAGCTTCTTCTCCGAGCCTCTATTGTCTTCCTCAATGCGAAGTCTCACAATGAGGTCTTCCACGCTCATTTCCTTTCTCTTGTGCTTCAAATAGTTCTTGAAGTCTTTCCACGCAGGGGGTAGCTTCTCTATAATTGCTGCTACCTGAAAAGACTCACTAATAACCATTCCTTCAGCATGAATTCCGTGAATGATTAATTGCAGCTCTTGAACTTGACTGATGACGGTCTTGGAATCCACCATCTTAAAGTTCATGAACTGTCCCACCAAGAACTTTTTAGCACCGGCATCTTCAGACTTGTACTTACGATCCAAGGACTCCCACAGTTCCTTGGCTGATCCCTTCATGCTATATACACTATAGAGTGAATCCGACAAGCCATTCAGAATATAATTCTGGCATAGGAAATCAGAATGCTTCCACGCATCAACAGCATGCACCACTTGGGCATCTGTCTCATCCTCTCTAAGCGAAGGAGGATCCTCTCTCAAGAATCTCGCAAGATTCAGAGTGGTCAGATAAAACAACATCTTTTGTTGCCACGTTTTAAAATTCAATCCGGTGAATTTGTCCGGTTTCTCATTATGATTAACCGGAACCGAGACCGCCAAAGGCTGCGTTGAAGACGAGGCTACACGAGGTGATGGAGCCGGTGTCACAGATGGATTCTCAGTTGGTACGATGTTCATGTTTTCAGCCATTTCTGAAAACAAACCAAATATTAGAACCAAACTAGTAGCCAATTATAATACCAAGACTAATTAAGAAAAGTTATAAATGCTTATAACTTATTAGTGTAATAAAATATAAGTTATATATATAACGTAATATATAACTACAATATGCATGCAAACCATTAACCGTAGAGAAAAAAAAACGTTAAAATATATATATATATATATTTTCTTTTTTTTCAATGGAGATTAAACGTTTCTTTATATATATATATATATATATATATGTATGTGAATAAAGAAACTGCAACAAAACCAAATGTGAACAAATTCTTGTTTCGGAAAATTGAACCACCGCAGCAAGAACAAAAAAAATTTAAGCAATCTCGTCCGAATCTGAATAACCTGTCCGTCGTCTATGATACGATTCTGTTTTAAGATTGTTAGAAAATATGGAGAGATAGCATAGACAATGAACAAGTGATTCAAATAAAATATTACGGAAAATGATTACACCGAAACTCAACCTTAACTCGAAGGAAAGAATACAAAAAGAACGTCGAGGCACGTGAGACACGCTTTCCTTAAAACAGATTCGTCCCCTCCGGTAAGTGCACGAGGCTTCAACGGACGTCTGTCTCCCAGGATACAACGACAAACAACGGTAGTCTAGCACGATCGAAAACCGCTTCCGGCGAACTTGAAACCAAAGCCTTCCCTCTATCACCAAAACTCAAAAATCCGACCACTACAAGAAGAGAAAACCGAGAGCAAGAAAGAAGAAGAACGTGTGCACAAAGTGTTTGTGTGTCTCAAGTGTGTTTTCATGCATGAGGAGGCCTCCTTTTATAGGCTCCAAAAGGAGGTGTTACAAAACCAAAGGTCTTTGGCTTAATTCCAGATTAATGCACCATTAGTGCTGCCCCATTTACTCCATTGGAATATGAACAATCTTTTCAGAATATGAAAAGATGAGGCTGTTCATTTTCTTAAAAAAAATTCGGAATTGTGTTGGAAGAAAGAAAAAAAATTTCAAAACAAAGCCCGCACAAGGGCAAGCTCGACGAACCGGCATTCGCGTCGCCCACGTCGTGCGGGCGCACACATTGGGCCCCTAACCCACCGGGCTAGGATTTGCACCCCCCCCCCCTGCGCGTGAGAGAGCATCTTGGGTTCACAATCTTACCCAAGTCCAAAAGTGCAAATCCTTATAAAGTCCATCATGCTTTCATTCCTAAGCAATGTGGGACTCCACATTTACAACCAAGTTTCCAACAAAATTCCATTCCAATGGGCACACTTTGAGCATCAATTTCTCATTCACCCGAATACCATTTTGAGTGTATGAATATATGAATTCGATCTCCTCGCGACGGAGAACGCAAATCCACCAAGACCCGTTAATTTTACGAAGTGGGTCCCACTCAAATTTGGACCTCAAAATGGTTCCTTAAAACCAATTTTTTCCAACAACAACCACGTGATGATGACCTGGTAACTACGTGACAGTCACGTGACAAGTAAGGAAGGCATGACCAAAAGAGTCATTGGCTCTTTTAATATAAATAAGGTATATATATAAGAGTTGCAATTGACATGTTCTGAGATTTTGTCAAAAGTAATTCCATTTTTCTTTGCAAATGTGAAAAATGTAGTAATTAGTGAAGCGTCGTTATTGCTCAGAGGACAGCTCTGAATTATTTAATTAGAATACCTAAATCCAGACTTATACGTACGATCCAAATTCATATTTACTTTTTCATGGTTTCGGGGTTTTGTTATCAGTACTGGAGTTAGCTGTGACTCCTGACTCCTTTGGCACTAATATAAATATTGCTTTTCTTTTATTTTGTTTATTAAAATATAATTATGAATGGAGAGTTTTAAGTTTAAGTTTTTTTTTTTTTTTTTTTTAAGTGATAGTCCAATGATTTTGCTTTACTTTTCATTCGGGGGATTGTTTCCAAAACACTTTTTCAAATTTTTTTTATTTTTTTTCCAACTCAAAACTACTTTTAATTATTCACATGCATAGACAAATCTCTCCTAAATACCCAAACTTTAAAAGTCCATAATTTTATTATTTTAAGTCAAAATGATTAGATGATTTTTGTTATATATATATATAATTGTTTAGGCTTTCGAAAGAAATGAAATAAATTCATATTGATATTTTCTTTTTCCGAAAAAACTTCAAAATTTTATATTTTTTCACTCCAAACACATTAATTGAGAATAGGTTTTACTTCATTGTAGCACAATTCTCAACCCCAAGAGTATTCTTCTTTTCATTCAATAGGAAGGGCCTACGTATATATATATGTATGTATGTATGTATGTATGTATGTGTAGAGAATATTTGTCGTATATGAATATGAGATTCTCATGTTGAATAGTTAAAATTTATTAACATTAACGCCTACTTCAGCAATCTTTGTGAGAGATTTTTTTTCCCAAGAAACACCAAGTGAAGCGAAGAGCGCATCGACAGCTTTTTTGCATTCTCCAAAGCTAAAGCTGATGCCCCTATAGCGACATTGGTCCTCTTTGAATGTGGCGTTACAGTTACAAAGGCAAAGTCAATAATTATATAATTTATTTTGCATGAGTGACACCTCAGCTTTTCGTGTTTAACAAATCAAGTTCTAAACTAAAAAAATCTTAGTAATTGAACTCTTAAACTTCAAAATCTGTTACATCAATGGTTCTTTGTATTATGTCTATCAAATTATTGGCATGTTTACTTACGCGTAATCGGAATGCACATTAATCAGAATTAGTAGGATTCGGAGTGGATTGGATTCGGAGTCAGGATTCAAAGTCAGAATATGCCGTTTATTTGGGTTTCAGGAATTGAAGTCGGAATCACTGTCAATCACATTCATGCGTTTACTTATAATAGGAATCGGAGTCAGTTATTGTAAATTTACTTATATACCTTTTCAGTTAATTTTGTGTTTTCAATTTAAACATATAGATTATATACTAATTATTTTAATACTAAAATGATTATTTTTTGTGCTTAAAAAAGTTTTAAAAAAATTGAGATAAATTATTTTGTTATACTAATTATAGAACTATTTTCTTGAAATATATGTATATTTTTTAAAAACATAATGTTGAGATAAGTTATTTATGTACTAATAGTTATTATATTATGAAGATTATTTTTTAAATACAAAAGTCCAAATTTGAGATAGATAGTTTGTTCTAATAAATATTTAACTTTTTTTGAAATATAAATTTGCCTAAAAAAAACATAATATTGAAATAAATTTCTAAAATTAAATTTTGTTTGTAGTTAATTTACTTTCGCTCACTTTTTTTAATTTTACTAGAGCATTAAAAATTTAAAAAGAAGCATTAAAAAATATAGAAACACAGTAGAAGGAAAAGGTGAATAAGCATGAAAAAATTAGGATTCTTTCAATCTTTTACTTTTCTTTTTTAATCGTCATATAAGAAAGTAAAGTTGGGAGCAAAGTAGTAATTTAACTTTAATGTCAGAAATGAAAGTGTTAATCCAGTGGAGGGCTTGGGATTGTCAATCCCCTTATTCAATCTCAAATTAGTGTGGATCCCATACAATTTCACTCACATTCCAGGATAAAAATAGATAAATAGACGTGGGTTGATTCTCATTCCCCATTCCAATTCCATATTCCTGAAAAGTAACAAGTCATATATATTCTTAAGAATTAATTTTACGAGCACGCCCTGAACTATGGACCCTATTTAATTTTGTCCCCTGCATTATTAAAACCATTCATTATACCTTCTAATATATATAAAACCATTCAATTTACCCCTATATCTGTATTTACTTATCAATTTAATGGTTTTGATGATGTGGGAAGTAATTAAATGTCAGAGAAAGATATTTTATAATAAAATTTAAATTATCAAAATTTATTAATTAAAAATAAATTATTATAGCAATATAAAATTAAATCAAAATAAATTCCTTCAGAAAAATTAAATTTAATTCATCTCATGTGCTCACCGTCTCCTTCGCATTCTTCTCTCCCCTTCCACCACTGCCCACCCCACCACCGTGAGTCACCAGGAACCAGTCCATCTTTTTCTTTTTCTTTTTTGTTTTTGTTTTTGTTTTTTGTTTTTTTTTTTTGTTTGTTCAAATGGTATAAAAGTCAGTAACAAGCTTCCCATCTGCTTCTCCTTCTTCGTCTTCCTCTCTCTCTCTGCCATCAACATGATCGCCGACGGGAGCCTGATCCATCTGGAGCTCGTTGCCATCCTTTGGTTCCTGAACCTGAAACCTTCCAGGGAGGAATAATCTAAAAATGGGTTATGAGATCTTTTGAGAATGGGTATGGGTTAATTGAAGATTGCAAATTGAGAAAACTGATACGAGTTTCAACGAGATTTTTTTTTTTCTTTTGTGTTCAATTTAAAATGAAAATTGGGGAAGAGGCAAACAAAGAGATTCAGTTCAATTCCACGAGATTTGTGTGCCAGAGGAAGAAGAGGAAGAGGACGAAAGAGTTTTGTTTTTAAATTCCAAAATTTTATTCAAGCTTTTATGATTTTATATCAATTTTCTTTTAATAGTTAACAATTAATAATCTTTAGCATCATGTCACACTGCTAATAAAAAAATATAAGGAAGTTAACAGAAGGGGAAAATTGAATGGTTTCATATATATATATATATATATATATATATCAGAAGATATAATAAATGGTTTTGATAATTTATGGGATAAAATAAAATATGGTTTATAATTCAGGATATTCGTAAAATTAATTATATTTTTAAATATGTAAGTTTGTCTGTGATTTGTACGGTTTTTAATGGTTTTTACTTCTTGCACACAATCCATATGTGCTGCGTACATGTCAATTTCTTTCCAAAAAGTTTGACGGAGTTGTCAAAATCACCACAGCAGATAGCATATTTTAAAGTACAAAAAATCAAGTAAGAAATAAGTATACTCCTTTTTTTTTTTTTTTTTTTGGGGGGGGGGGGGGGGGGGGGTGGGTGTGGAGAAATGGAAATTAAGCAAAGTGATATTCTAAGTTGAAAAGGAAAAAAAGAAATGTAAGGGACGCAAGGAATTATAAAGGACAAGAAGATGCACACACGAGGAGGGGGCAAAAAGTGTTCTGCCTAAGTCACACTTTCAGGATTTAACTCTGAGTTTGTAATTTATACACTACTACGTTAAAGGTATATATTGGTTCTATCATGCAAAATAACTGATTTGGCTGTTTATTTCAAATTGATGACCACTCAAATTGTATATTAAAGTCGAGACAATGACAAAAAACGAAACTATGTTTTTTTTTTTTTTTTTTTTTTTCCCTTTAAATTGCTAAGGAGTCCTTCCCTCTCTCTTTTGGGGCTGAAGTCTCACAATGCCCTCTTTCATTCCCTTGGCTTTTGGAAATTAAACATGTGAATACATTATAATTGTGTAAGGATAAAACGGTTTATTATGGTAGAGTGTGAGAGGTCGTATCTATGAGGAGATGACAAAAACAAACCAGAATGATTAGTGGAATAAAAACATTAAAGAAATAAGCGAATAAAGAAAATAAAGAGATTGGTATTTTTGAGATAATAAAATAAAGGAAGTACACTCAACAATAAAATAAAAGAAAATATGTGAAGAATCTTGAATCCTTTTGTTTAAAATTTTATATTCTAATTCAATAATTCAACTACTAGTTTCAGATCTCAAATATTTTTTCTCTCTCTCTTTATTTTACTAAGAGAGAGAGAGAGAGAGGGAGAGAGGAGAAAAATAAACTCAAATCAAGAGACAAAAACCTCACCCACAGAGGAAAGTTTTCAACAATTCTGACCCTGTACAATCCGAAAGCAAGGATTGGTGACTTCAAGAAAATCTATCACATGACTTCAAGAGACTAAAACCTCACCCACGGAGGACAGTTTTCTAGGATTGGTGACTTCAGGAAAATCTGTCACATGATATCGTTAACTAATAACAGCAGAATTGTTTCAGAAAAATAAATAAATCAAATCAATAAATACAGTAGTTGACTAGAAAAACTACTAGTATTGGCTTTAGTTCCGTGTTCTCAGCACCTTCTTCACCAATCAAACGACAGGAAAAAAATAATAAATAATTGTTGTTTTTTAAAAAAAAAACTTTTTTGCCTGATAAATATGATTTTGTGCATAGGGATTGATTTCCTGATTTAGGTTTTTGAGTTTTTCTTTTCTTGCTAAATCCGGTTAGTTATATGACTGTTTGTCGTATAATTGTTTTTTTTTTTCTTTTTTCTTTTTGGCTCATTTTTTGAGCTTATTTTTTATTCAGGAAGCATTTTAAGAGCTTTATTAAGACTTTGATTTAAAAATTAAAAAAAAAAACACAATATATATGTAAATTCTAGTTCTGACAACTTCTTGATTCATATAAATGCAAATTAATTAGGCTTCCTTATTGAGATTCTTCACACTCCTTCCTCAACACAAGGGCACAAAATGATCAAAGGGCAATAATCAACTTTCTCCAAGTAACTCTTCTTTGGAAACATCATCTGCATCTCTTCCCAGTTCATTTTCAATCCAGCCAAGAACTTCAAGCGCGCGCAGAGTCTGAACCGAGCCCCACTCGATTCCTTTCGAACGCCCGAGATCATCTCCAAGCTTTTCAAGCCTGGTCAATTTCCAAAGTGTTGGGATCTTGATGCCCACAAAGCATATGATGTTAAGACTTTATTAATATTTAGATAAATAAGTTATTTATTTCTTTATACTTATATATGTATGTATATATGCATGTATGTTTGATACTTTATAAGACCCTATTTGGGACGACATCTCTAGATGGTAAAACACCATCTGAATTTTAAAATATTAACTTTACATCAAACTTTCTCTCTCTTCCATTTTCAAAAAACTCAAACTTTAAAAGTCCGTAATTTTCTCATTTCAAACTGAAATAAGATGATTTTTATGTCAAAATGCTCGTAATAACGAGACGAACAAGATAAGATCCATTTTATATATATATTTTTTAAACATATCTTAAATTTTTACATTATTTTCTATATCATATAACTTTTTCAAAAAATTTCCTCCAAACACACATTTTCAACTCAACCTTCAAAACACCATCTCCAGATATCCCCCCAAATAGGCCCTATGTAATAACTTGAATTTTGATGACTCTAGATTTCCTTTGAATGAGAAAAACTTAAGTCTAGATCATGTTTGGAATAGAATATCGGTATAAGTTTGAGTTCTCGGTTAATTAGCTACGAGACTCAACGATGAATTACTTAGCCTAGTATAAGGCATTTTAAGGAAAATGGCGTGATGAAATTTCATGATTTCATGTTGGTCAAAGTTTGACCAAGAAAGTCAAAGTTGACCAAAAAGTCAAAGGATTGACCAAGAACAGTCAAAGGTATGACTGTACAGTAATAGGATAAGCAGTATGAGAAATATACTGCTAAAATTTTCTTTTTGGACAAAATAACAAGAATAAGCTATAAGACCACCCTAGAAAAATCAAGCACACTAAGTTGGATATCAAAGTCCTAATGACTTTCAGAAATAAGAAGAAAATTTTTACAGTCCATTTTTACGCAGATAAATTTTGGACTGCAGTCAAGTATAACATTACTGAATAATACTATGTATTAGTAAACACAGTATTGAAAATATCTGTGTTAGCAAGAAAATAGACTGCATTTTAAGGAAAAAGCCAAACAATGCCTTATGATGATGTCACCCTATTTTGGAATTAGGACATCATTTCTTGATTAAAGAAAATTGGAAAGTATTTGATGGCTCTAGAACCTCCCAAAGGCCGGCCACTTGGAGGGTAAAAATGTAAAAAATTTGCCTTTTGGGGCAAAAGTGTAATTTTTAAAAAATAATGATGTAAGCAAATGATGTCATCAAGATGATGTCATCATGATGAGGTAAGCAAGGAAACTTGGCCTCCAAGGAGTGAACAAGGGCCGGCCACCTAAGACGGATCAATTTGCAAAGATTTTGTCTTTATGGGCAAAAAGTGTAATTTTAAAAAATATGATGATGTAAGCATGAGGTAAGCACATGATGTCATCAAGATGATGTCATCATGGTGAGGTAAGCAAAACTTGGGTACCAAGTCATGCAATGACCGGCCAATACTTGTAGGGGTCAAAGTGCAAATATTTTTACTTCAAGGACTATAATGCAATTTTGGAAAAGTAATTAAATCCAAATTCAAGGACTTTTTAGCAATTTTGAAAGTTCAAAATCAGCTATAAATAGGGGTGAAGGGGGGCGGATTTTTGGGTGGAAAAATTGGAAAAACAAGCCAAACTATGGCAAAATTCTCCCATACCCATTTTCTCTCTAAAACCGACCCTAGGAATAGAAAAAAAAAAATTGGTTGGCTGGATTTTGGTGATGGCCAGACCTTGTGTGAGTGTGTGAGGCTCAATTTAATTGGCCAAAATTTTTGGAACCCCAATTGGAGGGGAGGCCGGTTGTGTGGAGCCAAGGAAAAAGGGAGAGAAAAGTTGGAATCAATCAAGCCAACCTCTTGGATTGATCTAGGTAAATCTCTAAAACCCTTAAGTTTTTATATTGAGCTTGAAACTAGATACTCATGTGGTTGTTTTTCATGAGGAATGGTCGAAAATTGGAACCCATTTGGGGGAGGAGAATCGGCTGCAATGGCAGCCAAGGGGGAGTGAGGAAAAAGTTGGAATCCAAGCTTGTGGACCAACATCCAAACTCTAGAGGTAAACCCTTGGCCCTAAACCTTTTTAATTTGAGCTTAAATTTGGGAAATTTAAGTGTATTTCCATGTTTGGGATGTAAGAGCATAAGCTCATTTTCTTATGCCATGCAATAAGTTTTGTGCTTGATTATGTGCTTGATTAGGGTGCTAAGGTCTCAATTATGATTATAGTTCATGGTTTGGTAATTATGCTTGCATGATTTTTAGGGTTTCATGCATGCACATAAGGTGTTTGATATATGTCCCCAACATGCCTAAGAAGTTATAGGTCATGCATGTTTATGTTTGAGCTAGATTAGAAGCTTGATTGATGATTGGTGATACAAATCAAATGTTTTGCAAACCCTAGTTTGGTGCAAGAACACCCAAGGGTTTTGCCTTGCATAAAGATGTTTGAATGATGTATGAATGTATGTTTTACGTTAGAAAACACTGCATGATGATTTTAGGCTCTCGGCTGCTGCCGGTTGAGGTAGTGTGCACGTGTTAGGGCGTAAAACGAATTTAAACCCAAAAACTGCCAATTCGGGTAAAACTGGCCAGTTTTTTGGAAATCTAGATTTGAGGCCCTTAGAAGCCGAATTTGATAAAAGTTAAAACATGAAAGTTGTTCAGAAGGGATTTTCCTAGGGGTAACGTGGACAGTTTTAAAAAATAAAGCTCCGAAGGCCTTTGTTTTTATAAAACTCCGAGCCTAGTCTGCCCAGACCTAGTTTACACGACTAACCAGTTTGAAATGAAAACTGACAAGGATACAAGCGGAACTGGAATTTTCGTAAAACATGAAAGTTTTAGGATTTTTCGAGAACTAGAACTTTCATGAAGATAACTTTTTCAAAATCGGAATGAAATTTTTAAACTGACATGGATTTCTAAAAACTGTGCCGGAAACAGGAAATTCCTGCACAGGATTTTCTAAAACAATACAGGAAAACTGTATTTTTGCACCAACACCAATGTTTTGACTGTAGGAACTGTTCCAAAGGTAGTTTTCAACAGTTAATAATTTTTACAAACCTTTCTCAAAGAATTACAATTTTTCAAGGGTTTTTATAAGAAATGAACAAAGAGAACCAAGTTTTTCCAAAGCAAAGAGAAAAACAAGTTTTTGAACTCTAAGTTATCTTTCTTTCGGTAACAAGACAATGATGGACGATAACCGGGAAGGATACCCGAGTTACTGAACGGGGTTCAAAGCCCAAGGTTAACTTAGGATAATTGAACTAAGATTGACTACCTCAAGGGTTACTCAAGGTAACCCAACAAGGTGTTAAGATTGGATTTGGATCTAAAACCCAAAAGATTATGGATAGATAACCAGGATAGGCCAAGGTTAGGATGATAACCTAACCCTATTCATGTATGATTGGGATTAATACCCAAGGTTACCTTATGTAACCAAGTAAGCTATCATGAGTATAGGAGGGGACATATAACTAAGACTATGAATGGATGTTGGTTAGGTCACCAGCATCTTAAGGTTATAATTATGAAGCCTTATACTATGTCCTTTGACATAACAGGAGATAGCCTGTTGTTGTGCCTCAGCTTGGAGTCGCACGAAATAGGACACAGCTAACCAAGTAAGTACAACTCCGCCTACAGCATAGGCCCTTTGTTGTTACTTGCCTAATGTGACGGTATGTGATGATATGTTATGGCGTGTAATGTTATGGTATGATATGTTATGGTATGTATGTCATGTCATGGTATGTTATGAATGAGGTTATGTTATGTTATATGTTGTAATATTGTGACATCATGAAGCATGTTCACTAATGTTAAACCACCTGGTAAGAACAAGACAAGTAGGATGTTGTATCGTGCCAACTTGCCACAAAGGCGGGTTTAAATGGTATGGTTCATGGTTTGAGTTGGATTGGATGGCTACCTAAACTACTCCATGTTAAACTTTGTGTTTCATGGTTTGAGTTAA
The DNA here is from genome assembly GCA_009761775.1 of Ficus carica. Taxonomy (NCBI): domain Eukaryota; kingdom Viridiplantae; phylum Streptophyta; class Magnoliopsida; order Rosales; family Moraceae; genus Ficus; species Ficus carica. Next base: position 13,088,795 of record CM019750.1, on the reverse strand, counting down.
AATGGACTGCCGCCTTCAACCATTCCTTGGCTATGTACCACGGTACGAGCACACATGATAAGTAAAGGAATAGAACTAAATTAAGTTATGAATCCATAATTGATTCATAAGAGATCATAATTGGTTCATGCATAATGATATGTTTTGTGTCGCGGATGTAACAGTTGTACTTGCTGAGCAAAAGCTCACGTCTTACGTCTATACTGTAGGTAAGCAACCTGCCAGCAATCTCTGATGCAATACTGTGGAGGGCTGGTGCTGCGGACTGTGAAATGTGGGATGGACACTGCCACGGCTTTTGAAAAAAAAATATATACTCTATAAAATATGTTGTAATGAAAAAGGGTTTTCATATTTTCATGATGTTTTAAGTATGAATGACAAAGTTTATGTATGTATGGCAAGCAAGTTGCCTCTTGTGGTACCAATCCACATTAAGTCGGGTTTGGTCTACAATTTGATTATGATGGCCTTCAAGGAGGGTTTGAAAGTTCGGTACTCGAGTAAGTACCTATCAGTAAGTATGAGTTTGAGGATGAAGTTCAAGTTGAAAGTTTTAAAATAAAGTTTAAAAGAAAAAAAAAATTTCTTCCAAATTTTCCGCAAGTTAAGTTAAGTATGTAAGTAAGGTGACGACCCGGCGTGTGAAGTCGGGGCGTTACACCCTAAATATCATAAAATTTTGTGATTTTTCAAGCTTGTTCTGCTGTGAAAGTTTTATCCCGAAAACTTTTTCGAAAGTATTTTTAAACAGTGTAAACTATCTTATTTTGCTTTATTTCTAAAACAACTAATATATTAATTCTCTATCAGTGTTGGATAGTCAATAATTGTACTAGGGTCTTTACTTGGCAATAAAATATTGTCTAGTTGTCTTGAATTACAGTCGGAGTCAAAATTACACATTACAGAAAATTTTCCCAAATAATGTTCGAATTGATCTGAAATGCCTTCATAGCGTTTCCTTACTATTTGAGCTATTTCATGGCCTTATTTTATCAAAACTCTAAATTTTCCGGTATTGTGCTAAAATTGACGGTCCAGGAATTATGCTGGTTGTGCTAGATATTTTCTATTGTTGGGCTACTCTGGTAGTTTCTATACTTAGTTAATGTTGTTCTTATGAGTGGTTCTAATTAATATATGGTTTCTGCACGTACCTTAATTCGACACTCAACACAGTGTAAAATTCACATTGTGTAACTTCTGAATTGTTCTGGACTTTCCTATGAATTAGGTGTCCGGAACTAGTCTGTATGGAAAATTTTTATGCTTTTTTATAAAATTAAAATTTGCTGACAGTGACTTGACTTTGTAAAGCTTAATCAGTGTCAACTTGCACTGTCAAAGTTTGAAGGTGCTTCCATTAATTACTGAGTGTGGTCAGGTTTCTTGAGTTGATTCACACCCTCTTAATAAGGACAAAGTAATTTTGGATAAGATCTTTTGAGATATCTGGCTAATTCAAGTTTCCAAAATCTTTTGATATCATAGTCTTTAAAATAATCATCGTAAAAGAGCCGGCTTGTCTCCTCAGAGTTGTCATGAAACATGATGCCTCCTCAAATCAGATTATTTGAATTCATCCACAGTGATTGGTAAGAGTCTTCCTTGACTTGGAAGCTGCCTGACTTGTGCCGGAGTTGTCTCCACGAGGCAGAGACAACCTAGCAAGGTGGAGATGGCTCTAAGGGGAGGAGATGGCTCAGAGAGGCCTGGATGACTCTAAGATGTGGAGATGTCCATAAGCTTGTCAACTCCAACAGTTGGAGTCGTTTCATTTTCTATTCGAGATTTTCTTGATTGCTTTGTCTCAACTCGATCGCTTGACATGCATGTGTACATTTAAAATCGAGAGATGAGATTTGACCCCAACAATAGGTTGATTAAGGCGGTTTGATCGGTTGAATCAGTTTTGGCCTTACCATGAACAGCCCCTACTGCATGTGTACCACAGAAGTTTTTCCACTCATCCATATAGTTTAATATTATGCTTTTCACCTCTTACAAGTAAGGAATTTCCGAAAGTTTTTAGGTCTACAACGTATATAAAAGAACTAAAAAAAAAAAAAATTTACTACTAGTACTAAATCAATATGCTTTTCTCTGGGCTCAATTATTTTTGGTTTTCCTTTTTCCAAAGATGATTCATATACCAAAGCAGATTAACTATAAAGTAATTTCGCCATATATATTAAATTTATTTCATGATGTGACAAACTTTTATTATATTGTTTCCCTTCAGTTGGACACTAAACCATTATGTATCTCATCTGCCTCTGTTACCATCTCTCTTAAGGAATTGTTGGCTACAATGAATTATATTTGTAATACCCGAAATTTTGATGACTTAAGAGTTTTGTTGGAACAATGAAAACCTAAGTCTGAATCATGATCTGAGTTGAATAACAGAATATGTTTGAGTTCTCGTTTAATTAGCTACGAGACTCAACAATAGTTGCTTAGGAAAATATGAGACCTTTTGGAGAAAAGAGACAGAATAGGAATTTTGATTTTTTTTATTCCGGTCAAGGTTTGACCAAGGTTGACTTTAGGTTAACCAAGTTGACTCTTGGTTTGACTGAGAGGATACTACAGTATAATTTATCGGTATAGAAACTATACTGCAGAAAACTGTCGTTACGGACGATTAAGCGAGAACAAGGTTTGAAACGACGCTAGAGGAAAATCAAGCACGATTTTTAGGACATGAAGGACTAAATGGTTTCAAGTCCTGAGAAAATTCTATACGCAGTCCAATTTTATGCAAAGGATCTGGACTGTAGTCCAGTATAATAGTTATAGTACTGTTCTGGTGAAAAACAATATTAGTATTAATTAAGTTAGTAGGGAAATGGACTGCATCTCTATATTTAAGGATTTTTGGGAATTAAGTGGACCATTATGTATGGAATTGAAGCCAAGTGGCTCCACCAAAACCGTCCACCTCATAGGGACTAAAGTGTACATATTTTGTCATTAAGGACTAAAGTGCAATTGTAAGAAAAGTAAGTAAGTATGTACTTTTTGAATTATGGAATTTGTGGATAATCCTAACCAAGCCTCCAACTAGAGTTGAACTAAGCCAATGGCCAGTTACATTGATCGGTTACATTGGGTAGCTTGGTGAACAAGGCAAACAAAGCTTGTTGAACAAGCCAATTTTTGGTCCACATGGCACCTCATGGCCGGTTCTTCATGCTTGGGGAACAAGGAAATTTGCTTATGTAAGCATGCTTAGATAAGCTTGGTTATGTCATCATGATGAGGTAAGCAAAGCAAGTAGCTTGGTGAGCAAGCCATTTTTGGCTCACACTCATTGAATGGCCGGTTGTTAGAAGCTTGGTGAACAAGCAAAAATTTTGGTTCATGCACCTTGTAGGGCCGGTCATTGAAAGCCTTGGAGAGCAAGTAATTTTTGATGATGATGTAGGCCATGTGATGCAAGCAAGGTGACATAGGCTTGATGAGGTAAGCAAGAGAAAAACCTTGTTGAGCAAGCAAAATTTTTGGCTCATTCTCACCTTGAATGGCCGGCCACCTAAGGAGGGTAGATGAGCAAATATTTTGCTCATTAAACCCTTATGTGCAATTAAGAAAACTTTAAGTTTCACTTATAAATAGGGGTAGTTGGTTCACAAATTTTGAGCATTGAATTGAACCCGAAACTCTGCCAAAATTTCTCTCCAAAAACCGAACCCAAGGAAGCAAGAAAGAAAAGAGAAAATCAAAAATTTCAAAGAGAAATTTTAGGGGAATGGTCGGTTTTTAGATAGAACATCAACAAAAGTTAAAAAAAAAATATTGGAATCCCAATTGGAGGGGGATGGCCGGTTATGGTGATGAGCAAGGGGGGGAAGAGTTAGACCCAAAACCTAGCACCAATTTTGGTGTGAATTAAGGTAATCTCCCTTACTCTAAGCTTTTTAATTTGAGCTTAAATTTGGAAATTTAAGTGTATTTTCAAGCAATGGTTTGTAAGAGCATAAGCTCACTCTTTGATTGCATGCAATAGGTTTAGTTATGCATGATTTTATGCTCTAGAATTATATGCTAAGGGTTTATGCTCACTAAGTGTTTGTGAGATATCCCAAGATGTTTAAATAATGTATGAATGTATGTTTTACGTTAGAAAACGCTGCATGATGATTGTAGGCTCTCGGCTGCTGCCGGTTGAGGTAGGGTGTGCGAAATTAGGACGTAAAACGAACTTAAACCAAAAAACTGTCAGTTCGGGTAAAAACTGGCCAGTTTCTGGAAAAGCAGATTTTGAGGCCCTTAGAGGCCGAATTTGGAAAAACTTAAAACATAAAAGTTGTTCAGAACGGTTTTTCCTAGAGGATAACATAGAAATTTTTCAAAAATAAGGTCTAAAAGGCCTTCGTTTTTACAAAAATCCGAGACTAGTCTGCCCAGATCTAGTTTACACGACCAGCCAGTTTCAAATGAAAACTGACAAGGATACAAGCGGAACTGGATTTTTCGTAAAACATGAAAGTTTTAGGATTTTTCGAGAGCTACAACTTTTATGAAGACAACTTTTTCAAAATCGGAATGGATTTTTTTAACTGACACGGTTTTATAAAGACTGTGCAGGGAACAGGAAATTCCTGCACAGGATTTTCTAAAAACTGTTTCAGAAAGACTATATTTTTCTAATTTTCACTGTTTTGACTATAAAAACTGTTCCAAAGGCAGTTTTCAACCTCAAATGATTTTACAAAACCCCATTTTAAGAATATGAATTTTTTTACAAGTCAAGTAAAGAGTTTTGGGATTAATTTCCCCAAATTTTCCAAGCTAAGGAAAAATAAGATTTTCAAGTTAAAGTTTAGTAAGTGAAGCGATTACGCATGGTAACCGGGAAGGATACCCGAGTTACTGGGTCAAGCCCAAGGTCCAAAGGTTGACCCAAAGAGAGTTTACCATAGTTGACCGTAGTTGACTTTGGTTGACTAACAATATTGACTTAGTTAACCTTAAGGGTTATCTGATGTAACCCTAAAGGATACCCATTGAGTTAAGATAGAGGGTTAATGGACATAACCTGTTAGTTGTGGATTAAAGAAGAAGCCTAAGGTTGGAAGATGATTTTGATTTAACCCTAATGGTATGTGGTGGGCTTAGCATATAAGGTTACCCAATGTAACCTTTTAAAGAAACAAATTCATAACCATAGGGTTACTAAGTGTAACCAAGTAAGTCATCATGAGTTATAGGGGGGACATATAACTAAGACTATGAATGGGTATTGGTCAGGTCACCAACATTTTATAGGATCCTTATCCTATATTCTTTTTTTAATAGCAGGAGATAATCTGCCGCTATGTCCGAACCAGGAGTGGCACATTAGTGGACATAGTAAACGAGGTAAGTACAAACCTCACCTACAGTATGGGAAATAGTAAGCTATTTTCAAATATATAACATGTTCCATGTATGCCATGTTATGCTATGTTATGCTATGCTATGTATGTCATGTTATAGCAAATGTTAAGTATGATTTATGATATAGTGACATCATAAAACATGTTCACTAATATTAAACCACATGGTAAGATAAATCAAGTAAGGTGTCGTACCAACCTCCCGTGATCATGGAGGCTACATGTTCAAGTTAAGTTATGATTATCAACCTCTTGATAATACTTGAGGGTATATGAAAATCAACCTTCCGTGATCGTGAAGGGTCAAGTTTATGTTTTCCCAGAACTGTTAGGGACCTTGCAAACCCTAGCTTTGTCTGGAGGCTGCGCGCTTTTGGTACGTATGCTATGGGCCCACATGTTAAGACAATATAATAAGTTCAAGAATTAAGTCTATAATGAAGCATAAGACATTTAATCAATCATAAATGGATCATGCATAAATTACATGATGATTGACATGTTTAAAATGTTTTTGTGAGATTATGTTTGTACTTGCTGGGCGAAAGCTCATCAGTATATTTCATACTGTAGGTAAAGATGCCTGCAGCTTTACTTGGTGGGCCATGGAGACGATGCAGCAAGTGAAGGGCGATGTGGGATACCACTACGCAGATTTTTCCGCAACTCTTTAAGTTATGTATTAGTACATGTATGATCAAGTGATATGTAAGAGGTGTATGAAAAACCTCAATTTGTTTAAAAGGTTATGTGTTACCTTTTAATCAGTTAAACAAGAAATGGGTAGGCATGATGGAGTTTACTCATATGGGCAAGTTTGTTTAAGTTGTGTTTAAGAAAAAAAAAACTATTCTGAAATTTTCTGTTAGTTCAAGCATTAGAAACTAAGAAGTAAGTTAAGCAAGCATGGTAACGGCCCACGTCTATGTAGTCGGCCCTACGTGGGAAGTGGGGGCGTTACAATATTAGAGAACATAAATAGTAACTATTCGATCATCAATGGTTTTTAAACTAATGATAAAAGTACTACTAGCACTATGCTTTTCTCTGTGCTCATTTATTTTTGGCTTTTCTTTTTTAAAGATGATTCATATACCAAAGTAGAGTAAACTATATAGTTTCGCCATATATTTTAAAATAATTTCATGACGTGACAAATTTATCATATAGTTTATCTTCATGAGTGGGACACCAAGTACCATTATGTATCTCATTTGCCTCTATTACCATCACCCTATAATAAGGAATTATGTATCTCATTTGCCTCTATTACCATCACCCTATAATAAGGAATTATTTGCTTCAATGAATGAAAATATAAATAATAACTCATCATTGCCTTTTCAACTAATGATAAAGTTTTCTGCTAAGTAAAGAGAACTTATGTATTCCAAAATTAAGATATGAGTTTAAAATTGACTAAGAATAGTAATTACGGTCATCAATGGTTATATATACACACACACATACACACAAGATTATAAATCACAACCATACTACCTTTTCAACCACAAAGAAGTTATATGCTAATGCAAATCATCAGGCCTCTAATTACAAGCGAGAAACTACAACAAATAAAGTAAACAGCATAATTATTTTAAAATATTTGAGATAAATAACATATTTGTGATAAATTTTTTATTTACGAGAACTTTTTTAAGGTAATTTCATTGTATATATGTTTTTTAAATAAATTATTTAATATATATAGTATTTACCGTAAATATTTTCTTTACAAGAATTTTTTTAAGATAATTTTACCGTGAATAATGTTTTTATAAATACATTATTTATCCAAAAAAATTTAAGATACATTTTCAAAAAGAAAAAAAAAATTAAGATAGTTTTCGGCCGATTTTCCTCCATAATATGAAAGAGCAATGTTAGAGAACGCACAAGTGGTACCACATAGAGTAAAAGGTGGAACTACACTGCATGATCCGCATATAAATCTTTTGTTTTATTTTTGTATATTTATTTGTTAAAGAAAACCTACGTTCAATTAGATGTAGTGCTTTACAGCCACGGTGTCTTAAAGCAATTTTCATTACGCGTCATTAATAACTTGGGAATCATGTACACGGAATAAATAAAAAAAAGTCCACATTTGTTATTTTAAAAGTTTAAAACTACCCAAAAAAAAAAAAAAGTTTAAAACGTATTAATTGTAAGTTACATGGCTTGTTCTGATTTTCGGTTATTAAGACTAGACCTCTAGTGTACGATCTCAAATGCCATTATTCTTCCAATATTTTTGCCCTGGAGAAAACAGCTATTATTATAACAGCTTTGAATGAGCTGCAAGGTAGTTTGAGAGTGACAAGTGAAGGGAAAAAAAAAAAAAAAAAAAAAAAAAGAGAGAGAAACATACGGAAGATCATCATCAGAAGACAAATTAAAATGGTGTCTCCAATTCCAAAGAGCATGATGAAGCTCTGTAAAGTGTGGAACGTGCGGGCCATCATTCTGTGCAGCCTGGCGCTGCAGACGTTTCTAATATATGTACATATTATCTTTATCCAACTCATACATGACAATTTGGATCATATAACTAATATATATACATATACTAGTTATATAATATGCATTTTATGCTTACCAAATAGACAAACAAAGTTAAAAATAAAAATAAAAATCACGTCATAATAATATGACAACTACGTGATGATAATGTGATGATTATGTGACTATTACGTGACAAGTAAAAAAGACATAACCAAAAGAGTCATTGGCTCTTTTAATATAGGTAAGGTATATATATAAGAGTTGCAATCAACATGTTCTGAGATTTTCTCAAAAGTAATTCCATTTTTCTTTGCAAATGTGAAAAATGTAGTAATTAATGAGGCGTCGTTATTGCTCAGAGGACAGCTCTGAATTGTTTAATTAGAAGACCTAAATTTAGACTTATACATACGATCCAAAGTCATCTTTACTTTTTCATGGTTTTGGGGTCTTGTTATCAGTATTGGAGTTAGCTGTGACTCCTGACTCCTTTGCCACTAATATAAATGTTGCTTCTCTTTTATTTTGTTTATTAAAATATAATTATGAATGGAGAGTTTAAATTTTTTTTTTTTTTTAAGTGATGTCTTATGGTTTTGCTTTACTTTTCATTTTGGAGAGTGTTTCCAAAACACTTTTTCAAAAAAAAAAAAAAATTTCATTTCAAAACTACTTTTTACTATTCACATGCATAGACAAATCTCTCTTAAACACCCAAACTTTAAAAGTCCATAACTTTGTTATTTTAAGTTGAAATGATCAGATGATTTTTTTTATATATATATAATTGTTTAAAAATTTCGAGAGAAACGAAACAAGATTTATATTGATATTTTCTTTTTCCGAACAAATTTCAAGATTTTATATTTTTTCACTCCAAACAATTTTTTTCCGACTAAATGCATATTTCCAAAATTCAGCTTAACACCAATCAAAATATCTCCATGCCTCTGTCTCCAAATGTCCCCTTAAAAGGGCTAGAGATGCCAATTCTAATCCTAAATTTTGAATACCAACTTATGTGATATATATATGAGTTGTCATTCTTTTGTTAAATATTATCACATCAATTAATTGCATTTACCAATAAAAAGATACAACTCATTTTATGTAAATTGATACTCAAAAATTAAGATTGTGGTTTTATCTTTTGCACTATTCTTATTCCAACTTTCTCCCTAAGTTTTTGTGTTTCTTGAGATCTTTGTTTCTATTGATTTGGCTTCTACACTAGTAAGAAGCTACCTATAAGGAAGCAATCTTAAGGCCTAGTTAGAACATTAGTTTCAATTGAAATTTTACTTATTCAACTCTAAAACTCCCAAATCTACATCTTATTTTTCTCTCTAAAATTTTCATAAGATTCAAACTTCAGAAGTTCATAACTTTCTTGTTTTAAGTTGAAATAAGATGATTCTTGTGTCTAAATGCTCACAACGATGAGAGAAATTAAAATATATATATATATATATATATGTTGCATATTTTTTCCAAATATTTCAAATTTTACTCATTCACTATCTCACAGTTAATTTTCAATTCACACTTTAATCAAACACATATTTCAATTCCAACTTACTAAATTCTAACTTCAACTATTGTTCCAAACTGACCGTTAGATTGAAGAGCAATGAAAGATGAACTAATTTCTTATTGATTGCTTTCTTTTCTTTTTTTCTTTTCTTTTTTTCTAGTCTTATTATGAATAGATTGTGTATTAATCTTTTAATTTTTTTTATGGTGGCGGTTTCTTTTTCCAATATTTTTGTTCTGGTATTAGACATCAATTTTAAGCACTTAAATATTTTTTCGATTTCATGGTAAAAGTAAAAAATGCGAAAAAAAAAAATAGTTTAGCCGTCTCAAAAGTTTTATGATTCACAAAAACCAAAAAATAATAAACTAGGAGCTAATTCTGGAGAAAATATTTTATTTTTTGAATAATGGAGAAAATAATTTTAATGATTGATTTTAGAAAGAAAAATATTCAAGGAATAATTTTAAAGAGAGAAAAAATCTCAAGGGCATCCAATAAGACGAGTGTATAAGGATATTCTTTAATCTATAAAATAATATAACACTAATTTGACAGTCTCTATCTAAAAAACTAATAGATGTACCATTTGTTATACACTTTTTGAGTTCAAGAATCATTGATGAGACAAAATTTAGTACGAAAACTAATTTTAAAAAGAGAAAAGAATTCAGAAACTGCTCATGAATTATCCATATTAAAAAAATGTGACTACCTGTAACACCTCTCCCTCTCTCTCTCTCTCTCTCTCTCTATCCCTCTCTCCCTCTCTTACATTTTTTTTTTTAACGAACGTGTAACACATGCATTTAGCCTTTTGAGCTACCCCAATGTCTCCATGCATAAGATGCACATGGTTACTTTTTTTTTTTTTCTTGGAAGAAAAATCCGAGAAGGGAGCGACTTATGTTAACTTATACTCTCTACACGTTATTAAAAGGGCTCTTCAGAAGTTGACATGAATGTTGGATAAAGGCCCTACAAACGAGCCACATCCCTTGATGAGGAGCGCATCATCTCAGCTACATTAAATGTACTAACGGTAAAGATATATAATAACATGATCTCATGTACTCTCCATCGAGTATTAGGTTGGAAGAGAACAAGCTTTTAAATTTAAGACTGCAAGAGGCCACCGAATGATTACTAGTTAAACAAAAATTGAAAACACCTATATATCCAATTTCGAAAATGCTATTGGGTCATTAAATTTAATCTATATTTATATATTTATTTATGTATTTCTCCAAAATAGAATACCTTAAGCTGTTTGTGTATGGGAATTGACAAGTCAAGAACCATGTCAACTTGATAATAAATGAAAAATCCTCAAAAAATATAAATTTCAAGCTAGGGTTTTGGACAAGTGATTTGACAATATCCAGATAATAAACCAAAGAAAACCCAGAAAATTTACAAATTATTGAATAAATTCTTGCCCTATCCTTCAGACATAGGAAATAGAATATCATTCTAGTCGTAAATTCGTTAAAGAATACTATAATAAGTACTCTCCTTCTGACACAGTACTTGACAAGGTATCAGAATGGTGATGTTTCCAATCAAAGCAATGGCTTTGACGACTTAAAGAAGGAATGCCATTTTGACAATCACTATAAAACGAGAATTTGGGAAGAAATGTATCTTCATTTCGCCTGCAGAGAACTAAACTGACCCAAAAAAATCATCAACTAATTTCAACATGCCAATTTTTCGTACCAAAAAATCCACTACTACTACTTCACCTAAGGAAAAGACAAATGGAAGCGATTCAGACAAGAAGAAAAATCATGACGGCTCTGATCAACATCAAAAGGGAGCTTCCAGAGTTGCAAGCACAAGTTCATCAAAGAAAGACGTCGACGACGTAATTCGCATTCATTGGACTTCCACACCCGCAGATGATCATGTTAATTCTAATCCGATTCGAGGGTTCGAGAACGAAAGGTTGTTGTTGAAGAAACTACTGGGTGAGCGTGAAAAAGACGATCAGTTTAAGGCGGTGGGGATCGTCGGGACACGTGGCGTCGGCAAGACGACTCTTTGCCAGGAGTACTACATGAATGATCAGGAGGAGGGCACGCGCAGGTTGTTGCTTCCTAGGGTTTGGGTGGCCATGGCCATAAAACCTGCCGAGAAGATCGCGATGCTGAAGAGAACGTTGGCAAGTCTTGGAGTTGACGAAGAGAAGCCCATCATCGATGTCTCATCCCATGATGATGACAAACTGCTAAAAGCCTTGCTCTACATGCTTCGTCTCCAATTGATTCAAAAGAGGTACTTAATTGTGCTTGATGGTGTATGTGAATTTGATCCCTGGTTGGAAAAATTGCATTCCACAGAACCCCTCGAAAGAAAATCGGGTACTAGTCTTGCTTGTGCATTGCCCAAGGGGTGCGGAGGAACGGTAATTGTGACGAGTAGGGTAGAAGAGACAGCCAAGAAGATGGTTGGGGAGGCAAATGTGCACCGAGTTCTCCCCTTATCGGATCCGGAGAGTATATGGGATATATTTTGCGACACCATCAATAAACTAGGAAATGGGAGGCTGACCAATTTAAATGGGGAGCTGACCAAATTAAATGCACTACAAAAAGAAATGGAGAAGATCAGAGATAGCTGTAGCGCAGAGTTCTTGTTGGGTGGAAAAAAGACTGATATTATGGCTGACCTAAGAAAGAAGGTCATAATGAAGTGCAACGGGCTTCCGTTGACGGCGAAATTGACGGCGGAAACCATGCCGGACCTGTTGGATCAATGGAAGAAACAACATGCTAAACAAAATGGTCAAGAAAAAGATGCTACGGCTAAGAAGGACCAAGCGCCTTATCAGCCGAAGACACAAGGAGCTCAAGAAATTGAAAATATTGAGAGACAAGCAGCAAAAGTTGATCAAGAAGACGCCGAAAGCAATGTTGAGAAAGCAATTCCAAAGGACGAGGAAGAACAAGATGTTCATCAAGAAGCCAGTACACCTAATGAAGTCTAAATAAATCTATTATATAACCATTAGGGATTGGCTTATAATATTGTCAAAGAGGATTCTTTGACAACTTGATTAATTGTACTTTTATTTCTAATATTTATGTTCAACAAATAAAGTTGCTTGTGTACAACAGTGATATCAAGTGCAATTTGTACCAAATAGCATATTTGGAGATTCTAATTTAAAATTATAACATAATTTTAAAGACAAATAATAAATAGCATAATTATATTAATTATACATAAACTACCAAAATTATCCCTACAACTCCCCCCTCCTCTTACTCTCTCTCTAACGCCACGCCAATCGCTTGTTTTATCTTCCATGGGACAATGCAAATTATCGTTAATTAAGGACAACTCTATTCATCTTGAGTTGGGTGACTAAGCCTAAGCCTACGTAATTTTGTAAGAAGGAAAGAAAACAATAGGGAAAGGAAAAATGAAAGTGAAAGAAAATAAAAGATAGATGAAAAATTTTAATTTTTCTTTTATGTTGTTTGGTTAATGAAATGAGATAAAATAAAATAGTTGTATAATTGTTATTTTATATATATTACTTTAAAAAGTACGAGTAGACGGACCACCGGACAAGAAAGTTCTTCCTCTCTCTCTATCTATTTCTCTTTCTCTCTCTAGCGGGTTGTACCGCTCTCTCCCCCGGGTTGTGCTGGTCTCCTACGCAGATTATACCGCCTGACGGAACGGCCACCGGATGAGAGAGATTTCCTAAAAAAGTAATTTTAAAAATTATTTGGTAGATTTCAGTTTTCCTCTCATTTTTGAAAAGGACAAAAAATGGACCCCCTTACAATCTTTTTCCCTCATATTTTCCTTTTCCTTCACTTTTCTTTTTTACCAAACAACCAATCTCCATCAATTTTCCTCCATTTCTCTCTCATCGATCCCACTTCCTTCGTTCCTTTTTTCTATCCTATGTATAGAAGTGGCATGAAGGCCCCAAAGTGTGGTGCCTCTGTGAATATTATCTAACGGTTAAAAAGCAAAAGAATAGATTCCAAGCTGTTCCATCTTCCATGGGTTTTACTTTTAGTATGAGAATTCAATTATAATGTCTCGTTTTATTTGATATTATTTAAATTTAAGAATCATCTTATGTAGTATATACTAAATATTAAAAATATTTAAGCAAATTGAAAAACAACCTATAGAATAGAGAAACAAGATGACATATTAAACATAGATATTTGAATGAAATCCTTGCATATTACATAGAAATTTAAATCCAAAAGGATAAACATCCATGAGTGCATGACAAAAGGACGTCCAAACTATTATTTACCGCGTTGGAATTCTAAAATAATAACAAGCTAGAATCACACGACATGATTAAATATAAATAATAATATTGTAGCTAGCCAATATAGCAACATTGGCCAATTGAAAGGCAACAAAGAAATTAGTGCTCAATATTATTCTAGTTGATGTAGCAACTTCTTTATTTAGATTAATTATTAGATAGCTTCCTTACTGAGACTTCTTCAGGCTTTCTCTAGTTCTTATTAAGCTTCTCTTGTTGTTCCGAGTTTTGCGAGTTGGATGCTTCACCCACCCACACTCCTTCCTCATCACAAGGGCACAAAGTGATCAACGGACAATCAACTTTCTCCAAGTAACTCATCTTCGGAAACATTGTCTGCATCTCTTCCCAGTTCATCTTCAATCCTGCCAAGAACTTCAATCGCAGAGTCTCAACCTCTTCCCACTTGAATCCTTTCGACAACCCGAGATCATCTTCAAGTCTTCCTCCTCTAATGTAGAGTTTTTTAAGACCGGTCAGTTTCTCGGGGGTAAACCAATTGGGAGTTGTTGATAGAGGGTAACATTGAAGATCAAGTTTCTCAAGTTTCCATGGAGTTGTAGTAATAGTAGGACTTGGCTTCATTGTTGGCGATTTATCTGTTTTCGAAGTTTTCTTCTTCCCTAAGCAACCTCCTTTATCTTTTGTTTTCATCTCTGGCTGACGAATTGCTTCTTCACTACTAGGAGTACCTTTCTTCTTTTGGGTCGAATCCGCTCCCCACGACAACGAAAGCTTCCGAAGCTTTTGCAGATTCTCCAGCGCCTTCAACTCGCTCCCCGTCGGGAACTTCTTCTTGCTAATGATGATGCTCAATTTCCTTAGCTTCTTCATCCCTGCCAAATTCTCAAGCGTGCAAAACCTTCCGGTTTGCTGCTGGTAATCACCGACGACGAACCCCTTCAGTACTTGGAGATTGACGAGAGAAGATAGGCCACTAGGCATGTGATCCATCAAGTAACAGTAGGAGACATCCAGATGCGTAAGTTTCTGCAGAAATTTGATCTCCTTTGGTAGTTCTTCAAGATTGTGACAAGCTCTGAGATCTAAGATCCTCAGATCAGTTAGCCCTTTTATCGAATTGGTGAGTTCGTTGATCCATGAGATTCCCTGAAGGCTTAACAGCTTTAGAGACGACATATTTCTCAACCCTTTCAAGAACTCAGTGCTGTCCACTTCAATATGATGCTCACCTGCACGGTTCAAATCCTCGGTTTTTATGCATTTTGTGGGTATATTTCTGAACGTTAAATCATATAATATTCATATCATAGCAGTAAGGTATGTAATTCGATAGATTCTCAACCTTAAAACAATATTGGATATACAGACGTAGTCCAAAAGTACTTATATCTACAAAATCTTATAAAATCTCATAATGTATAATTATTTGTTAGATACTTGACTCATTTAGTCAAGCATATACTATTTTCCCTGTAGCATAAATTCTAGTTGTATTCGATGATATTTATGATAGTGTTTTTTTTTTTTTTTTTAACCTTTCGATCACAGAAGAGTTATAGCAAAATAATAATAATCGTGTTAATTTAATAAAACATAATGAAAATATATATAATTTTTCATTGCGTACCTACCAAAGAATTGTCGTTAACTATTCTTTCTAACATTTTCCCAAATTATATATTTACACTTTTCGATCTATTAACTTTCTAATCACAAAAAATATATATATGTATGTACGCACATACATGTATTTAAGATAGAATCTCTAATTTTGTATTATCAGTAACAAACAATTTTTTAACCGTTGGACTAAGATTTTAACAATCTGATTTATGAGAGTCCACAATAATAATTCACCCACCGTTGAAAAAATAATTGACCAGTTAAAACAACGGTTCCTACCGATAATGTTAGATAGAATGTCATATCATTAAAATTTCCATAAAATTAAGAGAACTTGGATAAAAAAAATAATAATAACAATTCAGCTAGAATAAATTATCGGTTACCTGAGGCCCGCCAGTTGCCGAGATAGAGAACTTTGAGAGCCTTCATCTTTAATAACCACTCCTCAGTGCGTAGGCTTTTGTCTTTGGCCTTGGCCAACGACTTCAGTTGCAGATCAGGAAATGCCTCCTTCATATTGAATATTGTCTCCAGTTTTTTCAGATCCCATTCTTTCACCCGATCCCATTCTTTCTTCCTGTCCGGCGATGATGACGACAATGACGTTGATGATGCCTTCTGATTCGATTGATCGGGAGATTTCTCCTGAATTGCTGCCTTAATGCCACCGCTAAATTTCATCGCCAGATTACCCTCAGGATCGTAAGTGAACTCACCAGCCTCGTCAGCGACCTTAACGATCGCCGACCGGACGACTGGCTCCATCCGGTAAGCTCTCACGGTCGACCGCCGCTTCTTGTAGACCGGTATGATCAAGCCCTTGTCCACGAACCGATTAAGTATATCACCGGCAACTTTCTCGATATTCATGTCATTCTCGGCGACATTGTCCACCGTCAGAAACCCCTCTCCCTCCCACCAATATGTCAGCATCCTCTCCTTTAGTTCCTCATTCTCCGAAAATAGAGCGAAGCTCAACAAGCACTTCTTTTCTTTATTATCCCTTAAGTCCTTGTGATAATCTCTGATTTCTTCATACAGAGAGCTATCCAAGAAGCTCTTACTGCCGTGTAAGCCGCTCAATAGCTTATCCAGTTCAACGTCCGTACTTGTCCCGACGTCGCTTCTCTTCTGCGATTTGTCTTGATGAGTCGCCGCAGCACGGGGGCCTAATTTCTTCGACGACGACGACGGAGGAATAAGGTGCTTCAGATTCGTCATTTCCTCGTTGATATCGCGGAGCTTCTTATTGACTAAACCTCGACGCCGACTCTCTTCTTGAGTATCGCCTGATGGCACTATAGTTTTCATATTTTCAAGTAGTTGATAGATGATTTTCGTATTATTTTCAACCGTGGAGTGATACTCTTTCTCGAAGGTTTTGACCGCGTCGTTGATTTGGCGGAGGTTGTTCTGCAGCTTGTCGATCTGAGAAAGCCGATTAGTGCTGCCGTGAAGAGAGCCGCCGCCGCCGCCGCTGCCGCTGCCTTCTCCTTCTTCCTCCTTGTGGCTCCTACTCTTTGTTTCGGGACACATCAGCTCCCAACAAATGTTTGACGATTTGGCAACTACGTCTGAGATCCTTCCACATGCGGCAGTGGCTGCGGCAGGGTCAGGGACAGGGGTCCGGCCTGGGGTCGGGGACGGTTCGGCTTCACCTTCCTGTTTTGTCGCGCCTTTGCCGTCGCCGCTGCCTTTGTCATGATCAGTACCTGCATCGTCGCCACCAAATGACACTCGGGCTTCAGAGACGATAGCTTGAAATCTTTCAATGAGTTCGCTCAAGGTAGTCATTGTTAGAACTGTTGCTAGTTTTTGCGAGAGGTAAAAGGATTGGATGGAGAGACATTCATTAATTTTTCCAACGAATGGGAAAGGATAGCACTATGTTTGGGATTTGAGAACAGGTTTTACTTCATTGTAGTACAATTCTCAACCCCAAGAGTACTACTTCTTTTCATTCAATAGCACTGGCCTACATATATATATATATATATATGTATGTATGTATGTATGTGTATATAAAATTTGTCGTATATGAATCTGAGATTCTTATATTGAATAGTTAAAATTTATTAACATTAACGCCAATTTCAGCATTCTTTGTGAGAAAGTTTTTTTCCCAAGAAACACTAAGTGAAGCAAAGAAGCGCATCAACAGCTTTTGCTTTCACTAAAGCTAAAGCTGATGCCCCTATAGCTACATTGGTCCTCCTTGAATGTGGCGTTACAGTTACAAAGGCAAAGTCAATAATTATGTAATTTATTTTGCATGAGTGGCCCCTCAGCTTTTCGTGTTTGACAAATCTAAGTTCTAAACTAAAAAAAATCTTAGTAGTTGACCTCTTAAACTTTAAAATAGGATTCATAATTAAGGGATATTCATAAAATTAATCAGATTTTTAACCATGTAATTTTGTATGTAATTTGTACGGTTTTTAATGGTTTTTACTCCTTACACGCAATCCACATATGCTGCGTACATGTCAATTTCTATCCAAAAAGTTCGACGGAGTTGTCAAAATCACCACAGCAGATAAACATATTTTAAGTTCAAAAGTCAAGTAAGAAATAAGTATACTCCTTTTTTTTTTTTTTTTTTTTTTTTTTTTTTTTTTGGGGAAGAAATGGAAATTAAGCAAAGTGATATATTCTAAGTTGAAAAGGAAAAAAAGAAATGTAAGGGACGCAAGGAATTATAAAGGACAAGAAGATGCACACGCGAGGAGGGGACAAAAAGTGTTCTGCCTAAAACACACCTTCAGGATTTAACTTTAAGTTTGTAATTTATACACTACTACATTAAAGGTGTATATTGGCTCTATCGCGCAAAATACCTGATTTGGCTGTTTATTTCAAATTGAAGACCACTCAAATTGTATATTAAAGTCGAGACAATATCAAAAAACGAAATTATGTTTTTTTTTTTTTTTTTAAATTGCTAAGGAGTCCTTCCCCCTCTCTTTTGGGGCTGAGTCTCACGATGCCCTCTTTCATTCCCTTGGCTTTTGGAAATTAAACAGGTGAATACGTCATAATTGTGTAAGGATAAAAAGGTCTATTGTGGTAGAGTGTGGGAGGTCGTATCTATGAGAAGATGACAGAAACAAACAAAAAAGATCAGTGGAATAAAAATATTAAAGAAATAAGCGAATAAAGAAAATAAATAGAGGTATTTTTGGGATTTTTGTGATAATAAAATGAAAGAAGTAAACTCAAGAATAAAATAAAAGAAAAGAGGTGAAGAATCTTGAATGCTTTTGTTCAAAATTTTATATTCCAATTCTATAACTCAACTACGAGTTTCAGATCACATATATATATATATATATATATTTTTCTCTCTTTATTTTACTCTCAGAGAGAGAGAGAGAAAAGAGAAAAATATAAACTCAAATCAAGGACTAAAACCTCACCCACCGAGGAAAGTATTCAACAATTCTGACACTGTCCAATCCAAAAGCAAGGATTGGTGACTTCAAGAAAATCTATCACATGATATCGTTAATAAATAACAGCAGAATTGTTTCAGAAATATAAATAAATCAAATCAATAAATACAGTAGTTGACAAGAAAAACTACTAGTTTTGGCTTTATTCCCGTGTTCTCAGCACCTACTTAACCAATCAAACGACAGGAAAAAATAATAATAATAGTTGGTTTTTTTTTTTTTTTTGCCTGATAAATATGATTTTGTATGCATAGGGATTGATTTCTTGATTTAGGTTTTTGAGTTTTTCTTTTCTTGCTAAATCCGGTTAGTTATATGACTGTCTGTCGTATAATTGTTGTTTTTTTTGGTTCATTTTTTGAGCTTGTTTTTTATTCTGGTAGCATTTTAAGAGCTTTATTAAGACTTTGATTAAAAAAAAACACACACACACACACAATATATATGTATATTCTAGTTCTGACAACTTCTTGATTCATATAAATGCAAATCAATTAGGCTTCCTTACTGAGATTCTTCACACTCCTTCCTCAACACAAGGGCACAAAATGATCAAAGGGCAATAATCAACTTTCTCCAAGTAACTCATCTTTGGAAACATCATCTGCATCTCTTCCCAGTTCATATTCAATCCAGCCAGGAACTTCAAGCGCGCGCAGAGTCTGAACCGAGCCCCACTCGATTCCTTTCGAACGCCCGAGATCATCTCCAAGCTTTTCAAGCCTGGCCAATTTCCAGAGTGTTGGGATCTTGATGCCCACAATGTTAAGGCTTTATTGATATTTAAATAAATAAATTATTTATTTCTTTATACTTATATATGTATGTATGTATGTTTGATAATGGAGCGACATCTCTAGATAATAAAACATCACCTAAATTTTAAATCCCAACTTTATATCAAACTTTCTCTCTTTTTCATTTTCAAAAAACTCAAACTTTAAAAGTCCATAACTTTCTCATTTCAAATCGAAATAAGATGATTTTTATGTCAAAATACTTGTAATAATGAGACGAACAAAATAAAATCCATTTTGCATATACATATTTTCTATATCACATAATTTTTTCAAAAATTTTTCCTCCAAACACACATTTCCAACTCAATCTTCAAAACACCATCGGTAGATGTCCCCCCAAATCACCATCTTCAAAACACCATTGTCTAAGGGGTGTAGACGACTCAGAGAGGCCTTGATGACTCTAAGATGTGGAGATGTCCATAAGCTTGTCAACTCCAACAGTTGGAGTCGTTTCATTTTCTATTCGAGATTTTCTTGATATGATATATTGCTTTGTCTCAACTCGATCGCTTGACATGCATGTGTACAATTAAAATCGAGAGATGAGACTTGACCGTAACAATAGGTTGATTAAGGCAATTTCAATGATCTGTTGAATCAGTTTTGGCCTTACCATGAACAGCCCTACTGCATGTGTACCACATAAGTTTTTCCAC
This sequence comes from Ficus carica, assembly GCA_009761775.1. Lineage (NCBI taxonomy): Eukaryota > Viridiplantae > Streptophyta > Magnoliopsida > Rosales > Moraceae > Ficus > Ficus carica. The sequence goes on along the minus strand of CM019750.1, from coordinate 13,068,562 downwards.
TCATCCATATAGTTTAATATTATGCTTTTCACCTCTAACAAGTATGGAATTTCCGAAAGTTTTAGGTCTACAACGTATATAAAAGAACTAAAAAAAAATTACTACTAGCACTAAATCAATATGCTTTTCTTTGGGCTCAATTATTTTTGGTTTTACTTTTTCCATAGATGATTCATATACCAAAGCAGATAAACTCACTAGTACAAAAAGAAGATACCACGACGGTTTTTAACCGTTGTGGTATCTTTCTACGATGGTTTTTTAATCGTCATGCTATTCAGGGTCGTGGAATCTATTTGGATTCGACGACGGTTTTTTAACCGTCGTAGAATAGACAAAACTGGCTCCAAATACGGGTTAGAGAGGCCTATTCCATGATGGTTTTCAAATGAAAACCATCATGGAATATTAATAAAACACGACGGTTTTTAGACAAAACTGTCATGGAATAGTCATATACCACAACCGTTTTAGCAAAAACGGTTATAGAAAGTACTTCATCAGAATGATTCCACGACCGTTTTTCTAAAAAAACCATCATGGTATGTTCATATACCGCAACCTTTTTTAGCAAAAACGGTTGTAGAATCTTTACATTCCACGACCGCTTTTGCTAAAAACGGTCGTGGAAAGATTACAATGAAAAAAAAAATTTGCAATTCATGCGATTTCCCACAGGTGACAAATCCCGTGTGTTATCCATTGCACAACTCAGATAAATAATAACTAATCTTCAATTAATTTTGTGTCATAATGTACAACAATTATTACAAAAACATACACGACATTACAAAATTTATAAATTGGCTTCTAACTATATTGGATGAACCGCATTACAAAATTAGCCCACTCTTGCCTTACTAAACTCATCTCAACGTCGGTATAAAAACTCTTAGTTTGAAGTAAGGATAATCCATCAAGAGCCAAGGTTATTTATTGTATAAAGGCTAAAACAAAATATCCGCATTCAACATAACCTTCTTGTAGAGGACATCGATCAGTATCAATCAATATTTCATAGTTACGTCGCTTTCTTATTCATTTGCCCACCAAAATCTTCAAGTCATTAAGTGCCCTAACAATTTAACCAAGTTCAAAACAATTAAAATAAGAATAACGTAACGTCAAATCACAATTTGAAACATAATAATATACTTACAACTTAATTAGGTCTTCAAAATCATCACCCGCTTCGTTTCCAAGAGCATTAAAATACATGATCGAGTCATCCCACGAATCAATAACTGCCAAGATCCAATATTTTCCGTTGTTATCTGGCATGAGAAACAACTTTTCTTTCTATACGTTTGATCAAAATAACATGTTATTATTAATATAAGCACAATTATTTTTAAAAGTTATGCTAAAGTGACAATATGCTCTCAAGCAATAATGTAGTAAGGGACAATTTATAAAAATATGAATGATTTAATGCAACGAATATGACAATTAAAATTGCTTTCACTTTGCAAATAAATACCATAAACACTTAACAAAAAGAGACGAAATTAATCAAATAATAAACTTCAAATACCAAAATGAAGAACGCAAGAAAACAAAATTGACTTAAGATATCGTAAATTAAAATAAAATGAAAAACACAAATAAATAAAATTCACTCAAGATTTAGTCTTCTATCGGTGATGTTTCACTCACAAAAAGATGTACCTCTCATTTCACATCTCTAAAAAAACTAAGGAAATAAGAACTAAACACTAGAATGAATTATTGAATTTCTTCCCAATTCTTGAATGAAAAATACAAGAGGCAAAACTCTCTATGTATATAGTTTTAGAAACTTATCTAAAAGGGAAATGATAATACAAAAATAACAAAATAAAATAAATCCCAAGAAAAAAAGAAACTAAAATAAATTAAATTGATTTATTTAATTAAAATCTGGATCCCACAACTGTCAAATTGGCTTGATTTGATCTTGCTGCTTTAACCGGTAAGATCCGCCTCGTTCCCTCGCTTGAAGTGCCGCAGTAGTTGGTGGAGTTCCTCAGCATTTTTGTCCCCCTTTTTTGTTATTTTTTTGTTATTGTGATTTCAAATTTGTAGATTATAAATCAATATTATTTATATAAGTACTTTTTAATCCACTAGCTTATTGTAGTTGATATGTGAATTTCAGATTTATTGATTAGATTAAAGCAAATTACTAATTTGTGTGAAGTATTCTTTTTAATTATTATATAAGCTTCAGATAACTATTCATTGATATACTAAATTTCATTACTAATAGATCATAGTTAATTATTAATATATCAAAGGACTTATCACCAATGGATCACAGTTAATCACTGATATACTAAAGTCCATCTCGATATAACAAAGTCCATCGCTGATAGATCAAATTAAGGGTTTATGATCTATCATACTAGTAGTCTAAAGGTAATGTAGACTTTATAACTAAAACATTATAAGGATGTTTGGTGTGTAAGTTTGAGTTGAAATATTTTAGTTTCAATAGTAAATTTTTAAAATTTTCAGAAAAGACAAAAAATATTTTGAAAAAAGATAAAATTTTTTGAGAAAAAAATAAAAACTGAGTTGAAATATTTTAATTTGAGTTAAAACTCCAAACTCCCCCTATGTGTATGAAAGCATAACCAAAAAAAAGTAGTAAAAACATGAAGTACCTTTGAAAGTGAAAAAGAACATAATTATTTTCTTAATATTATTAAATGGACTGACACTGTGTAAGACACGAAATATTAAAGAGCTTAAAATAAGTTGGTGGGTCTTGTCTAGCTGACATCTTCAATGACAATCCCATAGGATGAGTGTCAATTAGTCATAACAAGTTTATGCATCAAATAGCAATTGTCAAACTTGATTGGTTTTTCCAAAATAATAGTTTCTTTAAGACTGAAAGCTATTTTAGTTGACCAATCTTACAGTAGCAATCGTCCACCGTTGGATAGTATCCGTATGGCATACAACTGTGAACTATTAACTATCTTGAGTCCTCCACAAGTAGTAACTACAGTAGAATTACACCAGAAAAATTGTGATAAATAATATTTTTATAAAAATATTTAAAATAAATAATTAGATTTGAAATATTACTATTTAAATATTAAATTTACTAGATAGATAATATATTTACATAAAATGAATAATCATTTATCTTATAAATTTGTTATTTATTTTTATTTACTTTAAATATTTTAAGAACTTATTATTTACATCTAAGTATTTTGTGAATTATGCTATTTCTATATACTTTTTTCTCTCTTTATTTCACTCATGGGACCTACATGTATTATGATGCATACGCAGGAAAGAAGAAAGAAAGAGAGAGAGAGAGAGAAACTCAAGTTAAGAGACAAAAACCTCACCCCACAGAGGAAAGTTTTCAACAATTCTGACACTGCAATCCAAAAGCAAGGATTGGTGACTTCAAGAAAATCTACCCATCATGTCGTTTAAGAAATATCAGCAGCTGTTTCAGAAAAATATAAATAAATCAAATCAATAAATTGATTAATAGAGTCGTTGACAAGAAAAACTACTAGTGCTGGCTTTCATTTCCGTTTTCTCAGCACCTTCTTCACCAATCAAACGACAGAAAAAAAAAAATTATCATTAACATTTTCCCTTCACAAGTTCTTGGAACCTCCAAAAAAATTATTCCCAAATTCCAAATTAAAAATAAAAAGATTATGGGAATTTTATGGCAATCCAATATGATAATCTTCGTGTTGGCCTTCATATCTGTTCCAATATCGCATTCCATACCCTTTATAGTACTCCACGGTGAGCTCTTATTTCTTATTCATTTCGGCTCTGCTTTTATACGCCCTTTTCAGTTTAATCTTTTTTTTTTTTTTCCTTTTTTTTGCACGATAAATTTGATTTTGTGCAAAGGGACTGATTTTTTGATCTGGGTTTTCGAGTTTTTTTCTTTTCTTGCTAAATCTGATTAGTTATCTGGCTGTCTGTCGTGTAATTGTTGGTTCTTTTTGCTCATTTTTTGAGCTTGTTATTGATTTAGAAAGCATTTTCAGAGCTTTATTAAGACTTTGGTTATGTCCTTGAATTCAATATATTAATTGATAAACAGAAAAAATTATGAGATATGGTAGTTGAAATTTTTTTTTTGTTTTTGGTACTACTCTGTTTTAAAGAATTTTAAGGAATATAATATCAAATTCCTCATGCTGAAAATTTCTGATGGAATATACTTGAAACAGAGAGAAAAAAAAAAATCTTATTTTTCAAGTCTTCACGCTTTCGAACAATTGTAGCACTGTTCGGGAAACGTTTAAAATTAGTATCTCTGTTTGTTACAAGTCTTTGTTATGTGAATACATCTATAATATGTTTTTATATTTGTGTATTTATACATGTATTAAAATTTAATTTACTAATGCTTTGTAATGGCAGGCATTAGTGACCAGTGCTCCAATAAAGGAGTCAAACAATTCACCGAGCAACTTATCCAATTTTCTGGTGTTGAAGGATTTTGCATGTACCTTTGCTCTCTGTCTCAAATAGTATATTTTCTTTCGGAATTTTTCGATTCTTTTACAAATCGTTTTAAATTCAACGACTTAGAATTTCATATCTAGAATCCAAACTTTTTAATATCAACTGACGTGATACGTGAGTTGTTATTTACATATGTCATCTAACATCTGTGATGAACTTTGTGAGAAAATCCTACGATTTTTTTTCTTTAATTCATTGTCAAGGGTACTTTTATGATATCCACGTGTTTTTTCCGTCTATTGTGAGATCGATTTATTTCCTTCTTTTTCACAGAGAAGTTGCGGGTGGATCATGGGATTCTTGGTTTCTGCCTCTTGATAAACAGGTTGGAGCAAAACCTAATATTCTTTTGAAAAAAAAATCATATATTATTATCTTCTCCACTTGTAATTTGATTTTTTTTTTCTTTTTTTCACATGTTTGCAGACCGAAATTGTTTGCAACAAGGTAGTAAGCTACTTGGATCACTGTCCTCAGATTGCTGGCTTCACTTTTCAAAATTTTTCGCATCTTTAACATGTTGGCAACTACTAAGTACAGGTTAAGGAAATGAAAGAACTGAGCGAGGGCTATAACATAGTCGGTCTCTCTCAGGTGAGCACTCATACTTGGATTCTTTCTGTTTCACAGTTCATCGAGTAGTTCGTCGTGTCCTCCAGTTTTCTTTATTCGCATTTCCGACACATACGAAAGTCCTTGAATTCTATCCTCTATTGTTATCCTAATCAAAAAGAGGAAACAAAAATAAAATATAATTGTCCTGTGCCAAAATCTATTGACCATGCTAGATTTTCCTTTTTATTTTACCTGAAGCTAATTGTCGATTTAGTTATGACCATTGCAAGTTCAGATACTTAAAAACAACTTGTGCAAACTAGTCCTCAACGCCTCATTCCAATTCGCTTCGTTTGACAGGGTAATCTGATCGGTCGAGGCGTTTTGGAGTTCTGTGACGGTGGCCCGCCTGTAAGATCCGGTGGTTGCTTCTTTTTTTTTTTTTTTTTTTTTTTTTCCTTACATCGGTTTTCGATTGGTTACATGATGGGTGATACTTTTCTTAAGAAACCATATTTGAGGCTCTGAAATGAAAATTTGCTCGTGTTTCAAATGTTGAAACAGGTAAAAAATTTTGTCTCTTTGGCTGGACCGCATGCTGGTACCGCTTCGGTTCCTCTTTGTGGTGTAAGTCTTATCTACCTGAACTTGTGCAAAACATTTTCTTTGTCCTATTCTGAACTTTGATCGACACTTGACAAACCCGGAAATGGTTTTTGTGCTATTGCAGTCTGGTGTCTTTTGTATGATTGCGGACTCGCTAATCAAGTCGGAAATCTACTGCGACTTAATTCAAGTAGACATATATGTCTTTCAGATTTCTCTTAACAGTATTAGGCGTATCTATATGGTTCTAAAGTTTGCTCATTGAAAATGCAGGATCACTTGGCTCCCAGCGGTTACCTCAAGTTACCGAATGTCGGTGGTTTTTCCCCGATAGAACATCGGATAAATATGCTTGTTAGAATTTCTTCCGTAGATTCATATCTCTGACTGTTTGTAGCGACCGAAATCTCACAAACCAAATGAAATTTTAACGTGCAGGCGATTCCCGACTATTTAGAGCATTGCAAGTTTCTTCCAAAGCTTAACAATGAAATCCCTGAAAAAAGAAACACAACGTACAAGGAACGGTTCAGCAGCTTAGAGAACCTGGTTCTTATAATGGTATTTTAGACATATTTGATTCTCTTGGAATGTTCATTCTTCGGTCTCTTGGAATATCCTTTTTTCACGAGTTACAGAAATATGATTCTGTTCTGAATTTCGTATCATCGACAGTTTGAGCATGACAACGTGTTGATACCGAAGGAGACTTCCTGGTTTGGATATTACCCAGATGGAGCCTTCACACCAGTTTTACTCCCGCAAGAGGTAAAAATTCTACACAAATGTGGCACTTGATATATCAGCTAGAACAACAATGTGCTAAATTGAATATTTGGTGTGCTCGCGCACTCGGCTGAAGCTCTTTTTGAACTTTTTTTCTTAGAAAATAATTAATATTAGTATGATTCCCCTGATCCGACATCAGAAGTGTTTAGTTTGTTGCGGATTAACCAACCTAATCCTTTAATACCGAGAACAATTATCAAGAAATGATAAAAGAACACATCAGATTTTTAGTGATATATCCTCAATAAAAGCTACACCCACATTGAACCGTCATATCTTATAACTATATTGAAAGAGTGGATGTTGCCTCCACTATTCATTTTTCGTCGTCAAATACGCACCGTTTAGGGGCTTTACTGTTTTTTTTTTTTTTTTTTTTGGCCTTTTCTTTTTCTTCCCTGACTCATCCTTGAAAAGCTGCTTTGCTTCTATTTGATTTTATCTCTCTCATTTCTCTTCTTCAGCCTCTCCCTCTGTTTTCCTCCGCCCAACTCTCACTCCTCCCTCAGCCTTCTCTCTCTTCCTCTATCTCTCCCTCTTAATCTGATCTCTCTCTATCCTCTCTTTTCCACCGCCCCACTTTCTGTCCTCCGTTTGCCATCTGATCGCCGCCATCCCTTTCTCACTCTCCCTTTCTTTCTCTCTCCTATCACTCTCTGCCATCAATTTGTCTCTCTCTCTCTCTCTCTCTCTCTCTCTCTCTTGCTCTGCCCGTCGCTGTTAACGTGGATCCAAGCCTCGTGATCGCAATCTCACGATCTCAGCCTCTAGATCGCACTCGGCAGCGCTGGGGTTTTTCAATAGAGGGTTTTTTTATTTTCCTCTAATATATGAGGTTCGACTAACGCCGGAAAGTTGCAGATCGCCATTTTCCGTCGTGTTCGCTGCTTTCTTCTCGAGTGATTTCTCCTAACACCGGAGATCGTGGTCGCATGGCGATCTCGGTTCTCCTCCGAGATTGGAATGGATCTCCTCCACACGAGGAGATCGGTGTTGCGCGGCGATATCGGACCTCCCGTCGCCGATCTCCAGTCCGAGCCTTAGATTCACGACGCCTCCGGTTGTCGCCGTTGTTCAGCCACCAAGGAGATCTTGACCTCGCCGGAAAACGTCTCCGAGAGCTCTGACTGATTATTTTTTGCATTTTCAAATTTTTTTTTATTATTCAGAGTTAAGGGGTGTTTGGCGGATTCGTTTCCTTAAAATGAAACTGTATTTTTTTTTTTTATCTTTTTTTAAAAAAGTTTTTTATCTTTTCTGAAAAAAAAAAATTATCTTTTCTAAAAAATCAACAAAAATTACTATTAAAATTAAAATATTTCAACTCAAATTTACACACCAAACACTCCCTTAGATTTTTTATTTAATTTTTTTAATATGATTTTTTAATGATTTTATTATATTGGTGTTCTAAATAAATAATTATGATGTGATCAGTAATATTTCTTGTAAAAGTTTTTTTTTTTTTTTTGGTAAAAATTAATCTAAGGTATCATTTGGTGGCTTTTATCTAAACAGCCCAAAAAAACTGTACTAATATTTCTTCATATTTTATTTCATTTGTTTTGTCTTTGTTTTTGATGTTTTGATCATTGTTGCCATATTTCGAGAAAATTGGTTGTGTGAAAACAAACCGGAGTCTCTAAACAATTATAGAACACTTGAAAATTAAAGAGATAACAAACTAAAACATGAGGTCCGATAATATAATCACATTTACCAATTTACATTTCAAAATCTGCTATTTAACAAGAATATGTCGTTTCCTACTTCAAAGACAACAAATTTTAAAATGCAGACGATATGTCACTTTTATCTGTGTGTATCCTAAATATATAAAAAAGTGAATGAGTGATTCACCGTTCATTTTGGTAGTTAAAAATGCACCTAAAAATGCACCGTATAGGTTTTTTTTTTTTTTTTTTTTTTTTTTTTTTTTTGTCCTTCCTCACAGCAACGCACCGTTTAGGTGCTTTTTTTATTTTTTGTTTTTAATTTTTTATCATTCCTCACAGCCACTGCAGCTAACATTTGCTTTTTGCCTCTTACGTGTTATGCTCTTGTAAGAGTTCTTAAACTTGAACTTAAAAGAAGATCATTTAATTCAAATTACAGTTTTGACATATTGTAACTACACATTTATTATTTTTTAATTTATTATTTTTACTACATATATAAAAGAGTGGATAAAAATCCACTGTTCATTTTGATTGTAAAAAACGCACCGTTTAGGTGTTTTTTTTTTTTTTTTTCCCTCATTCTTCCTTCCTCACAGCAACGTTTAGGTGTTTTTTTTTTTTTTTTTTAGAAAGTTTTGTTTAAACAACAGGAAAAATAGTTCTTTTTTATTGTGAGCTAACGATGCATTCAGGTTTCAAAACAAAGTTAATAGAATTCTTTCATTTTGGAATTTCATTTTTGCTTTTATGTCATTTTGCCATTATTTTTGGGCATATTCATGTTAAATTTGTGTTTGGATCAAGTTTTCTTGTTTAGAAATTTCCTACTTTTGTCTACTTTTGGAATGATCATCCGTACTACTCTAGCTGTAGGAGCTCATTATGTAGGAAATAGGCATATATCTAATATTGCTGAGGATAACGCCTGCTACAACTTGTCATGTGAGAACTCAGGTTTAGGAATGTATTAGCATTTCATCTATACTTATTTTTACTGCAAAACTTTGAACAAGTAGGTATAAATGTTGCCGCTAGCATATTGTTCTACAGCTAAAAATATTTATAAAAATAAACTGTTTTGCTTTTTTTAAACTTTGTTTGCAGATGCATGTGTGTATGTGACTTTATATATAATTAAAATGTGTATAAAATATTCATATTGACTTTGTTTTTATTTACCTTTTACTTCATTATAATATTTTCAAAACGTTTTTAGTTTTCTTTTTCCAATCATTTTTTTCTTATTGCAATGTTTTATTTTTTGTATAGCTAACAATGGGATTAAAACCTTTTTTGAGATAACAAAATGCAACTCTACTGGTTCGTTTGGTGAATGAGTTGAGTTTGAAAATTTTAAGTTTGAGTTGAAATTTTTTGTTGAATTTTCAAAAAAGACAAACTTTTTCAGAAAAAGATAAAAATTGAGATAAAAAAAGTAAATTTTAGTTTGAAATAGACTTGATTACCGAACAAGCCCGCATGTTTTGAAAAAAAAAAAAAAAAATGAGTTGTGTGTTATTATTTTATTTATTAGAATGTTTGATTTTGTTATTATTATATATTTTATAATTGTATCATGAAGTTTAACTCTTCAACTTTGTTTATTAATCTGTATTTTTTTATAATCTCTAGAAAATATTTCTTCATATTAAACTATTATGAAAATTTTCATCACGATTCAACACGTGCAACGCACGTGCCGAAACTAGTATTTTTGTAAAATGAACAAAATTACAAGAAAATCATACTCCCCACGCCTCTCAGACTCGATGTTTTTCTCCAATCCTAGTCCCCAAAACTGATGCCTCCGCATGCTTTTTATCAGGTTAAAAATTAGGTCCCACGCGTCCGCATAGTTTTTAATTTTCCCCCCCCCCCCCCCTCCCCTATTCCTAAAAATCTAACAATAAGCTGCATCTTTGACAGACAAAGCTGTACATTGAGGACTGGATTGGCTTGAGAACCTTGGATGAAGCCGGGAGGGTCAAGTACATAGAAGTTCCCGGGAGTCACCTCGGAATCTCCGAGTGCGACATGAAGAAATATGTTGTTCCGTACATGATAGATTCGACAGAGAATGGCGAGATGAAGGACATAGATACCCACGTCAGCGTTTATGAAGGTCATCAAAGAGAGCTGGAACATGAAAAGAGGAAGCAAGATGTGCCGGAATTTGAGGAGAAACTGTCATGCAGTATTGTACTTGAAGGATCATCATCTTATGATTGGCCACCATCAATCAGAGATTTCCTGAGTGAACTTCTTGTGATCACGGAACTTTAAGTCATGACCATTTACTTAGAGACGATATTTTAAACTAAACCACCAAATCTATACATACATATATTACTAAATAATTACATTTGCTACATAGGTCATGCTTGATATGTAGCATGAGCAACAGTTTGGAACTGATAAAATATATTTATTCACTATATATTGTAAGAGTATTTAAGAGTATTCGAAGTTCGAACACTATATTCTATGAGAGTCAAATATAAAATTATCGCTAGATTATATTTAGCAAATACCCATATTGCTATTGCTGATATCAGAAAACCAGCTAAATAGATATCGATATTTTCATCGCTAATTTGGATCATAATGCTCATATTTTTACCTTTTCCACAACGTAACAACTTATTTACAAGGTTGGGGAAGGGGAAAAACAACAGCTTCCAGTTGGGGCTAATGTCAAACACCAGTACATGCATTTTTATGTACGGAGGGGAAGGATTATATAAAAACAGTAACTCGAAACACATATTCGCAGTTTCAGAAAGACTTCTCAGTAGACGTGGATGTCGACACTGATGCCTCCCAGATGATCAGCCGTTATTGAGCAACTGCTCTCCCTGCGCAACTTCTCACCCGAAATGTTCTGATGGGCATGGCAGCGCAGCCATAGGCATGAGATTCTAGCCAAAGCTGCCTGACCGGCAACTCGAACCCGATAGACCACGCTTAGATCTGCCCATATCTCCCTTCTGACATTACTTGATTCAAGACTTGAGTCATAACCGTCGAGATCCGACTTTGTTATCACAACTACAGAGCCATCGTCAAATGCAATCAGATCCTGAGAAGCTGCTGACCGTGGTGCTTTCGTTATAAGATCGGCCATGGGGCGGTAGATAACAGCATTTTTCATCTTCAGATGATAGTATTCCTGAACAGCCTGGGAGTTATAACAGACAAGAGTGTCAAAGCGGAATGAAACTTCTTTATTGTTTAAACAATTACTGCGAAGCCAAAGCAACACAATTTACTTATTTAACGTTCTAACAGATGATAGTATTCCTGAACAACTGGGAAATATAAAAGACAGGAGTATTATGGCGAAATGAAACTTCTTTATTGTTTAAACAATAACTACAGAAGCCAAAGCAACACAATTAATTAAAAAAAAAAAAAGTGACAAATACAGAAGAAAAACGTTAAAGGAAAACTGATACTCAAAATAGTACATCCTGATCTAAGAAATAAATTCACACACAGCTTGACCTTTTTTTTTTACCTGCCACTGCGAAGAGGCTAAAAGCACTCTTGGCCGAATTGACTTCACATAATCATAAGCTGAATCAGGCGTCATCTGCTTGTATTGCATCTGTAAAAAACACAAGCTCAAAAAAACTAGATAAAATTATTCTAATTACCATGATATAAGAAAATGGCATAGTGCTTACCAGATAACAAATGACAACAGTCGTGCTGCGTCCCCGACCAGCTTTACAGTGAACATAAGTAGTGCGTCCATGTAATGCATTTGCTATGAGATTAAAAAAGGAGATTAGATTAAAAATATACATCAGCAAATATATACATATAAACTTCCTTTCATTGATAGAATTTATATGAAGAAAATCAGATTAAACATATTGTCTTGGAAAAGCTTTTACGAAACACATGAAACTGGACACATCATGAAACAACCCTATTGACTTTGCAAAATGAGCATCAAACTAAGAACAAATAAATAAATAAATTTACAAATATAAATACCCATATAGATATTAACAAAAAGATATTAACTTGATTATAAAAAATAACATCATGCCAAAGTAAGAGGCTTTGATCATAATAAGCAGTTTACATATTCCCAAAAAAAAAGAAAGAAAGAAAGAAAGAAAAGAAAATCCCGTTCTCTAGCGTGTCCAGAATGTCAACAATGATCATCTTTGAAACACGAAATAAGTACTAAAATTGTAGAATTCTAAGTAACTAGAGACATACGAACAGAATACTAAAATATGTGTATGTCAGTGTGTGTGTGTGTGTGTGTGTGTGTTTTTGGTTACCATGAATAAAGTCTACAGCATGGGATATATCACTTAGTGATGGTGCAAAACAGTAGTCTCTTGTTGGGATCACCAGATGATCAATGCCATGAGCCTGCGAAAGCAATCAACAATTAAGGCGCTAGAACAAAATACCGAAAAAACAATTACAACAACATGAAAAACTCAGAAAGCATGGTGCAAAAATACATGAGAAAAGGCTCACATGATATAGAGACGTAGGAACCAAGGTCTCGTATGGTTCATTAAGAGTCACAACTCCATGAACACCAAGCTTCTTTAGACATGGAACATCAACAGGGAACGGAACAGCACCTAGTAGTACAAACTGAAGAACAAACATCAAGAAAAAAAAATTTCAAAAATTCAAAACTATAAATTTTCAGTTAAGAATAAATACCCAAATCTTATCACTTAAGATATAACAAAAAACACATAAAAATTAAAAATTAAACAACAAAATCTACTTACAATTATTATAGAAAACAAATAAACAAGAGTACAAAAAGATAAATATACCTCGTCAATCTTATCCCACCACCGGAAATCAGCCTGAATCTTATTCCGAACGACATTGTAAAGCAGAGTCGGGTAAAAGAGTGCCCTTGCCCCGGCCCCAATCAAAACCCTTTTGGTATCTGAAACGACAACGTTTCCGCCACTGCAATCGCCGCTACCAGCCAACGAATTCCCCTCCTCAACACCTTCCGCTTCCCCTCCTCCCTTCAATTCCTCAATATACATCTCAATTCAAACCAAGCGAACGAAAAAATATATATATATAAATATATATGTAGATATAGAAACTATAATCCCCAAATATTTACATACAAACCGAACAATTCAGTGCCAAGAAACGAAAAAAATCTAATTTTTCCACTTTACCAACCGAGAATCTACAGAATTAACAGAGAAAACCCAGAATTTTCACAACAACAAGAGATCGGGAACAGATTGGACCAGAGAATACAGAAACTGAAATTTCTCGGAGCAATCGCCAGCATTTCTTGTCGATCGGCGAAGGCCAATGAATCTGGAAGAGAGATCGACGGGATTTGGGAGAATCTGGTTGGTGGATTGGGAATTTGGGAAAACCCTAGAACAAGGAATTGCTTGGGATGAGAGGAAAAGAGTGGAGATTCGAGTTTCACGTTTTTGGCTCAACAGACAACAATGGAAAAGAAGGAGAGAGAATTCGAAATTAAGAAGAAAAAAAATACATAAAGTTAAAATTTAAAAAATGGAAAAAGAAAATAGAAAATAGAACGGAAATGGTGTGGCGACGTGAAGTTTTGGGTGGATGGGATAGGTGAGGGGTAGAGTCATTTGACCGTTCGATAAGGAGCATCAAAGTCGCTCCATGTGTGACACGTGGGCTCGTGATTGGAATTTCTTTCTCATCTTTTTCTTGGATTTTTTTTTTTTTAATTCTCGGAGTTTTTATGATTGAATTTCCTATTTTACATTACTGAAGAAACTTTTTTTTTTTAATGGTTGGATCAATTTTATATTTTTTTTTAAATTAAAGGGAATACAGACTCTGTATATTTTAGTAAAATTAAGTATGATATTTTGTTAAATTATAAATATAACTACATCAATTTTATAATTAATTTATTCATAACTAAAGTAATTTTACACCGGACATTATAAATTTTAATGGTAATATTAGTAATTAAATAGTTAAAAAATAAATGCAATTATCAAAAAGCAATTTATAGAGATAATATTAAAAAGAATTACTTTTAGGGATGTTTCCATTTTTTTTATTTATTTATTTATTTTTTTTTTTTTTTTTGCAATTGACTAGTTCTATTTTAATTTTGATAAATTATTTTTTAAAATTTTATATAGTATTGTTTAAGAACTCCAATTTCTCCTCTTATAATATTTTTATTTCAGTGAAAAAAAAAAAAAAAAGGAAGTCTAACGTTTGTTAAAATTTAGAGGAAACCCTATAAGTTATGTGAACTCGTTTTAAAGAGGGACTGAAATTTTAAATGGTGAGCTACCAAGTATATCATGTCATATGTATGAAGCCATTTGTATTGGAGAAGTAATTTATCACAACCAAAAAGTATAATTTGTGAATTACGTCAAAATTGAGGGAGCAAAAGAAAAAGTTTTTTTTTTTTTTTTTTTGCCTTTCCCCAAAACAAACTAGAAGGCAATAAAGGTGAGGGTTTCACGATTTTGGATGGCCATTAATTTTGCCGACAAATTATAGTGGATAAGATTTTAATTAGTTTTGTTATGTTACAATTGATTAAGTTTTTTTGTTTCGGGAACAGTTTTGTACTTTTGTTTAGTTTATTTTTTAAATTTAAATAATAGTTCGTCTAAACCTTTTTTTTTTTTTAAAGATAAAGACGTGAAAACAAATTATAATGATATTTATCTTGTAGGAGTACAATATATTGTTTTTTTGTTTTTTTTATTTCCTGCAAGAGGAAATCACTGCCGACCAAATGCTCTCAAAAAGGGAAAAAGATATAAAATGCAGGAATGGACAAACTTAAATAAAAAAAAACTTCTTTATTTAAGGGTTTTTCTTCTTCTTTCTTTTTTTTTTTTTTTTTTTTTTTTTTTTTTTGTGTGTGTGGTCATAAAGCATTCATAATCTAATTTGATTTTGAACATACAGGAATAATTCTGAGAGTCTCAGAAAATATATCAGGGCGATGCCTGTGATTATATATATATAAATATTTATACACACACATAATAAATAGATAGTCTATGATTTTATATTCATTTATGTATAGACATAGATATCTGTGTATGTATAAATATCTACCTTGTTAGAAGGAAAAAATAAAAAATAATGTTAAAGTTATTGATTGAGTAAATTCAAAAAAAAAAAAAAAATTCAGAGATAAAACGGAAAAGAAGCAAGGTCAAATCTGAGAACAATATTTCTTGAAAAGTTGAATCGGTGATTAACTAATTAGATTAAATTAAAGGGAAAGGATTATGGGGTTAGGTGAGAAATTAACATATATATGTGAAAATTATTTTGGACTTGCTTTGACTATTAATCCAGTTAATTATAAATTAAATGTTGAAAGAACTGATCATGTAGTTTAATTGGTTGAGCCTGATCTTTGGCTTGCTACTAAAGAAACAAATACAAGAGAAAATGAAATAAACAAAGACATTACATCCTTAGGATCTTCTTCAAAATCAAGCCATGCTTTTGTTGAATTTTGAATCTGGATCAGTTTGAAATTTAAACATAGTCACTTAGAATGAATCAAGCTCCATTTAAAAAATAATAATAATAAATAAAAATTGTATCACATATATCCATAAAAAGCGAGCATGAATCACATTATCTCACCCAAGAAATCAAAAACATGTCATTAGGAAATAAACATTGAGTTTTTTTTTTTCATTATTTCATTTTTCTTTTATTCTTTTGTTAAAGATTCAATAAGACAATTCATAACCCCATTGAAACATAAATCCAAAGATCTTTCTAATGGTACTCAAACTAGTTAGCATGTTCCAATTTACAACTCCATCTAAAACTGCTAATTAATCCGCTTGGTATTAATTACTTATGGAAGATACTTTTAATTCTTAAAAATAATCTACAACAGGTTAAAGTGTTTGGTAAATCTTGTTTCGGGTGCATTGCTTTTTTATTATTATTCAAATTTAGTAAAATATCCAAAATAATAAAACACAGCTCTTCTACCCATTTTTGTTTATTATTTAAAAATTTCAAATTCTTTAATAGATGTACTATACTAAATTTTACTCGAATTATATAATTATTATTAACAATAGTAAACCATATATTTGTTATTTAGACACTTTTTTTTTTTTTTTTTTGAAAAATTATTCAGACATATCTGAAATAATAAAGTTAAATTTTACATTTTTTTTATAAGTTTGGTGTAAAGCATTTAAAAATGTTGACCTTAATTTTATTAATAAAAACGAAAACTATAAATGTGCATTTAAGTTAAAACAAAGTATTCTTGGTTAGTTATTATATATGTTCACGGTAATTTTATCCATAATTTATCAAACACTTAAAATTCTACTTTTTAACTTTAAAAAATCTACTTTTATTAATTAAATATATATAGGCTTATTTTATGTTTGGGGGTGTAATTTCTCCTTGTAAGCTTTCTCTATGTAATTGTAAAGTCTCAAATTTTCAGAGCAATACGTTTTTGGAAATTTTTCTAAAACGTCATGGACCAAGAACTCGATCAACCGGTTTATTTCCTTTTGGTTCACTATTTGTTATGGTCGGAAGAGCTAACTACAAGGTAAATTTTGAGGATGAAATTTATACATGAAATAAAGAATTGCCATACCCAAACGTTCTAAAAGGTAATTTTATTCTTTTAAGTTTTATGAATTATAAGTGAGATCATGCAAGAATGGAAATTTTGGGATTAAATACATATGGTGAGGATAAGTGTGACATCGTAAAAAAATAAAAATAAAAATAAAATAAAAAAAAAACGAAACGAAAAGGAAGATTGAGAAGTAGAAAGATTTAATTTAAAAGGGGGGAAAAAGTAGTAGATTTAACCTGCCTCCATCCACATATTAAGGAAAAATAAAAAATAAAACTCGCTAGTAAGGATCAATCAATATATCAATGAGCTAATTAAAGACAAAATAATCAATTACTCAAAACCATCAAATATTTCAAAATAATTTTAAAAAAAAAATCAAATCTTTCAAAAATCAAGACCTTTCTATTTTTAAAAAAATAAAAATTATTTCAAAATTAATAATAAAGATAACTATATGCAATTCGTTAACTTTCCCTAAAATAACAACTCAACATTTTAGATACTTGATTAGTTATTTTATATGTCAAAACGATTGCATATAAATACTATTAATCCGTCCCGAGCTTTATGTGACATATACATATATATATATATATATTATGTATATATATTTTTTTAACTTCTTTATGTGACATATATTGAATATATATCTATATTTATTTTTAATTTAGACACCAGATTCTTTTATTATCTATATTATTATACAATAACAAATTATCTTTTATATAGCTGTGTAAAGTCGGTTCCTATCTTTTTTTTTTTTTCATAAATCATCAATATCGATCTTTCTATATTTACAAAATAAGCCAATATTGGCTTTATTTTTTAAATAAAATAGTATAATAAGCCATTAGCCATGCAATCCCATCATCGTCCTCTTCCTCAACCGGACCGACTAACTCCGTCGCTACTCCCTCCGCTCCCTCGACATCGCCGCCGGCAGCGGCCTCATTGTCTATCCCTCGGAACCCTAGCTAGCTTCGCGCAAGAGCCCGAAACCCTAGTACATTAAGCTATGAAAATTGAAGGTGATTCTAGCCCCAAGCCCTCTCCGCCGTGCTTCATGGCGCTTCCGTCGGAGCTTCAGATGAAGATCTTGTCTCTCCTCCCGGGCACCGATATCGTGAAAGTCGGGTCTGCCTGTAAGGAACTGCAGCGTTTGTCATGCAATAATGATTTGTGGAAGAAGAAGTTTGCTGAGGAGTTTGAATATTGATGAACAAGAGGCGGAGACTGATCCGCTGGAAGGGCGAATTTGCCGCTCATCACATGTCGCGGGCTCTGCGGAGTAAGCGGAAGGCGGCGGAGAAGGCCGAGGCCACTGCTAGATGGTTTCCCCATGTTGATATCCCCGGGGAAAATTGCATGGCCAGGTATTCTAATCCACTGGCAATGCCTTGGTTATTTGGTTAATTATTATGGCCATTTCCCGGGGTGATATGGAGATGATCATATATTAGTTACTTTTAATAATTAGTTTTTATGTACTTTGAAATTTTTGTTGTTAGTGTAGTTTCTCATTATTATATGAATCTTTTTATTTAATTTATTTTGGTTTAGTTTTCTCGTCTCGTACGTTTCGGGTCTAGTAGTTTTCTAATATATTATTGAAAAAATTAGATGCTTAAATGAATACCCCAAACTTTTTGTTTTTCCGTTAATTAAATGGTCTTTTTTTTTTTTTTTTACTTGATTATACTATGGCACACAGTATCATTGATACACCAATTATATATGGACTATTAATCACTTATGAACTAATGGTACATCACTAATAGACCAACATACCATTATATTGGTTAATCACTTTTTTTTTTTTAAGGGATATTGGTTAATCACTTACTGACCCACTAAATGTATATAAATGAGAAACCACCAAATTCATCAGTGATAGACTATCTAAGAAAAGATCATTTTTCTCTTCTTTTTTTTCAAAAAAAAAAAAAAAACTTATTAGGACATTTATTGAAATCATTTTCCTATAAACTCCTTTCTTTCTGGTTTGCCTATAAATATCAATTCAGAAAAAAAGTTTAAGACATAAATATTAATATCATTATATCTTTTTTCCTTACTTTTGAGATTTTTTTTTTTTTAATAAACTTGTAACAACATCCAGAAATAACTAAAGATAGTGAAACCTTTAGTCAATTAAAACTCATTTTTTTAATGACAGTGAAACTATCAAGCTGAGACAATAAAGTAATAATCGTGACAATGAAATATCAAATAAAATAAGAAAATTCGACACGCAATGGTATGATCATTACTATACTGATACGTGATAAAAGACTCATTAATCCCAATTCTCAAAAAACACGTGTTTGATTTTGTACAACCTAGTCATTCCACAATTTTTTTTTTAAATTTAAGTTAACCTACTTATTCCATTAACTATTAAACGTAGTTAATTTCATTAAGTGAAGAGCAATGACGACTCCAGTTAAGTTGATTTCATAATAACTAATACAAAAAAAAAAAAAAAAAAAAAAGGCCTATATATAAACTTCGGATTATGAAGGGAAAGAGTTGAAAATGTATAGATGAATCCAATTTTAGTTTCATTTTTTCTTTTAAATGGATGCTTTAGTTCCTCTTCTCTATTTATAAATAAAAACAATAAGAAGAAGAATGACACCATAAGCAATAGACTTACCTCAGTCATTATCAATTTGAATCCTGTAAAAAGTTAATACTGAGGGTATCATGATCACAGGCACTATTTTGTATTCTTAAAAGAGATCAAAGAAAGATTACGCACCATATATCAATCCCCCAAATCGTTTTATCATATGTACTTAAATTTCATTAATTATATTCAATTAAGATAAAATTACAATTTTTTTGAAGGGTAGATAAAACTACTATTCCATTGAACTGTAAAACCAAAACGAAAAAGAAAAAAACTGCTTCAATATCGTTTTGTACAATCTTTTTTCCAATATGTTTTATTTTTATTTTGTCTACTGTCGTAGAAAATTTAAATCTGAAAAAAAAAAACAAAAAACAAAAAGGTTCACACGTAAAGTAAATCATTGTAACCAAGCCAAGAAAATTATGACTATTTTATTAATTGTAGTACCAATAAGGAACTTCCCCTTTTTCTTTCTCTCTCTCTCTCTTCTCTCTCTCTTCTCTCTCTAAGGTGTGAGGGCTAGGGTCTCAATCGTTTTTCTCTCTTGGGGCCAGATTCCGGTGGCGACCTTTGGTCTGTCTCTGGTTTCCCAGCCCTAGAGTTGAAGGTGAGAATTATATGATGAGAGTCTTGGTAGAGGCGAGCCCGTGGTAAAAGGATGGACGTTGTGGGAAGGAGTAAGATAGGAATGAGATAGTGGGTGGTGGTGCATGCATGGTCATCACACACCGGGGAAGTCTTACAGCAACTCGGATTTGGCAACCCAGTTTCTCCCGATAATGTGGTTTGTTTTATCAACAATGACTCTTTCTGTGTGAATGGTTTTTTTTGTTTTTTTATGTGTAAGTTTGTGTCTAATAATGACGACGTCTTCGTCAAAATTTCTATGGGTGTTTTATTTCTTTTTGTTGTTTATAATAACGGAGGTGGCTTCTTCACCTTCCGAGTTGGTTGTTTATCTGTTAGATCTGAGTCTTGACGGTATTTTGGTTCTGCTAAAGTTACTTCTATGCGGAGTTAGTAGTGGCCCTAGTACTACTAAGTCTTGGCCCTTGATTGATCGGGAAAATCCATTGATTGTTAAGGTTTTGTCAAAAAGAGTCTTACATGTGCTCGATTTCAGTGTGCCAAGATATATTCCCGTTATCAAAACTCAATCATATGTATTTTCCTTTAAGCATCATCAGATTTTATTGGTAGATCCGTTCTTATGTATTTTTATATATTCTTAGTGAGTTTAATAAAATTTCCCCTTCGAAAAAAAAAATCACTCTTTTTCTCACTTTCTATGTTCTTTTTCGGCTATAGATGTGTCTTCACATTTATCCCCAAAAAAAAAATGTAAAAAGTAAAGTCTAATGAGGGACCAAATTAAAAGAAATGAATATGACGTGAAAAGATAAAACGTGTGATCAAAGTTTTATCAAGAAAAATATAAATTTATTCATATCATCATAACTCCATTTTTGGACGGAAATTTGAAAATTCAATTACCATTTAAAACAATTACAATTGTGTAAAATAGGTAACTATATGTCAATATAAATCCTAATTTATCTTTTTATGAAGTATTTTAAGACTTTTACTATATACAATTTTTGTTTTTTGATAAATCAATAAACTATAGTATTAATTTGCTATATGTCTAACTAAACTGTTTGTTTCTAAAACAATGCCAAACTCAGCCGGACGAGTCCACACCACGTAATGCCTTATTGTGATCCTGGAGCATCTAATTACAATTAAAAACAAAACAAAAAAACAAAACAAAATATTCATTCTATAAATTAGTAAAAACAAAATTAACAAATAAATATAAACTTCCAACAAACAGTCTAACTACTTCCGAAAATGAGACTTCTGATCTGTAGGAATTGTAGAAATAGCTAAAGCTAACTTTATTAATGCACTTTCACTATAAAAATCAAGTGGTGACCATTTTCTCATAGGCTAGAAAAACATCATCCATCTAATCTAAAACCAATTACTGCTAAAAGAGTAGCGTAGGATATCAACTTCAATCTCAATTTTTGAGTATCAACTTATATGGCGGTAAGTTGTCATTTTTTCATTGGTTGATATAATCAATTGATATGATAATTTTTTAAATAAATACCTAACAATAAAAGAATGACAACTCACATATCATATAAATTGGTATTAAAAATAAGGATTAAAATTTGTATCTTCAGCATTTTTTCTACTAAAATATAATTAGACATTCATGTCCATTCTCACAAGAAGTCAAACCTCCCAAATACCTTATTGACAGTCTAAGAAATGTCCAACCACCTAAGGTCAAGGGTGACATTATTGCTACACATTTTAAAAGAGCCCAACTACCAAGTCTACAATGATATTCATTCTAGTCAATTTCAACAACCGTCCATTCTTCACAGCCAGAAATTCTGGTGGTTAATCCTATGTTTGGTAGGACGGAAAAAAGGAAGGAATGGGAGGAGGGAAAATTGGATGGAAATTAGTGGAGTAGGATGTTTGGTAAAAAAGAAAAAAAAGAAGAAAAGAAATTAGGGTGTATAAATATTTATATATATATAGTAGGGCCCACTCATTTTAGTTCTTTCAAAAGTGGAAAAAAAAACCAAATTCCACCGTATCCTAACTAATATTATCTTTTAATCCCTATTTTTAAAGTGAAACAATATCAGTATATGTATAAAATAGTAATTGTACTTCATATCTATCAAACAACATAAAAGAAAACTAATTTATTTTCTATCATTCCATTTTTCCATCTTTTAAAAGTTTTCTCTCTTTCCTTTTTTCTTTTCTTCCTGCCAAACAGGGGCATATATGAGTGTTCTTGCAAAGAAAGGATCAAGTAAAAAAGGTCCAAGATTCTTTTTTTTAATAGATAAAAAAGAATCAGTAGTGTTTTCACCGTATCCCCATCTCAATACGTAAAAGATAAATAATAATTGAAATCACTGAAAATGACAAAAGATCATGCTCTAAGATATTCATCAGCATCTAACAGGTTAGGACTCATAAAATCCGTCAACATAATCCTTAAAAATTCAAATATTGTTTGCTTCTTGGTTAATTCTCCTTGTTGGTCGTGTGCTTTTTCTTTGTGGGCTCGATGACGATGCACTTATTCTATATATTTTTGTAGGTTCCTGGTAACAAGTGCATTTGTTAAGAAGAGCAAAAGGTATATAGATTTTGTTTTTATTTTTTTATTTTTATTTTTTAACGGAAGTTTGTTTTAAAAGATCACAGATCTTAGGGAAAGACTCTGGTAGTTTCAAGTTGAAGGACACTATATCTTTTTTTTATCCACTTTTAAGCCATACAAACATGATCAAGTGGTTGATAATATCGAGGTTACATGCTTGCTGAAATAGATGTTGTCGCTTCCTATTTTTACTCTCAAATATATATATATATATATATACATATATATAAGGATATGAAAAATTGTATTCCAAATTACAAAGGAAAATTATAGTAAATAGTATATTTTATAAGTAACTTTCAACTTTATAACATGTTTTTTAAAAGATATTAAATTATAATATATATTTTTGTAAATCATTATATCTCCATGGATTTTTTTAAAAAAATTCAAATTTATTGTCAATTTTTAACAACAAATTTATGTGCTTAGTTTCATGTGAGAGAGAGAGAAAAGGAATAAGGAGGAAGGTTTTTTTGATATTACGTGATCATAAATTTGATTATGCTATGTATTATGTTTAATGTTATAATTTACTATTACTCTTTTCAAAAATAATATTTTGTTCTTTCTCCTAAATTAAAAAATGGTAAAATAGTACTTCGTTCTTGCTCAGGTCATTATTAGAATTTTAATCGTTATATTTAGAGACTCTCTTTCGCATTTTAAATCCCTTTGACGAAATTTCCTAAATTTAAATTTGAATTGAATTGACCTTTTTTTTTAATTCTTTTGAATTTTATGTGGCAAACATATGTTATCAAATCTTTTAAAATTAAAAAAAATACATAATTTAAAAAAAAATACAAACTAATTCAAACTAATAATAAAGATAACTATATTCAATAATATGTCCACTTTTCTTTTTTTTCTTTCTTTCTTTTCTTTTTTTTTTTTTTGAAAGTGAAAATATGTTAACTTTCCCCCTAATATAACACCTCAATATTTGATTAGTTATTTAAATTCAAAAAAAATATTTGATTAGTCATTTTATGATTCAAACAATTCTATCCAAATATTAATTAGTCACATGTATGTATATGTGACAAACATATGCTATCAAATCTTTTAAAATTAAAAAAAAAACTTATAATTTAAAAAAATACCAACTAATTCAAAATTAATAATAAAGATAACTATATGCAATAATATGTTAACTTCTTTTTTTTTTAATGACAGTATGTTAACTTTCCCCCTAATATAATACCTCATATTTGATTAGTTATTTAAATTCAAAAAAAAAAATTTGATTAGTTATTTTATGTTTCAACAATTCCATCCAAATATTAATTAGTCACATGTTATATATATAATAATTTGAAATTGTGCGTGATATATGTTGTATAGCCCTTTCGGCGACATCCGATATATATATATATATAAAATAGATAAAAAAGGCAAAAAAAAAAAATACAATATCTATCTTTCTATTTTTACAAAATAAGAGAATGGCTTGCTTGTTTCCAAAAATAATAATAACAGTAATAATACTAAGCCATTGGCCGTGTAATCCCGACATCTTCCCCTTCCTCTCTCCGTGACCTCTCCGTCAACCCTAGTCGAAACCCTAGCTAGCTTCGCAAGAGCCCGAAACCCTAGTTGATTCTATGGCAATTTATGGTGATGAGCATGTCGGTTTGGTCGGAAATAAGTGTCCTAAATCTTGTTTTCTGACGAGAGTTAGGAGGATGGTCATGAGCGAAGAGATCGGGGACGTCGAGAGTCGGAATCATAAGCTAATCGTGATCGCGGTTCATGCCGTTTTCTTGGAATCGGGATTCGTCGAATTCGACGAATTCCTTTCTCATGATGATTTGAGATATTCAACGTCTTTTCGCTATACGCTGCCTGAAATTCTTGGGGACAAAAATTGCACTTCCAATGCGAAAGATTCAGTTGTTCTGAAGTGTCAGACTATAGGCCGTTTTGTGAACGTCTTCGGGTGTTTGACCAGCAGTGGACCGGTGGTTTACCGGGTGTGTTTAGACAAGAACAAGTTTGCGCGAGCTATTAGTTTTCTGTCAAGGTGTTCAAAAGGTGGACACAAATTTAAAGGAGAAGCACTTTACGAGCTGTGGAGGATTGTGAGGGACGGACTTGCATTGCCTCTGCTAATCGATCTCTATGCGAAGGCGGGATTGCCGTCTCCGCCGTGCTTTATGTCGCTTCCGCCGGAGCTACAGAAGAAGATCTTGGAGTTCCTCCCGGGCGCAGATATCGCGAAACTCGGGAGCGTGTATTAGGAACTGAAGGACTTGTCATGCAACAATGATTTGTGGAAGAAGAAGTTTGCGGAGGAGTTTGGAAAGATGAAAAAGAGGCCGAGATCGGAAGCGGTACCGATCAGCTAGAAGAACAAATTTGCCTATAAATATTTGTGGCGTAAGAGGAAGGAGGCGGAGGAACCCATTGGAATGTGGTGGCCGAGAAGGTTTCACCGTCAGGTCCCGCCCTAGCCCCCCGGTGTTACGGCCATGGAAAGAGTGATGAGCCCTTGGTTTTTGAAGGAAAGACTTCTTCCCAGATTCAAGTTAAATTCATATATGAAATTGAACTAATTAACTGTCCTCGCTCTGCGGTATCTTTTGTATCATTTTTCCTAGATTATGCGGATTAGTTAATTAGTTCTTATTTAGTTAGACAATTATGTTATCAGTATCGTATATCTCATTATCATTTTTATTAAATTTTGGGTTAATTTTCTTCTTCTTCCTTTTTTTGGGTCTAGTTTCCTAATTTATCATTTGGTTTTCCTATAAATATGTAGTATGAAATTTCAATTATGGTTTATAAACAAATATAAATATTAGTAATTTTTCTTTTTTAGTTCTTTTCTTCTTTCTAAAGTCATATATATGCAGTGGTCTCTTTCTAATGATAATTCTCTATAGTTTTATTCTTCTCTCTATGTAATGGACATAGTAATAAAATATAGGATAAAGAGTCATCACTTAGTTTACAAGTCAAAGTATGTAATATAAAAGACTAAATTTTTTGGTAAATAAATAAAATACTAAGGATTAGTTTGGTGAATAAGTTTGAGTTGGAAATTTTAAGTTTCAATAGTAATTTTTGTTGACTTTTAGAAAAGATAAAAAAACTTTTTCAGAAAAGACAAAAAAATTTTTTAGAAAAAGACAAAAAAAAAGTACAGTTTAACTTGAGTTAAATTTGGGTACCAAACTAACCCTAATTAAACTTTAAAAACACACGTTTGAATTTGAATAGAACCTACTCATTCGATTTACTGTTAAACGTAAGTTAAAAAGAGAGAGGGAGGTGAGAGAGAGAAAAAAAACAAAAAAACCAAAAAAAAAAAAAAAAAAGTTCCGTCTAGTTTAAACCATGGCATAGCAACACCACCCGCTGTTTTCTTAAATTAAAATAAAATAAAAATAAAATAAAAGGGCAAACCACCAAGCTCTAGCCGCACAACAATGCATGCTCAATTGTGATCTTGGGACATCTTGGAGCATCCTGTGAAGATTAGAGAGAAAAAGTGAAATTTGAGAATGTTAAGATATTAGGTTTCCATAATTATATTTCACAGTTTCAAATTCCACTTCTTCCCTCAATGAGAGATCAAATTCATCATTTAAAATCAAGAAAACTTCTAATTTTAAAAATTAAATACAAACTAATTCAAAATTAATAACAAAGATAACTATATGCAACAATATGTAAACATTCCCTATTATAACACTTAATATTTTAGATGCGTGAATAGTTTTTAGCTATTTCAAACAATTCCATCCAAATATTAATTTGTCACATGTGATATATGTTGCAATTGTATATAATTTATATTTATTTTTTTAATTGATATACCAGATTTTTTTTAATTATATATTAAAAAATAAATTCTATTTTTCAGAGCTGTGTAAAGTCGGTTCCCATCTTTTTATTTTTATTTTTTTTAATTCCAAATCTATCTCTCTATATTTTATAAAAATAAGCCAGTGACAAAAATAATACTAAGTCATGCAATCCCAACATCGTCCCCTTCCCTTCTTCTCTTGGCGGCCTCTCCCTCAACCGGACCGACTAGCTCCACGCCTCCTCCCCTCGCGACTCCCTCGTCTCGATCGGCATCGCATCCGGCAACGGCCTCATCGTCTACTCCCTCGGAACCCTATCTAGCTTCACAAGAGCCCGAAACCCTAGTCAATTCTATGGCAATTTACGGTGATGATCACGTCGGTTTGGTCGGAAATAAGTGTCCCAAATGTTGTTTTCTGACGAGAGTGAGGAGGATGGTCATGAGCGAAGACATCGGTGACGAGAATCGGAATCACAAGCTAATTATGATTGCAGTTCATGCCGTTTTCTTGGAATCGGGATTCGTCGAATTCGACGACACACCGCCTGAAATTCTTGGGGACAAAAATTGCACTTCCAATGTGAAAGATTCAGTTCTTTTGAAGTGTCAGACAATAGGCCGTTTTGTCTACGTCTTCGGGCGTTTAACCAGCGGTGGACCGGTGGTTTACCAGGTGTGTTTAGACAAGAACAAGTTTGCGCCAGCTATTAGTTCTTTATCAATGTGTTCAAAAGGTGAACACAAGTTTGAAGGAGAAGCACTTTACGAGCTGTGGAGGATTGTGAAGGACGAGCTCGCAACGCCTCTGCTAACCGATCTCCGTGTGAAGGCGGGATTGTCCTCTCCGCCGTGCTTTATGTCGCTTCCGCCGGAGCTTCAAACAAAGATCTTGGAGTTCCTCCCGGGAACTGATATAGCGAAACTCGGGCGCGTGTGTAAGGAACTGAAGGACTTGTCATGCAACAATGATTTGTGGAAGAAGAAGTTTGCTGAGGAGTTTGGAATGATGAACAAGAGGCCGAGTTCAGAAGTGGTGATCCGCTGGAAGAAAGAATTTGCCGGCACATATTTGCAAACTTTGCGGAGTAAGAGGAAAAAGGCTGAGACGGCCAATGCTAATTAGAGGTGGCTGCTGGGGCGGGAATGGTTTTGCTACCGGCCCCCGCCCCAGCCCCTACGGCCCCGACCGCGGCTCCTGGCCCTGCCCCTCGATTTTACTGGCATGGCGACATAGGCAATGCCAAGGCAATAAAAAAGGAGACTTTTTTCTCGGATTCTATAGAAATTCATGCATGGAATAGAAATAGTTAACTGTTCTAACTCTATCGTATCTTTTGTTTCATTTCTTTTAAATTATGGCGAGTTACTGCAGATGATTGAGATCATGTATTAATTAGATTTAATAATTAGTGTTTATTCAGTTAGACATTTATGTTATCAGTGTCGTCTCTCATTATCATGTTTTTTTTTTTTTTGTGTCTAATTTTCTTGTTTTGGTTTGGATCTAGTCTCCTGATTTATTATTTGTTTGCCTATAAATATGGTGGCATGAAATTTCAATTCTGGTTCATAAACGAATATTAATGTTAGTACTTTTCCTTCTTTTTGAGTTCTTTTTCACTTTTATAGAATATTCTATGATCTCTTTCTAGTGATTCTTCTCTGTCTTAGCTTTATTCTTCTCTCTACTTAGACCTCATTCTTGGTAATATCACTTGTTAACAAGGTTTTTTTTTTTTTTTCTTTTCTTTTTCTTTTTAATCACACTAAGAGTTTGATTGTTTCGTAAGTTTCATTTTTCATTTTAAAAATTGGTTTTGAGTTAATAAATTACTTTCGTTTGATTCTCGAATAGTGTTCGAGTGTTATTTAGTTACATAAAACTCTTTATTTTGACTACAGTGAAACCATCAAATTAAGACAATAGTACAATAATTGTAACAATGAATATCAAATGAATAAGAAACCTTAATACGCAATGATGTGACCATTATCATATGATATATATGTAATGGACATAGTAATATATTTGTCATTATATATGATAAACAGTCATCACGTAGTTTACAAGTTAAAAAACGTAATAAAAGACTCATTAATCTCCAAAAACACATGTTTGAATTTGTGTAGAACCTACCCATTCAATTAACTGTTAAACCCAAGTTTAAAAAATTAAAAATTAAAAAGTTCCGTCTATGGAGCCTAACAAACAGTCTTCAACTTCAGAAAAAGATATTTCTGTAATAATTTGTAGTAGAAGTAGCTAAGCTAACTTTAATAATGCAAGTCTCCATATTCCCATTGGCTAGAAAAACATTATCCATCTAATTATTTAAAACCAATTACTGCTAAAATCCAAGCAGAAAATAATGTCCATTCTCTCAAGAAGTCAAACTTTACAAATACCTTATATATGCAAGAAATGTCTAACCAGTAAAGGTCAAGGGTGACATTATTGGTGCACATTTTCAAAGAGCCCAACTACCAACTTTACACTGATATTTATTCTAGTCATTTTCAACAACCGTCCATTTCTTCACAGCCAGGAATTCTGGTGGCAAGTGATGTTGCAAATAAAGGATAAAGTCAAAAAAGGTATCATCTTTTTACATGTATATTTTCAAACAAGTAAACACACGTAAGATCACATAAGATAAATCGACCACAAAATAATTGACCACAAAAGCCTTCAAGACACACATAACATTCTTTTGTTAATATATATTTCGCTCCATAATTGATTCCCCTCGTTGGACATGTGATTTTCCCTTGTGGGCTCATTGATGATTGTTGAGGTCAGATTTTGTCTCCCTATTATATAATGCCTAGATCACAATGACCGGCGAATCAATGAACAATGAAAATCGAACCGTGGTCCATTGACTCCATTATCCGACGCTTTGACAAACGTCAAAGCATGATTCATCAATCACTCGACCTGGGTTCCATAGTCCTGAATGAGTCAATTAATTATGTCTTTTACTCAACCCATATTCAACAAACATCGATGGTCCATTGATTGTTCACTATGCATTGATTAGCCCGGATGCTAACCAAACTTGGGCCTGACCTAAGGTCCAATTCTTCAATTCTTATATAAAAGGACCAACGAACTTCGAACCGTGGTCCATCGACCACTCGGCATGTGTTATGTTTGACTCGACAACATTGAACGTTGATGTTCAATTGTCCAACGTCCGACTCTCAATACTCCACATGAGGGACCTATGAACATCGAACAGTGGTCCATCGATCACTCAATTTGGTCTTATTGACCTCCTAAAGTCTTTCGATCAGCTCAACATCTGGCTCAACATGACGAACAACGAACGTCGAACCTAGGTCCATCGATCACTCATCATGTGTTATGTTTGACTCGACAACATCGAACGTTGACGTTCAATTGTCCAACGTCCGACTCTCAATACTCCACATGAGGGACCTATGAACATCAACCAGTGGTCCATCGATCACTCGATTTTGGTCTCATTGACCTCTTAAAGTCTTTCGATCAGCTCAACATCTAGCTCAACATGACGAACGAATGATGACCACATTCTTACATGACCACCTTGAGTGAACAATGAACGATGGAAGATCAACTTTCATAACTACCAAGCCCACGATCGATCGTGACCATATTCTTACACACGTTTCGAATTATCAGGGTAATGAGGAGCCACCCCCTATTATCCTAAAAATCCGGAGCCATTACTTTTCCTCTATAAATAGAGGAAGACCTCTCACATTTGAGGATCTTCTTAATCTTCTTCCCTTTTTCTTACTAAAACTCTGTCGAATTTTCCCTAGAAATTTGTAAACCTTGTACTCAAAGTTTATTAATAGTAAAACTCCAGACTCAGAGGACATAACACAACATTCTGACGAACCTCTCTAAATTTCGGTATTACTATTTTTATCGCTTTCTTATTGCTTTATCATCTTATGTTTTTCATGTTATGATTGCTCTATGATTCTCATATACGATGTCCAAAAACCCTAATAATTTCAATTTGTTAATCTTCATATGATCTATAACTCGAATTAGAATTTGACCGTAGATATTTAACATCTACAATGATGCACTTAATTTATTCATTTTCATGGGATCGGGGTAAATCAAGGGTATACTTGGTATTTGCATTCACAACTTCTATGAGAAGATTTAAGAAACTACCAGTTAAAAATAAAAATAAATAAATAAATAAATAAAAGGCAAGTGAAAAAGTAACTTTATAAATGGTACCAAGATATGTTGTCCTGTCCTCGTTGTTTAGATACAAGATAAGATCATTTCCGCTTGGGCAATTAGACACCCAACCCATAGTCGCAATTGCAAAAACAGAGCTCTACCACCTGAGTTTCAATTGCTCAAGTATTTATTATTTGTTATATAATCAAGTTCTGAAAGTTAGATGAAATGACAAATTAGTATTAGAACTGTAGATGAAACAAAAGAAAATAGGACAGCATATTTGAGATACTGATCTACTGCACATAGAAGAAATGCAAAGAAACACTAAGAATGTTTTATCAATAAAAGCAAAAGTTAGTACATTTCCTTTTTAAGTTGTTCCACCAAGACACCAAATGAGGACGCTCTCTCCACAGAAATTTAGTTTTCACCAGACCTCGGGCATTACCGATGCAACATTCGATTTCATGGCATTTATTCACGCCATAGTAGTTTAAAAAATAAGCTCCCATCTTCTCTCTCAAATGCAATCCAAGTGCAAACTAGTGTCGCAGAATATAGCACGAATCGGATTTTTTGAGGAACATATCGAGAGAGAATTGGATTTGGTTAGACAATGTGTGGTTGGAAAACAAGGATCGGTTTTTTGGCAAGGTACAGGATGTATCGTCAAATATTCAATATGATTCCGACTTTCAGCTTTTCTAAACCAATCAAGCTGACAAAACATCGTCAGGACAAGGTCTTCTTCTATAGCTTACTGAAAACTTGATCCTGAACGCTGTTAAAAGTCATTGTCTAATCCAGTCATCAACCTCCACCTCAGCGGGTTTTAACCAGAAATAAACTGAATCGAACATGAAAGAGGTCTTCTAATGCCATAATATCCGTCACTGATAAAGTCATTAGGCCCCCATAGAAGGTGCAGAGTGGTAACAAGTTTTTTCTCTAGCAAGATGCTGGTTATCCTAGATATTACAAACTTATTTCCATTATTTTTCTCTGCTACAAAATTCTGGTGGGGAAGAGAGGAGGGCTGAATCCATGAAGTTTGGAAAGGAAGGAAAAAGAAAAGAAAATGGATGGAAGCTTAGGACAAGGGCTTACTCTCAAGAATCAACAAGTCCTAAATCAAGAAATAAAAAAAATGGCATGCTTCAAGCTTTTTTTCGGAATGAACCTGGATCAGTGTTGGTTCAGCTTTATCAGTCGCTTAATGAGTGAGCGCCACCAATCACCTCTACTTCAAAGATTCATGCCTTTTTTTTTTTTTTTTCCAGTTTGAAACAAGAACTAGCCCTTTATGTGTGCCTAAATGGAATAGATTCTAGAAACTCAACTGAATACTTATCTCTTCTAGACTGGATATTCAAGCTTAGTAATATGTATTGCTACTCGTTACTGAATCATCTGATATGAGCCCTCCAATGGGAAGAAAAAATAATTTTAAGGCTCACCTTCAAATCCTTGTTAAATGGTTAATAAGCTCCTCATCTCCATTTTTCTTCAGGATTTCAACTACATTGCCAACATAAGGAGCTCTCAGTTGAATTCCTTTATTGAGCATAAACCTCACAAGCTTTGCAGCCTCAACTGAATGTCCCTGTTGGCAAAGCCCCACTAGAAGAAGTGAATAAACATCAGAATCGATGGAAGACAAGAATCCGATCTTCTCTATCTCATCACACAACTGATATCCATCCAAGACTCTCCCAATCAAACAAAGCTCCTTTATAACAATGCTACATGCCAAACCATCCGGTTTCAAGTCATTATTTATCATCATCCTAAAGACCTTCTCGGCCTCCTCAAATTGTCCATTTCTTTTCAAAGACACCACAAAAGAACTGTAACATTCTCCGTAAGAGACACCCCCTATGACAACCCTATCAATCAACTTAGAAACCTCCTCAACTCGACCCTCCACACAGAACTGCTCAATCAAACAACTAACTGTGACGCGATTCGCAAAGCAACCACGAGCTTCCATGCGATCCAGAACCTCCAATGCCTCCAAGGTCCGACCTTTCTCACAAAACCTCTGAATAACTGACGTGTACGTCACCACATTAGGACTACTTTCCCCACCTCCTTTCTCCATCTCCTCTAAAAACTCCAAGGCTCTGTCCATTTCCCCACTCTTACAAAACCCATCAAGAAGAACCGAGCATAAAACCGTATTCGGCTCACAACCCTGTTCTCTCACAACCTTATACAACCCGAAAGCATCATCCAACCGACCCACATTGCAAAACCCTTTAACCATTTCTACACAAGTGATCATATCCGGGTAAAGATCAACCAAGCCCATCTCTTTCATCAAACTCTCAGCAGTATTCATATCACCCTTCGAACAAAACAACCTTATAACGGAATTATACATTGTTGTATCAGCACATAACTCAAATTCAGGCATTTTCCTCAGCACCCACAAGGCCTCATCAGCCAATTTAGCTTCTTTACACAAATTCAAAACAATCTTAAACATCTTAACACTAACAAAACATTTCTCAGCCCCATAAGCCTCAATAACATCATAAATAAGTTTGGGATTTTGACGAATCTGAAAAAATTTACAAGCTTTTCCATACATGAACGAAGTGTGTCTGTAATCTGATTGGAGACCAGCCCAAATGAAAAACCTGAGACCCAATTGAGATTGGCTCGGATGGAATTTGTGTAAGAAGTTAATCACGAATTTGGGGTCCAATTTGGGCTTGACTGAGGCTAGGGTTTTCTCCACATTGCCGCCATTTTTCTTCAGGAGATCGTGGATTTTGTCTGCGGAAGAAGCGGTGGTGAATCGCACGATCGAGAAATTAGGGTTTGGGAAGCGAATTGGGGAAGACAGGACTCGAGAGATTGAACGGAGATACATGACTTGGGGGAAAACAAAAATGGGATTTTTGAGAGAAAGGACTGCTAAAACCCTAAGAGAGAGAAACGGCTGTGAAGACTGAAGAGCTGTCGAGCTCCGCTCCTATGAGGAGAGACAGAGCATAAACAGAAAACCGTCAACTTGGGCTGTGTTTAATGGACCATCGATGAGGCCCAATTATCGGGCCGTGTGATAATGGGCCTTAAAAATCAAAAATAATAAAAAAGGAGAAAATTAGGTGTTGAGTACATTTTTATAATTTTATTTAATATTAAAATTGATAATCTTAATATTATAAAATAATAAAATTATTAACTTTTATATTAAGATGGACTTTAATATAAGGAGGTGTCAAATTTATGACATTCTTGTATATAATCAAAAAAAAAAAATCTAAATGACGCAAATTTAAAGACTATTACAGAAATATTAAAATTTATTTAATTTTTTTTCAACTTGGGGGTGGAAAAATTTGAATCCTACACCTTATAATATTTTTGTCGATTTTATTTTAATTTGGGCGTAGAAAAATTCGAACCCTACACCTTATAATTTTGTCGATTTTATTAATGATGATTGCTAAAATATTTGAGATATATAACTTATTTACGATAAATTAATATTTACAAAACATAGTTGCGAAAAAATTATTTTATAAATATTCTTGTAAATAAACTATTTGTCTCAAATATTTTAAAACATAGTATTATTTATCGTAAATATTAAATAAATAAATAAAACCTATTTGTTGCATTTTCTGAAAACCCAAATAATCTTTTTCAAGAATTAAAGACTCTGTACTATGAAAAAATGAAAAGACTTTTATCATTAAATTAAAATATTTCTTTAAATAATAATCCATAGGTATAGGAGATTCCTTTAAATTAAATGAGTTCAAGCATAACAACAACATAGACACACAACATGTTCTAGATGGCTTCCTATGTTGGTGAGGCCAAGCGTATAATTTTCAGCCAAATGACATACTTTCAACACGGCAAAAGAATTCAAAAGCATTTTCAACATTACATTTTTTAAGCAAAATGAGGTACAAATTCTGGTTTTTACTATTGAGCTGAGGTCCACAAAATGAAATAAAATAAAAAGGTGATATTATCAAACAATGACGGAATAAATTCCTTCAATATAAGCATATGTAACCTAAATACCTAGCTAGAGTCTAGAGTCATCCAAATTAAAGTATACTTTTAATTGCATTAGAATGGTCAATATTGTGACTATGAGAAGAGAGATGGGTGAGAATTTGGTAGACATTTGATAATAAAATAAGCAAAATAAAAGAAGCTATCACTAATTTGTGCATGTTATTAAAAATAGATATAGATATCCTTCAAAAAAAAAAAAAAAAGCTGTAGATAATCTTTAATTTTAGGTAGAAAAATGGTATAATTCCAATACAACCTAAATTTGTTAATTTTGGACATGGAAAAGAGTGGGAATTAGATCCATTGTTTACGAACCTTTCCAATGTACTTTCGGCCACAAAATGTGAAGAAAAAGAAAAAGAAAAGGTAGAGGATACCTTATCACCCACCTTCATATTAATGAGTATCCTCTTTATTATACCCTTCTTTTTTTCTTTTTCTTTTTTTTGGCTTCTCCACTTAAAGCTGCCTAACGGTTTAATTGGCCAAAAAAAAAATTTAAAAGAAATATAAAAATCACTACCACATGCTTATGCGTGTTTGACATCTTAATCAAAATGTTCAAAGATTATCAGCAAGACTAACCATAAGAATGGAGCACTAAACTAAATATTATTCCCAAACGAAAAGGAGGGTTTAGCCATCTTTATAAAAGACATCCACTAATCAACATGGTTAAACTATAAGAACACCCCGAACTCGACTTTTGTCAAATTTTATTTCTTATGTGAAAGTAAATCACTTTTATAATGCATTAACTCGAATTAAAATAAACAAATAGTTAAAGGATAATTCTGTTTTCAAAACTCTAAAAGTACATGTTGAAATGTAAATATGATCCGTCTTATTTATAAAAAAAAGGCGGATCAAACTAGTGCGACCCAGATGAAGGAGAGGAAGGCACATCCCGGTCATATAATAGCCGCGGGCCTACGTGTATATTTATAAGGGAACTTACTATTTTTGTAATTTTTAGGCGGGCAAAAATACATAAAAAGTGTCTGTATAAATTAGGTAACCGCGTAAGTTTAGAAACTCAACCTAGCCCGGCCCGGGTGGTAGGGACTCATCTTCATGCAAAAAAGAAAGAAAAGAACCTTGTATTCTTAGGTAATATGAGAGAGAGAATATGAGTGAGAGAGATAGAGTGTTAAGTAGCAGGAAAAGGTGTTTGTATTTTATCACTCGAGCAAAGATGATGATTTTGATGCTATTATTTCTTTGAGATTGCCTTTAGATTTTTTTTTTTCCCCCAATATATATATATATATATATATATTTGATTGATAAACTATGTGAATCAGCTACGCCTATCAGGTAATAAAGTCTTAAAAAGAAATACATACACTCGTCAGAGTTTGACAAGGATTTAGTCGTTTATAAGTAGGCATGCATGAATTCTGATCTTTTCTCCAGGCTGAGTCAAGTCCACATGACACACATATATATATAATATACATGCATATATAAATATATGTATATATATTTATTCTAACATGAGATTCAAAAGAACGCTAAAGTAGATTTGCATTGTAGTTGTATTTTAAAGCAATATCTGTCAAAGTGTTCCCACTGCTACATTCTATGCATGTTTTATACACTAATAAAACTGTGTATAAATACTATTTAATATTATATAATCTACTCAGATTCATTCTTCACCAATTACAACTCAGTTTCTTGCTTTTTTCTTTTAATATAATTGATTAGTTTATTGCTCAAAAATAACATGGAATAAACAAAATGCTAGTCAAAGTGCTGAGGAATGGAAGCACTAGTGTACTACAAATCCCCAAATAAACTTCTTGCTCTCATTGTTTACCCACCCTTTTTGGTCTTTTTTTTTATATTTTTTTTTTCTCTTAAGGTAAAAAATAAAAAAGGTTACCAATCTGGTACTACGTTCTTTACTGTCAAATCAATTTGTATTTTCATTTACTATGATATGAATGCAATATGATTTTATAGTGCACAACTACACGATATTGATAGATTTTTTTTTTTTTTACCCTAATATATAATTCTCTTTATCTTTTTTTCCCTTCAAATTTTGGATTATGCATATGTTTTCCATCAATAGTAGAGTAGGATTTTCTTTCTTATAATTTTTGGCAGACAAAAAAATTAGGCAGAAAATACTACATGTATAAAAGAAGATTAAATAAGTACACCCAACTGACTGCGTGGCCCTTAAGAGCATCTAAAAGCATCTCAAGTATATCAATCAACTAGAGAATTGTGATTACC
The DNA here is from genome assembly GCA_009761775.1 of Ficus carica. NCBI lineage: Eukaryota > Viridiplantae > Streptophyta > Magnoliopsida > Rosales > Moraceae > Ficus > Ficus carica. The sequence goes on along the minus strand of CM019750.1, from coordinate 13,031,676 downwards.
CAGGGAAAAGAGAGAGAGAGAGAGAGAGAGATGTGATAATTAAAAATAAAATCTTATAGGATATAGTAGAATTTTCCGAATTTAAAATTTAAATTTCTTTATTGCTTTTCTTTTGTTTTCTTTTACTTTTTGTTTTATTGTTTATATAATATAATAAGAGAGTTTTTATTCTAGGATTTCTTATATTGAACTACATATAAAAACTATTTTTTAAATAGTTTATTAATTTAACAGTCTAGTCTATGAGTATTTACGATAAAAATTTAAAACGTATAATATAAAACTACTTCAGTCATATATATATTGTGAATATTTTAGTCAGACATTAAATCATTAAAAATTGAATTCAACAATTAACATTAGTTCTTATCGATAATACCAAACAAAATGTCCTAGTGCTAGCATAGAAATTCCCTTAATATAAAACCCACAAAAAAGCTAGCGTAGGCAGTCCAAAAGGAGAATCCAGACCACCTCCACGCAACCTATTTGCCCCTCTCAATTTCCCCTTTCCCAAAATGTCCTTGAAGAAGATTCTCCGTGGTTAGCCCATCTTTTACCATTTTTTTTTTCGTATGGTCCAAAAGAAAAATTCTTTGCTTTTCAACTATATGATCTTTTCCCCTTATGTTAAATCACCAAACCTCCAACCAATCTAAGCATTTTTTAGGTTTTTTTAGTTTCATTTTTCAAGTTGTAAGAATTGTAAAAAAAAAAAGAGAGAGAGAGAGAGAGAGTGGTGCATTGCCCTTTATTTTTTATTTCTTATTTATTATAAAGTTGCGTTGTATTTCTTTTTCTTCTTTTGACGCATACAACAAATTGGATTTTGATGCCAATGTGATGCTAATCTAAGGTGTCCTAAATCTTGCGGGACCACTGGTTGGTTGGTTAGTGGCAAATATTTTCAAAAACTTTCTTCCGACTTTTCTGTTTTCCACTTCATTTACTTATCTTCTGAGTAGACAAATGGAAAAAGAACCATTTATGTGTAGCAATTGCAAGTGCAAGTTTCACTTTGTCAAATTCTAACCATTTTAGCATTCATATTGCATTACGCATATGAAAATTTCGGTTGGTCATTCCCACTTGAGAAAGATTCTTCCCCTTTTTTCCCCCTTGAACTTTGAAAATCTTTAAATTTATTCATTGGTTGATGCCTCTTACAGCTCAGTGTCTAAAATTATAGTATTATGAGGAGAGAAAATCCTAATATGACTAAGAGGAATATTAGCAGCAGATAAAATCCTCTATGTATAGCAATACAATTGATCTGTTCTGTCGAACTGTGAATATAATTTGAATCTATGATAATATTCAATAATTGAGGGTAACACATCACCGTTTTTATATGGTACACTCGTTTAAAAAATAATTAATAATTTCAAGTGATTTAGAACTACACTATAATAGGATAATTATTTACTCCTCTCTTTTTCAACTAAACAATTTTGTTTATTGTTTGGTTAGTTATTAAAAAAGAAAGATACGTATTCGAATTTTTCGTCGGATGGGAAGTCTATGAGAAAGCATTTTTTGAATGTTGTTTTCATAATCAACCTCAACATCCAAGATTGATGTAAAATTATTTATAAATTAAACATGACCCTCTATAGTACTTATAGCTACAGCTCTAACTCGACGTAAAAACATCTTCTCTTTGATATCCATGTCCCAATAGTTTTTATGAAGAGAATTTTATCAAAATGACGGTCTTAAAAATTAAATTTAACAAAATGATTCTGGAATGACCGAAAGGATCGAGAATGCATGAGATAGGTGTTTAATCCCTATTAGTTAGCAACACCAGCACCTCGACCAAAATTGAGAATCAGAAAAGAAAGAGGCTATAAATGTAAATGGAGGTTAGAAAAACAGAACCTTAAAAAAAGCAAAGCAAGGCAAAGAAAAAGCATGGAATTTGCTCTCACACCTCCCCAAAACTTTCCTCTCCACTCTCTCTTCTTCCCCTCAACTTTTCCTTAACTCCTAAGTCTTCTTCTTCTTCTTCTTCTTCTTCTTCTTCTTCACGAACTTCTCTTCATCTTCTCCAATGGCAGCCACAGACTCGTACACCAAACGACAACAAAAGCAAGATTTTTCAGACCAAAAAAACCAAGACAACCCAACTAAATTCCACTACAACTTCCTCTACAAAGCCGTTGTAGTCTCTCTTTTCTTGATAATTCTCCCACTTTTCCCATCACAGGCCCCGGAGTTCGTCAACCAGACTCTGCTCACCAGAAGCTGGGAGCTTCTCCACCTCCTCTTCGTCGGCATCGCGATCTCCTACGGCCTCTTCAGCCGCAAAAACGACGACTCCGAAAAGGACGACCACAACAACAACAACAACAACAATGCCTCAAAGTTCGACAATGCGCAAACGTACGTCTCTCGGTTTCTGCAGGTCTCATCGGTCTTCGACGACGACTCCGAAAGCCCTCCGGGGTCTGATGAGAACAAGGTCCAAACATGGAGTAGCCAGTATATTAGGAACGAGCCTGTTGTTGTTGTAGCTCGAGAAAATTCTGTTGTCGAAGAAGAGAGAATCAGTAGTAAAAATAGGATATCGAGAAGTGTCGAAAAGCCGTTGCTTTTGCCTGTTAGAAGTTTAAAAGAGACAAGCTCTGTTTCTGATCACTCTGTTTCCAACTCTGTTTCTCGGTCTAGTTCTAGGAGGTTTTCAAGCAATTCTAACAAGAGTAGGAATGGAGAGTTTGGAGTTTTGGATCGCGAAGAATTAGCGGGGGAGAAGGCGAAGGAAAGCGTTGTGCTTCCTTCGCCGATTCCGTGGCGATCGAGATCGGGAAGATTGGAAATGAAAGAAGAAAACATGGAAGGTCCTGCTCCGTTTCCTTCAATGGAGGAAACCGAATTCACCCGGGTGGAATCTCGGGTCCCTAGGTCTCAATCTTCTCGTTCTTCTCGACCCAATTCGGCGAATTCTTCGCCGAAGCTATCGGCGAAGAAAACGTCTCCTTCGCCTTCTTATTTATCTCTAGAATCTCAAGCTAAAATTGCAGAGGACATGGTGAAGAAGAAGAGCTTTTACAACAAGGCCAATCCACCACCTGCACCTCCACCGCCGCCTCCGCCGCTGTTTTACCGATCCTCGTCATCGATGAAACCGAGTTCTGAGTCGAAGGACCACTCGAAAAGAAGCCATCTCGATGGCTTGTCAATGGGGAAATCTGTTGGGGCTAAAGGATTCGAATCGGTTTCGTCGGAGAGAGAAGAAGATACGGCGGAGAGGGTGTTTGCGGAATCGGATCAGGAAGAGACGGAAAGCGAAGATGATGATGAGATTGGACAAAGTTTCTCTCAGAATTTCAATGTAGAAAGTGTGAAGAGAAATGAGGAAAGTGGTTCTAGTAGTGTTGGAGAGGAAGGACCAGATGTGGACAAGAAGGCTGATGAGTTCATAGCAAAATTCAGAGAGCAAATCAGGCTTCAGAGAATTAAGTCCATCAAGAGATCAAGTGCTCGGATGAGTAGAAAGTTGGCAAGGTAAAAAGACAAAAAAACAAAAAGAAAGTTGAAAGATTTGTTCAAAGTTCATTCCAGATTCTCACAACTTACACATTCAAATTGGAGATAGAAAGAACACTTGGTTTATAGGCTTTTTTTTTTTTTTTTTTTTTTTTTGGGTTTCTGGTCTCTGTTTTTCTAATTAACTCCGGAATTATAATAGCTTTTGTTCAAATAATTATGATACAAAGAAGATTTTCTTGTTTTGTGTAGCCACCACAAAATTGCAAATTGATAATCTTCTTAGAATTTGACTGCCCTTGGTTATAAATTTCACCTTGTGATCAGCTGTGATCGAAACTATAACAGTGATTGTGCATGTTTTTGAACGTTAGATTAGGTTCAAATCAAAACAAGAAAAAACGAGAAAAAGTAGGCAAAAGTAACTGTTTCTTATACAGATCCAACGTCCAAAAAGAGAGCTCCACTAATAGGGTATTTTTTCATATCTTATTGTAGAAATTGCCTTATTAACTGATGTAAATAATTTTTCTAACCAACTATTACCACAACAGCAGATGGTTGGGCTAAGACAATCTTATGTTTCTGTTCCCACCAACTATGTGTTTGATCAATTTGTGTGTACTGTGTACATGCAAAATAGTACGCTTGAAAACAATAGAAGTAACTTCTAACGAACTATTTAACTGTAAAAATCATATCCTGTCTCCTTTCATTCCCCAACATTGAACCGTTTTGCCCTATTGCTTCACTACGTGTGTTTTTAGCAATCTTAGTCATCCCGAATCGAATGATTGAGTTGGTTGTTGAGATTAAATGTGTAGTGATTCCCACCATTTGAAACATCGGGCGAGATGAATTACGCTTTCGTGTGTTTTCTCTCGATAAATGCTCATATGTCCATGGCTATGAAATAAGCCAAAAGAGCAATTTAGGAGATTTCCTTGTGCAACTAGGATAGGAGGAAGTTGAAAAATTGGTAAGTTTTGAGCCACAAGTTGTAATGTTGTACCTTCCGAATCAGGTTCAAGTTTTCAAGTAGTTTAATGCAGAATCTGGACAACATATTTAAAGCTTTCCTCTAGTTCCTCGTTCCAATTGTTTAGAAACTAGGATTCTTTTTTTTTTTTTTTTTTTCCAAAACAAATATGTTAATACAAACATAAGCTTTTCTTTCTTTGTTCAATTTACACAAGCAAATATGACTTTGTGATCCATAGCTTCAGCTACAAGTATACATAAATATACAAACATGTATGAGAATTTTGTAAAATTCAAAAAAAAAAAAATTCAACGAATTTACATAAATTTGATATTTAACATAACTTAATAAAAATTTGACAGATCATAAACACAAAAACCACATGTGTATTGTGTTGGGAAAATACCCTTACACCCGAACGCGGAAGAAAATAAATTAAAACAGAAATAAAGAGAAAAAAAGAATTTACGTAATTCAGTAAAATTACCTACATCTACGGAGAGGGAGAATAAATTCACCAACACTATCATAATTACACACTCATCAAATACTCTCAACCACTCTCTACCCAAAGCCCCTTCCACCCTTTGCCCATCTCTCTTCTCACTTTCTCTCAAAATGAGACACACTCTCTCTCTATTTTTCTAACCCCACACACACAAAACTCTTAATACAATACACCTATTTATAGGCTTTTAATGAGACACAATAATAAAACTTTTCTAAACTCATAAAATAAAAACTTATCCAAAAACTAATCTGAGTACATACCTAACATATTGTTAGGCCCATGTACACGTCGACCGCCATGAATGTGAAGTTCTCAATCCAGGATTCCTACTCTACAGTTTGCTTCCTATTCTTGGGCCTTGATTCAAACAAGCCCAGAAAAGCTTCTGCAGCTCGAGAAAGCTCAAAAGCACTTTCAGTGAGGTTATAAAAAATAACTGTAATAGAAGTGCTAGTTTCTAGAGAAATTAAACTTGTTTAGGCAAGAAAAGGATTGAAACATTGATAGGCCATTGCCAAACAGAAGTCAACAAACATTGACCAAAGATCTAGAGCAAAATATATATATATAAATATATATTGACCAAAGAAAACAGAGGAGAAAAAAGACATTGACGAAAGATGTTGAATCGGTCTCGTTTTTGGGATTTTTTTTTTTTTTTTTTTTTTCGATAGTGAGAGTCACATCCATTTCTTGATGTAGGCTCTTGTAGGAACTCGTGACACCCACGATTGTAGCTATAGATAGTCGAGATCGCGGAGTTTTTTTTTATATATATATATTATATATATATATATTTTTACCTTGCGGAAATGAGAGCACGAGGAGTTCCTCAGTTTTTTTTGTTCTTCAAATTTATGAGAATCACCAAACTAAGTTCCGACGAAGAGATCACGTCGGAACATGATCTCCCATGGCTAAAATCCACTTGGATTTGCATTGTCATTCAAAAGTAAGACTGGGATTGAAAACGAGAGAAGCTTGGATTAGCACTAACTTGACTAATCAACTTCCACTATGACAAGAGCTTAAGCTCTCCTTTATGTTTGTGCTGATGCCTAAACAACTTGGTGAAAATAATGACAATTTTTTCAATTTTTTTTTTAATTTTTATTTTTTGAGGAGAATGAATGAACAAACAAGAAATTAAAGTCTCTCGGAACACGTATGGGTAGATGAGTTAGCACAGGAAGCAACCTTAGGATCTCATCAAATGAGAGGTTAAAGGTTCAAATCCCCTACCAACTTAAGAATGTATCCCTGCTTGCATGAACTTAAAAAACAAAAAATGACGGGATCATCACTAAATCCATTTTTTTTTTTAGAAAAAAAGAATAATAGAAATTAAAGTCTCTTATTTGTTTATTCATTCTCCTAAAAAATAATAATAATAAATAAATATAAATAATTATTGCAAGAGACTTTAATTTCTTTCTAGAAAAAAAAAAAAAAAAAGACTTTAATTTCTCCTATTGCAAGAATGGACAATTAATTCTGCTGTGCACCAAAAGAGCACTACAAATTATTTGGAAAGGGTTCGTCTACTAATTTAAATATTGATAATATTCCGTGTCAAAAATGGACGTCTAGGATAATAAGCAGAATCACACCAACAAATTTTCAATCAGAATAATTGGAATAGGGACCTTATGAACATACTTTGGAAAGAGATAAATTGATGCTGGACAACACATAGACAGTAACTCATAAAAGAAGGAACAAGGACCCATTTTTTGATGGCTGAGACCTAATAGATGTTTGCAGGCAAATATCAGAATCGAGAACCAAATCTGATAGAATATTCCTTTTCACTGGGAGATACATACACAGCAAGTGGAGGTCTCAAAATGGTGTCACAGATTTTCTTCTCTCTATATCTATATTTTATAAACCTATTATAAGCATCTTGCAATGATCATTCGGAACGTTATCATAAAAATAAATAAAATAAAAAGTCATCACAAGTGTAAGTTTGAGAAATAGGGTAATATTAATCATCAAAAGTGATCAACACAGATGTGATTATCATTTTTTAACCCTCCCTTACACTTAATAGGAAGACTGATACAACATCTTCTAAAAACTCTTCATTTTATAGATAACCAGATTAACCTGACGAATGGTGGCCCCACCTCGAAACAAAAGGTATCTACATAAATAAGAATAATGGTTATTATAATTACTTAAAAGGGTTCCTTCCCATCTCTCTTGATCGGTAAGAGATGACGAAATTGTGAAACCCCTATCTGACCTTCTCTATTATGAAGATTCTCGTATTTTTATTTAGAACCTCAATCTTCTCAAACTCAAAACAAGCAACTAGGAACAAATACGATCATATCTAAGCTAATTTTATATTGTACTTTTGTATAGAAATGGTTCAGAAACTCGTGGTGATGATTGATCAAGATTTAAAAACTAAAGCCTAAAGATTTAGAATAATATTGAATAAATTATTACACAATTTTTAGGATGTCATGCGAAGTCTTGCTTTCAGAAAATGGCTAAACACAACATGTTCTAAGCAAGGACAATTTTTTGGCTAAATTACATACTTTCCTACTTATGATGAGCACCCCCTTTCTTTTTAGGACCAACAATCTTTGTTCACATCCCACCCCATAACATGAACTACTCCAAAAGTTGCATTGTAACTATAGCAACATAATCTCTACCCATGACATAATATATATATATATATATATATATATGTGTGTGTGTGTGTGTGTGTGTTTTTAACCACATCACATTGGTTCACCCAAGTTTCTCCAATAATGAAGGGGAAAAGATTTGAAAAAGCAAGTGTAGGATTGTAAACTTGGACCTCCATCATTCAGAAAACGCTATGATTAGAAAAAAGAAAAGAAAACATTAAGCGATAAGTGGGGAATAAATTTTTCTTGTCAAATAATCCCCTAGAACTAGGAACTCGTCCGCAATTAATTAAAAATGTAGCTTTGGGTCCATCCTTTTGCTAATCTTTCAATTAACAATTACTAATCCCACAATCAAATTGTCAAAATAAGAACCCACCGCAAAAACCGCGCTGAGACACGAACCAAAAAAATATCACCGCACACGGAACTTTGGATTTCTTCAATAGTTTAATTGAGTCAAAAAGCGAGATTCCATGGCTTAATTAATCATGAGATTGATTATCGAATATAATATGATTATCGAATATGGAATATATTAGAATGCATTCTATGTCAAATGAAGATTAATCGAATTTAGAAAGAAAAACAGAAGTTTTAGTAATAAAATGTCTAGGATAGAGATTGATTAGAACATTAATATTGCACTAATTTACAATCAAAGTACCTCTTCCAAAACCCTCCAAAAGGTACTTTTTTTTTTCTTTTTTTTTTATTTTTTTGGGTAAGGTAGGAAGAAAGTATCATATTAGCACTAGTATTAGTAATTAAAAAATAAAACTTTAAAAAAAAAAAACTATTCTAAAAATAGGAGACAAACCCCCAACAAAAGAGGATGATGGGTCAAATGATACAAAACTCAAAGAGACCCACAAAATCATATTCCAACTACCATATCTTAGACCCACTAAAATTTTTAACACATGGGATTGGTGCTCTAATTACACACAAACGCTTCAGTTTTCCTTTTCATAAAATTTCTCAAGATCAAGGAGTTTGGATGGGGGGCAAAATGACAAAAGTGTGCCCCTCATTCACCCCGAGTAATTTCAAGACCGAGGGTGAAGGGCTTCGAACGGCCGGTGGTGCGGGATCGGAGCGCCGGCGGCAGCCGCAGCCCACGGTCCGATGGGCATCGGCCGAGGGTGGGCGGGTCCCATCGGGATGTGGGGGGCCGGGGCCCGGCCATCGACGACGGAGGCCGACGACGAGGGTGGGACCGCGACACGCTCACATGAGGGGCACATGGTGAGGGTGGTTGGTGGGGTCATCTGCATGTAAAACTGTGGGGAGAGTTTCAGTGCTCTCAGTTCCTGAACTTCCTTCTGCAACCGCCTATTCTCGTCTGTCAGATTCTCGCAGCATCTCTTCAAGAACTCGCAATCTACCTCGGTTTGCTTCAACTTGGTCCTGGAAAAAAAACAAACAAAAAAACAAATCCGTAAATAACCATGTCTCGCAAGGGCATAACCGTACTTTCAACTAAATAACCAAAATACCAAACAAATCACAGTATTAAATAAATCAATAAAATAAAATAAAATACCCACCTTGCCCTTCTATTCTGAAACCAGACTTCCACTTGTCGAGGCCTGAGACCAAGCTGCTTCGCCAACGCAAGCTTTTGTTTCTGCCAAAACACCATACAGTTTCCGTCAAAATCTGTTTGGTTCCCGAGAAAATATTTTTCAGAAGCGGAAAAAATAAATAAAAAATACTCACCGGATTGAGAGTGTTGTGCTCCTTGAAGCTCTCTTCGAGAATGGCCGACTGGTCCTTGGAGAGCCTGAGCTTCTTTCTCGAAGTCTCTCCGTCTTCTTCATCGCTGATTCCTCGCGAGCAAGCTCTCTCGATCTCGTTCTCGTTCTCGTCGCCATTAATGGCTTCTCTCTCGCTCCGCTTCCCGCTCACGCTCGAGACCGTGCTGTTCGGCGACGACACGCCGGCCTCGTCCTCGCAGTCCGCCATCGCCGACGGCGGCCGGTTGACGTCGATTCCCCTGAGGAACGTTCGGGTCTCGACCCTACACATGTCGGAGCTCCGATCTGCACGTGTGAGATCAACGGATTAGGGCAATATAATCCTAGCGATAATCGTTCGATTTGGATTTCAAAAGTTCAAATCGCTTTAAAAGGCTTTAAAGGCTTTAGATCAGAAAAGCGAAGAAAAGACATGCAAAAAAGGAAGAAATAAAAAAGAGAGAGAGAGAAAGACTTTTCGTGCTTTTAGCGTGTTTGTTTCTCGGGAAAGTTTCGATCGAAAAAAAACAGATCTACACTAGAACAAATCCATGCAGATCTACACACATATCGCTATCCAAATCTACACACACCTGTAGAAGGGAAGGCCTGATCAGTCCAGGAGCGTTTCTGGAGAATAGAATTGAATCCAGAAGAAGGCGAAGAAGAAGAAGTAGGAGAAGGAACAAACGAAGCAGGCAACAGATTCAGCTTCTGATGATGATGATGATGATGATGATGATGATGTTGTTGTTGTTGTTGTTGTTGTTGATGATTCTGAGGAAAACTCAAGCTCAGGCTCAAACCAAGATCTTCCTTCTCAACCATCATTCTTGCTTATGAAAGAATCCAGAAAAAGAAAATGATAAAAACAAACCCTGGGCTAATCTTTCCTGTGCCTTTTGCTGCTCTTGTGAGCTTGCGTTTGGATACTGAGAAAGTAGCTCTGAATTTTTCTACAGAGAAGGAAGAGAGAGAGAGAGAGAGAGAGAGAGAGGAGATAGATGGGAATGTAGAGAGAGAAGGGAATGGTGGGGAAGTAAAAGGAGGAGAGGGGGTTTTATAGAAAGTGCCAAGGACATAGGGAGGGGGGGTGGGTGTGGGGTGTGGGGTGTGGGGTGTGGGAAGTTCAATGATGACAAGGTGTCAGGAAGCCCAATTATCTCAATCATGGCTCTTGCCCCCCCTCTAAATATTTTTCCATCCCCTAACCCTGCTCCTCTTGTCCTCTCTTTCCACTTCTTTCCCTTTTTTTCTCTCCTCTCCACTTTTTATTTCTTTTTTTTTTTTTCTTTTTTTTACCATGGCGAAAAAATAAATCAATAAGAAAATAGACTTTTAGACATTAACTTCAAGCTTAATTTTTTAAATAACAAGCTATATAATACGAAAATCCTCATTATTTTTATTAACAAGTGGTTTAAAAGATCGTTAAATTAAAAATTAGAATTAGAGATAATGTCTCTAACTGTCTAATATTTCTCAGTCATATAATATTGTGTTGATATATATTTTATAATGTATGTTTATAAGATGGATTTCTTTTTTTGTATTATTGATAAGAATTTTTTTAATTGTTAGATTAAAAATTTTAGTGATATAATTAATGAGTACATAATTAAAAAAAATAACATGTGGTATAGAATTATTTTAGCAACAAACTAAATCGCTATGAATTGAATCTAACGATCAAAAAAATATTAGTTCTTTTCAACAGTACAAATTAGAGATGCTATTGTAAAAAAAAAAAATTGTAAATAATCATATATGTTTTCATAATGTAGATGTCAAATTTCATGTTAAATGATACACAAAACTTAATTAATTTATACATATTTAGTATTAACTATTCTTTTTCTGACAAGTAATAAAATTCAATTTAAGGACCGAATATTTCCTAATTAGAATGAGAATATCTTTTAATTAATTATTTTTATTACATTGGTATTTATATATATATATATATACACACGAAACTGCCAGAGTTTGTACAGGTAAAACAATTAAAAATCATATTAATTAGTGCTTCTTGTCATGGGTAAAATTCTCGTATGAACAAAAAAATGTAACTAGACGAAATAAGTTCAAATTATGCCAGCCAGAAGGGCTTTGCCTTTACCTGTTTTGTAACTTTCCTAAAGCTTTTGTTTGACAGGTCTGGTAACATGGGTACAGTCACTTCATGACTGTGTAGTCTGTTGACTATACCCAAAACAAAAGAGTAGCAATTCAGTCACTAATTATTAGTTTATAATTGGCATTCCTGTTTCTTAAATTGTTACTATTAAAGCCTCAACAAATAAGCGCACTCTTTTTTCTTTTCTTTCTTTTTTTTCCCCCTAAAAAAAAACATTGTTATTTAGAAACTATTAATTAAAGCAATGTTAATGGGGGAGAATTTAATTGTTCATTGGACATTCTTCTTTAAATCTAAATAAATATACTTTGTACTGCCTTAAGTTATACCTCTCATTGGAATGTGGACATTAGTGAATGCTTAAGTTGGAGTTATAGCAAAAAGAAGAATAAAAAAACACATATTTGGTTTGGAATTATTTTCATAACAAAAAGGCTTATAATTATTTAAATTTAAAAAAAGAACTAAAAGGCTTATTTAATAAACAAAAAGAGGGGGGGGGGATAAACCTTAGAATAAGGGGGAAAGTGGAGAAGAAAAAAATTAAAAGGCACTTTTGCATTTTCTTTCTCAACTTTAAATTTCTTCTAAAAGTAGGGGGAACTCGCTAGATTTTTCAACAAAAATTATCTAAAATTAAATGAAGAGTGTCATTAATTCTTCCATGAAAAAAGTCAAATAATGCTTAATGTAATAAATGTCAACAAAAGTGAGCAAAATCTGCAGACATGCAACAATGAAGAGAACTAATTAAAACTTGTGCTTAACAAGAGAAAAGTACTAAAATTATTGTTGTATAATTATTATTATATCCACCCACCCCAAAATTCAATAAATGCCGGTTCCTACACTCTGAGACTCAAAGAAGAGAATATATCATTAAGTACACCAAATCACACAGAATCTCGAGCATTCATGTTCTGGGTCCCACACTCACCTGAGCGCATCGACACCGATGGAGATCTAAAAAGATGATCCAACGGCTGGAAATGAGTTCAACATGTGGGGCTCAAATGATGGGGGAACTGTAGTGTGGAAGTTTGTTTCATAATTGGAATGGTGAAGCTGGACAGACATCAAATCAAGACTGGATGGCTATGATTGGAACCGGACAGATGAAGTTCCCATCCTCTTTCTCTCTCTCTCGTCATGAAGTGGGTCCCACTTTTGCCTTTATTTATAAATTTTCTTTTCTTTTCTTTTTTTTTCCCCTAAATTTTTTTAAAATTTTTTATTTTTTTCCATGCGAGTAACACGAGAGATGATGATGTTATTTGGACAGAAAAAAACAAAATAGGGTCTCGCTTTCTTCACCTTCCTTCTGTTAAAACGAGTGGCTTTCTATTCCCCTTATGAAAGTATCCAAAGTATCAGGCGCGGCAGCCGCGCATGTCGAACACGCGCAGATAACTATTGGATTTTTGTGTTTCATTACCATCCAAGGTTTTTGTACAAGACCGTGGCGTTCACTTCTATATAAGAGCGTCTGAGCCAAAATTCGTGGCTAGGATGTCATGGCTGAGCCGAGTTGTGGCAGAAATTTAAGGCGGCTTAAGTTTCCTATCGAAGTCCTTTTTCTTTCTTTTACTCTTTTTTTTTTTTTTTTTTTTATTAAAATATGAAAGAACTTTGCCTAAAAGTCTTTGCAGGGTCATAAAAACGTTGCAATAAATGAGACCAAAAAGTCGAACCAAACAGTTCGGTCATTTTAGTCAAAGTTGCAGTATTAAATGCGTTACACTTTTTTGGTGAATTAAAATGCGTCACACTGGTGAGCTCTGCATTATCGACTTTTGGACATAACTTTTAACATTGTTGATCAAATAATTGGCCAATGAGAAAAAAAAATTTATAAGAATGAGAAACATTTGGTTTTTTGGTGAAATCAGAACCATTTGTTTTTGATAAATAAGAGAAATGAGAAACATTTGTTATTCCTTAGTCAACAATGCTTTCAATGTGATTCGTTAAAATTATTCCTAACTTTCTCTTTCACTAAATAATTCGGGCTAAAAGTGCTATTCAGTTATATGTTTTTTATTTACTTTAACATCAATTTGCTATCACTCTCACATTTTTATTTTTTAGTGAATATAAATATTATCATGTCTATCAGTGTGTTATGTCCCTTCAATATTTTCTGAATATACAGAAAGTAATATCTCGTGATTAATTTTTTAGGGGAAGATTTTACGATGACGATATTCCTATTAGAAAGATTATTAATGTTAATTTTACAATTTAAATCAAACAACTTTATTGTATTTCTTGCCATATCTAGCCTCAGACAACGTGGATCATATAAATCATATAATCAAGATTAATAGCTCTATAAACCTTATGAGTGAAGCATTTCATTGTAAAATCTCTACTTTTTTTATTTGCTTCGTTTGGATGAAATATTATAATAGTCATTGTACTCAAATACAATAAACAGTTGTTAAATCAATTATTAGAGTAAATTCATTTGAATGTTTAATTATTTCACAATAATCAACTAAATTCAAAATTTTACTCTCTAAAAATTTATACCACACATTTTATTTATTTTTTACCTTTATAATATTCAAACATTATATTTAATAAAAAATATTCTCACACATATTTAATTTATATACACAATTTAAATGTTTAATTTGCATGCACCATCTATCAAAACATGTCATCAAGACGAAGTACTTTTTCATTTTCAAAACACGACACTCAAAACCGGAAGCTTGTTTGGCAGCCGAGCCATGAAACGGAAGAGAGAAGAGATAAAGAGTGAAGTGAGAGAGGAGACAAGGGAGAGTGGAGTTCACGTGGAGGGAGAGGGTGTGGGGTTCTTTTTGGCGCCCCCCCCCCCCCCCAAAAAAAAAATTTAAAATTAAAATTAAAAAAACGAAAGGAGGAAGCGTGGGAATTAAAAAAAAAAACCGAAAAGAAAAAAAAAACGAAGGGGTTGGGGGTGAAGTCACGTGGAGAAGCATGTGGGTGCCTGGGAACACGTGCAATCACACGGCCCGCAAACCCTCTCTCCGTTACAAGTGGGCTCCCACAGGAACTGTTAGAGCACACGATCGTGTGTGTTCTCTTGTCCCTCCTCCTCCCGACACCCTCTCTCCCCACAATCATTTGAACTCCCACCTGCCCCCCTCCCCCACCCTTCTCCCCCGCGCGTGCACGCTAAACCCCCTCACTTGTCTTAGCAGACTATGACATGTTTTGAGGAGGTTTTGAAAATATTAGCCTGCGTTTGGTATCTACTTTAGATCATAAATTATAATTTAATTTTTATTTCTTTCTTAAAGATCAACTTCAATTTTATTCTTTATAATTATTATTATATTTTTTTAATTTAAACTTTAAAACTCCATAATTTTATATATATAAATTCAAATAAGATGATTTTTTTAATTATAATTTAGAGACGAATGATATAAGTTATATATTGATATTTTATTTTTAAACACATTTCAAGTTTTTACACATTTTAACTCTAGCAATTTAAATATCACACCAAACGCACAATTCAATTCAAATCCACAATTCAAACCCTTACTCTAAATGCATGTGTAGTTTTAGAGATATTTGAATTGACATTTTTAAAATGTGTGTTTGATTAAAAAAAATTTGTTCGGAGTAAATAAAGTGTAAAAACTTAAAACGTGTCTTGAAAAAAATATTCTAATATGGATCTTATTTTGTTTCTCTCGAAATTTTATACAGTTTAAAAAATTATATATCATCTCATTTGGACTTAAAATAATATAAACTTTTAAAATTTGAGTTAATACAATAACTTTAGAAATGTAAATAATGAAAAGTATTTTTGAATCGACAAAAAAAAAAAAAGACAATAAAAAAGAACATTTAAAAACCATATGCGAGACGTCCCCTCGATCATTGTCTTAAATATATAATGATGGGAAATTTGTGATTGCCACTAACATAAAGTTTGGTGCAAACATGACAACAAGCTCACTGTTACACGTTTCAATTATCATTGTCATTTCACAATCGTTTTCATTTCACTACTTTGCATGTAACTATTCGACTCATTCCATCCCTCATCTCTTTATATACAGTAAAAATTTAAAGACACACTAACAAAATAATAATGATATAATCCTATTAAAAGAGCGGATTTAATTTCTCTCCACATTACAAATCTAATACTACATAATTAATCAACCTGACACTGAATATGACCTCTAAAATAAAAATCTCGAATATAGAATTTGGTATTCATGCAATATTACTGATATGATTGTCTATAGATCCATAGAATAAGAATAATATATATCACCGATCGATCAAATATTTTAAAATATACATGTATAATGACGTTTGATATCATACTTCAAAATGATTTTAAAATTTTTTTCAATATTTTTTAACAAGAATTTGAATTTATTATTTCAATTAGGAGCATGATATAGTGATATAGATTGTCATCTCCTGTCCAATTTTGATATCCCAAATAGTATCTAACTAATTATATTTTACATATCAATAAAAGAAGTTAGATTTTAAGATATAAAAAAATCAGTTATAAAATATTTTAAACTTTTTTAAATAACATGATATAATATTATTAATTATATATATTTAAAATATTAAAAATTAGACATAAAATGTAAATCAATAATAATATATATAGATAGAATAACCAAAAAAAAAAATATATATATATATAGAGCGTACGTTTCGTGTGGGGTCAATAGAGCGTGGGTCTTTTCACGCTTTGGTAACCGTTCGTGTCTATCTGTAAGTTTAGTAATGGAATGCTTTTGGTGCGTATCTCAATCGCCAGGTTTCGATTCGATGCAAACTTGGTCCCCCATCCAAAATCTCGTTTTCCCAGTTCCCAAAATTTGGAACCTTCCTTGTGAAATTACCCCAATGTCCACCAATAAAATGATTAGTTAAATCATTATCGTTGAGAATGAGCTAATCATTATTTCCTAACTAATAAAAGGGCCATTGGACCACCTAGATCATTGAGTACAGCAGGATATAGGAAGAAGGATTATATACAAAAATTTGATAAATTTAACAACTCCTTTTATTTGTGCTGGTTATAACATTAAAATTAAAAACTTTTATGTAATTTTAGTCATTTTATAAAAAATTTTAATTTTAATATTATAATGGATAAAATTATAATGAGATACTTAAAACATGTCTTCCCACCTAAATTTCTCTAGAAAGAACACTAATGAAAATAGTTCTTAGGTTCATCCTAAGTTTTGGAAGAAATTCTACTTTCTTTTTTTATTATTATCTATAATTATCATGCAATCTAATCTCAATCGTTATATGATTTTAAAAAACAAAAAAGTTAAGCCACTAATTTTTTTTGTTATAATTCATATATTTTTAGCGGTTGAAAATAGTTTGTTTTCTTTCAATTTTCTAAGGGTTAAAATTAAGGTTTCATGGTAATCAATCTCGAAATTTTTTACACAATTTCATGATTTGAGCTGGAATTAATTTTGTAGTTTCCCGTACCAATTCAGTTGGGCAAGACAATATTTTTATACAATATAGGAGAGCTATAAATTGCAATATTTATGATATTACCTACTGAAAAGGACCTGCAACTTGTAATTTTCAGGTGGTAGAAATTTTTTAAAATCTAGACTTTACTAATTAATATACATAAAGTCACCCGTGTGACATGTCCGTCCATGTTAGTTGATATTTAACTTTCATTTTCTCATACCGTTTTGTATTTTCTAAAATTTTCTCTAATTCATCACTTTATCCAGCATACAAAAAAAAAAAAAAAAAAAACGTTCCTGAAAATTTAGTCCAAGAACTAACAACACATATATGCTAGACCAAGCGATGTAAAAAATATAATTAAAATTATTAGAAGGATATATAAGATAAAATAAACATTATCACTCATCAATAAAAGAAATAGGAGATAGTTTGTACAACTTCCTTGTTTGATTTTATAAAAACGTTAGAAAAATCAATTTTAATTTTAATTTTTCAGTATTAATCTTTATGATATGTAAGTTGTAATTTTTTTAATTTGACAGATGTTTAAAAATTACTTAAAAATTTAAAAATTAATATCAAAGTTGGTGACCCCCACTATTCTTTTTTTTTTTTTCATTCGATTTTGAGACCAATTGGCTATACACTTTCTAAAAAAAGAAGTTAATATCAATCATTTAATGTGCTAAGGCAACTAATAAATGTACTTTTACACTCTGGGCAGAACTCTCGTCAGCTACAATACTACTAATAGCAAATAATAATAATAATAATAATAATAATATAAACAATATAATTTGCCAAGGCTCCAATAATGAGGGCAAAGATACTTTTTCTATCCTTCATAATATTGTTGGCAGACACTGCATAATTGGTGCCCAACTCTAAAAGCACCTTCCCACCGAACCTTGTCCCAGTTAGATTAAGACGTCTGAATTATGGAATTCACAAATAGATTTACAAATTTGTATATGATATTTGGAATTAATAAAACACTTTAAAATTAAAATAAGGTTAGTAAAGATGGTTAAACATGTAGAGAGAAAAAATCCCTTTCAATTTTCCTCTTCTTTTTTTTTTTTTTCATTTTAATCGATGAGATTCTAACTGTAAATCTAACTACTGAGTATATAAAGTTAGATTTATCACTAAACTAAACATACAATTACTGTCTCAAATTTTTAAACAAGAAATTAGTCGTTGATAAAAAAATATATATATATAGTAAAAATATTATATTACTGTGTGAGTGTTTGATTTCAAAAGATTATATATTAACCATTTGAAACCTCAATTCCAATTGAACAGTTTTTTAAAAAAGCTATAACCGTAAAATTGTAAAATCAAGTAAACCTTTCCTCTATCTCATCATAATAAATGTTTCTTTTAATGTTTCGTTTGATATTTTAATTCAACTCTAATTTAAATTATATTTTTTAATATTAATTTTTATATTTTTTTAAAAAATTAAAAAAAATTATAATTAATTTTAATTTAAAAATTTTATCCCCAACAAACTCACCAATCAAACATAAATTTAAACTAATAATGTGATCAAGATACTTCCCATCTGTACTCTAAAAATACAATGATGAGGAAGAGAGAGAAAAGATTCCTTTTCAATTCCCGCCTGTGTGAAGCCTAATTCATTGACCCAGCCAGTCAACCTGACCCAATGTCTTACCAAATAAGGAAAATAAAAATAAAAAAATTAAGCGAAAAAACAAAAGAAAAGAAAAGAAAGAACAACCTAGCCAACAGTACACCAACCTACGGCAAAACCAACTTGAAAAGAAGCGTGAGTCCGACGCGCCATCATATAAGTTGGAGAAAAGAGAGACGAGAATGAAAAATATTGGGCAACACTCGTCCTAAACACCTTTATTTAATATGAGATGATTTTTTTTTCTTATATATATATCTCATACAGTAAGACATGTTTTCTATTAATATGTGGTATTCAGTATCCCTATTAAAAGCTAGGTTATATAAATTTTCTCTCATTTTTCTTTAAAATTAACCAATTTCACTAAATTTATAACTTTTTTATTTTAAATCAAATTGAAATTTTTTTAAATACATACAATGAAAAAAGAAACAAAATAAGATCTATATTACTTTTTTTTTCAAATACATTTTTAATTTTTATACTCTTTAATTCAAAATTATTCATTTTCAATCAATCACATTACTCTCAACAGTTACTATTCTCTAATTAAAATATTTTCAAAATTTCAACTCGGACTTACTTTTCACACAAGTGAGGGCCCGTTTGGTAAGCCATCTCCAACTCCATCTCCAATTTTTTTTTTGGTTGTTTCTTTAATTTAAAATTACTTTTCACAATTCATATTTTTAAATGTCTATAGTAAACTTAAACTTTAAAAATTCATAACATTCTCATTTTAAATCAAAATGACATGATTATTATGTTAAAATACTTACAACGACAAGATGAACAAAATAAGATACATTTTGTATATTTTTTCTGAACACGTTTTAAAATTTTTACACTATTTTTAAAATTACAACACAAATTTCTAACATAACCACCAAAACTCCATATATAAATGTCCCCTCAAATGGGCTCTAAGTGTGATCGTAAACAATATTGATAAGGATAGCATGTAAATATAACAATTACCTGAAAATTATAATTTAATAAAATTTATTCATAAATCCACTTGATTCTTTCTTCTTAAAGTTTTTATGCTCTATCCACCTTCCTACCGGAAATGTGTGTGCGCTTTGATTGTGTATACAAAAAAAAAAAAAAAAAAAAAAAAGCCAAGCAAAATGATGATCATGAATCATGGGTGATGGTGATGAAATGATGATGATGAAGATGATCATGGGGGATGTGATTAAAAAATGAGGGGAGATAATAATTGAATTGGGGGGGAGGTGTGGGGGTGGGGGACAAGATGTCGGGGTGATGATTAAGGGTGTCCCCACGGGTGCGTGCTAGCTGTCCCACGTGTTTCCTCAGGCTGCACGACTTCCCATAACCACATCCCCCAATCCCTGCTGCTTTACGGTCCTTCCCCTTCCCCTATTTTAGTCAAAATTCTGGGGCCCACTTTCTTGCACTACCCGACAACCCCTCATCATCATCATCATCATCATCATCGTCATCATCATCATTCATGGTCGTCTTCTTCTTCTCCTTCTCTTCTTTCCTGTGTCCCGTACGAGGCTCTTTCCTTATCAATCAATTACTCTCTCTCTCCCACCACCGACCCTACTCCCATGTGATTTGCACGTGAACTGGTCCCTTCTTTTTTTTTTTTCTTTCTCCTAATGATTTTCTTCCTCTCAATATTTTCATTTTTCCATTTCAATTATCATTTTAACTCCCTTTTCTAAAAAAAGAAAAAATAATTTGTTTGAATGAGTAACTGAATAAACTCGGTGCAAAAAAAAAAAAAAAAGATTTTAAGTATAGAAATGGTGATTTTTGTGCCCTTTAACAATGTCGTCATGAAACTGTCTCTTCATTCACAATTTAAAATAAAATAAAATAAAATTTCCTTCTTATACATTGAAAGATGTTAGTTTAGTAAGAATTATATATATTATAAGAAAAGAAAAGAAAAGAAAAGAAAAGCCAATCATAAGTTACTTATGGTTTGGCTTTTGTTTCAACTAAATAAATTACAAACTTACTTTTGTAGCATATTAAGGGTTCGTTTGGTTAATGAGTTTGAGTTAAAATTTAAAAATTTCAATAGTAAATTTTTTTAAATTTTTAAGAAAATACAAAAAAAATTTTGAGAAAAAGACAAAAACTTTTTGAAAATAAAATAAATTTTTTTTTGAAAATTATGGTTTGAGCTTGTGAACCAAACAAGCACTAAAATTTAACTAATATTTTAGCATTCATGCTATCGATTCGTTTTCTAAAAGTTAGCAAACACTGACAAAGAATGCTGTTAATT
This sequence comes from Ficus carica, assembly GCA_009761775.1. Classification (NCBI taxonomy): domain Eukaryota; kingdom Viridiplantae; phylum Streptophyta; class Magnoliopsida; order Rosales; family Moraceae; genus Ficus; species Ficus carica. The sequence continues at coordinate 13,010,736 of CM019750.1, read as the reverse complement.
AAAAGTCCCAAAGCTCCAAACTGATTTTACAAAAAGAAAATCTCCATTTATTGAATTTTAGTAGCCATAATAACCCAAATCAGCAACTTCCTTTAAAATCCACACATAATTGTAAGGTGTACATTCTTTTAAATCATAATTACAAAAATAACCCTCAAATTAAAATTATAATTATAATTTTAAAAAATCAACACACTTCCTAAAAAATACACACACATATATATAGTAGCTCTTTGTCCATTCCTCAAACTCCATTCAACCCAATCGTAATCTAACACTGCCACAATTAATCTTCGATCTTGTTCTTTTTCCCAATTCAATATTCTAAAATTTTTCTTTTCCAATCTAAACATACCTTAAAAAGCATGGCACAACAAAAATTTCTCATACTAGCAATCACACACACACACATCTATCTATATTGTGGAAAACAATCCTACAAATTATTAAGAAAAATAAAACAAAAGCTTGATAACTTATATCTTAAAGTGAAGATTCTAAGGACTCGTTTGGCAAAACATCTCAAACTTAAAATTTCATCTTAGTTTTTGTTTTTTTTTTTTGAAAAAAATTTTACCTTTTCTAAAAAATCAACAAAATTTTTTAACTCAAATTTAAAATTTTCATCTCAAACTCATTTACCAAACGAACCATAAGTAACTTATTAGTATCATAAATTCTCTTTTAATTAATAATTATCTAAAAATTATAATTTAATATAATCTATTTATGGACCTATTATTTTTACTCATCTTCGAGACTTTTGCCGTTGATTTTACCTCTATGTGTCACTTGCTTGTATGATTAGAATATAAAAATAAAATAAAAACCGAAATATTGGAGCGCGTGCAAAGCACGACAGACGAATTATTTGAGGAGGGAGAGTGGAAACTGTTGGATGGAATAGTTTTGTGAAAATGGGTAGCTTCCAAGTAAAAAACGAATGGAGTCCAAGAAATCATAGGCACAATTATTAGTGGCATTATCCAACAATCCCATCATGGGCCCCACTTTTCAACCCATCTGCACGTACAAGGTTTTGAAAATACCATGTGAATGGCACGTGAAGGCCTACCCCTTATGCGCCTACTTGAAATTACCATGTTACCCCCCCCTCTCATCAACTTGTCTATAAATTGTACTCACCTCCTCTGTCTGCCTCTGCCCTCTGGCCACATCAACACACAAGAAACAATATGTTGTGATTTGCAATGATTTTTTGTTCGGTAGAAGTTTTCAGGGTCCTTATTATGACATAAATTCGTGAGAAACACATATTTTAATCCTAATCATTTAATATCAATTTATATAATATATAATTTATTATTTTTTTATTGATAAATATTTAAAAAAATTAATGCATAAGTTGATCGCAGTTGATAATCTATCCTTATATAAGTTAGTTTTTAAAAATTGATATTCAAATGGATAGTTTTAGTATTACTTCTATTATTATATATATTTTATTTTGTTGATATTTATTACAAACGGGTCCCAACCTGTTTCCAAAACTCTACTGATTAGACTTCTCGATTTGGGCTTAGTCAAATCATGATCTTCAGAGGATTGATTTTGAAACCCCACCAACAACCTCATCATCCACATCCAGCCATACTTGCTCCAATTTCTTTTTTGTTTTTATTTTTTATTTTTTGGTGTTTTTCTTTTTCACAAGATAATACTGCTCCTCACAAGTCACAACGTTCTCTCTCTCTCTCTCTCTTTTTAATTCTTTTTCCCACATAAAATGTGTAAAGTTTCAAACAAAAGTTGACAAGCATAATAAATGATAAGGAGACTGTCTAGCTAGTCTCTTCTGTCGGTCCATTTAATGGGACATTGTTTTGAGATTTGAATAATTTAAACGAATGAAGTTGTATAAAGTTCGTAATAATGAGGTTATGGTATCTACCCTTTTTTTTTTTTTTCTTTTGATAAATAGAACTTATGGTGTCTACTTTAATCTTTGGATGCGTTTAGTTCACAGGAGAAAAAGAAAGTGAAAAAAGTATACTTTATGTAATTAGAATTTAATTAACATGATACGATTTAACCAATAAAACATAAAATGACATGTAAATTAAGGAATACATCGTAAATAAAATCAATGATGCTCGTTTTTACTTTTTAACCTTCTTTTTTATTTTTATTCAATTTTGTTCTTTTTCCATTACATTTCTTTTGTTGTTAAGTAAACGCGTCCTTTTGTGTCACACTTAGCAACTCACATAGTGTTTTCCTTTTTTGAGTGTCCGATTCTAATAGAAAGAAGTCATAATCTAATGACAAACACACATGTTTTTGTACTCGTTACCAAATTCTGACTATTCATTCTCGTTAGATCCAACATGGCTGGTTGGTACAAAACAATAATAGAGCTTCTAGCTTATGTTGATAAATGCTTTGAAAATAAACTGCAAGTAAAATCTATTATTGTTCTTTATTTATTTTTTTATTTTTTTAAAGTCATTCTTACAAGTTTAAATTTTAAGGGCACGCTTTGTTTCATGAAATAATGGCTGGAATTGAATACCGACATTTTCTAATGAAAGAATAGTTGTTCTAGTGTTTAGTCGGACAAAAATACTTGGAAATAACTATTTCCTAACTAATGATCGAGACGGGTTTAATTATCATTAAGTTTTTTATGGGGAGTTTGTCATTACAATTCCTAATATGAATTATGAAAGACATTAGTAAATATTAAACTAAAAATATTTTTGTCAAAATCATTACTATTCTATTCCATTTCAATAATGAACCAGACATAACAGTTGTAGATTAGATATTAATTTCAATGTACAAATACAACTTATAAATTATTCATTTATGTATACTCTAATTCCAATCAATCAAACAAAATGTCACTTAAAGCTAAATGTACTATTTTGAAACTAATATTTTGCCGTAGACTTAAAATGGCTTATAAAGAGTCCAGATTTATTATCTCATTTTCCTATTTCAAAGGTTGTCAAAACAATTCAATATTTTTTTGATAAATTATCAATTTTTTAAGAATTTATATTATTTAGTCATTTTTAATGGCTAAATTCTTAATTTTGGATAATACAATATGATATTATTAAAAAGACAGTCAATGAGATATAAAATTTGGGATAACAGATCTCGATTCTAATTAAACGACCCATTAGTTAAATTCAACACAAATCTAATTCTCTCTCTCTCTCTCTCTCTCTCTCTAGATTGAAAGGATTCTTTCTCTTTCAGAATAATACCAGTATTTTTATAATGATTATACCACCTGTATACATCTTTCACTGGCACGATCTTCTAATTGTGATACACTTTGCCTCTTCAATAATATTTACAAATTTTGGTACTAACCATAACTTATTATATTCTTTTATATATATATATATATATATATGTATATAATTGTACTTTAAGCGATATTGCATGAGTGCCAACATTGAACAACTAATCTGAGTTGACTAGAGAATCCCAAAATTGATGTATTGAATCCATTATCCCTTAATTACACTGCAATACAAAGAAAGATTCGGTTGTTATGAAATTAGAAGTTTTAGTATGTGTCAACCTTTAATAAATAAAAATAACTATCTCCACCAAAATAATATACATAATATATATATGTAGTTTTTTTTTAATATAAAATACAAGAAGATTTGATGATTAATGACATGATATGTTCATTGAAGAAACACCCAAAAAAAAAAAAAGTCTTACATAGGTTTTTTTTTTTTTAAACAAAAAAAGGGGCTTCTTATAAATAGGTGTAGAAGAAGAAAATGAATTCTAATATCAATTAAAGAAATGAATTTGTGTCCATCTTCTATATATTTATTTACTCAATCACATAACTAGTTATGAAAAAAAAAAATTGAGCAAAATGTACTAGTCAATCACATAATTAATCAAAATAATTTAGAATTTTATAATAAATAATAAAAATATTAAAATAAGATTTATAATGTCTAACTTAAATTTTAATATAAGTTTTAAAGTCTATTATTCAACAATTTTTTTCTTCGGAAGTTATATTTTCTGACATTAAAATAATTCTATGATAGATTATTCAAACACTTTTATAAACAATTTTTGAACCCATACAACCAAAAGTATCTTCGAGAAAGATTTCCCAAACATGTTCATCATCAACAAACAAAAAAGGGCAAAGAAAATTGTGAAAATAACCCTTTTAGTGCACATGTTTAAGATTTTTGCCCAGATTTTTATCTGGAAATAATATTTTACATATGTGTTCTTTTTGGGACATCCCTCCAAAAATCGAAGAAGGGCAATTAAGTAAATTGAGCAATGTGGCTTTGGTTTAATCAACTTGGTCCTCAATTATTATTAGCACTCATGTGGATCCGACGTGGCGCACAGTTTTCTATAGAGCCGACGAACAGCAAATCACACGTGGAGCTAGCCCATCCGCACGTGCACTTTCGGTCAAAGGTACCTTGTCTTTGCTGGATCCTCAGTCAACGGTCAAATCCCAATCAGCCTCCCTTAAATCATCTCATTATTTTTTTTCCAAATATTCCAATTCTGCCCTCCAAAGCCAAACCTTGAACCTTCCCAAACCTCCCTCTTAAGTGGAACGGTCGGTCACCAAAGCATAGTACGGAAGAAATCCTAACCGTCGGTTAAATCGTAACAAGTTTCCAACCGTTCGATCATGATGAAATTCCCCGCACGTGCACGTGGGAGCCAGCTCTTGTTGGTCGAGCAACTTGGGTGGGTCCCACCGCATCCTTGCACGTGACCCGTGAGCTGGTAACCATGTGATTAACTGGTTATGCGAATAGTTAGTTGCTTTTAATTCGGTATTAATTAATTAATTATTATTTTTTTCCGTTAATCGATGTCTTTCAGTTGGGGCTTTGCACGTGCGGCGTGAATCTGTTTGACATATATACCCACCTCTTGATTTGGGTTGAAATTTGAAGTGGAGGGTCACGTGGGGGTGAAAGCAAGAGTACTTTTGGAATTGAAAAGTTTGTTGATGATTTTGAGACTTTGGAAAGTATGTTTTGTTGGTGGAGAATATTAAAATATTTTGGGAATGGGAAAAGAAGGTATGTGTATATCATAAATTAATCATTTGAATATCTTTTTTTTTTTTTTTGCCACCTTTTCTTTATCTAGGTACGAAGTTTGGCATGATTTTTAAATAACTTAATTAGCTTGAAACAATCATAGTTAAGAAATAAATAAAAGCTTTCAATTATGTCATTACTTCAAATGATTAGAGTATAATTTGAAAAGTCATAATTTATGGAATGCCCAAAAAAAAAAAAAAAAAATCCTTTTAAACTTGAAATGGGAGGACCTGATTTTACACCTTATAATAAAGTTCAATATTGAATTCCACTTTGATTTTATATATATATATATATATATATGACTTAAAAAAAAAAACAATTTTTCATTCAATGAGCTTGCAAATATTTCTTTGGAATTAAAACTTATAGTAAATAGTTTGATAGGTTGGTTTCATAAACACTCCTAATTAAGCTTTTAACAGTACAGAACAAATTAGTTAAATAAGCTTAGAAATGTTAATCATTAAGCTATTTATTGAGAGTACACATGGTGCAGAACCAAATGATATCTTAAACTAGATTCCTCGGAAGTATGTTTCCTATGGCCTTTAAAAAAATGAACTTTATTTAGGTATAAACGTGGTCTACTTGCATTATTGTATTAAACAAATTCAGAAAAAATAAAAATATAATAAAAAGGCGTTTTTATAGTAAATTGGGAGACAATCATAAGCTGGCATAACCTTCTTTTTGTTAATACGGTGATACGACCACTAATAGGAAGACTCCTAGTGGTTACTTTTTAATTTTTTTTATTAATAAAATATGTTAGCAACTAATGCATAAATTATATTAGTAGGAACCATTTCTTTTAATATGTGAAATAATATATATTATTGAAGTTGTTTAACCTGAAAATTGATGCTAGAACTTTTAAGTGTCTCATTAAAGTTCGCAAATTAAAATGATTTATTTAATAAAAAATTTTAAAAAATCGTTAGCCAATCTATTGAAGATCAGGATTTGCTAAACGAGAAAATAGTATATATCATATAGAACATAAAAAAAAAATCCAGAAAAAATAGCTCCAAAAAAAAAAAAAAGTAAGCATATGTTTGGTGAAATCATCTAAACCAAAAAATCTCAACTCAGTTTTTATTTTTTTCTCAGAAGTCAACTAGTTTCACCATTTACCAATTCCAATTATAGCGTAAAAACTCAAACTTTGAAAATCCATAACTTTACATATGATGAGATGATTTTTTTGAATTACATAAAATTTCAAGATAAACAAAATAAGATCTATATTGATAATTTTTTTTTCTGAACACATTTCAAATTAACTCCAATCCACTAAATGCATAATTTTAACTCTAACTTAACCCAAATCAAATATTTTCAACTCCAATTATTATCCCAAACACATGCTAAAACTCGAAGCCAAATAGCTCTATAATTTTGCGGTTGTTATCAGACTCATTTATCCATATATAGAAAAATAATAATAATAATAATAAGACTTCTCAAATATTTGGGATAAGAAAAGAGTATACGTACGTTTTTTTTCCCCCAAAAAAATAATGCATTGCTTGGTTGTTTACACGATATCAATTTTACAAGAAAAAAAACAAAAACAACCTCTCAGTTTCTCTTGTTTCGTTTGTGTGTACGTGGAATCCATATCCTATTTTCAATTTTAGTATCCTAAACAATGTCTAATTAATTATATTTTAACACATTATTGAAAGTAAGATTTTAAAATATTAAAAATTAGTTACAAAATATTATAAATTTTTTAAAATGACGAGATATCAATTTATTAATTAGATATCATTTAGGATACAGAAAACTTGGATCCGTGTTTTTCTCTGCCTCAGCTATCATTCTGAATATATATATATATATGTATATATATTCAGAATTCACAAGCTCTATTCTGGTCCAGCTCATTTCATTTACAGAAGGCCTGACAATCCAGGCCCAAAAGAAACCGTCTTGCAATTTTCAGACCCATATTTTTCTCTGCCCCAGCAGCCACGTCAATTAAACCAAGAACCATTAAAAAAAAAAAAAAAAGAGAGAGAGAGAGAGAGAAACTACTGGAAATAGATCATTTAATATATGTAAATGTTCGAAGTAAAAGCATATTTATGATAAATTATTTATTTATATGAATTTTTTAAGTGATTTTATCGTAAATATGCTTGATAAATAAGTTATGTATCATGATATTTTTTAAAAATCAAAATTTTTGATCAATGGAGGAATAATATCACCATTTTTGTTCTAACATCACCCAAAAATCTCTATACTATTTATTTTTATTACTAAAGGTTTTTTTTTTTTTTGGTCTATTTCCCTCTTTCTTCCTAAAAAAAACTTTTTTTTTTCTTTTAATAGATGGTATGAAAATTTAATTTCTACATGTCAAAAAGTCTATTATTTCGTGATTGCTTTCATAATTTAACACGATAATTTCACACATGTAGAGTAAAAGCCTCCATTATAACTTTTTAAAAAATAAGCTAATTATATATTTTGTATATGCTACTAGAAAAATAAAAATTTGAATTAAAAAATTGATATTTTCGTCCTTTAATTCTTACAACGTGAGTTTTTAAAATCCTACACTAAAGTACTATAATCAAATATCAACCTTCCAGAGATAATATTCCCTCACACTCACCACCAGCCTGAATAAAGGATTCAAAATAATCTAAAATTTTATATTTATATATCTTCGGGTATTAGATACTTTTTTAATTTAATTAACCTTTTTTTTTTGGGACAATAACTACTTTAAACTAATAACATTCTTGAAAAATATGAAAAAAAAAAAAAAAACTATTACTGTAGTTATGGGACCGGAGAGGAATTTGCAAAAAAAAACTCCTGGTTAGAACACTGCTCCTCCAATAGGAGTTAGAAGTCAGGCACTTGATGTCGAAGTAATCTATTAGATTATTAGCCGACTGTGTGTCATCAGAATCAACAGTGACCACTCAGTGTAGTCGGTGCAAGAATAATTTACTAGATTGCAACAGGTAATCTATCAGATTATGTTGCCTTGTACAACACACATCATCGGCCGTCATTGAGTGTTGATTGTCTTGATAATCTTCTGGATTACTTCTGGTAATTTAGAAGATTCTAGATTAGAATGTGGAATCAACCAAAAACAAAACAAAAAAAGAAATAAGAAATAAGAAATTACCAAATTACCCAATCGATTACCAAAGTAAACCATAAAATTTTTAATCTAAAACTAAAGTTGACAAAGGATTTCTAAAATTTAACAAAGATAATCATGTGACAATTATGCGATAGCATTCAATTTTACAAAAATAATTACACCATGCGTTTGGTGTTAAGGTTTGGATTATGAAATTTGGGTTTGGATTGATTGTGTGTTTATCGAGGTGTTTGAATTCCTTGAGTTAAAAAGTATAAAAACTTGAAATATGTTTTAAAAAAAAATCAATATGGAGCTTATTTCGTTTATCTCGAAATTTTATGCGATTAAAAAAAAATATCTCATTTGAACTTGTTTATGTAAAGTTATAGACTTTTAAAATTTGAATTACAAAACTATGTGAATAGTAAAGTTGAAGAAAAAAGATAAAAATTGGATTGTAGAAGTAAGGTTTGGATGGGAGGTCCAAACACCCGATTAGTATAAAATGTCCTCTTTATCACAGTTAAAAACCCTTGAAAACAAGATCATTTTGCACTTGATATAACAATTTTCTCATGTGATTGGTATGTGATCATCTCCTTTAAATTTAAAAATCTCTCATCCATTTTAGTGTCGGGAACAAAACTGTCCAAAAACAATTTATAATTCAATGACTAACAGTACTAATTATCTGGAAAAAAAAAACATATAAATTAGGATTTTGGGTCATTTTAGATGGTAACGAAAAGGAGGGTGAAAAGTTAACGGGCAGACTTAAAACTCCATGATTTGAAGGAGCATCAGTCTGTCTCTGACCACATGTGCAATTAAAGGGCACGTCCCCTAGTTCTGAAACTTTTGGTCCAGGCCCAGCTCATCAGTAGGCCTGATATTTGATCCAGGCCCAAATGAAACCTTATTGTAATCGAGGGGAGAGAGAGAGAGAGAGAGAAAATTAAAATTTGACAATCTGGCTGATTGCGTAAATTTTTGTTTCCCTCTTGGGGTTCAAAAGATTACATCTTCTTTCCTTTTCTCTCTCTCTCTCTCACTCTTTTAACTAGTGGCGAGATAGCCAAACAAAAGAAAGAAAAGCACAGAAATCACATGACGAAGAAAGAGAAGAAAAGAAATCACACGACGATAACTGGACCATTACGTGATGATGACTGACTGTCACATGACAGTTTAGGAAAAAGGATGAAAGCACTGTTGATAGTGTATTTGTCCCCTTAAAAGGGAAGTAATAGAGTATTAGATAAAAGATAAAAGTCCACCTCCGTGTAATTAGTCCTTTTGTAATAACTACTTTTTTTTATTTTTATATATGGGTAAATTTTGCAATATCTACTTTAAACAAAGAACATTCTTGAAAATGTGAAAAAAGAACCATTGTACAAACGTTAACTCTTGGCTGCTTTTGATTATTTTGATGTTAAAAGTAAATGACATGAGGGAATTTGTCAGCAAAGGTGTCCCCGGAGAAGGTGCGAGGAAGAAATCAATACCTTTTTTTTTTTTTTTCGTTTTCATTTTTGTAATTCTCTTCCTCAAAGATTTGAACTTTAAACTTTAACAGTAAAACTTGACAAAGTAATTAACCTAACTAAGCATATGAGTCTGAACTAAATATCATAGTAAAACTCAATTAAACGAAAAGGTTAAATTTATGATTTTTTTTTTTTGTTATATGTTACGGGGGTTTTTTTTTAACAGTTTTTGAAATATAATAATAGATGCTCTTCAAAATTACCATAGCTGTTAACTTTTGTTAGACAGATTCAACATTTTCTATAGCATGTTCAAGTCATTGTTCAACAGAGTACAACTCTTTTATTCTGGTTATCCTTGAGCTCCTAACGCTTAACTGCTAGTAACAAAAAGGAAAATTTTGTACAACCTGCGAGGGTAATTTATTTCCACTCTTTATAAACTTCTCAATAAATGTGACATGTTGTCAGCGTAAGTGGCTTACTTCTTAGCTAACGACTTCAACAAACATTTTTGTAATGCTGCCAATTAAGTTGTTCGCTATGTGGCTTACTTTTTAGCTTCAAACTTCTTTAAGTTGCTAATTAAGCAAACTAGCTTTAGCGGGTCTCGAAAAGGATTTGGTCAATCTAACTTGGGAGGATGTCTCTCGCTTGTCGGTAACCATTGATCCCGTCGAGGAAAGGCAAATCGTGTAGAGTTCCTTTCAATCCGATTACGATTGACAAGAGTGAGCTAATGATGCTGGACTTTCAATTTTACCACGAGATAGCTTCTAAAATTCCGAGTATCAAACCATTGCCTGGTCATATTTCCATAGTAGGCTCATTTGGAAAGTTACCAAATCAGATGAGTTTTATGTTTGCAGTTCTTATTGGTTGGATCAAAAGAGGCGGTTCAATGCAAGGGATTCCACGCAGAGTCTTTAAAGGCAATAGTGCATTAGAGATGGAAGCTTTTCAATGCGAAGGATAGCTATAAATGCTCTTCTAACAAAGGATAGGCTGGACAAGATCCTCCCGTCGCAATCCTCCCTCGTGTTTTAGGCGACTCCAGGTGGAATCAGAGTTCCATGTTTGAGGATTGTCCAATGCACATATCAATTTTTTTTTTTGGTAGTTCACCCTATGTTAAATCAAATGCTTTTCAGACGGTAGGCATCTCAATGGAGTTGGGAATCCTTTTTTTTTTCCTTGTTGCATGTGTTCTGGACTAGTTATGGAAGGCTAGGAATGCAGTAAGTCTTCTTTGGGACATGTCCAGATTTCAATGTCATCTTGACAGAAACCAGTCGGAGAGGTGACAAATTACGACTACAATGTGGCTAAGCGGTAGAACGTGCGATTTCCTACGAGTTTCCCAACCTACTCATTGAGGGACTCCCCCAGGGACTGAGGCTAGTAGGGGCAATGTAGATGTAACATTTAAAGGTGGCCGTTGACAGCTACGACAATGTTGAAAGGCGATGATGGAGCTGACACAGTTCTACAGGCCGTGCTTCAAACAATCCGATTTGCCCCAATCCTGGCAAAGTAAAGGACCTGGCAGGAGGTGAGTGTGGAAAGTGATTGTAAGATTGAAATACACTGTTTTGCTAAGGAAAGGTCCGATAGGAGCTGCCCTAACTAAAGTTGCCTAGCTGAGTTTGAGGATGCTTTAAATCTTCTCTTAGTCGGTCATTCGGTCTTTAGTTTTCTATTTCTCATCCTTTTTTGCTGAACTTCTATTTCTCGTCCTTGTAATCGGGTTGCTAATGCTTCATGTCATTGGAGCCTCTCCAGGTTTAAAGATTGTGCCCTGTTTTTGCTCCAGCTAGGCTGCTAGGTTACCCTTTTAGTGGCACGATATGCAGTAATCTCTTTTCTTCCAGCTTCAAAAAAAATTAAAAATTAAATAAAAATAAATAAATAAAAAACTAAAAGTAAAACTAAAACAAGGAACAAGGGCACATTCTTTTCTTTCTTTTTTTTATTTTTTTTTATTTTTTTATTTATTTTTAAAGAATGTGACCTGATTCCCTGGTTTGTGTCATTTTTCCATATGGTTTAGGCGTCGAAATTGACTTTTACACTAAGCAGTAAGTTGATTCGGTCTTTCCTTTAATAATATTAAAAAATAATTGATTATTTGCCACAGCCAGATGGGACGGATTCTTTTACAAAATAATTTAATTAACAAAATTTTAGTTAAATACAACTTTCTTCCCATTGGATAGCTAATTTTTTTTAGTCCCAAATTGGATGAAAGAAAATCCTTCTTTAATAAAATACTACCAAAAAGCACAAGCATAAAGCGACATATAATGCTCTGCAAGTAATCTACTTCCTAATTAGGCACTTCCATTTTTCATTATTTGCAAATTAAGCCCACAATGAATGCGAGTAAAATAATTTAAATCTACCAATCGTAAAGGCTAAAACTTAGCTACACACTCAAAAATGAATTTAAATTAAAAAAAATATCATGTCACAATTTTGCACCAGTAATATGTCAACGCCTGTGCCCCATTTGATGTGTCCTTTGTTAATTTTTAGTATTCCCAGCGAGCAATGAACATGAGCGGACCAATTGACCCCATCCACAACAAGCATTTTGTTTTTAAGGAAAATATTTAAGCATTTTTCTAATCCACTAAGTTTTAAATTGAAGCCTCATGTTTCCGGTGCTCTTGCCTAGCTTTCACCGCGTTGTTCTTCGGTCATTTATTCCCCTCTACTTATCTATTAACTCGTTGCTCTACAAAACGGGGAAGAGATATTCGAACTCAAGGCCAGTAGCGGGTGTGGATTTACCGTTAGATTATGTGTGTGTAAACACGTGTGTGCCTATACTTTAGGATTTGCAAGAAAAGCGACAGAACCAAAGGAAAGGAATACAAATTTTACCCGATATGTGAGGTTAGCAGCTACTGTTCTTTGCTATTTTCTCCATTCTGTATTAGAAAACGTATCTTCCTGATTTGCTACCTACAATATCGACGTAGATTCTCACCCTTCCACTTTCCTCTTCACTTTTCGTGTCAACCTCCTGAAAAGAAGGCACAATTAGAAAAGTTCCCATGAACTTTGAAATATTTCCAAGCTATTATAACTAAACTATAAATTCACAAAACCCGACTCCTGAGAAATGAATCAAGAACAGCATGAGAGAAAATATGATCAAATTGAAAAACTCATAAACCATTGATACAATTGCTTTGACGTGAAACCTATACTTGTCAGCAACATTTGGCACTACCTTAACGATACAATAGGAGCAGGTAGGCTGACTTCCATCGTGGTCGCAAAAGAGAAAGGAAATATTTACAAATTGATTTATTGAGAGAAGAAAAATTTACAACAATTCCCTAAAAATAATAAAAATTTCAACAAAACAACACGAACTTTATACAGTTATCAATAGACACTGAACCAGGTTACCTTTATGGCAGCGACCAAATCCAGAATATGCTTCTTCACTTTTCTTGGTAACAAAGGAAAGGAACTTTGAATAAAGCAAATGAAAATTGACTTCACCCACCAGCCAAACTTCTGAAGTTAACAAAGACAAAGTAGCTAAGATGTGCATGAGCAATAGGGCATAGAAGGTAACATTTCAACCGGGTCGGAAGAAAGACCACCTAAAGTATTAATTACTACGATAGATATATTACAGAAAAAACAAAGCACTTGTCTCTTATTGTGGAATGATACCCTTCATTAATTTCAACATCATAGTGTTCAACACAAGGGAACTACGTAAAAAAAAGAAAGTATTCTTCTCATTCTTACCCTTTCGGTAGATTAACTTCCATTGCATCCATTCGCCTTAGAATGTCGTCAGTATGTGTAATGTTCCTTAGAAAGCTAGCTTATTCTTCTCAAGAGATAGTACCTAGTTGACAACAATATTTGAACTGAACCTTACGTTGCCACAAGTACCAGACTACGTATCAGATTAGCTGACATCTAGAAAAGTAATCTTCCAAGTATCTTACTGCTTTTCAAATAGAGATACCAGCACTACGCAAAACTTGACAGATAGTTTAAAATCATTTACCCAAAGACGAAGGAAAAAGGAACTGAAAGCTTAAATTACCACCAGTACTAGGTTGATTACCATTACGGACAATAATCACATATAAAAACCATTAACAAAGGAGCAATCGTTTAAATTTCTATTGCCCAAACAGAGACAGTAATTTAGCCAAATATTAAAACATCAAATCGGTGACTTACCAATTGTTAAACCAACAAAATTGCTCAAGTCAAACACTAGCAACAGTTAATCCCAGTAGTTTACAAGATTAACAATATCCAAAAGTAAAAATGAGATATGAAAAGAAATCTATGCAAGAAAACAGTCATGCAACATATCCTTTATTAACCTCATCACGGGCTCATCTTGACTGAAGGACAACCGAACGAAGAAGACAGCTCTTCCAGAACTAGGAAGCAAGCAGTGAATTAATCCTGTAGTATCAAATAAAGATTTGCAAACTTTGCTACTCTGCCCCCCAACGATGTAGGGAAGCCTGTCAAACATTGTGAAAGTAATCAAACAATCAGGATTACTTCAAACAAACAAGATAAAGAACTCCCATAAGCACAACACCATCAACACTGGTAAAAACAAATAATAACGATAACGATAATAAAAGGATTAAAAAAACTTTCACGCTATACCATTAATCTATATTTGTTCCTGTTTACATCTTAAAAACTGCTTAATAAGAAACAACGACTAAAAGAGCTCTTCTGCCCCTGAACATAATACCCCACATGCGCAAATGCAATACAAAATTTTGTAAAAAGAAGAGAATTAAAACAAGGAGGAAATCATATTTTCCTTGGAACATCATAATCTTTTCTCCCTTCAATATGTAACATCATATCCTCTTTTTACAAAAATTCCGCGCATTATACCTCAATTGAGGTCTCAATGTCACAGGTGCAACACATAGCCATTCACCCTTTGCTAGGCTTCAAGAGTCACAATCAACTAAAAACATATCTACCTCTGCCCATTAAAAAAAAAAAAAGAAAAAAAAAAAGGGACCTTTATATCAGCAAGGAAAAGGAAACTTCTATAATTGATAGAGTAATTTTTTACACACAAAAGAACACAAACACAAGCAGTACAAACCTTAACCGGTGCATCGGCGATCCGATAAGCGTCCGCCGTAATCCCCACCAACCACAATCCAGGAAAACAAGCCTGAAATCCAAACACACCAGAAAATACATAGATAACTATATGTATTTGAACAAAATAATAATATAAAAGGAAAAGGAAAAGGAAAAAAAAAACTTCGTTCGTTCATTGAGGCACTGAGAGATGAGAAAGAGGAGGAGGAGGAGTTTGCTTACGTCGAGCTGTTTCTGAACGTTCTTGGGCCGCTTCCTTGGCCTCCGAGCGGGTCTGGACCCAGTCATGACGAAGATGTCCTCCTCAATCTCCTCCCTGGAGAGAGCGATCCAGAACTTCCTCTTCTCCTTCTTCTCCGAGCTCTGCTGCGTCTCCGACAACCCTCGCAGCCTCATCGATTTCAGCGGCAGCTGGTTCAGGTTCTCATTCTGATGGCCTCCGCCAGCGCCCACCGCCTCCGGTTCCTGCAACTCCCCGCTCTTCGAGCCAATCGGAGCCGCCTTCGAGAAAAGCGCCTTCCTCGGCCTCAAATTCCACGGCTTCTGCACCATCATCGCCGCCTCTTCCTCCTCCGCCGCCTCTCGATCATTGCCTTCCTTCCCCTCTCCGCCGGCGTCCTCGTCGCTCTCTTTCTTCTCCGCGGCCACCACAGAGCACGACGCGAACGGCGCCGCGAATCGGTTGCGAACCGTCCGGGAACCGACTCGGTGAGCGCGACTCGGCTCCGCCTCCGACGACTCGTTCCTCTCCGCCTCCGCCGCCGCCTCGCAGTGGTCGGCCACGGGCGAGCTGTCGGCGGAGATTGTCCGTCGGCAGCGGTGGCTCCCGCTCGCGTGGTTCTTTCCCCCTCCCCACTTCAGGAACGGCAGAGGGAAGTTGTGGAGCGGAGACTTGACTGGTGCCGTCGCCATTCTCGCCGATGAACGAAGCTTCTCCCAAACATACAACGTCGTATCGCCAGAGCAGCTTTCTTGAAGCTTTCTCTCTCTAGATTCTCCTCTCCGCCGTTTCTTCTCAGAGAAAGAGAGAAAGAAACCCTAGCAGACGATCACAAAATCGCCTCTGGTCCCGTCGGAGAAGCGGTTTTCTGTGTTTTCTAGACAGAGAAAGAGGAGAGAGAGAGAGAATAGGTTTATAAACGAGCAGCGTAACTCTTCTCTTTCAGCCTTTGCCTTCGCTACATATACAAAAGAGCCGGGGGAGCTTTTGCTCTACGTCTACGCCGTTACAATTTATTATCCCCAAATTACCCTCCCCTTTTTCACTTATTTCCCCCATTTACTCAAAGGAGGGTTTGGGTTTGTTTCGTCCTTTTGAGGGGGGATCTTTGCGGGGACCACTTTTAATTTTTCCTTTGGCCCTTTTCCACGTGTACGTACGTATACAGAATTCTGAAAACACAAATACGCCCTTTAATACATTATACAAATACGTGCTTCTCCATGTTGTACTCTCTCTCTCTTTTTTTTTTTTTTTTTTTTTTTTTACCGTCCTAAACGTACAACACTTCACAGCAGTTCTATAGTGAATCACTGGTACGCTGTTGTAGCGGATAATTTCCTCTCTCTCTCTCTCTTGTGTTTGCTTGGGACTTTCAGGTGCATGCGTGCGTACCTTTGCTGTCATGAGTAGTAACCTCAAATCAGCTGACCGCCGTGGGATCTCACATGGGTCCCTTGCACTGTTAAAATCGGACGATGGTGGGAAATTTTCGGGCTCGATTTTGTCTAATTGTTGAGGTTGAGAATTTGGGGTCCCGATAAGCCCGAGAATGCGGCGTGTGCGTGGTAATCGGGTAAAATAATCACATCTGCATAAATCATTTAGTGAAAATAATTTTTTTTTTCTCCTCTGTTTTTTTGGGGACAATCAAATGAAAAATAAATTTTATCATACCGGAAGAAAAATTAGTGAGTTTAAATCATGTTATGGCTCTAATATATATATATATATATATATTATATATATATATATAAATATTGACGATAATATATTGGCATCAACTGAGTAGTGATGTTAAAATCATGTTATGGTGTGATTATAGGAATAATCTAACTGTAATTTTATACTTGACTTTATCATGAGGTGCAGAGTTTTGATATCCTCGCTCCCAAGTTGAAAAAAAAAATCATGTTCTGGTTTTTTTTTTTTTTTTTTTTTTTTTTAGAGATATTGATGACAATATATTGGCATCAACTGAAAAATAAAAAAATCTGCTATTAACATGAAAACTACCCAAATACTAATATGTGTCAAGGTTTAATTAAGGAAAAAAAATCTAGCATAACTAGTATATTCAGTGGTAGAGTCACAATCAAATTTATGACGCCAAGTGCTCCATTTAGATTTTAAAAAATTGATTTTTGACCTCAAAGTTTTTCTGAAATTTCTTTTATACAATTATTCTATAAGAAAATTATAATTATACCCCATTCAAATTTCAAGATTTTAAATTTTACTTTACAAGTAAGGAAGAGGAAGTACTTGAAGAGAAGAGTTTACAAGAGGAAGGCCCGTGCTTTTTCATCCCAAGTGGAATGCCAAAAGCAGCAAAGGGGCATAGCAATCTCCGACTAAAATTTATATAAAATTTAGTTATACCCCTATTTTATGAAAAAAAAAAATTTATTGTACCCACGTTCAATTATTAAAATATATAATTATGTTCTTCTTTTAAGTAAAAAAAAAAAAAAAAAATCTCTAATGTTTTTTATAATGTCCATGCTGGAATCATTTTTCGACTCCGTTGCTTATTATATTCACAAGGAACAAAAACATATCTTATTGATGATAAATATTTTCTATACTATTTAAAGGAAAAACACATGTTGAATGTCTCACTTGAGAAAAAAGAAGACGGTCTGCTTAATTTGATGGTTTTGAAAAATATTAAAACTCGATTTCCTTCTCAAATTGTCCGATCCAATTGGCTTGAGAAGTTTCCATACGCAATTGAATATAAATGTTTTTTTTTTTCTTTTTAAATTTAGTCTTCTTTATAATAGAAATCTCATTATTCATATATATATATATATATCTCGTTATACAATAATATGCCTACCTTTCTAGTGTATTGATGTTTCAAGATTCTCTTGGGTAAATAATTGCTCAACACGTCAATATATCTTTAAGGGACGTTTGGTAAATGAATTGAGTTGAAATTTTTAAATTTAAATAATAATTTTTGTTGATTTTTTTAGAAAAAAATAAAAAAAAAAATTAGAAAAAAATAATAAACATGATGAAAAAAATATAATTTAAGATAAATTTTTATTTGTTGAACGTCATTTGCCTCATAGTCTACTTTTAATTAGAGCCATATGGCCCATTTCATATTTTGTGAATTGACTACAATATCGTCAAAATGTGTAAGATATTATTTGCTTTGACACCATCCTTGCATCATCTCGAAAACATTTCTTCGTGCTTTTCTTTGTAAGTGCCAAGTACTTTTATCCCCCAAGTGATATACAAAATGGAAAATGAAAACACGTTCCCATAATTACAACTATCTTACCAACCACCAATAAATTGGTTGGACATTTATTTATTTATTTATTTTTCCTTAATATAAGATCAACATAAAGTTCAATGTTTCAAAATCTTAATTTAAGATTCTTGTTCGGTTAATGAAAAGTGTGAGTTCATAGTGATGGGGAATGAAACTGAATTCATTTCCTTAATATAAGATCAACATAAAGTTCAATGTTTCAAAATCTTATTTTAAGATTCTTGTTCGGTTAATGAAAAGTGTGAGTTCATAGTGATGGGGAATGAAACTGAATTCATTTTCTGAAAATAATTAGATTAGATCACTTACGTTTTATTAATAAATACATTTTCAACCATATACCAAACAAATAAAAGGAGAATCTCTCTTTTGTTTACCCCTCTTGCTTTTAAATGAAAATTTTATGACTGTTTTGGTATTAACTTTGGTTTTTTAGTTAGTAGGAAGCAATAGCTATAGAATTTTAATAGTATTTATAATCACATTTTTAAAAGAACTTTAATGGGGTCAAACTGATTTAAAAACTTTTTAAAAAGAAAAAAAAATGTTAGAATGAAAGTTTTATAATGTTTTTGTTAAAATCCTGAAATAATTTTCTCAGTCAATTGAGATGAGTTTAGTTTTTTTCCCCCTTTTTCAAATTGTTCAGATACTTTCAATTTTTAAGAAGTAGCTTTTAAATTCAGAAAACTAAAAATAACTTTCAATAAATTCTGTCAAATACTAAATGTAGAATTATACTAAATGTAAAATATATATATATATATATATTTTACAAGAACAAATACAAAGGAGTAGAATTGTATACTATTTATTAAGCCGTCAATATGTTAGCTTTCTGTTTGATGTTACTAGTTTATTACCTGTGGTTTTGGGCACAGAATTTGACCCACTCAAATTTATTTTCAGCCGAACGCGGTTTGACTTAGCAAGCCAATTATGGTCAACGCTCTTTTTTGATGGGTGATTATGGTCAACTCTTACACCTTTGATTTTTCGGAGTGTCTTAATTTTATCTTCTTTTTTTTTCCCTCAAGTTCTCTTCATTTTTACTTGGGTTATTTACATTTTCATACCATGTGTTTTACTTTTATTCAAAACATATACTTTGTATTTTGAAATTTTACATTTTTATGCCTTCAAATTACATTTAATTGACAGATATATAACTTTCTTCAGTTAACATCCAATTTTGATGACTAAAATATCATTGAAAATTATTTTAAAAAAGAACATTATTGAAATGTTAAAATTAGAAAAAACAATAAGGAGACATTTGGTATGCAGTAATTATTAGGAATCAGATTACTAGGAAAGTGATATAAGGTAATATGATTATTAAGAAAGCTATTTTAACATGTTTGGTTGCATTTATGAAGTTTTCTTTCATATTCTCAGGAATTTTATTTTACTGTGTTTGATTATGTACGACAATGTTATTTTTTTATTTTATAATATTTGTATTTTCTTATAGAATTAGGAATTGAGCATTTTAAGATTAAGTTTACCTTATTAATTTGGGTAGCAATCATATTTACATCTTATATTGTTTTTTCGAATATTTAAAATCACTAGTCAAGAGAAATGGACGCGCCACATTTTATAACCTTTAAGCCGAAGCCCAACAAGAGATGGAATTCCAAACCCTAAACAACTCTTTGAGAGCTCTATCAAAGTGATTTAAATCAGCGACAAATCTGATTGATATATATTTTTAGCAAAAAAAAAAGTGTCCGATGAATATATTTGTCATTTCATGCCTACAACATTGAAATCCCGCAAAATTATAATTCATAACATCACCACTCTAAGGTTAGAACGTTTTAATTTTTTGAGAAATTAAAATAAATGTCTTTATCCAACACTTCCTTATAACTAGTTTATTTATAAGTTTTTGAAAAGTCAGTCAACTCTAATATATAAATTTTAACTCCAACCGATCCAAACGGAAACTTGAGTCAGGCACTTGATAAGATGTCTCGATGTCTGCATTTATTTGAAATAAATGCTACGAAACACATGAAAATCCATAAGAGAACTGAATTCTCACGAATTCAAGCCTGAACATTCATTCACATGACACATTACCACCATCTCAAACGCAGTTGAGTAATATCATACAAGTTACTATGTAATATATATGTTAGGTTACAACTTAATAAAAACACAACCATCTAAATTACACGACACGACACGACGGAGCTTTCTTTTCACTTAGATATACGACACTAGACACCATCACTAAAGTCCAGACAATCTTTTAACCAAACCATTGATTGTTTGATTGTTGATGACGAGTTCAGAAGTCCCTATCCGGGAACAAAATAGGAGCAACAAGAGACCAGATGTACAGCGCTGCGGTTGCCCAACCAGTTACGATTCTTACCCACACGGACGGCCAGCCAACATCAACCAACTTCCCGCTTCCCCCAACCGATGTTGACCACCCAGTCAGAAGCATTGCTGAATACATACTGGCCAGAGAGAAGATAAGATGGAAAAATGAGTAAGAGTACGTTACTGGCTTGGCCTTCTCTTTCTCCTCATGCTCTTCTGACTTGTCCAATGGAAGCAGAGGCTTCCCAACAGCACCTTCATCAGAAAAACTATAATGTCAAATTTCAACACACAACTTTTAATTTTAGTTGTTTAGCAAAACGTGGTATAAAGTTGATCAACAGGTTTTTTTTTTTTTTTTCTTTCTCCTAATAAGTTTTCAGATTTTCCTCTAGCGCATAAAGGAATACATAGCTTTTCATCAGCAGAGAGTGAAAAAAAAAAAAGATGAATAAATCAACATGATAGAAGAATGAGAAGTGATAACAAGATGTCTTGTAACTGCCTGTAGTAGTACAAAACAAAAGCAAAAACAGAAATAATAATGACAACATTCTCCGATAAAGCCCCCTAAATACTCGAAACCAAAGAAAAAGGGAGGTGCTGCACTCACTCTTGTATAGTTGCAAACAAATTGCATGATTATCTACATAATGACTTTTGAGAACATATCGTAAAAACTTACCAGCACGAGGTGAGCTTGGTGGAGAAAGAAGAGTCGTAGAAGAGCCCGCACGTACAGCTGAATATACAACGGATAGAACAGTGGTAAGAAGACCGAGAGTAAGTGTCCCAGTAGAAACAGCTTTTGAGTGCTTGTGCAGGCCATTGCACTCGTATTCCCTAGGTTCGCTGGAAAGTGCACTGTAGCAGAGGTATGTGCAGTACAAAGATATGATCGATCCTGGCAAAATGCTGCCACTTACCTATTTTGAATCAAAATGACAATGCAGTCAGGGGGAAAGTAAAATGAAAGGAGATGATGAGAAAGAAAGATGGATTGACAAATGAAAACGGTGAGATTTCCTATTTTGACCAAAAGTGGAAGGGGGGGGAGCTGTCATGCTCTTGCAAGATTTCCAGTTTTAACCAAAAACAGGCTGGGAGTTTTTAAGGTGCAAGGACCGTCATACTATAATGAGATCACTACCATTTTGGCCCAAAATGACAAACAAATAGATTAAAAACTCTTTATCAGGTCAGCAAAGAAATATTACTGTTACCACCCACATTGATATACTGAGCTATCACGCAAGTCACATTTCACGCCAGTATCAAAGTCAGTAACACTAACACCACAACCATAGGCATACATAGTGTCATAGCCCAAAAACTGCAGCAAAATAAGCTTGCAGGGACAAGATTCATAGAAACAAGAACAATAATCCATGAGGTAATCAAGTCAGTAACGCTAACACCACAATATATATATATATATATAAATATATTTTTTAAATAAGAAAAGAGGATGAGATGTTCTCAAAGAAAAGAAAAAGCAAGGCAAATAACAAAAAGAAGATAAAAATCAACAGCAACAAATCCAGCCTATCCCTCTAACAACCTATAACATCCTTCCAATTAATAATAATCAAGTAACGCTAACACCACAATCCTGATTACGTAACCCAACTCCCATTCATTATCAAAATTTCATTAATGTATTGCATGTACTTTCCCGAGCACACGCACGAGCGGTCTGGTGTCCAAGCCAATTGGTCTGAACGGATTGACCCCCCAATCTAGTACTAGTTGGTTTTATGAAACATGCAAATAAATAAACAAATAAATAATAATAATAATAATAATAATAAACTTACAGTAGGGTGCAGCGCAACTGTAGCAGAGACAAAAACAGAAATCAGAGTCATAACAATGAAGAAGGTGTTGAGTCCACAATCATGTCCAGATGGTGTGAACCAGTGGAAGAGAAGTCCAGAAAAGACAAAGGTGGCCACATAACAGAAAAGTGAGACTACAAATAGAGCAATATACCTGCATCAAAAATGAAAATTTAATATTAGCCGATATCTGGTTGAATAACCAAAAAAAAAAATTGATATTTTGTAGAAAGTTATAAATTTGAGGGGCTACAATGCGATAATTGAACCTAAAGTCTAAACCAACCAGAATTGCTCATCATAGCCAACCCATGTGTCATTCCATCTGTGCACAAAATCCAACAAAAGAATAACTTGAACAAGAAGGAACATTCCGGAACCAAACTTTGAAGTCGTCTCTGTGAAGGAAAAAAAAAAAAAGGATAAAAACATCAGCTTCAAAATATTAACCAAAGGAGTTAATATCTGAAAATCTCCTATCCTCCTCTCTACGGTCACTACACAAAATTGGTCATCTATAGCAGTAGCAAAATCACAATAGAAAGGTCTAGACCAGGTATGCCCTATTGGACAAAGCTCTAACCTATGCTGCTATACACACCCAATGAACAAAAGGGAAAATGCAAAGTGTTCTACAGTTTTAATAAGCTCTCATATTTATGTTTTGAAATGGGAAAAAAATAAGAACTTAAGTCAAAAACTCAAAATGCAACTCGACAAATTTTGCAATGTGAAAAGGCGAGTATTAGCAGCAAGCAGCAAGCAGCAAGTGTAAGATATTGTGGATCGAAAAATTAGAAGAGAAAGAAAGAGACATATATCAAAGCATCCTCAGAATTGCAACAGAACTTTGTGATTACTGGGCAGTGTTTTTACAACCTACAACTAGAATTTGAAAGAATCTAGAAAAAGACCAGTTTTCTTTATTTTATTTATTTATTTATTTTCTAATTTTGTTAAGTTCCTGTTAGGCAGCCAGAGACACGCCATACATGTAAAAACTTCTTTTCACTGAAAGAAGCATTTTAAACAGGCTAACATTTAGCTAGTCAAATTTTTACTAAACAAGCAGAACAAATGAAAGCGTAATACCATCTGCAGCCGATTCCCACATGCACAAAACTATATTACCCTTTCCAAAAACTAAATTATTAACCAGGTTTCTTAAAAATGGAAAGATTCAAACATCATAGCCCATACAAAAGTCACAAAGTTCACTCATCCAAAAGGAGGTTAGAAAGTTATATATCTAAACCATGCCAACACCAGTGGTTAATGGTTGTTTATTTGAGGGTGAAGTTGGCAAAAAGTACAACAATAACCCCGAAAACGGGAAAAAATGCTTACCATATAAGTTGATAATCTCATTTGGTAGGAAAAACGTAAAGATGACCAGAAGGCACCAGCAAATAATTTTCATCATCCATCCACCGTGGTGCAAACCATCACGAGGATCTCTCTGACTCTTTACACCGACCATTAAAACTGCTAAGATAGTAAAGAAGAGAAAATTTCCCAAGCTAACACGCAACACCGCGTCGGTTTCAAACCATTCCCTACTAGGTGTGTGATTGAAACTGTTAATCCCTGCATCAACAAAAGATACCACAGAGACAGTCACTAAAACAGATAAACAAAAAGCAGCATAATCAAGAACTCCTTGGTTAATCTTATATTTAAATAGGAAATACGAGATACTAACAAAAACCATCCCAATATTCCAATGAAATGTGTTCTATACTACATTTTCAGAAATGCTGCACTTTTACATTTTACAAATCATGCAAAAATCTTTCCAAATGGGAGGTTTTTAAGACGATCTCCGGACGAGTTTGTTAACACGATTTAAACAACAAAAGGGATATGCATAGCACTCCTAAAAACAAAAGATGCAAAATCGATACGACGCACAGAAGTTTTTTGTTACTAACCCAATGAATTACTACCTTTAAGTTCTCTCACATCTAGTGACAAATTCAACAAATTCAAAGCCAACAAAATCTTATTTTCCAACTTGCCCACATTCCCAAATCAACATCACCGACTTTCTTCAACCAAATATTTCATTCTAAATAATGATTAAAATCAGAAAACAGTTTCCCATGACAATACTCTCTTGCACAATAATTACTAACAAACTCAGAATATCGTCCAAAGAATCATAACCACAGATACACCAAGCTTTCTTTTCATGATAATTTTGCTAATAATACCATAAACCCTGAAATGGTCATAATCCAATGTAATGCCTTACAGAATGTTCCAATGAAATGTTGTGTTCCACCTTACGTTTTCATAAATGCTATACTTATCCCTTATGTTTTACAAATCATGCAAATATTTTCCAAAGGGGAGGTTTTTAACATGATTTTTTGGGAGTTTTTCAACAAGATTTGTACAACATAAGGGATATGTGTAGCTCTCCCAAAAGCATAAGATGAAAAATCGATAAAACACACACAAGGTTTTAGTAAGTCCTATGAATTACTGCCTTCGAGTTCTGTCATATTTAGTGATAAATTCTACATATTCAAAGCCAACAAAATCTTATTTTCCAACTTGCCCGCATTCCGAAATCAACATCACCGACTTTCTTCAACCAAACATTCCATTCCAAATCATGATTAAAATCAGAAAATAGCTTCCAATGACAATACCCTCTTGCACAGTTGTTCAAACAAACAAACTCAGAATACGTCCAAAGAATCA
This sequence comes from Ficus carica, assembly GCA_009761775.1. NCBI lineage: Eukaryota > Viridiplantae > Streptophyta > Magnoliopsida > Rosales > Moraceae > Ficus > Ficus carica. Next base: position 12,985,515 of record CM019750.1, on the reverse strand, counting down.
TAACCACAGATAAACCAAGCTTCCTTTTCATGATAATTTTGCTAAAAATACCATAAGCCCTAAAAAGGGTCATACTCATACAGAAAAATTAAGCAATAAATGGAAACATATAAGAGTAAAAAGAAGGGGCATAGAATACATACAAGGAAGCTTCTCCATTAGAGGAGCGGCAACCTCGCGGAGAATCCAAGAGACGATGAGAGAGAGAGCGAAGAGGCCACAGTAGGCGATCCTGGCGGAGCGGCGGCTGATCCCCGACACCACCGTCCGGCACGCGTCGCATGCGCAAGCCGCGCAGCACGATGCCAGGCATGAAGCAGCCCACATTTTTCTCTATATTTTCCTTGAATCAAATCGGATAACTGAAGAATTATTGAAAAACTACTCATTCAAATTCAAACAAATATTTATAGATTTATACATAAGCCACATATCTGTGCACACAATTTATAAATATATCCGTGTACACACATATTTATTATTTATCAAAACAACTCATTTGTATCAAAAACTTTTCCAGTCAATCAAACCCTTTTTTGTGAAACATATTTATACCGCGGTTCACAAGTAAAAATCAATGCCACTTAGGATGAAAACCCACAATTCATAAATAATTATCATCCGCAATAAATTAAAACACCTCATAATCCAACTGAGACCAAAATTAAAACTCAGTTAACCACCGAGAACTTAGGCAGGGTGCTAAAGTCCACTCGTCCCCCGCGCAAGAAGCCGTAGGTTCGAGCTCCACTTTGAGAGGAATCCATGTACCACACAGAGGGAACAACACCATCCCGGTTATCTGGATACATCTTCCTCTACCCATAACTTTTTCTTTATTAACAATATAAAAATTAAATTAAATTAAATTAATTAAACTCAAATCAAAACAACAACACAGAGAAAATAAACAAACCCCCCACTTCGGTAAACAGAGAATTCACAAATTCAATCTTAAATAATTGAACATGACACAAAAAGACAAAAAATTATAGAAATCGTTAATGCCCATAAAGGCCAACACACGAATACGATCAAATTCCAATCAAAGTGAAAAGTAAACAACAGAAATCGAAACCCAAAAGAATTGGGAAGCCAATAATTTCAGATTACAGCGAAAATCAGCTCGAAAACAAAATTGGTAAATTGTTAAAGCGAGAGAAAAGGAGAGAAAAGAGGCGTGAAATACCTTGAGATGGAATTGACCGGATTGGAAGAGAGTCTCAAAAGATTGATGACGAAACGAACGAAGAAAGGAATCGAATTTGGCGACGGGGAGTGATGCGAAGGAGAGAGAGGTGTTTCAATTTGGGGATTTTCGTCTGATTTTGGAGTTAGGGAATTAGGGATTTCTGTTTTGTCAAGTTAAGAGAGAGAGAGGTTTTAAAAGAGAGATCAAGGGAATGACATGTTAAGGGAGTGTTTGGTGAATGAGTTTGAGTTGAAATTTATAAGTTTAAATAGTAATTTTAGTTGATTTTTTAAAAAAGATAAAAAAATTTGGAAAAAAAAATAAAAATTGAGTTGATGGTGATGAGTTTAAACTCATCACCCAAACACATATTTGAACATATTATTAAAATAAATTATATTTTAATAGATAAAAATTAGTTATAAAATATTTTTAACTTTTTTAGATAACATATCATAAAATGAATCGATACACATCAATTAACACACCAAATATTGGTTAAAAGATGTGGATCCAAATCCAAGTGTTGCAACCCACATCAAACTCGGGCTCGGTTTCCAAAGAGATCGAATTTAGATTCCATAACTACAGTTTCGTTTGTATCGCGTGTTCATTTTTTAAAAGGAAAATTTTCTTATTTTAAAATAAAAGTATTTTTATTTTGAAAATTAGATGATATTTGGATGTGTAAAAATTTATTTTTTAAAAGAACAAATTATTTGGAATGAAAATAAAATAGTATTAAAATAGTGCATCATGTGAAAATTTTAAAAAGATTCCTTTTTTTTTTTTCAAAATAATACTATACAAAGTATGTTTGAAAATAAAATAATTTTTTTTTAAATTAGAGAATGATGAAAAAAATTAAGATAAATACTTTTTTATAAAAACTTTTTAATTTCAGTTCACATTATATATGGTACAATTTTAAGGTCTTTAATTAACAAGGAGTTCTTTTTTATGTATTGATTTTCAGCCTAGTTTCAAATGAATAGGATATGGTCAAACCAAATACGAAAAAGAAATAAAAGGGAAAAAATAGAGAAAAATAAGGTAACGATGAGTGGACGCTTATGGGAGCACGTTGGAAGTTGAGATTGGCTTTTTTTATATATGTTGTCATGTTATTATTGTTATTATTATTATTAAGATAAGATTAAGATGTTCATATAAGACCTAATGATTGTGAAAGTTAATTAAAAATTAAACCAATGAAATTTTAAATTGCATTTCAAATATTAAAATACTTTTATTGCTTTTTCGAAAATTTAAAGGGTAAATTACTATAACAGTTCTCGACCTTTTTATTGAGGGTGCCGATTAGTTCTCAAATTTTTTATTTTTTTATATTTGATTGATTGATCTCCGAATTTCTTAACAAGGTGCAAAATAGGGTAAAACCCTAAAGTCATCCAAAAGTAAACGGATCTGCACCATGTGAGCGGCACATGGGCATAATTAGAGGGGTAATTTGGTAAAATATTAATAAAATAAAACACAAAACAAAAAATTTAAAAATTGGGTAAATTGTCACATTAGTCTCTGAACATTTCATAAAAGTGCCTTTTGATCGTCAAACTTTTTAATTTTTTGAGTGATTGATCCTTTAACTCTTAAAATGGTTGCCAAACGATCATTTTTTCTAACGGGCATTTGATTTTTAACAGCATGAACCATATGTAATGCACATGATCTGTTTACGAGGACATTTCAGTAAAAGAACTCCACTGGAAACAAAAAAGACCCAAAAATTAGGATTTCCTTAAAAAAAAAAAAGCGTCAAAATTCATCTTCAAAATACAATCTGCAGTTCCTTTTACTATAACTTCTTTTGAAGTTTACGAGTAATGTGCTAACGAAGGAGGTCATCCAATGTTAGGGAAGCCATTTTTATTTTTCAAAATGAAACATTTTGGTTTTTTTTTTTTTTTTTTTTTTTAAGATTTTATTAATTTTAAAGTTTTTCTAAAGGGTATTTTTGGAATTAGAAAGCCTTTATTTGGTCAAAATGGTTTGTTGACCAAGCAAGGGTATATACTTATGTATTAACTGTAATTAAGGTTATAAAAATCTACAAGCCTTCAAAATATAAGGTATACTTTTTAAATAAAAGTAAAATGTAAGGTATAAAAATGTAACAAACAAATTTTTTTCTTTAATTTAAACTAATAAAAAGAAAATTATTGGTGTCATCTCATTCGCGCCTCTCATTATCTATTATTGATAGAAATTTTTTCAAGATCACAACAAAATATAAAAAGATCTAACTCAATTTTAGTTAAAAGATGGATTCAATTTCACTCTTATATGTTTTTTTTTTTTTCAATTATTTTCTACTTGTAACTCCATTGGGAAAAAAAAAAAAAAAAACAAAAAACAAAAAACAAAAGATTTAATATTGAAAATCAATAATGCTCATCAAATGATATAAGTTAAGCAACGTTAGATAATCAACAGATCCAAAAATTTGTACCTTGTATCAAAGTTGCTCTCAAGAAGGGCTAAAGTAATCTGTGAACTTTTCTCTAGCTTGTTAGGGTAATCCTTTTGTACTTAAATACAAGAGGGATATACAACAAATAGCTTTATTGATTTAGGCCCTGTTTGGCATTTTCGTTTCACTCAAATGAAACTGTATTTTTTTTTGCCTTTTTCTGAAATTTTTTTTTGTCTTTTCTGAAAAAGATTTTTGTCTTTTCTGAAAAGTCAACAAAAATTACTATTGAAATTAAAATATCTTAACTCAAACTTACACACCAACACCCCCTTAGATTATATTATTTTGTACTATTATAGACACCTTTATATTGGATAGTGAATTCAACAAACCTTTTATCTTTTCCTAAAAAAATTTTTTTAAAAAAATTTATCCTGTATAAGGTGAATATATGTGATAAAATCCTATAGTTTATTGCCATTATCGATTAAAATTGAGAAATAGAGATACGATAGAACGTCAAAGATCAAAAGTTGTAAATAAAATATATTGAGTATTCTATTTGAAAGCACCAAAATAAACTACAATTTTCGATAATTTCTGAAGAGATTAATTTTTTAGAGCCACTTTTATTGTTAGAATATAAATTTTAATCTTCTAAATGTGGACTGTGGGACTGTTTTTTTTTTTTTTTTTTTGATTCCCCCTTCATTTGGATTTTTAACACAAATTTATTAATTTTAAAACGAGAAAAAAAAAACACTAAATAGATTATTTGAACAAATAATTAATTATGACATTATCCTGAATAAATCGATTTTCAATCTAATACTATTATTCAATAACCGATTGAATTTAAATATTTTAGAATATGTTCGTTGTTTTGTCAAACTGCATTTTTATCTTTTAAGAAAATATTTAGACATGTGTTTTTAACTTATTTTTGAGTTGTCTTATTAAGCAAAAAAGAAAAAAAAAAAATATATATATATATATTGATTTGCCAATAACTTTTAAAAAAACTTATTAGCACAAAGTGCCTACCATGACCCAGACTAGTAGTTTAAAAAGATTCAATGAAGCCAAATAGGTCTAAAAAGATCGTTAAATGATAATATGAGATGATTTATTGACAGTAAAAAAAATAATGTCGCTTTTCCTATCAATAAGCCAGATATGGCACCACTAGCATTGAATTATATTATTCGATTTAGAATGAATTTAATGTCTTACTAAAATTATAATAAGAGTTTAAAGTTTATTCAAAATAGTTTTTTTTAGATGCTACATTGTCCTGGTTTTGATAAAATTTCTTCTATAGATAAGAAGCACTTTTAAAAAATCATTCGTATACTTTTAAAAGAAGTTTTTGGAGTTAGGATGCCGATTTAAATCAGTTTGACAGAGATTTTACCTTTGTTTTTTCTAGTTAGTAAAAGAAAAAAAAAGTTATGGCTTTTTCAACAAGTGTTTGAGAAACATATTTTTTAAAAGTGCTTTTGAAGTTAAGATGATTTTAAAATTTTTTAATAAGTAAAAAAATGTTAAAATAAAATTTATAATGTCTAATTTAAATCCTGGTACAAGTTTTAAATTTTATTCATGAGAACTTTTTCATGAAACTATATATTATGACTTGATATAAAGTTCTTCTAGAGACTAGAATATTTTCTGACAGATTATCAACACACTTTAGAACAATTTTTGAATTTATAAAGTTAAAAACAACTTCTAAAAAAGCTGTCCCGAACATGTCTAAAAATAACTTCTAATAAACTCTGCCAAGCTGACTCTCTCTCTTGCTATTTTTAATAAGAAAGCCAACCTTAAAACTGTAGTTGTGGACTCAAAAACAAAAAGTTACATGGGAAGACTTTTAGATATCAAGGATAGAGTAAAAATTTAAGTTTCAAAATCCGGGGCAAAAAAAATAAAATAAAATAAAATTTTGAGGCAATAAAATTGAGTTAATATTTATATTTTTTATATTTTCTAAAGAAAAAAGTAATAACATTTTTATTTGAATACTTGAAGTAAATAATAGGTTTTAAATTTATCAAATAGATAATTTATTTTATTTTTATAAATATACTACTTACCTTAGTACAATTTTTTGTTTATTTAAAAAAATTCTTATTTATCTAATAATTTATTATTCACTCCAAATATATCAAAATACTATTGTTTATTTAATTATTTTCTTAAAAATTTTATTTACTTCTATTTCTGTAAAGTATTATTCCAAGAAATAGTTGTAGACAAAGCTTGGTCTAAAGTATTTTTAGAGGAAGACATAGCAAAATAGTATTTTTTTTAATGAAGCAAAATAACATTTTGAAGAAACAATAATAAATTATAGCATAAAATTTTAAACATAATAATAAATATTATAATAAAATTTATGATCACATAATATAAGAAAAATATGTCATTCCTTATCTCTCTCACTCCTCCTTTCTTTTTTCTCTGTCTAACATGAATCTATACACATAAATTTATTATTAAAAATTAAATATAAATCCATTATTTTTAAGAAAATTAAAAAAAATTCATGGATTACTATAAAAATATACGATAATTTATCATCTTTAAAAACCTACTATAATAAACTTTAAAAAGTACTTATAAAATATTCTATTCGGTACAATTTTCCTTTTTCAAACTGGGTTGGGCTGGGCCGAATGTCGTTTTGGACTAAATGCCAGCGGGCCCAAATGGATGTCGTTTGCGGCTTCGTGACACTCCGGTGTCCGGAACCCCAATTTTCCGTACCGTCAATTTTTTCAAAAACCCTGTCTCCCACCTCTCACCCGTCTCTCTCTCTCATCCCGTCTCTCTCAAGCTTCTGTGACCTCCAATGGCGTCCTTCGCCGAGCTCTAACTCTCTCTGCTCCTCATTCTCGCCTCACTATTTCCTCCCTCTTAGGGTTTGTAAATCAATTCCGGAATCGGAGAAGCTTTGCGCTCCCGATTTCAGTGAAAAATGGATAAGAAATTCAACGGTCCTACCGGAGCTTCTTCGAGCTCCGTCGATGGCGGAGCCGCGACCGCCTTCGGTTCTCACTTCCGGCTTCCCAATTACAGTCGCCGAGCTGTTCAGGTTTGCATTTTGAATTTCTCTTGCAGAGCTACTTCGCAAAACCCTAGCTGTTTCTAGACTAACTGTCGCGTAATATTTTCTTTTCCTTTTATTTTGGTGATTTTTGGTGCTTTTTCGGGGTATAAATGATGGAAAATTGGTGCTTGGTGTGCAAATGGAAGTGTTTCCGAAATGAATCTTTGGGGTTTTAGAAGAAGTTCTGTTTCTAGACTAACTGTCGCGTAATATTTTCTTTTCCTTTTATTTTGGTGATTTTTGGTGCTTTTTCGGGGTATAAATGATGGAAAATTGGTGCTTGGTGTGCAAATGGAAGTGTTTCCGAAATGAATCTTTGGGGTTTTAGAAGAAGTTCTGTTGTGAATAGCGAGTTAAATTATGAGACAGTTGATTTTCATTCTTTATGTTTGGTTGAGTAATTTTGAATTCTTATTATTAGTTTTTGAATCCGAATAAGTAGGTTTGAATTTGGGATGTGTACACTTTGAAGCAGAGTGGCAAACTAACAATCCAAATTACAGTAATGGCCGATTGATTTGTTGAATATCGTGTTAAATAGCATGTTCCTATATAGCGGTTTTTGGCATCTTACGGTCGCAATTATCTGATTTCTTAATGCGGGATTCGAATTAGGTACCGCTACCTCTAAGGTTAATGTGACTGCCATCAGACTAAGACTGAGGACGCTTCATTTTACCATGTTTATGTTTACATAAGGATGGGATGTAATGTTCGGAACTGAATGTAAATCGGTTTGTTTTCTCTCTAGGAGTTATATCTTTATCTATGATTTTGATTTCAGGAAGCATTGGAACACTTAGCGTCGATTGATCTTATTGAGTTATGCAATGAAGCGAAAGTTGAGCGCTGTCGAGCAACAAGAGACTTGAGAAGCTGCGGCCGCCCTGTAGAGTGTGCATTGAACTCCTGTGGACATGCTTCATTATGTGGAGAATGTAGTAAACGATGCGATCTTTGCCCCATTTGTAGAATCCCAATATCAAAGGAAAAGAATGGTGTTAGTCTTCGTCCCCGCCTTTTCTACGAGTGCATAGATGCTGGCCTTATATCAAAAAAACACGACGACAGATTTCAAGAAAAAGAAGAGGGAGAAGAGCAGATAGCTTCTGATGTCAAACACCTTTATTGTTTGTTCGATGTTGCCCTGGAGAATAACTTAGTTTCTCTGATATGCCATTGTATCCTTTCATGGTGTTTCTTTCCCCTGCTCTTTTCTTTCAAAATTTTGAAGGATATAGTTTTTTGATAAGAAATTTGAGGCATATAGTTAGTTTTCAATTTTAAGAAAACCGCATGGTCTTTGAATTATCACCGATTGAGGATTTCCTCTTCCGGAAAAAAAGAGAGAAAGTTTCTTATTTCCCTCCTATTATTCTTATCTGGACAATAAGTAAACAAAAAACTAAACAGCTAAACCGAAAGCTTGAAAGATGTATGCCTAGGATATTATCGCTGTGTTATAGATATTATATCTTCATAAAGCTGTTTAAGGTTTATGTTTTCTTTGACAGAAATTCAACAGATGTTACAGATGTTTGTATGGATGAAAGTGCTGTGTCTAGCGATCCTGTCATTGCTTTCTTGTTGGATGAAGTTGTTGTCAAGGACTGGTGTAAGCGGACATATGGGAATACCATAACAGAACTTCAAGGGATTTGTATCCTTCAAAATTTTGAGATACTTTTGCAACTGAAGCCTATTGTTGTTGTATGCCTCTTTATATTTCCTGTTTGAATGGTGTTTCTATGTATCTTAACGTTTATTATTAGATAATCTTGACATAGCAGAAAGGAAAAGTAGGTTAAGTACGCTTCTTAAGTATTCTTTCCAGCTGGCTGGCATATCCAATGTGCTTGAAGTGTTAGAGTCGTCTTTCAAGGGTTCTCTATCAGCTCAACTTCACGATTTGCACTTCCTTCAAGAAAGCATATTGAAGACGAAGCAGGTTTAAATATCAACAACTGTAGTTCATAAAGAATTGTTTTCTATGATGTGTGGCCTGATTCTGTTCAATGTTTTTACATCGTTTTTCCCTTAGATAAGGCTAATTCCAATCATGTGTCTCCAATAGTCATACTTTGAATTTTAAAGTCGGGCATAGCCACACACGCAAACCTAAAAGATCATGCTTTAACATGCTACATCTTGTAATGGGTAAAAATATTTAGTTTGATACGTTGTGTTTAGACTCTTGGCAGTCGCTGAAATATTTAGAGTGGATTGCCGGGCAAGAAAGTTGTTAAAGGAGCAAAAAGTGGCAGCATAGAGGGTTTCAGAGTTTTAAAAAGAAACATTTTATATTCCACCCATCTTAGTTTCTTTCCTAAACGGTCTAGGTCGTATATCGTGATGACTTATTTTATCTTTTAATTGCTAAGACTGAGATCTGATTTAGAAAATTTTCAACTACAACAATTGACCAATCCCAATAGACCATCAATTGCAAATGACATTCTTCTATATCTGCACTTAAATTTGTAGTCTTTGGCTCTTTGCTCAATATTGGTTATTTATTTTCAGCATATGGAGATTATGATTTGGTGTATAAGACACCAATTCCTTGAGAATTTGCCGTCTCGTTATAGTAATCTCACATCATGGCGTTCTAGTGTTCGTGAAAGGAAATCAGCTGCAATTAGGCGAGCATGGCCTGATGCAATAAGTAACTCTGAAGAGTCTGTTAGGCAGGAAGGTTCCTTGTTCATTGAAGATGCACTGACTAATCTTGAGATAGAGCATGGTTACACACAGGAAATGGGAGAGGAATTAAAGTTGCATATTGCATAAGGATGGAATTTCATCAGTTTTCAGGTCTAAGATAGAGGGAGTTGTGGGATGCTATCCTTTTGAAAGTCTTCAAGCTGCCATTGATATACTATTCTTACGTGGAAGTTCTGATATGGTGGTGGCAAAGCAAGCTATTGTATCCTTTTTAAATTTACATTTCTTTTTGGATTTTTTTCTTAATCTTATGAAATCTCAATTACAGCAAGATCTCAATGAGTTCTTCTCCTTAACTTATGATAGTTTCTCTATTACCTATATGATCGGCATTGGTCAACGCCTGATGAGGAATGGAGACACTTCTTAGAGGACTTTGCTGCTTCCTTTGGTATCACCAGGCATTTACTGTTGGAATCCTTAATATTTTTTCTTCTGGATGACCTTACAGATGAGGCTATGCAGGTAAGTTTGACTTTCCATATTCTTGTCTGAATGCAAATTTTGCTTGCTTTTAGGAACTAAACTCGGTGACGAACCAATTTTACGGAGAATACTGACATTTTATGTTTGAAAAAGAAATTTTTGGAGTGACTGCACTAGTATATAAGGTCACCATATGTTATAGCACTCTAGAGAAGATGACTAATTTGATCTCCTTACTTTTTTTGAAAAGAAATTCTTGTTCTTACAAAGGGAGATAGTTGTAGCTTGTTGTTGTCCAATTGTAGCACTGGAATTTACATGAAATGTGGTCCACAATATGCTCGTAGTTAAGTTGCCCACCGTAATCGATAATTTTAGGTTCAACTTTTGAGCTGGGTTTTGGTCATTCTGTTCTGACCCAGCTAAAATAGAGGAAATTTAAAAGTGTAATAGATTTCTCTCTTTTTAAAACTAATTAATAATTAATAATCTATGGGCATGTTTACCAGGGCACGTCTACCAATCTAGGGTCCAAAAAATGGGTGAGTACCACAATAAATGGAATCAAGTTCCAACAGAAATTGAGTTACAGAATTCCATTTAAGTGTTACTAAACTATCGATCTTATTTCTTTTCTTAAATTTGAATCGCTGATTAGTAAATACAGATTACAAGGAGCAAAAAAAACCTCTTAAGGAAGTAACAAAATAGACTAAAACATACAGGAGTACAAATGTGTCTGCTTTCCTCTACGGCTTTATTGCATGATTGATGCTCCAAATATAATTTACGTGCTAACTTCTTCTTCTTCTTCTTTTTTAATAAATCATTTTATAATTATTTTAGGAAGCGTGTCACCTGCTTTCAGAGATTTCGGGTCCATCAACTCATCCTAAGATTGCTCAAGTTCTTTTGGAAAGGGGAAATGCTGATGCAGCTCTTTTGGTTTTAAGGTGGTCTGGGCGTGATGGCACTTCGCAGCTTGTTTCACTTGGTGAGGCTGTCACTGCAGTTCGGGTGAGGGTAGAGTGTGGGCTTTTCACTGAGGCATTTCTACATCAAAGAATGTTATGCACCAAAGTTAGGGAAAAGAAATATGGGGCGTCTGCTGAAGCACCTAATGGTGAACATAGGAGTTGGAAGGATTGGGTGGAGATCCTGGTGACTGAAATTTGTTATCTTTGTATACGAAGAAACATGGTAGATCGAATGATAGAGTTGCCTTGGAATTCTGATGAAGAGAAACATCTTCATAGGTGCCTGTTAGATTATGCTATTGGTGATCCTTCTTCAACCGTTGGAAGTCTTCTTGTTGTATTTTATATTCAGGTAATTATCAACCCTCTGTTATGTTTTCAACCATCTATTGCAGCTGTTTGACATTTGACATTAGTACATTTCTTAATTCCCTCTTGGTTATTGGTTTGTCCTTGATTCATAAGCTATTTGAGGCCTTTCATTTAAAGCCTGTTTATCCTTTCATCATCTGCAGGATGCGTTCCATTATGTCGCTTCTTCTTTTAAATAAATATAGCTGATGCTTGAGGTCCATGGTCCAATTGATTATTATCTTCTGCTTCAAGGGTTATAGGGACCAGCTTTAATAGCTACCATGTTCTCTAGGAATATAAATTATATATATATATATATATATTAAATGCTAAGGAGGATTACCCTGCATAATCTTCTCGTACTGTAGGATTGATTGAGTCGACAGACAAATCCTAATCCTTTTTTTGCATTGATCTCTTGGATTGTACCATTTTAAGAAAGCGGAAAACAATTCAAGTACCTTTGCATATACGGTTCTAGTTACTGTGTCTTGATCACTATTTATTAATGCGTAGAATTAGTACTTTGTGTTCCTGAGAGTTATATTTATAAAAGGTTATCTTGACTCTTTTTTTCTGGGGTATGCAAATTCAGCGATACCGGTACTCTCAAGCCTACCAAGTTGATTTAATACTTAAGAGTGTGGAGCAGGAGTTCATTTCAAAGAATTCTGTCAGTGAAGAAGTTTTATCTAGAATGAGATCAACCAGTGGCTGGAGATCAGGATTCGTTGTAAGTGGTTACTTTCTTTGAATTTATGAGTACAGTTTTCTCCAAGAATAATAAGTTTTAATTCTATGTTAATTGCACTGCTCAAGTTAATTTATGGGCCAGAGATGTGTGGATGTTGGTTTAAAGTTTAAACATATTATTCTGGCTCACACTGCACATAAGATTATGTGGACTCTAATTAGTGCCAAAGTAGATTGAGCCGGGAGAGATGTGGCTTGTAGGAAGGGATTAATTGGTAATTCTGATCCAATTTGTTCTCTTTCTGAATCAGATTAGAGTTTTTCTATGGTCCATAGTACATTAACTACACTCCAGTACTTTCTCATTACCGCTACTACTTAGGATCAGAATTTTTTTTTTTTTTCATGGCATGAAGTGGATTTATTACTCTACCAGATGTTGACTTTCTGTACTTTCTCGCATTTGACTTGATGCTTAACAAACAGGAAAAATGCATGTCACTGCTACCGGAAGTCAAACGACAAGAAGTAATTGCTGGAAAATTGAACGAGCTCACCGATACTACTTGCGATGAAGTTGAAATGCCTGAAAAATCTGATTTTCCCGAAGTACCCAATTCAAATCCAACTAGTTTATTAATCCCTTCAACAAATGATTCCTCTGTTGCACCATGGACGGATCATACAACTACCTTGAAGCCATCATCTCTGGAAACTCCCCTAAGAAAAGGTGGATCTTTTGACAATAATCACTCTGAATTTGGTATTTATGGTTCAAGTCTCCGTGGAAGGTTATTTAACAATGCCGAAACAGGAATAGCGCCTCAAGTTAGCAAAAATAAAAGTTTCACATTTGTGAACAAGTCCATTCGTCACATTAGTCCTGCAAATATAACACCGTTAAAGGACATGAACAGAACTCCATCAAGAGGACTGCTAAATAGCAATCTTCAGGACAATGATTCGGATAAGCTATCACCAGAGATGGATAAAAGCATGTTAATCGACCGTCTCCGAAATGGGAGTCCATATTTCAGCAGTTTTACGGCTAATCCGATAACCACACCCAGCAGTAACCGTGGCCTATTTAGATATTCTTCACAGGACCTTCAGCCAAGTGTGACCAGTAAAAGGGTTCATCCTGAAAGAGATGATACACCTTGGAAAACGGCTTCCTCAGATGACTTGATGGACGTCTCTTGGAGGTAAAATTTCATTTCCTTTTCACATCCTTGCGTCTTTGGTCTCATGCTTTGTTTCTTTTGTCGTGGAAAAAAAAAAAAAAAAAAGAGGCGTGGATTCTAGCGACCTCATCTTTTAATCTCAATTGCTTCTTGTACTTGTTTTTCTATATTTCAGTGACGGGCATAACGGTGTCGAGGACATGAAGGGTAATGGTGGACCAAGATGGAGGTCTGATGAAATCAGTGACGATGAGGATGAACAAAGTCCGGAGAGAACATTGGGAGTCACTCATCGTACAACTCGCACGAGGGATGTTAGAAGAAGCAGGTTTGCCAAGAGATGAAATTTTTCGCACTGCCTTTGTCTAGTTCACAGAAACATCCTTGTTCTGCTTAGATCTCCTTGTGTTGGAGAAAACTAACCTATAAGATCCACTAGTGAAACAAAGCGAGGCAAGAGTTGGTGAGGGCACCTTCCTCTTGAGAGCAATTACTTCGAATTCTGCAAAGGAGATGGCAAATTTGATGGCGATCTCCTTTGCTTCGGTCAGTTGATCCGAGATTGAGATTGAGATTGAGTTTACTGCCAACAAAGGGTGTTGGATTTGGCGGAATCTTTAATCCCCCGTTATGTAATAGCAATGTTGAAGCAGGTTCTGGTTGTTTCACTCTTTTGCCAGTTGTAATTTCGACACACTTCTGAAGATAATAGGAACAAAACCAATGTGCTCCAATGAACAAAAGAATGCGCACATAATTTTGGTCTACGCATTCACATACTTTCCATAAGATTGATTTCAAATACTTGACGTGAAAAAGTTTCCAAGCTTTTCAAGTAATGATACTCGGGTGCCATTTTTTCACCTCTGCATTTCATTTTTCTTTCTACTCTTGTGAGCTAAAATTACAAGAACATCTAGACGGGGATGACAATGTTTAGGAAAAACGTTTTTCACCACTCAAATGGTATTAGGGATGGCAATATTTTCTGTAAGGATTTGGTTCACGAGACTTCAATCCGAACTAGACAGGGATGGAGGATAATAATCGGGGATCAGGATGGGGATGGAGATGAAGTCTTTTTCCAGAATTAAAAGCGGGGCAAGGATAGGGGAAGCAATCCTGGCTCCCCTCAGCTCCAATATATATGATTTACATATGTCATATATATATATATGTTATTTTTAAAACTTAATTAGAATGTTTTGTATTTTTTGTTTATAGATAATTATTAACTACATCTTCTTCACTAAAAAAATAAAGAGTTAAAGAGTTAATTTTTAGTTAATAATCGTGTTTGACTAATACTAATTAGTATGCATTATTTATTATTCATTTTAAATTTTGTAATTTTTTTAAAAAAAGTTAGTCATTTTCAAAATGCATAATTACATTAAAGAGGAATGTGACGAATCGGAAAAACGCTCTCCCTATGGGGAATCCCTGCCCTTCCCCTTTTTAGGCGAGGATGGAGACGGGGATAAAGATGGTTTTAAGGGTTGGAGATGGGTAAGTAATCCTCACTCCCGATCTGTCCCATTACCACCCCTAAATGGTATACATTTCTCAGAAAATATAAATATAAATATATATATGCACAATGCATTAATTATGTTTTAAACCAATCATAGCTTCTCTGATTAACGAGTAATGTAAATTTCTTGGTAATAGTCATTCACTATTTATATGGTTGTGCGAGAGGTCGTTTTTTCCATTGTCATCTTTCTTAGAAAGGGAAGAACAGAAAATAAAGGATTTAAAAAGTGACAATTTTGTCAATTGTTAAATTGATAGCTGGATAACAATAAGTCTACTAGTGTACTGATTGTATATTGGATCGTGTATATGTATGGAACTCATAAAATCTGATGTGGTAATGTCATGAATGAAAATTTTGAAAAATGACAATAGAATGGAAATAAAAATGTTCAAAAGTATTATTACCGATTACTGAATTTTCTTTTGATAGATTACTGAAATTAACCTTAAGAATACTCTTAACATTTTTAACAACAATTTTTTCAGAAATTTTTTTTTTTCCGAACAATAGTCCATCGAAACCACGTCAAGATTAAAAAATAAATCTTACAACATATATATATATTATAAAATCTATTGAGTTCAACTAACATATGTGACCAGACAAGTGAATCATGCACGAGACAAAGCTATGAAGATTAACACTTAAGACGGGCAAGTTGGATTAGGTTTTATTTTTATTTTTACTTAATTTTGAAAATTAGCTTTGAGTTGAAAAATTATGTTTGTTTGATTTTGAAACGTTCAATTAAATTGTTATTTTGTGAAAGAAATAAATTTCAAATTGATGTTTGGATAAATATTAAAAGACAATCATTTGAAAAAAAAAAAAAATCAAAATCTAATTAAACCTACTGCATTTAGAAAGGAAAAAAAAAAAAAAAAATCACAACTGCAATTTTCGAAGTACAACACGCTCATTAACACAAAATTCTCTCTTTTTAAGTCCGTCCAAAGTCCCACAAAAAAAGAAAATTTTTTTTTTATTGTCCATTTCCATTGTATTAACAGAGATGCCGGAGCTTCCTCCGAAGCTGCCTATCATCGACTTGTCCTCGCCGGACCCTTCATCCGCCGCCACTTCTACCCGACAGGTCAGCTCTCTCTCTTTCTCTGAGCTTCAAAATTGATATTTTTACAGAAAAATATGGTGGGGTCGTAACTATATATATACATATATATATATATATATGTATGTAACAGGCGTGTATAGAACATGGTTTCTTTTATCTTGTGAATCATGGCGTGGAAGAGGAGATTCTGGAGAGGACTTTCTTGGAGAGCAAGAAGCTGTTTTCGCTTCCATTGGAGGATAAGATGAAGTTGGCTCGCAAACTGCACAGAGGATATACTCCGCTTTTGCTGAGTCTCTAGACCCTCACCTTTCTTCCAAAGGTTTTGCTTCTTTTTTTTTTTTTAAATTTAATTATTTGGGAAAAAATTGTTTTGGATTAATTTCAACAAGTGAATTTTTGGAATCAGGTGACCCAAAAGAGAGTTTTTACATTGGTCCTCTACAAGATGATTCGGCCTCGTCTATGTTGAATCAGTGGCCTCCTCAAGGTACCAAAAGCATAGTAAATATCTCATGTCTTTGTGTTTGTGAATGTCAACGTGTGGATTTTTATTTTCTTTATAGGAATAGAGGGTAGTGTACTTGAATAATCTTTGGGAGGTGGTGTATCTTGCGTGATATATGAATCCCTCACACAGTGGATGGTACATATATACCCCGCCCGTTAGGATGGAACTGACTTGAACCGAGATTTGTCGAGGAGAACAAGCAACTTTACCACCAATGGGGTCAATGTGTAGACGTTTGTATCACCGTTGTCATGGGCTTTAGCACAAACGGACCGCACAATTTTACGTGACAATTTTTGACTGGTTGTTATTGAGCACTTTTTGTGTGTACAGGAATAGTTTATCTAATGTATATGCTCATTTATGTGTTTGTGGATATGAATGTTTAGATTTATGTACAATGTTATTTTGGCCTTTAAAGAATAGCAGTTTACATGGTAATTTTGGCTTGTTACTTAAAGTGACAGTGACAGTTACTTATGATGCTTAGTGCTTATTGTATACCTACGACGTGTTTGAGTATGTGAACGGTGTGTTTTGTTGCTGTTAAAGGAAGCAGATTATTCAATATTTTTCGTGACTCTTGTGAGGGATTCATTGCTGATTATATTTAGTAATTTTTTTGGATGTGTAATGACATTGCGTGATATAAGTTTATGAAGGTTTTATGTATGAGCTTATGTTGCAGTTGATTAGAAATCTTATCAATACTCGTTTTGATGAAAATACAGAAGTTTTTACCATTATGGAGACCCACAATGGAGACTTACTACAGAAAAGTCCTGTAAGTTGTTTTGTGATGGTTGGTCACACTTTCTAGCAATTGGATATTTGAAAAATACGTAATTTTATCGAGTGATTTTACAGTATGCTTTTGCTTTTCATGTCAGTTTCACCGTAAATAGAAATTTGTTTTGACTAAAATAGGTGTGCTGGGAAAAGGTTGCTCCATTTGATTGCGTTGGCACTGAACCTGGATGAGAACTTCTTTGAGAAAGTCGGGGCTTTGGATAAACCGACACCATTTCTTCGCCTTTTGCACTATCCAGGTTTAGTATCACAACTTTGGCTGATATATTTATCTGCTTATGTTATAATATTTTGTTCTATGGAAAGTTTGACCCCAAGGTTCACAAAAGTATTCAACATTTACAGTGTTCTGTGGAAAAGTAGATTTGATGTGTTTATGTTTATATATATATATATATATATTTCATTGTCGATTTCCTTGTTTTCGGCCTAAAATAATCATTGCCTTGTCTTCCTCCTTTTAGTTGTTGTAGTATTACTAAGATTCACTGTTTTCTAAAAACCTTTTTAGTGCTGTTTTATCTCTAATGGCAATTCCAAGGCAAATGTTTAACCAGATTTTTAATTAACAGATCCTATGTTGTTTTGTCAACTTAATCGTAGTATTTTTTCTCCATTTGTCTGGTTTTTGTACTAAAGATTAGTATACTTTCAACTGTAAATCTGGTATAGCACCTCATGAAAAAGGCTTCGAACTGCAAGAGAAATGTTAAAAGATCGTTGACTTTGATTTCAGGTGAACTAGGATCTCCCGATGAAGAAATATGTGGTGCTTCAGCTCATTCCGATTATGGAATGATCACGCTTCTTGCAACGGATGGTGTTCCAGGACTTCAGGTATGCTTCTTGACGATCAACTTAGGCAGTTTCAACTTTTTTAGCTCGTGGTTGTGAAAATCTTAGCTAGGATTTCTTGTTTAATTGACAGATCTGCAGGGAGAAATTTAAACAACCTCGGGTCTGGGAAGATGTTCCTCATCTACATGGGTGAGTTGATGACTCTGAATTTTTACCCTAATGGCGGTGTGACTGTTGATTCTACAGTTTGCATGTTCCTGGCTCGTCATGAATGAATTATTGATTTGGATACTAGTTTTTTGTTGTTTTTATATTTCACTTTCTTTGTTACTAATCACTGATACTTTGTCTTAAGAGTTTGAACATAATTTGACAGGGCATTTGTAGTTAATATTGGAGACATGATGGAGCGGTGGACTAATTGTTTGTTCCGGTAATTTTCCTCTCAATATTACCTCTCATATTTGGAGGGACGGGATGTTAACGTTTCATTACAAGATGAACCAGTTGATGATTCTTTGAGTTTATTCACTGATATTCAAAACACTCATTTTGCACTGTTTTCTCCACCTGTCATTCATTTATAGGTCGACGCTGCACAGAGTAATACCAACAGGACAGCACCGTTACTCCGTAATCATTTCATATCCTTAAATGTTGCTTTCATTTTGTTAAATGATAGTCTCTTTGGGAAATTATAGCTTGAATAAGTTTTGTTTCCTCTTGCATTGTTTTTCATTGAACAAATCTTAATAATGCAGGCAGCTTTCTTCTTAGACCCTCATGCAGATTGTGTTGTGGAATGCTTAGAGAGTTGCTGTAGCGAGTCCTCGCCTCCGAGGTAAATAAATATATATAGAACTTTTTGCCACTAATATTTTTTTTAACTCTTCCGTCGTTCTTTCCTCCTAAAAGACTTTAGCCGAGCCAATACATGCTGTATTTTTTTAAGTTTGCATGTCATAAGTAGTACTCAAATTTCAAGTTGGTTAAAACGTCTGCTCCTAAGAACAGCCTGACCAATGGTTTTGTGGATCTTTCTCTACAAATTTTTCGACAATTACTCAAGGAAGTCGGGTTGTAGTTAGTTTCATCAAGTAGTGATTTCAAGATTTAAAATACCGATTCTTTTTCCTCTTTCTTCTTCTCTTGTATTTCCGTCTGTGATACTGATATGTCTGCTGATGAAGTCTTGGAGCTTGTTTGGTAGGAGGGAAAAGTGGAAGGACGGAGAAGGGTGAGGGGATTAGTGGAAGGATTTTGTGGGCCGTGATTGTTTGGTAGGAGAGAAAAGAGAAGAGAACTTATTGGGTGCAAGATATCAAATCCTTGAAAAAACTCAAATTTTAATCTCCCCCGGTATGGAGAGATTAGGCAACGGAATCCATACCATACACAAGAAGAGCCTTTCTATCTTACTCAACTAGCTTATAACCTTTCCTTCCTATTTTCTTTCCCCCTTACCGAGCACAGCTTAAAGAACGTATTCGATTCCAACTAAAGTTGGTATGCAGAGTTTCGTCATAGAACATTGAATTCTTCTTCTCCGCCACTCCCAACACATGCTCAGCTCACAACACATCTAACTCTAAGGTCGAAGCACATAATTCTCCGGTTTGCCTGGCTATTCTCAAGTGCATTGCTATGTAATCTACGTTGGTGGTTTCTAACTAGTGATACTTGGCATTTTTCTTCGAGCGATGGTACTTAAATTTGAACGTGTTCGCAGATTTCCTCCAATCCGAAGCGGAGACTACCTCAAGGAGCGGCTCAAGCTCACATATGCATTGGATTCTGGACTTTAAAAGCATCTATGAAAAGTATCCGAGGCTGCGTTTGGTAGTAAGTTGAAAGGTAGAAAACTTATCATTGCTAGGGAGAGTTTTTTCTTTGCTCATGATGACAATTTCTTTTACCTCCACCTTAAGTTCCTTGTAATTTATTTAGATTGATAAATATTATATGTATTTAATGTGCATTACTAGCAATTTCGCTAGGAACATCTTTGGATATTATTAACTTTCTTTTTTTTTTAATAAAGGAAACAAATTCGTATTTTCTTGGTGAAAACGAATGTTGGTTGTTCTTTTTCTTATTGAACATTCGAATATTGGTTATTCTTATTCTTATCTATTGTATATTATCTATTATATGTACTTGGTGATAAGATTTTGACAGTATAATATAAGTTTAAATTGTTTATGCGTTTATCGAGATATTTGAATTCTTGAATTAAAAAGTGTAAAAACTTGAAATGTGTTAAGAAAAAAAAAATCAATATGAAGCTTGTTTCGTTCGTCTAGAAATTATATGCAATTTAAAAAAATCATCTCATTTGAACTTATTTATGTAAATTATGAATTTTAAAGGTTTGAGTTACAAATTGTGTGAATAGTAAAGCTGAGAAAAAAAGATAAAAATTGGATTATGATTTTAAAGTTTGGATTGTGCGTCCAAACACAAAACACACGGTGTCTTGGCACTGTTGCTGTCAATCTTTTTTTTGCCAGCCTTGCCCTTCCTTTTTCTTTAAATTACCATCAACTGCGTTGTTATGTTCTCTTTGTCCATATTTTGAGTGGCAATAATGTCAATTTGCTTTTAGTTAAGTACCTTGTACACGGTTAACAAGAAGGCACAAACATGTGTCATACTTGCATATAGAAAAGTATGAATTCTCTCTACCTCACACGTTACAATTCTCTCTATGTCTCTCCTCCTCCTCCTCGTTTTTATTTTTATTTTTATTTTTTTTAAGATTACTCCTCTCTACTCTTATTTCTTTTTCAATCTCACACTTTCTTCTTTGCTCAGCTAATAGATCCAACTATTAATAATTTAATCTACTAATTTATTTACTTATTTTATTGATATGGTAAAATAATGTACCTTATCATCAAATATTCCTTTTTTTTTTTACTATGATATTCAAATATTTTATTAAAACTCTTTATTGAGATATAAAGCTCGTTAGTAGAACTATCAACGAATATTCATATCAGTATTTATGGAGTTCTTTTAAAACCACTTAAAAGGTATACTAATGTTGATCCTCTTCTTGTTGGATTTTTGATTATCAAAAAATATTTCAATAAACAATCTTTAAATTTAAGGAAATTAACATTTTTAATCATATAATATGAGTGGAGTATTTTACATTAAGTTGAAATAAGTAGTACTCGATACTACCAAATTTATATAAAATTATTACAATTTTTGGATAATACAATATATTGTATTGTTTTGTACCTTTATCAATGTTTTTTTAAGGAAAATTATAGATTTGATAAGAATTGAATCTAAGCTGTTAATTTATATAGAGAAATAATAATGATTTAACAACTTTAGTGAAAAGAGTATTTATACTATATCATGTATGCAATTAAAAGCCTTTACAAAATCAATAAAATATATCTAAAATTTGGAAAAAGGTCCAAATCTGATTAAAAGGATTGAAAATCACACAAAAAAAATCGAAAATGAATTTTCCTTTTGAACATGCGTTGGTTGTATGATATTTGGTGCATTTCTTCAATATTGAAATTTTGTTTTATATTATTTTGAGGATAATTTACGTAATTTAAGAAGTTTTGATCTCTAAAAGAAGTGTTTAGTTGATTTTTGTCGGACTGTTATTATTTATTATAATAAAGTTAAAATTAAAGGGAGTGTAGTTAGAAGTCTGTGTGATATTGATATATGTTGGGATTTGGGAGTGTCAATATAAGTTTCTTCTTCTTCTTCTTCTTCTTTTTTTTTTTTTTTTTTTTTTTTTTTTTGTTTTGTGTCAGTTACGATTGATGGTTTTCCATGTTACAGTTGAGAAAAACTTAATACCTTGTACTGAATAAGTTTCGGAGGATAACTATTTTTCTGGCCAAAAAAAGAAAAAAAAAAACTTATTCAATTAATAATTCACATCAACGCACGTGCCTTGCTTTTCTAGTTTTTTTAAAAAGTTTAACGAAGCAAACAAAGAATAGGTTTTGTTTTGTTTTGTTTTTTATTTTTTTATTTTGGGTCTTTGCCTTTATATGAGGTACGAGCAAAATTAAATCATCAAATCAAGAATAGGGACCAAGATTGAGAAGCTCTTACTAGCACGGTCTTTTTTTCTTTTTTTCTTTTTCCTCTCTTTTTGCAAAAACAAAAATCTTATGACATTGCTACTTATGATATTAGTTTCTCAATTTTAAAATAAATGAAATTTGTTTTCATATATAATTTTGGTCCCTAACTTAGTATTGACAATAGAAGTTTAAAATGAACGGAAGTAATCTCTTTTAACAATTATTAACGGTAATTACCTGCTCATTATGTAATAATTTGAAATTAAACATGCATAAATACGTTCATTTCACTACCTTTCAAAATAATTGAGATTTTGCTGTTTTTTTTTTTTTTTTGAAGTAGATAAGACTTCATTTAGATCACTTAAAAAATAGAACATATGCGGTTGTAAAATACCCTAACGGTAATTTTACATATGACTTTATTACAAAAGATATAATTTGAATTTTCATACTATTAAGTTCAAAAAAAAAAGATAACATTTCACATTATGGTTTTGGATTAATTTGCTTTAATTCACACTTCTTAAAAAAAGAAAAAAAATTCTGACTCATCTAACACCTCCATTGTTTTTTTTTTTCCCCTCTTAAAGAATAAATTTTCTGTTGTATTATTATTATTATTATTATCTTTTTTTTTTTTTTTTGTGGAAAAGAATTTTCCATTGTTTTGGGTTAAAGTATGATTAACGTTTTTTATAACGTAAACAATAAGATATCTTATTTGCGCTTATCTTGTAGAATATGCCGTATACTCTGACATGATCCTTAACATTTTTTTTAAATAAAAAGTAAAGCAAATTCCACGTGGCTGTCCGATGCAAATCCTTTTCCCGACTTTTGGATTTTTTTGTTTTTGGGAGAAACGACTTTTGGATAGATGTGGGTGGACCGATATTTTATGAATGAAGCTAGTGGGGTCACCACATGACTTGGCTTCCGACGTGGATGCTGAGTTCGTGTATTTTGTCTTACACGTTTTGTTTACTGGGACCCACTAATTAATAAATAAAGCATCTGAAATTAATTATTTAAAAAAAAAAAACCAGAGCTCCTCAGTCCTCCATGTCTGTCATCTCCATGGCCAAGGCAGGAAAGATCTCCCATGAAGGAAATCTGAACCCCTCCACTTTTTTCTTTATGCCTTAGCTTCTTCTTCTTCTTCTTCTTTTTGCCCTCCGAACAAGCCCAGGATCAAAGAAAACTTTACCCTCTACCTCAAATCTCCACCGGATCGATTTTGGAAGAGTAGAAATATTTTCAGATTTGAAGAGACGGTCCCAAGAGCATTGCCCAAACCCAAACGGAATTTTCTTTACAAAAAAAAAAAAAAAAAAATTGGTAAATCAACTAGATTTGGGTTTTTGTTGTACTCATATCTTTCGTCGGAGATAAAAACTATGGAGTTTTGACGGCTTGGTTTTGGCTAGCTTGGGACGGTGGGAGGCTGGAGGCAGGAAAAGAAAGGAGGAAAAAAAAAAAAAAAAAAAAAAAAGGAAGAAAAATAGTCACATTATTTAAAAAATAACGGGTCCCACAATTTGTACTTGTTTTGTCAGGTAGGAAGCCAGGTCATGTGATGAGGATTACCTTTAACTTTATTCATATTTTATGTTCTCAAGATTGAATCTTCACCTTCCACGTGTCCCATCCAAATCACCCCTTTTTTTTAAACTGCCGTATAAAATAAAAGAAAAGGCAATCAACATTAGTGGGACCCATTCTCAAAACTCCTCAGGACCGTCAAATATATATGATAAAATCATTGGTTTTAACATTATCAGAATATTTTGGGGAAAAAATATAGAAATAAGTGAAATACAAACACATATTGGAAAAATTATTTTTGAATTGAAATACAAACACATATCGGTGCTCCTTAACTTATTCATATTTAATGTTCTCAAGATTAAATCTTCACCTTCCACGTGTCCATCCAATCTTTTTTTTAACTGTCATTTAAAATAAAATAAAAGGCAATCATCCTTAGTGGGACCCATTCTCAAAACTCCTCAGGACCGTCAAACATCTGATAAAATCTTTGTTTTAACATTATCAGAATATTCTGGGGAAAAAATATAGAAATAAGTGAAATACAAACACATATGGGAAAATTTATTTTGAATTGAAATACAAACACATATTGGTGCTCCTTAACTTTATTCATATTTTATGTTCTCAAGATTAAATCTTCACCTTCCACGTGTCCATCCAAATCCTCCTCTTTTATTTTTTAACTGCCATATAAAATAAAAGAAAAGGCAATCATCATTTGTGGGACCCATTCTCAAAACTCCTCAGGACCGTTAAATATCTGATAAAATCATTATTTTAACACTATCAGAATATTCTGGGGAAAAAAATATAGAAATATGTGAAATACAAACACATATTGAAAAATTATTTTTGAATTGTCAACTTACTTTCTTTTTCTATTTTTTATATGAGAGAAAGAAGGATATAAGAGTAGAGGTCAAATATTGTCAAATTACTTTCTTTTTTTGTTTTTTTCTCAAGATTGAATCTTCACCTTCCACGTGTCCCATCCAAATTCCCTTTTTTTTTAACTGTCAAATAAAATAAAATAAAAGGCAATCATCATAGTGGGACCCATTCTCAAAACTCCTCAGGACCGTCTAATTTCTGATAAAATCATTGTTTTAACATTATCAGAATATTCTGGGGAAAAAATATAGAAATAAATACAAGCACATATTGGAAAAATTATTTTTGAATTGTCAAATTACTTTCTTTTTTTTTTTTTCTTTTTTTTATATAAGAGAAAGAAGGATACAAG
The DNA here is from genome assembly GCA_009761775.1 of Ficus carica. Classification (NCBI taxonomy): domain Eukaryota; kingdom Viridiplantae; phylum Streptophyta; class Magnoliopsida; order Rosales; family Moraceae; genus Ficus; species Ficus carica. The sequence continues at coordinate 12,960,815 of CM019750.1, read as the reverse complement.
AATAGATGTCGTCCTACTCATATAATCTCTCGGAGATAGATAATTTCTTATATGATATATAAATTTTTAATAAACTAAATTATTTATATATATCAATTAATATATTGAGATGATTCGAATCTAAATATTTAATAATAAGGACAAAGATAAATGTTTTATCAAAATTTTTTTTGCATTCTGATCATTAATATTAAAGAAAAATATAGTAATTTATTTTAAAGAATTATATATGAATTTAACGATTTCAAAATATATTCTATTAATAAAATATTTCATATGCATATAATTCTTTGAATTAACTTATTAGGACGTTAAAAGCTCCAAAATCCTGTATGTTAATTCAGTATAAATTTTTTATTTTTAATTTATTAACCTTAGAGCATCAAAAAGTTTTTTTTTATTTTTTATTTTTATTTTTTTTAAGGTAATGAGCTTCAAAAGAGTTTGATTCAAGAAATTTTTGTCATACATCGTCTTTCTTTTTTTTTTTGGGTTGCTAATGGACAGCTGTTTTATACTTGGATTTTTTTTTCCTGGTAGCAGCCACCAACAAAAATATGTTGAGACTTTGCAAATATGGTTTTTTTTTTTTTTCCCCGAATGATAAATGAGATTTTTGCTTTGGTATTTATTTATTTTCAAAAGATGCAAAGTTTTTGTTCTCAACATCTATGGCCATTTAACTTTTCCTTGAAAAAAAAAAAATCTATGGCCATTTTACTTTCCCCAGTATGTAGCAGTTTTATTTTATTTTTATTTTAATAACCAGTGTGTAGCATTTGGACTCACAGTAGTGTAAAGATATTGTCTATAAATAGTTTAAAGATAATGATGACAATTGATAACCAAAGAAGTTGAAAATTTCTACCATAAATTAGGTCCTGTTATCTCACAATTTTACAAAACCTCCATCGAATTCTAATGTTGATTTCTCAACTGGACTCGTCTCTTCAAAAATTAATTATAATAAATATTTTGTTTTTCTTTTTATAGTTTTATGATTTCAGAGATTTATTATTAATCTTTCGTGAACTAATATATTTTACACAAATATTATAAAAATCATAAATTGAGAAAGCCGTTCAAAAAAGAAAAAGAAAGGGAAATAAATATTTCTCTCTTTAAATCTTATACAATATCAAAGCGTCTACATATTATAACAAATAGAAGTTAGAAGACCAACCTCACTGTCCAAAATATAAATCAATCTCATCTAAACTTTCATCAAAATAAATTCTATAACACTACCCAAAATTCCAATTCAAAATTCTACTTTAATTAAGTATCAATTCCGTGGACAATCTAGACATTATTTGAAACAAAAATAAAAAAATAAAAGTTAGACAAGTTATCCACATCTATCTTTAACTAGCTTGAGAACTTATCTATATACTATTTAATAATTATTGACTCATTTTCTCAAGCTACAAGTTGGCCTTTGGACATCATGATTACTTTTTTTTTTTTTTTTTTTTTATAATTTTAAATAGAGTCTACTATAGAGACGAAGTTGACAAGGAAAAGATCAGTAAAAGAGGTTGACAAAGAAAAATAAAAAAGGATAATTTGTTGTATGTCAACTTACAACAGGATAACGTGACATTTATTTTTTTTTTCTTTTTTAAATAATGGATAATGGTACAGAATCGTTAGTAAAAAGAAGCTCTAACTTAACCAAAAAAAAAAAAAAAAGCTCTAGCTTCGTTTTTATTTTTATTTTTTGCATTGTTGCTTTATTTTTTTGGCCAGAAAAGAACCGCCGTTATTATCTGACTTTTTCTTTTCTTTTTTTATTATTTTTTTCTCTTTCGTTTTTGTTTTTGTTTTGTTTTTTTTTGCTGGTTTCTTTCGTTTTTGTTTTGTTGGGTAAACATTCTATTTTTCTCTTCCTCCTTCATAACAGATCATTGTCATTTTGTAGTGGGACCCAAAAGAGAAGGTTGTTTTTTGTTGTCTTTTTATTTGTTTGTTTATTGTTTACATACTCTTGGAGGAGTTACAATTTCCTTTTTTTTTTTTTTTTTTTTAACTTTTTCATTTTTTTTTATTATCTTGCTTTATTAATGAGACAAATTTCTTTTTTTTTTTTTTTTTTTTTTTAAATCTTGCTTTATAAATGATATAATAAATGAATGGCTTGGTGAGAGCCAAAATCACCAACCATCAAGAAACAACGTACATCTGTTTATTTCAACCAGAAAACGTACATCTGTTTGTCACTTAGCACTATCGCTCTATTATCCCTAGTAATGGTTCCTTGAGGAATTTTCTTTTTCTTTTTTCCCTTCAATAATCTTATATCTACATCTACATGTAAAATTTCACTTAAAATTTACTTCCTCTAATATGGACGAGTACTCCCAGGGCCATAATATAAAACTAAGTGGACGTTTGGATACAAGTTCAAACTTGTATTTCAACATTCAAAGTCTTTGTCTTTTTCCCAAAAAGTTTTTTGTCTTTTCTGAAAAGTCAACAAAATTTCACTATTTCAACTTCAAAATATCAACTCAAACTTGCGATCCAAACGAACCCTAAGATAAATGAGCGTTCGGTTCGTTTGATAAATTATCTTTGAGATATTTGGATTTTAATAAGCTATATTTGAAGATTTTTTATAAATAATTCTTCTCCTTTTGATATGTATTCTGACTTGTATAATGACGAAAATTTCCTAAAAAATTAAAAAAAAATTTCTGAAACTAAAAAAAAAAAAAAGAAAGTAAAAGTAACAAATAGGCCTTTATGTGAAAATGAAAACCTTTTCATTTGTTTTGGGTTGAAAAATAATGTTTTTTGTAAAACTTTCTCGTCTCTCTCTCTCTCTTTTTTTTTTTTGTTTTTGGGGGACGGGGGAGGGGTGGGGTGTTTTTTTTAGGGTATTTTTGATATTGTTTTAACCAAAACAGAAAGTTGATTTCTCCCTCTATGATTTTTCTTTTTTTACTAATCTCCTTATGTATGAATTTTTTTTTATTTGGGAGGAAAGGTTCTATCGTTGATTTATAGTTGTAATTATATCTGTGTGAATTTAATACAAACTTAAAACATGGTGAATAGTTCAAATCCCTTAATTTTAAAATTTTTTAAAAAATTTATAATATGTATCCAATTCTCCTATCAAAATTTGGTGTTTCAAATGATATTTAATTGTTAATAAAATTCTTTACAACTGATGTTATCTTCTAGCTTCATCAATGATCTGTTATGATTCGAGATACTAAAATTTAATAAGAGATTTTTTTTTCGAGGAGTCACAATATTCATAAAGATAATATAATTTGTGAATATTCTAAAAATAGGTTTACCTTTATTAAAAAATGATATACCTCTTTCAATTTCTCAAAATATGTTTAAAAAACTGTATATTCTAACAATAATATTACACTTAATCCTGTTTTAAAATTATAGAGAATTCTCACTCTAAATTAAAAATAAAAAATAAAAAAAACAAAAAAATAAAAAAAAAACTTTACATCTTCAACACAAAATTCCAGAAACATTTTTTGTCAAAAAAAAAAAAAAACCGCAAAGAGAGGACAAGTGTAATTGCGAGTCAACTCAGAAATTCCACAGTTGACCGGAAAAAGACCAAAGAAAGCTAAGAAAAATCTCATCCACTACGCGTTTGAGTAATCCACCGTCCACACTGAAAGAGACCACAATACGAAGCCTAGACGCGAAGCACCATATAATTTCTCTTTATCCACTAGAAGATTATATGGATAAATAGCGTTTGATTGTATCCCCTCTCTCTCTCTCCTCTTTCTCTCTCATCACCAGCGAGAGCTTTCGCTGAGGAAGAGAGAGATAGATCAAATTCAAAGCACAAGCAGAAACAGTAGAAACCCAAAAAAAAAGAAAAAAGAAAAAACCTAACCAAAATACCCAACTATTCTTCTCACCGGATCATATAATCCGGATATTCGGATCCGATCCGAATCGCCTTCTTCCTTATTTTCCCTGAAATTTTTTTCCGATCCGATTCCGATTCCGATACGCTGAGTTGGTGCGGCGATGACTCGGCGGTGCTCCCATTGCAGCCACAATGGGCACAACTCGAGGACGTGCCCTAACCGCGGAGTGAAGCTCTTCGGGGTCCGATTGACCGACGGGTCGATCCGGAAGAGTGCCAGTATGGGGAACCTCAGCCACTACGCCGGGTCGGGTTCGAATCCCTGTGGGCCCAACGTTCCCGGATCTCCGGGCGAGACTCCAGACCACGGTGGAGCCGCCGACGGCTACGCCTCCGAGGATTTCGTCCCCGGCTCGTCGTCCAGTAGTCGCGAACGGAAGAAAGGTTTTTTTTTTTTTTAATTATGTTTTTTAGAAAGTTTTATTAGTTTTTTTTTTTTTGGTTATTCTGATTTGTATGTTTCTGATTTCTATGTACTTCGGAGTTTGGTAATATCTTTAGGAATTGGATAAGGAGTTGTACTTTGTTATTTTGGGGATGGGCAAAATGAATGTTTATGCTTGTTTGTATTACTTGTGTTTTTTACTGTTTCTGGTATTTCTGAAGTTGATAGGTTTTTTCTTAGTAGCTCTTCTTTTGATTTTGAAGAAACTTATGTGTGTGTGTGTGTGTATGTATGTATGTATGTATAGGTGTATATATGAAACCTGAATTAAAATTGATGGGATTTTGTGCTTTTGTTATATAATATGTTATTCGGACAATTTAAGGTCGTTTAAGATCATTTTTCATGGCATAAAAGTAGTTATGGACACAATTTTTACCATGAACATAATTGGGTCAATTACAGGAACATTTATCAATCACGTTATTCAAGTTATAGTTAATTTATGAGAGGATAAACAGTCAGTTGAGTGATAGAATTTCTATTTGTCTAAGCAGAATATATTCTCGGGCCGTGGCCCATATGGCGAGCTGGTGAAGCAGGCTTGGAAATATTAGGAAACTGAGAACAATTTGATTTTGTGGTTCTTGCTTGTAGAATCATGTTTAAAATATGCAATTAAGCTTGGTAGGACATTTTTAAAAAAAATTTAAGCTTGGTAGAAGCATGTACCATGATCACTGTGTTAAGAAATGTCGAGGTTGGGTGTGTCAAGAGAGGGAGGGCTATTGATGCTTAGGCTGTTCACAAAATTGACCTATCGCATGAAACGCCTGATTAAGCTCATCGATATGTGCACCTCTGTTGTGAAAGAGGGGGGCGCTTATGAGTCTAAATCAATCCCGCACAGATGAGTAGCTGGAATTTGCACTTAAGGAAAAAGGAAGGAAAAAAAGTCTCGAAGTCCATTCATCTGTACTTTGTTGGTCGTAATATGCATGTCTATTTGTCTTTAGAGCAGCTAACAGTTCTTCTACTTGCAGGTGTTCCTTGGACTGAGGAGGAACATAGGATGTTTCTACTTGGATTGCAGAAGCTTGGAAAAGGAGATTGGCGGGGAATTGCACGCAATTATGTTATATCTAGGACACCCACTCAAGTGGCCAGCCATGCTCAGAAATATTTTATCAGGCAAACGAATGTATCCAGGAGAAAAAGACGATCCAGCCTATTTGATATTGTAGCAGATGAAGTGAGTACCTTCCTTCTACATATCACGCGTGAACGGATAACAAAACTTATGTGTAGGACTGTTGGTTGACACCCTCACCCACGCACAAAATGAAGAAATATTTCATGAAAATTCATTTATTACAGCTTGTTGTGCTTGCCAATTTGTTTTACTTAGCGTAGCACCCCCAGTTACACCGACAGATCCCTAATGTTCTCATACTAGGTTTGTTAACCAGTTTCATTTGTCTACTATTTCTAAATGCGGTGTTTGGTTAAGGTACCATCTATTCTCTATTCACGTAGACTGGTTAAGCAGAAAACTGCTTTTGCACTCTGTTCTTTCGCTTGAGTGCAACATTTATATTAATTTTGGGAGACGTCTTTTCATAATAGTTTCCTTCATGAAACTTTGTTCAAGGTCTCATACGCAATCATTAGGAAATATACAAATATATTTGTTCTTTTTTCCTTTCCAAGTTGTCTCAAATTTGATATATATATGTATCATGCCATGACCCTTTTCTACAGTCAGCTGATACCCCAATGGTGCCTCGAGACTTCTTATCGGTCAACCAACTAGAAACAGAAAAGCAAAATGAGAACACGCTGCTTGATCCGCCTGCTATTGATGAAGAATGTGAATCGATGGATTCTACCAACTCAATGATGGAGAACCTGCCCCTTCAAAGCCTGATAGCTCACAGCCCTGCTACCCTATCATATATCCCACGTACATCTCCCCATTTTTCCCATTTCCAGTTCCATATTGGTCTGGATATGAGAATGGTGCAGAAGAAAACAAGAGGGAGACTCACGAGGTGGTCAAGCCAACAGCAGTTCATTCAAAGAGCCCAATCAATGTTGATGAGCTTGTGGGCATGTCAAAACTGAGTTTAGGAGACTCTATCAGTAATGCTGGTCCTTCCCCGCTTTCGCTGAAACTTCTCGAAGGCTCGTCTAGGCAGTCGGCCTTCCATGCAAATCCAGGCTCTAGCAGTTCAAACATAAATTCGAGTGGCAGCCCGATCCACGCAGTTTAACCGGAGGTGATTCCTGAACTAGGATTGTAGATTAGCCAAGTGGTGTGGATGAGCACTACAGGTTATATTGTTAATACAAGACTAATAAAATATGTGCAGTCTGGTTTGGGTTTCAGTTATGTTTCTCTTGTGGGAACAAATTAATAAGTTTAGTTTCTTTTTTTTTTTTTTTCTAACTTTATTTAGGTCTTTGGCTTTAGGCTATAGTATCTTTTTATTATAAGTTATTTAAGCTGTTATTTGCTTGTGCGTCCTTGAATTATTTGTTAATTCCTCGGTTTTCTCAGTTCTCTGTTCGTTTGTGTTGATCAAGCAGAATTAAATGCTACTTTAAATTCCAGAAACCATTATTATTAATATTTTTTGATCTTAGGGGTGGGAGATTCGAGCTTTGCATTTTTAGGCAGAGTCAAGTGTGGTATTACCATTAGACTATGTCTGTAACTACGAAATAATTCATTTTCAGTTAGCAATTTAGCATTGATTCCTTTTTTCACATCCTCAATGGACCCTAATACATTATGAGAAAATTGCCATTGGTATGATTCAAGATGTATATTTCTCGGACAATGGTGAGGGATATCAATGGAGTCCAGCACCACACGTTGAAAGTAGATTGCATGCATTTAGAACACAAGTTTGGGAGGTAATTTTTAGGTTAAAATTAGTTGATTATTAAAAAATTAGTTATAATATTTGTTGACTTTTTAGAAAAATACAAAAATTAAGATGAAAACTTTAAGATCAAACAAACCATTAGTTATTTTATACATATACACAAGACTCGTTTTTAATGAACTGTGGTGTTTTGTATCGGAGTGTCTCTTAGTGTGTGTGTGTTTTTTTTTATTATTATTTTTATCTTGTTGCGCGCTATTCAAGAAAATTGTCACGCTGATCTAGGAAGTTTTCTTGGGAGCACCTAAGGTGGAGGTATGTGGCTACTATATAAGCATGTTGGCATGAAGAATAAGGCAACTACAATCACGTTGGTTTGAATTCTCATCATTGTATCATTCAATAATACATACTCACAAATGAAGCTTTTGTTTATGCTACCGACTTTATATCAGCTAGGCAGGCTTCCATCACTTCTCTCTCTCTCTCTCTCTCTCTTTTTAATTAAAAAAAAAAAAACGCCTTTTGCAAACTGCCACTATATTAATTTAGTAGTTAGCAAATTGATTACCCATATTATCGCTGAGACGAGCCAATATTGCATATATTTGACAAGTAAAATGTCCAGCTTATAACCATCATCTATTTTTACAAGGGCCTTGGGCAACTCTTTCATATAAACAACTAACAAAAATTGCCTAGAGCTAAGGGGTGTTCTTCTGTTTTTAATAGGTGGTTTTGGTGATCGAATCTCGTTAATTTCTTAGAAATAAGACCGACCATCTAGTCGAACAAAGGGGGTGCTCAGTCGATTCACTGAGCATCTACAGTGGTTTTCTAGTAGCCGATTTTGGTGGTTTGATATGATTTGTGAGGAGTTGAGATCCAATTGACGAAAGTGAAATGCGGTTGAGATCGGCCATCAACGAGGGTCTTGGTGGTGGTGATGCGGAGCGATATTGGTTGCACATGGTTGGGTACTGCGGCCATGACAAGACAATCCCATAGTGAGTTGAAAGATAGAGAGTTTAGTTCAATTTTTGAGACTTGAGATCTAAGAGGGAGATCGAGGGATGGGAGGGGGATTGTGAAAGTGTTGAAGTGGGAGATCAAGATATGTTGGGGCATGGGATGGTCGGTTTCAGTTCCAGATCGAGTCCCACGCTATTGAGTCGCCTAGTTCACCAACCAATCTGGTCGGTCACTGACCTTGTTGATTTGCTATGGGCGGTTTTCATCATTTCTATTTTTATATTCAAAACAAAATCATTAAGGGGGTGTTTGGTGTTTGAGTTTGAGTTAAGATTTATAAGTTTAAATAGTGATTTTGATTGACTTTTTTAGAAAAGACAAAAAACTTTTGGGGAAAAAGACAAAACTTGAACTCATGAATTTGAGTTCAAACTCATGCCCCAAACTCATAAATGTTGATAAACGGTTAGTATTTCTAAAATTTTAATATAATTTTAGTAGAAAAAAAAACGTATATTACTATAGAGATATCTTATCGTAAAAATTTTTATAAAATAAAATAATTTAAAATAATAATGATAAAAATTATATTAGGAAAAATCATGGGAAAATACAAATGCTACGTAAGATTTCCCAAAAAATGGATTATGGATGGAGCATCTTTCAAAAAAAAAAATAATAATAATAATCTTGTTCATAACTTAGGGCCCATTTGGTGTGTAAGTTTGAGTTAAGATTTATAAGTTTAAATAGTAAATTTTGTCGATTTTTCAGAAAAGATAAAAAACTTTTTAAGAAAAAAATAAAAACTTTTAGAGAAAAACAAAAAAAAAAGTTTAGTTCAGACTCATGGCCAAACTCCCCCTTATTTGCTAGTTCCTCTCTCTCTCTCTCTCTCTTACCTTAGGCCTTTAACTTCCTCGTCACGAACATCAAACGCCAAAACTCCAAGGCCATGAATTTCCTCAACCCAAACAGATCAACGGCCACCAGACCCTGGCCCACCAAGCGATCATCGTCGTCGTCGTCGTCGTCACAGAGATCTCCACTCCTCTTCCTGACCGTCCTCTTCTGCGTCCTCATCTTCTTCCTCTACTACCAATCTCTCTCTCCCACTTCCCTCTCTCTCCCCTCCTCCCCCACCCTCTCTTCTCCCCATTCCCATTCCCTCCATTGCCCAATCTCCCTCATCGGAGAAAAGTTCCTCTGGTACGCACCCCACAGCGGCTTCAGCAACCAGCTCTCCGAGTTCAAGAACGCCCTTTTAATGGCCGCCATTCTGAACCGGACTCTGGTCGTTCCTCCGATCCTGGACCACCACGCCGTTGCTCTCGGAAGCTGCCCCAAGTTTAGGGTTTCGAGTCCGCCCGAGATTCGGCTTTCGGTTTGGGATCACGCCGTTGAGCTCATTCGCGATGGGAGGTATGTCGGTTTCATGGTTCTTATTGTGTATGTGTTTTTACCAGTTTTTAGGGATTTGGAAATGGGTTTTTGTTGATTTTGGAATGTGGGTTTTTGTGGGTTTCTTTTAGTTTCTGTGGAAATAACGTCAATGTTCCGTTTTCACTTAATCGAGTTTTATTGTTTTTTTCCCCCTTGAAAATGCTGTTACGAATCGGATAATTTTACACTATTTAGAGCTATAGAATAGATGAAAAATAAATAAATAGGTAGACAAGATTTATGTAGTGGTTCATCTTAGTGTTAGAGTTACGTTCACTTTCGACGACAACAGAATTGCAGAATTTGATTGTGTTGAAGAAAAATATAACAAGAGAAATTACAACCAGCTCTTAGTTCGTTTACCGAATTCACGTTAGGACTACAATTTTTTTTTTATATTTTTTTATAAGATGTTAGGACGACGAGTAGGCTCCACATGCTCAACAAATGGAACCAATCACAATAATTTTGTTGAAAGGGAAAGTGAAGGAACTAGACTGCTGTTCTTTTGGGTTCTTGTTTTCTGGGTTTCAAGTTTAGTTGCAAATTCTCAGCTTACAAGTTTTTGCCAGACGATTATTGCACAAACTCACCGGGATCTTTTTAGAAAAGCCAAGTTAATATTACTTCTGTTTTCTGTTTTATATTTTGTTTAAAATTGAAATGTAGGGGATCCTCTCACGATGTTGGGAGAATCTCGACCATATTTTTTTTTTTTTTTTCCACTCGTAAGTTTAAGAAACAGAATGTGAAGAATAGAACTTTTACGAAGCTAGACCTTAAGTTGATAAGTTGTTCCTTTTCTGTATATATTCTCACATGATTTTCAGCTCAACCTTTTGATTTCGTGAATGCTAGACTTCAAGGCAGTTTTAGGTTTGTCAGATGGTTCTAAATTTTATGATCTTGTTATATTTTTGCCAATATCCTCCTCTCTTTTTTTGCAGGTATGTCTCCATGGCTGATATCCTTGATATTTCATCATTAGTTTCTTCGTCCTTTATCCGAGCCATAGATTTTAGGGTGTTTGCTTCCCAATGGTGTAATTTTAACTTAGATAGCTTCTGTGTGGACGAATTGGATAAACAATCGTCTTTTCTCGATAGCCTAAAACAATGTGGATCTCTACTATCTGGCCTTGATGGTAGCATAAGTAAGTGTTTATATGCTGTGGATGAGGACTGCAGAACTACAGTTTGGACATACAAAATGGTGATGAAGATGGCACGTTGGATCCTTTCCAGCCTGATGAACAGCTCAAAAAGAAGAAGAAAATTTCGTATGTTAGGAGAAGAAAAGATGTGTATAAGAATCTCGGACCTGGTTCCAAAGCTGACTCAGCCACATTGCTGGCATTTGGGAGCATTTTCACTAGTCCTTACAAAGGTTCAGAGTTATACATTGATATCCATGAATCTCCTAGAGATCGAAGGATACAGAAATTGATTGAGAAGATTGAGTTTCTTCCATTTGTCCCTGAAATTATTAGTGCGGGAAAAAAGTTTGCGCATGAGACCATACGCGCCCCATTTCTTTGTGCACAGCTTAGATTATTAGATGGGCAGTTTAAAAACCATTGGAAGACTACTTTTCTGGGGTTAAAGCAAAAAATCAAATCTTTGGGACGGAGTCCTCGTCCTATTAATATTTTTGTGATGACGGATCTTCCTGAAGCTAATTGGACTGGAAGTTACTTGGGAGATTTGGCTGGAGATGCTCATCAATTTAAACTGTATTTTCTGAAAGACAGAGATGAGTTGGTCATACAAACAGCAAGAGAACTTGTGGATGCAAATCATGGTTTGAATTTTGGGTCTCTTCCAAAAATTAGTGACAGAGATGCTACCATTAAGAAGCATTGCCGTCCGTCAACATTACTGGATGTACTTCTATACATAGAAGAAACTGTTTGCAGCTGTGCCTCCCTAGGATTTGTCGGAACTTCGGGTTCAACTATTGCAGAGAGCATAGAGTTGATGAGAAAGTTTGGTGTGTGTTCAAGTTCAACTCGGACTGCATTATGACATATGCATGCCTTTTGACACGATGAATAGAGTGAAACTGTCACACATTTCAGTCTAGATCTTTGCCCTCTTGATTTTTAATAATCTCACGAGACTAGTTCTTTCAATGCTCCTGCCAGAATATGGTGTACATTCGTTTGTGTCGATGGAAAAACAATGCATAAGTACTTCCATATATGGCCCAATCTACGACTGCAGCCCTTCACTGATAAACTGTCACTTACGCTCGCATTAAATCACACAGGTGTCTTCCAAGAGGGGATCTGAAAAGAAAAATCCGTATTTATCATCTTCTCTTTGGTGAATTTGGACCCACTTGATTCTTTTCACATATCAAATGTATATTTATATTAATAGAAATGGATGTATATTTGATCTTCTGATAAAATTCATTGAGAAGCCTAGTCAGCATATACTAATTTGGTCATTCCTTTACCCTTTTATCAAATTGCATTTGCTAAATATGGCCATTAAAAATTGCTAAACCCAGTTTTGGCCGTTAAATGATAGAAAGAAACGATTTACTGTTGATCATTTTTCAACTTTTGTCGAGCGATAGCTGACATATATTTTTTTCCCGTAAACGGATTAGATCGCTTCTTTTATCACCTAGAGTCGGAGATTTGAGCTGCATAGTACTCTTTAAATTTTGGGACGTACTATAGTTTTTGCATGTTCTTTATCACCTTGAAGATCTAGGAACTCCATGTTCTTACTCATTCTTGAACTTCTGGTCCAAAGCTGGCTGATTTTGGCGAATCAGATTGGAAAGTGGATGCGAAGGCACTATATGTGTATATTTATATATATATTTATGTGTGTGTGTGTCTGTATATATACATTATATTCTTAAGTAGTTTCTTTTTATAACTTGTGGTGGTACCAGAAATATGAAAAAATCAACCTTCAAAACGTTGGAAAAGTTGGAGCTAAATGCTGCCAAGGCATTTTGGTATGAACTTCTTTTTCTTTTTTTGCTAAAATAAGGATTTGGTGGTGGTCCCGTTATTTCCTGTTTTTTAAGTTCACGTAGGCATAGACATTTCCTTGAGTTGGCTGGGGATTTGAATCTTCGATCTTTCGGTTTGTGAGATTCTAAGATTGTCTCCCCAACTCATCTACTCCTACGTGTTCACTTTCTTCTTTTTGTTGGCTGAAAAGGAAAAATGCCTTGGGACCAATTTGTTTTTGTGACGTATTTGGTTTAATTTGAAAAATGTGAATGGGCATTGAATTGGGTTTTTTGTCGGCTTTTTGTAGGCGGCTTTATCTCATGAGAAAGAAGAAAAGGAAATGGTGTAATATTTTATTTTCTTATATTACAAAAAGGGCAAAAAATGTTTATATTGTTTTGCATTTTCTGAAGAAAAAAGGACGGTGTTCGTGAGGATTTGGGTTTAGCTTCAAATTAGTTCCTAGGAGGCTTGAAAATTTTGACTTCATCGTGCGCAGTCTCCCTCTTGCGCTGGACCTTCTTAGAGAGATTTGGTTTCTGACCTACTTAGGCTCAACATAACTCACTTTTTTTTTCCTTCCTGCTGAACAACATAAACTCATTTAAATCTAGCGTTTCATTATCCCAAATTCGAACTTTGGCCTATGCACATAGATATGGTTTGAGAGGCTTGAAAATTTGACTTAATCAGGCGTGTTCTCCCTCCTACAAAAAGACCTGATTCATGATCTATTTAGACTCGTACATAAAACTCACTTAATTCTAGCTTTTCATTATCCCAAATTCGAATTTCGGCCTATGCACACTACTATGGTCGGAGAGGCTTGAAAAATTAACTTAAGGACCCATTTAGGGGGACATAGATGGTGTTTTGAGAGTTGGATTGGAAATGTGTATTTGAAAGAAAAACTTTTAAAAAAAGTTATTTGATAAATAAAATAGTATAAAAATTTGAAATATGTTCAAAAAAAATATACATAATGGATCTTGTTTTGTTCGTCTCGTTGTTACAAGCATTTTGATATAAAATTCATCTCATTTCGATTTGAAATGAGAAAATCTTGGACTTCGAAAGTCTGAATTTTTTGAAAATGAAAGTGAGAAAAAGTTTGATTTAGAATTGAGATTTTGAAATTCAAATGGTGTTTTGTTATTTAAAGATGACGTCTCAAACAGACACTTAATTAGCATGCTCTCCCATCTGTGGTTGACTTTCTTAGAGAGACCCGTTTTATGACCAACTTATGCTCAACATAAAACGTAAAACTCAAATCTAGCTTTTCATTTTCCCAAATTTGATGTGAGAAGGAAATCTTCTATTTTTCTACCAAAATTTGGGCTGAAATATAAATGTCAATCTCTCGAGAAATGTATTAGTGTTTAACATATCTGCTTTGCTCTACTTTTTAGTTGTTTTTCTTTTTGTGGATAGTTTGTATCATATTATTGGATTGGAGCTATTATTATTTTTTCTTTATTTTAATGAAATATTGGAGATAGATAAATGATGAGGGTGTTAAGAAAGTGCCAATCTAATTGAGATATTTCGGTGTATCTATTGATTTTTGTCCCCAACAAACTTACAAGTATTAGTCTTTAACACGACTTTTTCCTTTAAAAAAAATGCTAAAACTTATTGGTTAAAAACAATCATATTAAAAAAAAAAAAAAAGAAAGGAGAGAGAAGAGGAGAGAGAAGAGGAGAGAGGAGAAAATTACATAAATAATCACATTTTTTTTCTTCTATTAACTAACACGACACAAATTTTAGTTAACTTAGTTTAATTTTGTATTATATTAGTGTAATATTAATTTTTCGTATTATGTTAATGCAATGATCTTCAAATTTATGTCATTCAGGTATTTTTTCCTATTAAAAATAATATATGTACCTTTTTCTTGGGCATGCCAAAACTCCAAACTCTTTTTTCTCATTGAACATGCTAAAAGTAAGCTTACGCTTAGTTCATTGATTGAAAATGAAATTTTTATATTGAAATTAGTTGACTTTTCAAAATTAGTTATAATTTTATTAACTTTTAGGAAAACAAATAAAATAAAATAAAAAAATATAATTTAATTAAAATTAAGTTAAAATATTAAATGAAACATAAAAAAAAAATACTGAACATAGGTTAACGGATCTTGCAATATTATTATTTTTTGTTCTTACATTAATTAGATGGGCCCTGGAATGAAACTGGTCGGAAGGTACAAGACAAATGGCCAATGTTTATCCGCTAGAGGTAAAGTCAATCACGAATACTATAGTACTTAAATCGATTTTTTTTTTTTTTTTTTGACCAAAATTCATGTTCACATTGTTTTGCCAGACTTAAACTGATCCATCGGTCAACTTAATTTTTTTTTTTTCAATTGTAATATGTTTCGAAAGTGTTTTGGCTAATTTTTTCTCAATATAAAAAAAATTTTGATTTTTATATTGAGAAATATGTTGTGTAATTAATAATTCCATATCATATATTTAGTTTGTTTGACATGACTCTTTTAACTTTCAAGTTTAATCTTTTATGATATTGAGATGATTAATTAGAAGAATTTTGACTATTCATATTTATTTACAGTCAAAGTCAGAAATATGACTTTTCAAAAAAAAAAAATTCTGAACAAAATTTGAAATCTATATTAAAGTTTAAATAAGAGATTACAAACTTCATTTTAACCTTTTTATTGTTGATTAAAAAAGTAAAAAATCACTTTTAATCTATTAAACTCCATCTAAAAAGCCAGAACTTTAATTTTCTCCTTTAAACAGCGCCACTCAATAATAAAGTTTGTGATGATTGTTACTACTTAATATCCTTTAAACAGCACTACTCAATAATAAAGTGTGCAATATCACGTTATGTCGTTTTACTCAATGATTAGGAGTGTTCAGTATCGTGTAATGTCGTTTTATATTACTTGATGTAGCTAGAATTTCATCAATAATTCTTAGTTATAAATATAAGCACTCAATAATTTAGATTGTAAGTCCACCTCTCTGAAATTGGAGCAATAAATTACAATAAATTTATCGTGGGGTAATGATTAGTAATTTGATTTCTCCATGACAGATCGTCCAAATGAACCAACAATTGTACTTGGGGGAAAAAAATAATGTCTAATTTAATTAGAATTGGTACAAAAAAATATTGTCATTAAAATTTGTGTCCTTAACACTAATTTAATTAAAAATTATTAATAAATAATCTTCTGTTAAGCTTGTCAAACTTATAGGTGTTGAGATTTTATGTAATTGATTATTTGTCCTGTTATTATTTTGTGATTATTCTTGTAATTATCTTTTTGTATTTCTTTCCAGTTTTAGAGATTGTGTAATATCAATTAGCTTATATATGACTTGTTTTTTAGGTTTCTTAATTGTAGTTCTTCTCTATATAATCTTGTACAAATTCAATAGAAATTGTGACTGAAAATTATTTGAATCCCAAATTTTAAGTTGGTATTAGAGCCAATATCAGATCCAACATTAGAGCCATTCAATAATTTTTCATTCACTGCAAATAGCAAAATTGCAAAAACAGAGCAAATCAAATAACAAAATAACCATCAAATCATCACCCATTCTTTAATTCCATAAAAAACCCACACCAAGTAAATCGCAAATTGCACATCAAAAACCTGCAAATTGAAAATCTCAAATCAAAACCCGCATATCGACAAATTGCAAAATGTCATAGCAAACAATAAATCACCATGTCAAACCCTTCCAAAGTATCCAAATCAAAACAATCCCACAGAGAACCACTGAGCATCGTCAGTCCACCTGCGCTACTATCGTGTTCGTCACCGTCATTTCAGTTGTCCTCATCGCCAACATTATATTTAGACGAAGGACGTCACCTTTCAAGAGGCAAGACGAAGCTCTCGTGTATTAATTGTTTTCTTTGTTCATAACAAACAAGCGAATTACCAAGCAAATCACGTTGAAGGCATGTGTAAAGTGAGGTCCGTGTCTTTGATTATCGTATTCTTTTTTAAATTCATCAAACTACACATGATCTAAAAAAAAAAGACAAAAAAAAAATATATATTGATTGCCTCATTGCCAAAAAAAAAAAAAGGAAAAGGAAAAAAAAGGAAAAATAAAGAGTTGATTGTTTGATTGAAAGAAAAAATAGTAAAAAAAATATTGAATTATTCTTGACAAAATATGCTTATGTTATTGATCAATCTGAAGTTGGTCAACATTCTCTCCAAGACGGTGTTAGATTGGAAAATCTCAAAGACTTTAAGGCAAGTTGATACCAATTTGAGGGGAAGTGTTGAGATTTTGTGTAATTGATTATTTTTCTGGTTTTCATTTTGTGATTATTCTTGTAATTACCCTTTTGTATTTCTTTTCAGTTTTAGAAATTGTGCAATATCAATTAGCTAATATATAACTTGTTTTTTAGGTTTCCTAATTATAATTTTTCTCTATATAATCTTGTACAAATTCAATAAAAATTATGAATGAAAATTATTTAAATCCCAGATTTCAAGCATAAGTTCTATTGGTATTGTTGTTATTTTGATTTTTTTTTTAAAATGAAATTTATAATTATGTTCAACAAAATCTAGATGCCATGAACAGGAACGATTCTACCCTTTAACTTGTCTTTCTTACTTTTCCTTTTCTTTCTTTCTTTCGTTTTTTAGTCTGTCGTAGAGTCCCATTTATATATCCTATTAGTAGTACTTATTTTTAAAATATTTTAATCTAATAAAATAGCTGAGATATTGATTGTATATGATAATTATGATATATCTTAACTTATAATAGTCTAAACTAAGGCTCCGTTTGGTGAAACGGTTTGAGTTGAAATTTTTAAGTTTGAGTTGGTTGACTTTTAAAAATTAGTTATAATTTTTATTGACTTTTCAGAAAAAATAAAAACTAAGATGAAAAAGTACAATTTAGTTTGAGTTGAACTAACTCACCAAACAAGCACTAAGAAATTTAATAAAAATATTTAAAAAACCACCCTTCACCGATGGAAGGTTGTGGGTGGCCAAAGGTCTTAGGGGTGGTGGGCCTCGTTGTCAGAGGCTTGACGTCTGCCACCAGGAGGGGTTGTAACTCTATCACATACTTATTTTTTCTTTTTTTTTTTTCTTTTGGGAAGACTTTGAGCTGGACTCTACACACGGACATGTCTCTTCTACCTCTTTCTTATTTATTCTACATGATCCCTTTTAATTAAATACTAGTTTAATATTCATGCGTTGCACATGAAAAAAAAAAAAAAAATAGATAACATCTCATATATTTTAACGGTTAAAGATTTAAAAGAACACATAACGTCCAATACATATTTGTGTACCGAATGAAAACCCTCAAAATTATCCCAAATTTCAGCCAAACACAACCAAAAACCCAATCCCAAAAACCGGCCGTCATCCACACTCGGCCGCCGGAAAATTCGCCGGAGATCAAGAAGAGTTTCCAAAATCACATTGTCTCAAGTACTTTGCTTCCAATTTCTCTTCTTTTTTCTTTTTATATTAATTTCGTTTTTTTTAATGGGAATTTGGACAAATGAAGAGAAATTATGGTTGCCACACGGGGGCAACCTCCCCAACATCAAAAGTTCCAGAAACATCATCTTTCAAGGCCCAAGAAGCCACTTCCTAGGCAGCCCTGCTCCTAATGATCTGATTCTTCTGTTTTTTGTTTTTGATCTAGTATTTATTTTTCAGAAATCCAAATGTGTATGTGTTTATGGGGGTTTTTTTTTTTTTTTTTTAAATCGTGGGAGGAAAATGAGCTCCGGAGAAGACGAAGATGCAGACGGACCTCCATGATGCTCTATGGAAGGTTGGGGGAGGCAAAGATGACCTCGCCGGAGAAGACGAAGATGCCGACAGACCTCCATTGATGCTCTATGGAAGGTTGGGGGGGGGGGGGCGGCAAAGATGACCTCGCCGGAGAAGATAGAGATGCCGACGGACTTCCATTGATGCTCTATGGAAGGTTGGGGGGGCGGCGAAGTTGAACTCGCCCGAGAAGATGAAGATGTCGACAAACCTATGGAAGTTCGAGAGGGCAGCGAAGATGACCTTGCCGGAGAAGACAACGCACAGTACGAGTACAATACTGTAGCTAAAGGAGTTAAAATAAAGAGGAAAAAGCAATTTTTTACTGTATATTACTGTACAGGACTACCGCTAAAGAGACAAAAATAGAGAGAAAAAAACAAAATTTACTATACAGTATTGTACAGTATTATAGCTCAAGCGGTAAATATAGAGAGAAAAAAGCAAAATTTATTCTCTATCACTGTTAAATAAACAGTAAAAATCCGCTTTCCTTTAATATAATAGTATAATAATATTATTTTTTTCAACCAAAAATACCCCTACTTTCTAATCGGACAAGGTGATTACATTTAACAACGTTCCTTAATAAATAGCCATAAAAGATAGTTGCTGATTGTTGACCAACTTTAGCTGAGTTTTAAGAGTGTAATAAAGAGTTTTACGCATATTTTTTTTTTAATTTGATCTTTTACACATTTATTCTTTTATCACATTATTATTTCACATGTTAATTTCGGAACTTGTTTTATAATGTTACTTAAGGAACTACCAAATATTTTTCCCCACAAAAACACTACAAAATCATTACTTGAAATCTATGTAATATTAAATATTAATTCTTAAATAACCAAAACAAGTCAACAGTTATAATAGTGGAGTTATTTATTTATTTATTTTATAATTAGATATTTATAAAAGTTAAAATCATATTAAAACAGAATTTCAAATTTAACACAATATGATAAAAATATGATTAAAAAAAGGAGAGAATACTACCAATAAAGTATTTTTATATCCTATTATAAAATTCTTTATTAATGTGAGACTAGTCCCATTACGATTTTGAAGGTTGATAAAAGGCCTTACTGCAAAAAAAAAAAAAAAAAAAAGGTACAATTACCATTAATAAAATGGTTAATGAGAGAGTAGTTACAGACATAACCTAACATTAATTTTACACACGATTCAATTATAAGATAAAGAATTCAAATTCCTCACCCTCAAATTAAAAAAAAAAAAAAAAAAGGTTAATGACAGGATTGCATTTTACTCTTATCCTTTTAATATGTCTCGAAGTTTTATACTCTGCAATCTTTATATAAAAAAATTTTGTTCAATCAATATATCATGCAGTGTTAGACTCATGATGATTTATATGAAGCACACTCCATCGTTTAAATAAAATGGGTCACACCATTCAAGTTTGGAATTTCGCCAACAAATATGAAGATAAGGATAGGATACTAAGGGTCTTTTGGGATGACAATTGGAGACGGAGTTTGGAGATTGTTTTAAAAACGTGTGTTTGATTGAGTGTGAATTAAAAATAAAATATGATATAGAAAATAGTGTAAAAATTTGAAATGTATTCAAAAAAATATAGTATGCATCTTGTTTCATTCATCTATATTTTTTTATGCAATTTGAACAAAAAAAATTCGTATAATTTGGACTTGAAATAAAAAATTTATAAAATTCTAAAATTTGAATTTTTTAAATATTAAAAGAGAGATAAAATAATATATAGATTTAAGAATTTTAGATTTGAACAGTCAAAATTTCATATAAAAACATCTCTAATTATCCTATCTTTTAAAAGAAAAGAAGAATCCAACAAATGTGTGATTTTTATTTATTTATTTATTTGGCTAGAAACTAAGGCTTTGTTTGTTTGTAAGTTTGGTTTAGAATAAATTGTACTTTTTTCATCATGATTTTTATTTTTTTCTGAAAAAGTTTTTTGTCTTTTCTGAAAAAATACTATTAAAACTTAAAAATCTTAAACTAAACTCATTCACCAAACATCCCCTAACATGTGATTAATAGTGATTAAAAGAAAATAACGTGTGATTAATTGTGAAGAGTCGTCAATCTCATCCAAATTAAACCTACCCCCACACCCCAACCCAAAAAAAAAAAAAAAAAAAAAGAGAAAAGAAAAAGAAAATTCCAACTTAAGATAAAAAAATAAAAAGTTGCCAAGTTAAACACGTGACGATCTACCTTGAAAAGAAACAAAAAAAGGTATAATTAAAAAAAGATATAACAGAAAAAAGAAAGGAAAAAAAAAAAAAGAGACAACGGTCTATGCTAACAAAATCCTCGGAAACGCAAGTGCTTATCAAAATGCTGACATCAAGAGCTGCCTGTTCGGCATTATATAATGAACCACGTATTTATTTTATTTTACAGTTCTAACAAAATCAAGGGAAAACATAAGGGGAAAAAAAAAGAATCCTCTTTTAGTAATCGTTAGGCCGTTTTTGACCGTCCGATCGCTGGAAATGGAGGGCGTAGATCACCTGTCGCACGAGAGGAGCAAGGCTCAGTTCGATGTCGACGAGATGAAGATCGTCTGGGCCGGCTCTCGCGACGCCTTCGAGGTCTCCGATCGGATTGGTCGCCTCGTCGCCTCCGATCCGGTAAAAGTTTAAATTTTTTTTTTTTTGATTTTGTTCCTTTTTTGTGAATTTTCTTGTTTAGTTTCTGTTTGGTTCGCGGGAAAACGTTGAATTTTGGGTATTTTTCGCTACCGAGTAGAAGGAGAAGAAATGAGAGAATGTATAACCCGTTCAGCTTCTTCGGAGCTAGAAAATATGATTTTTTTATTAAGATTTTTTGCTTTGATGATTAATACACACACACACACACACACACACACACACACACAACATATATATATTTAACGATGAATTGTTGTATTGGGTAGGCCTTTCGAAAGGATAATAGAACTATTCTAGCTAGGAAAGAATTGTTCAAAAACACACTGAGAAAAGCCGCTCATGCCTGGAAACGAATCATTGAGCTTCGACTCACTGGTATGTTGTCCTCACCATGGTGTCCTTTTATCATAATTATGTTGTTATTGTTTTTTTTTTTTTTTTTTAATTTTTTTCTAAAATTTTATTCCTCAATCATGTAATTCAACTGGAATTTTCTGATGTTACAGAAGAAGAGGCATCAAGGTTAAGGTTTTTTGTGGACGAGCCTGCTTTTACAGATCTTCACTGGGTAGGTTCCACTACTTTCTAGATAACTGGTTCAATTTTCAAGTTGCTTCTTTGGTTCCAAGAATTTAATTTAAAAACTAAGCATGTGTTTGGTTCACCATTCCAAAACAAAAAAACTCGATTCAATTTTTGTCTTTTTTCTGAAAAGCCGACTAGTTTCACAATTCACAGACCCGATTATGACTTAAAAACTCCAACTTTAAGAGTTCATAACTTTGCATATACAAGTCCAATGAGGATTATTTTTTAATTTTTAATTTTAAGAAATTGCAAAGAATTTCGAGACGAACGAAATAAGATCCATATTAATTTTTTTTTCAAACGCATTTCAAGTTTTTACACTTTTGAACTCCAATCAGACAAACATACAACTCAACTCCAACTTAACTCAAATCAAATTTTTTCAACTCCAATTGTTTCCCCGAACACATGCTTAACATGAATTGGCATGTGGGTTCTGTTTAGGGAATGTTTGTGCCGGCTATTAAAGGACAAGGCACTGACGAGCAGCAACAGAAATGGTTGCCCCTTGCATATAAGATGCAAATTATTGGTTGTTATGCACAAACTGAACTCGGTCATGGCTCTAATGTTCAAGGGCTTGAAACCACGGCGACATTTGATCCCAAGACAGATGAATTTATTATCAATAGTCCTACATTGACTTCAAGCAAAGTGAGTAAAATGAGTAATGAATCTTTACCTTTTTCATTTCTTCAAAAAATTTTTTTTTTTGAATATTCTAGATTTTTATCCTGACATTGAAACTTAATAAACATGTTATTATTGTCATTTTATTGAGGAATCACCATGTTCTCATGTCTACATGAATGAACTTTCTAGATTGGATTCTTAATGTTCTTCCTTAACTGTTATGAGTAGTGGTGGCCTGGAGGACTGGGTAAAGTTTCCACACATTCTGTTGTCTATGCACGTCTTATCACTGATGGTCGGGACTATGGAATACATGGTAACTACCAAGTTGGTTATTTAAATTTTTGTTTCATGAATAATAATTTATTTGAGATTGATATTGTAAAACTCTTGTTTTCAGGTTTCATTGTTCAACTGCGGAGCCTGGATGATCACTTACCCCTTCCAGGCATAACTGTTGGTGACATTGGAAATAAATTTGGTAGTGGAGCGTACAACACCATGGACAACGGGGTATTGAGATTTGACAATGTGCGCATTCCAAGGGATCAAATGTTGATGAGGTTCATACTCCTGGCACATATATCCTCTGTCTCTATGTCTTTACGTAGACCAGAACATTTCTTTATCATAACAAGTAGTTTTATACATATATGCCCATACCCTAATTGGGTCGACTTTCTTTTTCTTTTTCTTTTTTTTTTTCATCATCTTTTCTTCATCCTTTCTGCCGAGGGTAATTGTCTAAACTTGTTTAGTTTCAGATATTCCAAGTCCCTCATTGTGAAATTGCTTTTGGTTTTTCCAAGTGTGCGCACTTTTGAGCTTGTGAGCCTTAAAGTTGCTCAAATTAGACAGTTTTTACTTTTTAGGATAAAGTATTAACTTAATTCGTTCTAAAAATTTTGATAGAAATTTTTTATCCGAGGGCTTGGTTTTATTGGATAAAAAGACTTAAACCTTTTCATGTTGTCACAAGTACTTACCTAGGATCCCCCCTTCTAATTTCCTTTCAAAATCTATCAGGATTTCACAGGTTACAAGAGAAGGGAAATATGTGCAATCCAATGTGCCACGACAGCTAGTTTACGGTACTATGGTATATGTTCGTCAAACTATTGTATCCGATGCTTCATGCGCTTTGTCACGGGCAGTTTGTATAGCTACGAGGTATAGTGCTGTTCGTAGACAGTTTGGCTCGCATAATGGTGGTGCTGAGACACAGGTAGTCTTTTTACATAATTTGTTGCTTGAAGCTGTTTGACATATCTACTTACTACTGTAAAGGCATAATGAAAAATGATATTCATTCTATGTTGAGTTAGTATTCTCTAGTAAACCATAAAAGTTGCTTGTAACAGAGTGATTTTTATTCTGGTTGACTAATTCTAGAATAATCAGCTTAAAATCACTGTTGAGAATATCTTTTGCTATAGTTAGGGTTTCCTAAAGGAGACTTTGTGTAGATGTAATTTCTGTGGCCATTGCAAGTAGGCTGATCAACGGTGGCAAACTTGTAAAATTGGACCACGAATAATGATAATCGAGAAGCCAAATAAGGAACTTTCTGTTAAATCCCGCATTGCAAGAATTCTGAAGTTTGTCTTTCTCTTGGCAGTTGTAGACATTATAAAAATGATTTCTTCTTGATGTTTGAAAGACGAGTATTTACTGTCTACATTTGACTCTCTTTTGCTGTAGGTGATTGATTACAAAACTCAGCAAAGTAGGCTCTTCCCTTTGCTAGCCTCTGCCTATGCTTTCAGATTTGTTGGTGAGTGGTTAAAATGGCTATACACGGATGTGACCCAAAGGTTGCAAGCCAAAGACTTCTCAACATTGCCCGAGGCTCATGCTTGCACTGCTGGATTGAAGTCTTTGACTACTACTGCAACTGCTGTAAGTAAATATTGCTGAGCTTCATAATTCTTTTAGTGTTCTATATTATATTCACTTGAAAGTTTGTTAGGCCTGCTGTATGATCTGAAGGAAACTTCTGCTGAGCTTAAGCTTTCACTTGTTTGTTTTAGCGCAGTATTCTGTTTAGCTTGCTTCTTCTTCAGTTCTTTCTTCTTCTTTTTTTTAATTCATATTTTATTTATTCTTTTTCTTTTAACTCTGCCAATCTCTTTTACTAGTATTTAGGTCCTTGATATTAAAAAACAGTTATGATGTGCCATTGTAGTTTCTGTTACCATGTCGCAATCTGCATATGTGTAATTCTATGTGTCTTTTTTTGGTCTAATTATTTTGTTGACCTTTTACTTGGATTATAGGATGGGATTGAAGAGTGCAGGAAATTATGTGGTGGCCACGGATACCTATCTTGCAGTGGGCTTCCTGAATTGTTTGCTGTTTACATTCCTGCCTGTACATACGAAGGAGACAATGTTGTACTACTTCTTCAGGTCTCTGAAATTATCAATAGATTCTGAAATGGTAACATTGTTTGACTAGTGGTTGTTGGTTGGCTCGCTAGGAAACCTTTTGTTGTTTTAAGTATACACCAATGTGGTCGATTGTGTTTTAAGTATGCACAAATGTTGTTGCAGACTTAGCCTGGTGTAATTCCACGGTGCCCACCTCTAATATTGAGGTCTATAGTTCCAATCTCCTGCTCCCAAGCACCAAAAAAATAAAAAGAAGAGGAGTCATTTATATAAGTGATCACTAATTTGTAGATAGAGGCCCTATAATGTTTCTGATTGTTGGTTTCAATTCCACTACTAGTATTTATGCCTGTTGTTTAGAACCAGGAAACCTTTTCATTGGTGGGCTATAAAGTATTATGGTGTTAGTTTCTTGGTCGATCACCATCCAATTTTCTATGCAAATTAGATGAAGTTGCTATCTTTCGCTGTTGGCCTCATTAATTGGCATGGGCTTTCAAAACTGTAACACAGCTTTCACTATTATCTTTTTCTTTTTTTAAATTTTTTTAAAATTTTTTTGGTTCAATCCTGTGGAGCTAATAGCCTATCCATATTCGTCATATGCCAAGCATGTCCAGAAACTACAGTAGTTTCGGAAGAATGTTTCTTTAATTTAATTGTCTCTTTGGCTTTGAACTGGACATCCTGCGTTTATGTGCATGGTGTATTTAGGGTGGTAATTAAGATTGAATTTTGCTTCCAGGGCTGGCTCACTAGTTCTAGCTCTGTATTCTTAAAACTACATGCACTGATGTAAAATATAACTCAGGTTGCAAGGTTCCTTATGAAGACTGTTTCTCAGCTGGTGTCCGGGAAAAAGCCAGTTGGAACCACGGCCTACTTGGGGCGAGCTGAACATCTAATGCAATGTCGTTCCAAAGTGCAAAAAGGTTAGTCTTGTCACGTTTCTCAAGTAACAATTTTGGACTCTCTCTCCCTTTTCCTAAGTTATCGTGGATATTTGATAAGCTCTACGGTTAGTAAATGAAATTGATAAAGTCATAAAGGATCATCCCTCTAAGACATAAGTGATTCACCAATGCATTCATAAATTGATGGTTTTTCTCTTTAAACATAAATTTACGAATTTTACCATTCTTTCTGCAGCTGAGGATTGGTTAATTCCTAGCGTGGTATTGGAGGCTTTTGAAGCAAGGGCCACCAGGTTGTCTGTCGCCTGTGCTCAAAACCTTAGCAAGTTCTCAAATCAGGAAGAGGGTATATCTTGTCTTTCCCTTGATAAAGTTCGAAATTTTCTTCATTTTTCTGTTTTTTCATTTTCTTCAAGTATCTCAAGGGATTTATGTCCATGGGATCTGTGGGAGTTGGCACATGCGCCTATAAATCACTCTCTGGCCACTATTATGCTTTCGTCTTTCATTTTTATATTCTCTCATTTATTTTATGGCACCGGTAGTTTCATAGCTTTCAATGTTCAAGTAAAAACACCGTTGTTGGTGGATCATATTTCTTGCATGCATGCAATGCCATGTGGAAAAGGTGGGGGATCTATCTTCCCCCAGACTAAATAAGCTCAAGTTTTTTCCGCTTTTGTTCATATACTAACCGGCTGTGTTGCCTCATGCACCAGGATTTTTGGAACTCTCAGCTGATTTAGTTGAGGCAGCAGTTGCTCATTGTCAATTAATTGTCGTTTCCAAGTAAGCTTCTTCCCTAGTCTGATTTCTTCATCTCTTACGACATCTACTCCTATTGCAAAACTGGTCCATTTTGTACTAGGCTGGTGATTTACCAACTCTTCTCATTGAGGTAAAAAAAAAAGTTGGTGAATATCACTTTGCTGAAAAAGTATTGAATGGTCATTCTGCATCTGCTTCTCAAGAGAAACGGCAAGCTTGGCGTCATGATTTCAACATGAAGTGATCGGCGACCATGAGGGCTTTGCTCTACATAATTTAGTCTGGATAGAGTTAAATTTTGGAATTCAATAACGTGCAGTAGCTAAAGTTCTCGAATCAATTATGAAGAAAATTATTCACGTCACAAGTCAATGTTCCCTTTTAATTTTATTTAATATTTTGCATCCCGTCTTAAGAGGTTTCTTTATGGATTAGGTTCATCGAGAAGTTACAAGAAGACATTCCCGGGAAAGGAGTGAAGGAACAGTTGCAGACGCTCTGCTACGTATATGCTTTACATCTCCTCCACAAACATCTGGGTGATTTCACATCGACCGGCTGCATCACCCCCAAGCAAGCTTCTCTCGCAAACGAGCAACTCCGATCTCTATATTCCCAGGTTTGTGCCGAACGCTTCCCTCTATAATCCTTTCATCTCAAAAACCTTTATAATGTACTCTCTCACTTGTTCACCATTCTGCTTATAATGAGTTCATGTGTTTTTCACTAGGTCCGTCCTAATGTCGTTGCCCTTGTTGATGCGTTTAACTACACCGACCACTATCTCGGCTCGATTCTTGGTCGCTACGATGGTAATGTGTACCCGAATCTCTATGAGGAGGCCTGGAAAGATCCTCTAAACGACTCGGTTGTGCCCGACGGTTACCACGAGTACATAAGGCCTATGCTGAAGCAACAGCTTCGCAATGCTAGGCTCTGAAAGAGCATTACTAAGCATGCGAGTGCGATATGTTAGATGCCCTAATAGAGCTACTTGGGATTTTATCATCTATTTATGTATGAGAGTAATTATTTGAATATTTTACTTGTAAGCCAATTTGGATGCTCGGTCATGGCTGTCTGTTGAATAAGATTGTCAACATAGTTGGATGGATAAAACTGCCCTTTATCTAGCTGATAAAATTATTGCGCCACGTTTGCAATAATTGAAGACGATCTCCTAATATCAATGCCAATACTATATTTTACTTTCAAAGATTTGACATTTTTTTTAGTAATTCAATAAGTAATGTTATTTCAAATATTATATTTATTTTTTTATTATAAATATTAAAATTTGAAACTTATATGTAAATAATGACATAAATAAATAATATTACATCGGAGAGAAGGATAATATATCAGTTAATATATAAATTTAGCATTACAGCGAAGATGATATTAATATGTCATACGGATTTGCTTTTTCAAATTGGATTTATGCATCCATGATTAAGAAGATTTCTAATGAAAAAAAGCTGAACTTTGCAACGAAATGGATTCCTACTGGTTCATTAGTTTTTTTTTTATTTTTTATAATTATTATTATTTTTTTGTTTTGTCAACATCGTAGTAAGGTTGTACGGTATTATTATCTACCACATCTAGAGTGTTCGAATTGTAAACAAATATTTTGAAGTGTGAAAGGCATAACTAAGGATGACAATATTTCCTGTGTGGACAGCAACCTACCCTACGAGGCTTTGATCTGAATGGGGGTGGGGGTAGGGGAACAATATTAAGTGATGAGGATGGGGATGGGGATGGGGATGGAAAAGTAATCTTTGTCACCGTCCCGTGCCATCCCTAAGCAATACATCGTGCTAAATGATTCAATCATACTTGAGGAAATAGTACGAGCTTAAATACAAGCTTCTTATAAAAGAGAAATCTCAAAACTAAAACGAAAAGAGGAGGGTGGGGAGGAGGACAAAAACAAGAGAATGAAACAATTTTATTTGACGCCCAATATAGCTGAACTTGATCATAAGAACTGTCTTCAATTAAAGGTGCTCAGATTCGTACCCCACATTGCAAACAGAATTCCAAGATGCTTGCTGTTTTTTTGCTGGGACATGTCGTTGAATTTTATTTTATTTTTCAGTACCAGACATGAAACTATTGGACAAATCATGAGGTATTAAAGATTATGCTTTTGGGAAAATATGAAAAAAAAGAAAAGAAAAAAAAAAGGAAGAAACCGATACCCCTCTTTACCCGACTTTTGATCATTTATTCTCCTTACTTATTACATGTTGTTATGAAAAACAATCCATTTTCCTTTTTAGTGTTTACTAAACTTATAAATGTTAATTTTATCAATGTAATTATTGAAATATCATTTTACCTAAATATTGACACATGAGAACTTATAAAGAGTATAAATGGTCAAAAAAGCCAAACAAGCATTAAAGGAGGGCAAAAAAAATAAACATATTTGTTTGAGAGGTTGTATTCACAATTGTGTCAAGTAAATTTCACATTCATTTCTTTTTGACAAATAATAAATACTAAAAACGATGCAAGAATTGACATTCATTTTTTTCATTTTCTCTATTATGTGGGCCCGTCTCAAAATTTACTAGAATACATGGGTCTTTCTTTTCTTCCTCATGAGTTTCACCTTTCATGTCTTGTAAGAGATATTAAGTGAAGATTATGATTTCTTTGTTCTCTAACAAATTAAGGTTTATGTTTGATGGTGATTGGACTTCACTATTTCCGGTGATCATTTTCTGCTAGCTGAATTCAAGTTAAAATTACCAAAAAGAAAAAAAGCCTTCATTCTTTAGGCTATATATATATATATATATATATATCTTGGAGAGAGAGAGAAATGGAAAAAGAGAGCCCAAAAGAGGAAGTTGTTGGTTGATTAAAAAAAAAAAAAAATACTAAGAGGTGATTGAACTTTAAGATAATTTATTGTTGTTGCATACGTGGGCTTTTTTTTTTTTTTTTTTCATTCTCATTTTTTTTTTAACAAAAGCATATGTCACACGTCTACTCAAAAAAGAAAAAAGAAAGACCAACACTACGAATATATATATATATATATATATATATATATAAATATGAGGGGAAAAAATTCAACAATATTATTTCTGACCAAGGAATATACGTTATCAAGCACTCTAGATGCTAATTATAATTAACCAGCGTGCGTATATTATATATAAATATTATTGGAATATTATCTTGTTTATTTATAATTACATAATGGTTGGTGCATCTGCTTCATATACACACACACACATATATATATATATATATGTGTGTGTGTGTGTGTATTGTTATTTGTTCCCTAATGAGTTTAGCTCGCCCTCATAAACATCTATTTCCTTGACCAGTATTGTATTGTCTACTGTGGGCGGCTCTTTGACCAAATTTGGGTTAGTTGAAAGGATATAGAATATAAGATAAAAAAAATTCATATATAATTAAACTAAACTAAACTAAATAAAACTTATATATATATATATATATATATTCCATATTTGTTTGTGAAGATCTTTCTAGTCCACAGCATTCAAATTGAGCTCACTAGAATATTTCACATGCCAATATTTAGATCTGAAAAAAGGGACCTCTCCAACCAGATCCTGCCAATAAAGTGCCATATATCAAAGGCAAGGGATAATTGAAAATTTCCAATTATACATATAGTTAGCTAGGAAAAACGATATTTGGCCTATAATTTATATGTCATTTGCATCTTTTTTTTTTTTTTTTTTTCCTTTTGGGGTAGAATATAATTAAAATGTCATGTGTTGTTCAATAATTAGTTAAGGAATAGAAAACAATCATGGGTAGCTGATATGGGTTTAGAATGTACCTCTAGAGCATATTCTAAACACTACCTTAAATTACATACTAATTTATTAACACTAAACTAAGGCTCCGCTAATCGATTGGAGGAATGGAGAAGAAAGAAGTTAGAGAGGGTTGAAATGATAAATGATAAAGGATGGAGAGGATTACATCAATCACTTATATTGTTTGGTAAGATGGACGGAGAGTTAAAAAGATGAATGATAGTTGTTTATATATTTATTAAATTTTCTATTTTATTATTTATTAATAATTTATTTTAGAGGTTAAAATGACAATTTTATCTTGATGTTAGTAGATATATTGAATCCTTCCATATTCAAAATGGTGGGTCCAAAAGGAGAAAATTTCCATTCATCTCTCCTCTCTCTTCAGGCCACCTTCTAACTAAACAAAGGATTTGATATTTCCTTCATCTCCTCCGTCCACCCCTCTTCATCCCTCTATCTCTCTCACTACAACCAAACATAGTGTAAAGAATAAGGCCTATTTTTCCTTCTCTTTATTTTTTTTTCCCAAATCAAGCAAGCAAAAACGGCCAATAAAGAGGGGTATTGAATAAAGCTTGTAGGACAAGAATGCCAGTGCATTTTGCATTAACTTGGGCATATATCTTGTCGCTATGGGACTAAACGAATTGAAGATATTGTAAAAATCTTGGACCCACATCTTTGAGAAAAAAGTGGGGCAATAATTGGTCCCATGGATTGGTAATGAGTGGAAGAAAGCCCTCTTCTTGAAGATACTAAAGGGGCAATTATTATCATTGGTTAACTTGATTGGAGTGGGAATGGAAAAGACTTCCAATAATTTCTCCTTGGATTGAAATTGGCATTCTTAGTTCAAATAATCATGGGTTTAGGACCAAGGAAAAGAAAAATGGTGGAAAGTACTACGATTTTTTTTTTTGGTTATTTTTATTTTTGAATTCTGAATTATAACTCTAATTTTTATTTTGATTTCTAAACTTTAAACATTCCAGAATCAGTCTTCAAGTTATCAATTTGTTTCATAACGGTCATTTTACCCAAAATAGTGTAAAAGAATAGACCAGAATTAGCACCTTAATCAATCTTCGAATTATCAATTTTTTTCATAACTGTCATTATATCCAAACTTGCTAGTGCAAAATAATAGATCAGAATTAACATGTGAAGATCACGTACGTTTAGTTAAAGTTAATTCTATTAATCTAATTTTCGATGTGTGTGTATTTTGAGAAATTTATAACTTCTTAAATTGAAATCATGTGACAATAACAAAATTAACCCAAATGAAAACACACATGCGACCTTTACGTGATAATTGTCGTCCATTTTTTAACATTGTTTTTGAAAAAAGGACTATTAATATGACATGTGTTAAAGTTTAAGGATTAACATGAGATTAAAAAAAGCATGATAATCAGCAACTTATGCCTAACTAATATGATGTCATAAATAAAGTTTCTTGTGAGAAATTTACTAGCATTTTTAGTCAATTGAAAAGGAAACCAATATATGCATAGATTTTGAAGGTTACTAACAATAATTTGGGGGGCTTATTAAGATCTTGAAAATATATTCTAGCGTGGCTTTCAGGTCTCAAATTATCTGTTTAGAAGTTTTCCAAGGATCATCATGGATTGCACTTTACAATATGTGTCCGCACAAATTAATATTTTCAACCAACCAAGAAGAGAAAACAATACAAAAATAATTAAAATAATAAAAAGAAAACTTGTACCATGTACAATTTTCATGTTTATGGACAAAATTAAAAGACTTCTTAATAAATTTATTTAGAAAATATGTATATGTACAGATATTCACTGTCACGTTTTTCATCAAGAAGACGATGCCATTCTGCCCTCTATATAGCTTGGACCTGCATATGCCCTTCAAACCTAAAACCTGTTTTCAGTGATATAACATATAAATATGCATATATATATCACTCTTTTCTACTGCTTTACTTATAAGGAAATTTGTGAACCCTACTCATTTTTAGTCCGGTTAGTTTGGCTCTAGTGATATTTAGGACCAGTACAACTTTATTTTGTTTTTGTTTTCATTTTCTTATTGCTTGATCTACTGCTTTCACAACTCCAACTCTAAAACATAGTGCACGTGAATCAATGGTACGTTTACTGCTGACATGTCTCTTATTATATGAATCATTAATCTTAACTTCACAATTTAAATCGAACGAACAACGCTAATGAGGTGGGCATAATTTTATATTCCAAAGAAATTTCTCACGTAAGGAATCCAGTCGATATGGACTGTTTGATCTAAATCACACAGATACAGATACGATCAAATGACTAATGACCATAGAAGACCATCAAATCTACCAGACCCTAAGGGCAACCCATAATGGAATATTTCTTATTGTGTTAATTATTGATCTAATTATTAGTTAAGCAATCATTACACGAATTATGTATATAATAAATAAGCTGTTAAAACATATTTTACATGTTTTAAAACAAACTTTAGCTAGGATGAGTTGTAGAAACTGATGAATTTTGTCACTAATCTCGTTGGGATTTGGGGACGGACGTTAGGGCTAGTTTGTCCATACGTATATTGCTAAAGTTTTTTTTTTTTTTTTTTCCTTCTTTTCTTTTCTTATTTATTTTTGTCATTTTGCCCCCAAACAAGAGTGGATGTTTATTTATCACATTAGTTGTTCCTTTGTTACCGTACTAAAATTAATTTCGTCCACATGGCAATATATGTATGTTGACACCTATAGGATACAAGCCCCACATGACAAGAGTCTTGGTACCTTATGTTTAAAACGATGTAAAATTTTTGGCATCTGATTTTGATAGGTCATTTTGCCCTGCATCCTTGTCTTAATTAACGAACTACTAGCCGAACATTAAACTCTTTTTCTAGGTGTATACATGTATTTTTTAATTGAGATGATGGGTCGATGATGGGTCGACAGTTTGTTGCTCGAGTAGTAAGACTATATTAGCCCACACAACTCAACCACCACTCACACCCCTAATTATGTAGCATTATTCTTGGTATATATACCTATATTCGATCTTAAAAAAAAAAAAAAAATGGAGATCGATGATTAATTCGAATAGTGGTGATAATGAGTAGCTAGCAATGTGGCCACATATATCTTAAAAGAATTTAATGCCAGATCATGATGAGGATTTGATGGCAAAAGCTAATTAGCAAGCGTCACAAACCAGCTTAATTCCACGTGAAATCTATGATATTAAAATATAACATAATTTATTTTATAAGGGGAAAAAACAAAAACTATGGCGTAATATATATATATATATATTTTCTTTTAGCAATAAAAGGGGGAATTGTTGGCCCAGACAACACTTCAATGTATTACTTAAAATATACAAATGGGACCCTTTTTTTTTTTTTTATGTGTGTGTGGGTACAAGTACTGTATATTGGTACGTTTGGTTGTGGAATTGCCACTGAAACAACTGAAATGGGGCAATGTAGAGTCAAAAGAATAGCTTGTTAATTGTCAGTATATATATGCTGTAATATCAAATATTCATGAGATTAACCATTGACGGTGATCACATATTATGAGAAAATGACTTATCAAGATTCTCTTGTCGAGAAAGTGAAACCATTAATTAATCCCTTTTCTTGTTGAGCAAAAATGACACTTTTTTTTTTTTTTTTTCTCTGAAAACTACAAAATGAGTGACTAGTTTTCATTGGGTTTTGGCAGATTCACACACTCTTTTTGCACTAATAAAATTTTTAATTAATTCGGCAATATTTTTTCAATCATATTTCAATGTCTTGATTAAAAACCCACTACTAGTATATATGTATTTCTTTATACAAAACTACAAAATATGAGCAAACATTTTAACAAAACGCACATTACAATTTAGTTCCTTCCCTTCCGTCTTTCTAGAAATACCCTCCTTTTCTTCTAATAATGTGAAATAACAAAATATAGTAGGATATTTTCTTGACATTTTTATTATATCTTTTCATCGTTAGTATTACTTTGAACACTTTCAAATAAAATAAGGACAATTCTTTCATAAATTGACAATCTACACACACACACACACACACACACACACACATATATATATATATAAACAGAACCTATCAATCATATACACTCCCACATGAAAGAAGTATATATAAGAAGCATTCTTACCCCTAATTTCAAGCTTCTGTCTAGCTACCACACTTCTTCTACTGCTACCAACAATTATTAAAAAAAAACAAAAAAACAAAAAAACAAAACACCTTCTTCTCTCATACCTTCCACCATGAAAGACCCAACACCACTTCCCAATACAGATTGGGACACTTCCTCTTCCTCTTCCTCTTCCTCTGCCTCCTCTTCTACTTCCTCTTCTCCACCACCAAAAACCTCCAAGAGAAAACGAACCGATATCACCGCGGAGCCAGACAACCACAATCACCACAACACAAAGAATTACAGTACCACTCTCCTCGGCGGCGGCGGCTCCGAGTCAGATACGAACGTGACCGGGACGCCGCCGCCGCCGAGAAACGGGCCGAATAATAATAACAATAATAACAGTACGGACGGGAAACACCCGACGTTTCGGGGAGTGAGGATGAGGCAATGGGGGAAATGGGTGTCGGAGATCAGAGAGCCAAGGAAGAAGTCAAGAATCTGGCTCGGAACCTTCTCCACTCCGGAAATGGCTGCCCGGGCCCACGACGTGGCGGCGCTGACCATCAAGGGCCGCTCCGCCTTCCTCAATTTCCCCGAACTCGCCCCGGACCTCCCCCGCCCCGCCAGCTCCTCCCCTAAAGACATCCAAATCGCCGCCGCCAAAGCTGCTCATGCCTATACTAGTACTAGTACTACTTCCTCGTCCTCTTCGTCCTCGTCGTCGTCCTTGTCGTCTTCGGAGACGAATAACGCCGATGATTGCCGTCGGAACGACGTCGTGGCGGAGGAAAACGACGACGACACGTTTTTCGACCTGCCTGATCTTATGTTAATGGATGTTTGTAAGAGTCAAATCATTATGGATGATTTTTCATGTGCTTATACGACGACGTCGCCGCCGCCGTATAGTTGGCCGGTGATTAGTAGTAGTAATGAAGGTGATTATCAGATTGAAGATGTTACTAATTATGCTGGTCTTAGGCTAATTGATCTGGATTATTGTTTGCCGGATTACTATTAGTACTCTACTCTCTTCATCATTATTAGTTCTTGTTTGTTTTATTTTTATTTATTTTTTGTTGAGACTAATTTAGGCGATGCAAAAAATGAATTTCCAATTTTTTTTTTTTTTTGGTACCTGGTCTTTTTTTTTTTTTTTTTGGTAGAACTCGGTAAATGCTGTAATTACTATAGCTGTTCATAATGAAAACCCGTTGGATTTCCAACTTTTTTTTTTTTTTTTTCTGGAGTGATAAAGGTAAAAGTAGAAAAGACGAGGGGGCGTAATATTGTATTAACGTTTGTGTTTTTGTGTGAGCATTGTAATTAACGAAGTTAAGAATTTGTATGTATGTATAAATGGGTTGTAAATACAGGGAGGGACACATATAGACCGCCACTTGTATTATATTGTATTAATTAGGTGATTAAAATATAAAAGGTTTTTTTGTAATATTTATCAATTATATCAATATTTGATTAGTATCATGTAATAATATTTTAAATAAAAAGTTAAATATAAATTAAATAATTGTTACAAAATTATAAATAAAAAATTACAAATATCGTATAATATACAATATCACATATAATACATTTTATATAAGTATATATATTTTTATCTGTCTTTTTATTTGTCATCTATTGAATATAGGTCTTGATACGTGGGTTTAAATTTATTCAATTCAATTCAATTTAAGAATTTCGAAGTGGGAAAAAAAATTGAGTGTGACTCGGATTAAAAAAAAAAAAAATCAGAAAATCTAATTAAATTGGATTAGATGGATTAATTGAACCCATGTTCAAGTGGAACTTCCCAAATTTAGCAAGTGGTTCATATTATTATTATATGTAGTAGCCAATGCTAGCGTCCTCATTCTTAGCGGTGGTCTTTATTTATTATTATTATTACTATTATATTACAACTAACAGTTTTAATGTTAGATAGGCACCTTATACCATCAAAATCCGATGCCCAATATGAGATTAAAAATAATAATCGACCAATTTTTGTAACTTTATTTCCTTTTTCCTTGTTTTTGTTTTTGTTTTTGTTTTTTTTAATCCCCCTCCTCGTTTAGCTTCTTCCGCTAATCGACTTAAGGTTGCCAGATATGACCAATAATTTTCTTCTCTGCCAAAAGAAGAGAGCTGCTGGTTTTCTTTGAAGATTATTAGTTCACACACACTATATTCATAAGGGCAAAAATAAAAATAAAAATAAAAAACACTAATGTCAACCACCGATAATGGTGGCATAGTGGTCATGACATTTTATCCGTTCAAATATTAGAATCATGTAGTATAATTATGAATCATATTTTTGCATGTAACATGACTCGAACCTTTGACGAGAATAACTAAGACTCTAAAGTAAGACGTCCTTACCATCACGTCACCACGACCGATGGTATATGATTGAGATAAGGAAATTGTGAAATTATATTTACGTGGCAGAAACGTAATCTTATGACAACGTGGGACTCATAACACCTCTACGAAATTATTGATGTCGTATCAGGGAACATTTTTTTCGCCAAGTATTTGATGCAGTGGAACTATTAACTATAGATAATTATATATATACACACACAATCGTTGTCAATGCTTGATGACTTTTTGCCACCAAGTCAACATCTCCTCTTCGCTTTCACACTCTAGGCTGAGGATTACTTGATGATCAATTTCAATTGGAATAATAGAGCCTTCGTAATTAGATAAGTAAAAAAGAAGCTTGTGTTTGATTCGCTGATTATAGATAAACTTTTTAAGTTGGAGTTAATTAATATTTTAAAAACTAGTTATAACTTTTGTTAATTTTTTAGAAAAAGATAATACTGAGATAAAAAATACAGTTTACTTGAAACTGAGTTGAAATCAAACCAAGTAGAAGTATAATTAATTGACCTTACATATAATTAGCAGTTGAGTGGCATAATAAATAAAAATAAAAATAAAATAAGAGGAAAAGTACTCTCTCTTTTGCTCCATATGTTGATTTAGGGTGCGTTTGACACTTTAACATCAATTGGAACTTAAGAGTTTTTTTTTTTTTTTAATTGAAAATAAGTGAATGTTTGGAAATGTAAATATAGTTGAAAATGAATTGTAATAATTAAATACTATAAAAATTTGAAATGTGTTCAGAAAAAATAACAATATGAATCGTATTTTTTTTTCCTCTTGTTGTTATAAATATTTGACATAAAAAATATCTCATTTTAAGTTGAAACAAGAAAGTTATGAACTTATAAAGTTTGAGTTTTTTGAAATAAAATAGAGATATTTAGAGATGTGAATTTGAAATTGAGTTATTTTTAGAGAAAAAGACAAAAAAAAAAAAAAAAAATTCAAAAACTCCAACTTAAGTTAGATTGCCAAATGATCCTTTAGTACTTGTATAATATAAATATCCCACTTTAAACTTGCATTAAAGAGTTTGTCAATTTCTTAATTTTTTGCTTGGGGACCTAGATCAATGCAAATGTTTAACAAAAGAAAAATTGTAACTAAAAATGTTGTCAACAATGATATCACAATCTCAAAGCTTTTATGCATCGTAAATCAAAGTTACATATTTCAAGATATATATTATGCCGATTAAAGTAATTTCTTCTTTATATTTTCTCATTTCATTATTGTTGACATTAAGATTAATTTTGGCCTATAGCATGTTAAGGATATATATGAAAATTCAAGGAGTACAACATATGTTGTTGAATGTTGAAATGGTACAACAATATTGATGGACGTTGCTTTCAAGTTTCAACAATATTGATGATGGTCCGAAGAACACTAATTAAGCAAAATATATATGCACAATATTGAAAATGTAGAAAGAAGTCTCCATTAATAATATTATTTTTAGAGAAAGAAAAAACTATTCCTACTAATTTTCTTGGGAAATTGAAATTACAACCAATATTGTTTGATGATACAAAATATTTTATGCGCACCATTAAGCACCAATACTCACTTTTGGAAAAATCAAAATCACTAAAATACCATTAGTATATATACTAATTGCAGAGCACATAAGAATAGACAAAAAAAAAAAAATTCAATTGGCGAGTGCTGGAAGCGCCACGTGACAGCCTAATAATATGGATTCAACTCTTATATCCTCTTATTTGTGTCTTATTTACATCCCTCTAATAATATCATGATACGTTAATTTTAAATATATATTTAATTATAATATCATATCACATCACGAAAAAAATCATGTTAGTTATACATGTGTCAATATTATTTTAGAGACAGGAATTGAGACACAAATAATGGGACATATGAACTTTTAATATCTAGTGAAAGATTAAAAATATATATATATATATATGTGTGTGTGTGTGTGTAAATTAATCAATGAATTAAAGCTTAACATTGTTTTAAATATAAACTGACTGCTTGCGTAGAAAGAATTGATAGATCTGAGAATCCAATGTTTGAGACAATAATAATGGAAGAATGAATCCAGAGCCAATTAATTTTTTGTTTTGCATGGATAAGAATTTGGATCTTTATCAGAATTAGGTGGGGTAAAAATATTAGTGAATGGTGAATTGAAAGATTACCTAATTAGCAATATATTGATAGCTAGGTTTGATAGCAACAACATATATGGAAATGCAAATATAGTACGTGCACGTACTATCAACGTCATTTTCCTATCATGCATTGAATTATATGGAATTGGCATTTACCTAAACATTTTTTTGGTTATGATCATCACGTATATAATATACTTTCAAGAGAAATTATTATTGATTTGTACTTAATGACAACCAGTATTGGGGAACTATATGAGATGGAAATAATATGATGCCTACAATTAATATTTATTCAACCAATAATTATTATTTTTAAATTTGAAATGGGGAATTTAAATTTAACTCCATATTTTATAATAGAGTCCGATATAAAATTATCATTTGATTGTATTTGCAAGCTGCAACCACATTTGTTCAATAACATGTGATTGATTGTGATTGTTTTGCACAAATATGTAACGTAGAGTGAGAGAGAGAGCTAATTATAAAGTAAATAAATAAATAAACCCCAAAAAAATGGTCAGCATATAGTTAAAAAAAGAAGGGAACAACCCTTAAAAAAAGAGAGAGAAGGAATAGAAAGGGAACAACCCTTAAAAAAAGAGAGAGAAGGAATAGAAGATATATAATAAAGTGAATTAAGACCTTAAAAAAAGAGAGAGAATGAATAGAAGATATATAATAAAGTGAATTAAGACCTTCTTTGTCTTCTTTTATGAGTTGGAAACAGCTTGTAATGCTTTTTATCCTAATGATTAAGACCATTATATTCTTTTTATGCAAACATTCTCAATTATTCATATATATATATATATATGTGTGTGTGTGTGCTCCATCATGTTTTTTTTACCAGAGAGAGATTGGAGAACAATTCCCTTCATCAACAATGATTCAGACAATAAGTTGAAATCATACAGTGATGATTGCAAATATCATCTGAAGATAATTTAATATCAGATATTATTATTAATTATAGAATTCAAATCCCTTCGTCTCTTAATATTTAACTTAAAAAAAAAAAATGAAACCACATAGTGAATATACTTTATGTGAAGGGTATGAGTCATCAATTTTCTCAACGATTTGATTATACATCATTTACATTTTGTGCTTTTCATTCCCACAAAAAACAAAACACAACTACAGTACATGATATCTTTTTTTCTTTTTTTTTTTTTAAAGTAAAATCAAACTATTTATACTCATAATTAGGTTATGACATTTAACAACCTCTTCTTTGCATAACCAGGTTTCTGTTTGGCTTTTCATGAACATAAAAAGTTATCTAAAAATTTTCTTGAGAAAAAAGATTGTAGTTGAATTACCAGGGGCACGTTAAAATCACACAAGTACAAGCCTATATATATATATATATATATATCCTATATTGCCATATTATATTTCCCAAAACCAAGGACGACTTAATTAATATTAAAAGCCAATGACCTCTGCTTCAAATGGCATGGGATATGATATGATAGAGTTTAATATTGAAATGATGCGGTTTTTTTTTTTTTTTTAATGTTAATATGTTAAAACAATTCTTTACATACTTTTTCTTTGCCTTCTACTCTTGGTCATCTTTATTATATAAAACCAGTACTATTCTTTATTCTTCTCTTTTTTTTCTTTTTCTTTTTTTTTTTTTTTTTAAGTTTCTTTTCTTTCTTTTGGTAAGATTGATAAAAGAGACTTCATTAGTTGTAAAGTGTAAGGCATAGAACCAGCATTTTTCTTTATCCTTTTGGTAAAGAATTTTAGTGCTTATTTTTCCCCCTCTGTTTTGTGGAAGGAACATAGTGAAATTGACAAGTTTCAAGTTCCATCTCTTTTCATAGCCAGATAATAATTTCATCTTCATCCTTTAATATTGATCGTGATTCTCTCTGCTCTTTTTTTTTTTTTTTTTTTGACACAAATATTGATCATGATTCTTAATTACCAGTGCAATACTTACACTTCACTTTTTTGACTTCCTTTAAAGTAATAAAGTAAGTTTGAGAGAAATTTCTAGTCTCCAAGCGAAATCTATATATATATATATATATATATATATAAAGTAAGTTTGAGAGAAAGTTCTAGTCTC
Organism: Ficus carica; assembly: GCA_009761775.1. Classification (NCBI taxonomy): domain Eukaryota; kingdom Viridiplantae; phylum Streptophyta; class Magnoliopsida; order Rosales; family Moraceae; genus Ficus; species Ficus carica. The sequence goes on along the minus strand of CM019750.1, from coordinate 12,919,834 downwards.
CAAGCGAAATCTATATATATATATATAGCCTGAATAAATAGTTGGACATTATTTAAAATAGCTTCATAGGACCACTACTAAAGAAGACCCACATCTTTAACCATGGCTTGCTCATCATTTATCCAAAAAAAAAAAAAGGGCAAAATTTTAATTAGGCATTTCTTGTTTTCTCTTGTAAAAAAATAGTGTGATATGGTTTTTTTTTTTTTTTTCTTAAATTGAATATTTAGGGTTTATATTTGAGTTAAATAGTTGTAAAATAATAAAATGGTGAAACATTTAAATGCTCGTATTAGAATAGTTGTGTAATTAAAGATATAATAAAATATAAATATTGCATTTTAATCAAATATCAAATTGAATATGTGATCCAATAAATGCTATTCACAATACACCTCAAAAAGATGAAGAATTACTAGGTAGGACATATTTTTTTCTTGAAAAAATTACCTAAATAACCACTTTTTTTTTTCCATTGACCAACATGACATAAACTCTCATTCTTGATCAACATGCCACAAATTTAAGTTATTTAATTTAATTTTGTGTCATAAAAGTCTAATATTAATTGTTTGTATCATGTTAATGTAATGATCTTTAAATTTATGTCATTCAGGTAAATTCCCCTTTTTTCTTAACACAATTTTCAGTAATGTTTCTCTTTCCCACATTTTATGATCTATTTTATAAAAACATTAATGTAGCATATTTTACCAATTTAAAATTGATTATGTGCATGGACTAATTGTTATACACTATAGTGTCTAGAAGTCTATGCAAACAAACTATTGTCATTCCACAATAGTCCATAAAATATTATATTCTAGAGTACGTATAACATATACAAAAATAAATAACTAAATAAACGTACCATTAAAGAAAAATCAAGTTGAAATTATCATATACCTATAGTTATGATTTATTGTATATATGTGTATGATAATTAGAAAATTAAATAATCATTTCAAAAAAAAAAAAAAGAAGGAAAGAAATTTCATATATAATGCTAGCTTAGCACAAATACATAATAGAACAGACACATGCTAACAGGTGGATTGGTAAGGTGTCCAAACTCCTCGTGCATACGACTTGGATTCGAGCCGTTTCCATTGCATTAATTAGTGTATATGATACGAAAATATGTAATATATATCACGTAAAACCTCCAAAGCTCCAAATATTTATTTGAAAACTCCAATCTCTCCTCCTATAACCTTTTCTTTTGAGCAAAAAATAAAATAAAATAAAAAAACATGTTGGAACATTCCAAAAACCGCTGATGCATTAACTGTACTCTTTTTTATTAACACTGACATTATAAAGCTATTAATCAAGGTTTTTTTTTTTTCTTGTTTATATGAGATAGATATTATGTTTAAAATGTTCTGATGACCTTTGAGAGGATAATTATTTGATTCTCAATGTTCTTGTTTCTAAAGAAGAAAACGATGGGAAGAAAACAAAAGTGTGTGTGTCCAAGATGATTACAAAAGCAGGGAAAGGAGTGATATAAGAAAAGAAAGTAGTGAAGGAGAAGGACAAAGAGAAAAAAGAAAAGGAGAAAAAAATGCTAAAACTTGACGGACAAGGTAGATCTGAAATTATTGCATACAAAGTACAAAGATATTTTCTCACCAACCAAAATAGTAAAGCAAAGTAGATAACAAAAAAAAAAAAAAAATTTAAATTGTTTTTCTTCGGCTTTAGTAAATAATAAAATAAAAATCTAAGAGGGTGTTTTGATATTTGGATTTGAGTTAAGATTTTTTAGTTTCAATAGTAAATTTTATTGACTTTTCAGAAAAGACAAAAAAAAATTTCAGAAAAAGATAAAAACTGATATGAAAATTTTGGTTTGAAACCAAACATCCCCTAAGAAATACATGAACTAAGGCCGATGTGAAATAGAATGAAGTTACTTTTTTTTTTTTTTTTGAAAGGTTTTTTTAGGGATGTTCGTTTTAGGATATTTTTTTGATTTTTTTTCCCTCAGAAATTAAGAAAAAAAAAAAAAAGAACTTTCATTGTTTTAATAAAATAGTTTAACGTTTAAAGTAACTTGATTTTACATTTTTATATTATCCTTAAAAAGGGGTGGTCTTGCACACGATATTTTCCATCCAGTTTTTTTTTTTTTTTTCCTTTCTTTCTTTTAAATTTAGAGATATATAGGAACTCAAATTAAGCACCTTATGATAGAGTTATCAGTTGTAATATTACCGTTTTACTATGCTTGCAACCATTATTTTCCATCCAATTTTAATGGATACTTAACACACTTGATATTGTTACAGCTATTAAATTTCAAATTTAGAGAATTTTTAGGCCATAAAATTAAATCGGGACTAAATCATCACAAAGTTAAAATTTTAAAGACATGTCTGCAATTAAATTAATTAGTATCAACCTTTGAGGGGGTGTTTGGTGTGTAAGTTTGAGTTGAAATATTTTAGTTTCAATAGTAAATTTTTTTGAATTTTCAGAAAAGACAAAAAACTTTTTGAGAAAAAAAATAAAAACTGAGTTGAAATATTTTAGTTTGAGTGAAAGTGTCAAACAAGCTCTGAATATGTAATAAATATAGTTTTCTTTTCGCACGCAAAGTTAGGTTTGGATAATGAAAAAGACCAATTATCTATAAACTATATATAGAAAGTATTGTTCAAGACCTTTTTGTCCAAAATGGTTCGTTTTGGACAAAAATATTTTAATTTAATTTTTAGTCCTTCAAAATTTTTTTTTCGTTTTCGGCCTTTTTTTTTTTTTTTTTGACAATTTAGTTCATTTTTTGTATTGATCAATTTTTTTTTCATTTTAGTCATTTTATCTTTTTTTTTTTTTTCATGCCTCTATATTTTTTTTCAGGTCCTTTTTTTTTATGAGTCTATTATTTTAATTTTTCCTATATAGATAAACTTTTTCAAATAAATCCAACATATGCATAGCTCATGCTTTAAACTAGTATATATATAATATATTGATATACACAACTAAGCATACTCATTAGTGCATTGTTATATACTGCTAAATGTAAGAATTATGTCGCAACAACACACAACTCTATGACAATGAGGGTTAAATGTAAAACAATGGTAGAGATCTTCTCTTAATTAACAGCGTGTGAGGAGCTTCCTTTTCTTTTCTTTTCTTTTTATTTTTTATAATTCAAGTATTCATGTTTCTGTACAATTATCAACTAATTATATTATATATACGGCCAGTATTAATTAGTCGTTAAATCTTCATCATGTTCATCTTTATCATGTTAGATTTGGAAGATCGTTTGCTTATTACATTGAGAAAAGTGTACCGATCACGGTAAATGTACTTATTTAAAGAGCTGAAGAGAGGGAGGAGGATTGTTGGTTTCTTCATGTCACTACCCAACGTTATTTAATTTGATAAATTAATATTGAGATTATAGGTAAAAGGGAAAGGGGATTATTAAGTTCAAGCTCTAGATATCAACTATCATTAAATATTCCTATACGTCAATCACACAATCGTATTATTTCACATAAATAAACTGATAGGCACCGACGCAATATAGAGAGAAGAATTAAGAACAAGATGAAAGAATAGAGAAGTAAGGGACTGAATTCAAGAGGAAAATTAACAAGTGCGATACACACGAATGGCGAGCTTTCGAGAGGCTCCCTCTGTCCCAACGACACACTCACTAGAACCTTCCTAACCTCCCTATTACCCTCTGCCTTCCTTTTATTTCCTACCCAAACAAGAAAGTCATAACAGAAATATCACCCCAAAATTCCCAAATTGTCCTTACACTCCTCACGTGCTAAGCATGCTTGGCTCTCCTTGTATATGTAAAACAGATGGGAGGCTTATCATAAACATAGATGCAAACAATTCAACCTTTGACGGATAGGCAAAAAGTTATATATATATATATATATATATAACGATCATCTCTTACTGTTATGTCACAATCACTCTAGTTCTTATCCGATGAGTTTGAGAGTCCTAAGACAATCCTCTTTATTAAAAAAAATAATAAATAAAAAGTCTAGCTTATAGGTTACATCCGAAACCCTCGATAGTATGATATGTACAGCAAAGAACTACGAATTTCCCTTTTTATGCTATAGGGAAATAAATCCTGTGTCTCCATATAACTAATATATAGCATAAAAGAAGTCCAAGTTCTATCGTCTATGATAATAAAGTACACCGTATGTGGGGGAAAAAACAGAAAGTTATCCTTTTAAGCAAGGTCGCATATGTTGGGGTTTTTTTTTTTTTTTTTTTTTTTTTTTTAATCTGTCTCTAACCATGCCTCTTTACGTCTATAGATATAGCTCAGCGGTTGAGAGAAGTGTGATTTAAATTAAAACTCTCAAATTAGAATGTTTTTTTTATTTATTTAATAAACGAGAGTAATTTAGATCATATACTATAAAAGATAAAATTATATATACTTTAAGCTCCTATCCCTATAGGCTATAGCATGTGTCGACATACACTCCAGAGGAAAAATAAATTTTAGAATATGCCCTGAAATTACTGATACTTGTATTCCTAATTTTGTATAAATGATACAAAGAGGAAATTACCCAAAATAATTAACTCGATCGAGCTTTAATTAACATCAGAAATGCATATATAATCTGTCTTACACGATAGCCATGCTTTTGTAACAGTGATCTTTAAAAAAGCTTAATTATTTTGGGCAATTATTTTCCCTTCTTTTTTTTTTTTTTTTTTTTTTTTTTTTGAGAAAGGGTAATTTTCACTTTTGATCATATACAAGTATGCTAGTTCTTCAGAGCTTAAAAATAAAAATAATAATTATACCTGCTACTTAATGGAATCTTATGAGCTATCCAGGAAAAAAAAAAATATATATATATATATATATATATATATAGGGAAAGTAACCGAATTACACAAATTTAGATATATTGTGTTAACATGATAAAAAAAATTAACATTTGGTCAATATAACACAAAATTAAACTAAAAATAATTAAAATTTATGTCAAATTAGTCGATAAATGAGGATTTGTGTCATGTTGGTCAATAGATGGGAAAAAAAAAGGGAGATTATTTAGACAATTTTCTCAAAATTATTATTATCTAAAATTTAGTTGTAATAAAATGTTATTATTCATACACACAATTAGAGTAGAAGTTGTAAGAATCTTTCGATACATGCTAAAGGACAAAAGAAGTTTAAGACGTGAACTTTGAACATTCACAAAAGCCCACATGATAGCAATTTATTTCATTTTGGTCCAAAGGAATGGGTCCATGCCCCTTTACTTAAGGAATCTCGATTTTTATTTGTCAAAAAAAATTTTTTTTTTTTTAATATGGGGTATAGATTTTGGACCATCTAAATGAGAAATTTCATTTGGCATGTAGAAAAGTCATTGTATATTATTAATATTATTATTATTATTTTGGTTGAGCATATTTATATATTATTATTGTTGTTATAGCGTGACTGACACTGATTTGTCTTTAGCCAAACCAAACCCCCAAGAATCATTGATTTTTTTTTGAATGTGATTGAGAAAGCTTCGCACCATATGTCTGAGTCTAGACGGTTTCCCCATCTTTCCACCCAAGCTACCCAAATATTAATTTATCTTTGCTTCCCTCTCATCTCACAGACGTACAAAAACACATAATCAACACATCACATATTCACCCAATATATACAGATATATACGTACAAAGAGGTATATATGTAGAGTATTATAAATGGGAACAATGACTCCGTTTGGTCAGATTATAGTTTTAAGTTTTATCAACTTTCTTGTCCAAAAAATATTTAAAAAAAAAACGTTTTAATTAATTTTAATAGAGTATGAAAGGCTTACTGCAAGATGGTAAAATCAACTGATCAAGAGTTAAAACTGTCAAAATCATTAAAATAATTCAAATTGATTAATACACCGTGTAGTTTTTTCAACGATCTATTCGATAATACGTCATTTCAATGTAACATAAGATATTTTTTAACATAATAAAAATGAATAAAGCGTGACAGTAATCCAAAAACATAACAGAGTATATGATTAACATGAAAAATCTAACTTAATTGATCTTACTTGCTATTAATTAAAACATGTTTCATATGATTGTAGGTATAATTTAGTGGTAATTTTACATCTTAATTTTTTATAAGGTATAAAATTCATACCATTCCTTCTCAAGTTCAAATGCGTGTGTGTATAGATATATATATGTTTCTCTCCGTTTTTTTAAGGAAAGTTTGTCTCAGTATTCCTACTCTAATCTTCTTCTCTTATATGTTGATCAGCTAACCCCAATGGATTGGTACTACCTTCACTAATTACGGAAGCAAAATACTTAGTACAAATACATTTTTGACTTTTTTTTTTTTTTTTTTTGGTAAGCACTATTAAAGAAAGTACATTTCAATCAATTTATTATCTAAAGTCCAAACCGACCATATATACTTTGTGGATACCGATATTTAGCTCTACTACTTCATTTTTTTAATAAGTCTCTACTACTTCATTTTAGTACTTTTAATTTGATAGTAATTAAGTAGTTTTCATGTTGTTTACATATGCGAAAAATAACATGCCCACAATATAATAATTTTGAATCCATAGTCAACATAATTCATAATTGATAACATCTTGTCAATTGATGAACAAGTGTCAATAGGAATTTGGATGGCAAAAAAAAAACCCTACAAATATTCCATAATAGCTGGCTACTCTAGATGGCTCCTATCTTCTAGAATTATGTGACATATGTAGACAAGAAAATGTTCCAATACAATTATAACTTTAATTCTAACTCTCAATTAAACTTATTTTTAACTCAATTTAAAAATTTTAACTCAAATCGTTTTATCAAATGGAGTCTAAACAAAAAAACAAGTTGAAGTAAATATTGGATTAATGTATATGTACGTAATAATGACGAGTAGATACACACACACACAAAGGAGGAGTAGATTTACAAATAATATTTCCAAATCAAGTGATACATTAATGGTAACAAAAGAAATATTAGCCATTTAACTATGTTTTGATATTATCATAACGGTTAGGGATAAATAGTTTATTCACCATATGATTGTCTCCAAAGAAAAGACAAAAGGAATGTAAATTTGATTAAATTGGTGGGGAATACTTTTGAATATAAATATGTTGTATACAATTCGTATGACATAAAGTTGAAAATGGTTAATAAAGAAGAGAAATTAAGGACCACCAAAGGAGACAAAACTAGGAAGGCAACGTTAGCTAGCTAGCTCGCTAGGTCCGACATTGCACACAATACGTCACTGAAAAATAAGTTCATAGAATATGGAAAGAAAAAAAATCCAATACTAAATAATATTGTTTAAAAACCATCATATCTATTTTAAGATTTTTGTCGATTTAACATATATATTTTTTGATTTTTGATCGATTTTAATTATGTGATCTAATATTCAGTGATAGTACTGCAAATAAAATATCCTTTTTGTTAATAGTTCCCAAAAATAACTTTCATCTACGAAAAATTCTTCCACAAAATTCTCCAAGAAAAGAAATTGAATATTTTCAAAACTATACAAGCAATTATGTTTTTTAAGCGATTTTAAGTTACATATAATGATCGGTGTTCTAAAAGCACAAAGCTAAGATTTGTTTTCAAGTATTTTGGAAAATGTTCCTGCACATTTTTTAAGTCATGAAAATGAAAACAATTTCTAAATAATGTTTGTTTAGCAAATATTTTGAAAACAAAAACAAAAATTGTGAGAATGATTTTTGTGAAGTAAATAAAAACAGTTAAAGGTTGTTGTTTTTCTCCTATTCATTTTATTTTCAAGTTCAAGGTTACATAACTTAGTACATGTTTCTAAGAAACATACACAAACGTACAATTTACATTTTTCTTATACTCAAATCAATCTTTCTAAAAACATAGTCAAACACAATTTAAAAAACAATATGAACAAATTATTCTCATTTTTACTTTCGTACAAAAATCAAAATCATTTCCAAAAATAAAACAACACCAAACCCCACCTTATCCCAATCCTAATTATTATCCTAGGCGACAAACATGTATATAATGGAATGGAATGTGGTACATAAAAAGTGTGTGGAGTTTTCTTTAATGATGTCACTTTAAAACTGTGAAGGACTTTAACACGTGTAAATTTTTTTGTTTTTTTTAAATTAGCGAAAAAGAGCCAATTTCATCTTTTTTTTTCCCCCCAAAGAGTCCTTAGTTAAAAAGGAAAGGATCTGAAAACACGTGAAACTTGACAATCAGCGTGAGTAGTTCATTTCATGTTGGTTGGAAGGATTTGGACCATACCCCATTCTTTAGGAATTAGATTTTGGACCATTTCATTTGGCATGCCAAAAGTCATTGTTGCACTTATTACTCTTCTAGCGTGACTGCCAATCAAACACGCCATCCTCACAACCACCGCGTTTTTTTTTTTTTTTTTTTAAGATATAAGACCTTATGAGCAGTCATTTCATTAATTAAAAAAAAACTCTCTCGAATTTTGGATCTTAAGCCTAAGATCGGGAATCTTCAATTCTCACTTGTTGAGAGATTCAACAGAGTCCCACCCAACCACTCGAATTTTCCTCTTAGATCTCCCTCTAGAAGACACGTAGACAAACACATTGAACTTCTTAGATTTGCATATGGGCATTGCTAATATATGGTTACCATGGGAACAATGATTCAGTGTTAGAAAGTAGGTTTAGTTTGGAAGTTTGCACCAACTTTGTTTTAATATGACTGTTATAATATGTAATATATGAATTCAACAAACTTTTTGCTCGCCGCTCATCCTATATGTTTTACGAGGAAAGATGGTAAACCACCTCAACGAGTGACAAAAATCATTTTAGAAAAACTCAAATCGATTGAAATTTTGATTTAATTACTTCGCACTCATCTTTAAATTGAGATCTTGAATTGATGATGATGATGATAATAATAATAAGACTACACGTTTACATAGTCCCATTGTCATGTTCATTTAGGATAAAGAAGTAAATAACTTTAAAATAATTAAAGCCAATAGCATGTTTTAAAAAATATATATGGCATCGGAAAACTTCAAACTCCGCATAACTCCGTGGTAAAATGTGGCATAGATGGACATAGCTTTTGGGACTTGCGTTTGTTAAAGCCCATCAGCTCCCCAATTGTGTAAAGTCACATCATATACGGAGTTTATTCGGAGCTATGTTCTCCGGAGCCAAATAGCAATGATTTCTTTTTAGTTTAAATATAATTTCCATTTAAAAAATATTTGAAATAAGTAAGAAATATAATTAGTTTAATAATTTACTATTTATTTTTTTCAAAACCTTGTTATTTTTTTATTTTTTGTAATATCATAAAAATGTTATTTACTATCATTTGTTTCACATAGACAGGGTGAAATCTGGACCGGGCCCATCTGGTTTTTTGGGCCTTCATATAATGTGTAATTTAAATTCTGGGCCAGGCCCATATGGTGTTTTTGGGCCTCCATTTATGTAAACAATGCAGTCTGGTCCAGGCCCACCTGGTTCTTTGGGCCTCCATTTTAAGTAGAGAAATGGTAAGCTGGGACCCCACGTAGAACCATGAGATAAGATCTTCTTGAATAATAATTTGATCGTATGCTTATGGAAGGATTGTAATTTTTCACTCCTATTAAATTATATCATGGAGTCCCTCAAAAGAAAAACTATATTATGGAGTTTATGTATGGTTTTTCTGGTACGTTGGACCTTGAATTGAAAACTAGTTAACACTTGGTTTTTGCCGGAGACATGAGTTTCATTACACAGAGAACAATCAAACAAAAGAGGAATTTGCACACAATTGATCTTTTATTTAATTTTCCCATTACGGTTAAGATGCCTTTATTTTTTCTCCTCTGAGGATAAATTTAAGATTTGATGTTCCAAAACCCTTATCGAGGCGTCCAACCAGTTCACAGAATGTGCAACGTTCTTATGGTGATTTTAGTGAAACTGAATGCATAGTATGAATAGAGTATGGATGGCAGTATTACTCATGAAAACGGGATCCTAGGGTGATATGTCCTGAATAAGACGGGGATGGGGGACATGTTCGGAGATGAGGATGGGAATGATGAAAAAATTTTATCCCCAAAAGTCAGCAAGACAAGGATGGGAAAAGCACTCCCCACCCCGCCTCCATCTCACTATATATGCGATCTATATATTTACCAATATACACCTAACATTATAAATAAAAATTTAAACATTATTAGTTTTGATTGAAGAAAGTAACAGCAAACTCTCTACCAATACTCAAGGAAGCTATTTATATGCAATTGTTATATCTATTCATCAAGCATAATTAGTTTTTTTTTTTTTCCAACGAAAAAGAGGACTAATTATTTTTTTTTTCAAATGTTAAATTATAATAAATGAGAAATGAGGTGAGTATAGGAAAACTCTTCCAACAGAGAATCCATGTCCCTTACCCCACCTAAATAGAGGTGGGGACAGAGACGTGAATGATGATGGTTTTTGGGGCCGAGAATGGGGATGGGAAAACATTTCCCGATCCCGTCTCGTTCTATTGTCATCCCCGAAAAAGAAGAAGGAATGAATAAAGAAAAAACTCAATCTTTTTTTTTTCAAAGCCGAAAGAAAATTGTTTTTTTTTTTTACCTCTTCTTCATCTTCTTCTTCTTCTTCTTCTTCTTTTTTTTTTTTTTTTTTTTTATAAATATATTATCTCTGACCATGTATAAATATGAAATCACGCCTAGTGATGGAAAAATTCTGAATTGCATGGAAAGTTATGAAATTATTAAAGCTAATTGAGTTACGCTTACACAATTGTTACTTGTTTGCTCCAAAAAGAAGGAACTTAGTAAATTATTAAAAGTCCTTGACACCATATCAAGAGGTTTTGTGACCCCAACAACATAATCATTGGCCAGGCTCTCTTTTTATGCTTACAAGGAAGGTGCAAAATGATGGGGTTGTTGGAGTTAATTTAGCATTCGTATGGTAAGTTAATTGGAGATAAAATTTTTAAATTAGAGTTGATTGACTTTTTAAAAATTAATTATAAATTTTGTTGACTTTTCAAAAAAGATGAAAATGTATAATTTAGTTGGAGTTGAACCTTAATGCCAAACAAAGCGTTAATGTTTATGTTGATTTTTTATACCGAACAAAAGAAAATTCGTTAATATTATCCAAATACAATTTTACTACTAGTTATCAATCATGGAATTACAAACACTTATTACATGTAGACCTTTATTATTTAACAATAATTTAACACATAACTCTACTATAAATTTATAATTCGAATTTTCTTATATCTAAGTTAAAAATTTAAAAAAATTATCATCAAAATTCATTTTGTCAACCATAAGGTTACAAATATAACTTAATAGTAGTATTACACATGACTACAATAAGATACAGAATTTGAAATCTTATATCCCTAAATAAAAAAAGAAAAAAAAGGAGGTAAACTACTCGTTTGGTCCATGACCTTTTTATAAAAATTATGATTTGGTCCAAAATTTTTTCTTTAAAGGTCCGTGAACTCTCTTAAAAGGTTGTAATTTAGTCTTTTTTACTAACAATGCTAAAAATTAGATGTAATAGATCATCTGTAAGTTGGGTCATGTAATTTTTTCTAATTACCCTTAAAAATAATAAATCATGTATAATTAACGTAAAATTTTCATTTAAATTTTTAGTATTTGTTAACAGAAAAGATCTTTTTACACATTTTAAAAAAGTTTAGAAACTTTTAAACTTAAAAAAAAAAAAAAAAGAAGATTGAAGACTAAATTATAATAATATCAAGGACTAGTCGATCAATTTATCAAATACAAAAAATTGTCAAACCTCCAAAAGAAAAAGGAAATAATTAAAAACAGCGTCCCAAACATGGCCGTAACGTCCACGTATTAGATTGTCCAGGGGCTTCTTTTTTCCCGCCGTTTGAACGAAACGACCGTAAAACTGGTTCACCTTACGTGGACCCCACGAAAGTTCCCGAGATTGTCGCCACGTGTCAGAAAGCTGTTCTCTGCCCTTTTTTCTTCCCCACTTAAAAGAGCGCCATTTGCCACTACACTCATTTAAAACTTTCAAAACTCTCTCTCTCTCTCCCCTCCCTCTCTTTCTCTCTCATCTGCAAAACCCCAAAGGCCAAAACCCTAACCTTTTTCTTCTTCTTTGTAATTAGTAATCCTACGCGGTGAATACCACCGTTACTTACCATGCATCCCCACACCTACGGCGTCGACTCCCTCTCCAAATCCCAAGACCTCGCCGCCGTCATCCTCGCCTCCTCCACCGCCGCCCAGATCTCCTCCGCCTGCGCCTCCATCGACTCCTTCCTGCACTCCCACTCACCCGATCAGTCCCGCCACTTCTTCTCCCTCACCTTCCCAACCCTTATCTGCAAACTCTTCGGCTTCGACGACGCCGTTTCGCCCTCTCCCCCACCACCGTCACCGTCGTCATCCAACGGCTGGATCGACACCGTCCTCGCATCCAACGACCCAGATTTGGCCAGCAAGGTCTTCGCTTTGCTCGCGCCCGATGGCGTCCTCTTGAGCTCAATCTCCGCCGTCGATCGCCTCTCGCTCGTCAAGTACGTGTTTCCGAACGAGCGGTTGCCGGAGTGGGCCCGGTTCGTCCTCTCCTCGGAGAAAGTTTATCTGGCACTGTCTGATCTTTGCCCAATTTTCAAAGCTAGGGTTAAGGAAGATTCGATTAAGGGTTCTGTTTATCAAGTTCAGCTTAATGTGTTTGAGTATTACATGTTTTGGTTCGCTTATTACCCTGTTTGTAGAGGAAACAATGAGAATTCCGATAATAATTTGGTAGTTAAGAGGAATAGGAGGTTCAATTTGGAGAATTGGGTTTCTTCCATTTCCGCGTTTTCGAGTGGTAGTAGACGTAATTCGGAGCATAAGAGCGAGTGTAATCTGTATGTTAGGCTTCTGTATGCGTATCTTCGCGCATTTGTGCCCGTGAGCGATTTGAGTTCGCACCAATCGTATCGGAGTTCGCTTCTTCATTACTCGATGAGCTACGACGCTTCGGTTATGATGCAGGCTGAGTTTCTTGTCTATGCATTTATTCATTTTTGGTTGGTTGACAATGACTTTTCGCCCTTACCGGTTGATTTGTGCAAGTCATTCGGCGTGACTTTTCCGTTCCGGTCGGTTTTGGGCGAGACTCCGCCGACTGCTGGGCTGGGGGAGGTGGTGAAGCTGTTTGTGAAGTATTTGAATTTAAGTTCTGTAATGCAAGCAGATGGAAATGAGAATGTTGATTATGGTAATGGGAGTCCAAGGTGGAGGACGCCGGGATCGTTTGATGCTTCAAAGTCGAGGAATGTGACGGTGCCATCGCCGTTTGTCCGTTCTGTTGGGTCTTGGAACTTGACAATACAGAGGCCGCTGTATAGGTTTATACTGAGAACATTCTTGTTTTGCCCCATGGGCACTTCGATAAAAAATGCATCTGAGGTGTTTTCAGTTTGGATTTCTTATGTAGAGCCGTGGCGGATCAGCTTGGATGACTTTTTGGATCTCGATGCCACCGTTGATGGATCAACCAAGGCCGCGAGGAAGGAGGACTCATCTTCCCAAGATTGTGGGTATTCGCCTTGTTGGCAGGGTTATGTGTTGTCCAACTACTTATACTATAGTTCCTTGGTTATGCATTTCATTGGGTTCGCACACAAGTTTCTTCATGCAGATGTTGAAATAATAGTCCAGATGGTCTTGAAGGTTTGCTTCTTAACCATTGTTTTTACTTCCGAAGCCATATCTGTGCCATAAAATTATAATTGGCACATCCATTAAAAATCTGATTACTAGGTCTTCTGTATTGTATTCTTAAAGAGCTTTAGATGATTAAAAAAAATGTTTGTGCTATGAACTAGTAGCATGTATAAACCTGGAGGAAAAGCTCTAGAGTGGGACTCCATTTAGTTAATCGTTATATCTCATAACATTGATTGGATTCAAGTGGTTAAATTTTGGAAAGTGTGGTGGAAATGGCAAGTTTAAGGAGATATCCACAGGAAGAGGCAAGACTCGCTAGAGCAATTTGGTATCAGCTTGTTTAAGCTTGGCTTCTTTTTCTTGTTTTGTTGTTCGTGAAATTCAAAGCTTCAGTTTGACTTTGGGCTTGTGGTTTCTGCATCTCAGCTTGTCACATGGTTAGCCTAAAGAACCTAGTTCTTGGGATAGACATGCTTGATTTGAGAGGACTGAAGAACATGATTGTATAGCCATATAGATTGGAGATGGTGAATTTTTGGCAAGAGTTGTAGCATATTGTCAGTTTCATGCCAAAACAGTCTTCTTTTGATCCCTGAGAGCGAATTACTTAAGTTCTCCATATAGTTATAATTTCTTTGTTAGGAAACAAAAATAGTAGTTTTGTAATTTTGATGCTTTCATTAATGAGCCTTGACAAAGTTCTTATGCTATGATAATAAGGGTTTTGCATCAAGATTCAAGACTTGACTGCATTTGCTGGAGCGCCTTGAGCACCTTTTTCTTCTAAACTTCTGTTTCTATATGTTGTCTCTACAGGTTATAAGTATATTGACACAATCCAAAGAGTTAGTTGACCTTATAAAGATGGTAGACTCCGCTTTCCATTCAAAACAAGCTGGTACGGGAAAGCCGATGATTAATAGCTTGTATAGATATATACCTTCAATCCGTGAACAGTTGACGGTACACTTAACTCTTCCTTTTTTAATTTTAGTTTGATGTCAAGTGCTTTCTATGATGATGTTCGTTAAAGCCGTCGTATGATGGTGTCATTGTCCCTCATACTGCCTTGTATTCTATCATATACGAGGGTGCACTTGATTTTGCAGTAATTGGTATAATGGTATCACCTACTGATTTAAAGATATCTATTGATTATTATGTTAGGACTGGGAGGATGGATTGTCCGAGACAGATGCTGATGGATCTTTCTTGCATGAGAATTGGAACAAAGACTTGCGTCTCTTTAGTGACGGAGAAGATGGTGGCCAGCAGCTTCTTCAGGTTTTTAAGTTCACTATTCTTCCGTCTTCTGTCCATTAAAATTATACATAAATTTGAGCTTGACCTTTGTTTGTGATTATGTTGTTACAGTTGTTGCTACTGCGAGCAGAAGCTGAGTTGCAAGCTATTTCTGGCGACAATCTTGCACAGAATCTTCAGTGCATAGACTCGTTGAAAGCTCAAGTGAGCTGCTTATTTGGTAGCCACACGGTGAAGCCAGTGTCATTTTCTCTGGAACCGAAACAGCATCAGCAGGCCCGCGATGACATATTCAAGCCCAGAAGGGTTGGCAGTCATCCATTGGCGAATATCGAATACAAGGGTGACTGGATGAAGCGCCCCATCTCCGATGACGAGGTCGCATGGCTTGCAAAGCTCTTTGTATGGTTGTCGGATTGGCTGAATGAGAACCTTGGAATCAATCAGCCAGAGAACAGCCAGGCAGGCCCTACATGGTCTTATGTGGAGGTTTCAAGGGATGATGTGGAGAAGGTATGCGGATCCACAGAGACGATGAAGGCAGTCCTGTGCGCTCTCGGTTCTTGGATTCTTATGCTGGGTACAGCAGTGGTGAGGCTAATGAGAAAGCATGGTCTGAGGGTGAACCTTAGGATCCTAGCATCAAAGAAGGTCGTCATGGTTTTGCTTTTGTATGCTGTATTTAGTTTGTTGAGGAAAATTTTCGGACATTTTCGCAGGGTGTAAATAAGAGTGGAAACAGAATTTTGAAGGGGAAAAAAAGGGGGGGGAAAGGTTTATACGGGATTGGGAATACTTAGAAACTTTGGCGACGGGGTTTGGTTTTGCCAACTTGTAAGTAACTGTGATATGTGCAGCATGAAAGGTGTAAGAGCTTTTTTGTTTCTTAATACTAACGTTTTTTCTGATTTTTCGTTCCAGTGTTCGCATTTATCTGTGTATGCCTGTTTCTTTCTTCAAATAAAGATAGTGTTTTAGTACCCACAAAAAAAAATGGCATACCCGAGTTTGAATTTCCAAAAATTAAATGTAGCTTGTTCCATCAAGGTGTTGGAAAAATTATCAGTTGGTTAAACTAGTGGATGCTAGGATGGTATAATACCTAGTTACATATAGCACGTGTGAAAGTACGGGATAGACAAATAAAGTAAAATATTATGTGCTTTGTGCTTATGGAATAGAAAAAAAAAAAAACGGTTGCACGTCAACACCACAGTAGTGACCAAAAGGGCATTGTAGAGCATGTATTTGCTCTTTTATATTTGGTATAGAAAATCTCAAAAAATGTCCCCTTAAAAAAAAGAAAGAAGAACTCCGACAGAGGTTTTGGATGGCATGACTGAATGTTTCAAAAGCGGTCCAAGCAAGAATGCTCCACAAACTTCTAGCGGCATATCTATCCTACTTTTATATGCATAAACATTTTATTTTTGTGATAAATAGGATGGAGGTTCAAGCAAGCATGCTTCACAATATCATCATCCTTTTTTTTCCCCCTCTTTTACCAAAGCTTTTTTTTTTTTCTTCTTCTTTTTCTTTTTAATAAAGCTTACTCCCATCAATTTTTCCTTTGTGTCCAACACAAATTTTTTGTTTTTAGAGATGAGAGGATTTGAATTCCACCCCTCATGGTATAATCAAATGTGAAATTAACGAATAGTTATGTCAGCTTTCCGAGGTCCAAGCTAAATATCATGTCATTAGCAGTTGCACTTCAGTTTAGGTCTGGTTTAAACAAACAGAACAATCTGCCTTGTAAATACAGTTGCAGCCCAATCTATTCAGCACTTTCGATTTACTTTACAATTGGTTCCTGAAAACATGGAAGCTGGAATTTTTTTTCTTTTCGGTTTTCATTAAAAAAAAAATATTGTATATCAGAGTATTCAGCTTGATGACTATTCAACTTTAAACACGTAAAATTATTTGATCATTAAAAGGGTTAGATAAGTTACAGACGTAGACAAGGACATAATTTTAATAATAAAATAATTTAAAAAAAAGAAAAAAGAAAAAAGTATCATGCTTTACAATATCCTCTGTCGTCTTTTCTATACAACTCCAAAAACTTGATCAATTTCACACTCCTGAAGAATATGCATAGAATATGAGAGAGAAATTAGCTATCTTTAACTTGGATACAAAAGCATTACTAAAAAAAGAAAAAGATCACAAAATGCACTAAAAAATCTTTTGCTTTTATTTGTTTTAATACTTGCAATAGAAGCAAAACCAACAACTAGTAAGTAAACACAGAAAGGAAATACTTTCCACCCGAAGAAACTCAAATGTGGTACTGCAAAAGCAAATACTAGTTGTAAGCTATGCAGTAGAACACAATTTGCATAATCAGTGAAGCGAGCAATTAACTGTTTTACCTGAAATATGGCTCCTAACACTCGAGCCACCGACAGTATCCCCATGAAAGATTTATCAACGTATGAGTTAAAGCACTTGGGTCAGTGAAGGTGAAACCAGGCTAAAGGCTATAAATGCTATGTTGAATTCCCGAGCCCCTCAATTCGGTGCTGCAGGAGCAAACAGTCATAAGCCCCTCGGAAGTCAGGAACTTGAGGTAGTGTAAAGCGGTGTGGAAACTTGAACGTGTATAAATCTTGATTATCTACTACGACCGAGAGATATGAATCTGGTTTAACCTGTTAAACCAGATGGAATGCAGAATCATGTGGAACAAATCATATCTTACTGTTCTAGGGTTCCAAAGAAAATGCTTCTGCACCATCTTTACATTAATTTGCATGGTTAGATATCTTCTCATTGGAATAGCCAATAAGATCTCCTTCAAGTTGGGAATGTCTTTCTCAGCCACGACCACCGAAAACGTGCTCCAGTCTAGTACCTCGCTAAGAGGAAGGACAAAGTTGTCTGCAATAATCACCGGGACGCACTCATAATATATGGCCTCGATAATCCTGGGGCTGTTGACTTCATACCCCATTGGGCATATACAATATTTACTTGATTTCATGTGTTGAATGTAAGACATCTTTCGGGCAACTCGACCAGGTAAAGGACCATAAATTTTCATGTCTTCGTCTTTGTCACGCCAATGCTTCAATAGTGTTGGACGTACTCTGCCATGCATGTTACCGGCAAAAAAAGCGAGGATAGGGCGCTGCGACACTCTCTTCCCACCAACATTTCTAAGAGGCCTCCTGGGAGTCCTTATAGTAGTTTCCGGCAAGGAAACATCCTTTCCTAGAACAAAGATTCCCTCCGAAAGATCAGCATTGCATAGAGCTTTGATGGTGTTTTTGCTCAGTTCCTTGTGCTCATTTACCGTGTAAGGGCCCTGCAAAACGTTAAATTAATAATTATGAAAAAGATTCACCAACTATATGTGAAGGATTCATTTCATTCCCAACTTCATGGTTAACGGATGCTTTTATGCAGTAATTATTGATCAGAACCATTCACACTCGTGGGACAACTTCTTCCAACTCGGCTAGGTAACCTGAACCCCGATCTATGAAGCAACTAAGGGGTCACATGTTTTAGGAACAAGGTCTAAGGCATCACTTTCAGCAAGGGCTCTTCCGAGATGAAGCTTACTACTGACTTTTTTAAGCCAGGTGCTTGTGGTATTTAAAGAACACAAATTCCAGTCCCCTAAAATATTTTGCGCCTGGGTATGTTTAAAGCAGATGTTTTCAATGAAAGAGTAAACACAGTCTAGTTGCTTTGCATTGTTAAGCAACTATGCCGTGTAACTGAAATTTCTTTATAAAGTGGAGGACTAAAAACTGAAAAGAATGCCAATAAATCAAACTACAAACAATTTGGTGCATTCCTTGTGTGCAAATCTATATAAGGACTAAACAATATAGCAACATTTCCAAAAATAACTCTGACATACAACTGTATTCCAAGTGCATTGAGTTTTTTGACAAAGGAATTTAACCAGCATAATAGACAGCAAGTACTGATATTTAAAAAATCAAACGTACCCAGTCATGGCAAGCAACAAGGAAGTGATCCAACCCATGTGTGCGATTCCAAAAAGGATATTTGGCCGCAATCATGTTCACATAGTTCCTTAGGAATATTGATAGCGGTTTCAAATCGTGTGATTCAGGTTTATAAAGAGCCATTTCCAGTTGGCGCGCACTGTATGGCAGATAAAATAAGTGAGCCTTTTCAGGGTCCATTGTGACAAACTGTCTGTTTCCCTCCATTAACCTCATAAACCACCCTTCAGAAGCATAGATTCCACGGAGATGTGGATGGTGAAAAATGGGTCTCGCTCCATCAGGATAAATATAAACTTTAAGTATCATCTCCATCAATTCATAGCTCCTAAATTTAGGAAAGGTATGGCTTTCAGTTGCAGAGAATACTTCCATTGGAAAATGGCAAAAATATCATGTATGCATATCAGGTGTGTCTTTGCCGTAACTATTGTTGTACATCAGATGGGAGTTTAATGTGTTTGTAATTTTAATGCAATAATTATAAATTGGGTGTTCTATACTCTCTGTCTATCACCACCTACACATAGAATCCCCCTCCCTGTAACGTCGGAAGTATGAGTTCAAAAACTAAATTCCACAACTATCTTTCCTATCGCACAAGGTTCCCTTCACTTCACACCAATAAATTCCATTATGTGGTGAACTACAGTTTCATAGATCTACCTTAAATAGTTTTACAAATATTTTATGCATGGTTAGCTCAAAACCGTCAGAACACGAGAATAAATAAAAGATGTAACTAAAAGAATCCAATCATAATTTCCTAAATGGGAGGAAATTAAATAATAAGAAAATCTGGAACAGAGGATTTTTTAGTGTTACCGTTCCTAAGGCCATTGACATCATTTTATGTTCATGATATATGCAAGTTAGACAACCAAGGAAAATTGCCTCAGCTCATAATCTTGCATCCAACTCTTCCTAAAAATTTATACGTCCTACATTTTAACATCCTATTTTTAACCTAAAAGGATATATGTTTTAACTTCTAGAACAAGGCACAATGAAGTGGAATTAGACAGGTATGTAGAGTAAATAAAATTGGTTAAGTAATTCACCTTTTGAAAATGGAAACATTCCGAAACAAGGGAGCATATAATTCTGGATCGTCAGTAACCAATGGGGCATGCTCAATTTCTTTCCTTGCATACTCAAGTACCTCATTAGGTTTCAGGGACCAAACGAATTTCTGAGATATATAATTAAAACCAGTCACACTATTGAAATAGCTTCCTTAACATACACTTCCAAGGGAAACAAGAAAATCTAAATCTAAATTATACAAAAAATAAAAATAAAAATAAAAAATGGAGTCAAAATTCTTGATTTGCACCTGCAAGCGATAAGGTACACTTTTACTAGGAGAGGGAGGAGGAGGAGGAGTTACGGGAGACTTGGCATCTACTTTAAAACCTTTCCTTCTCCTTCTAGATACAGATTTTTCCCTCTCAGTAACTGTTAGTCTCTCAGACTCAGCTGGCTCAGCTGGCACTGACAGGCTTAACTCAGCAGGAGAACTCGGAAAAACATTGGTGACCATTGACATAGTGACTTTCTCACTCAAATCCATTTCACCATTCAAAGTATCAGCAAACAATGTTACAGGCTGAGAGACGAACCACATGCTCAGTGGATAAGGCAGTGTGAACATTTGCAGCATGACACCAGCTACAGTCATTATGGCCCCGGCAAAGAAAAGTTTTCCCCAATCTATTCTGTATCCAGCACAATGCCGGCAAAGTTGTTTCATCGTTATGGTACCAAGGCGCCGTCGCAATACCATTTTTCAAGTCAACATGGTAGAAGACTCTAAAGCTGAATAGGGAAGAAAAAAGTGTTTAAATGACCATTTCATCACAACCATATTTTGATCTGGACTTCAAATCTATGGTCCCCAATTTAAACCTGTTTGGCTGCATAACAATTCCACCAGAATTCATATATCGCAAAATTAAGAAATGAAAAAACGAATTCCAGCTTGAATGATGGATCAAAAATACTGAGACAAGACATTTCCAGTTGGTGAAATGAAAATTAGGTCAAGTTTATTCAATCGTCAAATACTTATTTCTTCTCATTTATTAAACAATTCAAAATATGAAGGCCTAGATACCAATTCATAAGCTTCCATATGCAACTACAAAATGGCATTAATTTAAGATTGCCCTTCAACGCCATCCGTACTGAAATAATAATTCAAATGACGACATATACTACAGCCAATGTACTCTTAAATGAAAATTATTCTACATATTTTCCTTCAGAAACATTCTAACATGCAACTCATCTTCACTTTTTTTTGCCCTTCCTTTTTTGCTACTTTTTCTTAATGAGAAATCTAGGCCTTTTTTTTTTTTTTTTTTTCTCTCCTGGGAATTGTCTGTTTTAGCTTTTTTCAGTTTTGCATAGTTTTTCATTTTGACATGATTTTCATTTGATCCGACATTCGGAAACAAATACTATTTTCCTAAAATCAGATACTCAAACTGCTAAAAATTGAAATCTAGTCAACTAGTCAGAAATCATATCATAGTTGAATACTTGATCCAAAGTGATATTTCTGCAGTCCAACCAGACATGAAATAGATCTAAAACTGAAATCAATGTCATTAAATTAAGTGGTCCAACAGTAGCTTTTGTGCCAATTATTTAAAATAAATGGATTCCGTACCATTTCTAGCTGAGAAGCTATATATTTACTTGAATTGATCTTAATTTTTATTTATACAGATCCATTCAAAACCTGGACTCCAACTCTCGAACGAGTTTCAAACTACTTGAAAACCTCGTTCGAATTTAGAACTGTTCTGTTCTCTGGTCTCAAAACTCCAAATTTTCAATACTGCAAACACAGATTTTTTATTTATTTTTTTTTTTTTTGGCATCCGTATTTAGAACCAGAGATTGTGAAAGAAATGCAAATAGAAAAAAGAAATATATATATAAATATCAAAACAAAAAATAAAATAAAAGAACATAGTTGAATTTAAGAAAATGAGCGAAATTGGATACGAAATCGCCCGTACCTTGATCGAGGAATCTGAATGGAACAGAGTAGGAACAATCTGTTGGAGAATAAGGCAATGAATCTGGAAACTAAATGGAATGGGAAAAAAGAGATAAAGGAAAGTGAAAACGAATAAACCATGGAAGCGGGGAGAGAGAAGGAAAGAGGTGTTTGGATGGAGGGAAAAAGAGAACTGGCGAGACGGACGGTAACGGTTCTGGTATGTATGCGTCTGTATATAGACATTTCTTGAGCCTTTTTGTTTTCTTGACTTTTCCAAAAGAAAAGATTATTACTAATTAATTGATATTATTATCAATCTAACAGTTGCAAGATTATATCGATGATCTAATATAATTATTACGATTAATTTATATGTGGAAAGTCTCATGGTCTTACTTCTTTCTCCAATTGAGTAATTTAAATATTCAAAATGCCATAAAATGTTTTTGAAATATGACAATTTCTGGTACACACATAATCTTCCAATATGTATCAAATTGACTCTTTATTTATAAACCATCTCATACTGCACCCCTCCTTTTGGGGCTCAACGACCTCGTTGGCCACACATCCAGATACCGTTTGTTAGTATATGTGCCTCCACTTGATATGATATTGTTCGCTTTGGGCCTCGTGCCTGCACGGTTTTACTCTTGGACTCATCTCAGAAGATCTCATACTATTAAGAGGTGGTCTCTTTATTTATGAACCATCATATATATCCATAATCAAGCGATGTGGGACTGCACAGCTTATCATTTTTCTTGTAAAGACTAATGACTGTCACAATCACCCCTCCTTTTGGGGTCTAACGTCCTCGTTGGCCACACTTCCGATTGGATATAGGCTCTAATATCATTTGTAACGATCAATGACTCCCTTTGGTATGATATTGTCATGTTTAGGTTTCGTGTTTGTACGATTTTGCTCTTGAATTCACACCATCCATTAAGGGGTGATCTTTTTACTTATGAATCATCACGTACATCCATTTTATAATCTTAGTATTTTATCTTAATTTTCCCCAAAAATTATTATGTTGTCTCAAATGTGTAAGTTTTTTTTTTTTTTTGAAAGAAATGTGTAAGTTATTTATGTTAAAAGGGTTAAAAATAACAATTTATAGCTAAAATGCGATAAAAGAATTTAAAATGGCTAAAAGAATTTCGGAGACTGTTTTTCCCACTCTCGACATTTTCCACGCGCGCTCATGCGCCATTTGGACCGTCAGATCAGCAATGAGAAGTCCAGAATGCGAGTTCTTCACACACGCCCAGCTAGGCGCATGACGCATTTGCATGTCAGCAGCCCTCAGCAATTGCTGGATCAGGTGCGCGCATCTTCACCGTTTCTCCGTACGCCTGTTGCCGAGGTCCAGTCCTTAACTGCCACGCGTCCAAGGTTTGTTGGCCCAATTGAGTCGCGCCACGTGGTCTGCGGCGTGGGGCCCTTAGGGTTGCTTGTCAGCTTTGCTGAAGCAAAAGAGAAAAGAAAAATAAAATAAAATAAAATAAAAAAGGAAATTAAAGGCATGTGGCGGCTGGCTTTGGAGGATATAAAAGGGAGCCTACGGTTTTGTGTTCTTGGTCTTTGGCTACTTGGAGCCGAAAACTAAGGACATGTTTGGTGTAGTAGTTGAGTTTAAGTTGAATTGAAATTTTTAAGTTTGAATAATAATTTTTGTTAACTTTTTTAGAAAAGACAAAAAAAAATTTCAGAAAAAAAAATCATGATGAAAAAAGTACAGTTTAATTTAAAATGAGTTAGAAAAACAAACGGGCCCTAAATATGGAAAAAATGTATATATAATTTAGGTTTTAGTATTGAGGGTTCGTTTGGTAAGTGAGTTTGAGTTGAGTTTTTGAAATTGAAATAGTAAATTTTGTTGACTTTTCAAAAAAGACAAAAAACTTTTTGGGAAAAAGACAAAGACTTTTAAGGAAAAGACAAAACTTGAGTTTAGAAAATCAAGTTTGAGCTTTTTTATAAAATTAATGAGAGATTAACTTGAATTATCAAGATGAGAGGGAGAAGAAAATTTAGGAGAAAGTTTTGGAGATTTGTGACACCTCCAAATTAGGTTTTTTGTTTTATTTTCTTATCTTTTTATTTTTATAATTTGAGAATGATTGAACCTTTATTTTGTAGATTTCAATTTTTATCTATGAAATCATTTTCTTTTCAAGGGATACAATCTAGCCGTATTATTATTATTTGAGTTTTTCTATTTTTTATTTAATTGATATATTATTTCAGTTCTATGTTGAAGTAATTTAATATATGCTTAATGCTTATGAATTTCTGGCCAAATTTTGCATGATTTGGTATTTGATTTGAGACTGAGAAGTGATAATTGAATAAACTCTTGATTAATCTACCATGAGATTGTCATAAGCTAGAGATAGTTAAGAAACTTGTCCAGCATCATGAATTTCTGATTCTTAATGAATTATAATAAGTTGTTTGAGACCGAGAGGTGATAATGCTTATTATAATAAATTGTTAATACTTGAGAAATATTAATGAATATATTAGAGAGATTCGCTGGTAACATAGGGAATAGACGTTGATTTATTGGATTAGAAAATTTCAATATGATTAATTCAGTGAAATCGAAAACCCTAAATTTTTAGTATTTTGAGTCTTTCGTCTTTATGCAATTTTTGTTATTTTTATTTCAAATATTTCTTTTCGGTTATTCAAATAAAGTTAAGAGTTAATATAATTTCGGTAATTGGTAATGACAGTTTTCGTGAGAATGATACTTTACTTATTACTTTATTACTTGTTTACGATATTGTGCACTTACAATCTTCCGCAACACCATTCTCAAGCGATATGGGACTGCACATCTTACTCCTTTCCTTATTGGGACTGATGACTGTCACATATGAGCTACTTTTGTGGCAACGTTTCTAGACGGCAAAATGCATTTGAATTCAAAACTCCAAACTCTACATCAAATTTTTTCTTTCTTTAATTTTTAAAAAACTCAAATTTTAAAAGTTCATAACTTTCTTATTTGAAATCGAAATGAGATAATTCTTGTGTCAAAATGCTCATAACGACGAGATGAACAAAACAATATCCATTTTGCATATTTTTTTCGAAGACATTTCAAATTTTTGTATTATTTTTAAATCATAGAAGTTTTCTAAAAGTCTTTCCCCTAAACATACATTTCCAATCCAACCTCCAAAACACCGTCTTCTGACATCCCCCTAAAAAGGCCCTAAAAGTCCTCAAAGTATAGGGGATTGTATTAGATATACTTATTATAATAGTGTCAATTAGCTCAAAATAAAAAGATGACTCAATCTCTAACAATGAATAGATCCACTAATAAAATCAAATGACACATAAATGAAGAATATGCATCAGAATTTGACAATGGAAAACCAAATAGGCACACCAAATCTCGAACATTTATAAAACTCTTTCAATGTTACATTTGCAATTTATTAAATTTTTTTATTGTCTAAAAATAATAAATCAATAAATATAACTCTAAGGTCACTCACACATTGCATAAATACAAGTCTAGTGGTATAATGAAAATCACAATTAGATTATGTTTTAAAAACTAATTATGTAACAAAACAAAACAATTATTTAGCAAAATAATAATAAAAAAAAACTAAACACAATAAAAAACAAATGCAAACCCCAAAGTCGCCGTTAACAACATCCGGGAAAGGGACAGCTATCGAAGGAATCATCAGGGACGGTAGCCGACTACGAGAGGGACATGACATAGTCGAAGTGATGTCACCAAACAACCGTAAGTGAATCACATGCGCTACTTCTACGATCGTCGAAAAATAACATCATTACTGTCAATGGAAGTCCACCACTCGCGTATAATAAATCCTTAAGGGAGTTTAGCCACAGTGCACCGAATGTGCCAGGAAATGTAGCATAAGCATTCGACCTCCACCCTCCAACAAAAAACGATCTATTCAAATAGCTCCACCATGCCCCGCATTGCCACCACCATTGAAAGTCAGTGACGAGATGAGCCAGGGAACTAGATTTGAGGGACGAGAGCTCGGTGACATTCTTGAAAGTGATCCCGGAGCTATTCTAACGTCTTCCCTTATTAGATTTCTCTTTCATATAAAGAGGGAAAGAATGGTTTGTGAATTAAGGATTAAGAATTTTGACCAATATTTTTAAGCACAGATGTAGCTTTATAAATTAATTTTTTTGGTCAAATTCCTTTATTACCCTTGTAAAATAGATCGTGTGGATGTTGATTGTTGTGTGCATATTTATGTTAACTTTTAAATGAAAATTAACTGAAAAGATGTGTGATGACTTATAATTTAGCGAGTCGTCTTAGACTAACTTGAACTTGACTTGAACGATTAATTATGTTTCCAAAATTTTGTGAGGAGTTGCACGAGAAGAAAATCTCATGTCCAATTTCTATAATAGAGACAAAAGTAATAAATTATCATAAACTATAAGTTCATAATAAATCGATTATATAAACACCAAGAATATAAGGATTATCTTATCGAGATAATTATATTCATTTAAGCGCGTGAACATGCATGTATCATATCTGGATAAATATAAGCATTATAATCGTATTTGTTTATGTAGACAAAAAGAATAAAATATTCTTGTAGTTATGGGTATTACGGATAAAAATTTCTGATTTCATCACTTCTCCGACATTCTCATTTTGAGGTCCAGACTTAAATGTGATAGAAAGAATAGAAGGGACCTAAACGCAAACAAATATAAAAAATTACGGAAAATGGCGATTTTTGACACGTCGAGATTTCAAACTCCAGCTAATGAAAACCCGCCACGTCAGAGTTCTCACAAACGAAGAGGGGCAGTCTGTTTGCGATCCACCATTTTGACCGAAATGCCACTACTGGATTCCCCGTCTAAAGCAAACGAACCCACCCCCGACAAGGCTACTTCCGTAATTTAACATCTTCTCATCGTCTTCAGCTGCCGAGTTCGTTGATCTGATCGATCAGTGATCAAAAGATGGACGGATGTTAATTCTCCGAAATTTGAAGACCGATTTTCGATCTGATTTTCTATCTCTTCCGTTGATTCTGGAAGCTTCTTCTCTGCGTTTCCGCCATGGCCGCTCCTTTCTTCTCCACGCCATTTCAGCCTTATGTTTATCAGGTACTCTCTCTCTCTCTCTCTCCGATTTCATTTTTTTTCTTTTTTAATTCTGTTTTTTTTTTTTTTGAGGAATTTGATTTGTACTCCAGTTATTTGCTTCAAATTTTCTGAAAATGGAAATCTGTATTTTCTCTGTTCTGTATTTTTTTTGGGGATTAAATTTAGGGTTTTACCTCTGTTTTAGGAATCACTCGTTTCTGTGCTAAGTTGAATTTCGCAAATTTTATTTGAAAATGTCTTGTAGAGTCCACAAGATGCTATGATTCCTTTCCAAATATTGGGTGGTGAAGCTCAGGTGGTTCAGGTCTGTTGCACGATATTTATTTTCTTTTGTGCAATTTTTTTTTTAATTTACTGTTGTCTCCCTTTAAAATTGAAGTTTGTTCTTGTTCTTTTTCTTGAAATCTTGCAGATTATGTTGAAGCCTGAAGAAAAGGTTGTTGCAAGGCCTGGTAAGTTTCCTTTAGAACGTGTCCTTATGCAAGTTTCGATAACATACATACATATATATATATATATATATATATGCATAGAAATGTATAGATATACATATATGGATGTCTTTAGATGATTACATGATTGTTTGTTCTCATAGTCAAGAGCCCTGGCCTTATGGAATGTTTATTGCCGAGAAGATGTAGTGAAAACATAGGCTGTGAATATCAAATGGTTGATTGTACGAAGAACTTGACTAGACGAAGGAAATTTATTCGTGATTCAATACCCGTTTGGATCATAGGTTCAAACACGCAATTCAAACAATAAATTCAAATTTCAATGAGTGAAGACATTGTAGAAAGAAGTTTAAAAAGTGGGTTTAAAATGGGGTGTCAAACGGGAGTCTAATATATTCGTTCTTGCTTTTGGCCTGCAACTGCCTTTTGAGTTCTAATTTAGGTAGATCAGCGTCTTTGTACTGGACAGTTGTACAGCTTGTGAATTGGAGTAAGGGCTTGGAATTTCTGCTGGACTCTTCTTGTGTATTGCCACCTCTAGTGGATTTTTTTTCCTTGTTCCTTCAGTTTATGGTTGATATGGCTATCTTGTTTTATTTTGATATACTAGACGTTTTATTTTGATATACTAGACAGCACATAATTTTATTACCACGCGCCAATGATAGAATGTATTTGCAGGTTCAATGTGCTTCATGTCTGGATCAACTGAAATGGAAAATGTTTTTCTTCCTGAAAATGAAGTGGGCATGTGGCATTGGGTTTTTGGCAAGAGCATCACTAGCGTAGTTTTTCGTAATCCTGGTCCAAGCGACGGATTTGTTGGCATTGCTGCTCCGTCTCTTGCCAGAATTCTCCCGGTTTGTGCTTTTAAATGTTCAGATTGTTGTAAACAAGTTGTTCTTTATTATCTCCGGCCCTAGTTGGCCTAATTATGTGGTTTTCAAATTTTGTAGTTGAATATAGTCTGTCTTATTCTTTTAATATTTATGTTACTTTTTTCAGATTGATTTGGCAATGTTTGGTGGAGAAATTTTGTGCCAGGTAATTCTATCTTGTTTATTTAGATTGTTTTTTTCTGTTCTACCGAGTCACTATGTTATATTTCTTATTTATCATGCAGTTATTTACTTAAATTTTCCCTTTTCAATCACTTAGTTTTCTTTAGCTAAATTTTTAAGAGAATTTCATTTTCTTTTTAAAATTTTGTAGCCAGATGCATTTCTTTGCTCCGTCAGTGATGTCAAAGTCAGCAATGCAGTCGATCATAGGGCACGTAATGTTGTTGCTGGTGCAGAGGTGAGGCCTTAAGGAGTGTCATAGACTCGTAGCAACTTCTTTGTTTGTTTTGCTTTACACAGTTGTTCGATTGATTTGTAATACTGTCTTTATTTTCTTCCTCAATTTGCCGAGTTTTCATTCGATCTGTCTCACATGCTTGTTGCTATTATCTAGGGATTTCTAAGACAGAAACTATCTGGCCAAGGGCTTGCGTTTATTCTTGCTGGTGGATCCGGTATGCATTTCTTTGTCTGATGTATGATTATTTGGGGAACTGCAGAAAGTAATTTTTATGATACTTAGGGAACGTGGTTTTCTTTCTGCTAGTTGTACAGAAAAATCTTGAGGTTGGTGAGGTACTAGCTGTTGATGTGTCTTGCATTGTTGCCTTGACTTCCACAGTCAATGTCCAAATCAAATACAATGGCCCCATGAGAAAAGCAATGTTTGGGGTAAGATATTCAAAATTCTAACAGTTTTCATTTCCATTTGTTTTTTCTACGATTTATGTAACATGTTTTACGATATTTCTCAAATTAGGTAGTTGGTGTTTAAATGTATGTTTAGTTTGCTTTCTTACATATATATCAGTTGTAATTCTCCTTTTGC
This sequence comes from Ficus carica, assembly GCA_009761775.1. Classification (NCBI taxonomy): domain Eukaryota; kingdom Viridiplantae; phylum Streptophyta; class Magnoliopsida; order Rosales; family Moraceae; genus Ficus; species Ficus carica. Next base: position 12,890,311 of record CM019750.1, on the reverse strand, counting down.
GTTATATGAAATACATCAATTGTAATTTTGTCGGATAGAAGTACGTTCAGTTCAATGCGCTTTTGCAACTGTAGTTATGAATGGCACTGACACAGTATAGATTGGCCAAGGCAACAATGTGTTTCCCATAGTTGTAGCATTCGTGAATTATTGCAGTTTTGTTCATTATTTATCTTGTAGCATGACCCATGAACCAAATAAATCTAAGTTCCATGCTGATTACAATTTTCTTATTAGATCTTAGGTAGGTTTCATTGTAATGTACCCATTAAAGTCAGGTAAGAAAACCAACCTGTTCGCTTTACGGTTTTGAAGCTTCAATTTAACTGAAAAGTTCCCACGGTTGTTTAATAGTCAGAATAAACTGTGAGAATCACAAATTAAAAAATTCTCCAGCTATCGGGGAAGTTCATAGAATTTGTATGAAGTCTGAGCTACAACCCTTTTACAGTTCTACTGTAGCACAGATTTGAATCTCAAGTGACTTGATTCCTTTCTAGTGAGCAAGGATACCTATGGAGTGTCAAGGTTTGCACCTTTAAGAGGTGTGTCGACCATTACCAATCTGATATTTGTGAGGGGCAAAAACATAAGATCTAAACTAAACAAGATCCAATTTTCGTCCTTTCACTCGTTCCCAAAACCCCTAGGCTCATCAACTTTGCCCGTGGCAAGTGTCTATCCACTCATTTTTCACATAATTTTTGGGATTCTTGGATACCTAGTTACATATTTTCATTATTCAGCCATTCTCATGTGCTTCCAAGAATTGTTTTTTTTTTCCCTAACTCTCCTCGAAATGCAGGGTGACAATCTAGTAACGGCCGTTCTAACAGGACCGGGCATTGTCTTCATCCAGAGCTTACCGTTTCACCGGCTTTCACAGCGCATTGCTAGGTAATGTTACCCTTTTGAATGAAAAATGTTTTTGCCTTGTCTTTTGTGCATTTGGCTTATTTCTAGGTTCTTACAAACAAGTGAATGGTTGTCTGGTTTGCAGGGCAGTCACCTCCCCAAACATGAGGGAAAATCCGAAGTTTTTCCTTCAAATAGCCATTTTCTTTTTTCTGGCTTATGTCGTGATTGTATCTTCTCTGATCTTAACCGATGTATAAATTTCACTCTCTCTCTTTTCTTTTTATTTTGTTTTTTTGTTTTGTTTTGTTTTTTTTCTTTTTGTTTCTTTCTCCTACAGACATAATTGGCATCATATCTTTTTCCTGACTTTTGGTTCAACTGTAGCATGATTCAATTTTACTACATAACAGAAACAAGAAAGGTTTGGAGTTAGTTTCGCTTTGCCCTCGTTTGGGATTGGATCGAATCGAAATCAAGTTGAAGTTGTATTTTTCGCTTTTTCGAAACCTGTACCAAACACATTTTTCTCTCTATAATATCAATTCAGTTTAGATTCTCAACTCAAATTTGATTTTTCACGTTTAAATCCATGCTTCAAACAGGGGTCACATTCTTTTTTTGCCCTTTTCCTCCAAAAAAAAAAAAATGTCAGTCTTTAAATTCTTTTTTAACTATACGAAACTTTTCTTTTTTAAATTAACATAGCACGTGCAACTCTATTAAAAACAAATAACTTGTATTCGCGTGACTAAAATCAAATGAGTTGCGACTCAAGTGAAGTTTGAAAATTATTCTTCTCATCACATCATGTTGTGGATAACCTAACTCCGGAATTATTTGTTAAGAGCTTAAAAATATGATTGAAGACAACAATTCCATAATCAACCTAAATAGTTCAACTATATTGCCCTTTATCTTAGCACAAAATGCGGGATGAACTCTATATTTTATGATGGACTCATAAAATTAAATTATCACTATGTTATATTTCTTAAAAACAAAAATGTATGCAAGTATCGATAAGGATAAAATACGATGTTCTATTGTGAATATACCCTTCTTTGATTCTAAATAGAACACAAAGTAATGGAGCAAAGTGTTTTCTTTTTTGGTGTTTTTTTTTTTCGTTCACTCCTTGTGGTGGAATATAGGATATAATATAGGAGGATCCGATTCACTTATACGCAGCATTCACCATATTGGTATGCTTTTTTTTTTTTTTTTTTTTTTTCTTAATGAGTACCAAATTGGTGTTATTGATCCTTTGTTCATCAGCATTAGAGCAGAAAGGAAAATATCATGGTGCAAAAGCTTTAACATTCCTTTTTATTTATTTATTAATTTATTTTGTGTGGCTAAATAGCATTTTTTTTTACTTCATTAATTTATCTACAATTTGAAAGAGACATACCCTAGATTCTAGAAAGAAGAAGAAGTCCTTTAGCCCCAAAAAAAAAAAAAAAGGAAAACATACAGAAATAACTCAACAATACCTCTCTAATCTTCACTATTGAAATTTAAATGAAAGTCGAGTGTAATGGATTTAGACATCCTAATTTGAATTGTCTGAAGTTTTGTCCAACAAGGACAAAGGAAAATATTGGTCAAAATTGAGAATAACTTTTCTTAACAAAAATTATCACTCTTTTACCTTTAATTAAAAAAAAAATTTCCCTCAAACAAAGAGATTTTTTTTTTTTATTTTTTTGCAATTTTTTAAAAGGTAACGCTATTTTTTTAACTTATTTAATTATAGCTTTCACTCATCTGGTGTTAGAAAAAAAGAGGTTAATTTTTAGAAGCTAAAAAAGTTTTTTTTTTTATTGATAAAAAAAGCATAATAATAATATGATCCACATTTCCTCAAAAAAAAAAATAAAATAAAAAAATGAACCACATATTTCAAGGGAAAAAAGAAAAAAAAAAGGTGGATTTTGTAATAAAAGAAAGCACACGCGCTTCCAAAAACGCGTGCACACGCTCTTTTAAAAACGCGTGCGCATAATTGTCGTTTGTGCCAACAAAGGAAACTATTCCGACCCACGTATAAATACATATTTCAGGGACGCAATTCTCGATTGCTTATCATCCGAAAATCCAATCCTCCTTAAACACTCTCTCTCTCCTCTCTCTCCACCAAAATTTCCCAAACCCTAACCCTAGTTCTCCACCAAGCCCTTCAACCTCTGTAATCGTCCCCAGGCTTGAATTTTATCCGAGGAGTTTTTGTTGCTCCGTCAATTTCGCGGGATTTCGCTGGAAGATTTCGGTATCTTTTTCTTCTTGGGTGTACCAGAGGCGTTTCGAGTTCGCGATTCTTTTCCGAAGCTGAATGTTCGTTGGCCAGTCGAGGATTTCCGTGCGAAGATCCGATCCCAAATTGGTGTGATGTTCGCTCATCGGATCAATTCCTGAATCTAGTTTCTGATTCTGGAATTTTTTGGGGAAAGAGATCGGTGTTTGCTTTGCCCCGATTTGACGATAAGAGCTGGATTTGTCTTCCTCTGGGATCGGCGAAGTTTGGTTTTTTTGGGCGATGATCGGCAGTGGATGAAGCCTTCGACGCACTGATTTTTCCAAAATTACATCTTGGCCAACTTCTGGATAGTTTTATGCTTGGAGTTTTCGATTTCCAGATTCCAATAATTTCCATCGGAGGAAGTTCTCGGTCGGGTTCGTCGTCGATTGAAGAAGATTTTGGAGCGCTCTCTGTCGTGGCGGTTCGATATTCCTTATTGAGTATTTGAAGAAAAACAAAAAAACAAAAAGAGCTTGAATTTTTGTACCGTTCAATTTTTGTTTCTTTTAATACAAGGCCATTAGATTTTTTTTGGGGAGGCCTTTGAATTTTTTATTTATCTTTTTGCTTCAGGTCTTTTGTTTGTTCCTATTTGGATATAATATTCTAAATTTTAGAAGACATTAAAGAAAAAAATTTACCATGGCGGTGTATTATAAATTTAAGAGTGCAAAAGATTATGATTCAATTCCTATGGACGGTCCTTTCATCTCAGTTGGTACTTTGAAAGAAAAAATTTTTGAATTCAAGCATTTGGGAAGGGGTACTGATTTCGACCTTGTGGTCACCAACGCCCAGACCAATGAAGGTTGGTTCTGATCTAGATATATGGTTTATTCTCTTTTCAAAGTAGTGTTAATTTAATCAAAAATACGGCTTCTAGGTGTTTAGATAATTATCTCATTAAGGGAAATAGTCAAAATACTTGGTTTTTACTTTTTATTGATCATAATGATTAGTTTTGTAGATGTTACCGGGAGAGGGTAAGGGTGGTTGCATGGTTAATTTCAATTGACATTTTGGGTCACTATTGTCATCATGTGCCTTTTAATCTTATATTATATATATATATATGTGTGTGTGTGTGTGTGTGTGTGTGTGTGTGCGTGCGTGTGTGTGTATATATAAGCTGTAAATGGGTGTGCTAAAACTATCTCTGTGGTACAAAATCTTGCTCCACAAACCTGTGGGGTAAAATTACCGCAATTTGAGTGGAAATACGTCGTGAGGACGATATTGGAGTCCTGCGGGGTTGGTCAGTTTTAGTTTTACTTCCAAGGAACAACGGTGTTGTTTTGGGATGGGGGTTTCGAATTCTGGTAAATTTTGTTATTTCGATTAATATTTCTGCAGTGTTTATCGACTTTTGTTCTCTGTTTCGAATTTCAGAATATCTTGATGAAGCAATGTTGATACCAAAAAATACATCGGTTTTAATTCGTCGCGTTCCAGGACGGCCTCGTATGCCTATTGTTACTGATCCACAGTACTATCTCAAAACCTTTAAGCTGTTATTTTCTTGGTAGAATTTCTCAAGGCTTTAGTTGTCACTATGCAATTGACTATGAATGCTTTAGCAGTGTGGTATTTGTGTCGTTTGTGGTTCTGCTGTTGTTTCTTGTGTAGAATGGATTTAAGTAGTGGCATTGCTAATGTGGCATAAAGCTTGCTGCTACTGGTTTTTAGTTGCAAGATGAATCTAATCCTCGTGGTTTGACCTATGTTTTGTTTGCAGTCCAAAGGTGGAAGAAAAGGTGGAAATTACTGAACCAGAAAGAACTAGCTTCCCAGTGGCTGATACATCTGTCATGAAATATGTAAGCTAAAGTGTCCCTCTTATTAAATCTGTTAACTAATGTGCGATTCTTACATTCTGTTCCTTCCGCGTCATTACTGATTCTTTTGAATTCTTACATGCTTTATATGAACTTCATAGCCTGATGACTCTGAATGGGATGATCTTGGGGGTGATTTGTATGAAATTCCTGAAGTTGTGCCAGTTCAGTCGAGTAATGTAATTCCAGAAGCTCCCCCTACAAATAAAGCTGACGAGGATAGCAAGATTAAGGCATTAATTGAAACCCCAGCCTTGGATTGGCAACGGTGAATCTCTTTTTCTGTCTTTTCTTGATTGGTTAATTAACATTGTAATTCCCAGTGGAATTTTGTACATCTGTTATGTATCGTAGACTGAATGGTGTGATCACATATTTGTATTTCTAATGCAGCCAAGGTTCTGAGGCGTTTGGTCCTGGTAGAGGTTTTGGCCGGGGTATGGGCGGAAGAATGATGGGTGGACGTGGTTTTGGTGATTCTCTTATTCTTATCTTCTTTTCGCATAACAATCTAGTGATTCAATTACTTCAATTACACTTTTTATATATAATGAGACTGAACGGATTTTTCATTGACTTGAGGTCGAGCAGGGTTGGAGAGGAAAACACCACCACAGGGCTACGTATGTCACAGGTGCAAGGTGCCTGGTATGTTAATGTTCTATTGAGCATCAATATTTATTGTTTGTTTTGAGTTTATGGTTAAGGCAGAAATGTGCTTAGTTTTTAAAATTTTGTTTCAGGACATTTTATTCAGCACTGCCCTACAAATGGTGATCCAAATTTTGACATCAAAAGAGTGAAGCCTCCCACCGGCATTCCAAAGTCCATGTTGATGGCAACCCCAGATGGCTCATATGCATTGCCAAGTGGTGCGGTGGCCGTCTTGAAACCAAATGAGTAAGTTGATTCTTGATAAATAAGACCTTTGCTGTATGTACTGTTTATTATTATCCTTGGTCCTTGGGACAGAAAATGGTCTTGAATACTTTTTCTGTTAAACAGAGCTGCTTTTGAGAAGGAAATTGAAGGGTTACCATCCACTACACGGTCTGTTGGTGATCTACCTCCGGAGCTACACTGTCCACTGTGCAAGGAAGTAATGAAAGATGCAGTCTTGACAAGCAAGTGCTGCTTTAAGAGCTTCTGCGATAAATGTATCTTGCAATGCTCTAAATTTCACGCTTTTCTAATCTCGTTTTTCTCTTTGCAATTCAGTTTGTCTTTCTTTGTGGAGTTGTTATTTATTCACACAATTCTTTTAACTTCAGGTATCAGGGACCATATAATCTCAAAGTCAATATGTGTTTGTGGAGCTACGAATATACTAGCGGATGATCTCTTGCCTAATAAGACACTTAGGGACACAATCAATCGAATCTTGGAATCTGGTAATAGTAGTGCTGAAAATGCCGGGAGTACGTTCCAAGTCCAAGGTATGTGTTTCAGTGATCTGACGTCTGTTTTGCTACAACTTGATGTAATTTTTACAACAAATATTAATCTGGTCTATAATGTTTTAGATATGGAGTCTGCACGCTGCCCACAGCCCAAGATTCCATCCCCAACGATGTCTGCTGCATCAAAGGGAGAACAAATTCCATCGCCTGGTCCTGTCATTGCAGAAACTCCACAAGTACAAGAAACCGCAGTTGTGGCGAACCCTGTAATTGCCACACAACAGCCGATAGAAAAGTTAAGGACTGCCAAAGTAGCTGATGTATCTGAAGCCACCCATGAGTCAATCAGTGTGAAGGAACCAGCATCACAAGGCAGTGCTCCACTATTTGAGGAAGAAGTGCAGCAGAAGCTGGCTTCCGGGGCTTCTGGGGAGGCAGGTAATGCATATTTTGACCACTTTTCTTAGTTTCCCGGTATATATCAGCATAACCATGATTGCTGCGTATTGACTGTTGAAAGTCGGATACAAATAAATCTGTGACATAAGCAATGCTAACATATTTGAATTTTCTTTCTGTCTTTCTTTTCTTTCTTTTTTTTTTTTTTTGGCAGCAAAGAGAAAGAAGAAGAAGAAGGTCCGCATGCCTGCTAATGGTATGTCTTTCATAATTCATCTAATCTATTTTCTCGTTCTAATAAATATATCAGTTTCCTATGCTTTGTGTTTACTATTTAATATTTAGATTAGGTATCTCCGTTCCAAGCATTGATGTTTATTATTTAATATTTAGATTAGGTATCTCCATTCCACGTACTTGTATTTATTTCATGTTAAATTCTTTGCAGATTTGCAGTGGAAGACCCCTCAAGATTTTCCCATCGATAATTATATGATGCCTATGGGGCCTTCAACTTGTAATCCATACTGGTCAGGAATGCAACCTGCTATGGATGGATATATGGCACCGTTTCCTGGACCTATGCCCTATATGGGTTATGGTCTAGGACCTCTAGACATGCCATTTGGATTCCCACAGGATCCATATGGCGCTCATGGTGTTATGTTCCCCCCTGTTCCACCTCAGAGGTACGTGTGTGTGCATTCATAGATTTCCTTTCTCTCTTATCTGGTTTGGGCAGGATTTGAATGGTTTGTTTGTTACTGTCGCCAATCAATGCTGTGTTATATGAGCCTATAACAATCTTGAATATACACAGGGATCTTACGGACTTTGGTATGGGCATGAATCGACCACCTCCTATCATGAGTAGAGAGGAATTTGAGGCTCGGAAAGCTGAAGTGAGAAGAAAGCGTGAGATGGAGAGACGGGGTGAAAGGTAGAATTGAAAATTTTGTTTCAACTTTGGATTTGCCATGCATCTAGATCAATTTGGGAAATGAAGTCATGTGGTCGCCTGTATTCTGTTATCTCTATGTTTGTGTCTGTATTAATAGAGTTTAGCATGTGAATGTGAATACATGGTACCTCATATTTTAATGCATTAACAAGAATTAATCTTTCGGAACGATTAAAAGTTCAAGTTAAGAACCTGGTTTTTAGTGGTTTTCCCTTTTGAGTTGAAAAGTTCTGATCTCTGGTATTGCATTTTGTTATTTATGACATCTGGTAGCTTTTTGCTGCAAAACTGTTTCAATTGCCAGAAGCTTAACTAAGTTTACTATCTCGTCTTGCAATAGGGAGTTCGCAAAGGATCGGGATTTTGGCAGAGAAGTAAGCAGCGGTGGCGGCGATGGCCCTATGATGAGACCAAAATCTGTATGTCCCTTTTATTGTCCTAATATTTCTCCCCTCACTGCAGCAGCAGATTTCTTTCTGGTTTTTAGCACACGATTTTCGCAAGGCGACTCCTATTTAGCTAAAGAACTCCAATTTGGCAAGAAACGCCGTTTACTTTTCTCCCCGATACGAGGAAGAGAAATTGTTTTACTGCGGTTAGGATCAACAGATAGTTGGAACTTATGTTTCGTTTCTTTTTCAAACAATTTAGTTCTTCCATTTTCTCATTTGAAGTCTGTTAGTTGGTGCTAATTTTATTCCCAGAGGGACCGTAGGGCGCGAGGCAAAATACGACAAATCGGGTCTAAGGGAAAGTGAAAAACTGGTCTACAGACTGCAGGGTGCCTTGACGCCTTGTTCCAATTCTTTCCATCTTTACCTGCCAAAGACCTGCATTTCACTCTTCTTTTCTTATTGGCTTTTATATGATATATACCGTTCTGCTGATAGCCTCTAATGGAGGAATGGGACCAATTAATTTTTTCTTGTCCCAAATTGTTGTTTTAATGGTTTTGGCAGAAGTTGGATAATTTGAACATTGGCCGTCGGTTCCAGCACTGCATTTTCCCGTTTTTAACCTACCAATTTAAATTTAAAAAAAGTAACTATACTGAAAGCCATTGTATTTTTTCTTTTAATAATTAATTTTAAAGACGTGATGATAGAACAATAGCTATGCAATTGCTATGGTTCTTGTCAATGTCTTCAAAAAGGCTATATATATATATATATATTTTTTTTTTTTTTTGAAATGGAAATAGGCTATAATTTTAAGCCTGGTATAACTAAAAGTTCCCTGAGATTGTATCGAATGTTTATCTGTCCAATTGAAATTTACATCAAAAATACAAATAAAAGATGAAAAAGTTTATGTAAAATTTGACTTACATTTGCTATAGTGCCTTCCTAGCCTAATCCTAAATCCAATAAATCTTAAGAAGAGCGGATTTTTAGTTATTTTCTTTTTTATTATTCCCATGGGTCTAATCCCTAGGTTAGAGACTGGTTTTACAATAAAATATTTTTTTCTCAATTAGTGAAAAAAAATCTAAAAATTGACCCTTAATGGCCTTTTTATCGATACTTATTAAGTGGGTTGGGTTGTCTTTTGGGGGGATCTTCAACTAGAATACTTATTATTTAATTTATAAAACTTAAATTCTTTTCATAACCCTTGAAAAGAATAAAAAAATAAAAAAAATCCCTCTTACGAATATTGTATCGTAATTTTATTCTATTATTAAATTTTTTTATCTTTTATGTGCAGAAACCGATAGACCGATCATTGAGCCCCGACTACCAGCGGCGTCATAGATCAGAGAGATCCTCCATTGAAAGACCTCCTCGAGATCCCGAACCACCCCGACCTCCCAAGAGAAAGTCCGACCACCACCACCACGACCGCGACTACGACTACGACCGTCGCCACGACCGCGACGACAGCGATCACCACAACCAGCATCATCGCCGCCGTGCCGATTCCTCCGGCAGACCGTCATCCGAAACGTCCGGCAAACCTTCCGCCGCGTCTGCTTCTGATTCGGCGGCGGCTGCTGCTGCGGCGGCGTTAGATCGCAAGCACAAGGCGAGCGTCTTCTCGCGCATAAGCTTCCCGGAGGGCGAGGCGGCCAGCAAGAAGCGCAAGGTTTCCTCTTCTTCCTCTGCTCCTTCCTCGGCGGCGATGGAGGCAGCCGGAGGCGGTGCCTCCGCGGCGGCTCATCATCATCACCACAAGGCGACGGCGAATGGATACTACGACGATCACAAGTCGTCGTCGTCGTCGATGAAGGCGGCGGTGGCGGTGACGTTGACAAGCAGTGGAGGGAGGAAGTCGCATTCGGTGGAGTACGATTCGAGCGACGACGACCGGCATTTCAAGAGGAAGCCGTCGAGGTACGAGCCGTCGCCTCCTCCGCCGCCGGTTGAGGTGGAAGAGCCGAAGCACTCGAGAGGTTCGCGGGACCGGAAGCACAGATAGAGCAAAAGATCCATCTGGTGTCGTCTCTCACAGGCGACGGTGATTTTCTCTCTCTGCTGATGAGAGAGAGAGAGAGAGAGAGGAAATCCTGGAGAATAGGGAGCGATTGAAAATGATTAAACAGTTTTTTTTTTTTTTTTTTTTTTTTTTTTTTTTTTTTTTTTTTTGAGGGGGATAATTATGTGAAACTCTCTCGTCTGTGTTTTATAAACATTTCGTGGAAAGCTAAAAGCTTTCTTTTTTCTTATGCATTTCTTGTTCTAAAAGTTTTATAATGAGAATTATTAGCTTAATATTTCATGGTTTGGCCTTGTATCGTAATAATTTCTTTTAGGGCCCGTTTGGGTGGTGAGTTTAACTCATCATCATCAACTCAATTTTTGTCTTTTTCCTCAAAAGTTTTTTGTCTTTTCTGAAAAAGTCAACCAAAATCACTATTTAAACTTATAAATCTTAACTCAAACTCAAACACCAAATACCCCCTTAGTTATTCGATTTGTTGTTTTTTTTAATTGATTTTATTAGAGTTATTGTTTCTACGACCTAAGCTTTGGTTTGGTGGTGCTGTCCGAAGTCACTAATCAAATGCCACGTGTAGTTGCGCATGGTATTCATATGGTTAAGGGTTGAAAATTGCTTTTTTTTCTAAGTTCTTAAAATCTTTTATTTTATCTACATATATTCAAATCCCGTAGAATTCCTATAAGACTCCAGCTTCAGTTTTGACTACACATTGGGTTAGTGAGTGACATTCTAGGTAGGGCTTGATTTGACGACTGAAGAGACTGGATTAGAGACTCATTTCTTTCTTGTCATATCCAGAGAAGTTGATCTCACCTATAGGGTTGAAATTGTGGAAATGATGGGATCACTAATAAAGCTTTTTATATTTATCAAAAATACGTTTCTTAGTAAAGTAGTTGTTGGTGAAGGAAGAGGGTTAAGGGTTTAAATTCGGTAAGTTTAAGGTTCAACCTTTAGCAAGTAGGCTAGTTTAATTGGTTGTCATGGGGGGTGCTTATCAATAATTAAAAAAAAAAAAAAAAAAAAAAAACATGTTTCTAAGTAGATCATTTTGAAATGATTATTGTTAAAGACACTAATTCTAATTTTAACATTTTAAATATCAATTTACATGATATATTTTCATTGATAAATGTAATTAATTGATGTAATAATGTTTTAAATACTTATCAATAAACAAACAAAAACTCATATGTCATATAAATTGATACTCAAAAATTGATATTAAAATTATTATCCGTAGCATTTTTCTATTGAAATAGCATTTAGCAATCATTTTCCTGGTAAACAAAAGCAAAAAAATATAATTGCATCTTAATTTTTATAAAGTAATCTGAAAAACATCCGAAAATTGTTTTCTCTTTTCTAGTTTTTATTATTTGGTAGGATTTGTATATCCAATAAATAATTTTACAAACGTGATCAACTACAGTGTTATTTATTTTTTCCTTTTCATACTCGAAACAATCTCTTCAGATAAAACCACCAATCTCATTTTTATAACGGGCCGAGGACATGTTCCCAAAATAAATAAATAAAAATCCAAAACAAAGACAGTTTGAAAAAGCCTCCAGGTGGACATAATTTCAAATAATAAAATTTGTTTTTTTTTATTAACAAATGATTTTTACATTTCCCTTAGTAAGTTCAATAACAATTCAGATGATTATACAACAATGAGCATGGACTATAATTGTTTTATTCAGAAATTTCCATTCATTTTCGCGTTTATTTACTAAATTAGTAATGCATTCCCATTCCTAGACATTTGAGTTTAAAATTGCCAATTCTTACTTGCAAACCACAATCTACTTCAGGAAGCATAAATCATCTATAAATCAACTTCTTTTTTTTTTTTTTCCCCCTCATTTCAATCAAAGCCATAAAAGAGCTACAACAAAAAGTAACTGAAAGTTCTAACAACGGCGAGCATAACAACATGAGATACAACTGAGTTGACGTTCCGGTAATAAAGCAGGTCAAGATGACCGTTTATTCCAACACCGAAAGAACAAGAAGATCAACTTTTCAGTTTTCAGTCCGGAACAAAAAGATAGATTTGGGAATTTTAGTAATATTCAAAGCTTCTTGCAACTCCTACACCACGATGAAAACCCTGCAAACATTTTTTTAGGAACAGAAAAAAGAATAGATTAAAAGTATCCAAGCAATGTGAAATGGGGGGAAAAAATCTCTTCTCAAATCTCAACAGTTAACCCGACACAACTCAACATGCAAATTAAGAAAGGAACATATAAGTTTTTCACTCAATATGCTTAAAGACAATTTACATTTGATCAACATCATAGAAATTGATCAACCTTAAAAACAGAATAATGACATCGCAGCAAAAGGTCATTAAAAAATAGTAAACTCTACATTTGAAGAACAGAAATGACTACTTTCAGGTTAAGTTATACTCCTAACATAATCAGATTTAACTGCCCGTCGACCAAAATCCCGTTAATACAAAAGTAATCTGCAGATTTAACTTGTTTAGTTGTTTATTATGTGAACATTGCTATTAGCTCATCCAATTAAGAATTACAGATATCAAATTCAATTCAGCATCGTAATACAATCATATCCCGATTTGAGGATTTGCATTGAAACCGAGCACGGCTACGTTTCTGATATTTCAAAAGAAAATTACTCCATTGACAAAACGACTCCTCAAAACATTCCATTTACAAAATAACTCCTACGCGCCTTATTTTACACTGCGCGCATTGCAAACCAAACCGCAGAAAAACTGACTATCAAAGCAAAGATATGAACCAAACTTAGACTACAGTTCCAAACCAATTGCACTAAACAAAACACAAAAACCAACTATCACAGAACGAACATGAAATGAAATAAATTTCGCATTTTGAAGGCAAAAAGATGGTCAATTTCATATGAAAAGCAACACATTTTGCAATTTTTTTTACGGCAAAAAGATGGTCAATTTATATAGATTAAGCTACTAGGTGCTGCAAATCTTGAATTTTTTGATCCTAAAATATGTCAAAACCAACAAAGAAAATAAATCAAATACCTGCAAAAGGAACAAAATTAAGCACTCCGAGAAGGAATCATGCCAGTCTTTCTGGCGTATGCGAAGATCCCACCGGCCTCGATCACCGGCCCGGCGTCGCCGATCGGCTTCAGCTTGTACTCTTTCCCCGTCGTGTGATTGATCAACCGGCTCTTTCCGAGCTCGATCGTGATCACGTCACCCGTCCGGCACTCCTCGCAGATCCTCGCCTCCGACTCGAGCGGGTACACCTCGCCGGTCGCCACCGAGTTCCGGAAGAAGATCCTGGCGTACGACTCCGCCACCACAGCCGCCGTCCCGGCCGCGCCGAGAGACACCGGCGCGTGCTCACGAGACGAGCCGCAGCCGAAGTTGGCGCCGCCGATGACGATGGAGTATTTCGACTTGATCTCCCCGGGCTCGACGAAGCGCGTGGCGTAGGTCGACGGGAGGCCGCAGAGCGCGTAGGAGCCGAGCTTCTCGTACTCGGCGGGGTTGGAGGGGACCAGGGTTAGGTACTCGGCGGGGATTATCTGGTCCGTGTCAATGTTGTCGCCGACGACGTAGCAGACGCCATGAAACGTCGCGGTGGCGTCCGAGGAGAAAGATGACGACGATTGCGAGACAGCCGCGCGTGGGGCGGCGAAGGAGGTTCGTGGGGGGCGGAGGGAATGGGAGTTGATGGGGGATTGGGGAGTGGTGGCGGGGAATTTGAAGGAGTGGGGGAGAGGAGAGAGTGGGTGGGAGATTTTGGGGGGGGAGGTGAAGCTAGGGTTTGGAGAGATTGACAGTGAAGCCGCCATTGGAGCACAGAGAAGAGTTTCGGGATTGTAATAATGTTTTTGTAATTTTGGGCTGTTTTTAAGTGATTGCACAAGGAAGCTGGCGCTTAGAAGAAGATGTTGACCAAAATGTGAGGAATTTTGACTAATATGAACCGCTGGATTAGAATCGAAGTGTTGAAAAGGTGTAACGAAGAAGTACAGAAATTAGAGGAAAGGAAAACAAAATAAAAATTGTGGAAGATCTCTCTCTCCAATTGAGCCCGTTTAATTTCTTATGAGCAGCGGCGCTCAACAAAGTTGTTATCTCACGTGAGATGAAAATTTTATGATTAATGTTATTTTTATATTTGTACTTTGTTCTCTAACAGTTTGTATGTTATGTTGGTTCTGTTAGTATTATGACTAAGTAAAGTTTGTTATAGTTTCTGCACTGTAATGATTGTATCTCAATCAATAATTTTATCGATTGTAGTTTTTTTTTTCGAAAAGAGCTTAGACATTGTCGAAATTTTTTTCTGTCATCAGATCTCGATTTATATCTTTCTCATTAGTTTTATTAGATTTTACTAATAAAATTAATCTTAATCAAGGATTGTGTATATTGTAATTTGTATCGCATAATTATTTCGTATTTGATATTAATATTTGTATACTATTTTAATTTAAATAATAATTTAGCACGTGTTACAAATAAGGGGATTCGACTTAACCTCAATATTTACTTCTCAGCCCCCAAATATTTTATGTCCCGTGTATTTTACACTTTAAGTTTCATGATGTATCATGTATGCATGCAATTTATGTATGATTGGTTGCTCTTGGAGAAACATTCAAATATTAGACAGTTTCTTAATCCTGTATACCCTTCTCCACCTCCCCCCTCCCTTCTCAATAATATATATATATATATATATATATATATTGGTACATAGACAAAAACTATATTTACGATAAAGCCTCTACTCCTAATAAGGAGTCTATATAAATTCTAAAAATTAAAAAGAGATAAATGATCGAAATGGTTTAATCAAACATGTACACAATGAATTACATAGGGATATCTTACACATATATAATGAGAAATAATTTAATTACGAAACATATTTATTATTATATTATCTTAAAAAATTCCCATAAATATATAATTTATCTTAAATATATATTTTGAAATATGTTATTTATTTTAAACATTTTTAAAATAACTTCTTTATTGTAATTTTTTTAGACAAATTACACTTTTCCCTCTAAAGTTTAGGTATTATCAAAATATGCTCATTGAATTTTAATTTGTAATATTCTTTTCCTTTAAACTTCAAAAAAGTTTGTGAATTTTCCCCTCCATTAAATTTTTGATGAAAAAAATATATATTACACTCATTGGAAGCATGAGTTGGGGATATTAAATATAAAATTATAAAGTGACATACATTGACAGCACTTTTGATACCCGTCAACCTTATTAAATGTGAAATTACGATATTAGCTATAAAAGAGAGGTATGTAACTTAATTATAAATATTCAACATTTAATATTCGCAACTCACTTCCAACGAATATCATGTGCATTTTTCAGTCAAAAATAATTGAGGGGAGAAATTCACAAATTTTTCTAAAGTTTGGAGGGAAATATTGTTACAATTTGAAATTCATGGGTATTTTGTGATAATATCTAAAGTTTGGGAGTAAAAGTGTAATTTGCCGTTTTTTTTAAAAAAAAAGACATATTTGGGTCTTTAGTAAGCCCAATTAAGCGATTGGGCTTGGACTTATTACTTGACTAGCTTTTCGTTAGTGGATAAATTTCAGGCCTAGTTACTAAGTCCATCAGCCTCGTCCCACCTTTATAAAGGATACGTTTGTATCCCAAAACCCTAGCTGCTCTCAGCGAAGCTAAAAGCCTCTGCCCTAGACGACTGCCTGCGCAGCTCATTTCTGCTTCAGCAATGGGTACTCTCTCTCCCTCTCTCTAAAACCTTAACCAGTTCGTAATGCTATGTGCTTTTCTCGTCCGAAATTGAAGTTTATGGAGTTTGATATTTGAGTGTTCCTGAGAATATGTTATATATATATATATATTTATCTCTGTGTAAACGTTTTGTTGGTATCTAATTTTATTTTATTATATATAAGTTATAGCTAAAGATCTTCTGTTACTGTAAATGTAATCTAGGTAACATGTATTAATGTTAAATTGCATGAAAATAGGTTCTGGGATTTTATCCTTTTTTTTTTTTTTTGTAGATTTTTATAATCCATTTTAAGTGGGCTTATAGTTTTTGCCCCCCATAATCTGAGAAAAAAGAACGAAATTTTCTGGATCTGTTATTATTATTGCTATTATTATTATTATTATTTTATTTGTTTTTGATGTATCAATCGCTTTAAGGTTTGAAGTTGGGATTATCGAACAATCGTTTTTCGAGCAATACAAACAATCGAGAATGGCACTGATTTGTTCGGTTTTCAAATACATGTGTATTTATATTTGGTGTACGAGGTCTCCCACTTGTTAAAGACAGAGAATTGAAAACACTCGTAGGATTCGAACGAGTTCCTTTTCAAAACCGCACTCTTGTTGCTGAGTTAGCCCCAACGGGTTATATAAATATTTATAATATAAAAAATTACGCTTTTTTTTTCTTTTTTGTTAGATTCGAATAATTTTTTTGCAAAAGACTGATTGTGGTAAAAAAGTTGCTGTTTAGTTTGTGTGGAAAGTGTGTAAGTTTTGTTTTTTCTTCTATTTACTTATTTGCCTTGGTCAATTTAGGGGCTTACAAGTACGTTTCGGAGCTATGGAGGAAGAAGCAATCCGATGTGATGAGGTTCCTGCAGAGGGTAAGGTGCTGGGAATACCGCCAGCATCCTTCCATCGTCCGTGTCACTAGGCCAACTCGCCCTGACAGGGCTCGCCGTTTGGGTTACAAGGCCAAGCAGGTATTAAGAACAATTTTACTGTTTTGATTTGTGAATGTCATTTCACCCCTATCCGAGTACATTTATGGATACATTTACGCTACTATTTGAGCATCCTTCTAGTTTCGCTTGCAAGCATTTTGTAGTAAGTGGGATAAAGTTCTGTTTTTTTTCTTGGTTTTTTTGTTTTTTTTGTTTTTTTTTTCCTAGAAATACCACCGTTTGAATTTGTTTGTTTGCAAGTAGGGGCCTTTGGTGTGGCATTGTGGGATAAACTATTGCTTGTTGTGTTGGTGTAGTTTTGGTATCCGGAAGCTTATAGTCTATAACTGTTATAACTGGTTAAGCGGCGCATCGATGCTTTATGCTTTTTTCTTCTAAAGAGGTTGGGTAGGTACAATGATTGGATGCTCCCCGAGACCAGCTACACTAAACTAACAGTCAATCACTGACCGAGCGAGAGTTCTCTGTTTCTGATTCTCGCTTTTGTCTCGATTTGATACAGTGATTTTATTTGTTTATGGGTTCATTTTATGTTCCTTTAAGCAGAGTTAGTCGGGGCCTTGTTGTGTTATCACTTGTAAGGTTTGTTCATTATCAGTTGTGTGCACGTACTTGAATCATTGTTTCTATTGTCAGGGCTATGTGGTTTACCGTGTGCGTGTGAGGCGTGGTGGTAGGAAGAGGCCAGTTCCCAAGGGTATCGTGTATGGGAAGCCCACAAACCAGGGTGTTACCCAATTGAAATTCCAGCGCAGCAAGAGGTCTGTTGCAGAGGAGCGTGCCGGTCGTAAGTTGGGAGGTCTCAGGGTTCTCAACTCATACTGGATCAACGAGGTCAACTCACTTGGCTGCATGCCTTTTTCCTTTCTTTTGTGCTTATGAATTGTTTTCCTGTACGATTCTCCTCACATTTGCAATTTGATACAGGATTCAACTTACAAGTACTTTGAGGTGATTCTTGTCGATGTTGCCCACAATGCTATTCGCAATGACCCGAGAATCAACTGGCTCTGCAAGCCTGTTCACAAGCACAGGGAGCTTCGTGGACTCACTTCTGCCGGCAAGAAGTACAGGGGTCTGCGTGGAAAGGGACACACTCACCACAAGGCACGGCCTTCCCGCAGGGCTACCTGGAAGAGAAACAACACCCTCTCCCTTCGCCGCTACCGTTGATCTTGCTGATCCTGCTTTGTTATCTTTTTTGGTCGTTTTCTGGATATTATCTCGAGGGTATTTTAGTTGTTATTTCGCTGTTGCAATTTTGGAGATTTGATTTACTGAGATCATGTTTAATTTGAATGATTTAGAATCAAATTTGATATATCAGAGGTTTTTTCAGTCTTATGTTGTGACCTAATGGATTAGCTTGTGCACCCATGAATGTTTTGTGTGCATCTTATTTCTCAAGTAAATACTACGTCAGATGTTATGAAGCAAATTTGTTCTCAAATTCTGTTTTTGTTTTATTTTAAAACAAAAAATTATTCTCTTTAAAAAGCAAAAGGTTTGCTCAACCGTCAGGGTCCGTTTGGTATTTGTTTGAAAACTTTTTGGAATGGAATCTCATGGTTTACAATAAAGGTGTTTTGAAAATCATTTAGAAGTAATGGTTTGACGGAAACAAAAAATCATTTTGTTAAGGAATGAGAGATGAGAAATTGTTGTTTCATTTTCATTTTCATTTTCTAAGGCTGACATACTCGATAAATATTTTCAGAAACATATCTAAAATATTTTTTTTTTCTAGAGACAAAAAACACAATCAGAAGCAATTGAAATAAATATCTCAAAATCATTCGTAAAACAATCTTATTTTTAATCTATATTCAAGATAAAATCATTTTTAAAATGCTTCCAAACGGACGTGGTGTTGAAGTATAAGAATTTTCAGCTAATTCCTTTGTCTTATGAGTCAAGCGACATACATCTAAAGCTGTCCGTTAATGTAGCTTTCTTTGAGAAATTGCAAAGCTTGTCTGATGGAGTCCTCATCTTGGCTAGAGTATTTCAGACATATTAGCCGTTGAGCTACACGGTAAGCCATTTGCATCGTTTGATATTGTAGGCAGTTTACTTTCATCCGCTCTATTTCCTAGTCATCGAAAATTACAAGGTTACAAGAGAAGAGTTTATGCCGAACGACATTTTGATATAAATATATATATACACAAACACAGACACACACACACATATATAAATTTCTTAAAAAAAAATCACTAGAACTTAGTCCAATAATAATAATAAGAATTAAGATGATGAATCACAAGCGCACAAGTAGGAAGGAAACGACTTGAAAACTTTTTATTGCTTTCGAGAGTTCGTCTCATTTTCAAAAGTAAAGATTATGATTTGAATAGATTGGACAACCTAGTTTTAACCTATTCTAATCGGTTTTCGGAGTTGAAAGTTGTTGTGTTGAATCCACTGTTCTGTAGAAGGATAGTGAAACACTTGCAGAGGATTTTCTAGCAGAATAAAACTTCAAGATTCTAGATTATAGTTCAGAATTATTCACCTTTTCCGTTATCCTGGATGTGATTTTTCTGGCTGCTTCAACCACGGAGCTTGGTAAGCCTGCCGCTTCTGCTAACAGAAAGCCATAGTGTGGTATGTGTCTTGGTCCATCCTTGAGTTGAAACTAGTAAATGGAAAAGCTTTCAGTCAATAAAAGGTGGCCAATAATCAGTATTACAAGAAAGCTAGATATGTTACCTTAAAATCTAGACGATTATTTCTGATGTCAACATCGAAGTGAAGAATTTTCACATTCGGGTACAAGGTTGCTAGTTCCGTTAGATTCTCCATATGGGTAGCAAATATGGTATATCTGAGTAAGATCAAGTAAGGTTTTATGTTAATGTGCAGAAATTTGAAATTAGGCTTTTGAGGCAACCGCCATTGGATATATGTTGAACAACCCAAGATTTTCCAGTATCTGTAGTTCAGAACTTTTGGTGACACTCTAGAGCAATGATAAATGGAAATTTGATGAAGAGATTACGCTTTCAGTGATAAGAGATACTCGCAGCAGCTCCAAGCAATTGCAAACCCATCAGATGAGGACGTGGCCCTCCCAAGCTCATCCATAACAATTAGACTTCTGTATCCGAAAAGAACGAAATATTAGTACTAATTTTATCGCCTTTGGATTGTTTAAATATTCTGCGATGCAATACCTTTGGGAGACATTTTGCATGACGAAAGCTGTCTCTCTCATCTCTGTCATGAACTGCAAAACCAAGGAAACTGAATGAAAACCAAGCTTCTGTACTAATTAGACAAAATTAGCAACTGGAGGGATGATTATTCCTTAAAAAACGATGCAAGGAGATTTTACCGTGCTAGAGTTCGATTCAAGATTATCTACTGTACCCATCCTAGTAAATATACGATCTACAACTCTGAGGGTCGAGAAGCTGGCTGGAACATAACAACCAATCTGAGCAAGAATAACTATATGACAGACTTGCTGAAGATAGGTGCTCTTTCCACTCCTGAAAGAAACAATAATTGATTGACCTCAAGCCTCAAGATACATCCGTATCAACTTTGCAACATTTTTTTTAATCGAGTTACTGTATATTTAGGCCAAAAGGTTCCTGTATTTTCAGTGGTACAAAAGAGAATGTA
Source organism: Ficus carica (assembly GCA_009761775.1). Taxonomy (NCBI): domain Eukaryota; kingdom Viridiplantae; phylum Streptophyta; class Magnoliopsida; order Rosales; family Moraceae; genus Ficus; species Ficus carica. The sequence goes on along the minus strand of CM019750.1, from coordinate 12,869,764 downwards.
CTTTAAATACTCTAAACCACTAGTTGATGTGTAGATTTGAGTATAAATTGATCCTATGTCAAACCAATAAGGCCAACTAATTGCAAAGCATTATCTGCTGTAGCCAAAAAAAGGATAAATTTCAGCATTACAATGTTAAATTGAATACATAATAGCCGCTGACGATTATTTTCTATCAGAAAATAATGCTCAATGCATAGCAAAGTTTCAACCCACGAGTCAACAGCAACTTTGAGAAGAGCATATCTTACATGTTTGGGCCCATGACAATCATCATGTTAGATGCCTCTGATAAGAAGATGTTATTGGGCTGCAACAGATGAAATTAATCAGCTTCTAGAGCTACTTCAAAAATTTTGATTAAAATTTTCTTTCTTTGCTTTTTTTGGGGGGGGGGTTGTTAATGTAGACATTACATACAACATAGTCATTGTGTATACTGTCCACTATCGGGTGTCTTCCAGCATCAATTGCCATTGGGCCATCATCTATGAGTAAATACGGCCGAGTCAATCATTTTTCTAGTTTCATTCCAAAAATTATTGAGAGTGATTGTTTTAGAATAAATAAATAAAAAAACACTTGCCTGTAAATTGTGGTCTAGTATAACGATCGACAGGCTTTGTGGAAATTGCATGTGCAAATGAATTGACTAGCATATCTAATAGGCATAGGACCTCTGCAAGAAGTGTGAGCACAGAAACATCTTCTCGAATGGCATCTACTAGTGCTGCACATAATATTTTAGGATTGAATTCATAAAATTAAAGAGAATTGGAACAATTTGAACATAAAAGAACCAGATACCTTGCCCATGATAAACCTAGACTGGTACACAAATATGCCCAAGAATGTTTCTCATCATTTACCTAAAGCCCTACCCAAAAGGCATTAAAGCCAAACCTTCAAGGCAAAGTTGTGTTCGTCTATAGCACTCCGCAGATGCTGACTTGTTTCTAACATTCAACTGTAAGTTTCATGAATGAAAGATGATTGAATCGTCAACATGTAGAAATCAGTGTACCATTGACATACTGACATACGAAAATAAGCAAACAGAATAAAAGCAATAGCTTGTAGCATTTTGACAATCTCATATTTTACTACTATGAAAACTGAACACCGAAAGAGTGCTCATTTATCCTATTCATTTGATGGGGGGATGGCTACAGTTAAATCCAACCAATCGGAGAATACGGGGATGAAAGCCTTTTACCCTGGCTCTAGTGATGTATAAGGCATCAGAGAGTCAAACAAGGGAAGCACTTATGATGGAAGGCATCTTTGACATATCTTACCAAATTCTTATTATGTCACATTATTGATTCTTGAAACAGTGGACGAAGCTCGACAGAGGTAGTCAAAGATTAAAGACAAAAGTGAGTCTACTTCACAAAATGCATATATATTTCTGTATACTAAAATAGTAAATAATCATGAATGAACTCATTCTTGTTCTCATGGTTGAAATCTTCTCGAGTCATATGGCATAACTCAGTAAAGGTAATCAACCCCAGTTCTGTTGAAGATTTTTATTTAATTCGATATTTTTCACAGGCTACAGTTGGATTAAATTGATATACTAGACATGATGGATCACAAATGGGTCGCAGAAGAGCTAAAAGACAAAATAAAATGACAGTACTCACAGAAGCAAGTTCTAAAGTTGAGCAACGTATATTGTTCCCATGTCTCAAGACCTGCATTAATATTGTGTTTCCCAACCAGATTAAATTAGGAATAATTACTCATGAGATGCTAATGAATATAATATAGTGCAAGAGAAAATGTTTTCTAACCTGAATGAATTGGCCAGGAAGCTTTCCTTGGATATCTTTCTGTGGAATGCTAAAGTAGAACCCATGTCTACTGTTAAACGGGAGTTTCAAATTGGGAAAATTGAACTCTTGACGGTACTTGTTAGCAAGGTTATGGATAGCTGTCAATATATTATCAACTAGTTTGAGGTTTTGCTAACACTTCATACCAGGTGAAAGAAAACAGAAAGCAGTAACCGGTTTTTTGAAATAACTTTTTGGCTGAAGTATGATTAAAGTTTTATTTAAACATGTATTGGAAGAACCTTCACTAGTGTCACAAAATGATCTTCGGGCATTATCCAGAAGTCCATCAATTCCAGCCTTGACTGCAAAACACTGCTGCGTTCGAGCTACAAAAGGAACCCGTGAATGTAGGACATCTTCATCGATCATCTCTCCAATCCTGAAATGAAACAGCTTCCTTGGTAGATGAGTGACATTGAAGCCTTTTGCATTTGAAATGAGAATAACATGCCAGCTCCTGTTCATTGTCCTATCACTACACTCAGATATACTGGGCTATATCTTTCCTCTATAGGTGATATTATAAAAGAAAATAGTATAGAAAGAGATGCTTCTATTGCAAAGCGTGCAGTTTACCTCTTTCTTATGAGAGCATATTTCTCATTTTCGCACACAGACTTGTAAATGTTTGCGAGAAGAAAACTCTTCGCTTCTTTTAGCACCTAAACCTTTCAGAACATCTTTATACTTCGGCACAAGTTTTAAGCTCATTTTTGTATACTCTAAAAGGAAAATTTATGAACTTACCTTTGAGAGCAAAGGCAAGGCATCCAAGGCAGTTTTAAGAAGAATGACACTTGTTACTAACATCTGACTCTTTGTTGAAGAATCAAAACCTGAGACTTCATTTGAAACTTTCTTTGGCTTGAAGCAGAAGTGACAAAGTACCTTATCTGAAGGATGAACAAATAACGTTTACCATCAGATAATATGAATCAAATGGGTGAACTTCCAAGCAGATTGAATCTATTCCCACTTTTCCTGTTTCTGTGCCTCACCAGTTTCTTTTGGAAATTTACGCAGAACTTGGGAGAGTCCAAAGAAAAGCTCTTCGTTGCTCATCAGTTCATCCTAAAATCAATTATAGAAGAGACATCATGGATCTGAAACAATACATATCATGCATACTATATTTTTGTGCAGATTAAAAGGAAATGAAGTGCACAGTAGTGTGCTTTTACACACTACAACAAAGACGATCAAAATCATAATGGTCTGTTCCGCAGAAACTTTGAAGTGCTAAATTTAAGCTTACATAGTTAATAGGCCCTCGAAACCTTATTTGGAGCCTATTATGTGGATTTAGCATAGGACTTTTTCCGTACATAGATTGGATTGGATTTACGACAACCAGCTCTTATGTCATCTTAAACAGCTACTTTTTCTCAAATGTTTAAGTTAGAAGGAGATTGACTAACATAAGTTGTTTTATTCCCATACATAGTTCAACTATAACCTTCTGTAACTCCAAAAGAGAACTTTAAATGCCATATTTAATACTAACCAGGCAATCTAGACGTGCATTGATAGTTTCAGTATCTTTTAATGGCTGCAAAAGGTTGGCACGAAGCAGTCTAGTCCTGAGCAAGATATTGCATACATTTCTGTTGTTAGTTTTATGTAAATTGAAGAAAAACGAAAAGTGAAAATACACCACTTTTTAACCATATCTGATACTGAATGATAACTTATGTACTCAAGTACCAACTGCTTGCTGCTCAACAGGCACAAGGCCTAATTTGATCATATGTACCCCTTCCCCGTAGGCTAGTGAAATACTTAAAACTAAGAAACATTATGTGGGTAAACAGTGAGATAAACAATATATATTGACCAGATGATATAAATACCCTCCAATAGTTTTTGTTGTCTTGAGCATGTCGAACAAACTTCTTTTCTTGTTGCTTGTGCCCCACAATGTGGAATGTAGTGGCTCAATAATCTCCAAATTTTGGACACTGCCATCAAATTCAAATTAATCCAATTATTAAAGATTTCAGAAGTTAAAATTTAATCAAGTACATCATAAATCAATTTCAACCTTTTTCTTAATTTCCCAAATGAAATCTAGCTTTATCAAATGCATTCAAACTACTACATCAATGACCATAACATCAAATAGTACATTCTTTCAAATAAATTTCAAAAGGCGAAAAGAAGTGCACCTAGTAGCATCAATATTCATGTGATCAAATGATCCATTAAAAGTGACCTGTGAAAGTCAGTTGCACATTAAAAGTAAATGTTATAATCTTAAAAAGAGAGAGGGAAAAAAAAGGAAGCAGGATTAGGTCGTAGCACAATTAGATGGAAGATCATCATGGGAGGCACATTAGAGACATATGGAAGAGGCCTACTTCATTTAGCAAGACAAGCCTCGGGCTTGATTTTCTAGTTTGTTAAATAGCTAGGCTACTATCAAAAGACAAATTTCTCGCTGCTCTATTAGTCTTAAGGCAGCCCATAAGTTTGTGGTTGTTTCAAATTGTGGCCAAGACATCGTCATACTGTAGTAATTATGATGTTAATAGTTGGAAGGAAAGCACATCATCAAACGTACCAATAACGAGTGATTTGTAACAATAAGCCCTCTCTCTGCTTCTATCCTGTGAATTATGCAGTCGATTAGTTACCAATAAAGAAAAACCTCGTAAATGTCAGGAAATTACCACTTGATAATGGCTGCAGCAGCTGCCAAGCACAGATAATACTGCTTGTAGTAAGTATCCAAACCAAGCGCTGAAGGCTCCTTAGCTGCAAGACTTTTAATCAGCACAGCACCCTGGAATGTAAAACAAGAATCGAGTTCGCATGAATTAGATACAATCGTCAGCATCCAAAAGAGTTTATAGCTGCTAAGATAAAGAAGTATCTAGCCTAACCTTAGTGTCATCAAAGCAACTGCGGGACATAACAACCTGCCGAAATCAGCCCTTAAGTTTAGTGATGGGAAGGGAGAGAGACAGTTGGAGAATACCAGATCACTATTTATCGAGGAACTTCACCTTCTTGACCGAAGAGTAAAATCTATCTACCAATTCAGAAACTCCAACCATGCCTTCAGGTGCCAACTTGTTTGGAGCAACAATGATCACCATAGGCTCGTAGAAATGAATCAAAGTCTTCGTGTTCTGATACGAGCTGCTCGTTTCGATGTATTGCGAAAGATGCAACGAAGCTGACCTTAAGTCAAAGGCAGCCACTCCAACCTGTATGGATCAAAAGCATTAGCGGAACATCAGCATTTCAGGGCTGGATCAAGCCACAAATAGTTTACTTCTCTTCGAATTCACATCATATTCATCTTAAAATTGCTAATAATCTTAAAATGCATGTAAATCAGTTTTCTTATCATATAAAACTCTTTAATCCTAATTGTGACAGATCTATAACTACAGAATCGGATCCAACAGAAAAATTGTTTAAGCGCAAGAGATTTAAATCTCTTACTGCAGTGTCAGATTAAAATTCACAAGAAATCCAAGGTTATTCCGATCGTCGCAACTCAACACAATTTCCAAACCACCAACTGAAACTTCATGAATCGAGAAAACAAAATTCGATGAACTTAAACTTCACTTTCACTTTCACTTCATCATCGTCACGATCTTCATCAACCAGAAATCATGAATTTCAAATTTCTGGCAAAGATTAGAAATCAAAATCCGATAGTCAGTCGTTATTTTTGCAAGATCAATTGATTTTCACCAGAGAATTTCTCTTCTGAAATTTACTGGAAATGAAACCGGAAACAACAGTGATTCAAGCGAGCAGGAAAAAGAAATGGCGGGAAGGAGAAAGAGAATTACGACCTCCTTGGCTCTGTTCTCGATTAGGCCGATCACGAAGCTCGATTTCTCTCCTCCGTCGTCTTCCATGGCTTCCGCGCTTCAACTTCAACCACTTTTGCATTTTCGCGCGTCTTCGAATGCGGTGTTATATACATATTTAAGTTCTAACATGTGCTACGTTGAGCGGAGTGCGTAGGCTACCTAACATGCGCATCTGGTTTAAAAAATAATAATAATAATAAAAACCCATCCTCAAGGCACGCACAAAACGCCGGGAATTCTTTCCTTTTGTTAATTTATCAAGAATTTCAAAATTCTCAAGAGTCCATGACATTAAGGTTAGAATTTATAACATGTACAATTATCAGTTAACGCATTTTTTTATGAGAAACTTTATCAAATAATTACAAAGCAACAAGTAATTCTCTTTTTTCAATTAAAAAAAAAAAAGACAACATGTGCCAAAAAAAAGGCATTGTATGTTTTTTTTTTTTTCTTTTTTTTCTTTTTTTGGAATTGTCATAAATAGCATTTTGACCAAATTAAATGAAGCAAATAGCAAGAATAGATTATTTACTTAATAAATTTAATATTTACTGTTATTTATTCAACTATTTTAAAAGCATGTTATTTACTTCAATTATTTTCTATAAAAAATGTTATTTACTTTTTGTTCCCTTAGTATTCGTATCACACAACATCGCAGTCAGTCAATTCCTTGGATGAGCACCAACTTGCAGATATATAGCTGGCTCCTGAATGAGTGAAAATATATACATATATACAACAAAGAGAGCATTAAAATAAAAATTAAAAAAAAATCCTTTTCGTTAGCTTAAGCAACTCTGTTAGCTAATTGCATAATTTGCAAAACAAAAGAGACAATAAAGTTCAAAGTTTGGAATACAAAAATGACAGTTTAATTCTTCAAAGTTCATATGCAGACTACTCACAATAGAATAAGCTCAAAGGGAGACATCTCAAAACTAAAAACTTATGACATCTTTTCATTTTTTCCCCTCCATTACTTCCTGAATGGTAACAAATCGGCGTTGCTCTAAGGAAAGCTGTGCAGCGACTCCCATGGCAACCAACACCAGTCCATCGTGCGAGTCCACGGCAGGAACTGGCCCACCTTGTGCTCTAAGTTCATTCAAGAAATTCAGGTGTTCCAAATAGCGAGATCCATGGTTTAGCCCATCATATCTGGAAAGAAGGAAATTAGGCATTTTTGGCATCTCACCGAGAACGTGTTAAGCATTGTATAAAGAACATTGCACTTTCGAAACCAGAGATACTTTATTTTGTCTTCCTCGGCTTTAAAAGTCTTGATACCAATTCCCCTTTCCCATCTACTACCGAAATGCACAATGTTCTCGGGAAAAAAAAGCCTCCACCTGTAAAGTTGTTGCTCGAGTTAAAATTGGAAGGAAAAATGCACGAAACAGCAGCGCAGCTAAGCGAAAAAAACAGCTGTGAACATTGCCACTAAAGGCAACCATTTATAACAAAGTCATGAGAATTTAAACATATAAGAAGAGCCTAATGTTGAGCATACGGTATATGTCACCTTCGATCTGTCACCAACAATAGATATTTCTTGCTCATTTTTACTCCCTTCAGCAGACATGCAGAAGTCGAGCGTCCCACGACAACCATTTTCGAATTCGACCATAACATATGCATAGTCATTTATATTCGGTACCTGAACACAAATCTAATATGAGAAAACACAAATAAAATCAATTGTTGAATTATCTGTATGCATGTTTCTTTTGAGTTGTTATACCGTTGAGGAAACACGAGCAAAATTTTGAGATGGTTCTAAATGGTGTAAATTGTAATAACAACTGCTATAGCATTCTCCTAAAAGTCATATAAACTACATTATCTTTTTCACCAGATACTTCAACCTTGTTAACATTAATTGCACCCAAAGCCATTACACAAACAGGATTCGCACCTGCGAAGAGCCTCATCAGATCAAAGAAGTGGCAGCACTTCTCCACCAGAGTCCCCTTTATGAATTTAAGCCGGCTCCAACCGTTTTCCTATTACAAACACAACTTAATGAAAACAATACTTGAAAAAAAAAAAAAAAAAAAAAAAAACGAATTAGGGAGTTACATGTAGTATACCTCAACATATATAGGTACACGATGTTCTCGTATAGACACCATTTTAACATCTCCAAGATTGTCTCCGTTGAATAATTGCATCAGCTTAGCAACGGACAGCGTGTATCGGCATTCCAATCCAACTCGCACCAGCAAAACCTGCTTCTTTCTAGCAGCTTCCACAACCTAGTCACAAGAATACAATATAAGTAGTAGAGTTACACTAATCAAAGTGGTATAGGCCATGATTTACACATTAAGGCAGCAATATAAGCAGATTTATCATGCTTATCTGTAGAAAAACCGGTATGCTTCGACTAAAAGATATCTCTGTATGCAATCCACTTACATTAAAATTAAGTATCAGGTTGAGAATCTTCCAGCTTTATGTCAACTAGTAATGCTCTTTAGTGTAAAATACCAAGCATAGATAGATGAAAAGATAACAAGATCAGATCATATTCATAACATGATCGGATTAATCAGCTATTAGCAAATTGCTTAATGAAGCTGGTTTTCTCATTGTAAGCGTAACATGATCGCTGAGTCTTACGGAATAGTATGGCGATGAATCTACTTTGGACAATCTGGATGTAACGAAATGAACGGATCTTTGAAGAGAACAAAATGGAAGAGATGGATTTATTTGAGACGGGGAAATTTTCAGCTTCATTATGAGCCTCGACGGACAAAGCTTTCTTTAAAAAACTAATAAAAGATGTAAGAGATAGTCATAACACCAAGAACTAAAACTAAATCTACTTAGAACTGAACGGCAAATCCACAACAATATAAAAGCACACGCACTTCTCAGAAAATCTCTCAACTAGCTTATTAAGGTAAAATGTGCACTGATTTCTCTTTCCATTTTTTTCTTCACTTGTTACAAACTTATTGTTCAATTTTTCTTTTTGTTTTAGTTTACATATTGTCCGAACTACTCTAAATCTCTTTTGCTGATTCTTGATTTACCTTTTGTGATTATTTGATTCGTTCTTGATCTGATCTAATTGTGCTTTACTCAATTGGTGTAACGGGAAGTCGTTCTTGATTGCAACAAACCTTTTTGCAGTGAGCCACCGTAGTGCAAAGAGGCTTCACCACCAATACATGACGGGGTTTGGGATGGTTCATGAAATCCGTTAGGATTCGGTAACGGGTCGTCTTTGGAGTTGACACAACCAAAACATCTCACAGCCCGCTGCCTAATAGCTCCTTGTGTCCTGCAAAAACCTTATTACAAAAAAAAAATAAAAAATAAAAAAATCATCTAAAAACCGTGCAAAACTATAGGCAGAGGAGGAGCTACCTTAGGCCAGAGGGCAGCTCATTACAATTTTGCTCCTACAACAATTTATTTATTTATTATTATTATTATTTTTACAAACTACTCCTAATTCCGCCCTCTAAAAAACTTTCTATTTTGAAATCCGAATCCTACTCTTTTTTTTTTTTTTTTTCCTCCTTCCAAATGCCAATCATGTTCAAATTCTCAATTCGAAGCGGAATTTTCCAGATCAAACCCAAATGCCAAACACGCACTGAGATAGTTCTAAATTTTGGTGCAAATTCAGTAGAAGGTTTAAAGCTAATACCTTAATAGGAGGGTAATTGAAAGAGGTAGCCAAGTCAAGAGCCTGCTTCTGGAAGGAGTATGGGGGTCGGCAACGACTACGACGGTGACGTCGTAGTCGCGAAGATGATATAAATTTGAGAAGTGCTCTCGCCCCATCACCCCCATCCCTATGATTCCGTACGTCAACAAATACGGAGCAGCCATGATCGAGGGATTTCGAAGCTTTTTTTTTTTTTTTTTTTTTTTTTTTTTTTTCAGTTCAGTTCACAATGTATATACTTTCGCGCAGTTTTGAAGCGGGAAAAAAAATGTAATTTATATAATTTGGCGCGCTAATTGTTAATTATTCACTACCCGCCGCATAAAGTTGTGTTTTAACCGTTTCTCGGTCTGATGCACCAGTGTCCATTATATGAGTTTATAACAAACAAATCAAAACCGTTCTCATTTATTGGTTATTGTAGAAGTGTTATTTTAGTTGTTGGACTAATTTTTTAACATTTTCGATGATGTGATCTATAATCGAGAGTATTTTTGTGTTGTGCCCTTCAAAATTTAAATGTGAACAATCATTTATTAAACGGTTAAGAGATTAATAAAATAATTAAAAAACAATTCCTACTGAGGTGAAAAATTAGAGGTCCTCTCATAAAAGTTCTCATTTTACTAATAGTTGTGTTAAATTGGGAACATAAAAACATGTCCAATTTAAAATTCTAAAATCTAATTCAAATCATAATTCAAACATCTTAATTCATTAAATCAATCAAAATTCATAGTAAAACTCATAAAATGAACCACATTGCAATAATTTAACGAGTTGAAGGAGGAAATTATCAAAATTAAGAATTTAAAAGAAAAGTTATTAAAATCTGAATAGTTTAAGAGTAAATGTTCCAAAAACCGTTCATAATGAGAGATTCTAAGAATTTCCCAACATAACAACTTCAATTGGGGAAAAATTTTCTTTTTTTTTTTTTTTGGATTTAGAGGTAAATAATTTTTTATTTTTAAGAAGTTTTTTAACAAATAACCGAAGTTTTTAAAAATTAGTTGAAATGCTCTTCTAAAAAAAAAAATTCAAACAATTTTCATAAATGATCAATTAGTGATTGATCACATAATATAGTTAATTTGATATATCAGTGAATGATTGTAGTCAATAATTGATTAATCATAATGTAAATTACCTATTTTCAAGTTAATCACTGATTATTGACTAAATATGTTAAATTAAAAAAAGTTCGACCATTGGTCCACCTTGTTTTGAGTGACTACGTAAGGACTTAACCCATGTTTTCTCATCTAACATCTAAGAAGTCCAAAAGTTACCGAGACCCAATCCCACGTGACATTGGAGACCCAATCCCAAAAGAGTGCTTGAGAAGTCATCTTCCTTCCGTTATGCTGCTGCCACTCCTGGTGGTCGCCTTAAAAAAATTTACTCTGTTACTTTCAATGGGTCCATCATGCAGAAAATACAAGAATAATTAGCCTAACATAGGAGTTTCTCGTGCAGTTTTGGAATGTCAGTAGTAGCACCTTACCATGCAATTCAAGTTTTTTTTTTTTTTTTTTTCTTTGACATATCTATTTATTTATTTATTTTTACATACGTATTTTAATCTCATTAAAATGCGACTTACGACTCAGAATTATCAATACCATCTTTTGAACCGTAAAATTATCTGCTATGAGCACTTCTGCACTAGAGAACTTTATCGGTATTGTTGCATAGTACTTCAATAAAGTAATGGTACAAATTATATACAACAAAGAAAGGGTGTCAACAATCCTTTTTAATGGATGGGCATAAAATACTTGATAAGTTCCTGTTCAGCTTTGGAAAGCTAACATTGGTAAGTATTTTCTTCTGCGGAATGAGAAAAAATGGATGCTCTTTGAACTATATAGCGTCTTTGCACTTGTTCCCATCCATTACTTCCTCAATTGTAACGAATCGGCCTTCCTCTATCGAGACTTGTGCGGCAACGCCTATGGCAACCGATATCAGTCCATCCTGCAAATCCACTGCAGGAGCTCGCTTGCCTTTTGCTCGGATTGCGAACAAGAAATTCAGGTGTTCCAAATAGCTAGATCCGTGGTGCAGCCCATCATATCTGAAAAGCAGAAAACCATTGAGCATCTCATGAAAGGTGAATGTACGAAGAAGCTTTGTGTTGAGGCATTGTTAATGAAATGACTGGAAACTGGGAAAAACTCACTTAATTCGGTCATCCTCGGCTTTTATGGTCCGCACACCATCTCTTCCTCCCACTCTAGTACCAAAACGCACAATGCTCTCTGGAACAAAGGCCTCCCCCTGTAGTAACTTGTTGCTTAAGGTATCGTTTGATAAGTCATAATGAATTATATTATGTGGTATTATATGAAGTACTTAATAAATTCGGAAATGGGTGTAATAAAACAAATCACAGTGTTTCAGACGAACACTTCAGATTGTAATATAAAAAAATTAAAAAAAATTAAAAATAAAAACACGAACAAGCAGCGCAATGTGCTGGAATCCGCCTATATTAGTATAAATTCCCGTTATGCGTCCTTAGTAATTGCCATTTAAGTTGACCATTTATAGTAAAGACGGGGATTTAAACATATCAGAAGATTATGATATTATCTACCATGGTGAGCCAGTTCGGGATTGCTTTTGCAGCTCCTAAAGTGATTATCAGAGAACTTCAGTAACCGTTGTCATTTGAAAAACTTGTTTTTGGTTAAAATTATTTCATAATTTGTTGTATTAGAAAGCAACATTTAGAAGCAGTCTGTTTGATAAATCATTCTAAAAGAGATCGCAAAGAATCCAACAACATCTCACAGCAGTTTTGAGAAGCTAAAAATTCTAGCTCTTAGCGTCTACAGACGGTAAAATCAGAAATTCTATAAGAAACACAACAATACCAAATTGGCGCAGATAGATTATTACCTTCCCAATATCACCAACAACAGATATTTCTTGCTCATTTTTACTCCCTTCAGCAAACATGCAAAGGTCAAGCATTCCACGACAGCCATTGTCGAATTCAACGATTACATACGCATTGTCAATAATATCTGGTACCTGCACCCGAAGCTTATATGAGCAAACAATTTTTAAACAACAAGATAATCACAAATCATAATGGAAAGGAGAGTTTTGGATGAGTAGTCAAAAACATGCTTAGTTGAAGTCTCTTTACTGTCGGGAACACAAACAAAAAAGCTGAGGTAGTACTATATGACCTCTATTATTAAAATCCAAGCAAAATATGTTACCTTTCCGTCGTATATTTCATCCTTATGATTAACATCAATTGCACCTGAGGCCATCACGCGTACAGGATTTGCACCTGCGAAGAGCCTCATCAGATCGAAGAAGTGACAGCACTTCTCCACAAGAGTTCCGCCTGTATTAACATTGAACCGGTTCCAATTGTTAACCTGCATTACAAGCATGATTTATTGAACGAGACCAAAACATTGAGTTGCATATAGTTGAACCTTATGTAACGTACCTTAACCAAGAAAGGGAACCGATGCTCGCGGATAGCCACCATCTTAACCTGTCCAAGAGTTTTCCCCTCGACTATTTCTATCAGTTTTGCAACAGGCGGCATGTATCGGTACTCCAGTCCAACTTGCACCAGCATGTCCTTCCTCTTTCTAGCAGCATCTACAACCTAGTTTCCAGACATAACTATTTGATATGGATATTTGATCAACAAAATTAAGATCACAATTATAACCCACCACATCTAGTTACATTGAAAAAGAAAATGAAAACTACTTTAGGAAATGCTTGCATAATTTAGTTTTGCACGCCAACCTACAACCAAAAAAGTAGTACCGTTTTGCAATGTTAACAAAAGGGCACCACATAAAATTTTTCAAGCTAGCTTTTTTGAAGTAAAATGTGCATTGATCCAACCACAGATTATAGCAAATTTCTATCGACAATTCCGAACAAGGTCACCTCTGGACTTCTTTTCCAACTTTTTCACTCATTGCAAAACAAATGTACGAGAAACTGACAATGCCAAGAACTTCTAGTTGAAACTTAGTTCATTTCCTAAATGTGAGCATTAAGGTTAGTTGTGACCAAATTACAAAGTAACTGCACGAAGTCTAGTACCAAGTCATACACTGCTAATTTAACTTACCTCTTTGCAATGGGCGACGGTGGTGCAAAGAGGCTTCTCCACTAGGACATGGTGTGGTTTCGGATGGTTGATGATGTCCATTAGGATTTCGTAATGGGTCATGTTGGGACTTGATACAACCACCACATCACACATCCCACTTTCCAATAGCTCCTTGTGTCCTGTAAAAACCTTGTAGCAAATGGCGACTTTCAAAACTTGATCAAATGTATTAAGGAGATTTCTGCTCTCGAACTGTCCTTTTCCATTACTAAAAATAAGAACTACAGATTTCGCCATTGGATTAACTTTGAATGGTGTGATTTATACATGAAAGCAGTTCTGTGTGGCGTGCTACACTTAACACGGAGACATTACCAAATGAAATAGTAAGGTTTCATCCCTACTGTCATCCTCCAAAAAAAAAAAAAAAAAAAAAAAGAAGAAGAAAGAAAGAACCACAATTTAAACATTTTCTTTTACAGTGTTTTCTCTAAAAAATTTAAATTTATAATACAAACTTACCATTCAAACCTATAAACCAAAGGGTCATCACAAATTGGGTCAAACTCCAAACTCACTGGATTAAACAGACTTTTAACCCTTTTTTTTTTTTTTTAACTGTTCAAAATCTAGAGCCAACCCCTTGTTTCACACGTGGTTTCAAACCCATTTAATCCAATTCAAATTAGATTTTTTTTTCTATTTAGAAATCCGAATATCACACTCATGTGTTACTCTTCCAAACATCAACAATAACGTCAAAATTCTCAAAATTGAATTGATTTTTTCTCTTTTTGTTTCAAATAAGCAGTAAATAAGAGTTATAAGAAATACCTTTACAGGCCAGTTGTAAGAGCGAGCTAATCAAGAGCAAGGTGTTGGGAAGGAACATGGGGGTCAGCAATGGCGACGACGGAGGCGCCTTGAGATCGAAGATGGTACAAATTGATGAGGTGCTCCCGACCCATCATCCCCACCCCTATTATTCCGTACTTTACTGTTTCATAAAACGACGCCATTGAACAAAATTCAGGTCCTTAGGAGCTTCAAGCTTGGATTCTTCTGCTTCTTCTTCCACTCCAACGGTCTACACTTCCTCCCGTACTTACTGTATATTATATTCTCATTTTATTTTTATTTTGTTTTCTGATAATACTTTTGGCTTTTGCTATTCTTGGACAGACGTGCAAACTTTGGAAGAATGACAATGTGTCGTTTGCACTTGAACGACGAAAAATTATAGACGACAGAGAACGCGTTGTTTAGAACTTAACGACATAAGAATGTAAGGTAAACTACCTGTCGTTTTTAAAACGTTGTTCGGAAGTGAACGACATGAAAATTTTTAGGTCACTACCTGTCGTTTTTTACTTGTTGTTCAGAAGTGAACGACATGAGAATGTAAGGTGAACTACCTGTCGTTTTCTGGATTTCCATTCTTTAACTTTTTATCCAATAATTATAATTTTGTTATTTTTAAATTGTTTAAATAGTAGAGGTTTAAATTTTTGAATTTTAAAACTTAAAAATAATGATTAAAGATAAATGTAATATTAGGAATATTATTATATAAAATTGAGCTACTTTGGAGCTTAGATTCCTTTGCTTCTTCTTCCACTACAGTCTACACTTCACCGTACTTATGACATGTTTACTTAGGCCTAATCGGAGTGAACATGAATCAGAATGGATAGGATTTGGAATGGGCTGAATTGGAATTAGGATTCAGAGTCAGAATATGCTGTTTACTTGGGTTCTAGAAATCAGAGTCGGAATCACTATTAATCACATTCATACGTTTACTTAGAACAGGAATCGGAGTTAGTTGCTGTAAATTTACTTGTATATCCCTTTATTTATTGTATTTTTAAAAATTAAAAAAATGATTAATTTTTATTTATTTATTATCATACTATTAATCAAAAGTAAAATAATCATTATGATATTAAGACAATAAATTAAATGTGTAATCGTTTTGTTTAAAAAACTTAAAAGAGTAAAAAGACAATGAATTAAAAATACGTAAAGTATAAACAATATAAAATTAGAACATAATAATATATTATGATAAAAAAAGTTATTTATGTACTTTAATAACGTTACTAGTAATTAGGATAGTTATATATTAAGTTAATTACAAATATATTATTTTTGTTAATCAAAATAATTAATATAGGTGTTCTATTTTTTTCATACAATTTTTACAATGAACTAAAGATAAAATGGTAATTTCATGTTAATAGTAGGAATGAGTGTCATAATTTAGAGGGGGCATGAGATTGTCAATTTCATTTCTCAATCCCAAATTGATGTAGGACTCACTATTCTCACTTTCATTAAAAAAAAAAAAAAAAAAAAAACAAACAAACAGGAGATGACTTTTATTCTCCACTCTCATTTTCTACTTTGATAAGTAAACATATCATTACTATAGTTGTATTCTCATTTTATTTATTTAATTTTTTTTTGGGTAATATTTTTCTTCCGTCTACGATAAGACTGTTTTGCTAGTCTTCTTCGTCTTTTTTTTTTTTTTTTTTTGGTTTTTTTATTTTTATTTTTATCAATAATGGAGAGTGATTTTTTTCCACACAAATGGGATGACGACGTGTAATTCTTTGGACAGACGAGAAATCTTTAGGTGACAGACAATAATATGTCGTCTTGCACTTAAACGACGAAAAGTTATAGACGACAGAGAGCACGTTGCTTAGAATAAACGACAAGAGAATGTACGGTAAACTACCTGTCGTTTTTATATTTTTCATTTCCTGCTCAAATTTAAAAAATAAATAAATAAAATTTGCCATTGCTGTTAGTTGGTGTAACTACCTGTCGTTTATTAAAACCCAAAATTGCCATCTACTAAAATGGGGAATTTTAAAACTAGGAAATTAATTTCATGAAAAAAGGAATTAAATCACGTGAAATTAAATTTCAGAATTAGAAAAATGTTTACTAATCTATCAAGGAATCAATTTATTTGAGAAATTAAATTCTTATTATGTTGTTCATTTTCTAAAAGTTAAAAGAATTGAGAATATATTTACTGTAGTTACGAAATATTCTTAAATAAAAAATACTAATTAAATAAGAATAAAGGTATTTTTAATATAAAGTTAGTTACTTCCTATTTTCTAGGAGAGGGAATTTATTTCCGAAGATACCAGATGGGAGACAAGTTCTTCCTTACCAAGAAAATTAATTCCATATTTTTAAATAAGACCTACATTATGTAATTCTCAAGTACAAAAATAACACTGAAATTTAAAATCTGGTAAAGCTGCAGTAAAGCCCAATTTTATAAACTCTATCGATAAAGTTCATTTTTAAACCTTCCGATTTAATCGAATGGTTGAGATGTGCATGATAATTATAATGTATTTTAATCCATGATATTATATACTAAAAATAAAAAAAAAATTTAAATTTAAAAAAACCCACCGCCGATGACTCTCCTCGGCCGACAACCCCCCGCGACGAGCCAGGCTACCCACACGACGCCGATGGACCCCCCACCCCCTCACACCCGAAGCCGATGAGCTCCCCCCTCCCCTGACATCGACGGGCCCCCCTTCCCCGATATCAACGAGCCCCCCCACCCCCCCGTGCTCAAGTCCAGACAACCCCCCCACCCAGATGCCGACGAGCCCCCCCAACGCCAATGAGGCCCAACTCGAACCCTCCCCACCCCCCGCGCTCGAGCCCAGGTGACCCCCCTCCCCTCACGCTCTAGCCCAAACAACCCCTTCTCCCCCCGTGTTCGAGCATCCAATCGCCCCCCCCCCCCCTCCTCCCCTCAAAGCTTGATCTGGTTGCCGTTTGGGAGGGCGTCGGAGTCGGGGGAAGGAGGGCTCCTTGGCATCTTCACCGGCGTTGAGGGGCCGCCGGTTTTGTTTGAGAAACTATTTTTTATAGTTTTTTTGAATTTCTATTTTTTTTATTTTTAATATATAATATTATGGTTTAAAATACATTATAATTATTATGCATAAATAACATCTTAACGGTTCGATTAAATCGAACAGTTTAAAATAAACTTTATCGATAAGATATATAAAAAAAAGTTGTATTATAGATTCTCCCTTTAAAATCAAAAATTTAAGTTTTTTTTTTTTTTTTTTTGTCCGAATTGGATTACTCGGTAGTAAATGCTCACGAGGAGAGCAAAAGTGACGATTTCCAAGGGAAGCTACAGAGGAGAAAACCATAGCCAGTTAGCAAATTAGCCTTTTAACGCTTGGAACTGGAGCAGGCTCTACAATGAAATTTAGGGTTTCGCACAGAGTCCCCGTGTTTCCTCATTTTGCTCACGCCAATTACCTCCATAACCAGCGTCGCTCCGTCTCTTCCTTCGTCAAACATCTCCGAGCAGCCACTCAAGCCCGAGCTTCCTTTAATGGCGGAAGTGGCAGTTCTCAAGGTCAGTCTTTCACTTCTGTGATTCACCAGACTTTCAAGTCTCGAGCTCACTATTCCGGAGAAAGCGAAAGACTTGGCCTTTTTTTCGCCATTGGAGCTCTTTCAAATGCTGGAGAATTCTCAATTGTTTTTCTTCTTATTTTTTCTTTATTATGAATGTTTTCTCATTTTTAATGGTTTTCTTCTGTTTTTATTGACGTCCTTAATTATTTTTACTCCGTTCCTTTATAAGAGGAAGAACAACGTAAGATTTTTCTGTGAATTGTTTGACAAACATTCCTAGTTGATCAAACAACATGATTTTAAGAATTGCGAAATCTGAAAAGAAAAATAGAAGGAAAAATTTGAAAAGCAGAACTGAATTGTAACTTGCTAGGGGTAAAAGAGCTGGGACAAAAGAGTAATTTCAGTTTTTTTAGAACCTACCAAACTCCGACTCCGATATGCATTCATAATATTCACGATAAACTTTTTATGCGTATCTATTTTATAGGAATTGAAGGTTTCTTAGTGTTTGTTCAGGTGATACATTTCTGGTGCCTGGTGCAACAGTGGCTACCTTACTTATGCTCGGCGCTCTTCATGGTCGGCGAATGTATGATGATAAGAAGGTATTTAACTATACAAGGACCAATTTGGAATTCTTCTTATCAAATAAAGGAAAGCAACATTCCCAAGGTCTTCGTAGAAGAGACCATGAATTTGTGTTCTATTACTGATAGTACAATCCATGTTGTGTGTACAAGGATCGCGTGAAGACTTTTTCGATTGAAAGGCTCTTGCCATTTTACTTAAATGGGCCGTTTTGCATCAATTGGATGAATTGGAACCTTTTTTTTTAGTAGGAATTTTTCTCATTGTTTTTATGGTAGATATTTTGTTCTGTTGTCAATAGGTTGAAGAGGCGCGAGAGAGAGGGATCGAATCTGAGTTCCAACCTGATTTCAAGGTAGTTACTAGTATCATATGACGTATATCTTTCATCGCTTTTGATGGTTGCTTCAGTTGCAGAGATACTTCCAGTGTTTAACTTCGACATAAAATTCTTATTTTCCCAATCCTAGGCTTCTTTTTTAAGATTGCTACCGCTGCGCTCCATATCAAGATGTTGGGGTTACTTGACTAATGTGGTGAGTTATCTTCCCATTTCACAAGACAGTAGAATTTGACGTTCTCAACAACTGTCCCCTGATAGTAGTAGCACATTCTCCCTAGTCTTCCTACTATCGGCTTAGAAATGTTAGATGAAAAAAACAAAGAAATTTTAACCAGATTTAAGTCAATTTACCTCGTACCTGATATTATACATCCACTCTAATCTTCCTACTATCTGGTTAGAAAAGTTAGATGAGAAACAAATCAATTTGACTCACTAAGCATTTTGAATCAATTAACCTTGTACCAGATAATATACTGCAAATAAAATTGGGAATTTATTTAAGGTACATAATTCAGCTCATGTCATTACATGAATAATTTTGATCATTTTGATCACAAGTAGTACTTTCTGTTTGTATGACACGTCTATCACCTATCTTTATATTTCTCTGTTTGTTTCTTTCTTATGCATCTCTGTTTCTTTCCCAAGTATGCTGTTTTACTCTTTTTTTTTTTTTTTTTTTTTTTTTTTTTTTGGGGTATGCATATTACTTATTGAAAAAAATGCTTTTAGGAAATACCTGTCTGGCTGCGTCCATACGTTTATAAAGCTTGGGCACGGGCATTCCACTCAAGTATGGATGTTATATTCACCTCATTAAACATTTTTTTGTTATTAAATTAGTGATGTATGTTTTTCTTACATTGTTATGTATGCATTTAAAGAAAGCAAAAATTTATGCTCATTGGATTAAACCTAAAGAACATCTTAGAAACAGAGGTTTGTTTAGCATTTCAGACTTAGAAGAAGCAGCTTTGTCTCTGAGCGAATATGCTACTTTACGAGAATTCTTTGTTCGTGCCTTGAAAGAAGGGTGCAGGCCTATTGACCCTGATCCACATTGTCTGGTAACTGGTACCCAGTGATTAAGACATTGGTTTTTCAATATTTCAATCTGAATTTGCTAGCTACCGCTCCTATATGACTGTTTTTATGGCAGTGTAGGTTAGTCCTGTTGATGGTATTATCTTAAGATTTGGAGAGATAAGAGGACCTGGGGCAATGATTGATCAAGTCAAAGGGTTTTCATATTCTGTTTCTGCTCTTCTTGGTGCGAGCTCGTTCATTCCTATGATAGCTGAAGGGGATACGGATGAAGATGGTGACGAACCGGAAAACACATCCATGGATAAGAGTAAGAAGTCGTGGTGGAGAGTTTCACTGTCTTCTCCTAAGATCTGGGATCCTGTCTCATCACGGTAATAGGACATTTACATATGGTTCGCTCTTAAGTCTTTAATCATTGTGGATTTTTGTCCAAATTCAACTAAGGGCAATACAATTTATGATGAACAAGAACATTTCTTCTATTCATTGCAGTCCTGCGAAAGGTCTTTTTTACTGTGTAATTTATTTAAGGCCTGGAGATTATCATCGTATACACTCTCCAGTTGATTGGAATATTTTCATTCGCCGGCATTTTTCAGGTAAGGCTATTGCCGAGGACCTTGTACCTTGAAAACCCATGAAACTTATTCAAACGAATGAACCAAATTTTTGAGGTTGCTTGTAATCCTGAGGATGCTTGTGACGTTAACACGTTGCGGCTTTCTAAGCTTTTTCAGGTCCAAAATGCTTAATCGTTATAATATTTTTGTTGCACAATTAAGTCAAAAGGCAGACATAAATTTCATAATTTCTAAGTTCTCTACTTTGAGTTGCCATCATCAAAATTTGGATTTATGGAATTCTGAATATCTGACCTGTACACACATGAGTTCACGCTTAATCCTTAGATAAGTATAGTTTTTACTTTAACTTATGTTTTGGTGTATTTTGTATTGGCAAAATTGGTGTAAATCCCCGTGCCCTCTCTGCTGAAAATCCTGATTCCTAACCTTTTTACGGTTAAATGCTAGGACTAGATAAGGAGAAATCCAATTCTGCGGGTTACAGAATTTTATGTTTGTTATTAATCTGAAACTGTTATTAATCTATGGTTTGATTTTTTTAGAACTTCATTAATATTCTCTCTTTGGCAGTTATTTATGTGGACTGTGATTTGTTGTTTTTCTTTGCAGGTAACTTATTTCCTGTGAATGAACGTGCTGCTAGAACCATCAGAAACCTTTATGTTCAGAATGAAAGGGTAATCTCACTTCTTGAATATATGTTAAACTTGCAATGATCATAGTGATTAGTGAGATTCAATGCTGTTTTCCGTTGTTTTCTCCATTATCTATTTACTTTCTTGTAAATGAGGAATAAGCTCGCGTTTGTTAATTATATCCTCGAAAATCTCTATCTATTTCTGGTTTGGTTGAGATACGATATATGTCAATCTAATTTATATTCATGCTTCACCATGTCATTGTTGTTGCATTCCTTCCCTAATTTAAAACGCTAAAAGTGCTTTACTCTCGTCTTTCTTTTTAATCTTTTGCTTTTTGATTACTGTTTGATCCTCCTAATCGCCTTAGAAATTCTTGCTTCGGCAGGTTGTGCTTGAAGGTCTCTGGCAAGAAGGGTTTATGGCAATAGCTGCAATTGGTGCAACAAACATCGGATCCATTGAGGTAAAGTAGCTCCTTAAAAATCACACACTCCCACCATGTTAACATGAATATAGTAAAGAAAACTGAAAAAAGAGTCAGAGGAGCGGGAAAAGGAGAGAGAAACAGGTTTAAAATATCACTGATTGGAAGCTTCTCCTGCTTTATTAGCTTTCATTATTGACTTCAGTCTAAACTTTGCAAATGGCAGCTTCCGATGGAGCCAAAATTTCGGACAAACTTGCCAAGAAAAAGTCATTGCACCCGCAGACTCCAGAAGAACGGCTGTATGAACCTGAAGGAGTTGGTCTGACGCTGAGAAAAGGGGATGAGGTTGGAAATGCCCTTTCATTCTCTCACTTATTTTCTCTTTTGGTCCAAGTCTTTCCAGAGCATTGTTCCAACTGCTTTTACTTGCACTTTTTGATGAATTACAATACCCTGGGAATATTTTTAACTAAAGTTAGGTGGAATTTGTTCAGAGCAACTAAAACTCGGGCTATGTAAATTTTAAAGCACTGGACTTTGATTCTCAATCAAATTATTCCTTTTTCAAGTACAAATCTCCTCTGGCCTTCTAAAGTTCTCTGTTATTCTTGTGCTTCAATATGTTCAGATAGCCGTTTTCAACATGGGATCGACGGTGGTGATGGTCTTCCAAGCTCCTGTGAAGATTGGGGATTCTTCATCAGAGTTCAAGTTCTCCATCAAGTGCGGAGATAAAATTAGCGTTGGTGAAGCCTTAGGCAGGTGGCGAGAACAGTAGCCAGCGGCATGGGCATTGCCTTTTTTCAGCCTCTTTCTTAAGCAAAAGAAAACGGGAGGATTCATTAAGCATGTAAATTAGTATAGTAAATTGCTGAGATTCATTATTAGTATAGCCCAAAATTTAGTCAAACAGGTAGTTGTTTTACAAATTTAGCAACTTCCCCCTATGTGATGTTTATGTTGTCGTATTAATATGAATGAACGACAGCTTTAAAGATTGCCAATGCGAGAATTGTTGTCAACATGCTTTTCAGCATGTGGTTAAGAACCACGCCAATGGAGAAGAATCATGCTTGGTTGCAACACAGGGGATAACAGTACACGACTCACACAATGATATCTTGTGTCTTAAGAAGAAATGAAATGGTCCAACTGTCCGTGAGGATTGAAGAAAGTTACAAGTCTCTTTCTATTCGGTGAAATTACGAGTTTAAATGCGAACCATAAAAACACATTTTGAACCATCCATCAAATCCCATCTTCACAAAATCTTTGGAGCCTAATTCAACTAAACTTTGAACTAGAATATTCTAGGTAGGAATTATGACTAGCAGAAACCCGCAACCTAAGCCCTAACCCACCCAAAACCATTGATGCCGCTAGACTAAACGATCGTAGGCCACGTCCTGGAGTACACTAGAAAAAGAAAACGATGAGATGTATGTGCTTCTATAAGAACCACAAAGCTCATCATTTTCTTCGTTCTTTTCCTTCTCTCTACTTTTCACACTAATCTCCCAATGAACAAAGACAAAGGCTAACCAAGATTTTCTAACAAACTGCTTCAGCAAGGATTAGCTTTATCCCAGAAACTCACTTATCCAACACATAATGGTCCTTGATATACTAAAAAATTTACCAAGTCACCTACCAAATCTACGGTCCAATGATAGAATCTCTTATTTTGCACTATCGGTATGTAGTGGTTTTCAACCATTGGATTAATTTTCTAATAGCCTGACAATTGTCCAACTTAAAAATTTTTAACATGTAACTCAGAACTGCTACAGTCATAGATTAGACAGTTGAAAATCTAATCCAACCAATCCAATGGCTTGAACAATAGTTCTTACCGGTAGTTCAAAACAGGATACTATAAAATTTCCCCAAATCTAAAACCTGTGGAATAGCAATCTTCTCTTAAGATGCTCATAATATAAGCACTCTAGCACTTACTGTAAAACTAAAAGTTTGCTCATAACAAATAATATCATATGATGCGTAACATATTCATTACCCACAAGCGTGACCAAAATAAACAAAACCCGAATTGTTTTCATCCAAAGAAAGGAAAATACGGACAAAATTGAATCCAAAAAGACGATCCTAAGCATGAGCATGTCATCATGTAGAATTGAATTGAATTCCTGAACAAAACATACAACACAAATCAGAATTCAAATTGCAATTACATTTTTGTTACTTCTATAGATCCCTCCTCAACGCCTTTGTTTGTGGCTTCCATCTTCTCAATGCCTAACAACCCAGAATTGAATCCAAAGTTCTCAGTTTCCTATACCTCTATATCAAAACTTTGTTCCTGAAATACCCAAAAAAAGGGAAAAATAAAATAAAATAAAAATCCAAAATTAGTTTTTTTTTTCCCCAATGTTTTTCAAATCTAAAAAAAAAAAAAAAAAAAAAAAAAAAAAAAAAACCCCTCAAATCAATTACACACAATTATCGTTAAATTAACACATTTATGAACTCTAAACTGGTTGACAAAGAAGGAAAAAAAAAAAAAAAACCCCCCAATATTGGTTTCATCCCTGTTTCAAAATCTTCAAAATACCTAAAATCAATGCTTGTCTAAAAGAACAGATTTTGAAATGCTAAACTGAAAATTAAATTAAAAAAAAAACCCCCTCATTTTCAGTTTCATCCCAATTTCTAAATATCCAAAAGATCCTCAAATCAATCCTCTACATTCCGAAGAATTACATGTAGTTTATGTTTAAACTGGACAAAATTAAAGGATTTTTAACTGGGGAAAAAAAAAAAGATAGAGAAAAGCACACCTACGTCTGTTTGGAGTAAGAGGAAGAAGAAGGGACACGCTTGTTGCGGAGCATCATGTAACCGACGGGTAAGACGACTCCGATCATCATGATCGCCGCTCCGATGATGTATCTGATTGGGCTCGGCGGCTCCACCTCTGACAACCCCATCATCTGCATCCACACCCGATCACACCCCCCATCATTCTCATCATCTTAGATCTGGATCAACTAAGTCAATATAATTCCAATTTAATTCACCAAAAAAAAAAACCAAGAGAGAGAGCGTACGACGGTATAAGGAAAATCTGAGCGGCTTTGGAGTCGAGAAGACGAGCCTTTGGGAGGAGTTTGCTGAGACGAGACAAGACTATTGGTGAGAAGTAGAGGATCTCTCTCTCTCTCTGCTGAGATCGTACCAGGAGTCTGGGTCATCATGCCGTACACGTCTTTTTTTTTTGGTGGGCTTGATGTGGGGGCATTAGTCAGACGACGATTAAGAAATGATGTCGTTTGAGTGGTGTTTTGGTTTCATAGGGACCAAGGGTTACCAAGAAATGAGGACTTAAATGAGAAATTAAAGAATGTGGAGACCTAATTGTCTAAACTTTTCATAATACAAACCAAAGTATCAAAGGTCAAAACGTTTGGGTATCCCAAGTGCAAATAAACAATTTTAAAATAAAGATTTTATTTCCCAAGTTTTTTTTTTTTTTTTTGCCACGAGATATTCATTTTCTTTTTTTTTATT
The DNA here is from genome assembly GCA_009761775.1 of Ficus carica. Taxonomy (NCBI): domain Eukaryota; kingdom Viridiplantae; phylum Streptophyta; class Magnoliopsida; order Rosales; family Moraceae; genus Ficus; species Ficus carica. Next base: position 12,844,705 of record CM019750.1, on the reverse strand, counting down.
AGGTAAAAATCAATTTTTTAAAATTAGAAGAAAATAATCTACACTTTCAAAATAATAATAATAATAATAATTTAATGACAAAAAATAGTGTGTGGATACTACGTCAGCTTGAACATCTGGAGACTCTGCCAAAGAAAAGAAAACATCCGGAGGAAAAGCCACCGAGTTCGTTGGGTGGTGCAGACAAAACACAGAGAGAGAAACAGAAAAAGAGAAAGATGGCTCTTGTCCGAAAAGCATCCCCAGAGCTCCCCAATCTTCTTGGACTTGCAAACAGGTCCTTCAAATCCTTGAGATTCCCAGGCAAGTCCCTGCTCCATTCTTCTACAACTCCTCCTTCCTCTCTCTCCCATGGAATCCACGTCTTCCATTGCCCCGTAAATCTCCTCTCTCTCTCTCCGTTTCCGTCATTTTCTCTCTAACCAAACAGGACATTGATGTTTTATTTTCCTTATTGTTCGTAATAATAGGATGCGGTCGGGATTGTGGCGAAGCTCTCAGAATGCATCGCCTCTAGAGGAGGAAACATCCTCGGCGCCGATGTGTTTGTCCCCGAGAAAAAGCATGTCTTTTATTCAAGAAGGTACATTTCTCTCTTTCCCTTCGCTAAATTATACACTTTAGCAATGTTTTAATCGATTCCGATTTTATAGCTATAGAAATGTTTTCTTTGATTCTTTCTATTTTGTTTTGATTTTTCCACTTTGCTATCGAAATTAAAAATAAATAAATAAATAAATAAATAAACAAACAAAAAAAAGAATTTTCTTGTGGAATGTGCAATCAATAGTTTCCGGTAGTCCTCCAGTTATGAATGAATAATCCCGGATCCAACTTTCTTTTTAATAGAAACTGACGTGATATGTGAATTCTCATTTTTCGTTGCTAAGTGTTTGTAAGATTGTCATGTCAATTGATATTAAAAGATTACTCGTACATGATAACTCATTGCCGTGTTTTCGTGTGTAAAAGCTGGAAAAAGAAAATTGATACCTAGCACTACTCGTCTCAAATTAGTATGTTGTTGGATTCTGGAGATTTTTTTTTTCTTTTACCAAAATTCCCCAAATATGAGTTATATTTTTCCGTTTAGCACCCCGTTTTTGACCAACTTTTGAAACCTTTTTCTATCATGTTTTCTCTCACAAGAAACTAAATTTATTATTCGAATTGTGGATTTGAACCTATGATCCAAACGGTAGTATGGGGTTGCTATGTTTTTGAATATTATTGATTCTTGATTTTGTGAAACTATGCCATAGTTAAAGGGGGGGAAAAAAAAAAAGGAAGGACCCTTTGTGCTTTTTTCTATTTTTATGTGCAAACAGGATCTTCGAAAGCCGTCACTGATCTGGGAGAAAATATTTGGAGATCTCTTACTGTTATAGGAAAACTAATCAGACTGTGTCTAACCTTGCAGTGAATTCATATTTGACCCTGTTAAATGGCCAAGACCGCAAGTGGATGAAGACTTTCTTAGACTGTCGAAAACATTCAATGCTATGAAATCTGTTGTTCGTGTGCCGGATCACGACCCTAAATATAAGATTGCCATTCTTGTTTCAAAGCAGGTACAAAACGTTGTCTTTATTGTGCAGGCACAAACACATAAGTGCACCCGTTGCTTAAGTGTTATTTACAATTTTTACAGGAACATTGCCTGGTCGATTTGTTACATCAGTGGCAGGATGGAAGACTTCCAGTAGATATAACGTGTGTAATAAGGTCAGGTTCTGGAAACTTCTGCCTTAGTTTTTCCTTTTCCTGAGAATGTTGACAGACCATCCCCATTAATGTATTTTTCTGTTTCCTTTTCTTTTCAATCAGTAACCACGATAGAGGCCCAAACACCCATGTTTTTCGCTTTCTTGAAAGGCACGACATTCCTTATCATCATCTATGTACAACCAACGGTGATAAAAGAGAAAGAGAGATCTTGGATTTGGTCCAGAATACTGATTTTCTAGTGCTTGCCAGGTACATGCAGGTAATCTATACACTATACGCTCTTGCAATAATTTTCTCTTTAGTTTTACCATTGAAGTTCAGTGCGCTGAGTGGAGAGAACAAAGCTTCTTCTTGTTCAGTTGTTCTTTTCTCAGTTTAGATTTTGAAATATGAAAAGATGTTAATTCATGTAGATTCTTTCAAGTAATTGAATTTTACAACAATTTCTTTGAAAACAATATTTTATATTTACTTCCGCAGGTACTATCTGGTAATTTCTTGGAGAACTATGGAAAGGATATAATCAACATACATCATGGCCTTTTGCCGTCATTCAAGGGCGGCAATCCATCAAGACAGGTTCGGTCTTTTTGCCTAATCTTTGACTTAAAAGTACATCCTCACCTGTTAAATGCTTCCATCCTAACTGTCAATGCATGCATAATTTGCTAGATTATGTTGGCAGGCTTTTGACGCGGGTGTGAAACTTATTGGTGCAACGAGTCACTTTGTGACTGAAGAGCTTGACTGTGGGCCTATAATAGAACAGATGGTGAGTATGAAATCAATTAGTTCTGCTATTTACTTTGTGCTTATTTGATGCTTTTTACCCAAAAAACACTAAACCCGACTCACCCGAATTGGGTTGTGTATGAATGCTCCTTTTTACATCAGTTGTGACAAAATTCAGGGTGGTTAGTTTTATTTTCTGCCAAGTCCATGTTAGTTTTTCTAATCTCATGTTTACTATAGCACGTCTTGTTAGTTTTTTTAATCTCATGTCTACTAGAGCACGTCTCATTCAGACAAATAACAGGAGCAAAAACAACTTAGGGAACATGTTGTAGGGGGAATTTCCTTGATCATTGTGTATGTACGACTCAATTGGAAGTTGACTGCTATATTATGGTTATATAGTTAGAACTACATCTTGTGTATAGATCTTAGTTTTTGTAAGATTGAGCTAAATTGCTACTAAGGTTAAAAATAATTCTAGCGATACCTGGCTCTTTGTTCTATTTATTTCTTTACGTCAAAGTATTTTGAGATGTGCAGAATTTTAGACAAATGGAAGTTGGAAATGATGCTCCATTTGAACAGTTGACAGAATAACAGTGGCAGATAATAGTTCTTGGCTAGTAATTATCAAAATTTAGTCTCATTGGAAGTTTATCCTTTCAAATTTATGCAGGTTGAGAGAGTGTCACACAGAGATAACTTGCAGAGTTTGTGCAGAAATCGGAGAACCTCGAGAAACAATGCCTTTCAAAAGCTATAAAATCCTACTGCGAGTTGCGTGTGTTACCATACCAGGAAAACAAGACTGTTGTTTTCTAAGGTGGCAAAGAGCATAAACCAGCTGATAGGTGGAATAATTTCCATTAGAAGAACAATAATTTCTCTCCCTTCTCTTATTCTTGCTAACAATTCACTTTTCCATTTCCAAGACCCTCTCTTTTCTCTCATTCTTACTAATAAGTCTAACTTTCCATATCCAATACTCAATGTCGTTTTTTTTTTTTTAGGTGATGGAATTCTAATTTGTATACCTGCAGTCAAACCTTGAGTATACCTTCACCTTTGTGAAATCAAAGAAAAGATTGCTTCTTAACCATTGTGGATCCAGAGTATTGTAGACTGATGGCCATACTTTCTTTTCTCTCTTTTTAAGATTTATTATTGGAGAATGTGCGTAAATAGGCTTTTTTAAGCTCTTTTTTTTTTTTTTTTAATGTCAATATGTGTTTAAGAGATTGACTAATTGGTCAATTAACATTTATTGGTAGTCGGCTATTCTCTCAAATAAAAACAGTTGGATCGTTTTTTAAGCCCACGTTAGCATTCAGGTTTAACTCCAATTAAACTGTATTTTTTATCTCAATTTATATCTTTTTCTGAAAAGTTAACAAAATTTTTAACTAATTTTTAAAAAGTCAACCAACTCAAACTTAAAAATACATCTCATCTCAAATTCAATCCAAACACCAAACGAATCATAAATAGAAGTGTTTAAAAACTGTTTATAGACCCAATTTTGCCTATATTATTGTATTTATTTTGCTTTTATTTTTGACTTCTAACCAGAATTATTTCCACCAACCATGAACCAACCCTTTTTTTTTTTCTCTTTCCGTGGAGGGGACAGGCAACAACCGCCACCATTATTCGTCTTTGTCCTTGTGCTCTCTGCAAATCATCAACCCTTATATTATGCTCGAGCTTATGGTTTTTCTCTAGTTTTTAGGGCCGTCTGGGGAGGTTTTAGAAATGTAATTTTGGAGATGTAAGTATTGGAAACCAAATAAGTTTTGGAGACTAGTGTTTGGGGTAAAAAGTTTTAGAAAAAGTAGAAATGGAGTTTCGTGTTAGATTGAGTAAATATTTAGAGAAATGAATTTTTTTTGGTGATGCGTGTTTTGTTGAAAGCATAACCGGAAACCAATATCACTCCAAACGTGATTTAGAGATCAAACGCCAAATCAAAATCTCCAGAGGAGCCCCAAACGGATTATTTGTCAATATTTAAGCCAGCAGGGAAATATATGAAGCGAGGGGGAACAATGTGTGTTGTCCTCGTGATAATAGCAAAATTTATGGAGAAAGAAAAGTGAGAAAGGATATAAAATATTCAAAAGGAGGACTTAAATACTCGAGAAATGTTTTCATACAATCAAATTATTCACACTGCAAACTTCAATGTAGTATACATAAAATTCACACTGCAAATTCTTCTTCTTCTTCTTCTGTTCAATTCCCACAAGCTCGTTATCAAGGGTCGGCGAAAGCGTTATTTTCAAGCCGGAAAATGAATGATCATAGCCTTTTACTAAATTTAAGAAGCCAGAAAAATTGTGGTTCCTAACTCTACTCCTTGGTTCAAATCTTTTTCTCTTGTAACAGAAGCATTGCCCGCATGGCGGTTTATTTTCTCTATCCGACTTTTTTGTGCTACACATATACACAAGTGAATCATATACTGGAACTGATAGATAAAAATCCCAGAGAGCAGTCAGTCTCTTCGACATTGCTCACTCGCCGAAGGAGACTTTGTATCCCTTCAACCCATCTCTGCTTATGGATCCTGCTTTTGCATTTGAACTCTAGAAGACCCTGTGCGGTTTTGAGACCGAAGATGAGTTCTTCTGAAATCTCCCATTCTCTTTTGTAGGGCCACGCGGCAATGTCGTCGCAGACTCCATAGACGACGCCTAATTCCATATTAATTCAGATGTTAAACGAGAATGCCATTTTGGTTTTCGGTGACAAGCTCGGCTTGGTTGTTAGACTATAAAATGCTTACATTTGTTATTCTTTGAGAATGCTCCTGCAACATGTTTACTCTTGAGTTTGATTATGACCTCCGAACCCTTGTTGATGCAGACTGAGACACGCTTCCATTGCAAAACTCCTGTGAATAAGAAGTTAGTAACTTAGTTTAGCTACTAAAACTTCACCAAAAGGGCTAATTTTCGAATCTGCAAGAAATCATGGTGTTTTAAATAAGTACACATGAATATGACACTGATTTTCATGTTGTGAATTACCTTTTCGTGTAAGTTGCAACAAATCGCCTGACAACTGAGAACCCGAATCCTCCACTTGACCACTATATGAAGCTGCAGATTTAATTGCTGCCATTCCCTTTTCAAAAGAACTTGTAGAAGCATTCTTTTTAGTTTCCTTTGGCAGCCTTGCTTTCAAAGCGCCTTCTCCTCGCAAAGCTGCAAGAAAGACTTTCTAATGATCAATGGGAAAAGAGCAAAGAGCACAAAAATTTCAAATGTAATAGAGAAAAGGAACTTTAGAATCTCAAGAGAGATGTTATTCTTAGATTGTAATTTGCAAATATCCTAATAAGAGGCAGGTTAACATTGGTTTTCATATCAATATGTAAAAAAGTAGACTTTATAATTGAGGGTTTGAAATTCAGGTTTAACTGATCTGATATCATGTTAGATTATCAATTAATTTAAAAGCTTAAGCTGATAGAAAAAGAGCTACGATTGGTTTTCATTTCCTACTACATGGGAAATCTCATTTCACTATAAGAAGTTAAGCAAAACAGGAATATACCAGTTGCAGCTGCAGCAGTAAAAGTCATGAGATCCCCGGGACTGCGAATGTCCGCTGCTGATCTGACGACGGCAGCAACACGATCATGCTCGGCTCCGGCAGCCTCAGCCATTTCAATGCAATGAGATGCCAAAAGTTCTGTGGCTGAAGCCAAAGCCATGCTCATCTTGGAACGGGATCTACCGGAGTTTCTTCTGCAACTATGGCAGCCAAGGCCGTGGCAAGTCCAGCGATGGAGAGAGCAGAATGCAACCTTGCATTCTCCAACCGCGCCTTGTCTTTCTTATTCAATGTGCTGCTGTTAGACTCCTTTTGTTGGAACCACTTTCCAATCGACACCGTCCTCCTAATGTTCGAAGATTTCGAGCCTTGGGTGGCTGTCAAAAAAGAAAACAGCAATTGAATAACTTATTGAAATGATTCAGAAAGTTTGATGCAGAACAATCTGAATAAGACTAAATTTGAATAAATCAATGTCTTAAAAATAGATGAGGCAATCCTAATTTTACTAGGAAAATAGACAAAGAACATAAAACAATTAACAATCCTAATAGAAGATATGAAGAAATCTTACTAGTGGTGGCAAAGCAACTGCTTCTGGGACAATCATATCCGGATTCTTGTCAAGAGAAAATTGTTTCTGTTTTTGAGCCAGAGCTTTTGAAATTTCCGAGGCCGAAATACTACAAGATCTTGCCAAGAACTCCATGGGCTCATGTGGTGTCCTTGGTTGAGGAATAGCAGGCAAGGATGAAACTTTTTGCAGCTCCTCATCTTCCTCATCATCTATTAGGCTCTGCAATGAACTAGTCCTCCAAGCTGAGAAATACCCAGTTTCCATTTTCTTTTTTCTTGTTAATTAATGTGTCTTCTTCACACAAACAAACTTATGCCAATTCTTCTTCTTCTATTTTAACCAAAAAATTTGCTCTTCTTATCAACAGTGCTCTTCTAAAGTAAGCCTTTTTTTTAATATATATCCCATCAGAAAATCTCAAGTACTTGGAAGCCTTTGACTCTTCCTGTCAAATCAATTGACGGCAAAAAGAGTTAGAAAATATTTAAAAGTAGAAGATCAATAAAATGGGTTTATACTTTATCTCTTCTTGAAGCAAAAGCTGCTTTTAACATATAGCTTCCAAAAACCAATTCAAAGTACTTTCAATCTGCAAAAGGAAGACTACCTACTACTCATAATTGAAAACGCCGACTAACCCAACAGAGAAAGAAAGATTTTCTTGGGCAACTTTCTCTCCCTCCAAACGGACTGGTTATATACGGAGACAGGTACAGAAACAAGGAGACAAGAATGAATCGGAGAAACGCAAAAACGAAACCTAGTGCTTTGGGAAATTACTTGCACGAATTCAGGTCGGTCTGTTTCTGTTTCATCAAAAGAAAAAAGGAAAATAAAAAACAGAAAATTTGTCACGAGAAACCTAGTACGAGGCTTAAAAAAGGAAAGGAGTGGCAACGAGAAAACCACTCGCCCGGATAAAAGGGAATGGTTTCTTGCCAGCCATGCAAAGCGACGAGAGGCGCTAGTTTCTATGAGGAAATTATAAAGAAAAAAAATATAGAAAAAGAAATTAAGAAGAAGAAAGAAAGAAAGCGTTATGAGTAAATGAGAGTTTTGGTTTGGTTATGAAGAGGAAAGAAAACTTTCGGTGGTTGGACAGTTTCGAATTAAAAAAGCTGATGTGCAAAGAATTATGACCAGCCAATGAATGGCTCGGTTCTTGACTGGACGGTGGGGACGGTTTTTTGGGGCTCATCCATCATAAGCATGTATATATATATATTCTTTTCTTTCATAGAAGTTATCCCACACGTGGTAAACTTCTACTTTGTTTACCAATCCAAAGAAGTGAACAATGCTAACATATATTTGACATATTATTAACTGGATGTTTAATGTTAAAACGCTTGCTCTCTTTATTAGAGTTTTTAGGTTTCAATTATTCTTATTGGGGTGGTCGGGATATATAGATCAATTTATTTTAAGAGAAATTCATAAGATGCAGGAAACTCTCACTCTTGAGATTATCTGAGTTCAACATCCTCTACCCCTATAATCCTCTTTTTAAGCCAAAAAAAAAAAAAGAGAAAAAGAAAGCTTCCTGCTCTAATATATAGATGCTCATATCTTCTTCTTTTCTCAATTTTTTGTGGTCACAGAACTCAGTGGATAGTGATATTAATGTGAAATTTTTTTGCACAAATCTTGTTACCTTATTTGTCGAACCCATATTATAAGACTCACTCTTTATTAATGTATGATGTTGAATATCGTTCGCATCTCAAACTTTTTTTTTTTTTTTTCAATGAACCCTCATTTTTAGTTGTTGTGATTAGTATGCACATATGGTGCTCCTATTTTTCTTTTTTCCTTTTTTTTTTTTAATTTAAGAATAAAGGAATTTGAATTTTATATTTAGATGACTATAATATAATTACTCAAACAATTTTGTTTTGTTAGTTTTTGTTTTTCTTTTCTGGGGAAATGTTTTGTTGGTTAGTTTTTATTTACATCAGATTAGAAGTGGTTGCGGATCAAATCCTCCACCTCATTATTTAAAAAATGCTAATGATCTAGAAGGTTCTACAGAGAAGGAATATTTGAGCTTGGAATCAAATTCTTGGAATTTGAATGATGTACATGTTGGCATTAATTGCTCTGCCGTACAGTTAATAATATAATATCTATATATTTAATGGTATATAAGATATGTTTTAGTTACTTGTTTGTATATTGCTTATTTTCATTTATGTAAGGTTTTCATTATTGTGATAAATGGTTGGTAATTTGGTATGGCCTACCATCATATTTATATAACACCATGTGAATATACCTACCTAAGAGCTTCTTTCATCATTTAGTAATGGTTGCAGAGATTTTGTATAATGGTAATAGGCTAGTTGCATTACTTTTTACGTTTTACACCTTATTATAAAAACAAATTATGTGGATATATAAAACAAGTGGAATTGCATGGCAGAATATAAAGAAAAGGGGGGGGGGGGGGGGGGGGGAGGCAAGCTTTTACTTTGTATTTTACATTATCAATTTGAATAACTTTTCAACCGTTGAATTAATTTTGCGTGTGAAAAAATTTACAGATACTCTAATTATAAATTAGAGTTTATATCAATAATTTAATCTAGAAGTTACTATAATAAAAACTTTCTAATATATATTTCATTAGGCTACAAATAATGATTCAATTGTGATATTGATTCACGGGGTGGATGGGTTGACAAAGAGTGTGATGCCTTTGTTAGGCTTCTCCCCTTCGTCATTCGTATTCGATTCTCATTGCCTTCTCTTAGGTCTCGCTCCAGTTTTCTGCTGTTGAAGTATGATTTGGTGATTATAGGATAAACCTCGGATAAACGATTGAGAAAAATAAATATAAAGGACATGTCTTTACTATATCTAGAGAAAGAGATTCCTGTTTATGGGATTAAAAACCTGAAAATGATGGGAGCACCCCCATAACCTTTTATTCACAAAAAAAAAAAAAAAAAAAAAAATTGTGATCTTGATTCACTGTATGGATTTGATGTGATTAGAAACAAATATTTTATATGACGGTATCTCTATATATATATATATACATATAGAACTGTGACATTTGGAAATGAACTCCTAATAAGCTAGTTTACTAGTTGTGATTCCCAAAACAAAAAATGGCTACAGATATATATTTCATTAGGCTACAGATATTGATTCAATTGTGATATTGATTCACGGGGTGGATGGGTTGGTAAAGAGGTGTGATGCCTTTATTAGGTTTCTCCCCTTTGTTCATTCGAATTCGATTCTCATTGCCTTCTCTTAGGTCCCGTTCCAGTTTCGGCTGTTGAAGTATGGTTTGGTGATTATAGGATAAACCATGGATGAACGATTGAGAAAAATCAATATGAAGGACATGTCTCTACTATATCTAGGGAAAGAGATTCCTATTTATGGGGTTAAAAATCTAAAAATAACGGGGCACCCCATAACTTTTTTATTCAAAAAAAAAAAAACTGTGATCTTGATTCACTGTATGGATTTGATGTGATTAGAAACAAATATTTATATGACGGTATCTATATATATATATATATACATATAGAACTGTGACATTTGGAAATGAACTCCTAATAAGCTAGTTTACTAGTTGTGATTCCCAAAACAAAAAATGGGAAACATATCATCATCGTTTTTGCTGTTGCTCACATCATGTTCCCTTCTAAGTAAGTTTTCCTCACAAAAACATATTAAACAAAATATCAATTCAATAAAGACCTGTTACTCTGGTTTAAAAATAAAATAAAATAAGAAACAGTTTGGAAGCAGCTTGACACAGATACACAGTGAAGAATTAGGCAAAAGAAAACATTTTTTTCTTAAAAAAATATTCTCTCTCTATCTTTTTTTTTTATAATAATTTTTCTTGTATATATATATTTTTTATAAGCTGATTAAGATGCATCTTTTATTTATTTATTTTATAAAAGCCAACAGTCAAAGACCATTAATGGATGTAGGTCAAGGATATCAAAATTATGTAATTTCCTTTTATGGAGGCTAAATCAATCATGAACCTTCAATTATATACTCTCACTCATACATTATATATATATATATATATGTAATATATGGAGTGGGAGTCTGTCAGCAAAATATATATGATATAGAGAGAGCCAACCTCTGTGAGATTTTCCTACCTGTCTCCGATGACTCACCGACACTGACATGGTGTTCTGCATGGCTGTTCGTTTTTCTCATACTTCAAAGCCATATTATATATAATAATAATAATAGTGATTAGTGAACGAATTGCTTGCCTCTAATTAGAAGGAAAGTTCCTTAATATACATATATTATTTGTTTATAGACACACATATTTGCAAATGTACATGTTTTGAAATATGTAGTTAGACAGAAAAACAGACATATATTGGCACATAAAATGTTTTTTTTTTTTTTTTTTCTAATTGGTGGGATACAAGAGTAACACATCAAAAAGTATAAACTCCCAATTTTATCCCCAACTAAATCTGTTCTCCAATTTTGCGGTTTTTTTTTTTTCTTTAATGAAAATATATTGGTAGCATGAAAAGACAACATAAAAAAGAATCTACACATTCGTACGCATGTCATAGCCTCTTAATACAACAGAAAACATGGCATCATACCTTTAAATTCAAACAAACGCACAAAGGGAAATTCAATCTCGGTGATCTTAATTGACATTATAAGCTTAGATGTTGGAATCGGCCACTTTATTTGCATCAAAACTTAGAATTTTGGACATAAAATTTCTCCAAAGTTTTAATTGTGATTCTATTTAATAATTACAAAAACTCTAGTTATACCCCTATTAAATAATTAGAATGTCAAGTACTACATAATAAATACAGAATGCTTATACTTTTCATGTTGTGTTCTCGTTAATTAAGAAAAAAATTTTGGCTCCGTCACTCTCACCATACATCATAAACCATCTATTTTTCTTCTTTTATGGCTACTTATATTGATCAGTTTTTTTTTTCAATGATATGTCTATTTCCAGAGGAGAAAAGATAGAAAACCGATTTGCTGCTGCATTTGGCTTCTTCTATATTTTCCTCTTACTTTAAGCTGTGTTTGTCGAGCGTTACATGTCGTTTTCGCCTCTTTACAACAATTGTTATGTGCATTTCATTTATTTTCCATCCATAGAAGAAAAAAAATATAAAGAAAATAACTCAATTTGGATTATATGAAGTTTCTGAATTCGTTATAATAAGGAACATTTATTTTGTTTTATTAGACAAGTTGTCACTTCGAATCTTGATCAAATTATAAATTATGATTGACAAAGCAATTGCTAGGAGAATCTGACTCCTGGTTAGCTTTATTAATTCTAATCTGATTAGTACCTAAGAACGTGTTAGTTTAATGTGCAATTAAATTGAGTGAAGATTTAGTAGACTACTTTTTTCATCTGTTTTTATGTTTGGACACAACATTATGAAGACCCTTCTTTTTTTTTTTCCTTTCTTTTTTTTCTATATTAACGAAAGAGATCGATGTTGTTTTCATGTCTTATCTAATATTAGTTTCGAAGTCTACTGTGATTATAAGTGAATGAAGGATTTTTTTTAACTTGATAGAGAAAATTAAAAAAGAATAGTTGCATTTAGATAAATTTTCTAGGAGTAATATGCCAAAAAAAAAAAAAAAAAAAGTTCAGGAATTGAAATGTCATGATATACTTATGATTCAGGGACTAACTATGCTAATAACCTATTATAGTAACTAACACGGGTTAATACTGTGCATACTTGATGACTACTAGAATTATATAACAATGATTTGTGGAAAAAAACTTGTAATCACTTGGCAAAATTTTTGTTTTTAATCATTAGAAAAAGGAGTAAAAAAGTGTGGCTTTTCCGTAAGTGTAGCATCATATTTTTTAAAAAGTTTAGTGTATCAAAATGGTTCTAAGATGTCTAATAAGCGATAAATAAAATATTATAATAAAGTATATCATATTTTTCTAAAATATTTTGTGACTTTTGACTGTAAGCTACTAAACAAAATAAAAAATTTTATGAGAGATCATTCAAACACTTTTATATACATATCTTAAATTTAAAAAACCAAAAATAACTTTCCGAAATTTCTGAGAATTATTATGTACATCAAAGGACATTATAGTTTGGCCCATATATGTCTACATACTAAGTTGATCGGGCAACTTGGCGAAGGTGCTAGTACATGTCTAATTTATATTTAAAGTCATTCAAGTTTTGTCTTGTATACCTAGCGGAATTGACTTTTCAATTTATATGTCTATTTCGAGGCTAAAAAAGTTCGTTTTGAGAATTGATGTTGATTTATGTGTGAGTGTTGGATATTGTTATTTCTTCTAAATTTGATTTCATGTTTTGAGTTCGCTATTGGAGACACCTTTTTTTTTTCTTTTTTTAATTTTTTATATTTGCAATTCTACTTGTTATCACTTTTTCGAATCTTAATCGGAGATTAAATAACAGTGATGATGTTTACAAAAGGATTATCAAGTCACCGCTAACTTTAACTTAGCAATTTGTTTAGTACCTAAAAAACCAAAATTGTGCACGTAGCCTACCTGAAAAATCACCCCCCAACATTAATAAAATGGAAGCTTCATACCGTATTACATGTTTTCTGATTGAATATGATTAGAATCGCATCTAAATAAAAAATAAAAAATAAAAAAAAGGAAGCAGAACAGATAATTTTTAATTAAAATCTAAGGGGGTAAAAAACAAATTCCTGTCAATACATTATTTTTTTTTTCAGATCCTGTCATAGAAATCTCCATAATGATATAACTAAAAAAACTCCCTTCATGTGTAAATATCATAGGATTTTGGAATACTGAATTTGGCCCCTAAGTTCACATACGACGGATAGAAAACTGGTAGAGCATGAGAAATATAAACCTAATCTAATCTTGTGATGTTAAAAAGAGTAGAAAGGCTAAAATAAACTTTTTTCCAAAAACTCCTATCAAGGGCAGTATTGGTATTATGTTCAATAATGCTCTGTAACCATTACGGTTTAAACCTTATTATAAAGAGGGGGGAAAAAAACATTTCATAATAAAGAATCTATTATTCGGTGGTTAATAGAAAAATATTGGCACCACCAACTTATATATGCATATATGTGTATCTATACGATAAAATCATGTTCGGTGATTCTATCCAAAATTAACTATCATGCAACTTATAAATATAAATTCCGCTGTTCCCTAGATCCATTTTCTTAACTCAAAGTACTAGAAAAATTAATACTATTAAAATGCCAAATTCATTTATTATCCACAATTTTTTTTTTTTAATTAACAAGTGAGGTTTTTTTTTTTTTTTTTTGGTAATAATAGAAATAGAAAACAACTAGAGTTCACAACCACAAAAGAGAAAAGCCCAAAACCAAGAAACCAATCAGCAAACAACAGAAGGCCCAATGGGCCTAAAATAATCCCCTCCTTAGGCGTACTCTTCAGAAGAGGGAACGGAGGAGTAGGAGGAGCCGATGAAGATGTCACCGTAGATGAGCCCAGCAAGGCCTCCACCAATAAGTGGGCCGACCCAGTAGATCCAGATCTGAGAGAAGTCTCCGCTAACAACAGCTGGGCCGAAAGACCGGGCCGGGTTCATGGACCCACCGCTGAATGGGCCGGCGGCGAGGATGTTGGCGCCGACAATGAAGCCGATAGCGATGGGAGCGATAATTCCGATATTGCCCTTCTTGGGGTCGGCGGCTGTGGCGTAGACGGTGTAGACCAACCCGAAGGTGGCGATGATCTCGAACACCAGTCCTTCTATGGCTCCCACCCCTGCGGCTAGCCCATGGGTTGGAATGCTCTGCCAAAATATAAAATCGTAATTTTAATTAATATATATTAGCATTTATTAATTAATGGTTCGATTCATTCATATATTTACTTATGGTTTTCGTCTTGCACACTGTCTTTAAATTAAAATTTTGGAGTTAAGTTGAGAATTTAAAATGAATGAATATTTAAGAGGGAAAAAATAAGTGTGAGAAGGATTCTGATTAAGTGAAAAAGTGAATTTGAATTTAAAATATTATTTATATATATAATAAAAGAATAATAATAGAGACAAGAATTTTATTTTCAATTTTTGAATATCAATATACAATTTTACGTGATATATTATATCTATTAATGAAGATATATCAATTTTTTATTGGTAGTTATTTAAAAAATTATAAGTTATATTTAAAATATATATTTATTAACCAAAAGATGAATTTATCATCAAATAAATTGATGATCAATAATTAATTAAAATTGGTACTTCACTATTAAAAAATTCATTATTTAGTTCAAAATTTGATCATTTTTTAAATTTACCTTTTAAAATTTTTCAGATTTATCGAAAGCGATTTTTTTTTTCTTGTTAGACGATCATTTCATACATGATTCTACTAGAAAATACAGAATTTAATCTCTCATATTTAATTCAATATATAAACTCTGATAGATCAAAATACGTTTCATATTTTCTAAAGAAATTTACCTCCCCGTTGGTGACAAAGGAGAGGAGCAAGGAGGCAACAATGGAACCGAGCAACTGAGCAATCCAGTAGAAAAGGCCAGTGAGGAGGGTGATGTTGCCACCAACAGCCAATCCGAACGTGACAGCTGGATTCAAGTGGCCACCTGAGATGTTGGCTGCAACGGACACCCCAACAAATAGTGCAAAGGCATGTGCCACTGCCACCGCCACTAGACCCGGTGGGTCCAACGCCGCATCGGAAGTGAGCTTGTCTACACACCACCAAAAGTAAAACCAAATTATGATTAGCTCGGCTACAATAAATCATGGATCCTCATGGTAAGATAATCTCCTTTTACGCAATAATTTACCATGACATATCATGAGATTACAAGTTCGTTCATATATAATTAAGTTAATAACTATGTATTGTGTGATATGATATAAATAAGAATGAATATATTATGGTTAATGATTCGACCATTTTGCTAATTTGCATGTTAACGAATAAACTAAATTCCTTTGTTCTAACTGTTCCTATTGAAAATAGAACTTGGAACTTACTGAAGGCAATGGCGGATCCAACCCCGGCGAAAACAAAGAGAAGGGTGGCGATGAATTCAGATAGATAGGCCTTGAGAGACTGAACACTGAAAGAGTCACCAACACTACCAAGAGCCAACTTCACCATTTTTGGTCACTTGCAAAAGAAAAGAAAACTATAACAAGAGAGAGAGAGAGAGTGAGAGAGTCTAAAGACTGAGTTGGCTCGGTAGCTTTCAACTCGGCGGTTTAGTGCATATTATTTTCTTTTGGACATGCTTAAATAGTAGTGCTTTAGCCCTGTAAGAGTAGATCACCATTGCAAGAAATATTGGCCAAGTCGCCGGCACCGGCCATGGACCCCACATGGCAACTTTTTTTTTTTTGGCTAGACATAATTAGGGTGCCGACCATTTTATTTTATATTTATTTTCTAATTTGTTTTGGGGCAAATTATAGGCATTATGAGGATAAGACAAGAAAAAATAAATAGTTATTCATTAGGGCGATGACAGACCATGAATATAAATACCATAAAGGAGATAAGAATGTTTCCTTAGAATATTTTCGAAAGGAGAGCTCTTCCCTTTTGAATTTAGTGATTGAGGTTGAGTTGTGAGAGTCATCTTCCTCGTAAGCCAATTTTGTTAAATATATAAAATTTGTGGTTGAAATTGCATTGATGAGGGTGATAACATTTTAGATGTTAACGTGAGATTTGTTTATTTATGGTTCTTTAAATATTGGACATCCTAGGTGTTATTATTTAGTACAAAAGGTGATTTAAGTATATTAGAAACAAAAAAATTGAGGATTTATTGCGGTAATTTAAGATCATAAAAGACTGAGTTTTCGTCCGGTTCTCCATTTCGAAGCTAAAGTTTTCATCTTAGTTTTTATTTTTATTTTTTAAATACAAACAAAAATTATAATTAGTTTTTGAAAAATCAACCAATCTCAATCTAAAAATATTATTCTAAACTGGTATACCAAACGCAAGCTGAAAATTCAAATTTTTACGTGAAAAATACTGTAAAAAAATGTTTGAATAGTATATTTAAAACAAAGATTCAAACAAAGAACTGATATCATGCCCTGTTTATTAATGTGACTTAGGATGGTCGAATCCAAAACAATAACCCTTTCAAGTTTCATTTCCACCTCTTCTTTATTACCATGTCTAGCAATTTCTTATCAAAAAAAAAATTTTATTTTTTATTTTTACACCAATTAACACAAAGTTAAGTTTTATACGCCAACACGATGCATGACTTCTCCTTAATAAATCAAAGAAGCTGACTATTTTTCTCCGAAAATGAAAGCAACGTGTGATTAGTTAATGAACAATAAAGTTGTTGATCATCGTGATTAGTTTATAAATCCACTGTTTTTGAAGATAATATTAAGATTCCTTTTGTTGCCTTATGTGCTTATTATAAAAATAAAAAGTATTGCATAAGCAAAATTGCTTAGAGTTGGTAATTAACAATTTGAGTCGGCATAAGTAGTGGTTGGGTCGTACAGTGGAAAAACCTTTGCAATGGTATTCCTCTAATTAAATAAATAAATAAATAATTTCTTTGTTTTTTTTTTTAAATAATGGTTTTGATTTAATTAAATTAGAGCATCTTGGAGAGTAAGCTTACATTGTTTAAAAACGTGCTAATTAATGTCCAAATGCAATTGAACACGTAAAATAAAAAAGTGATGCGCACACGAAACCGAGCCAATTTTGCTATGATCCTAATCTTTTTATAGAGATAGATAGTCTGACATCATCCAAAAAAAAAAAAAAGTATTCCATTATAAGAAATAAAGAAATGCTAAGTGATAAGAGGTTTTGTTAAAAAAAAAACAAACAAAAAAAAACAAAAACAAAAAGGCAAGCTGGTTTTCAATATATTCATCCCAAATATTATCCAAAATGGCCTAATTGCTTAAATTTAGTAGAGATGACAATGTTTTTAGCACTAAAATAAGTTCATATAATATCTTCTAAAAAGTATATCACATTTTTAGGTTTTGTGAATTTCTATCGGTTAGGGCAAGTAGAGTTTTTTAAGTTCCAACACGTAATTTCTTTTTTCCACTTTGAATTTTGATAAACATGTTACAATATAATACTATAAACCCCTTGTGGTCCTTCTTGATGATATAATGTAAATTTTTTTTAAGGAACCTTGTTAATGGTTTTGTGAGATTTTGAATTTAGAACATATTCCAATCCAAATACAGCCAACTATTACCGAATCTATTGGCATTTGTCTCTTATTTGTACATTCCTTTTAATTCTATAGTAAGGTATGATATGAGAAAAATACTTTATCAGTAAACTTTGTTATTTTAATAATCTGATTTGCATCAATATAACTTTGAGATAAAATAATCAGAAAGTTAAATTCTGTAAATTTATTTATGTGATTTCGATCATATCTTTTATTCAAATACATAAAATACCGATAGATGCTTTTATCTTCTTCTTCTTCTTTTTTTTTTTTTTTTTCTTTTTTTGGTTTGGTAAATAGTCTTTCTTTTTCTTAAATAAATAAAGGCTACTAAAGCCTATAAGACTGTATAAAAAGGATTTTATGATTAACATTGTCAGCATTTGGACTTTGAAACAATCGTATAACGACATCAAACCAGCTAGGCAGCTACCTAATCAAAATGACTCAAAGCTAGATAAGCCAAAGAGATTAGTGTTAGCAAAAACAATTAGAATATAATTAAAATTACTTTCTAGATCATGGGTAGATAAGGATGGACGAAGTCAGAGGAAGAAATAATGGGGCTGGATGTAAAGAATCTTGCTTGACACTGAAGGGTGAAGAACAAGTCCAAAGGGACAGATGACACAACTTATAATATTCAAGAGGAATGGGAAGTACCCGCTCAGAAGGGAAAAAAAAAAAAGGCACAAGAAGCTTATGTTGAATTCATTTATTGCCTAGCAATATTATTGTCCTTGCACATATGTCCAAACTCCATTAATTTAGGTTTTTTTCCCTTTTTTTTTTTTTACTGTGTAATAATTGTCTCCTATAATTACGACAGTATTTTATTACAAATCTATATAAGAATACTTTTTTGTTCATCAATTGGACAAATCTGATAATTATAACTTTCTAATAATTAACAACTAGTCGACTTATTTATAATTTTATGAAAACTTATGTATAACATGATATTTAACATGGATGGAATCAAGTGGTTAGTATTATAACGTACGAAAAAGATTACAAATGTGAGAGTAAACCTAAAAATATTTGTATATGTATTATAATTTACGACAATATAATAAGTTTAGAGGGCTGTTTACATAATTGGGTATAGGTATAGCATATAAGAAACACGACAATTAAAAAATATTCACTATGGTGACTTGAGAAGAGAATCTTCAACATTATTATAAATCATCGTATATTTATCTCCATAATTTTTTCACAAACACTCTGACGTACAAACTGTAGTATGAATAGTAAAAGGATCCAAGCTTTTTATTTTTGACGATGAACGGTCATTTTTATAAGTAAATATAATTTTTAGTATTAATTAATATGATAATGTTTTAAAACACCTAATAATATAAAAAATAACAATTTATATGCCACATCAATATTTAAAAAATTAGGATAAAATTTGAGATTTTTAATACTATTTTTGTATTATGCACACAATTTAAAACTTATATTTATTACATTACTTAAGCAAAATGTAACTTGTGAGAATTCTAAGGGAATGAAATAGTATCCATAAGAGATTCTATTTTTAATCGTTAGATGTATCATAAAACTGATTTTTGTGTACAAGGAGTGTTAATAAGCATCGTTTCTTTTTTTAGATGTCACCTTATTCTTTTAACATGTGTCATTTTCTCTTCTAATAAACACATCTAATAATAAGTAACTTTTTTCAATCATATTTACAAGAGTATGTATTTAGCCCTCTTCTTTGTGTATATCCTTTCATGTTAATATGATTTTGATCAGATATAACGTTTAAAAGACATGCATCATTAAATGATACTCTATAACTTATATGTGCCGCGTACACTTTGCACAACTGGAAGTTTAATTGGCTAATTAAAGCCCGCTAAAAAAAAAATTAGTGAGGGAATAAGACACTTGTTGATCAACTCTCTTACTTTTTGGGGCTAAAATTATTTTAGAGTTGCTTGCATTAGTGCGTGTGTAACCTCAATTCTAATTCCTTTGCAGTCGATGGTTACTAAGGCTATAAGACTTGTTTAGACATTTCGTCCCTCAATCTTCACCATTCACGTGTTAGTTTATAACTACAATATCCATCAAGTCAGAGAAAAGATTATGGCCAGAAATGACTGCAACCTCTCAGAGTCAACAAATGACTATTCAGCAAGAGATGATCAATCAACTACTTCCCAAGATATTGGAGAAGTAATCTGCAAAAGCCTCCTATCTTAGAAATTGTGGACATTAAACTTACTTTTAGTTTGCCGGTTGGAGATGAAATTTTGAAGTTGAAGTTGGTTGATTTTTCAAAAACTAATTATATTTTTATTGATTTTTCAGAAAAAGATAAAAATTAAGATGATAAAATACTATTAGTGGAGTTGAACTAAAATGCCAAACGAACCATAAATCGAGATATCATCTCTTCCTTTATTAGTGGGGACATGATTGTCATTGGGAAGATGAGCATTCAATTAGAAATAAATAGAATCCGTTGAATTGAAGAAGTTGACCTAAAGAAACCGTGCATTCAAGACTCATGGTTATAAAGAGCTCCACTGGGCAAAGGGACTTTCTCTCCACGCCCAAGCTCTGCCAAATTCTCTCTCCAAAAAACTCTTTTGAATTTTATTCTCTCATCATAATGAAAAATTTTAGTTCTAGAGATGACGTAACTCTTAGTTTGAAGCAAACCTTCATAAAATCTCGTGTTTTGTTTATTTCCACATACTTACATTTTCTCATACGCTATATCAAACGGTATTCAAATCGATCATTTCTCTTTAAACAAATTGTCTATAGATTTTGTCTGGTAAAAATATATTTTAGCCAAAGAATTAGTGATTTTCACAAGTGCAACTACTTTTCCTCATCAGTGCATATCATTGTGGACCATGAAAATGACAATCACATAATTATTTAGATCTGTTCCATGGAAGTTTGTTGAATTTGAAGATATTTCCTGTTGGTCTAAAATGGGACCTTCTTAATTCTCGCTCATATGTTTGGTGAAGCAAGGATCTTAACATGTTAAGGATTGTAATATGTCCCCCTTTCTCTAGTTGTACTGGGGTAGCCCACGTTCTGCCTAGTGCCTGCCTATAATTAATATACACCTAGAGAAAATTACCTAACACCTGTATAAAGATAATAAACTTTTTTTTTTAATAACTTGCTTTGAAGTTTGGATTAATCTCAATATATACCTTCTAAATTTTAGGATCCTTTCTATTTTATTTTTAAAATTTTTAAAATTAGTCTAACTTAATCCTTTCTATTTGAATTTCCATTAGAAACATGTCAAAAAATGGGAATCAATCAATCCTACAAACAAGTAGAAAAAAGACAGAAAAAAAAAAAAACAATTGGAATTGTTTGGTTGGAGTGAATGTGCCAAACATCTATTTTATTGGAATTTTCGTAAAAATAAATAGAAAAAGACCACAATAACATAAGTTATAATAAAAGGGATTTATTTCGACCAGCTAAAATTCGGGGAGTAAATGAGGGGAAAAGTAATTAAAAAAAAAAGAGCTCAATTTTTTAAATTATAACAATGAAAATGAAAATTTTAGCTTGAAATGTGATAATCAAATGTCATTTTCCTTTTAAATTAAAGATGAAATGGGGTTAAACCGGCTAAACAAGCTTGCATTTAAAGTTTAAATACAAAGTGATAATGATTTTAAAGTAATGATGAAATGGGTTAAACCTACTAAACAAACTCGCATATAAAGTTCAAATACAAAGTGATAATGATTTTAAAGTAAGAACGAATCTAACATTATACCAAAATATATACATGTTATTAAGTTTCAAACATACATATTTTTCTTTATACGTGATCATCAGACTTTACCAAGTAAAGCCTTTCGCTACAGCACACTCCGGCAAAAAGGCATTTGTCCTCAGTATATATGCAATCGTAAAAGAGAAAAGAAAATAGAAATTTGGCCTTCATTTATTGAGAAATAATAAGGTTGGATTGGACATTCCTAGATCATTATAACTTTATTCTTTGTCATTCACTTAAATGGACATTTATAAGTCTGGCCATTGGGGTGATTTTATAAGGGGAAATGCTGATAGGGTCGACTCGGCACTTCGGCTCATGATTTGGGTTCCCTGGCAGCCTTACATCAAAAATAATGGAATATATATATACGCATGATGAAAACGTGCAAGTTGACGATTGTTCTTGTTTTGGTCATCCTTACACAGTTCTTTTTCCTTAAAAAATAAAATAAAATAACTTTTCATTACATTTACTAAGGAAGGTTAACATCTTGGCTATAATTTCCTTTATTAGGAGTTCTTTTTTATATTTATTTATTTATTTATTTTTAGACATTTTAGGAAAGCTCTTCGTTTAAGAAGATTGGATAACTAAGCTGATTTTACAATTGTAATTTTTATTTATTTATGTGATACTCATTGATAGTGAGTTTTCTATTTGCTCCTAGTCCACGGATGTGGGTACATTTGGCAATACGTGAAATCCTATCTGTTCTAGATCTATTATTTATTTTGTTTTCTTAAATAATTTTTATTACGTTTCGAAAGTGATTATTATTAAGCTTGAAAAAAAAAAAAAAAAGGAATACAAAAACTTTAACATGGTTTGACAATCGGTTGAATGTGTCTAGTAAATAACACTATTAATGGGGCTCCGGGCTCCATTAAAATATTAAATTACAATTTCTGTCTTTTTTTCTCAATTTTATTATTCACATATTTTGTAACTCAAATTTTAAATGTTCATAATTTTGCATAGATAAGTACAAATGAGATCTGAATTTTTTGTTTTTAAATTGTATAGAATTTTGAGACAAATAAAACAAGCTCTATATTAATTTTTTTTTTCCAAACACATATCAAGTTTTTACACTTTTTAATTACATTAATTCAAACGTCTTGATAAACGCACAATCAATTCAAGCCTAAATTTTACAATCTAAACCTTAGCACCAAAGGCATGTTAAGAGATTTCCTAATAGGAAAATTAATACAAAATTCCTTGTATAAAGATAAATAGATATATAAACTTTCCATTTCATACTTTAATTTTCCTTTTGCTGTGTATTGTTTTCGCTAATAAAAAAGTACATGCAAGTTTGTTTATTTAAATCTTATTTTTACTAGCTTTGTCTTTTAGGATAGAATTTTGAAATTTATCCCAAGCAAAATGCATAAATACTTGAAATCAGTGTCACAGTGATGGAGACACTAATAAAAGAAATAGGGCTAGTTTTTTTTTTTTTTTTTTTTAAATTAAGCAGTGACATGATTAAAAAAATAACGAAACAAATGATATTCTTTTAAATTTCGAGAATATTTAAGGTAATTCGTAATTTTTTATGTTTTTGTAAAATTTGGGGTAACATGCAATTATTTGATATTCATAGTCAATTACATAATGAGATATCAAAATTATTACAAAGATAAGTTTAGATACTAATCAATCAAAAAAAGATAGTTAGGACCGGTCTATTACATTATTTATATTTTAGGAATTAATCGCATAAAAAAAACATGATTTCTTAAAAAAAAAAAAAAAATCACAGCCCAAGGCCTTAAATGAGATGCACACGCTTTTCCTAAATATAAAAAGTAAGTAGAGATATCCATAGTGTACATTTTTTATATTAGATATGGTTAATAAACAAGAATGCAAAATAGATAATTCTGATATTAGATCTCCAAACAAAATAGAGCTTTATGGATAACAATACTAGTCAATAAAGAGAGAGAGAGAGAGAGAGAGAGATTAAGGACCGGTCCATTACAATGTTTAGATTTTAGGAATTAATCACACCAAAAACCCTGATTACTTAAATATAAAAATGAAAATAAAAATAAAAATAACCTCAGCACAAGGCCTCTAATGAGTTGCACATGCTTTTCCTAAAATAAAAAGGAAGCAGAGATATCATTTTGATAATGTACATTTTTAATGTTAGATATGGATTATAAAAAATAATGCAAAACAATTTTCAAAAAAAAATAATAATGCAAATCAGATAATTTGATAATTTTGATATTGAATCTCGATACAAAATAAAATCATATGGATATCATATTCGACCTTTTATCTCTTTATTCTTATTATATTAATATTATTTTAATAATATTACGACAAATCAATTAAAAGTATTATCTTAATACAAATATCATATATAATTGTAGATATAATCTAACAGTAGTATCATATCTAATTCTATTAAAAAATATAGAGTTTAAATTCTCTTTTCTTTAAATTCAAAAATAATAATAATAATAATAATATAAAATCGTATCTCATAAAAAGAAGAAGATTATATTAATTAAATACACGAACATGTACAAGAAACATAAGAGTCGAATTCATAGTGACATAATATTTCATACCCACGGAAGTTCTAAAATATGATAATATAATTAAAACAAAAAGTACCAATGAGTCTAGCGGTAATTTTCACACGCGGAAATTTCACAGTGAAGTGACTGGCGAGTGAGTGATCACTGTCGTCCCATGCAGACTCCAACAGCTAGTCGGGCACACCAGGCAGGCACTACACTTCACCACAACAACACCACTTTCCTTTTCATTTCAAACACGAGAGATGAGACAATATTTGTTGAGCCCCCTCATTAAATCCTCGAATTCAATTCTCCACCAACCCAAAAGTCCTCTTATTCAATTCCTTCATTCAGTGGCAGAGAATCAGACTTTTCCCTGCTGCTTAAACTTTCTTCTTCTTCTTCTTTTTTCTTTTTTTTTTTATTTAATTTTTTTCCTTTATATTTCCCTACTATTTCTCAGAATAAAAAAAAAATCATCATATCCCAGTTCCCACCACAGAAAAAAACGCAAAAAGAAATTTCAAACTTACCCATTTGAGAAAACTCTCCCCTCTTTTAACTTTCTCACCCTGTCTTGCCCATTTTCTCTCACAACGTTGTCATGTAAAAATGTGTAACTTTGTCTGGTTTTCAGTTCTCACAGTACCCCCCAAGTTTTGGATCCTTGTTTGATGTTTCGTCGGAACGTGTAGTGTTGTAAGCGGTACTATGGAGGGAAAAGAAGACTGAAAAATAAATAAATAAATAAAGTGTTTGGGGGGAAGAAAAGGAAAGGAAAGGAAAAGAAAATAAGGGAAAAAGGGGATTGTTAAAATGCGTGGTTTCAGTAGTAGGGTAGGTGGAGTTGGGGAAGAAGATGGAGAAAGAAGTGAGAAGAGAGAGAAAAATGGAGAAGATTCTTGGGGTGGTTTGCTTGTTCATGCTCAACACAGGCGTTCTAAGAGGTGTAATTTTCACCACTCAATTAATTATTACAAATATTTTGTTGTTCTTGTTTGTTATTTGTTACTATGACTGTCGCTTTAATAAAGTTTTTTCATTTTTTCATTTTTTTTGTGGGAAGTTTGGAGAGTTTTCTTTGTTGTTTCTTAAATTGGGTATTTTTGTTTGTAATTGATAATCATGTTTATCTCTCTTGTAGAACTTTTTTTTTTTTTTTTTTTTTTCAATTTCACATTTTTTGTACTTTTGTTTTTCGTTTTGAAAAAAGGAAATAGAAGATGGACAAATGGTGTTCTTCTTTTCTTTTTAAGTTGCCTCAAGTAATTTTTTTTTTATTTATAATTTTTGGAGGCCCTTTTTTTCCCGGATCCAACATTGGATGAAGGTTGATGTTTTTGGCTGGTTTTTAGATTGTGAGTGAATAAAATACTGTTTTTCATTTGATTAGTTAAATAGGTGACTCGTAGAGTGCTAAAGCTTTGTTTCATGATTAAAAGTTTACCATTCTTTTTTTTGACAAAGAAAGAAACAAGAATATTAACATTTTATTCTACTCGAATTAAGCATTATTCTTGACATTTACATGATTTTTTTTTATTTTATTTAAACAAACTTCCATGACTTTTGTTTTTTTGTTTGTTTGTTTTTTTTTTTTCCAGTGCTTCTGATAGGAACTCCAATACTCTGAGAAGTACTGGATGCTTAAATTCCACAAAGGACCAGAATGCAACAGATGTGAGATTTCTATCTGTTAGTCTTTGTATGAAAAATTTTGAAAATGCTTTTAATTTTGTGAATAGAAAAGGCATAAAATTTCCTAACATCAGTAGTGTGATACTTTTGGATGAATTTTAACAGGTATCATTACCTTCAACAAGTGCTCCTAGGGGACAATGTTCTTTGCATGACAATTCTACCTACATTAACAAGAATCTATCGACGAACCACCGCTCCTCTTTGGAAAAAGATGTAAGCAAGAAACGCTTTTCTTTGTCTTTTATTCTGTTTTGATGACAGGTTTAAACCCACAATTCAAATAATAAATTCAATTTTTTGTAAGAGAAAACAGCACAGAAAAAAGTCTTGAAAATAAGACGGGGTGCGAAGTTGGAGCCAAGTTGTTCACTTTACAATAGGAGATTAGAGGGGTGTGTGTGTGGATGTGCTTTCAATTTATTATCTGGTATTGCCTTTGGTTAACATGAAGTGATAGTCATCACGGGGTATAGCCTAGCGGTATTACGATATCTACTTCCAATGTTAAGGTCCTAAGTTTAAATCAAAAACTATGGAGAGACTGTGGAAGTCCTTTCTAATGAGGAATGGCCAAAACTATGTTTTCAGATCGAGCAGCTGCAGTTGCGTCTGCAGCAAGAGAAATCGATGCGCCTTGTCCTCGAGAGGGCCATGGGCCGAGCTTCAAGTACTTTATCGCCCGGACATAGGCATTTTGCTGCTCAGGTAATATACGAGGACGTCTTTTAAATTAACCGAAGAGCTATTGCTGAATTTTCCAACTGTTTTGCCTTTATGAGCTTGAATTTGGAGTTTTAGAATATAAAACAGCATTTTTTTGAACTGAAAAAAAACAGACAAAGGAATTGATAGCTGAAATCGAGTTACTTGAGGAAGAAGTCGCGAACCGCGAGCAACATGTTCTCTCTCTGTACAGAAGTATTTTTGAAAATTGTGTTAGCAGACCACCGTCTAATCAGAACTCGAGTATGACTTCTCCTGCGCATCCCAAGCATGAATCCAGGAAACATCCTAGTATCATATCAAGTGCATTTTGTTCCTCTAAAAAGTTCCCTTTCCGGCCATTGCACGCCCTAGTTTCTATAGACGACTCGGGGAAACGATCCACTAAAACCGGTCATGCTTCTTTGTCCAACGGTAGAACCGACACTGATTCTGCTAAGAGTTGTTCAGGCTCAAACAAGGTTACATAATGCATATTTCCTGTAACATTTTCAAATCTATGTCTGTATTTTGTACGTATATTCTATTTTAGGCCTAATTTTTTCTCCCTCTTCAACAGTTTCAGGCTATGGAGAAAGCTTCTATACTGAGAACTCTGAGAGATCACCTCCACCAATGCCCGAGCAAGCTGTCCGAGGAAATGGTCAGGTGTATGGCGGTAGTTTACTGTTGGCTTCGCAGCACAGCGTCTGTAAATACCGAAAAAAACCGGTCACCTTTCTTGTCGAGGTCCTCCACCAATGTTGTGCAGCCTCGACGCGGTGTTGTGGAGGACCAAGATTGGTCTGGAAAATCGATGGTAGAAATACTGTGGATATCAACTGATAAGAGCCAGTTTTCTCATGCCTCCTACGCCATTAACAACTACCGGTTCGTTTTAATGTGATAAATTCCAAAATATGATTAACGAAGGCTTTTTATATACGGACACACTCCTCGAACATCTCGAATTTGGAAATTTAGTCTTTAAAATTTTTTTCTTGACAGTCACTCTCTCTGAATTTTTTTTTATGAAATGACCCTTTTAAAATTCACATGCTCTTTTTTTTCTTTTTTTTTTTTAATTCACACTGTTTTTTAAAAGGAAAATTCACATTTGTTTTCCCAATATAATATTGTTCTTTTTTTTTTTTTTTTGCTTTCTAAATTCTTTAGTTTAGCTTTGTAATTCTACTTTTTCTTCTCCGTTAATTTCTTTCACTCGATTCTTATCCTTTTCTAAATTTACTATTCTGCTTCTTTCTCTAATCAAGGGTGCCTATTTATATACCTCTCTATGTATTCTTTCCACTGGTTTTCAAATTTTCAAATTATTTTATTCTTTGCTTTTTTTTTTTTTTTTTTTGGTAGCATATTTTATTCTTTGCTTTACTAGTTTTGAGATCCTAATTACAACTTGATTAATGCTCTAAGACGTATTGCATTATTGTGTTACCTATTATTTTTTAGTGAGAAATATTAAAATTTTTTAATTTTCATATTTTCTTAGTTTAGTAATTCTCTCTCTATTTGTGCCCCTCTTGAATTAAAGTTTGGCTCAGTCCCTGCCTGTGGTTGTGTGAGATTCACTTGTATCTATCTCCTTCTATGAGTGCTGACGTGGCATATGCTTATTTATTTATTATTAATATTATTATTTTTGAATTTCAGAGTTTTGGTTGAACAACTGGAGAGAATAAATATCAGCCAGATGGAAACCAATGCTCAGACTGCGTTTTGGATCAATGTGTACAATGCCCTTGTTATGCATGTAAAAAAAATAAAAAGATTGCATAAACTCATACTTTTTTATTTTTCCAATTTTGAACTCTTTCCAATTACCTCTATGCTTTAAATGTGCAGGCATATTTAGCATACGGCATTCCCAACGGCTCTTTGAAGAGATTGGCTTTGTTTCACAAGGTAGTTCACTTCTTTATTTAACCTTAATTCCCTAGGCGGACTATTTTTTGAAATGCAATGAACGTGATGGCAGTGGCGGAGCCACGTTAATGTGAGCAGGAGCACGTACCCCACTCACATTTTAAAATTGGTTTTTATTCCTAAAATTAACGAAAATTTTTCGAATTTATTCATTTTATTATTATTTTTTTTTTCTCTGTGTTTCTAGCATCTAGGTAAAACAAAATTAGTTATGAGCTACTTGGTATAGTGCAGGCTGCGTACAACATTGGCGGTCGTATAATCAGCGCAAACGCCATAGAGCAATCGATATTTTGCTTCCGAACACCCCGAATCGGATGGGTACACTCCGTGTTTACTTTTATTTAAGCAACTACTAAACTGAAATTCAAGCTTTACACATTTTCTGTGAATGAAAATAAATTTGGATATCTCTTTTGGCAATACTACTAAACTTGTCTAACAAAAAGTTTAATTCATGTATATGGATAAAAATGAAGCACCATGTTTCTTATTCTCACTCATGTTTTTATCTACTTTTTTTTTTTAAACTTACAGTGGCTTGAAACCATCCTTTCAGCTGCCTTGAGGAAAAAATCCGGTGAAGACAGACGACTCAGTTCGAAATTCGGACTTCCGAATTCCCAAACCCTTGTCTGCTTTGCCCTCTGCACCGGAGCTTTTTCCGACCCCGCGGTAAATTGTTACTTCTAATCAGTTGTTCTTACTCCTCTTTCTGTGTTATACTTCACTCTCCAATCCCATGCTTTTAAGACTTTTGTTCTTTTCTATTTTTTCCCTCCTTTTTTTTTTTTTTTTTTTTGCTTGCTTTAAGCTGAAACATTCATTTTTCCACTAGTTTGAATTTGCACTATTCTAAGAAGCTAATCCCTTTGAACTATAGCAGTTTCACAAATAATGTGAGCTTATACATTTGAAATGGAAATTTTTATTTTTTATTTTTTATAAAACTTGAAAGAAAGATGAAAATATGTAGTACAAGTTTTCTTTATCCGTTAAAAAGGTGATTCAGGGTCTTAGGTCTCTGGTTCGAAACCTGTGAGGTTTTCTTGGTAAATTAATAAAGTTAGTGCCCTATTTCCTATACCAAAATAATAAAAAAAAAAAACTTTGGTAAATACTATTTCTTTTAAAAGTTCTACTTTTACCTCAAATAACTAAAGTAGTTTACTCTTTTTATGTTGTTAAAGCTTCTATTTGCTTTGTTATAACTCATTCTTTTATAACCAAATGGTGACAAATTTCTCATCTGATTATGAGCTTGCCTTTTGCAACTTTTTTCTAGTTGAGAGTCTACACAGCCTCAAATGTTAGAGAGGAGCTGGAAGAGGCAAAAAAAGAGTTTCTCCAATCCAATGTAGTAGTAAAGAAGTCAAGGAAAGTGTTTTTACCAAAGATGCTCGATAGATACGCAAGGGAAAAATCGTTGGGCTCGGAAGATCTCCTGAAATGGATAGCTGGAAACGTTGACAAGAAACTCCACGATTCGATACAGAAATGTCTCGAGTTTAAGTCGAGCAAGAAGGTGTCCCAGATCATGGAGTGGTTGCCGTACAGTTCAAGGTTCCGGTATGTGCTCTCGAAGAACTTAACTGAAAAGCCATGGTGGGTGTGACATTTTTTTTTTTGCTCTCTCAGTGTGCTTTTGTAGAGTTTGACACATTCTCAATGTGCTTAGCAAGAAGGAACGAGATATTTATTGTCACACTTTGTCGCGTAAACTTGTTTGATCTATCCTCCACTTTTTTGTAGCCTACATTTCACAAAGGCCATCCATTCATTGTAATTAACTCAAGAATTTTAGCTTCGTGATCCTGGCATTTCTATTGCATCACAAACTTCTTCTTCTTCTTCTTTTTTTTTTTTTTTTTTTTTTTTGGGTAATTTTTGAGAAATTGTAGTTAATTGCCTAATTTTGAATCTTTATAGCAGTAAAATGTGATTGTTGTTAAAGAGCATTTTCAAAATTAGGCAATCATAGTTAATTAATCTTAAAAAGGGTGTTTGGTGAATGAATTTGAGTTGAAATTTGTAAGTTTAAATAGTGATTTTGGTTTATTTTTTCAGAAAAGATAAAAATATTTTATAGAAAAAGATAAAAATTGAATTGATGGTGGCTCATCACCCAAACACTTGTTTCAGGACTGCCAAAAAAAAATATATATATATATATATATATATATATATCTCGCTTAAATCCAACGATTCAAATATGATTGGGCCTGGGTCAGAGAGATTGAACGGAGATGGGGCTGGACCATATAATTCCGACGGAGTCTGGTCGAATCGTGCGTCGAAGCCGAGGGTCGAACAGAAACTCACGTTTCCGGTGAGAATGGGGCTCATTCCGGAGAGGTTGGAATGAATTCCGGCGCTGTTGAGGCCCATTTTGGCATGATTTTGCACTGGAATCGCGATTCCATCATCGTTGGTGTTGATGCCGAATCGATTAGGGCTGGGTCTGTAAATCGGGATTGGACCGGCAAATTCCGGCGCAAGAAAAAAAAAAATACTCCTCGTTTTTCTTTGAATAATAGTTGTATTCTCTTTTGGAGTGGTGCGGTCCTTGAGTGTATTAACTTTTAATCACTGATTTGCAATCTAATGAAGTAGACCTTGTTTAAAAAAAAAAACAAAAACAAAAAAAAGTTGGCTTGAACAAAGAAAAACCCAGATCTCGCAGTTCTCTACAGCGGCAGGAGGGAGGGGGAGGGAGAATGCCGGCGAGATCCACGACAGAGGGTCTTGCTATTATAGCCAACGACCATGAACGTGAAGGGGGACAAGATTCGATGATGGGCACGGTGGAGGGAGAGATGTTGACAGTGACGAGGGCATCGGGGAGGCCGAGGGGGCGACAAGAGGCAAGGTTCGACGGCGGAGAGGTAAGGAGCGGGGTCGAACGGCTGCGACTGCTTGGGGTGGCCGAGGTGCCGACCGCTGGGGTGGGTTGGCGCTGTGGAGCTCTGGGGCGGCGGCTATGGAGAATTTGATAAATTAGTTTTTTTTTTTTTTTTCTTGGTTAATTGGAGTTTACATATTTTCATAAATGAATGGTTAAGATTAAAAGTTCAAAAAGATTGATGGTTGATAATTGTTTGGGTAGACATTCAAATTTATAAAATATTAAGGATTTTTTTAAAATTAAAAAAATTGGAAAGAAGAGGGTGATCAATGTGCTACTATCTATTTTAGTTTCTATGGACAACATAATCTACAACTCTTTACTTTTGATCGGAAGGCCCACATTTTTTACCTCATTGATCAATGCAGTAAAGCAAGTGTACTCCATTTAGAACTCCCCTTTTTGTTTTCCTTTTTCTGAAAGAATTTAGTTGGTGCATGCTATCGTGTAATTCAGTCCTATGATTCTTCATTTTATAAATCATGGACATAAAATGCAAATAATATTATTTAAAAGTGTTTAATATGTTATTAAAAATAAAAAATGAAGTACTAATTATCCATTTGGATTATTGATTTTAAAAATAAATTTAAATTTTTATAAGAAAGTGGCCGAATTATTTAGGTAGAGAAAAAGGTGGTCCCGTTGTGCATTGGGAACGGTTGTTTGGCAATCGGCAAAGCTGTCACAACCAAAGTTCAAATATTGACGTCGTCTTATCATCATCAATTAA
The DNA here is from genome assembly GCA_009761775.1 of Ficus carica. NCBI lineage: Eukaryota > Viridiplantae > Streptophyta > Magnoliopsida > Rosales > Moraceae > Ficus > Ficus carica. Next base: position 12,812,553 of record CM019750.1, on the reverse strand, counting down.
TGAATATGCAAACATTTTTGGTGAAATGAACAAACATTACCCGAAAAAGAAAAAAGAAAAAACTCCAATAGAAAAAAGAAGCAACGATTTATCAAAAGAAAAAAGAAAACGGAACTACCAAAACACTTCTAAAGAGCCCATTTTGCGGGAGGTATTAAAGACAAAGTTTGAATATATTTATGTTTCGTTTGGCATATTAATTCAATCCTAATTAAATTATATTTTTTTATTTTAGTTTTATCTTTTTTTTAAATCAATATAAATTATAACTGGTTTTTAAAAAATTAATCAACTCTAACTTAAAAATTTCATCTTCAATCGGCGAATCAAACACAAACTTAAATTGAAATTACTATAAGTTTTGAAAATTTGTGTTTGATTGGAAAAAAAAAAATTGGAGTAAAAAAGTTTAAAATTCTAAATATGTTTGGGAAAAAAATTAAATATAGATCTTGTTTTATTTATTTTGAAATTATATGCAATTTAAACAAAAATCATCTCATTTGAACTTAAAATAATAAAATTATGAACTTTTAAAATTTGAGTTTATTTTAAATATATGTAAATATGATTAATAAAAATTAGTTTTTAGTTTAAAAAAAATAAAGACAAAAGAAAAAATATTTGGAGATATGTCTGCAGAAGCCCCGTAAACACCCTTATTACTTTTTTGGGCATTTTTTTTTCCCATATCTAATTTCCTTTCTATGTTGCTCAGTGGTGGATTATTACTCTAAATGGTATCTCCAGCACTGATTTCACATTTTTTTAATCTTTATGAATTAGGTGAATATCATTTTTAGGATTTGTTTGGCATAATTTTTAAAAGCTGGTTTTTTAGTATTATTAAAAAAATCTATGTGCTTAATAAATCTTTTTTTTTTTCCTAACAGATTCTAAAAAATGCTTTTAGATCATGAATTATTTTACACAGATTATTCTATTAATATTGTGCAAATTTTTAAATATCTTTGATAATAAAAAATAAATTTTAATCTATTCATTTTATTTATCTTTATAAGAGATAAACAAATTATTTTTAACTTTTATTTAAAAACAAAAATTCTTTCATTTCAAAACATTACTACTAGTGATGATAAAACAAAACATATAATATTATCTATTTATTACTATAATAATTTTGGAGATTTTAAATGTTGTAATTTTAAAAAGGGTACATTTGATGATTTACGAACCACATTGTCCTTGAATTTTTTTAAAGTAAAGAAATGTGTATTAAAATATTTTATAAATGTAAACAACTTGAGCATAAAAATATATGTTAAGTAAAAATTATATCCAGTATAGTAATTATATGTCTTTCCAATTGTTACAAGTATAGTTTAGCAGTATTACTATATTTATTTAAAAGTGTAGAGTTCCAATTATCTGGTTCCCAAATTCAAAAGAAATATATATATATATATATATATACACACACATCTTTACATTAAATTTATCCTAAATCATGCTTGTGGTATTCAAAACAATTTTGAGAAGAAATTTACCAAACACCTACTTACTTTTTGACATAATAACTTTGAAATAACAACACAATTTTATAAAAGATTTTTCAACACAACAATGTCAAATTGGCTCTTTGACGTGCTTGCTGCAACGCTATTCTAGCCAGGTCTCACCTTCACGCCGTGGTGTCTTGATTGATCATTCTTGTCCAAGACGTGGTGAGGAAGCAAAAGACCCCTCTCATGCTCTTTGGTCTTGTGGGAGCGTTCGTTCTATATGGGAGGATTCAATACTTTGGCAGGTGCTCTGGAAATTCCCAGGGGTTCCGTTTAGTTCCCTTTGTCCTTTTGCTGCTACAAAGTGTACCAAGGAAGTTCTTGACTACTTTTGTATGTTAGTGTGGTCAATTTGGCTAGATAGAAACTCATTCATTTTTTAAGGGAAGCTTACAAATCCTAAGGAGGCGGTCTCTCATGATAGGCGTATCCTTGGAGACTATGAAGCAGCTTGGAGGCTTGATTCGGTCCCTAGTACCACTAAGCCGACTCCAAAGACTCCATCGAAACCTCAGACCTTGGGCAAGTCAAAATTAATGTGGATGCCTCTGCCCATATCTCCAGAAGTTTCATTGGTATCGGTTTGGTAGCTAGAGATGCTAATGGGGTGGAGTTTGGAGCTATAGCCCGTCGAATGGCAGGTTGTTTTTCACCCTTTTTAAGCGAATGCATGGTTGTAAGAGAAAGTGTGCGGTACGCTCTTTTCAAATGATACTCGAATTAGATCGTTGAGAGGGATACTCTGGATGTTGTACACGCCGTCAAGAATCCGGAACTCCGATCTTTGAAAGCAAATGGCATTCAAGACGTTCGCGATACTCTTGAATTATTTGGAGGTGATAGTGTTTGTTATGGTTCCTGTTGTGATAATTCGGTAATCCACTTCTTAGTTAGTTTTATTTTTTCTAGTACACACTCTCATATGTGGTATGATATGCTTTACCCTCCTTTTTGGGTTGTTTTGTAAAAGCTAATTTGCGTGGTTTAAATTAAATTAAATAAAAACATCAAAATTTACCCTTAAAAAAAAAAAAGCCCTTAATCCTTGATACTAGGTCAAATCATATTTGATTCCTAACTATTTTAATGTCTCACGACAAGTTCTTGCACTACGTGAGTTTGTCCTAATTTAAAATCTCAATGGAAAGAGGTAGATGAGAACCATGTATATTTCTGTAGAGATTAATTTTATAGTTTTACATTGCCATCAAATTTTTTTTTGCAGTCTTACATGTTGGGTACGATTTTTAAGAGAAAAATGTATTTGAATGTTTATTCAAAGCATTAAATGTTTGCATTTAAATTTATAATTGAATTGTGTATTCAAATGAAATATGTGTGGGGATAATTTTTGTTAAAAGTAACATTTAAATAATCTAAATGTAGATAGAAAAAAATGAGTGTGGTTTGCATTTTTAAACAGTGAAAATTTAGATTGGATTTCAGTTGAATAGTAAAATTGCAGTTAAATAGTAAAATATTCAAAAATTTATATTCATATAGTACATTTGAGTACGATAATAATTATTTTAATAACTCATCCAAACGAGTCATAACTTTTTTTTATCGATGTATTAATCCGCAGATGGATAAAAATAATTAGTCTAATTTTTTGAATAAGATATTAATTATTCAACGTTTGAAAAGTCATTAGAGACTAAGATGGAAAGCTAGCATATGATCAGAGATTATAAATAGAATTAATTATTATGATTTTTTTCGAATCTTATATTCAACCAACTGAAGTGGTCACGATTTTATGCACAGTTTTGCTATTCATTTCCTTTCCTGTCCCTCCCCCCCTCTCTCTCTCTCTCTCTCTTGGGGAATTTTTCCTCTCCTTCTTTCTTCTTTGTAACGGAATTAAGCAATTAGGTACGCTTTAATTTTTTTTTAATAACATTTGTTTGGTCGCACATGAATAGTTGGATTAGCCTTAATGCTGTATTGTCCCCTCAAGTTTTGACATAATACAACACTTCATGTCAAATTTAATGCTAAAATATATGAATCTTTTAAACTTTTTTTTTTATTATTTTTTTTAACCAGTTCTAACTCGTGAGAACAAAGTATGAACTGGATGATTGGCCTAACATTTCAAAGAGGAGAAAAAGCACAACAACAATTATATGTTTAAATAGCTGTTTTAATTATAAGATAAGTTATTTGGTTAACAAGATGCATTACATTATTATATTTATGTGATACATTCATTGAATTAAAATTTAACGTTTTATATAATCTGTAAATATTAGTTCAATCATAATCATCTAAATATTAATTATTTACTAAACCATTGTATCATGTAAATTGAAGAACATGTTACATCATATTTATTGAATATTTTTCGTTTGTACATCTCTAAAATGAATAGATGGCATCGCTTGTGACAACACAAACAATCTATTGAATTGGAGTACTCCTCATCATAATTGTGGTCCTTTTTTTCTTTTCTTTTTTTCCCTCTTTTTGGTAGAAGGTGCCTTTTCTTTTCTTCTTGCTCGACGTATAATTGTGGTCCTTTATATTATTTTGGACACTCTTAAATTTTGTTTATTCATCAACATTTTCAAATTACTGAACTATTATGCAACAAAAGAGTTGAATTTTGAACCAATTAATATTACTGAAAATGCTATTGTAAAAAGCAGTGTTAGATCTTTGATGCAATTATTTGCACATAAGCCACTGGACTAAAATTCCTTTAAAAAAAAAAAAATTAAGCATGCGTTTGGTGCACCGATTTGAATGACTGGAGTTAAAAAATGTAAAAACTTAAAATGTGTTCGTAAAAAATATCATTGTTTCGTTCATCTTAAAATTATATGTAATTTTAAAAAAAAGTTCATCCCATTTGGATTTGTACATGCAAAGTTATAGTAAATCATACAAAGTTATAGATTTTTTAAAATTTGAGTTAAAAAGTTATCATAGTAAATCATGAATAACTGAAACTGTTAAAAAAAAAAAAAAGGTGCTTGAGTGCAACTGATGCACCAGATATGCTATAAAAGGGGAACAAAAATTGCTTTAACAACATATTAGAATGATGCAATCTTAAGGATGTTGATCCTTTTTCTTTTATTAATATAATGTGTCAGGTCTTAAAAATAATAAAAAAGAAAGAAAGAAAGATACGTCGGTTCTGAAACTTCAATAAAATATCTTATCCGGTCAAAAGATCACACAATATTAAACTTATAATGATGAGAATAAACTTGGACCCATTTTTTGTATATAATAGACTATGATTTTTCGTACTATCTTCATTCTTGAATTTCTTACACTAATAATAATGATAAGAATGAGATGATACTAATGATATTCATTGTTTCTCAACTTGTGTTTGGTTTGCCGGTTAGAAATAAGAATTTTAAATTCGAGTTGGTTGACTTTTCAAAAATTAATTATAGTTTTTATTGACTTTTCAGAAAAAAGACAAAAACTGAGATGAAAAGTATAGTTTAATTAAAGTTAAGTTGAACTGCCAAACGAACCCTTAGAATTTTTTTTTTTGTAAAGCTATGATCAATTTTCTTTCATTTACCAATATAATTTGAATTGCACAAGTAATTAAGGGTACAAACAAATCACAATAATAGATAATCAGATAATTATTTTTTTTTTACTTCCAAAAAAAAAAAAGTATTTTTTCATACTATACTACAATTGCATAAAAACTTGAATTAAAATATTTTTTTTTACAATGTCAAATTTTTTATGGTGTTTTCTATTCAAGAATTGGAATTTTTATCAAACATATTAAACGGGTTAGTATTCCAATAAAAAAAAGTTAGGACTTGTTTGGATTGCACTTTCATTTTCAAAATAGAAAATTTTAAAATGGGAAAGTCATATATTTTGAGGATGTGATGATATTTGTATATGTAAAAATGTTTTCCTTTTTGAAAATAAAAAGAGTATAAAATTTGTTTGGAAAGTTATCTTATTTTCAAAATGAATAGAAATGTTAAGAATAATGTATTGAGAGAAAAACTCAAATTCCAAAAATGAAATGTAAAATATATATATATATATATATTTGAGAATGAAATATCCATACTTCTTCAGAATGAGAAAAAATGATAAAAAAAGTTTGAAAAAACACTTTATTCATTTTTCCACTGATTCTGAAAATGATTCTGAAAATGGATAAAACAAACAAAGAAGCCCTTATTTTTTTAAATTTTTTTTTAATAAAAAATTCGATTATCCTCTTGTTTTTTTATTCTTCGAGGAAAAAATAAAAACTCTTTTGTCTTTAGCCCAAAAGAAAAAAAAAAAGGGTAAGTATGTAATTGAGTCCTTTTTAAATACCCTATCAGTAAAGTTCATTTTTAAACTATTTAAATGCAATTGAACGATTAAGATGTTGCTTGTGTATAAAAATTATAATAAACCTTATCACATAATAGTCTAGATTTAAAAATTATAAAAAGAAAGAAAATAAAAAAAACTTCATCGGTGGAAAGTTGGGGCTCTGCTCAATGTTGGTGGGTTGGGGGTGGGGATGGGTGGTCTGTTGCTAGGGTGGTTGGTGGGATTTGGTTGTGGCGAGCCGTCGAGGCCTTGAGGGGGTCACAACTTTGTTGGGGGGGGGGGGGGGTAGGGTGGAGGCCATCGGGGGTGAGGGGGGCAGCTGGAGGTTGTGCGAAGGGGGTGGGGGGGTCTCAGGGAGGCTGTCAGCTGGGGGGGGGGGGGGGGCAGGGTGGAGGCCGTCGGGGGTGAGGGGGTCTGGGGAGGCCACATGGGTTGGGGGGGGTCTCGGGGGTGGGGGGGGTGACTTTGCTAGAGGTCGGGAGGGGTCTTGAGGGCCGTTGGGATTTGACCTCTGGGAGGTCGTTAGGGAGGGGGGACCTTTTCTTTCCAGAGACGACCGAAGGTTGGATCGTGGCCTGCGGGATCTACCGAGGGGGAAGTCTTCTAGGCTCGATTCCTTTTTTTTTTTTTCTAATTTTTTTTTATGGAAATGAGTCAATTTTATTAACTATGGCCATTTGTATGTGGCCTTTTATACAATTACACAATTATATCCATACATTTTGATCTTGATAACTCTAAAATTGAGCTCTATTAAGCTCTATGATAGTGCTCCTAAAAGGATCTCTATCATAAAAAGGAGCACTATCATAAACACTTAAAAAAAAAAAAAAAAGGAAAAGAACAACTCTTTCGTCCCAGTAGTGAGGTTTCTTCTTCCGACCGATCATCTTCCTCCTGCCACGTGTATATCGTTTGCATAAAAAATGTCACCATTTTGATAAGGACCTTAGGCTCTATCCTCACAGGACTCTTCACCCAACTTCCCTCACAGCCCCATCCTCACTGTCCCATGGCAACCGTCAGTTGACCACAGTCCGCCGATCCAACGCCCGTTCTTCACACATTTACGAGCTCCCGTCACCGCCACGTCATCCAAGAACTTTCAACATTGACAAACTGCCACGTGCCAAGTTCCATTTTCTGGCTCTTCTCAGGACAAAGTACAAACACACCCGAATTATTATTTATTTTTAATATTTAAATCTCCCCTCCTTGAAAGACAAGCAAGCGAAATACGAACAGAGGAAAAGATTAAAAAAAAAAAAAAAAAAGAAAGAAAAGAAAAGATAAGAGAGAAAAGGGAAAAACCCGAAAAAGCCACTGAGAAAGTATCTCACACACGCGCTCGTACTCTCTCTCTCTTCTTTCTCTCCTTTCTCTCTCTTCGTCGTCGTTTTCTGCTCTGTTTACCCTTCACCGGAACCCTAATTCGATCCGACAGAAACTCGAAGGCTTCGGTAAGTGCTCTCCGCCAAATTCTCCGACTTTGCTCGGTTACTTTCTCTCTCTACCTCTCTCTCTCTCTCTTTCTCTCTCTTCCTCTTCTTGTTGTTCAATTTTTTCGTTCGCTGAAAGTTGTAAAGGACGAGACTAACGGGCTAGGGTTTGGTTGAAGCAGTAGATGAGTGTACGATTGAGGAGCAGTTGAGAGACCTAACGGGCTGGATTTCGTCACCGGATGGAGGGAGGTAGCGTCTCTAGACTTTCTTCTTCTGGTAACTGTTCATTTCCTCTTTTTAATTTTTTTCTGCGTAAAAATTTAGGGCTTTTCTGTGTAAATTAGTCCAAAGATTTCCTTCCTTTGCTTTGAAGTTTGAAAATGGTGAGTTTTACCTCATAAAGTTTTTTTTTTTTTTTTTGGGTTCTTGTTATTGCTGGAGAAGAAATGTCGGTTTTAGTTGTGTAATTAATGTTTTTTCTTATACTGATTGAGGGTTTTGTGTAAACTGATTGTAAGGGTATATGAAATAAATTCCCTTCTTTTTCGTTTGTTCATGTTGTTGTTAGTTTTTTTTTTTTTATTTAATTTTTAATTTTTATTTATTGAGTTATCACTTAAATGTTCAATTTACTACTGTATTAATCATGGAGAATTTCTTTATCTTGGTTACTAAATGTAAAAAAAAAAAAAAGTGAATGAAAGAAAGAGAATTTTTGAAATTCTGTTTGAAACTTTTGGCCCGGATTTATAGTTTCATTGGGAACTAGTGTGTACTCGAATGGGTGCATTGTCCTAGTAGTTATTAGCTACTAAAGAAGCTGAATTTTGTGATTCCATATAAGTGCTAACTTGTAAGCTTTGGTACATTTCTTGGGCTGTATGATGTATATTTATTCCCGAGACAGAAACACCCAAGTTTATTTGAATCACTTAACTCGATTGCGGAGTAGTAGGTTATATGCTCAACTTAGCTGTATGAACGTTCCTCGTCCCATCCCTAGTTCTGCCACCTTCTTTCTTCACAATCATCGTCATTTCTGTTATTTTCTTTCTTTCATTGCCATTTTCATTCATAAAATGCTTTGACTTTTGAATATGCTGTATGAACGTTCCTCGTCCCATCCCTAGTTCTGCCACCTTCTTTCTTCACAATCCTCGTCATTTCTGTTATTTTCTTTCTTTCATTGCCATTTTCATTCATAAAATGCTTTGACTTTTGAATATGTTTGATAATCGGTCGTTGCTAAATGCCATCAAGCAGAGCATGTGTTCGTTGCATAATAGTCCAAAAAGGATAGTTCCATAATATATATAGACCATATTTTAGTGGAAAAAAAGAACAAGGTGTACAAGAAGTTTTTATTTCAGATGTTCTTATGATCAAATATGTCGTATTCAGCTAAATATTTTGTCTTAGCAAACCAAAAAGGGGCATTTTGGTAAATCTTAGATGTATGCATTCTCATTTACGTTGAAATTCCATTCTTTTTTTTTACTTTGGCCATTTACATAAAGCTCGTGGATTCTAAAGTATCTTCCTACTGTTCAGCTTGGAATTAACTCTTGGTCTGAGTTTATCAATTCAAAGATGCACTTTGTTATTTCCATGTAATTATTCTTTATTTCATGGTCATGGAGTTAGTGTTGATTGTAGATATAAGATCAATGATGTGTAGTTCATATCACCAGAATGGACTTGTTATTGAAAAGATATTTGAGGGTGAAATTTAAATTACAAAGAAGAAAACGAGCAATCAATGTTTTTGACCATCTTCCATATTTCAGAAGAAGAATGGTGTAAATAACAAGTAATTGATCCCTTTATTGCCTCCGCAAAGGCTCATTAACTAATGACTATGTAGTGAATAACAGTGTAATCGCATTTATATCTAGTTGCTTACTGAAATAACTTTTGGCAGGTTAAAATTTGTATACTGACCTTAATAAAATGAATGTTCATAATCCTGAATGCTTGAAAATCCGTTCTCTTGTGCTTACCCAAAAAAATAAAAATAAAAAATAAAAAAAAGATGATCTGTTGGCCTGGTTCACTATGGGAGAGTAGTGGCAAAATCATGAATGTGTCTATATGTTTTAGTTTATGTGAAATACATGTAAAGTTGTTAGTAACCGGATGATATAATACTCTTATTAAAGTAGTCAAATGGTTAAGAATGGTAATATTGTATTTTAATTGTTGTTCGGGTACTTGTTTAGTTGCTTTAGTGTTATATCTATCTTGTGAGGTTTGTTAAGTTTTGAAATCATGATGGTTTGTTAAGTTTTGAAATCATGAACACGTCATGATTGTACTAGAAAATATCTGATTGTTTTTTTGTTGCAGGAATTCACCCATGGATTATGATGACAGTGATTTTCACAGCCAAAATTTTCATCTAGCTGGAGAAGGAAGCTCTAAATTTCCTCCTGTTTTGCGACCTTATGCTATTCCCAAGTTTGATTTTGATGACAGCCATTTGAGATTTGATAGTTTAGTTGAAACTGAGGTTTTCCTTGGCATAGAGAGTAATCAAGATAACAATTGGATTGAGGATTTTTCTCGTGGAAGCAGTGGGATAGAGTTCAATTCAAGTGCAGCAGAAACTTGTTCTATTTCTAGGTGTAACAATGTGTGGTCTGAGGCCACTTCCTCTGAATCCGTTGAAATGCTATTAAAGTCTGTTGGGCAGGAAGAAATTATTGCTGCACCACCCATTATTGAGGAATCAGATGCCTGTGATGAACTGGGTTGCCTAACAAAGCAAATGGAGCCTAGTTTGAAACAAGACGGTAGCGTTCTTTCTAGGACGGAGGATGTTACAAATTTAGAATCTGCATTACCACCAGATGAGACTGCTGGAAACTCCTCTGGCTTAAAGGGGGATGTAGGAGTGGACCAGCCTCATGTTGAGGATGCTTCACAAGAACAAGGAGGTGAAAGTTTTGTTCACGGTGGTTCGCATGACCGAGATCCAAATGTTGATAGTGAAAAAGTTGACTTACATGTAAGTGAGGGGGATATCTTTGTGAATATAAAAGTTGATGATGCGAGCAAAATGGATGTTGATGAACATCTGGATGTCCAAAAACAGGAAGATTCTTTTGCTTCAAGATTACGAGCTGATAATTTAGTGACTTCTGTGCAAAATACTGTAACAAGCAGTACTGAACTTAATAATGATGTCCAGCCTCAAATTAATGTTGTCCAAGACAAAAATCCAGAAGTTCATGTGGTAAGCAAGGAAGCCGAAATGGACAGTCAGAATGTGGATGGAAATACAATAGACGGTAGTCATCATTATGAAAACCCTCTCCATTCAGCCTCTCTGGTGGAAACTGTTGCAGAGATTAATGTAATTAAGGCGGAAAGAGGTAATGTTGAGGAACCTCCTAGTGAGATACAAAAAGGACATTCTGAGCTGCCTACAATTGTCGGACACAGTAAAGATGAATGTTCTGGAGTTCCTGTAGAGGCCAGTAAACGTGAAGATATGGTGCTATGTAAAGGCAAAGATATTGGTGGTGATCGTCCCAAAGATAATATGCTTGATATGCCACCAGAGGCCTTCAAAAGCGAAGCTCAATCTGAGAGGCCTGCAGTTGAGGCTAGCAACATAAGTTCTGAAATTCCTTCTAGTCTGGAAGTAAAGATGGATTATGTGGAGATCAGTGGCAAAGAGGATGTGGTTGAAAGCAGGCAGCAGTTAAATAGTGAGACACTAGTCCGAAATTCTGAGACTTCTTTGTCATCCATTGAGATCACTAAGATTTCTGAGGGTGAGGGTCTTGAAAGCAGCAAGAGTCATGTGGGAGATATTTCTACCTCGAATGTTACACTTTGTTCAGCTGAATTAAGTAGTGAAACAAATGTCACTGGAGCTTTAAAGGGTGTTCAAGATGCCCTTGGATCTTCCAGAGAGAATTTGAGTGCTGAGAGCCATGTCCCAACTTCCATTCAAACTGAATACACACAAATATGTGAGCAAGATGATGTTTCTGTCAGTGAAAAGAACACAAAGTTGTCTAGTGATCTCAGTAATATTGATGGTGATTCTCCACATAAGGGTGTTGTCTCATCATTTGATGAAAGTACAGAAAGTGAGTTGAATATTTCAACAGTAGGGGTTACTTCTGCTGGAAATGAATCAGGTATACAGTATGCTTTTAAAAACATCAAATTTAGGTGGAAAGTAAAACGCTATGTACTAATGTTCTAACTTCTTCATCACTTTTTGTAGTGTCAGATGTTGCCTTGCCGAATTCTAACTTGGCTTCTTATGAGAGTAATGAAGTTTCTTTGCCTTCTGAAAATGGTGCGAATATAGGAGTTGATCACAGGGACAGTCAAATATCAACCGTTTCTGTTGTGGGGTCGACTCCCTTGGAAGAAAAGGAAGATGCTACAACAAAAATTCTGGCAGATTCAATCGTATCATCCTCTATTGTATCTTCTCAAGTCCAAGCTGCTTCTAAAGCTGAAGAAGGTACTCGTTGTGATACTACTATAGAGCTCTTGGGCAAGACTGTTGATCAGTCTGTGCAAACAGCTAATGAAGTTAGTGAGGAACGTACAAAAGAGGTGAATGTGTCTCCTGTTCTCCATGAATGTACGGTGAGAGGTCTTGATGCCACTGAAGCAGTAGCTTTTCCTGAAAGTCAAAAGAAAGCCAACGTGGAACACGTTCTTAAGGATGCTGCAGATACTTCAGGTGAATTATTATTTATGCCTTTTTATTTTTACTTTACTTTGGTCATTATTTTTTTTGTTGGGTTGGTCTTATGAGACGTTTGTGTGTCATTCTTATGATTCTATACTTGGTCTGTCATCAGATTTTTCTTTGTATCTGAAAGAACATGTGCTGTGGATTTGTGATTAGTTGCTCTATGGTTTTTACATTTTTGTAATATCTAATATCTTATATTTTTTGTGATGCAGAACCAACTACAAATAAAAACGGGATTCTCACACACGCTGAGCCAGTACCATTGCTTGAATCACTAGATAGAACTCGTCAGAAAGTCGAGGAAGGCCATAAAGCTACTCTTGTATCTGAGGATAAGTTTTCTAGGGAGACTAGTGGGCCAGATGCCAAAAGTGAGTCATTTGGTATAGTTATTCATGGAAATGAGAATGAACTTTCTAAACTTTTTTCATGCTTTTATATACCGTTCTTTCTTGCTTCTTTTATTTGTTAGCGATTGTGGTACGAGGGAGAGGTTTACCTTGTGTCAAATTCGGTTTGTAGCATCTACTTGCATTCATTAACAGGTCCATATCCTTCTTGAGTTTGCATGGTATATTGGGAAGGATGATACTTGGTCAAGAGGTGTCTGATCTCTTCCTTTTCAGTTAACAAAATTTTGATGACATTTTGAATGCCTTTTACTCTGGCCTTCAGGTGCTTATCTAAACAGCCTGCCTGGATATGTAGTTTTGGGAAAAAGTGAAAAGAAAGCGACCTGTATTCCAAAAGTAGTGTTTGGACACAAGATTGGGTAAAGATGTAGATGGGGGGGAAATTTGTTTAATTTTTCTGCTGCGCGACCATAGTAAAGTAAAGCTTTGGATCAAATTTTTTTAATGGAAAAGTTCGTGATAAAAAAATAAAGGAGTTATCACTAGGCGGTTCCTGTGTTTAAAATTCCACTTTGTATGTTTACCATTTATCAATTAAAGTGAAAATCTGATATGTTGTAGAGTTGGTTTGTAACTTAAGGAATAGAACTGATGAAATTTGGTTGCGGGGATGATTCCCTAAGGTTTGAGGGTTAAAACTTAGGTACTTTTGGGGGGGAAAAAAAAGGAGATAAAAATATGCATTCGTTACTTAACTAAACTCTTGCTGTATCTAATATATGGTTTGTTTGACTAGATAATGGAGCCAGTTCTGCTTATCATAGCATACCTACTTCTAGTTCCCCCAAGCTTTCTCAAGGTGTACATGGGTTGGAAGAGGGTGTGAAGGGCTCCGCAATTCAGAATGCCTCTGTTTCTAAGGTCATTGACGGTGATTCTGGAAAGGTTGCATCCAGTACTCGAGGTCCGAGAAAAAGAAGTGATGCCACTAAGGGGGGGAAAATAGCGAATTTTAATGTCAGCTCACCTGCAGAATCATCTAAAAGAGATGCAGGAAAGAACTTGCCAGCGTTCCCTGCTAGCCCAGCTGCTAGAGTAACCATCAAACCTTTTCTTTTTGTTGCTATTATTTTTTACTAGATTGCTAATGTTACCTCTGTAATGCTTTTTACCACTTGCATTTCTTTGCTCCTTTTTTTTTTTTTTTTCCTTCCCTTGGAGACTAAGGCAATAGTTGTTCCCATTCGTGTTAATTTGAATGGAAATTTGAGAGGATTTAAATGAAGTGTCTGCAAATTCTTACAAGATATTATTTTTGTTTTATGAAGATTGCAGAGGGATCTCCTTCAATTTCTCTCGTGGGCCAAAGGGACCCTAAGAATGCTCAAGATATTTCTCAGGCAACTCCACAAGTCTCTGACGTGGAAATTCCACGTGGTCGCCCTAAAGGTACTCCAGAGCGTAAATCCAGGCGATCAGCTGTCAAGGCAACAGGCAAAGATAATGCAAAGAAAGGAAGTAATTTGAAAGAAATAACTCCTGCAAAGCAAGTAGAAAGAGGGGAAAAACCAAGCAATGTCTCCCCAGCTCCATCTGGGATTTTCCATGTTATGCAATCAAATGAGATGCAGCATTATGGAAATGTTGAAGGCAACACCAATAATAAACCGTTCTTTCTTGTTGCTGCACCAACATCCAGTCTACCAGATTTGAATACTTCGGCTTCACCTTCTACTATTTTTCAACAGCCGTTTACAGACCTTCAACAAGTGCAATTGCGTGCCCAGATCTTCGTATATGGTGCTTTGATGTGAGTCCTTTCTCTTGCTCGTTCAAATATTAGTAGATATTTCATGAATTGGTGACATAATACATAAAGCCATGGAGTGCACTATTCTATTACATGTGAACTTTATGAGAGGGCTGTTGAACCTCAGCTCAAACGGAAGTATAAAAAAAAAAAAAAGAAAAAAAGTGAGAGAAAAGTTGGCACCTGATATTGGAATGTTCTAAAATACGAACTGTGAAGTGAGGAAGGAGAGTGGAACCAGGTCAAGGAAAATATTGTAGGTAAATTACGGTGTGAATTTGGTTGAGTGGTTTTTTTTTTTTTTTGGTCGGTTTCATGTTTGATAGCTGAACAAAGGATGCACAACAATATAGTGGGTGTTAATAGAAAGCTTTACTGGTCGTTTGTATGATCATGTTCATTTTTGTGAGAATTAGAGAAAATAATAGATAAATTTCTTATAGAGTTTAATTTAGTGTTCGTGATGCCAATGAGCTGTGTAAAGTTGCTTTTGGAGAAATGAGAAAACTTACTGGAATTTTCAGTGCCTTTTTTAAGTGGAAATTGGCTGGAAAGGAACAAGAAGACTTTAGCGTTTGATGTGAAAATTTGCAGTTATGTCTTTGTTTCTTACTTAAAAGATATAAGCTGCTGACAGAAGGAAATTGCGGATCTGTTACCTTCTTTATGATAAAAATGTGCAACAAACTATTTTCTTTTCCCATTTTTTTTGGGGGTGTGTTAATTAATTTTTCTTTCTCCTGCAGTCAAGGGACAGTACCTGAAGAAGCGTATATGCTGTCTGCATTTGGGGAATCTGGTTCGTCTTTTCTTTTTCTATTTTAAAATATGTATTATTAACTTGCCTTATTCCGTATTTTAATTGTTGCACAAGAATAGTGATCTTATCCCATTGTGTGTCCATAGATGATGGAAGGGGAATGTGGGGGAGCGCCTGGCAAGCGAGTGTTGAGAGGCTACAAAGTCAGAAGTCTAATGTTATTAATCCGGAAACACCTTTGCAACCGCGCCATACCCCTGCTGGTGCTAGAAATATTGATCAAGTTAGCAAACAGAGTGCTTCGCAAACTCAGAGTAAAGGTTTATCCACACCAGTTGGGCGATCAAGCACCAAAGGTTCTCAGACCATTGTAAGCGCCATGATACCTCTTTCGTCTCCGCTTTGGAGTATCCCTACACCAGTTGGTGATGGCATGCAGTCTGCTGTCATGCCAAGAAGTTCGGTTATGGACTATCAGCAGGCACTTACCCCCCCAGTGCATCCTTTTCAAACACCACCTATAAGGAACCTTCTTGGACATAACGCTTCATGGATGTCTCAGGCCACATTTCGTGGTCCCTGGGTTGCTTCTCCACAACCTTCTTTACCAGAGGCCAGTACACGTTTTACAGCATTTCCTAATACGGAACGTGTTCAATTGATTCCTGTAAAGGAAACAACTGTGCCTCATTCCTCTGGAACAAAGCATGTCTCATCCAGCCCGATGATTCAAACTGGAGCTCCAGCCAGTGTTTTCACCACTGCTCCTGTGTTTGATTTGAAAAAGGTGACGTCATCACCTGGGCAGCATTCTTCTGATAGTAAGCCTAGAAAAAGAAAAAAGAATCAAGTTTCGGAGGAAATTGGCCCTGTTATTTTGCAGTCTCAATCCAAACCGGAAGCAGTTTTGGCACCAGCAATATCTAGTAGTCTGCCTCCTTCGGTTGCCATCACAAACCCTACTTCTTTTGTGGCTCAAGGTATATCAGAGAAATTGCTCTCGTCTGTACTTCCTGCACCTTCTTTTGATGCTCTTAGAAAAGCAGACCATGACGTAGTGCAGAAGGCTATTTTGCCGGAGGATACTCTTGGGAAAATTAAGGAGGCTAGTAAACAGGCGGAGGATGCAGCTGCTCTTGCTGCTGCAGCTGTTGGTCACAGCCACGAATTATGGAATCAGTTGGAGCAGCGGAAAAATTCTGGATTGGTACCTGATGTTGAAGCTAAATTAGCTTCTGCTGCTGCAGCAGTAGCAGCAGCTGCTGCTGTTGCAAAGGCGGCTGCTGCTGCTGCCAATGTCGCAGCAAATGCTGCATTGCAAGCAAAAATGATGGCTGATGAAGCATTTCTTTCAAATAGCTTTCAAAATCCCAGTCAAAGTAACATAATTTTGTTTTCCGAAAGGGCGAATGTATTGGGAAAGGCTACTCCTGCATCTATTTTGAGGGGGGAAGATGGAGCGAACAGTTCAAGTTCAATATTAACTGCTGCGAGGGAGGCTGCTAGGAGAAACGTGGAAGCTGCGTCTGCTGCTTCAAGGCGAGCTGAAAATATGGATGCTATTGTAAAAGCTGCTGAGTTGGCTGCAGAAGCTGTATCACAAGCTGGGAAAATTGTTGCAATGGGTGATGTTTTGCCTTTGAATGAGTTAATAGAAGCTGGTCCTCAGGGATATTGGAGAGCACCTCAATTATCTTTTGAGCAGGTTGCAAAATCAACTGAAATTACTAGAGATAAATCAAAAGTGGGAGGTGTAGACGGTGCAAATTCTTCTGCTGATAATTCAAAAAATGGAAGGACGGGTAAGAAAGAAACACAAACTACTGTCACTGAGAAGTCATCTATTTCAAGAGAGGTGGCCAAGGAATCAATTGTGGAGCATTTGAGGGTCGATGGAATCGCAGGTTCTGTTGTAACCAGTGAGAAGGAAGCGAGAGGACCGAAAGGTCGCAAAGTTTCTGATTTGACCAAAAATATTGTTGTTGTTCTTGAGCCTGGGACTATAACAGAATCATCTTCCATTAATGTTGAAAATGAAGTTGAAATGACAGGACAAGCTCTAAAAGAAAATAGCATCAAGAAAGGTTCCAAAGTTGAGGTATGTCAGGTTTTTTTCTTGGATAAAATATTGATCAGTTTTAATCAGGTTAACCAACTTAATAGGAATAAATAGTATTTCTTCAAGGTTTTGGTTTTGTTTTGTTTTGTTTTTTGTTTTTTTGTTTTTGTTTTTGTTTTTGTTTTTGTTTTGTTTTTGTTTTCACAGTAGTCTGCTGTTTACATGGGTGCTTTCTACTTTTGATAGAACTTATGTAGATTTTTTATTTTATGGTGTTTCCATTTAGTATGATTTTATAGGTTTGAAGGTTAGTTTTAACGTAGCTATTTTGCTCAGGTTTTTAAAGATGGCGATGGATTTAAAGCAGCCTGGTACATAGCAAATGTTCTGAGTTTGGATGATGGGAGAGCTTGTGTATCTTACACAGAGATCGGGCAGGATGAAGGTGAAAATAAACCAATTACTTATTTCCTATGCAGTTTTTGTTTTTTCTTTTGTCCTCTGAAGTGAAGTTTCCTCTAAATTTTTTATAACAAGATTGCAGTGTAGTTCTGTTGTCATTGTAATTTCATGCACAGTTGCTTATGGTAACTTCTAGATACCTTCGTTTAATATAGGCCTAGCACAGTTAAAAGAATGGGTAGCAATTGCGGGTGAAGGTGCTGACCGACCCAAAATTCGTATTGCCCGCCCTGTTACTGCAATGCGATATGAAGGCACGAGGAAAAGGCGCAGAGCAGCTATGGGGGACTATACTTGGTCTGTTGGAGATAGAGTTGATGCATGGATGACAAATAGGTATGAGTATGTATGTTTTTGTGCGATGTCCTGATGCATGGAAGAGCAATCCTTAGGGAGAGTTAGAATTTGATTTTTTCATGTTCATGTTCATGTTCATGTTCATGTTCATTTTCATTTCATTCTCCTATAATATCTTGAAGATCCTAATTCCCTACAACTTTTTGAGCCTTTAAATAAACTTCTGCTGGATCCCCAGAAAATAAAAAAAACATTTCTGCTTTCTTACGCCAGTGCGAGTCATATTCTATGTTGAACTTTTACTCATAGGTCTCGGGGTTGAAACCTTAGTTTGGTATGGTTATGCAGTTGAAATACCAGCATGTATCGACCACGACTTTTCTATTTTCCTTGTCAGACCTTCAATCCTGAGCATGTTCTGCTTTTTTAGATCGATATCAAAGGGTTTGGATTCAGTTTTTTGCTTTCTCTACCTAATTCACTCTCATGGTTGATGTTTCTGGTATTTAAAGCTGGTGGGAAGGAGTTGTTGTCGAAAAGAACAATAAGGATGAAACATCAGTAACAGTCAATTTTCCTGGTATGTTTATTCTCTTCCTTGTTTTTAGTTATTTTCTCTTCTTTGCCTTTGGAGATAAAATTGATTTCTACTGTTAATGTCTATTTCTTTTGTTTCCTCATGAATTATTCTCTGTTTATCGAACTTGCAGCTCAAGGTGAAACATCTCTTGTCAAAGCATGGCATCTTCGGCCTTCTCTCATTTGGAAGGATGGAGAATGGGTTGAATGGTCAAACTTGCGGAATGATTCCTCTTCACATGAAGTATAAATCTTGCATGTGGTTATGCTTGCTTTTAATTTGGACTTGAACCTTTTTCGTCTTGCACTGAACTTATCTTTTTTCTTCAGGGTAATATTCCGCAGGAAAAGCGTCCAAGGTTAGGCAGTCCAGCTATTGAAACCAAAGGGAAGGATGAGACAGGAAAAAGCACTGACAACTTGGAAGCAGGGAAACTTGGACAATCAAGATTATTGGATTTTGCTGTGAATGAAAAGACATTTAATGTTGGTAAGAGCACTAGAAATGTTAACAAGCCTGATGCAACCAGAACGGCTCGAACGGGTTTAAAGAAGCAGGGGTCAGGAGTGATTTTTGGTGTTCCTAAACCGGGAAAGAAGAGAAAATTTGTGGAAGTTAGCAAATATAATGCGGCAGATCAGAGCAATAAGAACAACGATGCTAATGATTCGCTTAAATATTTTAAGTACATGACGCCACAAGGACCAGGATCCCGTGGACTGAAGAATGAACCCAAGGAAAAACGGGTTGCTGAATCAAAGCTTAAAGGTCTCAAGTCTGGGAAGCAGCCAAGTGTTTCAGGTAGAACTGTTCTGCAGAGGGAGAACTTATCGACAGATGCGATTTCCACTTCTGGAGATAGCACCATCGGAGACCATGCAGGAAAGGTGAAGGATTCTTTTAGCCATGTTGATAATTTGTCTGGAAAGCAAAACGTGGTGGAAACTGTGTCCTTTTCTGGCTCTGTGGGAGCTACGGAAACCCCTTTTGTCTTTTCTTCATTGGCTCCGACGTTAGATGGTCCATCAAAGAAAATTTCTTCGTCAACTGCTAAATCTGAGCGGGCAAATAAAGGAAAACTTGCACCTGCTGGTGGAAAGTTGGGTAAAATTGAGGAGAACAAAGTTTTTAATGGCAACACTGCTAAATCAACATCTGATGTTGTTGAGCCCCGAAGATCTAATCGCAGAATTCAGCCAACGTCTAGGGTAAGTGTTTAATCTTTTTCTCTATTGTATTTGATGTTATTTGTATCATGTTCTTCCAATTATTTGACCTCGGATTTCTTGATATTTCCATTCTTTCTTTTTAACCGTTCTTTTTCCCACCTTTCTGCTCGTTTTGGTATTGATATTCTATGCTGCCTCGGTATTTTGAGCCTGATTCTTTTGTCTTTTCCGACACAGCTATTAGAAGGATTACAAAGCTCATTGATCATTCCAAAGTTTCCGTCCGTTTCACAGGACAAGGGTCACAGAGGTCAAAACAAAAATACTTCTAGAGGTTAGATCTTGTTTCTATAGATATTTTGCCCTTTTTTTTTTTTTTTTGTTTGTTGATTGTTACTTGAATAACGAATGAATTTCTCGCACATCGACCTTTCTGGTTTTTGTGCATGCCTCCGGTTGCCATCGAGTGTGGAACTGACTGCTTGGTTGTGGCAGGGAACAACCATGGTTGAGAGAGCTCTTGCACTGATGGGTTCAAGTCCAAGGATTATCGGTTAGTGGATGACCAGAGAACCTAGCGTAGTTTTATGTGTATATTTATGGTTAGGGGATAAAACTAGGAAAAAGAGTTTCCTCTTTCCTTGGTTTTAGCCACTCATAATAACAATCTAGTCGGTAGATGTTTATATTGATTTTAGTTTTTAAAGGTACAATTTTCTTAGGCCTTACCGTACTAGATTTGTCTATGGAAATCCTTCCATGTAGTTGGCTTGTGGATTGCAGAGGTGCTTTTCAGATGATTCACAAACTGTTGCTGCTTAATCCCTTATGAGAAATTCTCTCTCGCGTTGTTTTTCTCTATCCACCTATCCCGCGAGAGCACGTGCGCTCACAAAATAATTTAAAAATCAAAATTTAATTTATATTGGGTTCCTATTCAAGTTTCTCTCTTGATCTTTTTTTCAATCAGTGTGGACAAACATATTGTCTTGGCTGTTTTTGCTAGGTATACAAAATCATATATTACCCCAAACACGCAAAACAGATCTGTTGTTAAATTGACTTTTCTAATGCCACAATGCAAATGCTGTAGATTCCCCAACCATTTTGTTCGTTTGTTTGTATGATTTACCAGATTTTGAACTCTTGGCCTATTATCTGTGATTCAGTGCTCCCAAAGTTCAATCTTAAAGCAACTTTTATCGGAAAAAAAAAAAAAGAAAAAAAAAAATCTTATTACAACCTTAACTCAAGAACTAAGTTCACCGTGTGACAAATTTTTGTCATATTTTGTGGTGAGCGCAGACTTTGCAATGTAGAGAATTCCATGATTGGTGATAGTTCTACGTTTTAAACAATTTGTGAACTATTATATATTTATATGTTTATATGTGTGTTATATTTATTGGAAAAAATTGTGAAGGGAAAAAGTAATAAATGGCATTTTTATTGTAAATAATTGAAGTAAACAGTAAATTTTAAAAATATTTAAAGTAAAAAATAGATAAATAATTTTATTTATTTAGAAGTAAATAATTTATTTATTAAGAATAAATTTTAGTGCAAAGATGTTATATTTTAAATATTTTAAAACCTTTCAAATTCACATCGTTTAATTTCATAGAAATACGATTTATATCATTTTCGAAACCGGGTTCGACAAATTATCGGAGCACTAGACTAAAGTGATTATTATTGTTTAAAGTTTGTCTGATTTGAATGTTGCAAGTTGTCTAAAACTTATTTATGCCTCAGCGACTGCACTTTGAAAGACAATGTGAACGTGCAGCTCAAGAAAAGAACATTTCTACTCGAAATTTCTTACCTCGAGCATGGCACTAAGATTCTTTGCATTTTTACCCTGCTGGTTTTCTTACGACCAATATAACTCCAATGATTCAAGACAAGAATTAATAAGAACATTTATTCTCTCCAACAAAAAGGGTACAAGAGCTTTTTAACAAATTTATAGCTCAAACTCACATGCAGTACACAAACAACTATTTTTCTTGCATTATATTTATAATTGCGTATCTAAATCTTAAAATAAGCAAACTTAAAACCGCATATAATCTTAGCCATAACAAGATTTATTATTATTCATCATTCTCATTGTGGCTAAGTGCCACACACACACACACACACAAATATATATATATATATATATATAAAACTATATATATATAGATAAGTACTTATAAGGACTCACCCTCCATGCACTTCCTTCTCACGTCGACTTCTCCAAATCCCTTGAAACCCTTAACCTGAGTTCTCCGATTCGGATGTTTTTTCGCTTTTGGAGGCTTCCTTGTTCTTCTTTCCCTTCCTTCCCCTCTTTTTCTCAGCCTTGGACTCCTTATCTGGATGAACAAAATCGGAGATCTCCACATGGACGCCGGGGTCATTGGTGTTGTAGCTCCCTCCCATCATGATCGAGTTGTTGACTGCTTGGAAGTTGCTGTTGACGTAGGTCCTCAAGGCGTCCGAGTCTCCTAGCACCGGTTGGTCCCCGCAGAGCCCCGAGGGCTTCTCATCGAGCTCACCACGGAGGGTGGCCCCAGTGTTCGTGCCGGCTAGGGTTACGATCCTCGTGCCATTGTCATCCTCGTCAAAATCCTCTTGGCCAGGTTGGACGGAGCCTAGCTTGTGAATGTTGGTCAGGCGATGAGTTATGGTCGAGACCATGTCTCGGACTTCGCGGTTGAGGTGCTTCTGCCTCTCTCCCTCGGAGGACGATCCGCTTAGCTTGACTGAATCGGCGACCGTCATGTTTTCGGGCTAAAAAATTTGAAAGAAGAAAAATGGGACAATTGAGAAGTTTGATTTTGTGTTTTGCAATGGAATGGATGAAAAAGAAGAGATAATAATATAAGGAGTTGAGGGAATAAAGTGATGCCTTATTGGACAATCCAAGGATACAATAAGTATGTTTGGAGCTAAAGATATTAAAAAAAGAAAAAAAGAAAAAAAAAAGAAACAAGAGATTCTGAGCAAATAGACAAAAGAGGAAAAGTGAGGAGGAATCGCTTGACGATGTGTTCAACTTGGTAGAATGCTTTTTGTGTTTCGTACGCTGCTACATGGCATTCCTCCCATATATCACTTGTAACGTAACTTGTATTATATTTTAAATATGATTTAAATTTAATATTTATTAAATGATATAACCTTTATACACTAATATTCTAAATAAATAACTATACATAGTTCAATTAAGTATTATAAGTTTCTAAATATAAAGTTACTAGTATCTAATGATATGTGCTACCATATAAAATACATTTCATATATATATATATATATATATATGCATGAGACTAAATTATCCTTAACTTGGAATTAGTAATAGTTTTATGCAACTTTTCTTCTAGTCATGTGCTGTAGAAAGAGCGGGATATCACAATGCTAATTGGCTAAAGAATCTTTAAGGAAGTGCTTAATGGATGCATCAATATCAAATTTTAATTGGTTATTTAGAGCATCTTTAATGAAGTGTTAAATGGATGTATCAATGTCAAATATTTATTGATTACTTAGAGCATCTTTAATGGAACGCTAAATGGATATATCAATATCAAATTTTAACAATTTAGTGACACTGAATGGTTGCCTTGTCCTTTTATAACCTTCATTATTGAGTAAATTGCATTGTTATATCCTAATCTTTTTGTTTTTGTTTTATTTATTTATTTTTTTTGCATGATAAACCAAAAAATTTTAATTTTGATAAATTGCACATTGAACTTTCGTTAACTAACAAGTGTTATCAAATTGGACTTTTTTTTTTTTTAATACGAGATTTACACGTTATCTGGTTTGAAAAATGATGAGTTTTTCCCTTTATGTGCAAATCTCATGTTTCAAACTGTCAATTTTGATAGCGCATGCCTATTAATTATTGAACCTCAAATTGATATTGATTTTAAAGTTCAGAGTGTAATTTGTAAAAATGAAAGGTTTGAAGTTTAGAGTACCAAAATGATTTCCCCACCTTTTTTCAATACTTTTTTTAAAAAATTAATTTTTAGTTATGATTTATACATTTATGTGCATTTTCGGTTTTTCCCTCTCTCTTTACATAGACATTTTTGAACTTTCTTGTATGATTGTATCAAACCCCTTACTTGAATTTTATTTTTCTGTAAAAAAAAAAAATTAAATTAGGAACATTTATTATAATACTATCTTTTTATGTCAATTTATATGAAAATAAACTGTCATTTTTTTAATAGATATATTTTCTAATTATTGACTGATGTAATATTCTTTTTCACACCTATCAATAATTTATTTATCTCCTTTAAAAAAAATTATTTATCACGTCACTTGGTATAAAAAAATTCGGATTAAAGATAAACAATATACTTTTTTAGAGGATTTATGTGGATTGTTTATTCTTGATTAAGAAAGATACACTTATTTAGGGGAAATTGGAAACACATTTTTCGATTTATATTCGTGGCTATCACGTATTGATAGATGAGAGGCCAAGAAGTGACGTTCCTTGTCTTATTTATTTATTTGGCCAAAGAGTGACGTTATCCTTCATTCCTTTGTCAAAAAAAAAAAAAAAAAAACATTATTACATTATATTATCGATCTTTATTTATTTATTTACATAGAATTTGATCTAAATTCTAATTGAAAAAGAAAAGAAAAGAAAAAAAAAAAGAAACAATTTGGTTAAATTTCAGCCTCTTGTAAAAGGAGTAGGTAACATCATTCAACTACTTATTGAAGCACATTGACCAGCCCCTCTGATAACAACAAACTTTTTCTTTATTTTTTTAATAGCTTCAAGCGTCAACAAATAAGTGAAAAAAAAAATTCAAAATAACATAATAATAATAATAATAACAACCAACGCTTTCATTAAAATTTCGAGAATTTTCACCTTTGAAAACTTGACAAGATATTATAATGTTTGAAACTCACTTAGCTGTACTATTGATAAGATTACTAACAAAACTCCTTTTATCTTTTTAATAAAGATGAAAGTAATAATCGTTAGGTCTTTTATTTTACATAATGAGTAGAAATTATTATTTTAATGATTTGATTGAGTAATTATTCAACAATCGAATTTATGATTACATTAATTATATAACAAGCGTTATAAAATTTTTAGTCTATACATTCATATATGAAAGTTAAAGAAATTAAAATAATAATTAAAAAACAATTCTTATCCGTAAAGTTAGGACCTTAAAAAAGATATGTAATATTGTCTAAATACTAGGCTTGTAAAACGGTGTCTAAAATTGTGTGGACATATATTGGTAGTTGGTTGGGCAGTTCTTTGGTCACGGGTTGCTTCAATCCATCGCAAAATAAAAGCAAACACTAATTATTACTAATTACTAATTAATTAACTATTATTCAACAAAAAATTAATTAACCAAACCCACTTAGAGAAAACAACAAAACAATTCTTTGCCTTTGCCCCCCAACGAACGAAAAAAAAAAAAAACTGTAAATGAAAATATATTTTCTTGTACCCATTTTCAAAGAAACTCTTACCAAATTCAATCACAGAGTCCAAAATAAACTCACAAAAAACAAGAAAAGAAAGAAAAAGAAAAAACGGAAAAAAAAAAAAAACCCCCCAAATCCCATTTCTGAAACGTGAAATCTGTTTCTTGATTTTTGCCAGTACTTCTACTTATTCTTTTTTTTTTTTTTTTTCGTTCTTATGGGTTAATGAAAACACCAAATTAAAGCTACATTACTGTATAGAAGAGCTTTCCTTCCCTTGTTCAGGTACATTTCTTTGAACCAAAACACATCTTCTTTTTTTTTTTTTTTTTTAACCTTGCTTTATTTGGGTATTTGCAAAACTCTCGAAATTTATAGGATTTTCTTTTCTTTTCTTTTCTTTTCTCTTTTTTTTTTTTCTTTCTTTCTTTCTTTTTTTTTTTAGAGTAATTGGAATTTGGAAAAAACAAGTAACCCTTCTCTGCACTCAATCTTCTACTCCAAACTTTTTTTTTTTTTGAGTTTTTTTTTCCCCACCTTGAATTTGAAGAACTGAGAATTTAAAGAGGAAAACATATTCAAATATAAATGGATATATAATATTTTTGTATAGTTTATTACAGAGAATTGAGATGCCGAATGGCGGTGAAGATTTGGAGAGGCAAGGCAATTCGAGTGTGAGTGAATTGAGCGAGGTTAATCATCAGGGACAAGTGACCATTGTTGTTTCTGAGGGAACAGACTCCATTGCAAACTTGTCTTCAAAAGATGTCTCTTTACCTAAAAAAGGCTTCTTGTCAAGAACTAACAGTTCTGATGAAGAATGCAGGTAAAACCCAGTTCTAACTTTGGCACAAATTTTATGGATCATAAGTTACATTTTCAACTTTTTTTGTTGTTAGAGACAAATTTTGAGGATTATTTTGCATGTATGAGCTTAGGATCCAAATGGGTTTTGGTTTTTTGTGCTCCTGGTTTGGAAGTGAGAATTGTTATCAGAGAATAATAGAAAGCCATTTGGAATTTTTAGTTTACCTTGGATTTGGCATTCATCTTATTGGAATTTGGAACGACATAGAAGTAAGGTGTAAAGTGTGCTATATGACTGAAATGATAAAAGTGAATTTAGTTTCTTCTCTCAGGTAGAATTCTGACAAGATGGTCAGAAAAGCATATTTGACTAGTTGAACTTCAGTATGTTGCAGTCTTATGGCCGGTTTTTTTCTGATCGTATCATGTAGATAATTTATTAGAAAAAAGCAACACGTACAGTTAAAATTTGAGTTACTTTTATCATGTGAGATTTAATGATGAAAAATTTAATTATCCAAATCTGTATAAACCAATCTAATCGTAGATGTTATGTTAATAATATCTGTGTTATTTTTCTCTCTAGTTTTTATTTAGTAAGCTGTTGTAAGTTTTCGTTAAGATTTTTAATATTGCCCTAGATAAATTACAGATTTATTGGAAATTTTTTTAACCAATTGGTAAGATCGGATAAGTACAACCTTAATTCAGATAATAAAAAAGCATTAGATTTGAGTACTGTATGGTGACTGTAAGTTTCCACTAAGACTATAATAGAAAAGGGAATGCGACAAATTGGTTGATCCTTAAAGCTATAGTCATAGAGTGAGAATATATGAACTATGCATTTGTTTTCTTTTGAGATATTTGTCACATCTCCACTTTGTGCTTATTTAATTTTGACCACATATAAAAAAGTAAAAACCCCAATATGCGTACATTGCCTTTCCTTTCTTTTCCGTTCCCTTTTGTTTGCCATGAACTGGGTATGTTTTTTGATGCTTCAAAGTTTAAATGGAACTAGAACCTTTACATGAGATGTGTTGTTCCTCAGAGTTTGTCAGCAGGAAAAAGAAGAATTACTCATCGATCTTGGATGCCACTGTCGAGGCGCCCTTGCGAGGGCTCACCGATCATGCATAGACACTTGGTTTCGTTCGAGAGGATCAAACAAATGCGAGATATGCCAGTAATTCATTCACTCAAATCTGTTCTCTTCCAAATTATTTCAGTTATGAAACTACATACTGTAAATCTTAATTTAACATTTCATGCAGAGAGGTAGCTACAAATGTTTCACCGCCAGAGTCGCAACCAATTGTATGTCCTTCATAACTTTTGGTGCAAAGACTTTATAAGGTTCTGAAATTCATATGTTGATACATGCACAAAGTCAGCTAATAAATCATGTTTGATCGTGGAGAAGTGTTCTTTTTTCCTTCAGATTGTCTTAGACCGTTTGATCATTTCTGAACTGGAAAATTTTAACCATCTAAGACAAACTTTTAGGGGAGGGGGGGGGGGGGGGGGGGCGGGGGTTGGGTGGGTGGGTGTGGGGAAGAGGCTAAAATTAAACACGTACTAGTAATCAAGTATTATGAAGGAAACATGAGAAATGCGTTCTTAAAGTTTATGCTCTTTATTTAAAAGAATATTTGGGCATCTCATTTGCACGTAGAGTTTTGATTCTGTAATATTTTCATTGAAGCAGACAAATTATTGGGTTTGGAGGATTGACCCAACCGCTCAATCACAGAATCGTGAAAGGGTAAGGAAGTTTGCTCGTTGATCAGCTAGGATCGTCTCATATTCATGAAAATGGTATTTAACTCTGTGATTTTGCATGCCATGATCTATGAAACAGGGGTTGTTTTAGCCCAATTTGGGTGGTATTTTCTATCCTTGTTGGCGGCTTGTTGCTGGACGTCCTTATATCAATCACTCTTGGTGTCGCTGCCCTCCCAGTTAACATTATCATCGGTATGTTTGTTTTAATCTAGTGGGATTTTTGCCAAACGACCAATGCGCTCGATGATGTTAAATGGTACAATGTGTGGGAAACAATTGTGCAGGTGTTATTGTGGTGCTTGGTCTTGGAACCGCCCTACGACTTGCCTTGGAGTTCTGTCACGAGTGGAGCATGAGGAGAGTTGTGCAAAGGGTAGAAACAAATGTCAATCTTGGTTACCAGCCCCCTCTATAGGTAAACCTGCACATAATTAGATATTAAAGTTAAAAAGCACTTCTTTTTGTTGCAAGTGTGTAAAACGTTTCTTCGCTTACATGTATGGGGCACAATTTACAGTTTCCCCAAGACTACACTTCTGTCAACTTTAAACAACTAATTCGATCAATACATTGCAAGTTTATATATGATTAGTACTCCACATCTTGTCTTTGGTTGTTATGTAATTATCCACAAACATGCTGTGCTTCGTCTTGCAGAATCAACATTGCTCGGAATTACTCATAACAGAAGCAATTTTGCATAATTACGTGTTTAATTTGTGGAGCTCTTTGGTAATATTTTGCACCATAAGCTCGTATGAAATAATGATTTTTTCTCTGAAAAAAAGGGTGATCGGTGGTGAAGAGTGTCTTCACGCCCCTCGTCCAGCGCCATTAGAAGATAGGATCCTGACCCTGCTCGCATATAAGAACTGTTTGCGTGTATGCAAACTCTGAGGCATTCAAAGATAATTATATAGGTGTTGTTTTGATGAGAATGACTAAATGTTACAAGGATTTGAGGAAATCCATATTGTGGTGGGCCTTTTTACTACGTTTGCTGAGACAAAACGGTGTGGCACACAAAGGAAAAAGCAATCCCAATTAAAATCTGAAGAGAGAACAAGAGTTTTCGTGCTTTTTTCTTTTGCTTTATTAGTTATTTATTCCCACCCAGGATATAGAAAAAAATTAATGATTAAAAAAGGAGTAGGTGGATTACTTAATTAATTATTTAATTATTTTTTAGGGGAAGGAGGAGATGGATTAGGTCGTTAGGATATGCATAAGATTTAGCTTGTTATCTATGATGTGTGTGATTTCTTTCTTTCTTTCTTTCTTCTCGATTGGTGTTTAGCGGGTGCGAGATGTTTTTAATGTATCGAGTCATGAACTTCAGTTTCAAAGGCTAGTAAAATTGTGTGATTTCTTTCTTTCTTTCTTCTCGACTGGTGTTTGGTGGGTGGGAAATTATTATAATGTATTCATGAACTTCAGTGTCAAAGGCTAGAAAAATTGTGTGATTTCTTTCATCTCTTTCTTCTCGACTGGTGTTTAGTGGGCATGAGATGTTTTTAATGTATTGAGTCATGAATTTCAGTTTCAAATGACAGTAAAATTGTGTGGTTTCTTTCTTTCTTTCTTCTTGATTAGTGTTTAGCGGGTGTGAGATATTGGGTGTGAGTCAATCTCGACGGACGATTTATGAGCTTCATTTGACATTGGGATATCTATGCCTTCGTAATAAAGTTGTCTCGATGCGGCATCCTCTTTTCGTATTGATACATTAGTAGTGCAATAATTGATGGTTGGATGACGTGGTGAGACTGATATGGATTCCATGCTTCTACGGCTTGGTTGATAAATTTGTGTTTGGCAGGCAAGAAAGTGGAAAGTGGAAAGTGGAAAGTGGAAATGAATTGGAATGGAGTCGTTTGAAGGGTTTGGGACAGTGGAAAGTGGAAGGTGGAAACCACAACTTTTGCTTTTTCTGTGATGGCGATTGAATAACGTGCTAGGAGAATATATATTTACAGCGCACTATTACTATATTGGACTAAAAACTATAAACTAGAGCTTTCTCTTTTCACGCTAGTGTTCAGTCGGTCGCGTATTATTTGTGACCTTACTTTTCTACGCTTTTTACACACTTCACCAATCCTTCTTCATTGCTCTCTTTCAAGATTCCACTACCCATATACATTTATATACATACATACATATACATATGAATACTTTCTCGTCCGGCGGTACAACCTGTGTAGGAGATTGGCACAACTTGGGGAAGAGCGCGGCACAATCCGCTAAAGAAAGAGAAAGAGAGAGCTAGAGAGATATGAAGCTCTCTTATCCAACGGTGTTATACGGGAAAGTTATCATGTGTGTATATATTCAGGATTGATTTTAAGGTCGTTATCATTCTGATAAATATAATTTTTTTGTTTTAAATTATGTAACTATTAACTAATTTATTAGTAATATTATATAAATTTATGTGTCACATGTTGCATTTTAAAACTTTTACTATAGTGACATGTATCTAAAAAAATTATTGAACATCAATGAGATAATGTTATATGATATTAAACTGATGTTAAATTTGTGGGACCCTTACGATCGTCGGACTTAAAAATTCACTCATATTTTCAGTAAAAATTTGTTAAATGACAATTTTAAGAAGTGGAATTAGAATATTGATTTTTTTAAGTTTTATTTTTGAGTGTTTAGTAAGATAGAGAGCATGTCGAAATTATTTTGTTTTGAGTTTGTAAAAAGCAATCATTATCTAAATAGACTTTTTTCATTAAGTTATTTTACAGAAACACTCGGACATTTTTGGATTTATAAAACCACAACCCCCTAAAACGATACTTTTTAGATGGTACATTTTTCCCCCCCTTCTAAACAAAATAGAGTACTTCTATTTGCCTCCATTATTGAGGTTTATATATGTTAACTAAATTTTTTTTTTGATTAAAATGAAATTATATAGTATTTTGTTATTTCTTTTTTAAAAAGCAAATCATGATAATTGTGCCTTTGCATGCTCTTTGATATTATTATAATTATTATAATTAATACTATTATTATTTCAATGAAAGGACTTATAAGCTATAACGGTACATAGACCGTATTGCATAATTGGCGTTCCAGTAGCACGTGAGTGAATGCTTTAAGACCCTTTAGTATTTTTTATGGAGCTTTTTTCTTTTTCTTTTTTAATGGAGGTTTGTCCTAGAGCCAAATGAAAAAAAAAAAAAAAAAGTGTTTTACCAAAAAAAAAAAATGAAAAAAAAGTGATTCATTAGCAAGTCTTGCTGGTTTTTGGGAATGAGAATAAATAAATAACATTATGGGGCAGAACAAAATTCCCTTGTTAACTTTTTCCTTTTTCTGCTGGATTGAACTATCAAATTTTGATTAACCATGTTCATGTTGTTTACTCTTACGCAATGTTATAATTCTATAATATTTAACGTGCAATTCCGAAGTAGTTAGAACGTCATAGATGATGGCAAATGCTCTTATATTAAAATAAATAAAAAAATTAGTGTAACATCAATTCTGATTTTAAATTTTTTTAATATCAATTCATGTATTGATAAATTATTATCTTTTTATAAGTAAATATATTCTTTTTGATATTAACAATCTATTTACTTTCGAAATTTGTGTTTTCTTATTGAGAGATCTTCGCTTATATAAAACACTAACAAATTGCCTTTTATTTATCATTTATCCTGAAAGAACAAAGAAAAATAAAAATAAAAAAAAACATTGTTATTTTTTGGAGCCAATTACCTCTTATTTAGAATTTTTAATTATCACATAGTTTTAACAATTTAGAATTTCATCTTATAGGATATTCTTCTCTTATTATTACATCACTTTCCTAAAACAAAAATTATGGAAAAACGTATGAAAACTCCCACTCCCCGGAATGGATTTTGTTGTTGTTGTTAAATAATAATAATAATAATAATAATAAAATAACAACTTGTAGAGGTGAGATTCTAACAATGCATTTTATATTAAAGTCATATATAAATTATCGTTAAATTATATTTCTAATCATGATTTTGTTATTTTTCATTAGTAAACAAACACAAACAAGAAAACAATCACTTGTTTTTTGTTTTTTCAATAAAGATAAAGAAAAGTCTAGAAAGGTGATGATTGATATTAGCACTTTTTTTTTTTTTCTTTCCTAAATGTCATTAACAAGGGTTTTTAGATATTAATAAAAATATTCATCAAACATCTTATGATTCAAGCGCGTCACTTTAATCTCAGGAGGTGTTTGATTGTTAGTTCTGTTTAAATTAAATTGTATTTTTTTTATCATGTTTTTTATCTTTTTCTAAAAAAAATTTTATCTTTTCTGATAAAATTTTTTATCTTTTTTAAAAAATTACTATTGAAACTTAAAAATCTTAAACTAAACTAATTCACCAAACACCCCCTCACTTAAACGTTAACGGTATCACTTGGTTGTTTGGTCGAGGGAAGGAAGTGAGAGTGCAGAAAACAGTGAACACAAAGTAGTGCTACAGTGAGCTCAACAGTTGCCAAAAAAAAAAGAAAACTAAAAATAATAAATAAATAAGAAGAAAAAAAATAATAGTCAATAGTGGAAGGGAGGCTCAAAAGCAAGCAACGCGTTTGCAATATTGCAGAAGAAAACTTGCAGGAGAAGGAAACGGGTTATAATACCGTACGTATAGCGTACAGTAACACAAAACAACCACCCAATCAACTTCCAACAACAGCAACATGGATTAAAAAAAAGTCCACCGTCCACACACGCTTCCTTCCAAACTGACAAATTTTTTTTTTTTAAAGATTAAAATTAAAAAATAATAATAATAAAAAGAAAAAAACAGACACACACACACGCACACACAACAACATAATCTCACAGAGAGAGACACTCATGCACGCACAGCGACAAACGATCAATCAACCAAGTGACTTAATCTGAAAGGATTTTTATTAAAGTCTCAGAAACTCCCCGAAAAAAAAAAAAAAAGTTTGGAAAGAGAAAAGGAGAGAGAAAAAGTAGACAGAGAGAGGAGAGAGAAGGAAGAAAAGGAATTTTGGTGGGTGAGTGATCGGAGAAGAAGATGGGAACGGTGTCGTTGGAGTCGCTGCCGTTAGGGTTCCGGTTCCGGCCGACGGACGAGGAGCTGATTGACCACTACCTCAGGCTTAAGATCAACGGCCGTAACGCCGACGTCCGCGTTATCCCAGAGATCGACGTCTGCAAATGGGAGCCCTGGGATTTGCCTGGTATGTTCTCTCTTCTCTCCTATCCTCTCCTCTGCTATTTTCTTTTCTGTTTCCCTTCAGTCTTCGTAATCGCTTATATATATATACACAATATATATATATATATATGTATGTGTGGATTCGCTTGATTTTGGTTATTAGTATTCTAATTGCGAATTTGAAGATGTGCGATTCTTTTGAATGGTTAGGTTAGGTTAGGTTAGGTTTTTTTTTTTTTTTTTTTTTTTGTTTCTTTCCTTTATTCCTTAGCTGAAACGATTTCCGAATTATTCTTCCGCGCACATCACTCGCGAGATTCCCTATAATCTAGGTTATTATCGTATCTTCTTAAAAAATTTGGAGCGACTAAGGTTTTTTTTTTCTCTCTCTCTCTCTCTCTCTCCTGAAAAGTAACAGAGTGTGAGTTTCGAGCTCTGTTAGGTTTTAGCTCTTAGTTAATTACAATTTCTTCTTCCTAACTTTTCAGAAAATTAGGAGAAAAATAGGTTGTTTTTAGGAGAAAAATTAAAAGTTTTTGGATGATGAAGTTTGGGGTTTATGACGTTTAATTTTTAAACCAGAAGGGAGAAAGAAAAATGACAGTGACATTAAAATCTTTGAAGAAAGATGATGATTTTGGGGATTGTTTGATTTGCAGAGTTATCGGTGATAAAGGCGGATGATCCAGAGTGGTTCTTCTTCTGTCCACGGGACCGGAAGTACCCAATGGTCAGCGGTCGAACCGGGCCACAGATGCCGGCTACTGGAAAGCAACGGGCAAGGATCGGACGATCAGGTCTCGCGGCTACAGGTCAGATTCCAATCCCACTGGCTTGATTGGTATGAAGAAAACCCTTGTCTTCTACAGAGGGCGCGCTCCCAAGGGCGAGCGCACCCGTTGGATCATGCACGAGTATCGCCCCATGATAAAGGACCTTGATGGAACTGGCCCTGGTCAGGTAATCACAATTCTAAGCTCGTTTCTTTCTTTATTGCCAATTGATATTTTCTTGTTTTACTGCTTGGTTTTTCCTGCTTCATCTATATTAGCTCATTGTTGTTCAACTTTATTCATTTCTTTGTAGAGGTTTCAGAGCCTAAATAATTATAGGTTTTTGTAAGTGTGGCCGAAAGCACCACCTGTTCGTCGCTAACGGATTTGATATTCAAACTTCTCTCATTGATGAGGAGAAGAGGGCGATTGTGCCTTGCCCAGAAAGTCCGTACCAGAACTATCTGGTTGTATCCGTTTTGGCAAGGACGAAATTTTTTAAGCTGATCGATGGTCATCGGTTGTGTAATTTCTATAGGTTCATAGTTAATGCGTATGGTATTTTCCTCTTAAAGTTTGTGTAATTGTGAATTCAAGCTTCACTTTTTCCTTTGCTAATAGATTTTGGAGAAGAGTGTTATATTAGTTTTGGCCATGGCGAGATTTTGAAGCTGTTTTATGATTATCGGCTTTATAATTGCTGTATGTCCACAGCTAATGTTATCATGTTATTATGTGCATTTTTATCCAATTTAATGTCTTTAGTTTCCTCATGGTGCAGGAACCATTTGTTCTGTGTCGCTTATTCCGAAAGCTAGAGGAGAAATTGGATGCTCCCAAGTTTGATGAGGCAAACCAAATTGGATCACCTCCCACTTTAACCAAGTCTTCTCCTGATGACACCTCGTCGGATGTGCTTCAAGAAACTGCAACGTCAGATATGCCGGTTGGAGAGGAGCCAGAAGTTATATACAGGTGGTCAACAGAGAAGTTGGACACCATGACCCCTAGTGCTCCGGGACCTGTTGAAAGTGTCTCCAATAGTAATATGGCCTCCGACTTGGAAGATCATACAACAGATCAGGATACTCCTAAAGGGGTAAGATGATTTGCAGCAGTGTTGTGACATCATTCTATACACTATAATTAAGAAAAACTGAACCAACAATGTTTTTCTTATTTTTTAGGTGGCCATGCAGATGGAGGAAAATTCAAAATTTTATGACCCTAACTATGATCAAATTGATTTTACAACTTTATCACCGTTGCAGCCGCAGATTGACTTGTGGCCAGCACCACTTTCTGTTAGTTCACCTTATGATTTTGGCAATGATATCAACGGATTAATTTTATGGACGGCACTGGTGAACAAGAAATATCTATCTCAGACTTGTTGGAAGAGGTCCTCCAGAACCCTGATGAGAGTTCATGCGGAGAGTCAATTTATCAGAAGAAATTGGACATGGAGAAGGATGGCCATTTGTCTAATTTGACGCAATCGTTGCAGAATGTACCACCAGGAAGCTTATTCAATGTTCCATACAGCTACGTGGATCTTCAAACAATCCAGGTAGGTGTAAAAAGATATTCCCTAGTTACTAGTAAGCCACCATTATTAGTACTTTCTCGTAACGATTTTGTCACTTGTGGCTTTCTAAAAGATTTCACAATTTTACAAACACTTGAAACTTTTTTTCGTACGGTTGACTTATGGTTTGTTGGATGATAATCTCTACTTTTCATCGTGTGGTAGCATGGCATGGATGCCAAAGAAGTGTTGGAGATTCAACCTCTATCTGGACCTTCTCAAGCTGAAACCCCATATGCAAATCAAGAACTTAAAATGGGATACATGGGTCAACCTGGTTATAATATGGTTGGACAAGTTTCTGTTCCTTGTGAATATGCTACAAATTTATGTCATAACATGAGTAGGAACGTTCCAGCTAACTACTATGGTCAAAACGGGGAAACTGGAATTAAGATTAGGTCTCGTCCGCCTCAACGGCCAATTTCTGATAATTTAATAAGTCAAGGCAATGCTCCGAGAAGACTTCGTTTACAGGTGGACATATCACCAGGGTCAACTGCAAGTGACAATGTCAGAGATTCAAACAAGAGCTATGAAGAAGAAGAAGTACAGTCATCTACTACTGGGGTAGGTTCATTAGGTGAAGCTATTCTTAGGGATTATGATAATATCGATTTAGCACAGTTTGACTCTGTCAATTGTCCCCTGCAGGCCAGCGAGGCTACGGAGCAGAGTTCCACCGTTGATGGGCAGGAGAAAGAGCATTCTAGTGGTCATCTTGCTGCTGGGACTGGAATCAAGATTAGGACCCGTCAACCTCAATCGCAATTGGTTTCAAACAGTCTCCTACCAGAAGGCAGTGCTCCAAGAAGAATCCGCTTACAGATGGATACCATGCCTCGATCATTTGACAATGACGACGTCAAAGATTCAACCCAAAAGAAAGAGGAAAATGAAGAGGAAGATGAAGATGAACTGCGATCTGCTGTAACAGATGTAAGGATTACTAGGTGATGCAAAGCTAGGATCTCTAGTGAAATTAATCGACAAATACCCACTCTGATTTATTCACATAATTTTGCACATCAGGACTCTCTGGAAGATATGGACAACAGCGAAACAGATGATGAAACAGAAAATGAAGCGGTGTCGTCTTCTACCGAGGTAATAATCATCAGTTAATGCCAGTCCCAATTTGGATAGTTACATCATTATGCTTATCATATTGTCTATAATGTTCTTCTTAGACCCCAGAAGCTACAAAGCCGAGTCCTTTCCTGGATGGACAGGATAAAGAGAGTCATCTTTGGAAGTCCGACACAATCAAGGAAATTGCTGAAGAATCCTCCATAGAACTGACGGATGAAAGCAGGGACATTTTTGAAGAATCATCTACAGAGCTGACTGAACCAAAGCTAAGGTTTAGAGCAAAAAAGAACGACATGTTGCACAGTTCGATAGGCCTGTCGGAGTCATCGGAGACAGTTGTTCATCCACGTCGTGGCCCTACTTCATTATTTATCTCGTTTGGGGTTTCTGCGGTTGTAATTCTGTTCTTGGTTTCCATTGGCTTATTTAGAGCTCTTGATCTTGGTGTTGTTTAAGTATAGGAGGTTTGTTGTAGCGTATGTTTCTCTTTTCTTCTTGGACAGGTTAATGTTTGTAAATTTCACTACTGCGTATGTATTGAATCAGATAATTTTTGTAGCACAACATCTAAAGTATTTTCTCACCTCTCTCTCTCTCTCTCTCTCTAAAATAAAATATGGACTTATTCCGAGCATAGCATTTTTTTTTTCCCTTTTAAAAAGCGATCATTGGTACGATATTATTTCCCGTCCTCTTCGTTTTCGTTTATAGTAGAAATTTAAAGGCCGGCATTAGAATAAAAAGATTCAAGATACATTCAGTTTCACCTATACCATTGCAAGTCCGGTGTTACTAGTATCGAACCTCGAATCCACATTCGAAGAAAAAAAAAAAAAAAAGCATTCTTGCCCATGGTTTGTTCAATTCGTACACGTTGCATTTTCCTCCATTGTCGGTGCATTAATTGGTATAGAAATTGTGTCACATTAATTAAGCCATTGGAATATTTATAAATAATAACATGTACCACTTGGATTTTTTTTTTTTTTTTTTTAATGTCCCACTTGGATTTTTTTTTGTGTGATTTCGTGTAAATTTTTTTTTCTTTTTCCTTTTTTTTTTTTTGGCAGTTTTTGTCACTTCGAGTTTTTAAGGATATGGTTCTCAATATTGTAAGAATATTTACTTGTAGCATCTCTGTACCATAGCGACATCACTATCCATCTAATGCTAATAATTATATCAATACTAAGATTTTCAGGTGGTATTGAAGGCTCGAATTTTTTTTGTTAAGAGAGGACAAAACAAAAAAGAGAGAGAAGAAGAAGAAGATTACTCGTTTCTTCAAGCTTTTCAAACTAACGTTAATATGAAAATCTACTGATATCATAATTGAAATGATAATTGATCTAAGTTAAAATCTTATTGTCGCAAATCAAGGTCCACAACTAATTTCATTGGATATTGTGCATCAAAAATATATTTTCATTATCACAAGTGAGATGATAAATAAATCGAACCAAAATAACTTAATACTACAACATATGATTATTAAAAACATTGTACAAAAATAATAATAAAAATTTTTATCATCTAAAAATGGTGGGCAAGTCACGGAAATAGAATGGGGAAGCCGTTTCTTCAAACTAGAGAACGCAATTGCCGGCGCCTCCTTGTGCTTGGTGTGGTCTGTTTATTTGTTCTGTCCTTTTGTTTGGGTCGGAGACAGGCTGAAAAACAAAAACAGTGACTCTGACTTTAGCGGGAGGTGTGACAAAATAGAATAGATATATATATATAATAATAAAAAGATAAAGATTCGGACTTTCTTGTTCAGACTGAAGATTGCATACTTGATAACAAAAGAAATAATTACACAAAAAATTATTTTTTAAAATCCCATTTTAAAATATGTTTATTTTTAATAATATTATATATATATATCTATTTTTTAATAAATAAATATCTATAATATTTATTTTATTTTTAATATGACATCATTTTATTTTTATAAAGATTTTTAATTTTATTTTTTTAATGATAAGTTTTTTATTGATAAATAAAAATTACCTTTAAAAATCAAAATTAATTATAAACATCAAAATAATTATAATTAATATAAAATATTTACTATAAATAATAAGCACAACACAAAATATTAACAATAAAGATTGATGAATATTCATACTTTTCATATAAAAAAACCAGTGAATTTATTATGAAAAACCAATTTGTTTATGTAATCCACTATAAATTAAATGATTAACAATAAAGATTGATGAATATCATACTTTTCATATAAAAAAAACCAGTGAATTTATTATGAAAAACCAATTTGTTTATGTAATCCACTATAATTAAATGATTGTCATTTATGTCTTAACCAAACAAATTGAAAAATAACACAATAAATGGAATCAAATTTTTTATGAACAAAACATTATTTTTATATAAATTAGTATAAATGAAATTGAACATATGTTTGTGATAAAAGACCTATGTATTATACGAAATATTTTTTTTTTTTAGTTTTTTCTTTTCTTTATTTAGCTTTTTCTCATTAATGTAAAATCTGATTTTGAGAAAATATTATCTTTTTTTGGTTCAATATGAATATTTACACATTATTTACAATAAATCGAAAAAAAAAATTAAAATTTTCTTTTCTATCAATTCTTTTTACAATTTCATTAAATCAACTTTAGGCTTATTTGGTAAACATATTAGATTCCCTTTTTTTTGTTTCCTTTTTAGTAATTTCTTTATTTGTTAATTCTCCATCCTATATGAATGATAAAATTGTCTTTATAATTACTCTTTTAGACGTTTATGTAGATAAAAAGAAAAAACAAACATATTTCAAATCAATACCTCCAATTTGGACATCTATGTAAATAACCCTAAAAAAAATTATAGTTTTGTTTTTTATTGCTAAGCGAGGGAAAAAATATTGGTGTCATCCCACTTTTCATATTGTCTATAACAGAAATTTTTTGAGGCTCATGCAATAAATAGAATAAAAAAAACTTGATCTAATTCTACTAAAATGATGCGTCTAATTTACACAAATTATCATGACTCCTATACCATACAACATATTGAGACAACAGGAGGGTTTTTTTTTTTTTTTTTTTTTTTTTTTTTTTTTTTTTTTTAATTAAGGTTGTTGAATATTAAATTTAAGGGCATCATAAAAGGAGAAAAGTGAAGGGTATCATTATTGATGTGTTAAGAAATATATCGATTTCAATGATGAAAAGAATAATAGATTAAACTCAATCGTGAAATGTTAATATTATAAGTAGAAGTGAAATTATCATACTAAACATATAGGCACTAATGCTATGCAACAACTATCAAAGGTTGTGGTCTAGTGGTTAGAATACCTTTGTTAGGCATCTTTCTTTCGTCCACTTGGATTCGAATCCCGCAGCCTCCCATAAGGCCCCCGCTTAAGCTTTGACTGTTGATGTTTTGGATTGGTAAGTGTAGGCGACAAATACTGGATGGATGTTAAGGGAATTTAGGATTTAACCTTATCCAAATAGTATAAATGTTTATACTTGACTTGGATAAATTTCAGGAAATGAATTTTAGACTGTTGCATTGAAGAAAGTAGCTTTTAATAATATGAGGAAAAATAATAGTATCCAACTATAAAATATTGCTTTTTTAGGCGTTATTAATTATGCTTTTTTTTTTTTTTTGAAAATTTATCAGATTTTACATAGCTTAGAAAACTCTAATAGAATTCCCCACCTAATAGAAAGTTCTCAGCAAAAGAATAATAATAATGATTATGATAATGATAATAATAATTTTTGGAGTTTAACGAAATTAAATTTTGTAAGCTAGCTTTAGGGTTAGCTTGGTGAATGAGTTTGAGTTAAAAATTTTAAATTTTAATAGTAATTTTTGTTGACTTCTTAGAAAAGATAAATTTTTTTTAAAATAAGATAAAAAAATATAATTTAATTTAAGTTAAACTTAAACACCAAATTAACATTTAGTATTTGGGACCAAAGTGGTAAAGGCCAGTTACGTTTTGCCAGCACCCGACCGTAGTAGGCCAGATACTTCTTTTCCAAATACAATATAATAATGATGACTATAAAGCTCAAAGTAGTGTATTAAAAGAATTTCCTTTTTATTAATTTAAAATTCTCTATCTAATTGTCTTTATTGCTTTCAGTTCACTTAATCTGTTGATATGCCGAGTTGACGTTCTCGGCTCTAAAAATAAAACAAGGAGTTTTCTTTTTAATAAAAGTCTTCTTGATATTCATGAAGTGTCATTTGGATAAAGAGTGTTGATTCAATCAATTCTCAGATAAATGATGCTGGCTTTTATTAGTAGTCAGATATTGAATGATGATTTCAATCAATATTAATATTATGTCAGTTAAGGTGGAAAGTGAAATGAAAGAAAAGAGTTGAGGAATTTTTAATGAAAAAATAAAAATTTTAGATTATTTGGTAGAAGAGATTTTAACACTTCATCCTCCTAAGATTTATGTCAAAATAGGGACAAAAATATTATAATTATAAGATATGGAACTTTAAACTTCAAGATGTTTCGATGAATATGTACGAAAAAATATAGAAAATTTTAAGAAAAAAATATCATTTTTTTTAATATAAAAATCTTTCATTTATAATTAATTTTTCGTTTTATTACTATGGTCCTTCTACAAAAAATAGTTTGAGATATTAAAAAATATCAACAGTATTTTCATCCTTTCAAATTCCAAAACAATTCAGTTCTTAATATATTATGATACAGATAAAACTCTCTGAAATTGTAATTACTCTCACATCAATCAAGATAAAATTAGAAATATCAACATTATTTTCATCCTTACGCCAAATTCCAAAACAATTCAATTCTTAATTTATTTTGATTCGGATATAAAACTCTCTGAAATTACATTTACTCTCACATCAATCAACATAAATAAAATTAAAAAGAAAAAAAAAGGTGGGTTGGAAGACATGGACGGGGACCAGGGTTGAAGATAAGGATGGAGGAGCAGCCAAGAAAATGATTGAAATCTTTGTACTTTCCACCCCTTTCTCTCTTCCTTTCATTTTCGAATAAGAAAAAGGATAATTTTTTTTAATAAAATATGAAAAATTACTTTATTTAAGTTATAACTTCGAATTACTTTTAAAAAATTTAAGATAAGATTTAAAAACTTTAGAGACCGTACTGATTATAAGTTATTATATTAATTTTTTAACAGTTTTTTGTAGTTGTGATTAATTTTACATCATATAAAATAAATTTTTAACTGTAAATTCTAATAAAACAAGACAGTTGAAAATTTAATCTTGTGATTAAATAAAAATACTTAACTCATAAATATAAAAATATAATAACACATAAATTATGTTATTCGGTATCTTAATTTTATCGGATTAGAACGGCCGTCTCTTTAAAGTCATTGAATAGAAAAACGAACGATATCAATGAGAAAGAAGGTTTACTATCTCTCTCTTCCTCACTCCAAATTGACTGAACAATAACGGCCGCTCTTTAGGACCATTGAATTAAAAACGAACGCAGTTGATGAAAAAGAAGTTTAATACAACTTCTCTCCCTCAGTCTCTCTCTCTCTCTCTCTATCTGAGTTCGACAGTGCCAAATAACATAGCTATTTTATAATTATTACAGTAATTTTTTCCTTACTTAAAAAGGTTAAAAGAACAGAATTTAAAAAAAAAAAAAAAAAAAAAGGAAAAAGAAAAGAAAATGGTCAAGATAAATCTAAAACTGAACGAGTCACCTGAGGAGACGTCCACGTGGAAGGCGATAATCTAACCTCACACCCTCAAAAACAAATCCAGACCATATATTAATATATAATTATTAATTCTGCTGTTCTGTAACCATATTATATCGTCATCATCGTCATCCATTGAAGAACAAACCAGAACCCAAAACAAAGCCCACAGCTTTTCTATTTCCATTTTCCCCAGCTTCACGATTAACACATTTCTCATCCCTTCCATATATATTTATTCATATATATATATATATATATCTGTATCTTCAAATTCCATTTGTGATGAATTATATATTCTAGAGAGAGAGAGAGAAAGAGAGAGAGATTTTAGACAGAAAATGATACTGGTGGCGAGTGTGGCGGAGCTGATGGAGGAGTACACGGCGTTGCTGGCTAGGGTTTTGGAGCATTTGTTCAATACGGCGCCGTTTCCGAGCCGGGTTCGTTTCCTCATCCTCCGGAACCTTCCCTTCGCTTCTAACACTCCTCGTCCTCCTTTGATTCGAAATCCCGCCTCTGCTTGAAAAAAAAAAAAAAAAAAAAAAAAAAAAAAAAAAAAAAAAAAAAAAAAAAACTTTTTTTTTGTTCCCTTTTGTAGTGAGATTTTGGGAATGTTGTTGTAATTTTAGATTTTTTTTTTTCTTATTTATTGTGTTGCGGGATTTGTCTTTTGTTGTAACATATCTAATAAAAATGGAGACTATTTCTTTTTGTGGTTTTTTCTTTTGGTCTTTGCGCTGTAATTTTTTGTTTTTGTTTTGTTTTTCTTTAGATTGAGATGAAGGTTGTAAGGAAAAATAAATTAGTCTTGTAAAATTAATACCATTTCTGCTTTATAGAATGATGAATTGAATTGGAAAATTTTGTAGTTGTCAAGTAAACATAATTTCGAATTGTCTTATATATATATATATATCTATATGTATGTATGTGTGTGTGTGTGTGTGTGTGTGTGTGTGTATGTAATTTTATTGGAAATCATCTTGTGTACGGCAGCCGTACGTCCGGCGCAAATTGGGATACAACCCAGAGAGAAAGACAATCGTCGGCTGCCCAAGCCGGAGGCTCATCGGTGCACGTGGCGATCGTCGCCAGAGACAAGCATAGAGACACTTATACCGCTTACCCCGCATTGCCGGCGTTCAACCCACTGCCGCCACCCTCAGATCTCTCCCCACCTCCCTTCTCCTCCACAAGAGACGTGGAAGACGGCGGCGGCAAAGAAGAACAAGAACAGTTAGCAGCAGCCATGGCCAGCTCCGTCACTCTAGTAACGAGCATGTGCCGTTCGCGGTGCCCCCTGAAAAACCTTCTGCACGTTCACAACGGCGTTCTTCTCGACTATCAAATCACCAGTCATGACGACTTCACCGACGACATCTCCGCCATCAATCCCCCAAAGCTTCTCGTTGAAAGCACCATGCATTTCAAAGACATTTCAGAGTTGTCTGGGGTGATTCATTCTTGACGAGTGATTTTCTCTTACTCCTTTGGGATGGTCTCTGTTTTTTCTTTGGTGTGACTCTGTTTTGTTGATATGTTCTCTGTTTGGTTCCTTTGTTTTTTTTTTTTTCTCCATTTTCTAGCCTCTGGCTTTCTTTGTTCTGCTCGTGTTTCTTGTTGAATGATATTCATCTTTTAGCCAAAAAAAAAAAACATCGTCAAAAGGTTCTGAGCAGAACATGATTCTCGCGCGTTTTAGTAATTTCCGGCCACACTCACCTCTCTTGGGTTGTATCCCATCACAACATAGCTTCTCTCCTCCCTCTCCCTCTCATCGGTCCGTCTATTTTGCATCCAACGGTCACGGATGAAGTGCCGCACATACACCACTGCCGTATGGGTGAGCCCTTATATTTTATATTATTTATTTTCCTCATGATTAACATTCCCAATTGGGTTTGTGTTTGGTTTAAGATTTCTTGTTTTAAGGTTTTTCTGTCTAAAATTAACTGCGAATTCCGGAATGGAGATTTTAGTTTTAAAAAATAATAATAATAATAATAAAAAGGGCATATACATTGTACTACCACCTTCTGGAATGTCTCTCCTGAAGTGACTGTGGATATGGTAGAGTGTACGTATCTAGACATTATTCGCCTGTGCGTTTCTTTTTTTAATAATTCTTTTCTTCTCCACTATTTGTTTCTTTTTGTTCATTTATTTATGATTGTATGACAAAGAGGGTTGAGGGTGGGTTGGCCTTTGGTGTACACGAAGCGGCGACGTTTTGGAAACCTTTGAGAAGGAATAAGAGAGGTCAAACATCGTTTGATCCGAACTAATTGAACTGGATCCTGTTTCAAAATTATGGTTTTCATAGGATATATCAATTGCGTAATTTGAATCCGGATCAATTTACCCTTTAATTAATTATTCAATATTCTTTTTATCAAATTATCATCTTAATCGCGTTTCCTTACGTTTGTCGCAAAAAGAGTGATAATAAAATGTTTGACAAGTTCAACGTATTACTAATATGACATTTGAAGTTTTAAGGTAAAGTGATACAACAGATATTCTTCAAGATTAAAATTGAGATTATCCCCTTATTTTTTATTATTTTCGTTTTTTAATCTTTTAAAGAGATAAAAACGAGCATTATCTCGTTTGTTCTTCACTTTTTT
The DNA here is from genome assembly GCA_009761775.1 of Ficus carica. Taxonomy (NCBI): domain Eukaryota; kingdom Viridiplantae; phylum Streptophyta; class Magnoliopsida; order Rosales; family Moraceae; genus Ficus; species Ficus carica. The sequence continues at coordinate 12,767,966 of CM019750.1, read as the reverse complement.
GTTTGCAACTAATCCAGCGACTTGTTTACGCTACTTGTATTGATAATGTTAGGTTTGAAAGCGATGTCATGGGATGTTTTGTCTTTAATGAACTTTATGGGCTGATAATGAATTATTGTCCTTTGAAAAAAAAAATCCACATCTCTAAACTATAATTCTAGTTATTCTAGTTTTAGTTTTTTTAATTATATATCATCTCTAAACTATTATTCTAGTTATACTAGTTTTAGTCTTTTAATTAAATAAGTATTAAAGATAAAAAATCTGAACAAGTATTAAAAGACGATAAAAAATGTAAACATCTCTATTTGAATGGTTGTTTTTTTTTATTTTTTATTAATATTCTCTACAAATTATGCTTTGAAGTTGAAAGCAGTTTCAACCGAAATGCAAATAATTCAAGCTATCACTTGAACTTTGAATTTTAACAAATAATTAATCTTTTTATTTCGTTCACATTTTCTAAACTTGTGAACATAAGCTTGTTTGAAGGACAAATATTTAAATTTCAATTAATGCATCACATGTCCCAAAACCATTTTAATTCAGCTTTTGATTCAAGCTTTAAAAACCATCATTGATTGGGGCAAGTTATCGAATAAAAATTGAAATGGAAACTTATTTTGATTTACAAGAAATTTCAAGAGGCAAAAGCAACTAATATCCTTTTTGAAAATTACAACAATCTCAAGCTTTGGTATTTGGTTTGATTTGGCTGCTTTCTTCTTCTTCTTCTTCTTAAAATAAATCACTTATCTACAGTGATTTCATCCAACCACGTCATATGTCACATGGCGATCCTTCAATCACTTCATAGCATTTTTTTATTTTTTATTTTTTTTTTGTCTATTTCGCGCGTGTTTGTCAACTAGTTCACTAAAAAAAACTGAAAAATTCTTCACATGGCCTCGGCTTCCTCCATATGGTTAGTTGCTCTCTTTCCTTCTGGTTCTCTTCCCGCGCATTATGAGGTGTCTTTTTTTTTAACTAAAATTATGGGGATTTTTTTTTTTTTAACTACTATTTTTGCTGGAATTTTTCTTGTTTTCATTTAGGCCTCAGCTTGGGCTTGCTTATTTCTTCATGGTCATGGTATTTAGTAGACTGGAAAGAGTCCAGATTCTGTAGTATAGGATTAGTCAATTTCTTTAGTTTGCTCTGTAGCTAAGTAGGCTTCCCAAAATGAAAGTCCTGTCTGGTTCATTATCTAAGAAATGAATTGAGTTGGTTAAGATTGGGCTTGGCTGGAAACTTGGATGGTAGACCCTAACATTTTCAAGTACAAAAGACTTGTCTCTCAATTACAAAACTGTAACCACTTGCCGAGTCCCACTCGGCAGAATATAAGGACTTTTAAGTGACATATAAGTATTCACAGGTTCTTTTTTAATCAATAATTATTTGAAAACTTGTAAGTTAATGGGGTCTATTTATAAGTCTATTTGATTTTTTCTCCTGAAGGTCATTGTGATCTCATGAAAATGTGTATTCTTTACCAAAAATAAATAAATAAAATAAGTAAAAGTACAAAAGACTAAAGTTAATTTTGCCTTACAACAAGGATAAAATAGAAGGAATTGAAGGGAGAAAGGAAAAAATAACCATTTCTTTAGCCATTTTCAATGCACAAAGTCATGTTAATATTGTGTTTATCATGTTCTGGTGCCTAAGTTAAAAATACCACGTATGGCATTATTGTGTTGTAGTATATATTATCGTAAAAAGAAAAAGAAAAAACAAAAGATGAACTCTCGTGTGACCTTGTCAAAATCGATTTAAAAAAAAAAACATAAAATAGTAAATAAATTGGAGAAAGCAAATAAAAATGCAAGAATTTCAACCGTAATATTAGAGTTACATCCTTCCAGTGTTAGGGGTAAGTGCACACGAAACAAAGAAAGCAAAATAATGGGTTACGATCATGAGATAAATACAGTAAATTTTTTTTTCTTTTTTAATTATGTGGAATGATTCCTAGCTTGTATTTATCCTTGATTGAACTAATGTTGGAGATTATATTTGTTTTAAGTTTGAAATTGAATGTTGGAAACTTGGGGAGAACATGTCAAGAAGTAGTAACCTAATTTTATATTACTGATAGCAATAAAATCGTAGAAGAAAAATAACAGAACACACGAATTTTTATACAGATTCGTCTCAATATGAGATTATGTCATATTTCAGCCGCTATAGTAATTCACTATGATGATCAATAAGTTTATATGTGAAATTCTTAAAATACCCTTAATAGAACATTCTCGTAGCTCTAGGGATTTAGGGCCCAATTGGGGACGTCTGGAGACGGTATTTTGGTGATTGGCTTGAAAATGTGTGTTTAAGGGGAAAGACTTTGCAAAAATTATGTGATATAACGAATAGTGTAAAAATTTGAAATGTATCGAGAAAAAAAAATATGCAAAATGGATTTTGTCTTGTTCGTCTCATCATCGTGAGTATTTTAACATAAGAATTATCTCATTTCGATTTAAAATGAGAAAGTTATATATTTTTAAAGTTGTTTGAGTTTTCTTAAAAAAAAAAAAAAGGAGTTTAATTCAGGGTTAGAAGTTTTTGATCCAGTTGACAGCTTGCCGTTTGGAAATGTTGCTCCAATCGGGCTCTTAAATGGCCTTTTCTCCAACTCTCCCATTCCAGCTCAGCATCATCTTTGATCTGAATGACTTTGAGAGCATCCCGTCAACAAGACAAGTGGAAGGAAAGAGATGATCAGCTAGATATTAGTAAATAGTGTTAATATAAAAACGATTTTTTCATCCTTAAATTTCTTTTGTATAATAGTATCTTCTCTCCTTCAAAACTAATAGTTCTTTAGAAAACACTTTCAATATATCATAATCTCAATACATTACAGTATGCGTTTGATATGTCATATATTCATCAAAATACAAACTATTGATATATTTACTTTTTTTTTTTTAATCTATTTTTACCAATAACATCACATATTTTGTCTCTTTTTATCAATACACATTAGAATGATTATTTAAATATATACTGTGAAGCTTAGAGAGAATAAGTGAAATTTGAGACTTTTTTAAAATATTAAACTTCTATTTTAAAAATATCAACCTGTTAAGTGTTTTTTACGATACGGGACTTGCCCACTCGTTTGAGCTGGTTGGGTTTTGATATCATGTGAAGATCAGAGATAAGAAGAGAAATTAGAGACTTCTAAGGAGCTGGACTTCCATCTTAAAAAGTCAATATGTTAAGTGAACTAACCTAATACACTTATATATATATATATATATCTATTATTATTGTTGTGTTTTTACAACATGAGACTCTAGTATTTTTTTTCTTCTTAATACAAATAATCTAAACACACATTACATTTAGATATAATGTAAATAAGACATTAAAACGCCTATTATATTTTACATATTACATTAAATACGATAGAAAATGCATGTCTTTCAAACATACCACAATTTTCTCGAAGTTCATGTTAATATCCAATCATTTTGTTTTGCCATCAAAACACTACATGAGAGCGCATGTGTCGTTGTGAACATGGCTTTTCTTGTTCAATTTCAATGGTGCAGTATTGATGTCAAGATACAATGAAGAAGTATGTTGGTTGTATAAGTTGAGGGGTGAAATTATCATTTTTGTATGTTGTGATGGTTGGAACTCTTTTCTTTCTATTTTATGGCAATTTTTAAAAATTTAAAATTGAAAATTAAAGTAAATGTCTTCCATGACGGGCCCACAAGCCGCTGAAGAGTGATCGGCGAAGAATCTCTAGTTTCTCGAAGTACAACACATTTCTGATACTTTCCGAGTCATTGTCCACTATAATAGTGGGCTCCTCAAACATTCACGAGCACAAAGAATGTTTGTTTGAGAAGGCCTCACTCAACTTTGATTATGAAATTTGAAATTTTAGTCCCCATTCTTCTCAACAAAGGCAACTTTTTTACGAGCAAAAAAAAAAAAAAAAGGGCAACTTTTTTCAATCTTTATTTGTTTATTCATTTTTCAACCGATCTTTGCTTTAATGGGGTTTCCAGCTATTTGGAGAGAAATTAGGATGGTGAGAAGTTTACTATCCCAATTTTATGGCACTCTATTTTTTTCAAATTTTCTTTCAATTTCTTGAGTAGATAATAATGTAAATCTTTCTTAATGATAGTCACATTGATATTGTGTGTTTTTAGTTATGGGATCTAATTAAAATCACATTAAAAAATATATATATATATATATATATACACACACACACACACACACATGCAGAATAAACAGTTTTTATACAAATGGTGAGAAATAGAACTAAATACTATTATAGAAGTCTCCATAGTATAAGATATACTTATTGAATTGACAGGTTTTAAACGCTAAAGAAGAAAAATATTCGGTGGGAACCTTTAAGTGTGTGGAGGAGCAATTTGAAGTGACTAAAAAGTGGATATATAAGGATGAGAACAATGTCCGATATAAATTTCCAAATTCACCATTGGGAGATTGTGCAGAACCAAGTGCAGTGGTTTCTTTATTTATAAGCTGAATCAGAGATGTTTTGTTGAAGAAAAAGTCAGAGTATGGACGACATGGTGACAATTTCTATTTGGCTTTTTTTTTTTTTTTTTTTTTTTTTTTTTTTAATAATATAACTTCAACCACTCTTTTTGGTTGCTTACTGCTTACCATACAAGTTTCACCCTGTAGAGGAGTTTATGGTACAAATATTACATAAGATTAGTCGGATTCTCGTCTCGGATTCTCATTGTTTAAAAACAATTATGTCACATATATGTATTATGTAAATGTCCATGGTTTGTGCGTAATTTATATGTTGAACCATGTAACAGATGTATAGTTATTTATTTTATTAAAGAAAATACAAAATATTTAAAAGGAAGGAAAATAAAAAAGAAAGAAAGTTCTTACAAAATTATTCCTAAACGATTTGCAAAATAAAAGATCAAAACAACCGAACAAAATCAAACTTAGTAAAAGTAATGCTACAAAAAATAATCGTTGAGAAAAGATTATCATTTTCTCAGTTGAAAATCCCTTCCTTTTTTACCTTAATTTAATTTTTCTGTAATATGTATGGTTATCACTTACATGATCAAGCAAGAGTTGGAGACATGTAGGATTGCATATTTATTCTTCTTTTGTTATTTAATCAATTAGATGGGAAAAGAGAAAGTGGATGATAATTGGTGGAATTGGTCTCAATGAGGGGTTATAATGTCTCGTATATTATATTATAGAGTCATTTGTATTTATTGTTCCTTTATATCTCTTTTGAGTGAATGAAATTTCGCCTTTAACAAAAAATATATATATATATATATAAAAGAAAGTAGATCATGAAATGTATTTTTGAGAATCCCAAGGTTATTCCATGCCGAGATGGCCCATAGTGGCGGGCAAAGACGTACGAGTGCTTGGTGAGTTATGTAATGCTTATCAAAGCCAATGAACAATATTAAAGATATGCCTCTCCCTTAATTTTTTAAGGAATTTACAAAACAAAGGGTAGGGAAAAAAGGGAAAAAAAAAAACAGAAGTTTGGAAAAAGGATAGAATTAGGGTGAAATATTTAATTTTCAAGAGCAAGGTATCGCGGGTAATTCATTTTTATTCAAAATGTTGGTTCGTTCTTTCCTTAATGTGTTTGATGCTGTTTGTCTCAGAAAGTTAATTGTTATATGGCAAAGAAGAGGACAGATATTTAGTTTTATTCTAAATTACTAAAGCAAAACAAAATAGATAATAATTAATCCACAATATTCCACGTGATATCAGACACACATATATAGTTATAATATAAAAACAGTACCTTATTAGAGAAATAATCTTCGATCTAATTGTAGTTAAGAAAAAAGGAAGAAAACACAAACGAATCACACACATATATATATATGTATGTATGTATGTATGTATGTATGTATGTATGTATGTGTATATATATGACCTCCATCAAAAGAGAATAATTCAATGAGGAGAAGGGTTCTTTAGAAGCCACCAGTTTTATGGATAACATTGAAATAATTATATATAAATTTTAAATTCTACTTAAAATTTTTATTATATCTGTTTCTTTTTCCTAATTTTGTTCCATTATCCTAAAAAGTAACTAGAGTATGATGATACCTATAGGTTCTAATTATAAAAAATTATCACTTCCTCTAATTAGGGTCAAGTGACGTTAGTGATCACTTAGTGGTGACCGGTGTTGACAATAAACAAAATTAAAATAATTGCTTTTAATTCAATGACTTCCAGAACATATAAAAATTTTCTGTGAGGCGCAAAAAAACAACTTTTTTCTTTAAATGGCTTTTTTTTTTTTGTGCGATTTTTTGAAAAGTACTTTTAGTACCGTATATGATTCTTATATGATTTGAACTTATAAGAAATGTATAATATTGGTAAACATTTTCAGTTCCTATTTTTCTAAATGCGTGTCCTCAATTATTATACTATATATATATATATATATATTTTATGATAAAATTAATGGTGTGATATTAATAAATGACCTATAAACATATGTATCAGACTATGTACAATGGATTTTATACGTTTAACTAATTTTGACATGGAAGCTTGAATAATTACTCTCATATAGCTCCCCCACAAGCCCCCTTTTTCTTTGATATCTAGAGACTCCCACTTTGGTGTGTTAAAGCAGTATTGTTTTTTATTTTTTTACTTTTCTAAACTCCAGCAAATTATTGGGCAGTAATTTCTGCATGTCTTTACTTTAAATATAGGTACAATCCATATCTGATGTTTGTTTTTTAAAAAATAAAATATGTTCCTTTATTAAACCGGATTGTGTTTATGCGACTTCCAACCCCTTAGGATGTCAGGCATTGAAAGCTTGAGATGTACGTCGAATCAGAAGATGTGAAGACACCAGCAATCTCTTTTGTATATTTCAAGTAATAATATGTTTATAAATGTAAATATATATATATATATATACATAGTTAAATTAGAACGACTCTATTCAAAGAGAATCGATAGACTCAGAAGCCAGGTCCAAAATATAATAAGGGACCTCCTATTTAATCAGTTAGGTAAATCTTAAAATTGTATGTTAGTTAATTTTTTAATGACACAAAGAATAAGAAAGAAAAATTAAAAAAAAGACAGAAGATGCGCCGAATTCATTCCTTATGTTTTGAATGAGATATACAAAACATATATATACAATATATGTGTATATTTAATTAATTACTAAGATTTTCTGCTGAATTCTTTGACTGTTGGAACGTATTTTGAACCCATTGGTTAGCACTTAGTGGCTCGAAATGATGGAGCACATCGGCACATGTCCTTTATAGCATATATTTATACGCACACATATATATAAATATATGTTTATATATATTTATTTCTTCATCACAAATCTCATGGTTGATATTCTTTTTATTAAATATTATCAGTATATGGAACCCCAATGATTCCCTATTACTTAATGCTTGGAATAAAATAATGATCAAAATCACCAACACAAGCCTAATTAATAGCAACAACAGAATATAACTTTGTTATAGTATATATATATATATGTATAGGCTCTTTATACACATGTAGATATATAAGTACCTGTTACGTATAGTGATATTTTCAAAGATGGTAGTTAAGGGAAAAAGGAAGATTTTCAGAATATATGTTTCCCCTTTGCATCAAATTCAAAAACCATCTTTTCATTTTTCATTTTTCATTTTTTTTTTTTTTTTTTTGATTTTCCTTCCTTAAGCCCATCCAAAACCCCAATCCCTCCTGGAAGCTGATATTCCCTTCAGATTTTCAGCAGCCATTTAGCTTGACCCACGTTTTCAAGCATATTATATAAAATCATATACATATATACATATATACCAATATTCCCTAATAATTCTGGCAAGACCACTGAATTAAAAACCCTCCGTTATAGGAAAACTGCCTACCTGAGATTTGTGTTTAATTAAAGGAAAACTTTTGGAATAAATTTACGAAAGACAAAGAGATAAACCTCAAGGAAGCTAGCTAGGGGAGATGCTTTGGAATGCCACAGTGGAATATCTTGAGATAAGAGGCGTGGCTGGCGAAGAAAGCTTTGTCTTTGAGTTTTCCCTTTCTTGTGATCTTTCTCTTTGCTTAGTATTATAAATAGTTGGCACAAGTTTTTGGTCATGGCCACGGTGATTGAGAGAGTCTTTGGTTGCATTGCTTATTACTGTTACTTTCGCTATCGAGATTCGCACCCAAAAAGCGTCCACCACCACCACCACCTCCACCACCAGTACCACAACGTCATACACAAAATGCCCAAGAAGGGTCGTCCTCTTTCTTTGCAGGTACTTCGCTTTCTTCATCTTTTTATTATAAGTTTCTTTCTTTTTTTTTTTGATCAGTTCTAGGTATCTTTTTTTGGGACATAAAAAGGGTTTTCATATTGATCATTTTTTATCCCCTCCGTTGAACTTGTTTGCATGGATAAAAGAAAGAGTCTTTCTTTTCTTTTCTCACTTGTTTTTGAGGCACGCCTTATATATATATATATATATATATATATATCTCACATAGGCACACATAAATACATGACGAAGAGGAAGAATTAATGACAGGAACTGGAGTTATTCTTCCGATAGAACAAAAAAAAAAAAAATTTTTAACTGCCGGATTGAATTTTAACCATCGGAGTTGTGGTTGTCCACGTAAAATATTCCCACTCATAAATCCAAAGGTTCAAAATTAACACGACAAATATATATATACACATATTTCATGATGACTTTCATTTTTCCTTACTAAAAACAAGAAGAAAAAAGCTTGCTTTTGTTTTACCCTTGAAGAGAAGCCTATTCAAAATAATTTGTTTTTTATTTTTATTTTTTAAATGAGATCCATGACTTTTATTATTTAAAAAAATAAAAATACTTTTCAAGGTTTAAGTCTTTAAATTCCTATCTAAATTCTTTCTCTCTCATCTGCTAAGTTAGTCTCATATCCAAAAACGCAACTATATTCTAAAATGAATTTAAAAATTTTTTTTTTTTCACCATTACTAGTTAAGCTTTTAGCTAGATAAAAGTAAAGTTGTCCTTTAAAAGAAGGGGAAAAGTACCTTAATGACACAATTTAAAAATCATTGCACTAACTTAACATAAAAAATTAACATTGAACTAATATGACACAAAATTAAATTAAAATTGTATAAAATTTTATGTTATATTAATTAAAAATGAGGAATTTGTATTATATTGATTAATAAATGAAAAAAAAATGTGATTATTTAAGTAATTTTCTCAACAGAGGAATTAGAGCTTGTCCAATAATAATGGAGGGCTCATATATTAATTTGAAAAGGCTAGCTACTATTTGGAAGGCAACTATTCTCTAGATTTACCTAGATAAAAACAATAGTAGAGGCTGAGAATCTTCATTTTGGCGTGCATGATATTTTATTATATTATCTTCTAATTATTTTGAATCAATTAGGGTTTCTAGAACACAAAGCACTGCTCTAGTAGTATTCGAAATTCAAAGTAGAATTAAACTCTTATCCTCATGGGAGCAGGCACGGATTTAAGGGGGGCCAGTGGGGCACATGTCCCCCTCAAGTTTTTTAAATTTTAAAAGACCCCCTATATTTCTTTTAATAGTTTTAATGTACCCCCACTTAAAAGTTTTTTTTAAAAAATACCCAAACTTAATATTTGAATTATATTTTATGTTTAATACCATAACTAAACTTATATTATCTTTTACGTTCTAGTACCATAACCATATTGGATTCTTATTAATTCTCCCAATTTCTTTATCTATATTTTTTTAATTTTTTATTTTTAAAGACATTGTCTTCATAATCATCAACATCTAGAATATTGATGCGTATAATTTTTATTTATTGTAAAGAGTATTCATCTTAAAAGGAAAAAAATATTGGTGTGAAAAAAATAAAAGTGAAACTTAATTTTAGTAAAAACATGAAAATAATTTATAACACATTCAAGGCTAAAAACTCTCATTTTTCATCATTATATTTGAGATAAAGTTCAAGAACTAATTTTAGAATGCATCCAAAAAAAAAAAAAGAGTTGTACCTAAAAATTATAATATGTTGATCAAAATTAAATAAAACTATTGAACTCTTTATTCATATAAAGTCATTGTTTTTTTAAACATATAAAAAAATATTTCCTCTTATATGTACAGAGGAAAACATACAAGTCTTTTTTTTTTTAAATTAAAAATTGTATCCTCTTATGTGCCCCAACTGAGAAAAATTTATGGATCCGTCACTGCATGGGAGAATATATATTTAAGAATCTATATTTATAATAATATGAAAAATAATATAAGTTTAAGCCTTTTATTTATATGTTTATCCAGCATATGCTTTTTGTTAATCCCCTTTATAAGTTTCCTACAACTGCAGAAAGAATAAAGGTATCTTCAAAAGAACCAAAGGGAGAAAAAGGAATAAGAAAAAAGATATGCAATAAAAGATAGAATCATTATATAGAAATATAATTTAATTATTTTTGCAAAAACAAATCAGCCGTGTGAATTCCGTGTGTTTTCTTCGTATATAATTTTGCAGACTGTGGATCTCAAAGTCAGGATGTGCTGCACTGGCTGTGAGCGAGTAGTCAAAAGCGCCATTCATAAGCTTAGAGGTAAATATATTCAAAACCATACTATAAGGCGTCGGGGACTCACTTTTTATTGGTGATGATGTTTAGTATCGGTAGGTGTCTTCAAGTATTTTTTAAATGTATATATATAAACTCTTTCTCTAAATTTTTATGATTTTCTCTAAATTTACATATAAAATCTTGATTAATATATTATCGCTACATAATTACATAAAAATTTGAGAAAAAGAATAAAAAAACATATGTATCAATTTGTTCTTTTTACAAGTGATGTTTTACCCCACCATTCATTAATTAATTTTTAATCAATCGCTGATTTACATTCGAATTTAGCGACTCACATTAATCACAAAATGCTTCTATTAATAGCTTTTTTTAATTAAAAAGGAATCAACACTAATGCTATATATTTAGCATTTTTTAACTAATAATATACTTCACCTGTTTGAATTTGTGAAGGGATTGATTCAGTGGAGGTAGACCTAGAGCTGGAGAGGGTGACGGTGGTCGGTTATGTCGACCGGAACAAGGTGCTGAAGGCGGTGAGGAGGGCAGGGAAAAGGGCGGAGTTCTGGCCGTACCCCGACCCACCGCTGTACTTCACGTCGTCGAGTGACTATTTCAAAGACACAACACGTGAGTTCAAGGAAAGCTACAACTACTACAGGCATGGCTACAATATTGGGGAGAAGCATGGGACCATCCCGGTCACTCAAAGGGGAGACGACAAGGTCAGCAACATGTTCAATGATGACAACGTTAACGCCTGTTGTCTCATGTAAATTAACGCTAATCTATATATAATTATATATTATTGTACATGTAATTAAAATGGTGTATGTATAATCACCATATAATATATATTACATGTGTTTTTTATAATTTCTATGCTATGTATTTTGGTTTTTATTTTTAGTGCATGTATGGCTTGAATATGATAATTTGTATATATATGCTGATTGTACACAATCAGGGAATATATTCAAATGGAACACTGCTTTTTTGCATGCAATGCAAGTCATGTTGTTTTCAGAAGTGTCGGGTACAAATGTGTGTGTGTGTGTGTATTGTAAATTCGTGATATCCGAATAAGCGCGATCTGTGTAGTTGTTATCTGACAGCACATATTTATACGATGAGCCAGGGTCATATATTCTTGGTAATTGATTTTGATATTTTCGCTTTAAATGAACTGATTTCTGCCCCCCAATGCCAATAATGCTGTGATTGGATTTTTTCTTTCCCTTTCTTGTTTGATAAGTATGTGATTGGAGTTCATCGTGATCAATAAAGATCACCCTACTTTGGCTTTCTCTCTTTTTTCCAGAGTGTAAGGGAAAAAAAAATTAAAAAAAAAATTCGTGTCATCTCGTTTTCATCTTTTAAAAGTCTCATCTGAGGAGCAAAAATATAAAATTGTAAAAAATATTTTATACACAATATAATTGTTAATGATAAAAGGAAATCCAAGTCACACATCTAAATATATAACAATAATAACATAGATATAAGTAACATAGATATAAGTGTATTGTGTCACTTTACTTAATAAGTTGACATTCTAAGATGAAAGTCTCAAATTTCACAGCATATGATTTGCTCTATTCAGAAAAGATTTGACCGAGTTTCTTACATAACCTATTCATGGATCAAGATTCTTTCAGTTTTTTTTTTTTATATTGTTTTCCCTCATAAAAATTTAAATTTATTATTTAAATTGTGGATTTGAACATCCCTTATTTAGATTTTGATAGATTTTGAGATAAAAGACCTATATTTTAACTTTTGATTGGATTTATAACTAAATATAATTATTATAAATGACTTCACCTTGACTTTTGAGAATTTTAGAATTTTTATGAATAGCATAATTAAAGTTTAAAATTTAACAAAATAGCAACATTTATAAAGATAGAAAATTATAGCATATATAGATTTAAAATGTTCAAAATTCCGAAACTGCCATCGACTATCCTTCTTCCTCTTAGATCTCAGTCCCGTCGACGTCGCTTCACAAACTCCAGCATCGTCTTGGGCGAAAACGCGGTCACCAGAAGCTTCGCGATCTTTGGCCGGAAGCTTTGCGATCTCCACCAGAAGCTTCGTGATCTCTGTTAGATCGGCTGCGAAAATCGATCTCCTGAGGATCCTTATCAGCTTCCTCCTCTCAGTTTTCTTCGTAGTCTTCTCCGATGACGAAACCAGATTTGCGCGAAAACTTCGGCGAGCATCTTTGCGTCGCCTGATTTCTCCTCGCGGTTTCTCCTCACGTCGCCGTCCTTGTGATTTGCCTAGCCCAACTTCGACGACGCCCAGAAAACGACATCACCCAGATCTCATAAGACGGATTGCTTCTTCGATGAAGGCGAGATAGTAAACAACGTTTGGTTTTGAAATTACGAGAATCATGGTATAATTTTGCACTTTTTAAAAATTTTAGGCTTTTTAAAAAAACAAAAAAGATAATTGCACTATTTACTAATAAATATAGTAAAATCAAGTATTTGTTAGTAAATTTAAAACTTTACTAGTAAATCTGATTATTTACATATTAATAATGATTATTTACCTGATTTCTTATAACTTGATATTTACCAGTAAATAATGATATTTATAATAAATTAGGTTTTTTTTTTTTAAAGTAAATTCCTTTAGTTATATTATTTTTAACATTATTTTTTTAAAATAAATTTATTATTTACATGTGAATCTAAATATTTGTGATAACTCCATTAATTCTAATTTTTTCACTTACATTATCTTTAAGAGCTATGAATTATTTTCCTAACATATAAATTTATTTACTTGGAAATATAGTAAATATTTACTTGGAATATAGTATTATTTGAGATAATTTAATAATAAATCTGATATTTACTAGAAATTCAGTACTAGTAAATACAATATTTAATAGTAAATCTGGATATTTACATTATTTTTATTTTTTTTATTATTAGTAAATACTTTGATTTACTGTATTTGCCACAATTTTAAAAAAATTTATGTAATTTGTATGAACTATATTTACTAATAAATTACCCGGATTTACTATATTTACATAATATTCATAAAATTTTATGTAGTTAATTATATGTTCTATATTTACTAAAATACCCTGATTTACTAGTAAATTTTTTTATTTATTTGTGGATTCATATATTTACTAAGTAAATATGGTATTTACGCATAAATATTTAGTGACACTCAATTTTATACTTTTGGATATTTAGTAAATACAATGCAAATAATAATAATTACACGTAAATATGCAAATTTGTCATTAAATAAATTAATTTTCATTCAATCATTTTTATATTTTTACAAAGTTTTTTAAACTATAAAATACACCCCAAATTATCCCAAAATAAACCCCAAACTGCCACCGCAACCGCCACCGCCACCGCCACCGACACCGATTGTTGTCGCGAACCTTAGGTCGAGTGAGCTTCAGTCATTGCAGAAGCGCCGTCGCCGATCGATCTAGCGAACCTCAGATCGAACTGAGCGTTGGTCGTTGAAGAGAAGCGGAGCTTGGAGATTGCGTCACAGAACCTAGAGATCGGAGCTTGCAGAGGCTGAAATCTCGCGATGAAGAATCACGATCTCAGAGTGGCGAGGATCGCGACCACGGGGCGGCAAAAATCGCACCTTCGTGACTGTGAGAACCGCGAGCTCATCTCCTCATCCGCATCGCAAGATTGGACAAACGACGAGATCGTGACAATCGGACAAATGACGAGATTTCGACGATCCCCTCTGCCACCATCACGATTCCTTGAGCTGATGAACAAAAAAACCACATCGGCGAAGGCATTCCCTCGCCGGAGATGGAGAAGACCTGACACGGAGAAGATGCCGGAGACGGAGAAGAACTAATTCACCGAAGATGGAGAAGACAAGGGCAGCACCGTAATTTCAAAATCTCTCTCAAATATATATGCTATTTTGTTCACATTCTAACTACTATGCTATTTTATTCAAAAGGTCTTTGTCAATATGCTATGGCTTGCAATTTCCCAATTTTTATTTACATGACCTCATTTAAACATTTTAGAATTTTCTCTCATTTATTTTGAATTTTTAACAGCACTAATTTAGATTACCTACCTATCCTGTACGTAATTAGGTCGACAAAATCACATAGGATTTATTTGGTAAACCCATTAACTTAAACTAAATTATACTTTTTCATATCAGTTTTTATCTTTTTCTAAAAAATCAACAAAAATTATAACTAATTTTTAAAAAATCAACCAACTCAAACTTAAAAATTTAACTCAAACCGTTTCACCAAACCAAACGAACTTATAGTTCCAATAGTCAAGGGCTTGTGTTTTTTAGCCAGTTACTTGGTGGTTGGTTGAGGTCTATTTCTTTGGGGCTTGTAATCTGATAGTTGACTGAGGCCCATTTAGAATCTTTACATAATGGGCTTTCAACAAAAAGCCTTTGAGCCTAGCTGTGCTGTCCGATATTACTCTATTTGTAAGCGGAGAAATTATAGCAAATATGATCATTTTAAAAATATATTTGAAGTAAATATTATAATTTAAAAATATTTAAAATAAATAGTATATTTATGATAAATTATTTGTTTAAGAAAAAATTTTAAGGTAATTTTATCATAAATATTCTTTATAAATAAATTATTTATCATAAATATGATATTTATTGCATTATTTAAGATAAATTTTATCACAAATATGCTTTCATAAATACATTATTTATCCACATATGTTATTTACCATCACCCAATAAGTTTTCTACTAGTTATTTTTATTATTAGAGGTTTTTGACCTATTTCCTTCCTTCTCCCTTGTAAGCCATGATTTAAGTTGACGATTTTTTTTTTCTTGAATTTAGAGTTGGAGATTTAAACTCTACACTTTGTAATAAAAATTATGTGTGAAATTATCATTATACTATAACGGTTAGTAGGAACTAAATTTGAACTCATCAAATATAAATGTAGCCATTTGTTTGATATTTCTTAGTATAAATTTAAATTATATCCTTCAATGAATTTTGTTTTGGATGACTTCAGATTTGACCCCTTTCATACCACCACTTTCATTAAGGAAAAAAAATAATAAATAATAAAAACTCCATATAACTTCTTGTGCACTGAGCATAAAACACCAAAGTCTTTAGCAATGATTTGTAAGTGGAGTAATTTTGTATTGCGATCTAAATTTTTAAATGAACATTAACAATATTAAACTATTAAAAAATTAATCCAATAAGTTCTTATCACTAGTTTATCATAAGATTTCCTCTTATAAAAAGACCCACAATGGGGAAAAAGAGGGAGAGATTATTATAAAACATTTTCCTTACTTAAACTTGGGGTTTATTTTTTATTTTTTTATTTTTTACTGTACTAAAACTTGGGGTTTGGAAACGTTTGAGAAAGCACCAGAAAATCCCTTGGAAGTTTACAAACCTTGTAACCATACTACACGTAGTATACTTTTCTCATTTCTGATGGTTTATTTGGTATTTCAATTGAAACTCAAATTTTTCAACTGAAATTTTGTCTATTTTCTGAAAAATCAATAAAAATTATAACTAGTTTATAAAAAGTCAATCAACTTTAATTTAAAAATTTCATCTTTAACTGATGAATCAAACGGGGGGTTAAGGTTTTTGTAGTTAGTTTGCTTTTGTTGTAGTCCTTGTTCTCTTTTCCTCGTGATGAGAATTCTTTTCCACTGCATTTTCTTGGGAAATAAAGGACAGGTTTCTTTGCCTTTCTCCCTTTCTCTCCTTTTGTTTTGTTTTGTTTTGTTTTTGTTTTTTGTTTTTTGTTTTTGTTTTTTGTTTTTTGTTTTTTTTTGGTCTTTTCAAAAATCGATTAAATAAAATCTAGTTTCCTTCTGAAGGAAGGAAAAGTGGCTCGTGTAAGCATTCGTTTTTTAATCATATCAGTTCGTGGTAAATAAACAAATAAAACAAAATAAAGTAAAAAACAATAAATATTTACAATTATCATGTAGTGATCAAAGAATTTATCACATGACGGATGACGAGACTGTCATGTAATAATTTTAAAATAAAAGATAAAATCACTATAGATGAGTGATTCGTCCTTATAATATAGAAGAAGAGTTGAAAGACTTTTAGGCTCTGTTTGATGCTCAATCTTATTTTGAACTTAATTGTACTTAATGGTATTTTTTGTCTTTTCTAAAAAAGTTAACAAAAAATTAACTAATTTTTGAAAAGACAACTAATTTAAATCTAAAAATTTCATTTTATTTCAAACTCAACTCGAGTACCAAATACACACTTATGGTTTGTTTGGACATCATGTTTAAATTTAACTAAACTGTTTTTTTCTATTGAATTTTTGTATTTTTCTAAAATGTCAATAAAAAACATAACTAGTTTTTAAAAAGTCAATCAATTTCAATTTAAAAATTTTAACTTCAATCCATAATCCAAATGGAAGCTCAATGTTCCTGAAAAAAAATAATAATTGAACATTTATTTCGTCTTTGGCTTTTTCCTAGAAACCTCTTAAGCCTTCTATTGGATCCCCACGGATTATAAAGGTACACATTTATTGGTCTACAATGCTTTAGTTTTAAATATGTTTATGGTTGTTGTCGTCGCCGACCTTTTCCTTTTCTTTTACTTTGATGATACAGCTGAAATTTGTTTTATCTTACAAGCCTTATGGTATGGCTGAAAATTTTTTTTAAAGAATTTTTATTAATTTATCATAATTTTTTTAATTCTAGTATCTATTTGATATTTAAGTTTAACTCTAACTAAACTGTATTTTTTCATCTCAATTTTTATCTTTTTTTAAAAAATCAATAAAATTTATAATTAATTTTTGAAAAATCAACTAACTCCAACTTAAAAATTTTATCTCCAACTAACTTACTAAACGGAAACTAAATCTTAATAATACAAATACATATAAAATTATTGCTAAATTAAGTTTACAACCATACCAATTTGTCACATTATACAAGTGAACTTAGCAATATTCATTCTCGCAACATATTCAAAATTCCAAACATTTTTCTTTTTCTTTTCCTTTAAGAGAAGTTTTCCTTATTTTTTTTTCTGTAATTTTTTTGAGGGAATTCTTTTTCCTGTTTGTTGGGAAATGCGTATTGTCAGAACATATATTATAGTTAAGGACTTAGTGAAAAAACCACTAAAGTCTGTAGGAATTTGACACTAAATTAAGCTATATGTTGTCCACACAAATTTATAAATTTTTTTTTTCTTGAATTTGAAGTGGGGTTCAAACTTTATATTTTACAACGTAATTAGCAATGAAACCACTAGACTATGTCTGTGATCATGAAAAAAATTTAATAGTTTGGAACACAAAGAAACCTCTTCCATCTTCTTAGGGATGTCAATGGAACGGGGTGGACGAGGGTATGCCTCCCTCACCCCCATATCCGCCTCCCTTTTTACACCTCATACCTGTCTAATTTAATGTAGATGTGGGGGCAGATAATACCTGTTAGGGGTACTATGCTCATATCTTACCCATTTACCCATCAATAATTATTAAAAAAATAAAATAACTTATATTAAAGTTTTCATAAATTTTAACAATATAGTCATAATTGAAAATAAAACTGAAATATTAAAAACAAATCCAAACTTCAGAAATCCATAAAACTAAATTCATAAAGCAAATAAAAATATTAAAACACTAATTTTAATATTCTTCTATATTAAAAAAATAAATTAAAAAGAAATGGGTAAAAAACCCATTCCCTCCCTAGCCGCCAGCGATACCCCCTACACAGACGAGCCCCAACCCGAGCCCCCCCACCCCCATGCGCTGGAGCCCAGGTGACCCCCCTCCCCCAACGCCGACAAGCTCCCACCCCCCCGATGCCGACGAGCCCCAACCCGAGCCCCCCACACTCCCCTATGCTTGAGCCTAGGCGCCCCCTCCCCAGGACGCCGACGTGCACCCCCCCCTCCTCTCAAAGGCAGATTGGTTAGTGTTTGGGGGGGGAGGGGGGCGTCGGCCTCTGGGGAGGGAGGGCTCCTCGGCGTTTTTGCCAGCATCGGGTGGGGGGGGTGGCCGGTTGACTGGTTAAGAAACCAGTTTTTTGTTTTAATTTTTTTGAATTTCTATTTTTTTTTATTTTTAGTATATAATATTATGGGTTAATATACATTATAGTTATTATGCACAAGCAACATCTCAACCGTTCGATTAAATCAGACGATTGAAAAATGAACTTTATCGATAAGGTATATAAAAATGGTTTTACTGCAGCTTTATCCTTTTTTATATTCCGGATTAGAACCAACAAAAAAAAAAAAAAGAAAAAAGAAAAAAGGGGTAAAACTACGGTAAATCCCTTTTATATACTCTATCAATATAACTTATTTATAAACCGTTCAGATGTAATCAAACGGCTGAGATGTTGTTTGTTACGGTAATTAACATACACTTTACCTTATAGTAATATTTGACTAATAAATTAAAAAATTAAAAAAATAATTTTAAAAAAATCCATCGATGGTGGAAGGTTGGGGGGAGGGGAGGTTTCCATTGCCGGGGTGAGGAAGGAAAGAGGGAGTGGGCTGGTCGACGTCGGGGGCAAATCTGGTAAGGGGAGTGTCGCCAGTGTCGCGGGGGGGGGGGGGGGGGGGGGGCTGCTGGGCTCGAGCTCTCAGTGGAGGGGGGGAGCCTGGGCTCGTCAGGGGGTGCCTAGGCTGGCCGGCATCAGGAGGGAGTGGGGGTCCGTTGCCAGCGTCCTGGGTTGACGCCGACGCAGGGGGGTCGGCGGGGAAGTTGGATTTTTAAAATTAATTTATTAGCTAAATACTACTGTAAAGTAAAATATATGATAATTATCGTATATAAATAATATGTCAATAGTTTAAAAATAAGATATATCGATAGGATACGTAAAAAAATGTTTTATCACAGTTCTATCCAAGGAAATAGGTAGTGTCTCTAATCCTTGTATTAAACAAAAAAGAAAAAACCTTGTATTTCAATTTTCAACCAATGAAATTGATCAACAAATAAAGTAATTAAATATTATTATTTTATATTTGTTTTTTGGTTTTTTTTGTCAAATTTCAAAGCAAACAGTAGGTGACGCGGTCTATAGTCCCCAGGAAAAGCAAGAGCAAATCAGACAAGAGGAGAGAGAGAGAGAGAGAGGACAGAGAGGACAGGGTTTCGAAGTAGAAGAAGAAAATACCTTGTCCGTAAAATCCCATCCCTTTCTTAGGCAATCAAATCCCGTCAAAGGAACAACTTTTCTGCTCTTCTCTGCTTCTGGGTAAGCTCTGAATTTTTCTCTCATATTTCGTAATATAAATTCATTATTTGGTACAATATGTAAACCAGACACATGATTTTTTTAATGTTGTTTTTGGTGTTCTTCTGTTTTGGTAGTTTTCTCTGAGAATTTCTTTGATTTTTGCGTTCTTGTGGGTTTGGTCAACTTGCGTTCTAGGGAGAGAAAGTTTGTTAATTTGTGAAAAATGGAAGAAGAGGGTTACGGGAAAAAAGGGTTATCATCTTCATCATCATGGGCTTCTCGTTTGTCACCTTTAGCTCAGCCTTTTACCATGAACCACCGAGCTTCTGTTGGTCAAACTTCTGCCTTGAATTCGTTGACCAGCTTGAACCTGAAGCCCTTTACCCCTTCTCCAAGCAACCATCCTGACCCCTTTGATGATGCCCTTTTGCCCGATTCATTTTCTAGTAATTTCACTTCGGGTGGTGATCAGCTTCTGCCTGTGTCACCTCCAACTTTGCCTTCTTTTTCTGCCCATCATCAATCTGATTCCGTTCCATCGGTATCGGCCTTCCCTCTTGACGATCTCTTGGAGTTCGGCACCGAGACTTCTTTTTCGCGATACCCATTAGAGGAATTCCATGGATATTTTGATTCTTCATCTGTGCCTGATGGGACCGAGTTTGATGCTTTGGTCTCTACTAAGTCCTCTGTATCCACTTACGCACAATGCCTAAGTTATGGGGGCAAGGGAAGGGCGGCGGATGGGAAGAACTTTGTTTTCTCCAATGGTGGTGGACCTTTGGCTTGTGAAGGCTTGCTTAAACAAGGTAACTTCTAGAACATAGAAATCTTATTTTGGTGTAACCACAATGGACCATGTTGTGTGTTAACTTTATCATGTCAAGCTTGTTATTGTTTTTTATGTACTAAATGTATTTTAAATGTAGAGCATGAATAAATGGCAAAATAAGTGCTTTTGTCGTTCGTTAACGTCTTTGATGTTTGCCCCTGTAAATGGATTCTAAACACTTGGAATCTTGTCCCGAAAGTTTTGAAATTGGACTTGTGAAATACAATAGTTTTATCAATAGAAGAGGATCAATTCATTTTTTAATGTACGGAGAGGAGATGCTAAATGTCTCTCTTTTTCCATGGTAGATTCTAAGCTAACCCCTTATAAGGTTTCAACTGCATCAGATGTGCTATCTTTGTCAATGCTCCAAAATATTCCAAAAGGTAAGATTTTGTATCCTGTCATTGTGTACCAGTTCTTTTCAGCAGCTTCACCAGTCTCATTCTTACAGAGTTTTTGTTTCTAACTCACAACTTCCAGTTCCCATGCTTGGATTATCAGCCAATGGGACGAAATTTCCACCGTCTAGTCACATTTTGTCAAAGAATGTGGAAGTTACAGGCAATTCCATTGTAAATAATAAGAGTTCTTCTGGTAGGAATATATGGGGGAAAAGGGAGATTCACGGTCTGCTGAATGCTGACAGCAAAGAGGTTCACCAAGATAAAAGCCTAGTGGACAAAGGCAATGAAGTAAAGAATGCGAAATCTGTCCCTTCTAAGGTTTTGGATCCCTTGGCAAAAGCAAAATCTGAAGCGCAAGCTACCGTGGTTGATATTCTGGGCAATTTAATTCCAGAACGTTCTGGTACCTTGGCGGGTGTTTCCACAAAAGCTTCTTCCAAAATGTTGGATGAGAACGAGTCTGATTTGGATTCACCCTGTTGGAAAGGAATCCAGAATTCTACAAAATCTCCCGGCATAGTTTCAGAGTCTTTGAGCACACGCTCTCTTCAAAACGAATCAGAGGCAGGTACCAGTTTGAACCCTCAGGCGCCCCAATTTTTTCCTTCTCACGCCAAAGGAAGTATAGACTACTTGCAAAACAATTTTGTTGGAGGTTTTCCGTCTCTCGGGGATGGTGAATATTCTGCTTTTGATTTATCATACAAAGAGCAACCACTTATTGATTCCTATAAGGCTGGATCAAAGAGTCCTGGATTGAGCAATGCAGCTGGCTATCGACATTCTAATGATGTGAATGAACGTGGACAAGAATCTGCCGTGTTTAAGAACTCAAAAAATAGTTCCACGCTAAGTCCGCCTCAGATGATTGAACCTTGTCTTGTCAATGAATTCTTTACATCAAAAGGTATGCCAGTTAAAGGGGTGAATAATGGACCCTTTGCAGACGGAATTGTGGATGCTGCAAATCAGAATCCATCAAATCTGTCTGTCCTTGCAGCGGAGCACATCCCAAGCTTATCGTCTTCTGGAGTTGGTGCTCTTAATGATTGTAGTGAAGCACTTCAGAGTCTAACCCAATCCCTGTCTAAATGTCCAAAAATAAATGTTGCTGTTGTGGTTAATACAATACGTTATCTGTCAGATTTGCTTGTTCAACATTGTTCAAATGATTTAGATTCACTAAATGAGCATGAACATGTTATGATCCAGCACATAATCAATAGTCTTTCTAAGCTTGTCAAACGTAAGGTTGGAGAAAAGACTCCAATGCTTGATTTACTTCATACCGGCAGTCTGGACTATCGTGATAAGTCGACGGTGACCGATGAGGTAGGAAAGTGTGTTTATCTGTTTGTGTCTGACGTGTAGGCAACATGGAACTTTGTCATACTTTTCTATTAGGGAAAAAAAAAAAAAATACATCTCATATTTCCTTTATTTTTCTATTTATATATTTTTGCTCACTGTTACAGTTCACTCGACTCTGAGGTACAAAATTGGCCAACTATTTGAAGACTAATATTGTAATTCCAAAAGTGTTTTCGGTTTTACTGTTTAAGGGCTTTTTTCTTCATGTACATGCGTTATTTATTAGATCTTGTGCATTTTTCTGCTCCTGTGTGTGTGTGAGGGAAAAATATGTTTATAGATTAGTGGATTGGTATATGTCATCTATCATCATCGTCATCTCATTACGAGGGAGGGTAAGGGGATGGGTAATTTGCTTGCCGCTAATAGGCACTGCCATTTTCTGCATGTGTATAGAAGAGTTACTGTATATTCTGAGAACTTTAATAATTTTTTCAGCATTCAAACATGGAGTTCCAAGTTATTCCAAGGACAAATGATCTGGTGGTTCGTCGGGAGCTAGACGGTTGGAGTGACCTTGCGTGGAAAAAGACTTATTCTCATGTGCCCACGCGGAAAATACAGGACATTGTTCCTTCATCTAGAGACACAGGCTCTTCTGAGAGGGGCAATAGTGTCGTTCCGGTAAGATTAGGGGTTATGATGTGGACAATATTATTGTCTTTATGCTAATGTGGATGCATACGGGGAAAACAAAACATAATTTCTTTTTCAATCTAAAATTCAGGTTCTTAGGAATGCTCTGAAAGAAAACCAGCAGATTGATGAAGAGATACAACCGCAAGCTTTGTTAAATTTATGGCTTGAAGCGGAAGGAGCTTTGTGCTCCATGAAATATGAGAACTACATTTTACGCATGAAATTACAGAAAACTGAGCAAAGATAAGGTTAACTACTTCTCCGCCGGTCTTTACTCTTTCATTTTCTTCCATTCTTTATGTGACCTCTTTTCCTTTACTCTTTAGGCGTCGGGAGAGCTTTTCAATCTCGGGAGCTGATAGTGGCTTTAATGCTTCTCCAGAGAGCTGACACGGGCTATTGTTGTAAATGAAGCTGCAGATTGTTAATGCTGTTATGCTTGGCCACGGAATCATCTGTACATAGGCTTGTGACAATGTTTATACGCAAACGCAGTCTACATTCTATAACATCTTCTCTTTTGGTAAACCATCAGGCGAAAAGTTTTTTCCGGGATCATAGAAACTGAAAAACCTCTTGGAACAATATTTTTTTTTTTTTTTTGGGAGGAAGATTGGAAGACTAACTGCAATGTCACAGCAGAGTATGAGCTGCGGAATCAGAGTTTTTTGTGCGGCAATAAAACTGCGTGTTAGTTAAGTTTGTCAAGCATAACTGTAGAGAGTGACACATTTGAAAGAGCGGCCTGGACGTCAACTGCCGCGGTATTAACATGGAGGCACGGAGTACTGCGAAGAAGTCAGCATCTAAAGATTCTCAAACAGCAAAATGATGCTTTTAAGGTGTCGGTTTCTGGGTGGTAAGCCTGTGCCTTATTTCATTGTTTTTGGTCATTACAGACAAAGTATCTGATGTTGTTAGTCAGTTAAATGCCGTTTTTTCGCTTTAATCAGGCACATGAATTATACAGTGCAGGAGATTCTGTCGATCTGCTCCTATGTTGTATGTGCCTATGTGGTTAAGGAAATCTGCAGTAAACGCTGCATATATAATAGTACAATTTTTGGCCCCTCGTTGCTAGAAAATGGAGTTAAAACTTGAAAGAGACCGTGGAAACTGTGTTTTGATTCTTGGTGTCAATATTTATTTTATTTTATTTTTATTTTTTTAAGCAGAGATTGAAATTTCTTTAGTTGCATATGAACGTAGGATTCGATTACAGAACATTGTCCTACTATAACTGAATCAACTTTGATGACTTTGAGAGCACCTATTACAAAACTTTGCAAGGCCTGGTATATAGGAGCAAGGCCAAAACTTGAGATTGGCTTTAATTTGATACTGGGAAATTGGTGTATTCCAAGTAAACCTTAAACAGAGATAAAATATATATATGTATGTTCTTCCAATGCATGTGGAGGAAAGAGAAAAACTGATAAAGAAAAAATTTTGAATGACTATCACAATCCCAAAATCTTTGTAACCTAAAAAGGACTCGAAGCTTTGTCAAACTCTTGTGAAGTACTTCGTTCTCCACCTTCCTATTTTTGTTATCTTCTTACCATTTTTCACACTTGAATGGAAAAAAAAAAAAAAGAAAAAGAAAAAAAAAAGAATTAAGAACATTAAAAAAAAAAAAAAAAAAAAACTAAAATGGAAGGGAAAACGTATTTCCATAAGTAATTGGAGGTTATGGTCATGTAGTCATGAATCTAACCTAATTGTCTACAGTTATTGTTGTAATAGTTCTGTGGTAAATTTACACAAGGATTGAATCCTTTCTGTTCGAATTTTAGAACGAATTGAAGACATGCGTACTTACCATCAATTTGGAATGAGAATCAGCAATCGCATACCTCCTTCAGATTGTGACTCCAAATCTTGATATGGACATTAAATTACTATCATACCCTTGGTTCCTTACAAAAATATTATTTTATAAAAGACAAAAAAAAAAAAAAAAAAAAAAAAGAAGAAAAAAGAAAAAAAAAAAGAAGAAGGTAACCTACATTAATTATTTTATTTACTTACTATTATAGAATTATCTTAATTATTGTTAACTCGCTTTGAATAAATAAAAAATCTATTCTCTATTACAATAAAATAATATGTATTAAGTTTTGACACTTTATTTTTATTTTACTTATTTAATTCAAGTTTTTGCACGTTTTTATTTAAAATTTTTTAAAACAAAAAAGTAAACAACTTATGTTTATTAATTTATTATTTTAAAATTATTATAATGATTAGTTTAATTTTGATTAATAATATGATAAAAAAAATTATTTTTTTTAATTTTGAAAAACACAATTATGAAGGGATATGTAAGTAAATTTAAAACAGTCCATGAATGCATGAGGAAGGTTTGTAAGTCACTCCAATTCCAATTTTAGAACCAAGTAAATAACTTATTCGCCGTAAAACCCTCACTTCAAATATTGTGTATATCGATTATTTGTTATTTCCTGCTGAGTGTTTCTCGTTCATATGTTGTTTTCTTGCGGGAATATCTATAGTGGAACAGTTACTTAAATCTAGCTGAGCAAACTGCAAATGTTCTCAACCACAGCCTTATTCCTAGATTCAAATCCCATTACTACCTTAGTTATATACATTCCTTGAGTAGCATATTAATTAGATGAAAATGCGATTCAAATTTCTTTACCTACAAACTCTCAAGTTACCAAAAAAAAAAAAAAAAAAAAAACTCTCAAGTTATAGTCTCTAATCCATGCATAGATTAACACACGTCTCACGTTCACTATTTGACTTAGGAGTGCCAAAATCACTCATCTTAAAAGTTGTAACTGATTAGAGAGATGCAATCAAATATTTGAAACATCATTTAGGATTAGGCTTGATAATTTATCCCAAACACTATCTGTTTTGGGCCTTACTTCTAAGAGTCCCTTACGAATCTGTAAGCACCCAATAAACGGGTATAAACACTTTTTTGTGGCCCAAGTAACACAAATCGCATCCCAAGTTCAATTATATGCTTCCACATCATTCTCCAGTTCTTAGAAAAATGTCTCCCAAAGATCAGACTTGAGAACCCGCTCTAAGCATAATCCATTTAGATCTTATTTTCGAAGAGTCCTTTATGAATTTGGTATACCTAATAAACGGATTCAGGCATTTCTTTAAGGCTCAAACCACATAAACTATCTCCTAAGTTCAAAATACACTCTTGTATCACTATTGTCGGAAGTTGTGTATGGAATGATGTTAATAAATGATTACCATGGCCAGATCAGGAGTCAATACAAAACGCTGTACACACACACACATATATTATGTAAGTGTAAAGTTGAGTTATATAACAGATTTGAAACGGTAATTAAATACAAGGGTATACCTTGTCCCATATTTACTATATGTCGGTGTGGTACCACATCAAAGATGGCATTAAATTACAGTACAGGCTTATCAGGTGCGTGCCCAATTGGATGTACATGGACAACCCATATGTAATGTAACCACCAAGACAAAAGTTATAAGTCAGGACACAGTGGGGGGACCTTTCTCTTTGCTCTATACATACACATATACATATACATATATATATATATATATATATATTTTCCTTTCATCTGCGGTAACCTCTAAGCATATATTCTACTTTGTTACCTACTGGATAAAAAGATTAATTTTAAAGAAGTATAAAATTTAAGAACTAAAATTAAATTCGACCTATAGTTTCCGGGTCTTAAAAATGATTTTTTTTTAAACTCCTTTTAAGTTCTTTGGAAATAATAAATCAATATTTTTAAACCTTTGGGTCGAGGGGATCTAACTAAGATACCAACCATATTTTGATACCGAGTGCATTAATAATCAGGACCCGGTTTGGCTCCATATTCTCTCTGAACGGTCTCTGCCATATGATTCACATGGTCCATATGGTCCATGGTACTACATATATATTTATATATATGTATATATTTATGCATGTATATATCCCCACCGGCTCATAAAAACTATACTTGTACATGACACATGATGTCACATACGAATAATTAATACGAAATAAAGCAATCTAAAAAAGAAGACGGCAAGGCATGCAAATGCAGGTAAGCTAAACGATGAAAAAGAAAATTAATAATTGGTTTTTTTTTTTTTTTAAAATAAAAAAGTGGGTTAGCTAGGTGTATATATAGGAGCTATATATATATATATATATATATATATATAGAGCTAGGTATCTATTTAGAGTGCAAACAAAATATGTGGGGGATATAAAGGAGAGACTAAAAGGGAAAGGCGTAAGAGTACAGATATATAAATATATATATATGTATCTCTATATATATCAGCAGCTAATTAGGGGATGGGGGGGCGGGTGGGGGGCAACTTAGGGGGCTAGCTCATTGTGTGATCAGCCTGCTGTGCTGGGTGTACTCGGCATTGAATGAGGGAGAGCAACAGTCAGTATATATATTGTTTATATATACATGTGTACATATATATATATATATATGTATCTAAAACATGTAAATATATGCTTATATATATACTTGTATGGCTATTAATTCACCATGTGAATCCACAACTTTAATCCAGATATTCTATCAAATTTCGGTGTGTCATTCAGCTCTGCCCAGCCATTGTTTTCATGCTAAATGTATCGTCTGAAAAATGAAATGTATGAAAAAAAGTTGATAGAACAAGTCATGATGATGTGAAACGAACACATTGACTGAAAAGAGAACAAGATGTTAAAAACTATACAAAAGAATAGACCCTCTACAATCAGTGATGGAGTCGGGAATTTTGTTATCAGTGGGGGCTTATAACTAAAACAAAATTAAATAGGATTATAAGATCAATTTTTTTATGCTTAGTTGGGGCTATATGTATAATCATATTATGAAATACACATTTTTGTATACAAATTTTTTTAACAAACATTAGTTATGTGTGGGCTCAACCTTGTATAGCTCTGTGTATGCCTACAATATTAATAGTAAATTTTATGTTCGATGAAACTACTAATTATCGATAACTAGTTTTAGGTAGAACTCATTCTCAAAAATTAGCTCAAAAAGAGAAGGTGTTCAATTCATGTATAAACACCATAATAGTCTATAATTTTGGACAAATTCAACTTCTAACTATTTAATGAGCTTCAATAGAATTCTTGAGAAAGTACCTAAATCACATATAAATACCATAACAGACCAATAACTTAGCGATATAGGACAAATTCACAACTTAACATTCTCCCTTACAGCTAACGTATCATGCAAATGGGTTAGGGTTAAAACCAACTATCTCTTGTAAAATCCGACTTTAATACAATATGAAAGATACCAAATGCAAAATAGAGGAAAAAAAAAAAGATAAAAGGAGGTTCTACCTCTGTTACTGTGTTCAATGAGCTTGGGTATAATTCATCCTCAAAAGTTAGTTTAACTCAAGGGAAAAAGATGCTCAATCTATATAAACACCATAGCAGCCCGATAATTTATTGATATGAAACAAATTCATAATCTAATACTAACAACTTCTAGTGTGCCATGAAGGTGGGCTGGAAGTTTGACATTGATACCATGATAAATAAATTTGGATAGAATTTATCTTTAAAAGTTTATTTAAAAAGAGATGGCCTCCAATAAATATATAGATACAAATAATATAATAGTATGATAACTTAACAATAGAGATAAATTCAACTTTAATAATTATATCATATTGTTATCATATAACCTTCACTTAGAATAAACGATAAATGTTACAAATACATTTCAATGATTATTTCACACACACAGACACACTTGACATGTTAAATTTCAACAAGTTGAAAAGTCACACTAGTAAGATATAGCATATTTTTAGGTATAAAGAGTTTTCCAAATATGAAATATCCCTTCTCTATCTCAAATCTCAAATCCCAAATCTCATCCCATCCTATCCAATCCCATCCAGGTGGGTCAGAAGAAATTTCTGCAGTCAGTCCCCCACCGCTGCCTTAATGCCTCTCTCTCTCTCTCTCTCTCTCTCTCTTAATTCTCTCTCATCATACCCTTTGTTTTGTAGTAAATTGTAGGCCGGCTTGTCTTGTTCATCCACATACATATCATAAGCAATAAATACATACATATATATTTATATATATATATTTCTATATTTCAATAATTATGCAATATATAATAATATTTTTACAAGCACAAACTTTACGGCTGGTTGTGGAGCTAAACTAGCTAAAGGAGTATATGCTGCAGCTCCATGAATTGTAACTGTCATATCCCCCGGGACCCCCCAATCCCCTCCCCTCCCAATTCCAAAAATTTTTTACGCTATTATTATTGCGGTTGTTTTATGGGATCCGCTGCCCCTTTTGCACTGTCGTTGTTAAATGCTCTGTCACCAAGTATATATACGTATATGTGTGTGTGTGTATATATATATATATCAGATCCCTCTAGATATGTATAGCTTCTATATGACTGGACCCCACACCATTATTTTTTATTTATTTTCTCTCTCTTTTTACACTTCTTCTTCTTCTTCTAGCTTTCTGCTGCATGAGTATTAGGAGTACTACTATACTCATGAAGTTAAAAGGAATAAAGGAAAACCCAGTTCATCACAGCCGTTCATTCTCTTTTTTTTTTTTTTTTTTTTCTGACTAGGTCATGATCATCAGAACGCAAACTTTTTTATTTTATTTTAAATTTTTTTTTTTGGAACTTTTGGAACGTGGGAATGTTGAGTTTGGATAACGGAGAGTAACTGGAAAAAAGATAGGAAAAGCATGCATGCCATGATACAATTGATGCTTTCTCTCTCTCTTCTTTCTCTTTCTCTCTCTATCTCTCTCATAGTTTGAACTTTTGAAATTCTTCACTGATATACAATAATTTTCAACATGAGAAAAAGTCTTTCAGAGTAGAGCCAAAAGAACTAAGATGGATAACGTCTTTTTCTCTCTCTATAACGTGTGAACAGAGAAAAGAGAAAGATGAGAGAGAAAGAGAGGAAGAGAAAGAGAGAAGGTATATCACGGGAATGTGGTGGCATTAAGACTATAAAGAAAGAAAGAAAGCAAGAAAGAAAGAAAGAAAGAATATCAACGTGGTCCATGCATGTCTTAAGGAGTGGGAGTAGATTGCACGCGTCCTGAAAGTTTGGCAATGTTGTCTTTTTTTAGAGAGAGAGAGAGAGTTATAGAGAGAGAAAGAGAACTTAACACGACGAAAACTACTTCTCTCTTTTATTTTTTGCTTCTTTAATTGTCGACATTCATTACCCCTATTAACACCTAAAACCTACTGCTTCTGATTCTGAACTCTCATATGTAGAGTGGGGACTTTTTAATTCTTCTCTCTCTCTCTCTCTATATATATATATATATATTTAAATAACATATATGTATGTGTATATATACGCATATATAGACATTAGTTCAGGGTCGTTGGTGAAGGAATCTTGTTTGGGTCTTCAATTGTTTTTCCGTCAATCCTCATTCTTTTGTTAACTAGCTCGGTTACCAGCTGTTATAAGCAGTGCCACTGTACTTGCATAGGAACAGATTTTGACAATTATTTTTCACTGGAAGTAGACTGTTTCCCTTCTATATATAAATTCAGCTAAAGAGTTTCAACCGTACATTTTTACACCACATAAAGTTATTTTGGTTGCTTAGCACAAGACAGAAAAAAAGCTATATATATATATATGTAAAAGATTCTCTCTCTCTCTCTCTCTCTTTACGCATATGTATATATGTATATAGATGTATTTATATAATCCTTTATTCCAAAACGACTGTACAGTACTTGCTCGTCTATTTCCCAGATGATATTTTGTTTCTTCTCTTCTGATGTTTGACCCTCTTCTTTTGCAATATACCCACCTAACTTTTTGTATAATTATTAGAGACTACACGTCTGAAAATTGGGTAAAGCAAATCAATAATTAATTTAAATTAATGTCGATCATGGTATGAATTTGTATATACATGTATATATATATATACATATCTATATATGTATAATATACTTTTCCAACTAATTAGCCACTTGATTTCGCTTGCACTATTTTGCGTTACAATTTTGAATATATCTACATTTATATTTATATGTTGGAGAGTATTTAAAACACACGAGACCCTGATCAGTTTTGAACAGTACTTTTTTCATTAATGATCTGGGACCTAAAACTTCTTATTGACAGAGAAAGTTAATTTATATATATTGGTACTTCGATAAAATAAAAGTTGTTGTAATTACAAGTTGACTTAACAAAATTCAGTTCTAAAAAATGATTAAAAAATTAACCGTGAAATTAGCTAGATAACAGTAGTTGCACAGCAACATAGAAGTAAAGGTGAACGTTTTGACTCAGAAACATAGATCAAAGGGAAATAAAGGCCTGAGAAAGAAAAAAGTGAAATTAAGGAAAAGTCATCAGAGATGATGAGCTCGCGCAGTTTTTTGTTGTAAGTGATGATCTGATATATAACTGTTTGTACATATATATATATGTTATATATATATATATATATGTTGTGAGTGATTTGGCCAACGTTAATCTCGTTAGGGTTGTCTTGTCTGCTATACCGGATTCAGTAGAGTAGAGTGCTATATAAGCAGCCCTATATATGTATATATATATATATACACTGAGAGGCAGTACTGATACAAACAATATTGCTGCTGCTAGTTGCTAGGTGCTGCTGATTAATTACTGACGGAGCTGTACACTACACAAATGCTGCCTCTGCCCTTGCTATGTCTAGATCACTAGATGCCAAAGCTATTGCCCCCGTATGGGCCCAATTTATGGCATACCTACAACCGCCATCACTCCATTGATATATATATATATATGTATGTATATATATGTGTGTATGTATATATATATGTGTATGTATGTATGCATGCACACACACATATTCGCACCGCAAAAAACCTAGGTCGCGTCATAGGTTCGAATCGTCCCACAACGATAAGACGTAGACATAAATTTAAAAAGAAAGCTCTCATGTCATGAGCGGCAGTTATTATTTTAGTTTGCATCTTATAAGCAGTAGTTGATTTACATGTAATCTTTTCTATGAAATCTTGTAACTAAATTATTTAAAACTATTATTGCAAATAACAAGTATCACAACAGTGTTGTATTAGAAATAGCTAGTTGTTACAAATATGCACAAAAAAAATAACAACTATTGTTTTGTATAGGAGTCGCACAGGAAAGTTCCTGTAAATTTTATATATCATAGAGTTATTTGTAAAATCATTCCCTTGATTTTTTTCCTTTTTAATTTATAGGTGGGAAATTCAAGTACTATATCTTATAATGGAGTCACATGTATAATTACCGACCATGTCAGAAAAAAATCTTTATAAAATCCATATTATACGTATACGTACATACATAAATTTTTGATGTACAAATACCTATTATGATTATTATTTCTTTTTTTGAACTTGAGTATTGGGAATTTGAACTCAACATTTAATGATGTAGTCAAGTGTCAAATTGTCGTTAGGTTATACCTATAATCATGATACTCATTTTTATGATTATTGTTGTAGTTATTGTTATTATATTATGCTAATCAAACTGACATTTAATACTGCTATATATTGCCATACATATACGTTAAAAGTGGTATAAGTAGATACCTTTTTCTCGTCCCATCTTGTGTAAAATTTGGACTAGTTTTGCCAAAATTAACAACATTATAGTATTCAAGGTATTAAATTAAGTTATCAACGTTTATTTTACAAAACTCGATCTAGCTAGTTTAAACATTTTTTACCCTCCTTTTATTAGGGAAGTTTAAGCCTAGTTGGACTAATGGAATTTTTCATATATGTGTATGGTTCTGCTTGTGCAGCAAATAGCAAGCAATGAAATAGAATTTCACATGTGAAACAATACAAGGTGATTATATCTAACGGTGTCACGGTGACATTAAAAACTTATGTAACAATTTAAGTGAAAAAGGGCATTTATTATTATTATTATTATTATATTATTATTATTTGACTGATCTTGACATATGCATATACGTGTTTTTATTATCATCTTATAATTTTGTCATCATTAAGAAGGAAAAAAAATGTAATTATTGTGATTATAGGACTAACACTAATAAATGTAAAAGTATAGTGATAAACTTTAAATTTATGGCTAAAGGAAAAGTGCTACATGCTAGAGCGTAGTACATATATATGTTTGTCTTGTCCTCATTTTACTATTGCTTGACAACAGACTTCTATATAAATAAATTATTAGTTAATAGAATCTAAAGCTTAGGTTTTGTTTGGCGTTTTAGTTTAACTCTAATTAAACTGTACTTTTTTATCTCATTTTTTATCTTTTTCTGAAAAGTCAATCAAATTTATAACTAGTTTTTAAAAAATTAACTAATTTCAACTTAAAAATTTCATCTCTAACCGGCAAACCAAATGTAAATTTACTATGAAAACTAATTGTTCACAAAATAATAATAGTATTAGTAATAATAAAAAGGAAAAAAAAAAAATATGTCGGCCAACCAGCTAGTTACAACCAGTACACTTTGCCTAATTATTGAAGACATAAAGCTAAAAGTACAAGTTTGGATTGTTCTTTGTATTACATGGTGCAAGAGTTTCAGTTTGATCAGAAGGGATTGCGCATACTTCCATTAATTTTTTTGAATACTTTTCCATTGATTCGAAAGGCCTGTTTTCATGTTTTTACAATTATTACTAGAACGAGTGTGAAATCCTTTTGCAATACGTATTATGGTGTCAATTGTATACCAATAATTAAAATATAATATGAAAAGAATGTAAATTTAAGATACATAGTAATAGTATAAATTGTTTTAATCAGGATAAAGAAACCAAAAAATAAAAAAAAAATAAAAAATAAAAAATAAAAGAGGAAAGAGAGGAAAAGAAAAAAAGAAAAAAAGTGAAGTGACACGTGGCAGTAAATAGGAGTAGACGAATATACGGTAGAAGTTGAAGTTCCATTAGCATTTTTAATAATTTAAAGAAAGGTAATAATGCAAAAGAAGATATATGCTTTTATTTACACTAATTGTATCCGAACAAAGAAATTACTTTTTTTTTTTTTTGGGAGGATTAATAATGCTATAAAAATGATTGAAGTAATTTAACTAAGGAATTTAGGAATAAAGACGACCTAGCTAGTGATCCACCTTGTAATGCACTCTTCTTAAGGGGGAAAAGATCAGAAATAGCAACTATATATGTGCAATTTAATTAAAAAATATATGTACTTAGCATAATAATTGGAACTTTGTCCAATATATATATATATATATATTCATATATATATATATATTTATATATAATTGTGAAATATATACGATCGTTTTTCCTAGGATTATATGTACAACCGCATATCTAGACATGACTATATACCGTAAGAACATGCATTTACTAGCTAGCTAGCTTAATTTGAATTGAAAATTTGTTTTCCCAATTGTGGAAAACTTCAGGAATCCTTCTTAAACTAGAAACAGGGAAGAGCCTCTCGAAGTTTGAACTCCAACAAAAAATCTAAGCAATATACATATATGTATATATATTCTATTCATTCAAAAATTTATCTATATTAGAATGACTCTCTCTCTCTATATTAGCATGAGAAACATTGCTGTAGAGGACTGGTCATGGAAAATTAATCAATGGCTTACAGCTGAAGTTACTAACTTAGCGTCCATTTGGTTCGACGGTTAGAGTTGAAATTTATAAATTGGAATTGGTTGAATTTTTAAAACTAGTTATAATTTTGTTAACTTTTTAGATAAAGACAAAAACTGAGATGAAAAATTTGAGTTTGAACTAAGATACTAAACGAAGGCTTAATTTCTAATTAAATACTAAATGATTTCCACATTAGAACTAGCTTCCACATGCAGATTAAATTAAATGATGCACCTTATCATAATAAAAGCAAATATATAGATAGAAACTGGTGTAGGTAAAAATATGGTCAGATAATATACCATTAGATACCAAGCATGTGCAGCGAAAGTTTTTGCATATTTTCAATTAATGTGGCAATTTGAAAACTATATCTACATTGCTAAATAGGGTAAAGAAAATCTATAAGCATGATATTTCTCATCAAAAGTCTGGTTCATTTTTATACCATACAGCCTGTAGGCCTTGTAACATTAGTTATCATTTTAATATTAATTAGTACTCTCAACAGACAGCAACACTCTATATCCAACATATTTAAAGAAAAAAATATATCCGACAAATCAAACTTATGTATTACGTTATCTATCAAGTCATGTGTTAATTTTTTTTGTTTTTTTGAAATGCATGTTTTAAGTTCTTATATATTATATACATATGTTGTGTATATATATATATATATATACACGTATGTATGTAGGATGCCGTTAATCCTACATTATATCATGCAACATAATAAGATATACGTATATGTATTGCATTATTGCAAGAGTTACATAACAAATCAAGATTAGTTATGTATCAAAGTCTATATACATACAAGGGTCTGAAATATGAGGAATAAATGAGCTAAAGCTTGAAACTAGATGCATGGCTGGCTAATTACTTGAAATATATACAGAATGGTTGGTAGAGGTTTCTAAAGCTGTTTTAGGTTTTTATATATATATATTTTTTTTGGAATTTAAAAGTTACCTTTTGAAAGTGTTTAAATGATTTGATTAGTCTAAATCACATTAGAGGATTAAAAAAAAAAAACTCTCATGACTAGCTTTAAGTAAGATATTATGAACTTCATTCTAACACTATTATTAATTTTTAAGAAATTTTGATATCATCATTTTGACTTATTAAGCTCCTTTGAAATGTGGTTCAAACACTCACTTAAAAAGTCAGACTTTTTCTATTCTTCTACTGAGTAAAAACAAACATAAAAGCTCTACCAAACAGATTATATATATTCAAATTTCATTTCTTCAATTATCTTTCTATACTACTAGCGCTAGAAAGTACCATTAACTAACTACAGGCATTAGCACCATTTGTTGAAAGACAATATTGATAAGGCAGGCACACACACACACACACACACACGTCTATATAGGTCCTTAAATTGATCTTAAACTTTTTCGGAAATATTAAATAGAGAAACGAACTCATTTTGGAATCGGAGCCTACAATTTATACAATACAAAATACAGTACAAAACCTAGCTCTTCCTCATTCTGCAAGAGTAAGGACTTTAGGAATACGGATACACACACACACACACACACACGCACACACACATATAGCTTAGCTAAACCCTATGAAGTAGATTGATGAAGAGAACACCGAAAAATCTCATGCAGGCCAAATAAATTAAAGAACTTTCTTTTCTTAATTTTTCATGAGTGAGGAAGATTAATACATAAGGTGTCAAGCTTTATATATAGGTGCAATTGTTCAAAGTTGGTGGACGAAATTTTTTTTTTCTGGGTTTTTTCTTTTTGGGATTTTTGGATGTGACATCTCCAACTTCAACCGGCTGGATTAATTAATCTATTTAAAGGATATAAAGACTAATATACCTTTTTATATCCTTTTAATTGAGTCATATATCTACCTTCTTATTTTCATTTGTTTGATAAAATTAAGAAAAATCTGGATATTAATATAGTATTCCTTAAAATTCTATAAAACACGAAGTATATGCTACCTAATTAATGGCAAGTAGAAAGGATATATATATATATATATATGATCAATCAAATTACTAATTATTTTACTTATACTTATACCTAACTTAATATATGTTCTGGCTTTAATATGGCTATTATACATATATATAATCTACATTTATTCTTAGTATTATTGGGTACATTTTCATGTTGCCCTATAATTAAACATTAGTACAAATCTCAGTGAAGCTTATGGGACGTTGTTAATTTTTGTTATAAGAAATTTTAATCTCGAAGAGTACTGTAACTAATCACATTAATGACTAAGAAAGAAGGAAGAAAGTAGCTATATATACATACACACATACACATATATAAAAGCTGGTGAGAGTTTAATTACTTGAGGCCAAAGATATTAATTATACACAAGGTAAAAAGAAAAAAAAAATGCAAGTATTATTCATTACGTATATATATATATAAATAGGGATATATATCGAAGGAAAAAACAAATAAGTTAACATACCTTTTTACGGTCTGCAACTTTTTTGTCTGCAAAACCTGCGGGGGTGTCCCCAACGAAGCAGCGACAAGAACAACTTAACCTAACAAAGGTAAAATACAAAACTGCAATAAAACATTATCTCAGGTATCTACTACTCCCACTACTGTACTCAGCCGCTGCTGAGACCAGTCAGGAACAGATTTATATATATATATATGTATATTGAAAAGCTTGCTGCCATTTACTCAAAACAACATTGGAGAGAGATAGAGAGAGAAATTATTCAAAGAGTCAGTCCAATATCGTTAGCCAAAGAGAATCTATGTGAAAGATGATGTTGGAAGGAACATAAATCATTGGCAAGCCAATGGTTAGAAAAAAATTTTGGACGCATCAAAAAAATTTATATATGGGAAAATAATTATGTCTAATCCAAAACAATAAAAAAGGTTTGGGGGTAACGAGGAATTTATATTTGTGTATAAAACATATGAATGTACTTAAATTCCTCTATGATCTGCTATAATATCTATATATATCATCAAATTTGTATTATAAAATTATTTGTACACAAGAGTTAAAATTAAACTAATAATAAAAGAAGACACGAGTTTCTCTTTTGCTAATTCTTCTCCCCCCAAAAAAAGAAAAAAAAAAAAACA
The DNA here is from genome assembly GCA_009761775.1 of Ficus carica. NCBI lineage: Eukaryota > Viridiplantae > Streptophyta > Magnoliopsida > Rosales > Moraceae > Ficus > Ficus carica. Next base: position 12,730,035 of record CM019750.1, on the reverse strand, counting down.
AACAAAACAAAAGAAAAAAAAAAAAAAAACAATTCTCCAACCCCAGTTCTTTCTGTACCCATAACTGAAAGTAAATCCCACTTCCCCAATTCCGTTATTAGAAGCCATTTCCCACATTGCATGTTTGGTAAAGTAAAAAGCTATAATAGCAACAGGAAAAGTAGTACCAAAATGCAGCGAAGAATTTGGTGTCGTTTTTTGTTTTTGTTTTTTGTTTTTTGTTTTTTTTAAGCTGTGTCATGCTAAACTTTGCTTTCTCTATCTTCTGCTCATTTTTGTTTGAAGCTGGCTCATCTCATGGTTTGCATACAAATCTTCTTCTTCTTCTTCTCTTCTTCTTCTTCCGCTGGTTGTGTAGTGTCATATGTCAAAATTGAGGGTCATGGAAGCCTCCCCTTGTTGAGGAAATCGACGGTCGAAATCCCAGGATCGGCGTGCCGTTGTAGAGCCTCAACTGGCCGAGAGGAGGTTGTGAATTAGGAGAAGAAGAAGAAGAAGAAGAAAGCCGAAGAGGCTGCTGAAGATGATGATGAAGAGACGACACCGCCGCCATTGTCGCATTCGACGACAAGAGCTCAGGATGATAATCACATGACGATTCTTCGGATTCTGATTCCTCCGCTGGACACTCCATGTTCACGCCGAATAGCCGCAGCCTCTTCCCCGCCGCGGCTGGCTTTCCGTGCACCACCGGTACCGAATCGAACACCTTCTGCTCCGCCCCTCCGCCCCCACCCCCGCCTCGTTGCACCACCATCCCGCCAGGCTGCTCCTCTTGCGGTGCGGCAGCCGGGGCCGATGATCTAAGGTAAATAACCGGCCCCGCCGAGGGAATGTGCCCTCCGAAAGCGTAAGAATTACCGCCGCCCCCGCCGCCACTGGCGACGTAGCTATTCCGATAAGGATATTGATGGTGGTGGTGGAGACTAATCGCACCGTAATTCACCACCCCCGCCTGCGGCGCCGTCAAGTACTGCAGCTGCCCCATGTCCCTCGGCGGCGGCTGGTGCGGCGGCCGCATTAGCGAGGGGCTCCACGGCACGGACCGGAAGGAGAAGGCCGTCGCCGCCCCTGGGTAGTGGTGGTGGTGGAGCGCAGCGACCCCGCCGTGGAGGTGGTGGTGGTTTTCAGGTGCGTCAGGGCGGCGCCGCCAGTCGATGAAAAGCCGATCCTTGCCGAGCTCGCCGACGCCGCGCTGAAACGAGACGACATCGCCGGCGTCGAGCTTCTTCTCCTTCACGAACCGGCTCCAGCCCTTGGTCATCACATAGCTCTGGCTACTGTTCCAGTAGGAGTACCGGAACCGCCACGGCTTCCCGTTCCGGTCCTCGAAATTCAGCAAAAGTCCCTTCTCGTTGGTCGACGAATCGAGCGGAAAGTACTTCTCCGCGTGCTGCTTCGGAATCACCAGCCGGTTCAGCTTCCCGACGTCGCTCGGCGTCACGACCTTGTCGAACATGTGCTCCCTCTGTATCTTCTGAGAACTCTCCGCCGCAGCCGCCGCCGCCGCGTCTTCGCTTTGGGGTGAGGAGTTCATGAGCTCCAGCTTCGTGTCCAGACCAGTACTACTACTGCTCAGAGCTATCAGAGAAGCCGACGACGACGGAGAAGAGGAGTAAGGGAAATTAGAAATGGATATTCTTGTATTATTATTGTTATTGGCTCTGACCGTTGTTGTTAGGTGCTCATCTTCGGAGAAAATCCCCTCTCTTGAAGACCCAAAATCCATGATCCAAGTAAATCAGATCTAGCTTATTTGGAGATTTTTCCCCCACCAAAAATTCAAGTGGAATTTTGGAGTTTTCTTTTTTTTTTTTCAAGCAAAACTACGCGGAAATTGAACACGGTTTTTTCTTCTATACCCTTCTCTCTCTTGGTAGGGTTATAGATTTTGAGTGAGAATTCTTTGACCCCAGAAAAGAATAGAAGAAGAAGAAAAAGAAGGCTGGTCTCTCAAAAGTATGAATTAGGACGGTGCAATTTTGTTTGACCCAGAAGAAGAATAGAAGTAGAAGGAGTAGTAGTGGTCATGAGACGCGAATAAAACCACTTCTTCGCAATAACCCATGGGCGTTTCAAAAGACTTTGTGCCTTGCCTTTTTTTTTTTTTTTTCCCCCCTTCTCTCCCACAGTCGCTAATCCTCTTGTTGTTGACCTTGTTTGGGTTTTTGATGAGTTTAGAGAGAGAAAGAGAAGAGAGAGAGAGAGCGAGAGGGAGAGGGATTTACGATGTGCTTATACATGTATATATGTGTGTAATATACATGTTTAGTTTACAATATACCAGCTGTTTGGTACTGCCTCACCGGAAGCTTCTCCAGTTAGGCGATTTTCTTTTCTTTTCTTTTTCTCTTTTACTTTCTTTCTTTTCTTTTTCTTTTTTTTTTTTCCTTTTATTTTCTTCCACATGGATGAATTCTCTCTTTCAGAAGAGAGAAAGGAAGAGAGAGAGAGAGAGAGAGAGAGAGAGATTATACGTAGGGACCCATGTATTATTTGGTTGGGCTCATGTGAGCTTGTCCCTATCATCATCCTGGGTTTTTTTTGTTTTAATTTTATTTTGTTCTTATTTCTAACTTGTTTAAGATTTATTTATTAATTTTTTTCCTTTTAAATTTTCTTTTTGTTATTGTTGTCTTTTAATATAGGTTTTGCGATAAGGCCCAAAAAGCCAGCTGTTTTGGAGGGCACGAGCTATTTATTACTATGGAATTGAATTATGCAACTAGGATTGGTGGACCATTTATATATATGTATGTATTATACGTATAAATATTTTATATATTTACATATATACAAACTTTCCATTGGCCTTGCAATTCTTCTATGGAATTTCGTTTTCTGATATTTTTTTGCATTTCTTTAGTGGAACACAAGAGCTAAATTTTTACATAACGAAATAATTATGGTTGTGAGTATCCAGTGAGTTGGTCTTTTCTTTTTTCAGGTCTCTTGACTTATGCTTCATTTGGCGTTTACGTTTTTACTCTATCTAAATTATATTTTTTCATTTCAGTTTTTTTTTTTTTCTGAAAAGTAACAAAATTTATAACTAATTTTTAACTATTTCAATTTAAAATTTTCATTTTTAATAGGCGAATCAAACACAATATTAGGCTTTTCTCATTATTTTTTGTACGGAAATATATACCTATATATATACACATGTAAGTATAATTATATATATCACTTTCTTAGATGGGCTTATAATTTCACTATCCCTTTGCTTCCACATTCGGTCATTTATATTTCACCAGTCGATGCCCATCTTCCACGGGGACAATAATCCTTTTTGTTTCATTCCCTCCTTCGAGAGATCCACACAAAAAACATGGTTTTTAATTAGTTTATTATTTTTTTTCCAAACAAATACTGAAAATAAATACACAGTTGTTCTTTAGGTACATGTGAATGGATGAGAAATTGATTTTTAATAAAGGAATTACGAAAAGAAAACATATTTATAATAGTTGTGAAATTATTTGTTCCTTAATTAGCTATGTATTAGGTTTTCATAATACTAAATAGGCTATTCTTTAAATTTCTGTCTTTAAAATAGAATGTTGCGTAGAGATACTGAAGGGCTAAAATCAATATGTGCTCAAGTATATATTACAATACAAACATGCATGCCCTTAAAGAGATATTTATATAATAAGCTGTTCAAGGTTACAATATAAATATAGAAAGTTAATTAATGTATAATCTGGCCATGTATAGTTAGAACATGATGTTAACAAATAGTCAGTCTCATTTTCTCTCCACTTGACCATATTGTGGAAAAAATATTGCACATCTGCCTAGGATATTTGTCAGAAAGATTAATACCGTTTCTGATATTATTCCTTTCAATTCATCAATATATATTTACATATTTACAGATAAATCAATATATATATTTACATATAAATAAATAGATATATATATATATAGCTTTCACCAGCAAAAATAAAAATTATTTTTGAAGGGGGCAAAAATTGTGGGTTTTAGTTATTATTATTGGAATGTACATAAATACATATATATGTGGTACTACTGGAAGTAGGTTTAAATGAACTTTGCTATCATTTACAAGGGATGGACCATTTTTTAGTGCACTCAAACTGAGAATATAGGCAACCATTATGTGTACATACCAAAGTCTAACTACCAATATATAAGCATTTAGTCACATATAAGACCCACTTATTCATGGTAGTATATGCATTTCATTATTGTTGAGGACTAAATATAATTAGAGTAGTGCTATAAAGGCACTAACTCTAATTTTAATTTTGATCAGTACTAATTTACGTGAAGATAAGTTGTTATTATTCTATTAGTAGATATAATTAATTAATTTGACAATTATTTAAAAGCTTATCAATAAAATAATGACAGCTCACATGCCACGTAGATTGGTATTCAAAAATTGATATTAGAATTGTTGTCCCTCTTTTCCCGTAAAGTTTATATATATTGCCCCTATTCTTTCCATCCAAAATCAACTAACCAAACTTATGAATTAACAATTATAGTATACTTTAAGATTCATCCTCTTTCACCACTTTCTACATTTAAGAGCCTTTGTTACGTGGATTAATTAGATTTTCTTTTAATTAAAAGTCTGCTTATAGAGATACTATTGAAGCTACTTATAAAGTTTTTCTATTCTGAAAAAATAAAGTAAAATAATTTGGTGAAGCTAAGTTGCAAATTTCCTTCCCCCCTCAAATTCCTACTATTTAACACAAAAGATAAATAAAGGACACAACGTGAAGTAGTTAGGATTTGATTCATGTGTCCCTTTTTTTTTTTCTTCTCTGTCAAGTCCCTTGACTAATAATCATCACACATTAATTAAAATTTTATATCAATTAAAAAAATCATATAACATCAATCAAAAGACCTTTTTAATTTATTGACGTGTAATAGTATTATTAGAGATACACAAATGAGACAATGGATATGATATGAGCTAAATATTGGTGGTCTTTAATTTCCATATAAACTTTCCCCTTAAAAGTGTAATGAATATTCATTTCAAAATAAAAAGTGTACTGAATATTTAAACATTATTCTTGATTAATCTTTACTATGATATTAAAAACTTAACCAACTGAAACAATTGATACATTAGCTAGTAGAATCATTGATATCACTAGGTCAGTTTTCATTTTCCTACTTCCCAAAAAAAAAAAAAAAACAAAAAAAAAACAAACTTGACAATTGTACTTTCTTAGCTTTCTATAGGGTACTATTCAAAGTAAACAAACATATGGTCGGATCTCTATTATAGAATTAATTTCCATCCTAATACTTCTGCCAGGCCTTGGCTAGTTGATATTAATAAACTCAGCTGATCGCAATATATATAATATCATTTAATTGGCTATTATTCCATTAGACCATAGAAAATATTAAGTTCAAATTTAATCATACGTATCTCTTCATGAATCCTATGCGAAGAGCAATTAGATCAGAATCAACCCTAATCAATGCAATATAACCGATCAATTGAACGGGGTAGGTTTTATATATATATACACACATATGTGTGTGTATATATATAATATATATCTCAGAACAATCATATTCAATATATATAACATCTATAGAGAAACATACAGACACCTGGACACATTAGCTAGCTATACCCAATAGGCAAAGTACGAGACAATATGGCAATGCCTTCCAATTAGGTTCGGATATAAAAGTTTATTAATTGATTTCCCTACCGCATATATAACCAATGATTGTGCGCATAGAATTGACTGTAATATATGTATATTTATATATATAAATATATATGTCTGCAGATATTTATATATGTGTACACACAGAAATATAAATATGTATATATATGTAACACAGAAACAAATATTTGTCTTGTCTCAACATAGACAGACTGGTTATTGAATGAGCAATATTTGCTGAGTTGAAGGGGAAGTTTTTAGATTGATGGAGTTCACCTACTCGAGTGCAGTGGATGTGAAGATGCCTTAATACACGATTAGCATATATATATATATATATATATATATAAGAGTATATGTATGTATGTGTATGTGGGAGCGGTGTTAAGAATTTCCTTTTCGCAAATTCTCTATCCTCCAGCTATTTCCTTGATCAATTCTTAGGGCCTGAAAAATATTCTCAAATATCTCCTGCCAAGTCTTTAATTTTGACTCTCTGTGACAGTGGATATATACACTCATATATGTATATAAAGTAGCTAAGAGAAATCAATAATTACAAGTCTCAGTAATAAGTAATAACAACCTGTGTATAGGTATACATTATTAGGGAAAGTTAATTGCAGGGATGGCAATCATCGGGGAAGGATGAGAAGGAATGACAAGCATCGAGTGAGAGCGCTAGTGTGTAAGGATGACAATCAAAGATGGTGTAAGAGTGCAAGGAGAATCAGGGACTCGTTTGAGTATAATTACTTTATATAATATAAATAAGAAAGAAAATGATTTTTTTTTTATAAGAAGAAAGAAAGTAAGTTTTTGATAAATAAAAAAGTAAGTAAGTTAGTTATGCAAGATCTAATACCGTAATAATAATTTAGAGAGTGATTTAAAAATTATGGCATAACTTTTTTCCTTGAATATGATGAACATATATACACAATACAAAGAATTTAAATGTAAGTAAGTTTCCTCATTCAATTTTAGTATGTTTCCCCTAAAACTTAAATTTAATAATTTTCTTTTGTTATATACTAAAACAAAAGAAATATTAGCTAAAAACTGATAGTGCGTTTTGATGTTGTTTTCTGATATATATGTGTCCACTATATGTATTTATATTTCTAGCTGTCTAGATATATGTGCATTATGCATATATATATATATGAGCATGAAAATCAATTATATATCTTTTTCTAGGGGAAAAATATAAATTTGTGTATGTACATATGATATAGAGACGTGATAAAACGAATTGAGGGGGGAAAAAAACTAGATATTTTGAGTAGATAATTACATATATAAATACTTGTGTTTGTGTGTGATCATAGGTATGACACTACCAAATATTTTTATTATATCCTCAAATAATATTGTATATATATTTCGTTTCAAGCTAGGTTGAGATATGATCCCTTTCCTTTTCAGATTTTTTATTTTCTTCTCCCCCGCTAATGACCTTTTCGACTTATTTGAGTAAGAAAAGTGGGGTTTCTTTGTTTTCCTTTTTTTCCTTTTTCTTGTTTTCCAATATATAATTATACATTTATTTATACACAACACATAGAAAACTGAAATGATCAAGAGAGAGATAGATTATGAGAAATCAGATGTAGTCTTACTAGTTGATAACATGTCTGTCTTGTGGTTGGGTTTATCTCCTGACAGCATGGAGTTAATGCAATATTGGACCACACTATATAAGAAGCGAATTAGGACAGCCGAACATGGTAGAGAAACTCACAAAATTTATGTTATAATATTAGAGTACGTGACACACTTTAATCTAGAGATAATCGTTAATTAATTAAAAAGATGAATTAATATATAAAATTATCAATTCATATATTAAGTTTCTATGAGTAAGACTCCTCTAAACGAAGCCACAGTTTAGATGCGCATCTTTCGTCATCACCCCCTGATTCAGTGACGTTTGCGTTTATTGAACAAATCAACAAAGGAATCACTTTGTCATGAGATAATTAATCATATATTAATTAGTATAAGTATATGATTATTTGGACTTTGAATTAGAAAAACAAATGAGGCCCATAAGTCTCTCTCTTACTCCTTAATTAATTAACAAACCCCTAACCCCAACTTGCCTATTTCGCATCCCAAAATGCAAAGACTCGACTTAATTGTTGATGAACCGTCCGATCGACTTAGATCATCGCACTTATTTGTCTCTTAGCTTCCTTAAATTAAGCTTTTCTTAGAACTGTTATACTATGATTACGACACAAGCAATACGAAGGAATATTTAATTTCTTTCCAATTGAAGCAACTTCCGCGAAGAATACGTCTCGTTTGCGATATATTTTAGTATTTTATTAGTACCTAACTATATCTAATTCTGGTAAATACAAAATATAATAATAATTAACTTGAAGTTGTGTACTAATCTACTTCATACATCGTATATTTTCAAATGTTAAGATTAGCCAATTCTGGTAAACACAAAATATAAATAATAATTACCTTGTAGTTGTGTACTAATCTACTTGATACATAGTATAGATCTAATTATATTTCAAATGTTAAGATTAGCAATTTAAAAATGACCCTTTCCATCTTCTTACTAAACAAAAATATAATATTAATTAATGTCTCTGTCTTTGTGTCAATCTAGCTATACACGAAAGAATATATATTATACACATAATTATATATGTATATATGGATTAATTGATTCAAACAACTTCTTGTAATACATATTTGGATTGTAGTTTTTTTAATGATCAACCAAAGTAAGTTAAAGAGTGCTGTCGACTGGGACTGAAAGGTAATCTCATTGGATTTCCCAACTTTAATTACTTTAAAGATATGTTATTGTTCCTGTACAATAACATGAAAGGGTTTAGATATCTTGTAATTAACACGTTAAGAAAAAGAGAATATGACTGTTTTCCCATATGGTAGAGTAGTAGGTTCAAATTTAATATATTACAGCTTGCGTCTTTAAAAAATTGGTGTGTAGCATAATTAAATGGCCAATAGTAGTGTAGAATTATTTAATCTTTAGTTTATCATCAAATCTCCATGTGATGCCTTCTTTATTTTCTATTAATAAATTTGGATATGTAACCGCCTTTACGGAGGAAAGAGGAAGTGTTATTAGGTGGCTCCAAAGTAATGAAGATTATTAGGGAAATAACTCTATAACTTATTATATATGACATTAGCTTGCAAGCATTTACATACATATATATATATATATATGTGATATTAAACCATAAAATATCCTTAGGCGCATACACCTGAATCTCTCCCAATACCAATTTTTTTTAATATATAAGAGAGAACAACTAACATCAGGGAAATTATCACGTCCCAATTAGATTGGCACCCACTAGTAACCTCATCTCACATTAAACTCCCCACTTCCCCACTTATATTTTTAATTTAAAAAAAATATATTATATTAATGTCAATAATCAAAATAAACAATAACTACTTACTGAGGAACAACCGAACAACCAAGTACTGATGTAGATAAGAACAAGCAGAATCTGACCCCAAAAGTAACAACCAAAACCATGCTTTTGAAAACAAAATTCTAAAATAGACCTCATTATTGCCTTTCTTTTATTACCAAAATATAAACCCGAGAAATGTAATATAACTTGCTCATTTAGTCCCTATAACTTTTGAATTTATACAACTTTGGTCTCTGATCTTTTTTCCGTAACTAGAATGCCCCTAAACTATTAAAGTATTGATATAATATTCATTTCCTTTAATTTTTAACATAATTCGTTAATAATTTGGTTCAAAAAGTGATGCTAACTAACGGATTCCGTCCAAAGATTAATGGAAAGAACTATTATAGCAACATTTTTAATAGTTTATGGTCAACACATCTATTAAAAAAAAAAACAATGAATGCCCTTAAACTATTAAAACGTTACTAGAATAGTCATTTATGTTAATTTTTAGACAAAATACATTAAAAATTTAACCAAAAAGTGATGCTAACTAACGGATTTCATCCAAAAATTAACATAAAAGACTATTTTAGCAACGCTTAAATAGTTTAGGGGCACTCTAGGTATGAAGAAATATTGCACAAGGTTAAAAGTTTAGGGACCAACCTAGCAATTTACCCTATAATTTGAAAACAAAATGATGCTAGATGTCTATTGTAATTTATTTAGTTACAGGTATAATTTAACGATGATTTGATATTTTAATTTTTTGAATTTGGAGGTGAGAGGATTCAAACATTTCACCTAATGAGTGAAGTCATATGTGAAATTATGATAAATTGTATTTGCAACCTCGATATTTGATATTTGACTCCTTCAAGTTATAAAAATTAAATCCTTCTATCTCAAATTTTGATAAATAAAAAAAGAAGAAGAAAAATTAATGTACGCTCTCTTTATGTGACAACGTTTTTCTATTTATTTTTTCGTCACTTTTTATAATCAAGATATATATATCTGTCGGCTACAATGTCCGCTCATTTTTTCTTATTTTTTATTTATTTTTCCGTTTCTTTAATGTTATTTTAATTGGAATAATCCAGGTTAAACTTTTAAGCAAAAAGAAAGAAAGAAAATACCTTAAACTTTCATATTAACTGTTTATTGATGTAAACAAGAGAACTAGGGATCTCATTAAATATTTGATCTGTATTTCTTTTTCGATTATTATTATATTTGTGTATAAATATAATTGAGTAGAATATTTGTGGCTGGAAACATAATTTAACGATAATTTTACATCTAATTTTATCATAAGATGTAAAGTTCGAATATATATTCTTAACCGATTAAACTAAAAAACAAAATTTTTTTGAATATGCATGCTGCGGAAATATACGTTCTCTGAACAACGATGGTCTACTAATATATATATAATAGTAATTCACTTGAATCTTAAATAATTCTTATCTTCAAGAGGTATTTCTCTGAACAACGATGGTCTACTAATATATATATAATAGTTATTCACTTGAATCTTAAATAATTCTTATCCTCAAGAGGGGGAAAAAAAAAGTTGTGTTCGAAACAACTAGTTGAAAAAACAAAAACAACTTATTAGTCTTACTACTAATTATAAACGAAATAAAAAAGAAGGGGAGGAAAAATAAATCCAAAACTTAGTCTTACAAATAATTTGTTCTCCTCTTAATTAAAAAAACAAAACAAAACAAAAAAGTTATCCTCGTTTGAAATTCGCAAAATTTTTGCACTAGGTACTCTCCAATGACCAAGTTTTTAAAAAAAATATCATGATAAAGATCAATCCTTTGACCAAGAAAGTCTATATATATATATATATATACACACACACACACACACGTTTCATTATGTCCTGTTATTCTTTGAGAAGTTTATATATATTTGAAGAGAAGTGGATATGGTCGAAACTTGAATAACATTGCAGGTCAAATTTAGAGCTGCTATTTAGCTGTGTTAGTAAGAAATAAGGAAGGAAAGGAAAGGAAGGAAGGAAGAAGGAAAACAAAAATTAGGGTGGGTGGTCCCCCCCCCCCCCCCCCCCCCCCCCCCTTTTTTTTTTAAATTGGGTGGTCCTAATTTTGAACCACTCATTTTAAGCAATGACCAAATATTTTGAAAATCAAGGAAATATCTAAGTTTTAATTTTTCCACTATAATTTCGAGTCAGTGTCCATGGCAAGGAATAGGCTAGAATTTATGTGTTGTTTTCTTTTTTTCTTTCTCTTTTCTTTTTTGATTAATTTGTGTGTTGTTTTCAAAATCATGAAAATCAGTCAATAAATAAAATTTAAAGAAATTACACTCATTAAAAAAAAAGAAGAAGAAGAAAACTTGCGACATTTATTAGACTAGATGTTAAAGCTCATTGTTCTCACTCAAATCTCATTTTTTGGGAGTTAAGATGAAAATTGATGGGAATTTTTCGCAATTTTGGACTCTTTTGTAAAAGAAAATGTCCTTTTTATTTTTTTTTAATTAGCAAAATTAGGTATAAATTTGACATTGCTTTTGGAGACTGCTTTTGGATTCTTAAAAAATTTGTAGCAGGTTAGAAGTATGCTTTTGCTTAGCAGATTCAAAAAACTGCTTCCCCCACAGTAAGGGACAATAAAATTTGAGAAGAATGTCAATGGTAGCTTTACACATTTGATTCTCTTGTCATCGTATAAATTAACGAAATATCCTTGACAACAAAATATAATTTTCAATCTATCCATTTTATTTATCTCTATAACAAATAAACAAATTACTTTCTTACTTTTGTTTAAAAGTTAAATTCTTTCATTTCAAAAAATAATTACTAATTCTTTTGTAAATGAAGTAAATCATAAATTTATTAAATATTTTACTATTATATATATTTTAGAATTTTATTATTATTATTTCAAAAAACGGTGTGTATGTAAAATATTTGTACGTAATATTGCTATTGAATTCTTTCTATTTTCTAAAAAACTTGTGCATTGCAATACTTTATTAGATATGAAGATTATGTGTATTAAAATATTTAATAAGTAAAAAAGTATACTCATTTTAGTCATTATATTTTTTACAACAATTTTATTATGGTTTCCAAATACCTAAAATTCTACTTTTGATATTTACAGTAACTTTGAAAATAATTTAACAAACATCTATTTATTTTTAAACACAGTAACTTTGAACTTACAACATAATTACATCAAAGATTTTCTTACAGTACAGCAATGCCAAACCAACCCTTACTATTCAAGAAAGCTTTAAAATAGCTCGTCTTTGCACAAATCCCAAAAGAAAGAAAAAACTACAATAAAGAGGATAATTTCGTAATTTTCTTCTTTATATATGCGTGTGTGTTTAGGTTGAACTATTCGGGGAATATTTTGAACGATTAGGGAACATCATGCAAATCTTATTTGGAGAATATATATATTTTACGAACCGAGATTATATGCTTTAAATTTGAAATAAATTAATAAGAAGAATCCAATAATAGTTGTGTTTCATGCATCTTGATTCAAGACGATAATATAGATAGATGAGTTGTAAAAATTAAAAAAAAAATCCATAATTATCTAATTAATAATACTCAAATAGTACTTGATAAAGACTTTCAAAAACTAAAATGTTGTTTACTTATTTGGTAGTCATCACCCTGGTTTTTAGCTGGATTGAGGTTGATTTTGCATTTTCAAAAGAACAAATGGCAGGAGCAGATGACCTAGCTGTAGGACACAATAATTGTCCAAATCTATCTAATAAGGTTTAAGGAGTTAATTAATTAATTACTTAGGACGACTAGTTAAGATGCCCTTAATTGTTTTTGTAAAGTCAATGTGTACTTGCTTTTACTTGTTGTTTACCCTACATGTTTCTAGGGTTTTTATTATTTTGAGGAAAGATACTTAGGATTTTACTCCTCTCCCTTAGTACTTAAGATCAATACTATATATTATATATAATAGCAACTTTCAGTTTCATATTAAAATTTGTTTTATAGGAAAATTTATCGATGTTTTGCACCATTCAACACGCGATAGCTCCTTGAACACTAACAATTTCTTCAAACTTATAAATCAAGTTTGCTCATTAGGTTTCTATATTTTCTTTAGTTTTTTATTTATTACATTATTACATAAAATAAAATAAAATATTGTTTGAAACTAAAAAAAAGAAAAAAGAAAAACGGAACAATAAATTTTGTTCTGCTTAGATGATTGCAAACATAATTTAACCGTAATTTCACATTCGACTATATCAGGTTACTCCATACTTTAAAAAAAAAAAAAAAAAAAAGTTTGGTGTTTCTAATCAAGGTTACTATTTAACTTCCCTTATTTATTTAATTCTTTATTATTGTTGTTATTATAATTATTCTCATCTCTACCCCTTGATTTTAGGGTCACTCCCACTTTATCATGTGAATCTTAACAATTCTCACTTACCGTGTGAACTTTGAATTTAATCCCAATTTACCAATTCTATTAGAATTTTAGTTCAAAACATATGGGAAAAAAGTGATTTAAGTACGGTCATGTGATATTTCTTTCGTTTGCTTTTAGTAAAAATCCTAACATAATGGACTTTGTAAGAAAAATTCCCCTATGTTTCCATTTGTTTTTCATTGAAATTATAATAGAAGTGAGGTTGAATTCAAAGTTCAAGGACAAATTGTGAGCGACCCTCAACTGTATAGATGAAAATAGTCATTATTATTATTATTAATATTATTATTATTATTTGGAAAAGATCAAGATCTTTTGGCTGTAGTTACACCCTATAGCTAGCATGGCAAATGAACTAAAAATGAGAAGAGGGGGATGGGAGAGTGGACTGTGATGTTTCACCTGTTAGAGTTAATTATAATGGACCACTGCCTAAGTGCATTGAAAATATACATTGTATATATAGCTTTTAATGGATTTCCATACCTCTTTAATCTTATTGGTACGTTATAGTCATGGTTTTTCCTTTATCTTCTTCCCCCCACTCTCTATCTTTGGAGTTTCGGTTTAGGGTTTCGGGATGTACTCTATATCTTAGGGTCACACATCACTTATATATATAAACACACACACATACATATATATACCCTACACACACACACACACACACACACACACACATATATATATATTAATATATTTAATATTTTTGAGCATATACAGTTCATTTGCTAGGGAAGAGTGACGTCAAAACATAGATATACTACTGATGACTATGTATATGGATCGTCTTTCCATATCCAACAGTACTGGTTATGGAAGTATCTGCTGTATTTGATTTGATTTGATTTTTTATTTATTTATTTAATATTATTATTAATATTTTTTTTTTTTTTTTTTTTTTTTTGGAGATGAAGTTCTAGCTATAGCTAGTTCTGGTCTTAATACAATATGAACAATAAGAAACCCATTCCCTGTCCCTATCCCTTCTTTCCAGTTTGAGGCGTGCAAATTAAGTACATATGGCACTAATGGGATCGAGGTGTCGGTTTCTATAGGAAAATACATGTCAATTATGTACATTTTCATTTGGTCGTAAAAATAAAGTTTAAGAAATTACGACATAGTACTATATATTATATAAAGATACATATATTTGTTTTTGATCAGATCTTAGTTAGCATAGATATACCAGTGTAAATATTTCTGTATGGTTAATATGCAGAGGTTTTAAACACCAGGAGCGACAAACTAGGAGAGAAACTTGATAATCATACACTTGTCTAGAAAGAAGTAGAGATCGTGCATCGTTTAAGATTTTGAGATCAATTAGAAGAACAATTAATAAGATGCAAAAAGACATAATCATTGAATCTGAGGAAAAAAAAAATATCTATAAACTTCGTGTTTGAAAGGAAAAGGGTTTCAAGATATATAAAAAATTCAATTTTAATTTGGATTTTTTCACCTTCTATGAAGGGTTGCTCTTTTTTTTTTTTTTTTTTTTTTCTTTTTTTTATGTTTTGTTCATTTTGTCATTAAGACTGTCATTTTAATAAATTTGAGCGGAGACTTTTGTTGTTCCTATTTATTAATGCAAAAAAATAAATGCATGGTTAAAAAGTTCATCCCATGTTTTGTCATTGTCTATTTACTATTATAATTAAATTTGCACCTAGCGTTTTGAGCATGGACTGTTTAGGGTACTATCAATAAGGCACACACAGACACCAGCACAAATTCAAACGGGTAACAAACAAAATATGTACACACTCTTAATATATTTATATGTTTACGGTATAAAGTCTACGGCTCTCACTTATAAAAGAAAAACAAAAACACTCTCATGTTTCAAACCTGAAAGCTCTTCCCATCCAATAAGCTAGCCCCATGGAGATATATATACATATATATATATATATGCGCTAGGTTATATCATACTCCAAGTAAAATGATTATAATAACATATATGGTCAGTGAAGGAAGACTTTTTTGTGTGTGGATCAGGACGTAGGAGTTAAAATTTTCAAAAATCAATTGTAGTAAAATGAAAAGAGGGGAGAAGAAAAGCAAGGAAGAGTATCAGGCAACAAATTGGTGCAAAAGGATTCATGAGCTGTGTAAGTATAGTCATGTATATGTCGTAGAGACTCTAGAGAGAGAGAGAGAGAGAGAGAGGGTAGCTAGCTCAATTAGCTTTAGGACCACACCCCCACCAATGCTTCCAATGGACCACCATGCACAGTAGTACTAGTTTTACCGCTACTACTACTACTGTGCTCTACTACCCTTGATATCGATCCAGTTGGCGGCTATCATGTCTTATATATATATATATATATATATATATATCTCAGTGTGTGCGTGTGTGGTGTGTGTGTGTGTGTGTTATTGACCTTTCGTCTATCAAGGGCGGTTAACAAATGGGCTTGGATCTCTGTTCTCATGACCTTCAAGGTTACATGAAGAGAGAGAAAGAAATAGAGAGAGAGAGAGAGAGATTGGCAATTTTGAGAGTATATAGGGCTTTTCAAAGAAAGAAAGGAAAGTAATAAACACACAGCTTTTTCTATACAAGTCCGTAGTGTTTGTACATATTCTTGTATGTATATGTACCATTATATATATAGAAAAATCATAACTCTCCTTTAATAAACACTTTCAAATTTCGAATGTAAAATTTTTTTATTCAAATCTCTCATCTCTCGTCCGCTCATGAACTAACACCAATATATATCACTTATTTTTAGTTAACCACTCATCGATATATAGATATAGATACATTGGAGAAAACACCATCACTATACCAAAGCACGGTAGAAAAATAAACATAAACAAAGTAGAGATAAAAAATTATGTAGTTCATCAAAAGTGTTTGCGTGTACGGGGAAGGGATAATAAATTTACTAATAATTTCAGAATTACACACTTAACAAACTCACTTAACCTCTCTCTACGTACCCAAAGCCTTGTCTATCTTTCTTATCACTTTTTCTCAGAAATAGGTACACTTTCTCTCTCTATTTTTTCTTAACCACACATTACCCTAACCAAAAAGAAAGTTACCCAAAATATGCTCAAACTAACAAAATAGAAAGTTAATAAAAAAACAAAAAAACAAAAACAAAAACAAAAAATTTGAATCATAAACCTAACGAGATGTATATATATAGTTGGAGAGAAGTAAAACAAGTCTTGATCATTGGCTAGATGGTGTCCATATTTCTACTTATGATGTTAGGCCTGGAGGAAGTGCAAACACTTGTTCTTTAAGACGATTGAGACGTATATATAATGCGTGTATTTATATATATACAAGTCGCATATATAGCCTCCTTGGGACCATAATTATAATTTAGCAAAGTGCCATAAAAGTGGTATATATGCTCAGATCCAAATCTCGAATCCTATCAGTAAAAATTTTCATAGCCATTGCAATCTCCCCATACCCCCTAAAAGATATCAGAACCTGCTTTATGCAAAAGTCTTCTCATGCAGTGATATATATACATATATATGTTATAGTAATATTGTTCGTTATTCGAACTGTAAGTATGAAGCCCCCATTCAAATCGTAATTAATATATACATGATGATAGTATCAGATGATTCATTACATCGTGGTCTAATGGAGTTTTTACCTCTGGATCTTCTAGTCTTCACCAAAGTTGGAATATTTAGGGTACGTTTTAGTGCACCGATTTGAAATATAATTTTTAAATTGAAATTGATTAACATTTAAAAAATTTAAAAATTATTTATAATTTTTGTTGATTTAAAAAATATAAAAATTGAGATGAAACGGTCAAAGAAGATGTCAGGATCAAATGCCTCTAGCACATTAGAAAGACTTAATTGGGCCGGGTCAAAGGCCCAACACCTTGAGAACTATTTGTCACTGTGACACTTTTTCTAGGTTTGGATATTATCCTCTAAAAGGGTTAGCATATGTCCTTGTGGCCTTCAAAAGCCATAAGAAAAGGATTTTGTTATTATTTTTTATTTTTATTATTATAAAATAGGGCACACTGAAAAATTATAAGTGTTGAATCATAACTACTTGCATAATTAGACGACGCGTTATTTTATTTTCATCGAGAGCTGATGATTATTAAGTTGTTAATCTGAAAATAGTCTCAAATGTAATGAGAAAAATGTATTTATTGAATAATAATTACTTATTCTAGCAAACGATGCCTTATTTCATTTTCTTCAAGAGATGATAATCATTAAGTTATTAATCGAAAAATAGTCTCGAATGTCATGAGAAAATATATGTATTGAATCACAACTACTTATGTTAATAAATGATGCATTATTTCATTTTCATCAAGAGCTGATAATTATTAAGTTGTTGTCCCTTCGGAGACATCTGATAATTGTTAATTTGTTAATCTAGAAATAGTCTCAAGCACTTCTTATCACTATCTAACTGAGTCTTTCTATCCATATATCAAATCATTTGGGATTAAACCTTAGTAGTGGAACAAAATATTTGAAGAATTCCACTTCACCCTACAAGCTCAATACCGTTTGGTCAATTAAATATTTGAGCATCATTGGAAGCCACCCCAAATGGAATACATGCCCTTGCTAGATTCTTTGCCATTCCAACAATTTTAATTTGCAAATATGCATTAAGGTCGTTATTATGCAATACTTCTTTCTGTCTAGATAACTTTTAATACCATTTAGGAGTTGTCTGATAGATCTCGTTAGAAATTGTTTTTGACTTTCTATGTTCAAACACTATTTTTAAAAGTATTTGAATGATTTATCAGAAGAACTTCCTCTCTAAATCCAAAAAACTAATTTATAGAAAAAGCATTTCTGAGTAAACTTTAAAATCTGTAATAAAGTTTAAATTATGCATTATAAACTTCATTTTAATACTTTTATTACTTATTACAAAATTTTAAAAATCATTTTGACCTTATAAGTTTTTGATTCTTAAGACTAATTGAAAAGCCACTGTTTTTTCTTATCCTTTTCTACTAATTAAAAGTAAAATAAAATCTGTGACATGGGCCTTAGATGTATCAATACTGCCTAAACTTATAATAATAAAAAAAAAAAAAAAAAAAAAAAAAGAAGAAATCACGAACAAATATCAAATTAATATAAATAAGAATAAGTTTGAAGTAAGAATAGGATTAAATTATGTGGCATAAATTTCATTTTTTTTCAACTTTGTACACCAAACAAATTCACACAACAGTTGTTAACAACCTGTAAGTCGCTATCTTTTTTCAACACCCCAATAAAATACATTAATGATCAAATGGGAGAGAAAGTGACCGGCAACCATTTGATTCCCAGGGTGTGCTCTGCTTACGAATTTTATTACATATAGCCAGGCCATTTATTTTGGGTCGACCAAACAGAGGGCAACTATATATAGTATTTTTCAAACATGTCAACTAGCTGCAGGTATAAAACTTAAGTACTATTTGTTTATTCTGTCCCACTTTTATGCTGATAATTCCATAGATTCTATTTCGTAACATTATAATTTATATTGCATAACAAGTACCATATATAATCTTCAAAGTTATACAATGCAGTTCTTTTTTCTTTTTTCTTTTTTCTTTTTTTAATGATAAATGATTTTTCATACATTTTCGATTAGTGTTACAGTAGGACTCTGCCGGTACTACATGAGGAGGGAGTTCACAAGTCAGGTTTCAAAGCTCAAATCCAATCGATAGACTGAGCATTAAAGGTGCACTATCGCTATCGCTGCCTGTAAATATGCGCTTGTGTCCCACCTATTCGGCCCACAACCCATAATGGCCTTGCTTAGCCCAGCTTGGCCCTACATGGGGGGCAAGTTGGACTAGGTCTATGGCCACTACCCAAGCCAAGTCATAGTTGTCTTTTTTATTATTTTTTTCATAGGCCGATCTACGACGATCTTAGTTTTTAAGAAAAAATATCTTAATGATATAAATTTAAAGATCATTATATTAATTTGATATAAAAAATTAATACTAGATTAATGTATTATAAAATTAAACTAAAGTTAACTAATTTTATGTCATGTTGGTTAAGAATAAAAAATTTATGTCATGTTAATCAATAGATAAAAAAAAATAGTTACTTAGATAATTTTCTCAATATTTATTTGGACAAACATAGTCTAGCCTGTTTTTGTCTTTGGGTCCGCATAGGCTAGACTAGGCAGTCCATGTTTGCACATCTAATCACCACGAGATAACATACAAGAATCGAACCTGAAGTGAGAGTATTAGAACCTTTAAGTGAACTTCTCTCAATCATTATGCCCTGTTTGGTAACCGGTCCTGTTTAAACTTTTTTTTGTCTTTTTTCCCAAAGTTTTTGTCTTTTTCTCAAAAAGTTTTTTGTCTTTTCTGAAAAGTCAACAAAATTTACTATTTAAACTTATAAATTTCAACTCAAACTCATTCACCAAACACCCCTATATCTCCACCACCAGTGATACTAGTTCAGTTTAAAACTAAGGGGGTGTTTGGTGTTTGAGTTTGAGTTAAGATTTATAAGTTTAAATAGTGATTTTGGTTGACTTTTTCAGAAAATACAAAAAACTTTTGGGGAAAAAGATAAAAATTGAGTTGATGGTGGTGAGTAACTCACCACCCAAAGCCCTAATACTTTAAAAGCTGACTAGAAAAGAAATATTAATAAACAATCAATTAAGCAGTAACAAATTGGTGAAGCCAAGTCCAACCCAATTGTTAGTTTTCCTTTGAAATGTTTTGCGGCACAATAACTATGTAATATGGAACACGACCCTTTTCTTTTATGTGTTTGACATTCTTTTATTTTATTTTATTTTATTTTTTCCAAGTGTACAAACAAGTATCATAATTCATGGGGCATCTGAAGGAGGACCTAAAAGCAAACTTAAATTAAACGATATAAACAAAATTGTCGGCCCCACAACAAAAAGGCCAAAGGAAAAAGAACAAAAGAAAAAGAAAAAGAAAAACACAACAAAACAAACAAAATTGTCGGCGGAGAACAGACAAGCAAACGATATGCAATGCTACAGTCCTGAAAAAGATATCTGCGGTCGTGCATTAATAGAGTGGGCCCATACTTGGGATCTTGATTCTAGTGGACTGAACTAAAGCCCAATTACTGATCCAGACCAATAGGCCCAATCATGCAAATTATTGGGCTGGGCCATTTCTGATTGGTCTAATTTGTCTGAAACAAGGAAATGGGCTGAGACCAGTTACTTTTTGGGCGGTGGAGAACCGGTTTCAACTCTCCGGTTCGTAAATTTCACTAGGGTTTTAGGTAAGTTTAGCGCAGGCAAAATCTGGTTCTAGGGTTTTTCGGTTCGAAGCTCTCGAGAAAAGAAGAGAAGAGAGAGAAATGGATTCATTTTCGTCTCCGTCGAGCGGATCTTCGAGCCAATTCAATTCCGATGCTTTCAAGGACCAGCTCAAGAACCAGCTCGCCCAGGCCTACGCCGAGGAGTTTCTTGAGGTACAAGTCATAAATCCCTAGTTCTTTTTTTTTTTTTTTTTCTTTTCTTTTTTTTTTTGTCATTTAATTGTTCTCTTTGGTTCTGGTTTATTTATCTATTGATTGTGAAGTTGCAATAAAATTCGTGGGCTTTAATTTGATTATTCCCGTGAAAAATCCCATCTTTACTGTAATTTGTCTATCATTTGGGTAGAAAGACTAATACTAATGAATTTGGGATTTTAATGGAAACTGACAGAAATGTATTTTTCTAATTCACTGATCTTAATTTTTACCAATCTGATTAGAAATTGATAGGTTTTAATGGTCGTTTCTTGGAAAATTTTCCTTCGAATTAGGCTTTGTTTCTGGGATTTGACAATGGAGAGCTTAATGAAATCTTTCACTGTTTATTCTCTGTGCTTCTGTTTATTGAATTATGTTCTTTTTTTTATATATATATTTTTTTTACAGACATTGAGGTCGAAGTGCTTTGACAAATGTATCACAAAACCAGGATCGAGCTTGAGCGGAAGCGAGAGCAGTTGCGTCTCTAGATGTATGGATCGCTATGTCGAGGCCACGGGTATCATTAGTAGAGCCCTGTTTAGCGGGCCACCACATTAAAAATTTTTTGTTCCAACTTTTTCTTGAAGAATCAGAGCATCAAATTCTGATGAAAGAAGCTAGTTACACATGAAACTAGAGATTTTATGTGCTTCATATCATTGTTCCGAAACTTTTCTTTATGACGAGGTTATAGGTGTATTGTTTGCACATTATGCTGATTTTTGTAATTTAGCTTTTGCAAACCTTGCCTGACTTATCAATTTTTCGATTTGTTAAATGCTCAGAATCATTTTCATGGGTACTTTCATGCATGATGTAACTAGTGCAATGTTCCATCTAATAGTAGTAATCATCTAGATGATCGTTGCTTATTTTATTTGATTTTATTATTATTAATTTTTTTTAGGGAAATATGATCTTTGTTTACGATGAGAAATGATAATTATCTCCTCCTTCTAGCTTCCATATTGAGAAATTCTTCTTCCTCCAGTAGTGTAGGACTCGATTTTGGGCCATCAAACTCATGCTAACACTCGTTTCCTCCCCTTTGTCTCAGACCCTTCTTTTGTTTTGTCGGTCTGCATCTAAACCAATATTTAGATTTTTCACTTCGCCGATCCAAATGATCAGAATGGCCTTGTCCTCGATGAATGCAGTTTTTTCCAGTCTACTTTTTTGAGGAAAAAACTGATTTACTTTGTGCTATTCCAAAAAAGCACCCGAAGTCCTCAACCCTGTGTCACTGTTACCTTGGCCAGTAAACTGGTTTTTTGACCTTTTGTTTGATGATAATTTATGACTTAGGCTCAAAAGTTCCAATCTTGAATGGCTTGTTCGTTAACGGTTTTACAAACTTCTCAGATACAGAGTACTTTTATATCTACAGATTCTGCTATTTGTCTGGCAACTGAGGAGAGGAGATTTTATGTGCCTCATATCCTCTTGGACATTTGAAGGGCATTCGTTGGCGCCCTAGCCATTGGATCCATATTTGTTGTTTGCCTGGTATTTTGTGGAAAGGAAAATTTTGAGCAGGTGAAGACCAAGGGAAAAGTGTTGGGCCTTCATAAGTGATGGAGAAGGCCCATTAAAGATGTTTGATTTTTTTTAATTATTTTTTTTTTATCTAAATGGAAAGGATTTGTGATGTTTTCACTTCTCACCTGGTGTCATTTTGAGAATTTATGAGAATTTACTGAATTACAAGTAGAACGGAGAGAGAACCAAGTCAATTCTCTAGTTAACTATCACTAATGCTATGTTTGGTAGGGTGGAAAAGAGGAAGGAAGTGAGGTGAGGGAAAAGTAGATGAAAAATGTTTGAGTTGGTTGTTTGATAAGAAATAAAAGACAATGGAAAGGAAAATGAGGGGGGAAAACAGTTATAGTGGGGTTCATAATTTTTTATCCTTCTAAAAGTGGGTGGAAAATACAAATCCATCCAAATGTATCCAAAATTATTTTTTTATCCTTGTTTTTAAAGTAAAATAATGTAAATAAATGTATATTATCGTAATTTTACATATCCATTATTTTCTTTTCTTCCTATCTACCAAATAATTTTTAGCCTATGTTTGGTAAGAATGAAAGAAAACTATAGGGAAAGGAAAAATGGAAATGAAAGAAAATAAGAGGGAGATGAAAGATTTTACTTTTCATTTATGTTGTTTGACATCATAGAAAGAAAGAAAAGAAAAAAGTTGTACAATTACTATTTAATTTATGTAATCATATGCTTTTACTTTAAAAATAAGAGTAAAAAAGTAATTTTAGTAGTTGTAGGGTGGATTTAGTTTTCCTTCCCCTTTTGAAGGAACTAAATATGTGAGTCTCATTGTACTTTTTTTCCACCCATTTTTCCTTCCCCTTTTCTCTTCCTTCCTACCAAACAAGCCAATATAATATTTTCCATCTAATAGTCACTCCCTCCACTTATTTCCTTCCACTTTTCCCCCATACCAAACACAAGGAAAACTAATTTCCTCTCTATCGTTCTGATTTTTCATCTTTTATAAGTTGTCTCTCCCACTTATTTAATTTCCTTTCTACCAAAGGGAGGCTAAAGGTCTATGCAGAAAACCAAGGACGGACGTACAGAATCAATGATCATGTAACAATCATTGCCACTACAACTAGTGCCTAGTGGTAGCCAGGATTAAACAAGTTAGAGGTGACGATTTGAAACTTCAACAACTTCGTTTGCAGGCTTGCAGATGACGTAAAGCCGGGCTGCTTTAAAGTAAGGACAGAAAAAAAAAAAAAAAAAAAAATCAGTTGTTGGAACTTGCAATTATATGTCCAGGTTAAAAATCAGGTAGAGGTGAATCCCATTCTATTGACCTCCATAAAGATTTATGTCTTCTCATCAATATAATCATTTACCATTCTAGCTACAGAGCTATTTGAAAATGTTCACTCCGAGAGGACAGTCTTCTTGTACGGTTTGAATAAGAGAAAGAAGTAAGGAATCCTCTTTTCGACTCCGACTCTCCGTTCAGGAACTTGATTTCTTTCAAACTTAAGTTTTCTCTTTGATTATTACATATAGAATTCCTGAACATTTCTACTTAATAAATATTCTATCCAACAACGTAAACATTGAAAACCTAACAGCTCACTATTCTCATTAGGATGTCATATGAATTTCAGAAGTCTGTATAAAAAATGCTTTCAAGGGTAAGAAATTTCTTCGTATGATAAGACACTGGTATCATTGACTTGTGTTTTTTTTTTTTTTTTCTTCTATATAACCAAAGATAAGAATCATACAATTTCCTTAAGTTCATATTCAATAATACGAAAATTACAGTAAATAACATTTTTATTGAAAAAAAAAGGTAAATAATACGGTTTTAAACCGGTTGAAGTAATTCCCTTGTAAGTAAATACTAATAGAACATGCTATTTATTTTTATCTTCTTAGTTATTATGGTACATGTATGTCGGCAATAAGATCTCTAGATCACCAACTAAAATGCAACTCGGAAGAAAATCTTGGCAAATACCGACCAACCGTATTATTAGTTAATTTTTTCAACTTTTCCCAACATCCAACCTACTAGTAGGTATTTAAAATGGGAACCATGTGTCTTACAGTATATTGTTTGTCAAAACAATTAGGATGACAACAAAAACGTGTCATCTTATCAAGTACTATATACATCAAGTTATTCAATTATTTCCCCAAATAATAACAAAAGCCGAAAATTATTTTTATTTTTTACAGTATGGTGATTACTGGACTAGTATGTTTAACCAACCAAAAAGAAAAAAGAAACGTAAACAAGTGGAGGTAATGCTATTGTTGGTTATTGTCACACGTAGATCCTAATCGTTTAAGCAATTAAAATGTTTTATGTATAAAATAATAGTATAATCATCATTTGTGTGACAGTTTATTACTATTAGCACCTTATAAACTTATAAATTTATAATGTGAAACTATTTGTATATACATATAAATTAGAAGGCTTATTTATATGAACATCTTACATTTGAAAACATTCAAAAAAAAATCTTGACAACTTCAAAACCTATTTCAATCAACCCCAATCGAAAATGGATTAAACTTTATGCGGTTTTGTTGCATGTGGCTCACATATAACCTTCTATCGAGGGCGACAACAGTCTTTTTGTTTGAATTAGCTTTGATATAAATAAAACTCCCTCCCCTCCTACGATGATCCAATGATAACCAATCTTGTAAATATATATATATATATATATATTCATTTTAGGTCCAATTAGAGTCAAAAAGACTTTTGGTTACCCTAAAAAGAAGGTCATGTACGTGTCACATGCAAGAAAACTATAGATAAAAAACAAAAGTTTACTCTCATTTTCTATTGGAGTTAATTTGCAATAGATTATGAAATTTGAAGTAAATGTACATAAACGAGATAGACATGCAAAAATTACGTTTTGTTGTCAACATAAGGATAAGTACCATGGATGAAAAACACATTTATGTGAAAAAAAAAATAATAATAAATAGTTAGAAGTATTAACTCAAATATTAATTTTTAACTATAAATTTATTTTTTGTGAGCTGTCATTCTTTTAATATTAAAAGGTGTTTAAAATAAATATCACATAATTAATTATATCAATTAATAAAATAATAATAATTTATTATCATATAAATTAATACTCAAAAATTTAAATTTAAATTGATATGGTTGGATATTATTTTTCTGTCAACTGCTGGCAAATTTGTTTGTTGCAGTGATATGACCAGTGAGGCTGCGGAAGGACAGCGCTTTATCAACAATGATACATCAATATCAAATAAAATTGGCTTTTAGTATCTCATCGTGTCTCATTTTGAACATCATCCTTTTATCTAGTTCTTTATGTTATCTTAGGATAATTATAATTTGTTGAAAATTTTTATGACAGAATAAAAAGAAGAAAAAACACTTTTAACATTACATGATCTTGAATTGTCAGGTGCTTATCAAGTTCTTGTTTGGTATTATAGTTTTGAAATGTTTACTTTAAGTATAAGATTTAACTTTAAAGTGTGAGGTTTTATTTTTTTCCCCAAAAGTTTTTGTCTTTTTCCCAAAAAGTTTTTTGTCTTTTTTGAAAAGTCAACAAAATTTACTATTTAAACTTATCAATTTCAACTCAAACTTACACACCAAATACCCCCTGAATCTTTTTAGAGTGGTGTTTAGAAGAGAGACAATTAATATGATGTGGATTTTAAAACAGTAAAAAAGTTTAAATTGAATTAAAAATTTTGTAAAAAGTTAAATTCAAAACTAACTGTAAAATACATGTTTAATGAATTTCATATTGTTTTGTCGTCGTATATCAAGTTTTCAATCATAATTTCACATTGAAAAAGGTTGACGTGATTATCACTTAGTAAAATAAATTAATAAATATTAATTTCACACCTAATTTGATTAGAAATTCAAGTAATCAAATCCCAGGTTAAAAAACATCTAAAAAGGAAAGATTACCTAATTCACTTTGTTATCTTGATACGCGGAAAGAAATTATTGGAATCGAAAAATAAAAAAATAAATAAAATAAAAGTATCGACGTTTAAGGATTTGACCAGCCATATTTGAAAGTGAGTGCTTGAATACGTCAGTGGGAATGACGTTTGTAACGTGATCTATGGGCTGCACATTAAAGTCGAGGAATTCAATAATCAAAAAATTAAAATAAAAAAAAAATTTGCATTTAAAATATGAACAAAAATCGCGTGAAAATAAACTATTATACAAAAATAACAATATAAAATAGGGAAGGAATGTATAGAGTCCCATTGAGAAATGCTACTGATGATTACTGTTTTCCCAACGGTTAAGATGAATTGGATGGTCAATAAGATAGAGCAACACATAATTTTAAATGCATATTTAAATATTGAATAAAATTTAAAAAATACATAATTTTTTTAGAAAACGAGGGGATAAAAACTCAAAATTATCCCAAATCAACCAACCCAGAAAACCCCCCACCATCTCAGTTGTCACCCACACTCGGCCGCCGGAGAAGCGGCCGGATTGTCCTTGTGAGGACAATGGAACATGGCGAAGACGGAATTGGTCGAATCGGCGACGGCGCTCACTTGGGCTTTGAAGTTCCGAGGATAGGATGGAGTGGTCGAAGCCGACGACGTTGCGGTTGCCGGAGAAATCGTAGAAGTGGAGTCCGGCGGCGGAATCAGAGCCTAGAGCTGCGATCACCGAGTACACTCGGCATATCGAGTTGATCTCCTCCAAATGCGTACGGACAGTCCCGGTGTGGATCAAGCTCCAGTAACTCGATATCTTCCCGCCGTGGGCGATCCAGACGGAGTCGTCGCCGTTGCCGTAACTGATGCTTCTGATTTTTAATTTTTTATTTTTACAATGATCGGATTTTTGTTGGGGGAGCTTTGATGGGTTTGGTTCCGAGTTAGATTGATAGGGACGCTTAGAATGAGGTTTCCATTTTTTTTTTTGTTTTTTTGTTTTTTTTGTTTTTTGGTTCTGAGATTTGTTCATGTATTTACGTTCTTAAAGTTTGGTCCTTGTTTGTTGGCAAGAAAATGCAGGAAAATCTGGAGATGATAAATTTTTCAATTTTATCCTTAAAGTTGTCTCCTTTTTTGTGTAAACAAAAGATTAAGAAAAAGAAGCAAGAAAATTTTTTTGGTTCAGCTGACACCTAAGTTGGACCTGAGTTGCAATGCTATTCAATAAATCAATCTGCCTAATGGGTTTTCAAAATAAATAAAAATTGTAAATCTGAAATGAAATGAAAGCTTGTGTATATAAGAGTTTATATTAAGATTGGATGCACCTTATTTCATAATCATTTATTTAGCACAGTCGTTTATTTAACCACATAATCATTTTTAATTGTTTTTAATTGTTAGGAGTGCAGTCGTTTATTTAGTCACATAATTATTTTTAATAGTTAGAAAGAGCACTACCCATGGTACTCCTCATTGGAGTTCTACCACATGAGTTGTTCCCTATAAGATAGAACCTTTTTTTTTTTTTTTTAAATGAAAAAAACTTGCTAAAAGATCCGCATTGTTTCTCCGCTAATATTGTTATTTTAATTTTGATTAAATTTTTAATAATTTATTTTATAAGTGTTCATAATAAAAATTTATAACACGTAAAATTATACCTGATAAAAAGTTAAGTTAATAACTAAAATATTAATAGTACCTCAAGGGGTAAAACTACAATTCCTTCTATAATTTTTTTTTTCCTTATTCTGTACCTTATTGTAATAAATCTCGTAAAAAGAATTATTAAGATTAGAACATCGTTATTCTCTATTGAAATTAAAGCTAGGAGATTGCAGACAAAAAGATAAAGCCAACTTATGAGCCTGTCGGCCAACCATTAATTTTATATAATTTTTTTGCGGCTTCATATAAACTTGGTTAATTGCGCAATGTCAACTATAAATGATAACCAAAGCCTAGTCAACCAAATAAAAACCAACCCAATGACGGTCAAATAGTTGTTGCTTTTACGCCAAACCGTGTACGTGTGAACTTACCTTGTACACACACACATAAATAATAATGGGTATATATTCTCTTTAATTTTTGAGATTTCAAATAATATGTTTAATAAATGTTAATATACTACGTTATTTTAGAAAATTTGTAATTTTTTGTAATTGATTTTTCTATATTTTGACATCAAAAGTTATTTGATGATATGTTATAATTATATGATTAGTTATACACTATATAATATATATCAAAACTAAACCCACGATCTCAATCTGGGTACATTATAACAACCTTCTAATTGGTTGTCATCTTCAGGCCAAATTCTTAAGTAAATATGGTTTCTTGATGAGGTGATAATATGACTAATCCATTGTTTGGTTTTTAGGGAAAATTACTTGATTAAGGGAAAGTGAAAACTTATTACCAAGATATGGATTCGACTTTTCTAATTGACACGATGATGAATCTTCGCGGGAATTAATTAATAATATTCCACATACATAAAAGATTTGAGATTATTGGTTTAAAAAATCTTTGATTTATTAAAAAAAAAAAAAAACCACGTCAAAATGCATAAAATAACAAAAAATTATAGTGATTCTACCTTTTATTTATTTTATTTTTTAATTTAGGGTAGGAGATTCAAATTATTCATCATTTTATGATCAAAACTAGGGTGAAATAATCAGTAGATTATACCTACAATCATGTTTCTTCTTTTATTCTTCATCTCTCTTTATCTTCATCTCGTGGAAGGAAAGAAACAAAAGATGAAGAGTGCGACAAAGAAAGCATGATAAGAAGAAATCTAGGACCCATGCTTTGTGAGTAGGGGCTATAGCCACTATTGAAATTTTTTGTTATTTTATTTTTATTTAAAAATTTTATACTTTTTACAGTCTTTCCTATTGAAATTGAAAAATTCTCATACAGTCCTTATTTTACCCACATTAAAAATAAAAAAATTATCACATAATTCCCACTAAAATTAATTCTCTAAAAATAGTTTATACTTTTACTGCTTTTCCCCACTAAAATAAAAATTCTCACATAAACCCAATAAAATTAAAAATTCTCACATAGTTTCCTCTAAAATTTATTTTATCTTGAAAAAAAGATATACACTCTCACTGAAATATATTTCTGACTCCGTCCTTGTCGTGCTCGTTTTATTTAACGACCAAAATATGATACAAAAGGTTATGGAAAGTCGCCCTTTGGCTTGGTGTATGTTGCTTTGATTTGTCAAATATTGTGGATTTAAAATATAGGATGATTTCATTATATCGATGAATAATTATTGGATTTTTGTGAAGCCAACTAAGACATTTTTTTAAAGTCTAATCCAATTTATTTAATTGATAGCCATGACCCAAAATGATTTGGACGCCTCCATTAACAGCCAAATATTTGATGAGGATTTGTCACCATATTTGAGTGCGAAATATCTAGTACTGGCAGTGATGAAGCTAGACATTATCAGGGGGTTAATTGGAGGAGATTATATGCAAATTTTCACTTTTAAGGGGGGTTATTATGAAATTTTCTTCAAAATAATAAGATATTTTTTGAAAAAAAAGAAAAGTTGAAGAAGGGAGGGGATGGTTGTTAAGCCCCGTTAGGCCTTCTGTAGCTATGTCCCTGAGTACTGGTAGATGACCAGTACAAGTATGCTTCTTGAATTTTCAAATCTTGTAGGCCCGCAGGCTTTAGTTACGTGTTATATATATATATATATATATATATATATATAAAAGAAAAGAAACAATCATTAACTGAACATATAATAATTAACCCGTTTGGTTAATAGATTTGAATAGTAAACTTATGAAAAAAAAATGTATATATTTTTGTGAGAAGAAAATACTAAAAGAAAAGGTTATAAGTTATGAGTTCCAACATATGATTTAATGGACAAAAAATACTTATATATATATTTGAAATATATATTGACAATATTTTCATCTTTTCGTTGGAGTTTCTTTTTTAAATCCTTAGAAAAAAATTTAATATTCGTCTGGAATTTATATGGTAGGGAATACCTACTACACTGGTATGGTATGTTTTCTAAAATTTGGTGGCAAGGAAACATCTACTCATATTGTTTGTTTTATAATACTTTGCATCAGAAATCAGAATCATATCAATAATATTGTACTAAAATCTTATACTTTATGAATATGATCACTATAGTCCATCAGTTTTTTAAACTCTTATCTGCCACTTTTGACGATAAATTCTGATGTTTGATGGAAAACAAAGTTCTAAAATAATTTGAATCGGTACCCGAAAGTCGGTAGGTCTATACAATGTACATTATAGTGATTTTCATTGAAAAAGAAAAGTTAACAAAAACATGCCACATGGGCTAAAAATATACATATATATATATATATATATATATTTGTTGAATATTATGATCTTGTAACAAAAAATAAATAAACAAAGTATAAATGTGAT
Source organism: Ficus carica (assembly GCA_009761775.1). Lineage (NCBI taxonomy): Eukaryota > Viridiplantae > Streptophyta > Magnoliopsida > Rosales > Moraceae > Ficus > Ficus carica. The sequence continues at coordinate 12,699,003 of CM019750.1, read as the reverse complement.
TACATACATAACGTAGATGTATTTCACATTTGACTTTATGATAAGACGAAAAGTTTAAATCTCCCATCTTTAAATTAAAATATATATATATATATATATATATTAAAAAAGGATAGTTATTCAAAGAAGTCTCTGAAGGGAATCTAAACCTTCCAATAGCATAAATATGCCAAAATAATTCATGTATATATTTTATTTATTGACTTAAATAGAAAAATCATTACAACTTAAAAAAATGCCTAAAAATTAGGGATAAATATTTCATGAGTCCTACAATTATCTACTGACTATTTCAGATAAAGAAAATCTAAAAAAACAAGTACGTAATTTCTTTAAAATCAAACATGGAATCGAAATATTACAGACGCTTCTCTGTCGACTTCCACAACTATTAACGTTTTGGAAGTAGTAAGATAAAAGTGTTACATAAATGATAACTCAAAGAGAATTTCGAAACTAATTCTTTTTATGAAGGTTGTGTGACCCCACCGGGTGATCAAAATCAAAAGGTTTTGTATGTCTCTCAAATTGATTTTCATTTCTGCCTCAACATGCTTCGGCATCCAAGGATGAGAATAAAAATAATATAATGATTGAGTTGGTCTCTTATTCAGTATTGTATGGTATTTAATAATGTGAATTTCAGTTACTGAAAATATAAATTCATACATAAGAAAATGTAAAATAAAATGAATTTATATTCACTTTAACTATATTTTCTTCTATATAAAATCATATTTTTAATAATGAAATTTACATTTATAGTAACTGAAATTCACGTTAGTAGATAATAATGATAGAAATATAATTATGTATATATATTTTTAATTTTCTATTTTTTCCTTTCACTGATAAGGATGATATGACTGGATCTGCATCTTATGACGCAAAGATGCTGACATTGCTCCGTGACATCATATTCTTTACATCATTATTACTCTTGCAACTTGACTTGCTCACAAAGTCGGCCAAAGCTTATTGTTTAATTAAAAGTCACCGTAAATATTAAATCCTAATGGACCTCCTATAAACAGCAAACATTATGTCACATTTGGAAACCCTTTTTTACACTCTTTAGACTCGGTTTAGGCTCCCGATTTCCAACGTTTTTACCTAAAAAAGAAGAAGAAGAAGAATTTCAAACGTTTTTACCTAAAAAAAAGAAGATTACCTAAAAAAAAGAAGAAGAAAAAGAAGAAGAAGAATTTCAAACGTTTTTACCTAAAAAAAAAGAAGAAGAAGAAGAAGATGATGATATGTATCTAGCCTAATTAGCCTACAGTCTCTTCACATTTTTGTGTTGGCACCAAAATTTACTCGTTTTTTAAATAGACATGGGCATCTATTTTCATCTGACAACGATGCTACATGGCTTCGGGTTTGGGGGCTCTGCAAAACGCAACGATGAATCCTTAGCGTTGCAATCCGAGCTCAGAAGTGTTGTAACAATGCATTAGTTTGTGAAGCCCTTTAGGTTAAAACACTTCATTATTAATAATGTATGTTTCTAAACGTTAGATCTATTTAAAAAATACCTTAAAAAAGTGAGTAATACATTAATCTTCCACTGTCGTTCACTCACATGGGAACAAGTACTTAACACGTTTTTTTGTTAAAAAACAAATTACATGATAGTGGAGAAGATTTTATATATTTTACGCCTTTACAAATTACCATCATTTAAGATCTGTAATAGATTGTAGAGAATATTTTCGTGTTGAAATTAAAATGACACCACGAGTTTAGCAATAAACATTTATAAAATTTTAAATTGTGAAAACAACAGAGCAAATTTTCATGGGCACCACTTGTTTGATAATTGGTCTCCACTAAAGTCAGTAATATCGTGCTGTTTCCCATAAATATATTAAGTGTCTTCCAAAAAAAAAAATCTTCTATAAATTGTGCCACGCCACATGACATTCATCACACCAAATCTGAACTAGAACTCTTCATTTTATACTGTCTTTGCTATCAGTAACAATGGCTGCCACAAAGCTACTGCTTACCGACTTAGCGTCCGACGTTAAATTTGTGCCGTCGAACTACATCCGTCCTGTCTCCGACCGTCCGAACCTCTCCGAGGTTCGCACGTCAGGCACTTCCATTCCTCTCATTGATCTTCAAGGCCTCCATGGCCCGAACCACTCCGAAATCATCAAACAGCTTGGCCAAGCTTGCCAACATGATGGTTTCTTTCAGGTATATTCATATACTTCTTATATTGTAGAGTTTTTCGCGATGAAGTAATAAATATCGTCAAATTTACGTACTGTTTGATTCTGATATGATTTCATTTTAATATATTATTTTGACTAATCGTTTTTTTTTTTTTTTGTTGTATTAATTTCTATTTGTAGGTTAAAAACCATGGGATACCAGTGGAGATTGTGAACAAAATGATGAGATTAGCAAGGGAATTTTTCAGATTGCCGGAGTCGGAGAGGCTGAAGAGCTACTCCGACGACCCTTCGAAAACCACTAGGCTTTCCACTAGCTTTAACGTCAAGACTGAGAAAGTTGCCAACTGGAGGGACTTCCTGAGGCTTTATTGCTACCCTATCGAGGACTACGTCAACGAGTGGCCTACAAACCCGCCATCATTTAGGTCATAATCCAAGAAATACACATATTATATGCGTGATTCTGAATATCAGATCTTATTCTGAATATCAGATCATATATATAAGAATCGAACTATATGCAAAACTGACAGAATCTGACTTTGCTTCTCTGCAGAGAAGATGTAGCGAATTACTGCACAAGCGTGCGGGGACTAGTTCTGAGACTATTGGAGGCGATATCGGAGAGCTTAGGCCTGAAAGCCGACTACATTGGAAGCGCTTTGGGCAAGCATGGGCAACATATGGCATTGAATTACTACCCACCATGTCCACAGCCAGATCTCACTTACGGATTGCCCGGTCACACCGATCCTAATCTGATCACAGTTTTGCTCCAGGATGATGTTCCTGGACTTCAGGTGCTCAGAAATGGGACGTGGATTGCTGTCAATCCTGTTCCCAACACTTTCATTGTCAACATAGGGGACCAGATGCAGGTAATATTTGAAGATAAACCTGTATCTCTTTGTTTCCAACACTTGCTCTTAAGGATGTAAATGGAGCTTGGCAGGATGGGTTTTCAGTTGACTCGCCCCATTTTCCCTTTAAATCATGTGTTCCCAATTCTGTTCCTTTTGTTACCTTTTTCCTTTGCTTTTTCATACCTTTTTTTTTTTTTTTTTTCCTTCACTTATTTATTTATTTATTTATATTATTTTTTTGGGTAAAGCGGGTCAGTTTCATTATTCATGGGACAAGAGAGAACCCAGTTCTGGGTGTTAGGAAGTTTGGTGGGGTTAGAAAATATGCATGGTCTTTGTTGCAATTTGGCTATAAATAATGGAATCAATTAGTGCGATTGTGACATGCACTTTAGTTGAATTTGTACTCATGTTTCAAGCAAAAAAAAAAAACGGTATACTTTTGTCACGGTAAAAAATTATAATAATAATTACAACACTGCCGAGTTAAAAATCAATTTATTGTGTGCTAAACCAGGAGAGTTGTCTACTAATTTTTTGTTCTTTGCATCATGAATTAGGTAATCAGCAATGACCGGTACAAGAGCGTGCTACACCGCGCTGTGGTTAACTGCAACAAGGAGCGAATTTCCGTCCCAACTTTCTATTGTCCATCACCGGATGCAGTTGTAGAGCCTGCCAAGGACTTGATCAGCGACGACGAACCCGCGGTCTACAGGAGCTTCACTTACGCAGAGTTCTACCGGAAATTTTGGGACAGAGGACTCGCAACCGAGTGCTGCTTAGACATGTTTAAAAAAACTTGATTGAGTTTTCATGCAATATTCGATCCTAGCTTTTGGTCAGGAACTTTTAGTACGTGCATTTAGGTAGATACATGTTTAAGTAAGCTTTAATCGGGTAGTATATTGTAATATTTCAAAAGGGTATGCTCTATTTTTCTTCATTATACCTGTTTAACCAAGTATACATTTTCAATAGAACTGTAAATAAGGGCCGGGCCTAATAGGTCAGCCTGCATAATGGGTATCTTCAAATTCTCCATTTCTCAACCTTGAAAATGACAAAAGGTTTTCAGGAAAATTCGAGTAGTGATTAATATATATATATATATATATATATTTAATTTCAATTGAGCTCGCAAACTTGTTTCATGCTTCGGTTAAAAATAAAGTAAACAAAACAAAACAATAGAGTCAACCATGGTCTACACACAATAAATTGATCGCAATTCCGTGACCATAAAGAAAAATGACTAGGCTTCTGAAGCCGTAAATATCTTTAATTCCTACTCTTTAACCTTTAAAATGTCAAGCACATTTCAAATGTTAATAGTAATGAAAAAGAGGAATTCAAATATTAGTAGGATACAATTCTCTACAGAATTTTATTAAATTATCGTATTCTTTTTTAGTCTGTTATAATTTTAATACGAAATTATGATTTATTATTATGTCTTGTCAGTATGTCGTATCCTAACATAATCTTTTTATTTCAAGAAGAAAAGCTTGGGAAGACAAGAAAATAGTCAAAAGTGACTGCTATATATATATATATTTTAAAGGTAATTAGTGGCTGCTTAATAACATCTAACTCTTCAATGAATTATAAAAAAATAATTATAAAAAAAAAACCTAAACTGCACAAGTTTTAGAAGCAACTTTGACTTGTAAATTCCCAACCAAAACATGAACACGACGGAAAACCAGAAGGGGAAATCCAGAGATGAAGAGGACAAGTCTTCCTAATATGCCATGCAACTTTCAAGCGCTTCTGTACTTCCCATGGTACTGAAAGCAGATCTGGAGCTTGGTGTGCTTGACATCATTCAAAGAGCTGGTCCTGGAGCTCTTCTATCACCTTCCCAAATTGCATCAGAGCTCAAGGCGCATAACCTGGACACCGCCGCCCTCGCTCTTGATCGCCTGCTTCGGCTTCTCTCCGCTTACTCTGTTCTCACTTGTTCTGTTTCCCACAACCAGCCCGATGGGAAGGCGCTTCGACTTTGCGGGTTGGCGCCGGTTTCTGAGTACTTTGTTCCAAACCATGAGGGAGCTTCCTTGGCACCTTTACTGTTTTTGATGCAGGATAAGGTCTACATGGATATCTGATAATTTTTTTCTGCTTGTCTGTTTAAAAAAATAATAATAATCTAGTAATATACACAAAGAAAAAAAAAAATGTTGTCACATCAGATGAGATATATAGTATTGTTCTGTTTGCAAACCCCATTGATTTGATCAACCTTATGTACATTAGCACGGAAAAGTTCTGACTAACAATTAGGAGAATTCTACGAAAGGAGTGAAATATACTGAGGGTTCGTAACTGTGTCTTACAGATATAAGGTATTTTTTCTTACTAGAGCAGTAGAATTCTCCTAACGACTAGTTATGTTACGAACGAGTTTCACATGAAGCGTATCGTCGCTTGCGGTTTACAATTGAAGCAAGTCTTTCTGTTGAAAGATGCAATTGTGGGAGGAGGTCATCCATGTGAGAGGGCCCATGGGATGAACATGGTGGGGTATGTGAGGAAGGATGGGAGATTTGGTGAGCTTTTCAAGTTTTCAGTGAAGGAATTTAACCCCATACTAATGAAGAGGATTTTGGAGATTTATTAAGGTTTTGAAGGCTTAACTTCTCTAGTCGACGTCGGCGGTGGTGACGGCGGTATCCTTGACTTTTTTATACTTTGATTTGGCTCATATTTTGGACAAGTCTCCAACCTATCCCGGTAAGAATTGAATTTGTTGAAACAAAATTCGTCATTAGAGATTTAACACTCATTTGGTTGGGAAGAAAAGCGTAGGAAAGAAAAAGGTGGAAAGATTTTGAGACAGAAAAGTAGAAAAGTAAGTTGTTTGGTAGGAGAGAACAGAGGAAATACGAAGACTGAACTAAATTCTTATCGCACTTAATTCCCTAATTCCACTTTCTGTCATTCTCGTTTTCTATATCTTATCTTTTCTCTCAATCGTGTTCTCTCTCTCTCCTACCAAACATGGCGTAAACTGCTCGATTTTGGTGGTCATTCAAGTTCAACATTAGAATTTGAACTACTGGTGACCAACTAGTCAGTTTAGTTAATTTTTCAATCTTATTAATCTCTTGGATGATTTTGCTTCAGGTATTGAGCACTGTGCAGGAGATATGTTCGCGGCCATTCCCAAAGGAGACGCCATTTTCATGAAGGTCCTTTTTACCCTATAAATTTTATCAATTTTGATAATTTTAACACATTTTCAGAGCACTTAAACTGATCTGATGTTTCGAATGGAACAATGGATTTTACATGCTTGGGATGATGAGAAGTGCTTGGTGATACTGAAGAAGTGCTACGAGGCCTTACCAGACCATGGAAAAGTGATAGTGGTGGATATGGTGATATCGGAAACCCCGGAAACTAGTCTTGCTTCTAGAAGCTTATATCAGTTTGACATGTTCATGATGAATACCAACATGACAGGGAAGGAGAGAACAGAAACTGAATTTCAATGTCTAGCAGAAGCAGCTGGGTTTTCTACTGTTCGTGTGGCATGTTCTGCTTTTAATTTTGCAGTCGTTGAGCTCTTTAAATGAGCATTAAATTCAGTTGGACTTGTTCTGTTAATGCTATTTAGAAAACGTTTTTGTTTTCGCACCTTAAAAGACGTGCAAAATCATTTCCAAAAACATTTGGAAACAATACCAAACGCCTCCGATTTTCCCTCCTCAATACATGCTCATGTCAGATACTAAGATGCATATATGTCTTAGGACACATCAAAATATAAGAGGAATTAAAGCGCAGAGCTTGCTTAAACAATATTTCGAACTAAATGAGAAAATATAAAGTTTGCGAGATCGACTCGCTAACTACAACACTCTCTACCAAAGCGAAATCTACTGACGCTCTATTTGAATTGTCACATGGCTAATGTTATACTCTCTCCTTATGTAGTCTATGACATTCTCCAGTACCATGTCAGCATCGGCGTCCGGCTTAACTATAACATGGCAGGCCAGCAAGACCTTACCGACGGTAATGGCCCAAATGTGCAGCTCGTGGATGGCAACGACTTCGTCCATCTCGCAGAGACCTTTCTCGAGCTTTGTGGCGTCGATCTCTCTGGGCGTGCTCTCCATCAGAACCTCCAGAATGTTCCGCAGCATCCTGATCGTCGTCCCCAGCACGACTACTGAAAAAATGAGCGTGCATATGAGATCGATGATCTTCCACTCGGGCTTGTACCATATAATTGCTCCGCCAATCATCACTCCAACACTCTGAATAGAGTCCCCAAGTACGTGGAGATAAGCCCCCTGTATGTTGATGTTCCATTGCCCTTTTGGTTTAGCTCCACCTTCTGCTTTGCTTTCACCTTCGCAGCAATTCTTAAGAAGAGGCTCGGTGACACCCACTTCAGTAGCATTATGCTGCTCGTTATCATGTTGCGATGGCCCCTCTTGATGATCATGATCGTGATCGTGACCGTGATCGTGACCCTGACCGTGATCTTGAGGATGACTATGGTGGTGATGGTGATGTCTGGTAACACTTATCCCATGGTGATGTCTATCATCATGATCCTCATGGCTGTGACCATGTCCCCTGTGTCCATGATCATGACCATGGCCGTGATCATGCCCATGGCCGTGATCATGCCCCAACAAGATCGCCATGGCAATATTAACCACTAAACCAAATGCAGAGACAAGAAACATGAGAAAGCCCTTAACCTCACCAGTGTCGTTGATGAGTCTAGCAATGGCTTCATAAACAAGTATTCCAGCAAGAAGCCATATCATTTGAATAGAAACAAGAGCGCCCAATATTTCGATCCTGAAGAAACCATAAGATTGGCGAGGAGTTGCCTCCCAACCCGATGCCCAGATTGAGAACAATGAAATTGCAAATGCAGCAACATCCGACAATAAATGCGCTGCGTCTGTCAAAATCGCAAGACTGTTAGCTTTAATACCTCCAACAACTTCCACAGTCATGAAAACAACACACATTACAACTGCAATCAAAAGTTTCCTCATGGATGCTGATCGCTCCTGTGCATCTTTAGAACTTGTTTTGGCGTCCGCAAATCCACAAGGTGCTTCCCCACAAATCTTAATCCCACGCAAACTTTTGTCTTCAGCTGGAAGCTCTCCACTCACTTCAATTATATGCCCGTGTTCGGAATTTTTCACTTCCATCTGGATAAAAACAAGCACCAAAACACGTTTTAAATTCAAAATTCATAAGTAAATATGCTAGCACATAATTCTCTCACCTGCAGCGAACAGATAAATTATGCAGAACATTTATACAACAGGAACTACACAATTCATAATAATTACAAAGATTCCAATGAGAAACGTTCCGAAAAACGAATTCAATCTAAACAAGCTCGCCAACCATGACAGGAAGGTAATAAACATATGAACAAGCTGATTCCCACATCTGGGGAGTGACCGGTTAATATCATATGATAATATAAAAAAGAAAATAAACCCCTTATTACCAAATAAACTCAGGAACTTCTGCTTCCTAAAGGCAACCAAATTCACACGACACAATGAATAGAAACCACAATCCTAACTAATCCAGTCACCAAAAAATTTCAAGTATTTGAGAGTCATAGTGGCAAAAACACCGGATATATAGACTACTCAATCCCTTGGGCAATAAAACAAAACTCCTAATCCTAATAAAACTCATTAACACAAAATAATGACACCAAAAACAGAATCCCATGTGATGTAGAACGCCAGGTGAGTAAATTATGTGTGTGTGTGTGTATGCATACATACATATATATATATATAATTATTGCATATAATTCTTCTAAACTCAGTTGTTGAAGCTTATCCACTTATAGTGTCTTAGCTGGCAAAGAATCAAAAGCATAAAAAATAAAAATAAAAAATAAAAAACCAACTCGATCAATCAATAATATCCACACAAAAGAAACCCCATTTCCTCAAAAATAGAAAACTCAATGGTTCTTTCAACAGAACTCTACTCAACACAAGAAACTGCAAGGGAAAAAAAATCTCCATGGAAAAAGAAACTGTGCACTTTTCCCAACAGAAACTGCCAAGATAATCAAGAACGCCAAGCAATTACAGAAAGCCTCAAAATATTTTCACAAAACAAGGTACTTAAATTTGAATGACTGCTCAGAAAAAGGCAGCTAATATTATGGAAATACGCATTTGAGAGTAAAATTAACCAAGAATTCAATTTCCCAGCAACGAAAACAAATTTTTTTTTTTTTTGAAAAAAAACCTCAATCAGAAAAATAAGAAGAAGAAGAGGAAGAAGAAGAAGATTTTCTTTTTCCTTGAAAAAAAAAATAATAAGAGTGATTCTGGAAACACTGAAAAGACAAACAAGTTCGAATTTTGAGCCACACCCATCTATCGAAAAAAGAAAATGAAAAAACACAAGATAAATCCAGCAATATCAACTCAGAAAAGTGCCTTTAATTTGCGCACACACACACACACACACACATATATATATACATAATATGTATATACAAAAAGCAAATGCCCAAAGTTAATCCATAATAACACCCACGAGGAGGGGAAAAAAGAGCTTATTTGAATAAAATATAAATCACTTGAAAAAAAGGGGATCTGCAAATTCGAAAAAGGAGAATAAACTATACAAAAATTTAAAAAAAAATTTTGAGAGAGAGAGAGAGAGAGAGAGAGAAGAAGACCTTAAAACAGAAGGCAGTAATATGGGTGTGAAAGGGGAGAGATTGAAGCGCAGAAGAGAAGGAATGATTGGGTATAAATTTTGAAGCGAAACGTTGTCCGGAGATTCTTCCAGAAATGCAGGCTTTATGATTATGCATATACACGTTCAATGTATATATATTTTCCTTATACAGGCAAATATAAATATTTATAAAAGGAGAAATAAAAATTGGTTACAATAGTCAAGAGAATATTTTTTCCTTTTTTTTTAAATTTTTTTCCTTTGGCGGTCACATAGTGAGTGTCTTCGTCTTGGACATTTTTTCTTTTCTTATTTTTTTTTTTAACGAGAATATCTGCTTTCCATTGAACTTGTAATTTGTTTGGTAGCAATTTAATGGTGACAATAAATTTTTTTTTTCTGTTTTTACATTTTTATCTCTTTTAGGGCCAATTATAATTTTTTTTTTTTTGACTCTTCTAATTCCTGGAATCTTAATAATAATAATAATATATATATATATAAAACATAACATAATAATAACAAGAAACTTTCCCCTCTCTCTCTCTTACAAGTAAAGATTAGGGTTTCTTAATTGTTTCTCTTTCTTAGGACCAGATTCTAGTGACGGTCTTTGTCTTGTCTATAGATTTCCAGTCCTAGAGATAAAGGTGTGAATCATATGATGAGGGTATTGACAAAGACGAGCACGTGATAAAAGTATGGGTGTTGTTATATCGAGCAAGATATGAATGAAACAGTTGGTGGTAGTGCATGGTTGTCACATATCGGAGAGGTCTTACAGCAGTTTGGTTTTGGCAACACAGTTTCTTCCAGCAATGTAATTTGTTTTATTGGTAATGACTTTTTCTATGTAATTGTATTTTTTATTTTACAGTTTGCAGGTTTGTGTATAATAATGATGATGTTTTTGTACTTTATTTTTGTTTGTTATTTCTAATAATGAGGTGGTTTCTCTACCTTCTGCGTTGGTTGTTTATCTGTAAGATTTGAGTATTGATGGTGTTTTGGTCCTGCTAGAGTTACTTCTATGTGAAGTTAGTTGTAGCCCTTGTGTTACTGAATCTTGGCTCTCGATTGATCGAAAAATTCCATTAACTGTTGTGATTTTGTCAAAAAGAGCCTTACATGTACTCGATTTCAGTGTGCCAAGTTATATATTTGTTATCGGGCCTCAAGCATATGTATTTCCCTTTGAGTGTCATCAGATTTCATTAGCGGATCCGTTCTTACTTAAGGATTTGTCTCATGTAATACATGATTTGTTATGTTTGGTGTTTTTTTAATCTCCTTAGTGAGAATAATAAAATTTTCCCTTTCAATAATAATAATAATATTATATAAAAGAGTCAAAAACTCCTCTATTTTTTTTTAAACATGTCATTCCCTCATTTTCTTTCTTTTTTGTTTTTTAATTCTATTTCATTATTTCCCTTTTTCTTTTTCTCTCTTTCTTTTTTTTTTAATTGCCAATTTTTTTTCTCCTTTCCTTTATTTAAAAAATTATCTCATATAAATGTATACTTATTATTATTTTTTTCATGACCATCTCTTATTCTCAACTATTATTTTTTGTAATTTTTTGCCTCAATTGAATACTGGCTTAAATTGTATGAAAATTTTGATATATATATATATATTTTTTTTTTTTTCCTTTTTACTCTTAAAATTATTGTTCACTTTTGTTCACATGGCAATTTATTCTTTGTTTGCTTTCTTTCATTATTTTTATTTTTTTTTTTGCCTATACTAAAGTAAATTTTTTATAAATGTATTCTTACGTAGACTTTTTTTTTTTTTACCATCTCAATTATTATTTTCTCATAGCACCACCCAATTAACTTTCTACATGATTTACTAACTCCTCTCCAATATATTGTTACTTAATTATTTTCTCCTCAATGTTCTATGAATAACTATTTTCTAATAATATCTCATAATTATTTTTATTTAACAAATTGATTAAACACGTGTAGTAAAAGCCAGAATTGATTATATATTTTCCATAAAAACAAAAACAAAATAAGACTATTTTATCTGTATAATATAGTATGATATAAAGACTGCATCATCTTTAGAATGCATCTTACCTTTCAAAGAAAAACAAACAAATATGTGAGAATTTTATGATGGGACATGGAAACAAAAAAAATTACCGATGAAGTTTTGCTTTTAAATATTAGATCTGTATAATGTTTTTATCAATGATGTATAAATTTTTATTTTGATGTAATTTTATTCAGATCAAATGCTTAGTATGTGCACTTTTGATAAAAATGTATGATGTAGTATTTTAGTTATTTTGTATCGTACAGTTATGATAAAAAGAATGATATAGGTTATTAATTTTTTTTAAATAGTTATTAATTATTTTATATTCCATATTTTAGGTATATTACAAATACATTTATGCAATTCGATGTTTGAGCTTTTAAATTTTAATAATTTTATATGAAATCTATGCATTTTCTATTTTGGTAAATAATCTAATGCATTCTCTCGATCAAATGCTAATTTTGATCTCTTTATTTTTAATAAAAAAAATAAAATGATATATATACATATATATAGAGAGAGAGAGAGAGAGGTTTGACCATTTAAATGACAGTTTTACTAGTTGTGAGGTCTGAAGTGCTAAGTTGGTGAACATTAATATTTGAAAAGAGTAAAATCCTCATTTAATTAGTTAAAATCAACATTTGATCACCACAAAGAGGTATAAATATGATTTTAAAATTAATAATACAACATTGAAAACATTATAAAAAAAATATGTGTTTACCTCAAAAAAAAAAATGTTGAATTTCTCTTTAAAAGAAACTTGAAATACAAAGTGAATAATAGCCTAAATACTATAAACAAATTTTTTTTTTTAAATGTCAACAAGTGTTTAAAAGAAATACCAACAATTATTAAACCACTCCATGGACGTCCTCATGGGTACTAGTTTCTTGATCTTTAACAGAATAAAAGGGTTTTTATATAATTACTACACTAGTTTGTAGTAGCTATAGAGAGACCTCCATATGACTAGTATAATCGAATTTTTTTATAATGTGAGGTCAAACTTCAAAGTACAATTTGGTGGGCAATAGATTTTCTTTTTCTTTTCTTTTACTTGTTCAATGGATTTTTTTTTTCCAAAAAAGGTAAATGTAATTCCACTCTAGTAGATAGCCAGGTTTGGTTCTCCATTTCAAACTAAAAAATTTCAACTCAGTTTTTGTATTTTATTAAAAAATTAACAAAAAAATTTAATTATTGTTTGAAAAGTCAACCAACTCGAACCTAAAAATTTCAATTCAAACTGGTGAACTAAATGGGGCCACACGACCTAATGTTAATGCTAACGTGAATGATCTCAAATGCATATTAGGTTTGATCCAATTATGCTAATTTTATGCTTAGAAATATATGAAGAATCATGAAAACACGTAAAATTCCCACCTTAATCTAGCTCCCAAATGAGAGAACTTCTTTTAGAAGTCTTATATTATTTTTATACTCTTATATAACAAGCAATATATCTATAATATTTACAGAACATATCTGCTATTCCCTAGAATTTCCTCTTAAAAGAGGGGAAAAAAAATTCAATTCCTAGAAGTTTATTTAACAAAAGAAAAATATCTACATGATGGGGAAAAAATGTTCAAAGTTGCAGTGATGCAGGGATACACGTAGGTACCACTAAAAGGCAAAAAGATGTGTCTTTTGTCACTTTTGGGAAAGGAATCCAACTTTATAGAACAAAACAGAGCATTTTATTTATTTAAAAAAAAAAAAAACAGAGCATATTACATATATTCCAAGGTGCATATTCAAAGCTCACGGGTCACCCCTGCATTATGGTTTGTTCGGCAGAATTGGGACTTTTTCTATTAAAAAAAAAAGGTGTACTTATCAAATTCTTTTGCAGCAGGATTGTGACAATTTATAATGAGAATTCATGGGGGAAAAAAAAAAGCGTGTGGATAGAATTTTGTTTTAAATTATTATCAATATATATATTGCTTTCATGATTTTATTTAATTTTTTTATTTTGATTAGATATAATAATTAGAAACACACATCATCGGTGTATTTTTAACGGTGAATATATTTTATTGTGAGGCTGCTTCTCTTGGTCTCTTTGGTCAACTGGTTGGATTTGTACTGATGATCTAGCTGTATTATTAAGGATGTATCTCCTTTCGGTGATTGTTTCTTTTTTATAAAAGCGATGTTATTTTCGTCATATATGTGTTGTTTGTTGGTATTTTTCTGGTTTGGTTTTGTAAGTTGTAAAAATGGAGGTGCTTCTCTTGATCTCTTTGGTCAACTGGCTGGATTTATACTGATGATCTAGCTGTGTTGTTGAGGATGTGTCTCCTTTTGGTGGTTGTATATTTTTGATAAATGCGATATTATTTCCATCATGTATGTGTTGTTTGTTGGTATATTTCTGGTTTGGTTTTGTAAGTTGTAACAATGGAGGTTGTTTTCATGCCGTCTTATTTTCGTTTATGTGTCTGATTCATTTAAGTTGTTTCTCAATAGTGTTTTTGTTGGTGTACCACTAGATTTGTTTTTATGCAGTGTAGTGGTGGGTCTTAGTGCAACAATCTACAGGTTACTGACTCTCAATTAATCGGAGGATTTCAGTGATTGTAGAAGTCTTGTCAAAGCGAGCCTTATGCGTGCTCGATCATTGGTGTGTCGAAAAAATTATCCCGTTATCGAGTCTCAGTGTACGTCATTATATCTAAACTTTATCAGATTTTACTGGTGGATCCTATATTTTATCTCGTATATCATATGATCATTAGCATTAGTGTTTATATGTTTTTTTTTAGTTGAATATAATTTTTTCTTTAAAAAGAAAGGGGGGGCAAAACAAAAAAGCATAACGGATAAGGACACAATAGAAAGCTTCAACTTATAAATGTTATTGAAATTCCAATAAGGTGGATACTGATATTCTATTACAACATATTAACTTCTATCTCAACGGATCTAGTGCAAAAGCCTTGCAAAGAAAAGAGACAAGGACCATGCATGAGCACAAAATGTTAATGTATAGTGGAGGACACCTAAGATTTCCATCAAGATAATGCCTCATCCAAAAGAGATCCTCCTTTTTTATTTTTCACATTTAAATGTATTGGGAAAAACAAAATGTTTTCTTTTTGTTTGTTATTTATATATATATATATATGTTATATAATATAAAGTCAATAGCATCATTAAATCAACCGTTTATAATCAATGGATTATATTATCATTTCACATAAATCATATATTTCCAAAAAACAATCATTCCACGGCCGTGTATACCTAACCTCAGCTACACTAGTGAACTTGCAATTTCTTTTTTATTTTTCTTTTTTCACTTTAAGAAAAGGGATGGTTGATGGCACTTCGTCCCTTTATTTATTTGATTTTTAAAGAATTTCAAGACCTATTAATGAAACGGAATACATCTGATCTAATTATACTCAAATGATAGATTTAGTTTTCACTTCAGCACCTTGAGCCCAATGCTGTACAGCCAATTGGCTAGGTAGGACATTAGATGAGGTTATCAAGTATCAAACTAAGAGAAATAAAAAAAAATAAATAAAAAAAAAAACGAAAAACAAAAAACAAAAAACAAAAAATTAAAAAAATTCTTATAAGCACCATCTTATTTGTAGTAAACTTATAAATGATCACTTAATTCAGACAAATATTGACGATAGTGGGCTACTAATTTGGGATAAATACATATAAACATCACGTGTTATTGATTATTTAAAACTTCAATCTCTGCCTTCAATAAACTCATATGACATAATCAATTGTACTTTCGAACAAATATTAGCATTTGTCATAGTTTTTGAGACCCTCTATACCATTTCACTAAATTCAGAAAGTAATTTTAAAAATTAAAGTTTAGAGAGCAAAAGATTTTAAGTGGGAAAAGTTCCAGCCACCACTATAAATATTTCAATTGGACTAACAAGCCAACAATTGACTCTCATTGACCATTATTTATACTAAGATAACAAGCACATGACAAAATATCACTATTACCACTTTCTTCTATTAAACCTCCTTTTCTCCCTAAATTTACTTTGTGTTTGGTGTATTGGTTTAGAATAAAATTTTTATGTTGAAGTTTGTTGACTTTTTAAAAATTAATTATAATTTTTATTAACTTTTCAGAAAAAGATTAAAATTGATATGAAAACTTTAGACTTAAAACTAAAAGCCAAACATAATATTAGGCTCATAAAACACACACACATATATATATATATATATGTTATATGTGTAGCATGCACTCTGTTGTGCAATAGTGTTGAATTGTTTTTAATAAGAGAGAATAATGTGCAGGCTAGCAAAAGATTTTATAATTTAATTTTGTGTTGTGGAGGCTAGTGAGTGTTTGGAAACAATATATATACACACTACAATACATTATACATATACTAAAAGGATGGAGCGGTTACTGTTCAGTGAACAGTAAATTTACGGAAATATCCTTCCAGCTGTTTGTTGCCGTTTCACCTGCACAGAATAATGGCCGTTTTACCCTCTTCATGGTGTTTTCTCCGTTTTGCCCTCCAAGTTGTGTTTACCGGTTGTTTTTTACACAGTGGTTTGGCTTTTTTGCCCCCAAAATCCTTAGGTTGTTGTTGCCCTTGGTCTTTGGATTCTCTGCCGCTTGTCTCTTGCATTTAATGAATATTGTCTTCATCATTCACTTTCTTCTCTCTCTTTCTCGCTCTCTCGGTTCCCTCCCCTCTTCTTTTTTCTAAATTTTGCCTTTGCCCTTTGGATTCTCTGCCGGTTGTCTCTCCCATTTAATGCATATTGTGTTCACTATTCATCTTCTTCTTTCTCTTTCTCGCTCTCTCGGTTCCCATTTTTCTTCCTTCTAAATTTTTTGGGTTTTTGGAGTTCCCGTTGCTCTGTCCGCCGTTCTCCTATTGATTTTGGGCGTTTGTTCTCTCTTTTTTTTTTTTTTTTCAGATTTGTTATTTTTCTCTGCTCTCACTTTTTCTTCCTTGATGTTTTGTCATTTTTGGGCATCTGCATTTTGAGGCCGAAAACGTTTACATTGTTGGTGAGGTTGGGTTGTCTGCCGCCTGTCTCTCTTATTTGTTGCATATTCTTTTAACCATTCATCTTCTTCTCTCTCTTTCTCCGTCCGTCGGTTCTCCTGTTTTTTTGTTCTAAATTTTTTGGGTTTTTGGAGTTAGGCTTGCTCTAGCCACGGTTCTTCTCTCCATTTTGGGTGTATATTTCTTATGTTTTTTGTTTTTTGTTTGATTTTTGTATGTTGTTTTTGGTTTTTTTTTTCTTCCTCGGATTCCTTATTTTTGTCTCCTTCAACTTTTTCTTTTTTCATCTTTTCTCATTTTCGAGTATGTGCATGAAATGTTCATGGCGGAAGTTTTTTTTTTCGGTGGGAAGACAAATAAATTTTTTCGAAGTCATAAGTTTTGATTTTACAGTGTTTTTTTTTTTTTTTGGTTTTTTTCAATTAGGTTGTATAATAATTTTTTGTTCTTTATTGTTAATGCATTTTTGTTTTATAAGTGTAGCATTTTATTTTTATTGTTTTTGAATCTGTGTTTTCGGTTTTTCTCATATTTTCGGCTGAACTTTTGTCATTTTTTGTTGTTTTTTCATTGTTGATTTTGTTTATCTATTGTTTATGAGTTTGGTTTTTATTTTTCTGAGGGAATGAATAATTTTTTTCCAACTCTAGGTTTTGATTTAGGATTTTTTTTTGTGTTTCCGAGTTACATTGTGTAATATTTTTTCCCTTATCTATTGTCTATGCATTTTTGTTTTAAATAAAAGTTGAGCATTTTATTTTATTGTGTTTTTCGAATTTTTTTGCCCATCTCTATTGTTGTTATCTGTGATTTGATATTTTTTGGGGTTTTTCCGTTTTTTTTTTTTTTCCCACCGGTGTATGTATGTAAGAAAAAAAAAGGAATTTCTTAGTTTTGTTTTTTTTTTTTTTTTTTTTTTTTGTTGTTTACTCTTTGTTTTACAGGTTGAAGTTTTGATTCTTATTATTTGCTTCCACGTTTTGTTCCTGTCATTTGATATTTTTTCACTAAACTTTATGTGTCATTTTTTTGTTATTCTGATTTAAGATTGATCTCTTTTTTCCCGATTATTGTGATTTTATTTTTCCCTCAGAATTTTTTCGCTCAATCATTGACTAGAAATTGTTTGTTAAAATTTTTTCCTCCTCGATTATGGTTATTTACATGCTTGAATATATTACACAGTTAAATGCAAAGAATGAAATAAAAGATTTAAGTATGTTTTCCTTTTTTCTCTATTTATCTTAGTATTTTTTCATGTGCTTTTTTTTTCATAATTAATTGATTTTCAGTTTTTAATTTTTGTAGATTGGAGTTACAAAGTTATTCAGATCACTTAGGCGGAA
Organism: Ficus carica; assembly: GCA_009761775.1. Lineage (NCBI taxonomy): Eukaryota > Viridiplantae > Streptophyta > Magnoliopsida > Rosales > Moraceae > Ficus > Ficus carica. The sequence goes on along the minus strand of CM019750.1, from coordinate 12,680,818 downwards.
ACCAGAGGAAGATATTAAAGATTTTGTTGATGTAATATTTGTATTTCTCAATTTTCCCGGTTTGTCCCCTCGGCTAATAGTTGTTTCATTTTGAGCTCAAAATTTTCTCTCCATTTGTCTTTTGCTGTCATGTTTCAATTTTATGATTTAGTTAGTTTTCAATAGATTGTTAGGTTTTCTGATTACTCAATTTTTCTAGATTATTCATGTTATTTTTATTGTTTGATGTTATCCTCTGTGTTTGCCAATCTGTCATGAGCATTAAATGCTTCTATATCATTGTGTTTTGGTTGAATTATCGGTATTTGTTTTTCCTCTGTTGTTTACAGCTTGCTAATTAATTTGACTGCTAAAGATTTTTTATATCTTTAAATGTATCATTATTATTTTTAATTTTCTTTCTTTTTGTGATATATTGTGAATTAATGCATTTCAGTTTATATATATATATATATATCTGTTGAAAATTTGTTCTCTCTCTTTTTCACCGACCTTTTTTATCCAACTTTTTCCAAATAAAATTTTCAGCACATTTTCTATTATAAATACTTTTTTACTCATTTATTATCTTACTTTCATATATTTTCACTACTCTATCTGAAATACCTTCTTTATTACACTTCTGTGAATCCTCCTTAATTGTCAACCAAAATCCTCTACTCTGCTGTTTTTCGAAAACTAATTGTCTTCACATCTTCATATCTATGCAAAGCTACTGTTTTTAATCAGGTACTATTCATATTTATGTCTCTTAATTACAATTTATTGTTCTTTTATTATATTCAGATTAGTTGCTTTATAATTATTGTTATTATCCTTATAATGATACTATACGAGGAACCATTTTCCTATTGTGTTTACTTTTTTCTTTTCTTCCGTTTTTGTTTCTCTGTTCTCTCCCCTGCTTTGATAAAAATATTATTGTGATTTTGTTCTGTTTTTTTTATTATTATTATTGTTATTATAAGTTATATTATTATATTACATGATTTGTGAATTTTCTTTCAGTGCTGTGACTATTACTGTTGTTGTGATGAATGTTTGGTTTTTTTTTTTTTTTTTCATCTGCTCCCTACTTTCTCTGTTTTTTGTCTTTATTTTCTGTTTTTTATATTTTAAATGTTTTGTTTACAAGAATTTGGTCCAAAATTTATAACATGCGATGATGATCTCTATTTATAGATATTATAATGCATATATCAAATATATTACTTAATTTGATATATGTTGCTGAATTCAATATTATTCAAACTTTATTTTGAATAACCACTTTATGTTATTTGATAGTCTTATGCTGTGAGTGTTTGGGAAATAGAATTTCGATCTTTTCTGATAATAAAACCATATTCAATATATTACTATTTAACTTATTATTCTATATTCGCTATGTTTACAACTTTTATTTTTACTGTTTTGTGTTTCCTGTTATTTTTCTACTTCTGTTTTTAAAAGTTAAAATTTTGCCTCTGTTTTTCTTTCTTTGCCGGTTCCTTTATCTCTTTACTGCACTTGTTGTTCAGTTTTTTCTTACTATTGTTTTCTTATGTTATTTCTGTTTTCTTTTTTTTAATTTTTTCTACATTATATATGTTCCCAAACATCTCACCTGGTAGATACTAAGACAAGGTTGAATGACATTTTAGTTATTTTTCATAAGTAATGTTATCATATGATAGATTTGAGCATAATCTAATAAATTTTAATTTTCTTTTATTTCTGTCAAAAACAGTATGTATAATTTTTTTTAATATTTTGTATGATATAAACATATTCAATTCTTTATTTACATTAGTGTATATATATTGATTGTGTATATGTTTATTTGTTCCTTTTATTTTGTTCCCATCTTATTATTACTTTTGCTCATGATTTCTGATTATTTGGTTCTATAATTTCAAACGAATTTTTCCCATCATTCTTATTAGCCGAGGGGATTTTTTTTTTTTATAGATTGTTTAATATTTAGATTCATTACAAAATTTTATGTATATAAATCTCTTTATAGTTACAAATGTTTGTAATTTTTTTGTATAATTGAATTTTTTATATTTTATATTTTATGTTATTTTTATTATATCGCTCAATTTTTATATTATATTATGTTTTATTCTATATTATGTTGTAGTAGAACAACAAATTTTTAGGTTATCAAAATTTAACTAATTTATTAAATAGTTTTGACAAATTGTTTAGGTTCATAATTTCATATTTATATAAAAAACAAAAATTGTTTTAACATATTAATAAGAACAAAGAGTGATAAAGAAACAACCATAAGTTTATAAAAAAATTAAACTTCTGTAACTATCAATAACTTACCATCCAAGTGTAAAATAAAATGTGCAAATTTTTTTTTTCGGAATATTTTAAATAAAGACTAAACGAAAATAATAAAATATTAACCAACAAAAATTTTCACCGAAAATAAACCCCCAAAACACAGACCAAATTAATACAATTAATTTATACCTATAATAAAAGTACATTAATTAACAAAAATGTTAAAAAGTTTCTGCAAAAAAATTTCGCCCAGGCTAACAAATCAATAAATATATTAATACAATCAACTTATCATATTAAAAATAATAAGCAACCAAAAATATACAAATTAAAAAATAATTTCTTAAAATTTGTAAATATAAAAATTTTATAAATTTACAACAAAATTAAGCCTGAAAATTTCAACTTAGAAAAATAAATGGCATTCAATTATTTAAATTTATAAAGAGTAAATTTTAATACATAAAACGGTATATGATAATTTCCATAAATTTTAAAACCTAAAAGTTGTATAAAATTATAATAAGTTAAAAAAAATATAAATTTATATTTATATTTCAAACTAAATTATTATTTATGTCATGGATTATAATTATTCTGTAAATTTAAAAATATTTAAATTCAATTTAGTATGTCCATAATTTTATTAATTTAAATAATAATTTGTGATATTTTTTATTTTTAATATTTTGATTCTTATTAATTATTAATGGTTGTTTAATAAAAATATATTGTTTTAGTTTCGTAGATTATGCAAAATTTTATTGTTAATATTTTTTCCAATAATTTGTATTATAATATTTTTATTATGTAATTGATTTTTATTTTTAAAAAGAAAATTCTTCATTTATAAATTTTGTTTTATCTTAAATTTATATCTATAATTTTTTGCTTCTAATAATATTTCATATTATTGTCTTTTTGTTTTGTAAAAAAAAAAAAAAAATTCTCAGCAGATGGAAAAAAATCTTGGCAATGATGCTAATTATTTCAGAGAATTAAAGCGTCAAAAGATTCTAAATTATATGAATAATAATGAAGCATCTACGTCAAAAATATATATTCTTCACACAATCAATTTGAAGAATCAAATATTGAGATTATTACTGATTCTCAAAGTAATTTTGTGGAATTATCCTCAATTTACAATACAAAAGAGGTGCATTTGTTGATGCAACAGTTTTGAAAACTTTTGATGACGATGAATCACAAATGTTATTGCCTGCACCACCAACCGAATCTCCAAAAGATATCCCTCCACCGTTAACATCCATACATCCAAAAACCCCATTGCCAGAAACAAAAAAAGGTTTAAAAAGACAACTTTCATCAGCGAACCTACAATAGAAGACATTCAATCAAAGGTACATTACTGTCCATAATTTGTTTCAAAATTTTTTTATTTTTTTATTACAAATATATATATATATATAAATTGCATACAATTATATAATTATAGTCATCATTATTTCAGCCGTCAACAATATCCTCCTTCAACGGAAATTCAAACATCTTCTGTTGAGCCATCCAAAAAACGAAAAGAATCAAGGTATAATTATCTTTTATATATAATTACATATAATATAATTATACTAATTTTAATTTCATTTATAAAAATAAAATAATTAATCTTTTTTTCATGACAGATCGGAAGAAACAGAGAAAAAAACAAAACAAGCTTGATGACATTTTCAACGAAAGATGTTCTTTTTGTAACAACTTTATTTATGAACATATATCTATATATGTTTGTCTGTATATATAAATCCAACATTTTGATACAAACCTGAATGTAAATATTATAATATGATCATAACGAATACCAAAAAAATATACTTATCATAATTATATTATTTATCATAACTAACTACTTTAATTATATAATATTCAATTATTTCCTTTTATTTTTTCTCCTATATTCCCGTGCATAGCACGGGCACTCAACTCGTAAATCCTAAATAAATGCATGATAGATCAGCAACCAACGAGTAGTCTTTATCATAACTAAATATGAGACTAAGTACACAAACCTACAAAAATATGATGGCTCAAGTTCTGTATTTTTTTATTATTATTATTTTTAGCTGATAACCACGACGTTTAGTTGACAACTCACTGTTCGTATACAGTATATTTCGAGTTTCCAATTAGGCTGCGGAGGATTTAGGATTGGACATCGTAATGATCCAAAAGACAAATTATAAATAAGAAGAATGTTTGGGCATCACGTGCTAAATGCCATCACTAAAAGAAGATAAGGTGGACCTATTTATGAGTCAGATTCATTTTTTATTAATAGGTATATTCATTATCACTGATGTTTGTAGCATTATTCCATATCTAAGTGAAGTCCAATCCGAACTCTAATTTGACAGTGTCTCTTTCAAAACTGTGACAAGTAAAAGCTAAATCAATGTTTTTCTTATCTATTGTTAGCGTCTGGTTCTCAAAATCTTTCATTTCCCTGAAACATCACCATGAGGTGTCCTGACTCCTGAAGAAAAATCCAAATCTAAAATGAACAGGTGTTCTGGGTTCAAATCTTCTAAACATAGTTACTAATTTTTCTTACAACTTGATGGAGTTTTGAGTAAGAGGGAAAAGTGTGAGAGAGAGGTGAGAAGATTAGTAGAAGAATTTCGGAACCTATTTAATTAGCGGGGAATTTTAGATCCTTCAGATAACCTCAATTTTAATCTCTCTCGGTATGAAAAGATTAGAGGAGGAAATCCATACTACACATAATAAGAGAAAGGTCGTCCTCTTACTCCATTTTCTCACCTAGGTTTTATTTAACTTTCTTTTCTTCCCAATTTCTTTCCCTCTAACCAAACACAACCTAAGGCTTAAGCAAGCTCTCATAGTCCACAATCTCATCTACACTAACTATCTTTTGGCTTCTTCTGTTTATCTTTTATTTCTTGTAAATTAGAGGGCATTTTACAAACAAAAATGTTTAGACAAGGGTTGATTGCTTCTCTAACAGAAATTCTACTCAGAATTATGAAGAAAAATTTACACCCAAGAGGGAAAGAAATGTAGGCACTACATGTTGGGATTTCAGTTTTGTCAGTCTTCTTTGCACTCACTGTGGTGATTCTAGTACAATGGTAAAATTACAAGTTTAGAAGGGTAAAAAATCAAGGAGATTAACTGGGTAACTAGAGAACTTGCTTATGTTTGGGTTCGAGAACTGGAGGATCAACGTCTATTCCCATATTAGCTGCGGTGCCCGCTATAATTCTCATTGCAGACTCAATGGTTGTGCAGTTCAAGTCGGGCAACTTTTCGGTGGCAATTGCTTTCAATTGCTCAATGGTGACCTTTCCAACTTTCTCCATCTTTGGGTCCTTCGAACCTTTCTCCACTCCTGCATACAACAGAGTATAATTGGACAATGAATACCATAGAATTCAAACTAAACTCGAGAAAGAATTTACAGGCCGTCTTAATTGGCACGACAAAGCCCAGTTCTAGTTATTTAATTGCTAGTGATATGTACCATAGTTACAGATTAACAAACTATGTGAACAAGACTAAAAAAATTTTGGCCCCATCAGCCATTATTAATAAAGATCCCAAATTTGGGCTGGTTCAGGAGTAACAATTTTCCAAATTTCAACAGAAAATGGAAACACTTCATCTGTTAGACATGTCTGCCGAAATAATCATAAGAAAATTATTCTGCATAAAGATAGGTAGGGCACGTATCCTTGGTTATCTTTTAAAGAAGTCCCACACGCTTCAAGATGGTAAGATAACATTTCCAAATCTCATATCGAATTTTGTATCATTGCCACAACCATCAATACGTCCATTCATGCTTCAATTTCATGAGTCAGTATGTGTTATCAAATCGTTGAAACAAATATCTTGAACACACGGTCAAAAGAGTGTTAACCTCAAAATGGATGGATAAGGATTGGATACGTTATAGAAGCAAAATTAATTGATGGAATCTTCACTTCAAATAACCAGATTAGGTGAAAAATCAAGAACTGAACAATCTATAAGCTTAAAAATTACATTGGTTAACTTTCTTCCAGCTACAGGATCAAGCAAATGTGTTTATGAACTATCACACTTCACTTGAAAGAAGATACACTTCACTCCTTTGACGCCGCACCTCTTGTAATGACTTTTTTTACACAAACTAATGTGGCAACTGAATTATATCCTTCAGTGAGTAATATACAACCTTAATAGACTTTAAAAACATATATCATCTTGAATAAAAAATCATATCACACGTAGTTGGTGTACAAAAGCTAGCACAAGAACTGGGAAGTATATCATTATTCAGCAAAAAGTTGTATTCTCAATACTAGATTTCATCACGAACACCCACATCGCAAACCAAAATGTTGATAATATCTTCTATACATCTCATCATTTGACACAATGGTGCACTTTATCTTAAAGTCAACAATTGAAATACATAAACACCCACATCACAAACTTTCAGGTTGATACAATCTTCTTAATTTTTAGCTTAAACAACGGAGATTCGCTGGTGGGATGCTTACATACATACATACATATATATATATATATATATATATGCACACAAAATGACTAACGCTAGACATCGCTTTAAACGGTTAGATTTTCATCAAGTTTCATTTATCTATAATGCATTTTCTTTGTGTAATATGAATATGATATGATCTAACTGTACCAGAATTCTCTATTTCCCTTCAACTAAAGCAATAATTTGATAAAGAAGCTCACCTGCGGCTTTAAGAAGCAGAACCGAAGCCGGCGGAGTCTTTAGAATGAAAGTAAAACTTTTATCCTGAAAGAGAAGAGAATTCAAAACACAAACAAAGAAACTGAAGTCAACGAGACAAAATCACATACAGAATAAAAGAAATTCCAAAAGCTAACAAGAGAAACTCACATCGTAGACGGTGATTTCCACGGGAATGACATAACCGGCCTTATCGGCGGTTCTGGCGTTGTAGTCCTTACAAAAAGCCATGATATTTACTCCCTTAGAACCCAACGCCGGCCCAACCGGCGGTGCCGGAGTAGCCTTTCCGGCCTCAAGCGCGAGCTTTATCATCCCCACCACTGCAAACCCAAATAAAAAATTCATACAATTTACGCGCGCCAACTGTTCGACAAAATGTTAAAAAGAGAGAAAAACGACATATACATATACCCACATTCGTATATAGATATATACCTTTCTTGGCTTTGCCACCGGGCTTGGCCTTAGGCGGGGCCATGGCGACGACGGCGAGACGCCGCGGGGGAGAGAGAAACGGAGGGTGTTTCGAATGGAGGAATCTGAGGGAGATTTCGGAGACGGAAGAGAAACTGCTGATGGAGGAGCGCGAACCGAGGAGAGAAGATGAGAGCTGCTTGACATTGCTGTGAAGTGAACTGGGCTTGTTCTTCGAGGAACTGTGGGAAGGAATCATGTTGTTGTGGTAGGTGCAGAGAGAAGACGCCATTGTTGAAGGTTGAAGCTTTTAGCTTGGGAGAGAGAGAGAGAGAGAGAGAGAGAGAGAGAGAATTGAGAAATGGATAAACCCCCCCCACAAGGATGGTGTTACTGTGACGTCCTTCAATCTTTTCCCATGTTCAAATGATCAGTTTGTTTGTCAGATCTCTCTTGAATACGGTGCGTTTTAGAGATTGGGCTAGGTGTTTTACTAGCCCCGTATGAATTCCTTTCTTCTCAAGCCCAAGAGCCCAAATCAAGAAGATTAGATCATGATTAAATGGCCTATTTCACAGAGCTTTAATTTAAAAAATAAAATAAAAAAATAAAATAAAAAAGAAGAAGAAGAAGAGAGAAAATTACCTAAATTTAATCATTATTTTTTATTTATTGACTAACATAATACAAATTCGTCACTATTGATTAACATGACATAAATTTTAGTTAATTTTAATTTAATTTTGTATCATATTGGTCTAATATTTATTTTTTGTATCATTTTAATGCAATGGTCTCTAAATTTATATCATTCAGATGCTTTCCCCTTCTAGAAACTATTTATGATTTTTTAGGTCTAAAAACTACTTTTGAAAGTATTTGGATGATCCGTCAAAAGAGGAGATTCATGTCAAAGCTAGAAAATGTGACTTCTGATAAAAGTTCTTTTGAATAAACTTTAAAACATATAACAAAGTTTGAGTCAAACGTCATAAATTTCAATTTAATATTATTTATATCACTTATTAGAATATTTTAAAATTATTTTCATCTTATAAACTCTTTGGTTTCAAATAACTATTAAAAAATCATAGTTTTTATTTCCCTTATTAACCGATTAAAATCTAAAACTATGTAAAACGGTCCTAAATATCAAAAAATTGGATGGAAAAGAAAGAAATAAATAGAACTTTTGCAATAAAATAATTAAAGAAAATAACTACAAATAGAAAAGTCTATTTTATCTTCTAAATTTGTTATTTATTGCCATCTATTAAGGAGATTATTATGGCCGGCTGAGGTAGCAATTTTTTTTTTTTTTTTTTTTTTTGACGACTAAACGTGTATTATATAACAAAAGCACAGGTGGTACTTTGAATTGTAAAAATCGTCGCCACAGCAAGTTCCCTACGTGTAACAAGTCCAACTCAATTTCTAGAAGCTCTTTATATATATATATATATAATAAAAAATAAAAAGGAAAGGGGGTGCCAATAAAAGGCAATCATATTCACCTGTTCTTCTCTCTCATTCATGGGATTTCATTCTCTAATGTTGCCTTGCCACTCTCAACACACCAAAATGAAGGGCCTTGACATTTTGTCAAACCTTTTGTACTCCTTCAAGTCCATAACCATAGCGTTGCTAGCTCATCTGGGTCTCCAACATCTATCGGAACAAACAATTCTTTCCGCAGAAGAAGAAGAAGAAGAAGAGGAAGAAGAAGAAAATCGTCCCAATTATCTTCTCGTCATAGACGGGGTCTCTCCTTTCGTGGTCCCGGTTCCTCTCCACGTTTTGACGGCACACATCAAGAGAGAGCTTCCGATCGTGGAACTCGGCCAACTTCGAAAAGGTGGGGATCATAAGGAGTGTTTTTGCTCCATTTGCTTGGAATGCTTTGAAAAAAGCCACGAGGTCAGAGAGCTGTTCAATTGTGATCATGTTTTTCATAGAGATTGTCTTGATAGCTGGGTTGATCAAGGCCAAGTAACTTGTCCTCTCTGCAGATCAATGTTGTTTAAAAAAGGAAGGGAAATCTTACAGGAAATTTATGGAAGACATGAGAGAATTGTATCAGAAAATTTGGCCTCCAATTCTTGAGGCAAAAAATTTTAATAAATAAATAAAAGAAGGAAAATTGAATATAAAATATTTTTAACAGAGGTGACGTTTTTAAATAGACGTGACTTTGAATATTGTTTGCATTTGCTTCATCTCATGGGAATTGTTGTTCTTTGTTCTTGTTTTTGGTTTTTCTTCTTTCTTTCCTTTTGACTTGAAAGATCCTCCAGCATTTGAATGGTCGATAGTTACAAAATTTCTCCCACTATTTTCAACAAATTTGACAAAAAATATTTTGTTTCTGAAAATTACAGTCCGATAGTATATTATTCAATTTTCTTTGGAGATTCCTCACCTATGAATAGTAAGATTTGGGAACATGTGTTGAAGTTTCAAATTTACCCTTCTAAACCGTAGGACTGTAGGAGATATGAGACATCTATAATCTAAACTGCTAGAATCAGTGCATTTCCAAGGGATTAAAACTGAAGGTGTTTCGATTACTAGATTTATTTTTCATTTTTTGAAATAAATAATAATAATAAAGAAAGAAAAAGGAAAGCTCTTAGTTTGGAATAGGGATGTAGATGAGTACTATCTGTTTTAGGAAGAAAGAAAAATGAAATCTCTTAGTTTGGAGAAAGCTCTTAGTTTAGCATAGGGACGTAAGAATAAGGACGTAGATGAGTATTATCTGTTTCATGAAGAAAGAAAAAAGAAAGCTCTTAATTTGGAATAGGGACGTAGATGAGTATAATCTGTTTGAGGCTTATTTGGTTATTGGAGACTTGGAGTACTAAAAACGTTATCCCATAAATTTCAAAACTGAAGTATTATTTGTGGGGACAAAAAATAAAAAATAAAAAAAATAAAATAAGATAAAAGGGAGGCTTTTACAAGTAACCTTTATAATTAGGTTTTGCCAAACGCCGTACTTTTCATATTGAAAATTTAAGGGTTTGTTTGGTATGTTAGTTTGAATTAAGATATTTTAGTTGTAATAATAATTTTTGTTGACTTTTTAGATAAGACAAAAAAAAATTTCAGAAAAGACAAAAAACTTTATGGGAAGAGGACAAAATTTTTAGTTCAAACTAATAGTTTGAGTTAAGTTTCCAAACAAACTCTAAGATGTTAAAAAAATATCAACCTAATTAGGATGTCTCAATCCACTTATTACTTTATTATTATTATTATTTTATTTTTTTTTTTTTGACAAAAGAGCCAGACATTAGTAGAATAAATTTAGGTGTTGGTTGGATAACAGTTTGTACCACAATTAAAATCTTCTACTCACCACGTTCTCATGAATATTTAAATGTCTATATAAATCTGTAAATCGAACACACTCTAAAATTGAATATTTGGTTGGTGTTTAGATGGTTCTTTATTTTTTTCCCCCTTTGTTTTCGTTTTTTTTTTAATTTTATTTTGCAGAGTATATGTGTGTGTATATAAATTTACAATATTAATGTAAAAGGCAACTTGTGTATTTGTTTTTTTTTTTTTTTTTTTTTTAATTATGCTATTACTGGATGTTAGGCTTCATTTGCTGGCATTAGTGAACACCAACTATTTACTTTTAAAATCAAACATGACAAAAGGAAAAACACAAAGCATCATCAAGCCTGTTTTATTTTTTTTATAGTTTTTAACATTTTGTTAGATCTAACACTTGCCTCATCTTTTCTTATTAAATGCTTAGGCGACTTGAAGAGTATTCAATTAGTTTGGAAAATATGGAAATTCAAGATAAGGAGTCACATGGTATAGATGACTTTGATGAAGATTTGACTGCACAAACTACAATCAATGAGGATGAAGAAAGAAGTAATGATAAAAGCAACAACGATAATTTAACATTGAAAACATCTGATAAAAAAAATAATAATAATAATAAAAAAAAAATAAGAGTTAACAAAACAAGTGTCATAGAATGTTGTAGGTGGAAACCAAAGAATTTTGAAATAAGCAACGAAGAGAATTAAAAGGAAAGAAGAAATTTGAGGAAACTATCAAAAAAAAAAAAAAAAACGACAAATGTTGTTGAAAGAATACGAAGAACACGCTTGTTCAATCGAATAATTATTCAACAAGATGTTTAAGGTAGAATTATAGGTACGTCTGCATTGTTTAGTAATGAACTACTATTAATTATGAGACATTTAGAATTATTATTTTTTTAAAAACTCACTATAAAAAATATTAATTATTAATTTTCTTAACTATATATATATATATACACTAAATTTAAGATATCTGATAATTTATCGATTTATATTAATTATAAAATCTATAATATTAATTATGTATATATCACATGTTAGGCATATACACAACTGGTATATATTGTTCATTGAAACTTAAGCTTACAGGCATATCATTTCTAATTTCTTTAGAAACAGCAAAATTTGATCCAACAATTTTCATCTTCTTGTATGATTTGATTCCAGAAATCCGCAAACATGTTTGAATTAAACAAACAAGACTCGAGATTCCACAAACATCAACTCAATAAAGAGTAAAAGTTCATTTCCACAAACCAGAGTACAAAAGAGAAAGAACAAGCTTTCGAAAACCTAAAGAATAAAATCCCTAGCTTGTACAGATTTGGGGGAGGGGCTAAACCTAACCGCCGAAGCCGTAGAGAGTACGGCCCTGCCTCTTGAGAGCGTAGACGACGTCCATGGCGGTGACGGTCTTCCTCCGGGCGTGCTCCGTGTAGGTGACGGCGTCGCGGATGACATTTTCCAGGAAAATCTTGAGGACTCCTCTGGTCTCCTCGTAGATCAGACCGCTGATTCGCTTCACGCCTCCTCTGCGAGCGAGTCTCCGAATGGCCGGCTTCGTGATGCCTTGGATGTTGTCTCTCAGGACCTTCCTGTGCCTCTTGGCTCCGCCCTTTCCCAGCCCCTTCCCTCCCTTTCCTCTTCCCGACATTTTCTTTTCCCTTTCTTTTTCTCGGCGACCAAACAAGTATTTCGAATCTTTGAATGGAAGGCGGAGAATGGATAATTGAAGGGACGGGATTGGGTTTTATAGAGGCGCGACTTTTCGACTTTTTGGTGAGTCTTTTTGACAAAGGCGCGGTGTTGGAATTGGAGACAGTTTTTTGGATTGTTGCATTGGCCGATGGATGAGGCTTATCTACGGCTGAGAAGGTCGATCCGAGTGAAGAGGTGACATTAGATGGCTACCGCTGATAGTGGCTCATCGGACGGATGATATTAGGCGAGAGAACGTAAGAGGATCGTCGGTGGCCTTTCGTTTGAAATTGGTAGATGATGAGGGGTATACTCTTGCTGCAAGGTCCACCTGTTTTCCTTTTTGTTTTTTTTCCCCCTCAAAATGCACTCACATTTTTTGGGGTGTTTAATCACAATTTCTAATTTAGCTTTTGTTTAGTTTGTCGATTAAAAATGAAATTTTTAAGTTGGAGTTAATTGATTTTTTAAAAATAAGTTGTAATTTTTGTTAATTTTTTAAAATAAGACAAAAAAGTTAGATGAAAAAATATAGTTTAGTTGGAGTTAAGTTGAAATGACAACGAAGTTTTAATTTTTATCTTTTTCTAAAAAATCAACTTCAATTTTACTATTCACATAATTTTGTAACTCAAATTTTAAAAATCCATAACTTTGCATATACAAATCAAAATGAGATTTTTTTTTTATATAAATTACATAGAATTTCGAAACGGACGAAACGAGTTTTATGTTGATTTTTTTTCCGAACACATTTCAATTTTGTTCACTTTTTAACTCTAATAATTCAAACGCTTCACCAAATGTACAATTCAATTCAAATCCAAATATTACAATCCAAATCTTAGCATCAAACGCATGCTTTGTGTGTGTGTGTGTGTGTGTTTTTTTTTTTTTTCTCTAAAGAAAAACTTTTCATTTAACTAAAAAGTCTTACAAAACATCACAGATAATGCATATAACTTTCTGGTACACAATCTAAAACACTTGATAAAAACATGTTCCATTAGTAAATTCTGATAAAGCACAGGAAAAACGATACAAAGATAAGATCCAATATCAGAACAATTCATTCACATATTAATTTGAGCACACATAAGGTTATTTTAAAACCATTATAATTGATGAAAATTTTCGATCCATCGAAAACATGTAACATATAACACCAATGTCATAAAAAATCTCCCTAGACTAAAAAATAATAATAAAATAAAAAAACAAGTAGAACAATAATTTAATGAAACAATTCTATTTTGTTTCCCACCACTCTTACTTTAATACCAATCAACATAAAGGAGTACTAAAATATTTGCTCATATTATTTTCTATCTGTTTTATTTTCTCCCTCCCTTATTTTATTTCCTTATTGCAAAAAGAGTTCATTTTAATTGTTCAAAACTACAAGGTTAAAAAATGACGGAATTTTTTTTTTTTAAGAAAATGATTGATAGATATTAAAATAGTTGATGCACTAATTAATTATATCCGGTCACTTATTAGGACATTTATTTAAAAAAAAAAAATACTTATCCTTTATTTAATTATATGTGAAAACAACAAATCATGTCGTGGTTTTTTTTTCCCTCATGAGTAAACAGAATTAATACACAAACTTTATTAACAACAAAAATATATCAACATTTGCCACGTCATACATCTGCATATGCCTCATATCTAATCACACGTACGGCGACAGGACTCCTCACACGATGCTTACCATCTGTCCACGTCAGGCTCCCAAACCTGTAATCCCCATGCACTCTCTGACCCGAGGAGAACGCAACCTTAAACGACAGAACTCGTGTCGTCGTATTTCCGAAACTCAAAACTTGTGGCTCAACTCGCATTTCCACCCCAGGAGGAGCCCGCACAACAGCACTGTACACCGAATCCGAATCTCCCACGTTGGTCACCGTTCTCGTCACGGTCACTGTCGTCGTCGTTTTGAGGTTTGGGATGGTGATAGAAGGGAGGTTGAGGTTCAGTACGACATGTCGTTTGTGGGGTGAGCAGGTGATTTGGGTGTCGATTAAGCGAACAATGGAGGAGATTCTGTAGCCTAAGGAGCAAAGGTACTGAATGTAGTCGTCTGAAGTGATGTTGTAAATGAGGCCCGGATCCATTGCCCTGCTGGGCTTCACGTGCCCGCCTCCCATGTCAAATGGGTCGGCGGTTTTGCGGTTCGGGCCTCCTGCTAATATGTACGCTCCATCCGTTCCAGTTTGGGTAGCTGTAATTCAACGTGTTTCTAAACGTTAGATTTGATCATAATTATAGTAAATTTCTTTTTTAAAAATGTAAAACTTACCGAACTGGATGAAAATCTAATGGTTTAAAACAATGACTTACAAATACAAATAAGGTCGTTTTCATACTACACTACATAATTCTCAAATTACCAATTTTGAGAGTAGAGTAAATTTAATTACGTAATGTATCACGGTGATGTAAATCAATGTCTTCCCTTTGATATTATATTGGTGCAAGAATTAACATTCTTTTTCTTCATTTCTTAAATTGTGTAATTGTGTGGAGACCAAATTAATTTTCGTTAGTAATTTTGTAAGTAAACACAAGGGAAAGGGAATAACTTTTTCTGTTTTTTTCTTCCTTTTCTTTCCCCTTGATGAAAGTAAATGCACCTAAACATATTATAAGGCTTGCTTATCAAGTTTCTAACCAAGATTCTTAATTCAACACGGTGGTCTTTTTCAACACATTTTTAAAAAGAACAATGCTAAAAGGTATCAATGAAATTTAACACCATACACAGAATCCAAAGACTTCAACATCAGTTAGTTTCAAAATTTTTGGTTCTTTTTTTTTTCTTGGGTTAAAATTACTAAAATTGCTGCTTCTAATGTTATGCAAAAGACAATAAAAGTACCATGTTTGCTAAGCATAAAATGGTGAGATTTTTTGTTTGTTTGATTGTTTGCTTTGTTGGGGTTACATATTGATTGGTACGTTTTTTAAGTGAAAAATACAGAGAGAGATTCTTTTATGTTTAATTTAATTGACTGACCAGTGGTGACCAGAGCTGATCTAATGGCTGCAGGAGACCAATCCGGATGGACAGACTTGATGAGAGCTGTTATTCCTGCTACATGCGGACACGCCATTGAAGTTCCTGATAGGAATGTGTAATAACCCTCTCTTGGTTTTGTCTCTGATGGTGGAAATGCTGCTAATATGTCCACTCCTGGAGCCGCCACGTCAGGCTTCACCGAAAACGACACAGTTGTTATTTACGACACACTTATGAAGAATTCTATGACAGAATATTAAAAAATTTGTGTTGCCTCACAATCATATTGGATCAGGAAAGGGATATTTACTATTGTGTTATATAGATTTAACAGTTTAAAACTGTGTCTTATTAATATTAACATGTAGAGAATTCTATTAATAATAATCATTGCTTAAAGATTCGAATTTTTTTTAATCTTTCTTTTACCTTTAGAACTGCTGGGGTCAGGGAACTAGGTCCTCTGGATGAGAAAGTTGCAACTCGTGGGGACATCCACTTGCCTATGACAGTGGTCGGAGGACTCAGCTTTGCAGTTGGAGACCTTCATACCCCAAAAAAAAAAAAAAAAAAAGGTAGTTTGTGTAAAATCATATTTTCTGTCTTAGAACTTACGAGATTTGACAATAAAAGTGTCATTTTTTAGTTACAGGTAAGTTTAAATATGTGTTTGGTTCTCATGTGTGAACCTAAATTTTTTATTTCAGTTTTTGTCTTTTTATGAAAAATCAATAAAAATTATAACTAGTTTTTAAAAAGTCAACCAACTTTAACATTAAAATTTCATTCTAAACGTATCATAAGCCTATATTTGAACCATAAGTTTGAAAAGTGATTTTGAATAGTAGATTCAAATTATCGTGAGAGAAAATACGGTATAAAAAAACTTTTTGAAAGATAGTCCAAAACAAATCTTAAAATGGTATAAATTGTTAGATTATAATTTTTGACACAGGTTGAGCTAATGGCTAAAACTGCAATTCCTAGAGTTAATAAAAATGATAGTTCCTATTCTAGGAACTACCTATATTACCTAGCTCTTCTTATGTATGAAAGTATTTGTGTTCCCACTTCATAATCCACTTTAACACATGGAATGTCACAAGACTGAAGCCCATCATTGTGAAACTGTGCAAAAATGACCCCAACTCCTCCTGCTTCCTTAACGGCATTTGATGCAGAAGCTATGTCCTGCTGATCATCTATGCTTGAGAAACACACCACAATTTTCCCCGCCGCTAATGTCGCGTTAAGAGATCCGAATTCACAATCCTTGCTTGAAAATCATGTTCATTATTGTGAAAAAAACATTAGCTAGAGAGAAAAAAAGGGAAGAAGTTTTTCTTTCAAGTGTTTTAAGCCTTGAAATAGAAGAGATGTCTTACGCGGAAGCATCAACGGAGTCTGCAGCAGATATGCGCTCAGAGTATGTGATGCTGGCAAAGACATGATTGTGTCTTCCAGTGTCAAGAGATTGGCCCTGAAATTAAAGAAACAATTTGTTTTAATAACTCGGAGGGGATATATACTGAAAATGGCTGATGAATTTACCCAGAAGGTGTCGTTGTTTGCAAGTGTAATGGCTGTTGGAAAAGCCCTGTCTATTGTGGTGGCTGCTACGGTGATGAGCCATGGTGCGGTGTTTGAAACGGTTTGAGAGGTGGGGCCGTCGTTTCCTGCAGAAGAAATGACTGTGATCCCTTTTGCGGTCGCGTGGAAGGACCCAATTGCAATGGCGTCACGGTGATCAACGTAGGAGAACAAAGGAACCGCGTTGCCAACGGAGAGGGATAGGATGTCCACTCCATCGTGTATGGCTTTGTCAAATGCTTTCAGGAGGTCGGCGTTTGTGCAGCCTCCAATGCCCCAGCAAGCCTTGTAGATTGCCAGGTGAGCGAGCGGCGCTCCTCCTCTGGCCAGGCCAGCAGCCAGGCCTCTATAGCTGGCCTGCTTCACAAAATAGCCGCCTGCAGTTGAAGCCGTGTGCGTGCCATGGCCATTTCCATCTCTTGGCGATAGAAACTCCCCGTATGCTGTCATGTTTATAGGCCTTACGATCTCTTCCGTGAATCCTTTTACGAACCAACGAGCGCCGATGATTTTTCTGTTGCAGTTTGTGGAGTTGAACTCCTCCCCCTCCTGGCAGATTCCTCTCCACCGCGACGGGATTGGAGGCATGCCCTCGTCGTTGAAGCTTTCAGACTCTGGCCAAACACCTGAAAAGGCTTCAATTAGCATGATCTAGAGAACACATTTTCGATACATTGGTTCGCTTATTACCCGAGTCTATTACACCAATTATAGTTCCTTTCCCCGTATTCTTTGTCAAGGCATTTTTCCGAGATTGGTGATGGATTCCAATGAAGTCCCAGCTCCTCGTTGTTTGGAGCTTGTAAATGCGATTCGGAATCACTTGAACAACTTCAGGAAACTCTGCATTTTTGTGAATAACGTCCATTAATAATGCTAAAATGAATCGTTCAAGTTTTACATTTAGTACTTGTCGAATTACAATACCGGCAATAGATTCCGCCTCAGCTTCTGTTAACCTCGCCGCAAAACCGGAAAAACCATGTCTATAGCTGTAGACAATAGACCTCTTTGCTACTTCCTTGCTTCAATCACACATAACAGAAAGAAATAAGAAGAAAATGGAATTGAGTTTCATCATATGTGCATGCAAATCACATGAAAAAGGAAGGGTATAAAATGAAAGTAAAACTTCTAAACCTGCCAAAAAAATCCGATAGCAATTTGTGGTGCGATTTTTTGGTAGTTTCTGAATCTTCATACTTCTTCCCTCCCAAGTACACGATGTGCACCTAAAAAAAAAAACCACTTCTCTCTTAATATCTATATTGATAGAAAGAAACAGAAACTTGTGTATATACATATATATATATATATATACACACATATGTGTGTGTGTGTGTGTGTGTGTAGATATATAAAGAAGTAGAATACACTCACACTACGTTTGGCCTCAACAAGTGACATACTGAAGTGGTGTTGAAAACAAAGTATAGAAAGAACCAAAAGTAAGTGGCTATTTCTTGCACATTTCCAGTTTTTTGGGCTCATTTTCACAAAACTAATCCAAAAACACAAAGAAGTGCAGTTTGTTCTGCAGTTTTATAACCCAATCACACACCTTCTATAGTAGTAACTTACATTAGAAATTAATTGAGGAAAGTAAGAAATCTTTAATTTTTTGTTCTCGTCATAATTTTTCTTTTTTCTTTTTTCACTTTAGTGCTCAATCTGTAAGGAAAAAGAGAGAGAATATATTTTGGTGTTGAGTGGTTCTGAATGCAAAGATGCTGGGACAAGATTTTGCTTTCTTAAACCTTTACGCAGTAGGAATCATTCAATCCACGTGAGGCATATATAATTTTCCTGTTGAATTTTTTTTTTCTCTCTTTTTTCTTAAACTTTGGATTGATTTCTTCTATCCACTTTTCTAACTTTTTTTTTTCCCCTTTAAATTTCTTGTCAACTTGAACAGTAGACCACAAATGTTTATGATGATGATCAGTGCTTCCTTAAGCATGGGCGCTCAAGAAAAGTAAAGAAAAAGACAGTTGCAAGTATTGTGTATATGTCACATTTATACTAAAATCACCTTGGTGATCAAGACACCGAAAACGCTACATTGTGACTGATTTAAAAACGGTCATTAGCATAGTTATCAATAGTTTTTAAATCGTTGTAAAATCGAGAGTCAAGAAAGGTTTTCACTTTTCATGACGGTTTTTAATTGTCGTGGAATATGCGTGTGGAAGTTGATTATACGGGATAACATGCAAACTTGTTCACTAAATCTTTTTGTCACCAAAAGACATGGCAATTGATTTTGGTATAATTTTTATTAATTAGTGTTGTATAAATATATATATATATATATAATGTGTTGTGACAAATGATGAAATGACACACTTGACTTGGTCTCAACCAGTGGTGCTGTATTCTGTGAGTGTAGGTCCCTAAATCACGTTTGTAAATGCCTTTTCTTCCAAAAGGGGCAGCCCTAGATTCCCATCCCACAAGTTATAGCAGTGGGTGCCTTTTCTTTTGTTTCTTCATTGTCATTAGTGCCACAGTTCTTCTTTCAAGATAAAAGAAACTTGCATGAGAGTGAATAAAGAGAGAGAGAAAAAGGAGAGAGGAGGGTGGGGGCACTGTTCCTTTAAATGGACACCATAATGCGTAAAAAGTCATATAGGAATGATGATGATGATACATAGTGTGGTGGAAAAGTTAGGCGGGTGCGGGTCTATTGACTATGTATGTTTTTTTTATCATTAAATCTGATGGACATCATATCAGGAAAAAAAAAAATTAAAACAAATAATTTTTAATATATATCTGATGGTTTAAAACGGAGTCCTAGTTGATAGGTTATTTTTTCCCGTATCTAATGAAAAACCATGAATTCACAATTCACAATCAAGAGATGCTCACATCCATGAGGCAAATGGGGTTGTCTACAATCCACTCTTCAATCATATTTTGGTTGTTATTTGGCATGAAGGGAGGAATTTAAACGTGTAAAATATATATATATATATATACACACACACACACACATGAAAGTACTTTAAATCATTAAATAATTTACAAATACGGGCTTCATCTGCTATAAGATATTACTAAATTAATTGTCTAGTAAAATGTTACCCGATGATTTATAATTTGTTCCCAAAAACATAAGTGTTTAGATGATGCACATAAGGATTCCTGTATTTATATTTATTTTCTTAAAAGTTGCAATGTTGGATTTCAGGGTACAATGAAACACAATTGGATTGAACACTGAAGCCTTCAATTTCATTAATTTATTAAATTGTATAAATATATTATACGTTATATATATAAACATATATTTCTTTTTAGCTGCGCATTGCATAAAAGAATAATTAGCTGTCAAAGAAGATAAAAGGAATATGTTCCCTGTCTTTCCTATAATATCCCCTGGTACCCTATCCTTATAATTACTATTTAATATTGATTAGACTTTTTTAATAAGATATTAAACAATTTTCCCCATGTAAAATTCTAAAATCTGTTTGTAACTCATTATTGGAATAACTGATAGAATATAAGGGAATAATGCATTCCAATTTTTATGCAACTCAAATCTCAGTTATATAGAATGGGGTTTAAAAACAATCTTATCAGCCAAAATTTGATCACTTTTCGATAGGATTTTTTTTTTTTTTTTTTTTTTTTTTTTTTTTTTAGGAATTAATATTCATTTGTAGTTTCAGATTATATTTTCAATCTCATTTGATCCCCAAACTTCAAAACATATCAGAATTAGTCCTCGAATTATAATAATCGTTCCTTTCAAAAATTGTTAAAAATTTAGATTATTTACTGCATGAAAATCAAGTTTGTTTTAATCAGGATTAATTTCGTTATTGTAGTGTTAGAGCACAAATGTTTTGAGAATTTACAACTTCTAAAGTTAAAAATCCAAAATGTGAAAATGACAACAAAAACCCAGACTAAGATAAGCATTATTATAGGACAGATTGATGATTAGGGGACTAATAGTTGAACGTTTTGAACTTTAGAGACTAAACATTAAAATGAGATTGGACCTATAAGTTAAGTTCAGGGACTAAAAATAAAATTAACATTTTTTATTCAATAAATGACTTCTAGTGTTTTTTGGGTTCATAATTCCATAACTTCGTGATATATTGTAGTTCTACCAATAATTGGAGCAACTTCAGCCTCTGCCTTTTTTACTAGCAAAAAAATAAAGGTTAAAAATTATAAATAATAGAAAAGAAAAACTGCCAAAGTCCAAAATATTACCAGTGCTGACATTAGTGGGTGGTACAGACTGCAAAGCTTGACACATATATAGTCTTACCTACGGAATTAAATTCCAACCTTTCAGGTCTTTCTCCAGTTTCTTTTTTAATGCAGAGTCTATTTCATGCCTCTTGTGTTTCCTGATTGGTTGGTTAACTTTGTTGAAATTGAGCTACTTTATTTGAAACTTAGGGCATGTTTGGGTGGTGAGTTTAATCTCACCACCATCAACTTATTTTTATCTTTTTCTCCAAAAGTTTTTTGTCTTTTCTGAAAAAGTCAACCAAAATCACTATTTAAACTTACAAATCTTAACTCAAACTCAAACACCAAACGGACCCTTAATTCTAAAGTTGACTGATAGTTCTAGTTTTCTTAGTCTCCTTTGGTATTAAAATTTAACTTCAATTAAATTATATTTTTTCATTTTAATTTTTATATTTTTTTAAAAGTTAATAAAATTTATAATTAATTTTTAAAAAGTCAATCAACTTTAACATAAAAATTTCATCTCTGATTAACTTACCATTCGGAGGTTTAGATTGAGAACTGTTATAGTTGGGGGTTCCCAGGACCGGTGGTTTCGCTTCATTTCGATTTTTGGGAAGTATCATGACCAGGATAAGTAGGGTTTAAATTTTTTCAAATGAACGATTTGAAAACCTATTGATTCTAACAACTGATCGCAGAGTTTATCATTCGGACTTTTCAATTCATAGATGTGGATCTCGGACCTATGAATGGGGATATCACCGAAACTCACAAAGAAAAAAGGAAGTGAGTTCCTCTGTAATCAAACGAATTGTCTACCTTCTGCGGCGATCCCTCACAGGCTCTCCAAATGGATCCGTTTTCCATGCTGCAAAAGACAGTTGCAAATTTTTACCAGTGAAAATAACATGGCGAAAACCAATTATAAGAATAAAAAATCAATGTTTCAGAAGTCTGGATAACTAGTTTAGAGTAACCAGTTGTTACTAGTGCTGATTTTATAGCAGCAGGTGACCAACTGGGACATGTATTCTTAGCAATTTTAGTGAACACATTTAGTTACACCAACATTTGTTTAAACTATAGTTTTCGACAACCTTTTTTTAGTCTATGACATGAAAACCAGGAAAAGCTTTCGTAATCTCATGAACTAGCAGCTTTCAATAGTCATCACCGCAAGTTTGAAACATCTCAGTCCTCACAGACAAAGGAATTCTCACAAAAAGCACTTTATCTGTCCAACTTAAGCTCCCGAAGACGTAATCAGTGTTCATCTGATGGGTTGTCGAGATAGTAACCCGAAATGAAATCTTCGTTACAGTAGAGTTGAAGACCAAGACCTTAGGATTTACTGAAACCTTTGTGCCAGATGGGGGTTCTATTACCGATTTATAAACGGAATTACGATTTCCAACATTTGTGACGGTTCTGGTTACTGTAACGGAAGAACCCCTAATGCTCGGTATGGTAATGGAAGGCACGTTGACGTCTAGAACGGATGGTTTTCGAGCCGGACACTTCGAGGGATGTCTTGCGAGGTGAGATATAGCAGAGTTGTTGTAGTACATTGCACAGAGGTAGTGTATGTAATCAGCTGTCCCCATGTCATAAACTAGACCGGGGTCTGCTGCTGCATTTGGGTTTACTATTCCCCCTCCAAAGTCGAATGGATCAGCCAGTTTTTGGGGAGATCCTTCTGCAAATATTGGTAAACCAGATGGACTAGTCCTCCACGCTGCATTGTATTTGTTAACAACATGGATAACTTGTCAATTTGGTGTTATTTGCTAGAAGTGCTATTTATCCAGAACCGTGTTTAGTATCACTACACTATCGAGTTTTTTAGTCGAACCACATACCGTTACATGATATTAGATGTTTTTAGGAAATGATAACGCATGGGAAGTCCTACCAGTGGTGATGAGTGCTGACTTGATGGCGGCAGGGGGACCAAGACGGATGTAATGCTTTCAGAAGTGCTACAATGCCCGCCACATGAGGAGTTGCAATCGAAGTTCCAGACTGCATTAGATATCCATTTTCTGCGGATGTGTCAAGAGGAGAAGTTGCTACTAATATGTTCACACCCGGAGCGGTTATATCTGGCTGTTGCACAAAGCAAAGAATGAGAAGACCAAAAACTTTGCGGTGAACTTCCTTGAACCCCAATTAGTTACCTCTATACTACATGTACTTAGACGTACGAGGGAGGAATTTCGAGTGTTATGTAGGATATAGGAAGTTCTTTAACTGAACAAGTTCTAATTCGCAGATTTTTTTACTAGGAAAGTCGTATATATAGGTCGGAAGAAATGGATAATCATGTCAACAAATGCAAAAGATCTAGTATCTGCAGTAAAAGCACAATACAAACCACGAAAGAAAAAGTTTCATCTACCTTAAGGATTGCAGGCGCAACGGAGTTGGGCCCTCTAGATGAAAAGAAGGCCACTTTGGGCGAAACAGCTTTTCCCACAACTGTTTTAGAAGGGCTCAACTTCACAAGAGGAAATCTGAGTAAAATACAAATATATCCCACTCAAAGGATTCTAAGAAACAAGTCACAAATAGATCGTGAACAACAGTAGTTATCTTACCTGGTAGACCTGATGTAAAAGAGGATTCGGGTGCCAACCTCGTAATCAACTTCAACACAAGGGAAGTCACCAGGGCATGGAAATAAGAGACTACTAGCTTGCTTGGCGACAATTAGGCCAATACCGTTAGCTTCTCTCACAGCAGATGTCGCGCTTGTCGTCACAACAGCTCCTAATGCTTCTCTGGTGAAGCAGAGCACTACCTTCCCAGAAGCCTCAGTCTCATTAAGTGTGAGAGCTTCACATTTTCTGTAAGTGGTTTAAATAACATCAACACTGATACTACTTTAACTCATATACCATTCTTAGTATGAAAACTCAAGTATGTGACGGATTTTCCCAACCCGAATAACGTAGTGTCACGCCCTTTGGACTCGGGATATACCAAGCCTGTGAAACCAATCTCCTTCATTGTGCACAAAGCTTGACCCTGCAAAAATAATATGTCAATTTAACATTTTAGAAGCAAATACTACTAATAAGACGTATCCCGAACCCTATTGCATAATTCTCCGATGTTACCATGTTTTCTAAGAGAACGTTGATCACTTCGATAAAAAAATTACCTTCAAAGTTTGGTTGTTTCCTAGAGTGATGGAAGCTAGAAACGCCCGATCTATGCTGTTTGCAGCGACAGTTAATATCCAGGGAGCTGTGTTATGCAGTGTCTGAGCCAAAGGCCCATCATTCCCAGCTGAACAAACAACACTAATCCCGTTTGCCACAGCATGAAAGGAACCAGTAGCAATGACATCTCTTTCATCGACATCAGAATACCGGGGAATATAAGACCCAATTGAAAGTGACAAAACATCAACACCATCATGTATCGCCAAATCAAAGGCCTTAAGTATATCCGCGGGCGAGCACCCCAGCACGTTCAAGCAGACCTTGTACACCGCGAGATGAGCATTAGGCGCACCACCTCGTGCTGTGCCACGAGCAAGGCCTTTGTAGCTGACATTGCCAACGAAAGAGCCTGCAGCTGTGCTGGCGGTCTGCGTGCCGTGCCCAGTTGCATCTCTTGGGGACAAGTACTCTATCGCTCCTGTCGAGTTCAGTAGCAATCCATAGTCTGCCATAAGTCCATCGACCAACAAACGAGCTCCAATGATCTTTCTGTTGCAGTGCTGCTTGGCATTGAACTTTTCACCTGATTCGCACACACCTTTCCAGCGAGATGGCACCGGTCCATGGCATTCATCATTGAAGGATTTCGACTCTGGCCATATTCCTGTTTCATTCCTTGACCTGAGTAAGCCCGGATGACACTAGAAAGAATTTTGTCTATAATTTGACTAAACGAAAGTTTTGTTATTAAAACAAGGCCGAAAGGGAAAGACCCGGAGATAAGAGAAGAGACTGTAAACAAACCCGAGTCGAACACGCCTACAATAACTCCATCACCTTTGTTGCTCGTGTGAAGAAGATTGGAATGAGATTCAAAAGAGAGGCCAAGCCAATCCCAACTCCTAGTAGTTTGCAGCTGGAGAAGGCTGTTCGGTATGACTTGAACAACACCAGGCAGCTCTGAAACACAACAATCTTATCTTATACACACATATGCACACACTCCAACTTGTGCTTATATTGATTGAAATTGAACTTGACATGTTAACAATACCGGCAATCTTTTCGGCTTCGGATTCTGTAAGCTTGGCAGCAAAGCCAGAGAACCCGTGTTTGTAACTGTACACCATCAGCTCTGAGGCCTTCTGTTTGCTGCAACAAAGCCACTAACTCTACTCAAAATATAGGACAATTCCATAATTTTGTTACAGTTTTCTCTGTATCTATATACTTACCTTCCCACTATTTTGGCAAGCAAGTCATGGTGTGAATTTGTGATCACCTCGGGATCGCTATGCCACTTTTCTCCCATGTAAACAACATGAACCTGCTAATTGGAAAACAGGATTTAAGCACAACCCAGTTAAACTTCTTTTTTTCTGGATATTGAAGAAATAGATATCACTAACATTAATTTTTTCCTCCACCATTTTTGATGTTCCGTGGACGTTGAGAACAAAGATGAGACAAATTAGAACAAGTAATGAACTTGGGATGTTCATATTTTCTGAGGTTTCCCAGAAACACGGAGATGAGGAGTTATGAATATAGATCAAATTATGTGGATTAAAATCAAGGTAGAATTTTGTTTGCTGAGAGATATGAATATAATTTTAAGGACTTGGGTTAGCTTGAGATGAGTAGATCAAACTATGTAGATTAAAATCAAGGTAGAATTTTCTTATGAGCTAAAATTATATGATTTGGTATTTTCTGGTTATGGTAATTGTAAGACCAACTTTTGATTGATGAAGATTTTTCAAAAAATATAAAATAAAATAAAATAAAATTTTTTATTGATGAAGAAGGGAAAGGTACTGATAAATAATGTATCCATAAGTTACACGTGGCAAACATCTAACACGGCCTATAAAACCAAACACTTTCTTTTGATATGTTGACAAGCCTTGCATAAATTTTTACATTCAAATTCCCTAGGAAAAAAAAAAAAAAACTTTGTGGTAGAATGTTTAAAAAAAAAAAAAAAAACCACACCCCAAATAAGATAATATTGGCCCAAGCAAATTTGGGGTCTGAGGCAAAAATTCTAAAAGATGTCTTCTATAATTTTTTTTTTTCGGATATAAAATTTCATTAGAAAATAATTAAACCATTCAAATTTCTTGTCTTTTAGATGCAAAATTATTAATTAAGGGAGAGACTTTGGTAGAGTCTCTCCCAAATGAAATTACTGGTAGAGTTCTTTTTTTAACTGTTAGATTTAATCGAACGGTTGACATATCATGGGTATACCATTGTTATCATACCTCATATAAACTTTCTCACCCCAAGTCTTCTCCGTCGCCGACAACCTTTTTGCCGCCGGCGACGGGCGCCGGCGACCTACCTCCGGCCCTAATTCTGGCCGGCCGCCGCCGCCGACCCCCTTTCTCTCTCTTCTGAAAATAAACCACACATACATGACAATAAAGAGGTCATTCTCAAAAGATCTCACAAGCAGATCTTACCTTATCGAATCTCCGGCTCTCAAAGATCTCAAGCACCCGGCCTTGAACTCCGATAACGTGTCCCTCTCCACCACCGTCAACTTCACCAGCGCCTCCGCCGCTGCCTTCCTCGCCGCCCAGTCCTCGCCATTCAGGAACTGCACCACGCAAGGCACCAAACTCCTCAGCGTCCCCTCGCCAGAAGCTCCTCCGGCGTCGATCACGCTTCCAATCAGCGTCAGGAGCGCCGGCTTTGCCTTGAAGCTCTCGCATTTCAGCTTCTCGAGCCTCGGCATCAGCTTCGCCAGCCTCCCCGGCTCCGGATCCGCGGCGGCGTCGACGGCCGACGGGAGGCACAGCGCCGCACCAATCTGCGAATTCTGGTCCTGCTCCATGAAGAGCGCGTCCAACAACGGCTTCAAGAACGACGACAGCAGTGGCTTGCTGACGTGGCATCGGAGAGCGCCGACGGCGTCAACGCAGGCAGATCAGACCGCTGAGTCCAAGTTGCAGAGGCGGCGGACGACGCCTAAGAGGATCTTCGTGATGTGAGGGGAGAGAGAAGCGCCGTGGCTCTCCGAGAGGACGGCGAGGAGGCAGACACATTGCCTCCGTACCGGCAACTTGTCGAGAGAAAGGGGAAGAGAGAGAAAGGGGGGTCGCCGACGGTCGGCCGGCCGGAGTTGGGGCCGGAGGTGGGTCGCCAGCGACGGAGAAGACTTTGGTGGGAAAGTTTATATGAGGTAAGGTCTATGATAACAATGGTACACTCATGATATGTCAACCGTTCGATTAAATCTAACGGTTAAAAAAAGAGTTCTACCGGTAGAATTATTTGGGAGAGACTCTACCACAGTCTCTCCCATTAATTAAAATCTTATTTCAAGTTTAGGATTCAAAACTAAATAATTGCTCAATAAACATAAAAAATAATAAGAAATAAAATGACTTGCAAAATACAAACAATAATTGACAAAAAAAATATATAACATTAAAGAATATTGGGAATTGGAAAACTCTTGAAATAATATTAAAGAGTAGGAGGAAATATAAGTAAGATTGATCAGAGCTTTTTCTCGTTTTTCTTCTTTTTTTTTTATTAAAGAGTATGAGGAAATATAAGTAAGATTGATCAGTCGTTTTTCTTCTTTTTTTTTCTTTTTTTTTTTTTTTTGTAAGCGGTAAGGTAGATAAATGTGAAGTTCAAAAAAAAAAAAAAAAAAAAGGATAATTGTGAATGTATAGTTTTCAGTGAATAATTAAAGACTCTTAGGGTATGTTTGGCATACCAACTCATTTTAAACTAAACTGTACTTTTTTCATCATGTTTTTTGTCTTTTCTGAAAAAGTCAACAAAATTTACTATGCAAACTTAAAAATCTCAACTCAACTCAAACTGAACTTGTGTACCAAACGGGCCCATAGTTTTTTTTATTTTTTATTTAATTAAAGACTTTCAATATTTTTTTTAAATTTATAAAAGCCAGCTCAAAATTTTTCAGTACTAACTTTTTTTTAAAAAAAAAAAAAATACTTTGAACCTAATTAGATCGAAATGGGCCTTAATATTAGATGGGACCTCAGGTAATAGCCTAAGGGCCTAAAGCAACATTCGCCTCTAATATTTTTAAACTATCAGATTATATCAAAATCATATTAAAAATGTTCACTATGTTTGTGTTTGGACATTAGATCAGGATCTAAAATTTTCATATCAATTTTTGTCTATTTTCTGAAAAGATAATAAAATTATAATTATTTTTTAAAAATTCAACAAACTCCAATTTAAAAAATTATATTCCTAATCCGTGCACCAAACATACCTTATGTTTCTCACTAGGACTGTACCTACTTCCCTTTCTTAACAAAATCTCCCCCGTAAGCTCATACAAATGAAGGAAATTAAAAGAATACAAAAGTTTCATTAGAAAAAAAAAAAAGGCCCCTATGTTATTGTCCATCTAATAAAAACAGTAATTTGTTTGCTTTGACATCTAAATTGGGATGGGAAATACATTTTTCAGTTATCATCAGTATAGAACTGAATTATCTGCGTTCTAACTGATATGGGAACTGTCACAGAATGCACACCATCCATCCAAGTCAGGCTTCCAAAATAGAATCCAGTGTTCACCTTGTGAGTTGTAGATACTTCAACTTTGAAAGACAAAGCCTTAACTGTGGAGTTGAAAACCAACCTCTCGGGTTCCACAACCACACTTACTCCTTGTGGAGGGTCTACTAGGGCTTTATATTCGGAATCGAGAGGTCCGACATTTGTGACGGTTCTGGTGAGAGTGACGGTGTTTTGTAGATTTGGAACGGTTATCGAAGGCAGGTTCACATCCAGAATGGAAGGCTTGGGACTCGGGCATGTTGTGGATTCGCCAACAAGTTGAGAGATGGACGAATCGTTGTAGCCAACAGCACAGAGGTAGTTTGTGTAGTCAGCTGTTCCCATGTCGTATACAAGACCGGGTTTCGCTGCCTTGTTCGGGTTCACAATGCCTCCTCCGAAATCAAACGGATTAGCTAGCTTCTGTGGTGATCCCACGGCGAATACAGGCTCTCCGAATGGGTCAGTCTTCCAGGCTGCAAACGACAGTTGAAACAAAAAAAATTTCTTGCTTCTTCATGAACAATGAAAGAAACAAAAAAGTTCATTATAAGAAGAATGAAAGAATTGGACCTCCGAAAGATTTGTTGAGACTAACCTGTTGTTACTAGCGCTGATTTTATTGCAGCAGGAGACCAACTGGGATGCAATGCCTTAAGAAGTGCCACAATGCCTGAGATGTGTGGAGTTGCCATTGATGTCCCCGAGTGCAACGCGAATCCTCCGTCCATAAAGGGATCAAAAGGAGAGCTGGCAGCTAATATACTAACTCCAGGAGCAGCTATGTCAGGCTGCATCAACGCACAAAAACAATTTTTTTGACGGATCTAAAGTAACGTCGGTTTCAGTAATTTACACGGGCTAATATCTTGAGATGTTTTACCTTCAAAATCGCTGGAGCTATGGAATTAGGCCCTCTAGATGAGAAGCAAGCAACCTTGGTCGATACGGGCCTCCCCACCAGTGTTGTTGAAGGACTCAGCTTTACAATAGGAGACCTTTGAACCACAGACAACAGATCGCCAATTCTCTTTGCATTAAATCTGTTTAGAAATAAACCTTCATTAGATTTTATAGTAAAAACGACGATACCTTGTGGAACGGATATAGAATAGGATCATGGTGCCAAGTTCATAGTCCACTTCAATGCATGGGAAGTCATTGCTACACGGATCCAACGCATCTCCGGGGTGTTTGGCAATAATTACCCCGACTCCACCGGCTGTTTTCACCGCAGTGACAGCACTCGACACTGGAGCTCGATTGGCCAACGTTGTGAAACACAGGACCACATTGCCAACCACTGGTGTGTTATTAAGCGACAGGGACTCACATACTCTGCAATTAAAGATTTGTTTACGATTCTGACATGAGATTTTTAGTTGATCAGAAGAAAGCCTCATAATGGGCAACAAAGAATCAAGAAACAAACCAAGAGAGGAAAAAAAAAAATATATATATATATATATCATGGAATCATATAAACTAAACTCTCTATTATGCATTTCTGTCCAGAAAAATATTAGAAAAAACAGAAATAATATGAAAAATTACCCTGCTGCTGTGGGGAGAAGCCCTGGGTTCTCCGGATACACCAATCCAGTATGACCAACTTCCTTCCCTCTAAACATAGCTTGACCCTAGATTATGGTTTGTGTAAATAAATAGGAAACAATCATAATATGTAACAACAATAAATATTGGTAATTACTGATGTTTTAATAGGTAGATTAATTCATTGTTTGATGCGGGAGTGCTCGGTTTAAAAATTTATACTGTATGAGGATTTACTTAAGTCATAAATCAAATCGTTAAAAAGTTAGTCTAAACCGTTAAAATAATAAAAAAGTAAAGACTAATTGCTTGTTTGATCCATAATTTTTTGTAAATTTATGATTTGATCTTTTTTTTTTTTTTTTTACTAAAAGGTTCCTAAACTCGTTAAAAGGATGTAAAATGATCATTTTTTTATCAACACGATGTTGAAAATTTTACAAATTTAAGGGAAATTAAGAAGAAAAAAAAAAGTTCGACCTTTTTATTAGTTTAAAAAAAAATCACACTAATTAAAAGAGTTTAAGAACATTTTAATGATAATAATAAAAAAGAAGATTAAGAACTAAATTACAAGGGAAAAAAGGTTAGAACTTAGAACCAAACAATCAAGAGGTTATGATAAACCACACACATTTTCATTTTGAGGAAACGACAAACGTTTGTTTTTTTTTTTAGGAACGACAAACGTTGCCATATCCATTAGGGGGTGTTTGGTTGAAGGTAATCAAATATAATCAGATACCTAACAATCTTAGTAATCAAATTCCTGGGGATATTAGATTAAAGTGTTTAGTTTGAACATAAACAATTTTAGTAAGATTCCCGGAATGTGAAATTACTTTGTTTGGTTGTGAACATGAATGTTGTTTTTTAGGATAGTTATGTCTAAATTATTTAAATTTTAAGATTACCATGATATTTAGATAGGGGTAATCTGAAACCTAAGGGGGGAGGTGGGTTTCAGATTACCTTTGGGTAATCTGAAACTCATTCCCAGGTATTTTAAAATAAGATAACCTCATAACAAACATGATAATGTTAACATTCTCATTTCTTTATAAAAGATTACCCCATACCAAACACCCCTTAAATTACCAGCATAGGGGCATTGTTCCCAAGCGTGATCCTCGTCGGAAACGACCTATCCACGGTGGTAGCAGCCACCGTTAAGACCCACGGCGCCGTATTCTGAACCGTATACGACAAAGGCCCGTCGTTCGCAGCCCCACAAACGACAGGAATCCCCTTAACCACCGCGTGAAACGACCCGGTAGCGATCCCATCTCGCTCGTCAACCTCTGAGAACAGCGGAATGTTCGTCCCGAGCGACACCGACAGGACATCGACGCCGTCGTGGATGGCCTCGTCGAAGGCCTTGAGGATGTCAGCCGAGGAGCACTGCCCCCTGGGGACGTTCCAGCAGACCTTGTACATCGCCAGGCGAGCCCTGGGAGCGCCGCCGCGGACGAGCCCGGCGGCGAGGGTTTTGAAGCTGGCGTCGACGGAGAAGGAGCCTGCGGCGATGGTGGAAGTGTGGGTCCCGTGGCCGACGGCGTCCCTGGGGGAGAGGAAGTCGGGGGAGTCGGAGGTGTTGAAGGGCTGGTGGTTGTCGGCGAGGAAGCCGTCGATGAACCATTTTGCTCCGATGAGTTTGCGGTTGCAGGCTGACGTGGCGTTGAATTGCTCGCCGAAGACACACCGGCCTTTCCACCGGGAGGGGATCGCCGTGAGACCTGAGTCGTTGAAGACCGAGGACTCTGGCCATATTCCTGTCCGCGTCAAGTTTGGTCAAAATCCAAAAATTATGATTTTACATAATTCTTTTTTTTTTCTTTTAGCTAAAGAATTATACTTTATATATATATATATATAAGCATCATCTTTTTATAATGTTTAACTCATTATGATTTTAATACATTATGATTTTACAGTATTAAAAGTTTAATGAAAATTATGTTAATCTTGTATATTATTTAGCTCAGTTTAGTTTCACATCTGTAATTCAAATTTTTTATTTTAGTTTTTATTTAAAAAAAATCCATAAAAATGATAACTAATTTTTTGAAAAGTCAATAAATTTATAACTAATTTTTAAAAAAATCATTCACTCTAATTTAAAATTTTCAACTTTAACCAGCAAACTAAAAGAATCATTAGATTCATATTTTTTAATATAAAAAAAGAATAGATTTATAGCTCTAAAAAAAGTATTTTATGATAATAATTATTTTGATTATTTTCTCTTAGTTAAAAATTACCACAGTTTAGCCTCAACTCGGATAGCTATTTCATTTTACTATTTAAATACATATTTCTAAAATTCTTCTCTCAAACATACATTTTCAACTCAAACTTTAAAATATCATCTACAGGCGTTTGCCAAACAGATTATAAAGTTTGAGGGGGTGTTTGGTGAATGAGTTTAGTTTAAGATTTTTAAGTTTCAATAGTAATTTTTCATAAAAGATAAAAACTTTTTCAGAAAAGACAAAAATTTTTTAAAAAAAAAGACAAAAATCATGATGAAAAAAGTACAATTTAATTTAAAATGAACTTATAACTAAACTAGCCCTCAATCGTTCATTTCCAAGTTTCCCAAAAAAAAAAAAAAAAAAGTGAGAGTCTAGAGGAACCTGAATCCAAAAGACCGATGATAATCCCATCTCCCAAGTTGGCATCATGCAAGAGATTAGAGGGAGAATTAGGAGAGAGAGCAAGGTAATCCCAACTCCTAGTGGTTTGCAAAGAATGGAATTGATTAGGTATAACTCGAATGACTCCAGGTAAATCTGAACAAAATAGACACAAAATATGTTTAGTTTGACATTGACAATATTAATATTGGTTGTTTAGCCACGAGATCTTTTAAACTCCTACTTGCAATCTTCTGAACTTGAGAGTCTGTAAGCTTAGCTGCAAATCCAGAGAAGCCATGGTTGTAACTGTACACCATCGAATCCCTAGCCGCCTCTTTGCTGCGGCGGACACACACCATGGAAAACCATAAAACTTTGGGAAGAAACCATGTATCATATTTTCCAATTTCAGCGGTTTTGTGATGAAAATAAAAGCGATACGAGTCTCAAAATTTTAGTTTAAAACTGGCAACTTTTTTTTTTTTTTTTTCAATGATTGAGATCGTTTTTTTCTATCATTTTGTAACTAAGATTTAGACTGTATAATACGCACAGACGAAGTCACCTATGGTGGTCCCTTAAAATTCTTTTAAAAAAAATATAAATTCCCTAAAGTTTTAGGGCTTGTTTGCCTCAACCACTCAAATCATTCAATTCAAATTTTTTTTTGTCTTTTTCCTAAAAATTTTTGTCTCTTTCCCAAAATTTTTTTTGTCTTTTCTGAAAATTCAAAAAAATTTACTATTGAAACTTAAAAATCTCAACTCAAACTACTCCACCAAATAGACCCTTAGTGTTTAATAGACCATTATATTAGTTCAATATTTAGTTTAATTCAAGTCCCCTCTAAATAAGCTTTCTGACTTTGTCCATGATACATCTAAAATTTTTGGGATTTTATCACAGTGTTTACGAAAACTTAGTATCAATCCTTTTTTATCAGTGAAAAGTCTAATCATGATGGCCTAAGTCCATTAAATTTCCATTCTGGATTGCAAATTCTCAAATAAGGAAAAAAAAATTCAATTTTTTTTATTTTTGGATTGTTTAGTGAATATCTAAATTGAAGACTATAATTTAAAAAATATCAATTTTTTCTTTTATTTACATTATTTATATGAATGTCTAAATTGATGTTTAGAAAGACCACATTACCCTTTTCATTAAGAATTGAAAATAAACAAAAAGAACTGATTAAAAAAAAGGAAAGAAAAAATCTTTTAAAAAAAAAGTCAAACTA
This sequence comes from Ficus carica, assembly GCA_009761775.1. Classification (NCBI taxonomy): domain Eukaryota; kingdom Viridiplantae; phylum Streptophyta; class Magnoliopsida; order Rosales; family Moraceae; genus Ficus; species Ficus carica. The sequence goes on along the minus strand of CM019750.1, from coordinate 12,646,318 downwards.
AGAAAAATCTTTCATTGAAAAAATATATCATTTTACTTGATTTATTATAAAGAAAAAAGGAGCATAACACATAAGAGTTGCATGGTGTATTAAAAACAATAATTATGATAAATAATCAGTCATTAAGCTAAAATTCACATCATATACAAAAAAAATTAAATTAAAAATATTAAACACTTTAAAACCTAAAAAAGATATCATAATGATATAGTAATTATTATAAAGAAAAAAATCATAATGATATAATAGTATTATAAAGAAAAAAAATACCATGCACATTTAAAAACATCATAATGATATAGTAATTATCATAAAGAAATAAGCAATTTCATATCAAATTTAAACTTTAGAAACTAATTATTAAAATAATACCAATAATAATAGAAAAAAAAAGAAGAAATTATAAAAAAGGTTTTGAAGAAATCTAAATTATATGTTTATAAGAAAAACCTAACTCATACTAACATACTAACAAGTAATTACTATAATAAAGAATTAGTAATTAAGATAAAGATATAATAATAATGAATAAATAAAGAAAAAAATATATATGAATCATAATTAAAGAAAATGATGTTGAATATAATAAAAAGGTAAAATAGATACTACAATGGTTGTTTCTTTAAAAGTAAAAATTTACGCAATATTATTAAAAAACAAACATACTTAAAAATAGAATTTTTATGTAATTATTTTTTTTAAAGCTAATTAAAATCCATTTTTGGATGTCTACTTGTCGGTTTATAAACAAACAAAACAAACCTCCCAACAACTGAGGAAAGCATGTGATGATGCAAACTGGTCAACTGCTCAGGATCATGGTGCTTCTTCTCACCCATGTAAACTATGTGAACCTAATTCCATAAAGAGATTTTATGAGAGTCTATAATTGCTTGGATTCAAAGTAGAAGAGTGTGTGTATGCATATGTGTGTGTGTATATATATATATGTATATGTATATGTATATATATATTTATAGCTTAGAAGTACTTACTTTATTCTTGGCATGGGCTTTTCCAAACAACAAGTTATGGCTACAAAGGAGTAAGAAAATATAGACTGCCACAAACAGAGAACCTTTGCTGATAATCATATTTATGTAAAAGCCTCTTATTGTGTTGAGAGAGATACAAGGATCAAATTTGTTTTCTTTGAAGCTTGGTTCCTTGCCTTGTATGTGTTTAATTTTGACTAAACCTCAAAGTCTATTACAACATTTGAGGGCCGAGAACGGGGAATTCAAACTCAAGACTATAACTTTTAGGGCGAGTTTAGAATTATTATCGATGGTCCAAGCGTCTAAATATACTATTATTTATAGTTAGGGGTGTTATTCCCATCTATTATTGAAATGGTGAATTGACAGTCTTGCCCATTGGAATTTCAATTTCCGATAGCTCCTTAAGTTGATGTGATACATGATGACTAGTCTGAAACAAAAAAAAACTAAGGTTTTGTTTGGTATTTAAGTTTAACTCAAACTAAATTATATTTTTTCATTTCAGTTTTTTTTTTTTTTTCTTCTCTGAAAAGTTAATAAATTTATAACTAGTTTTTTGAAAGTCAACCAACTTAACTTAAAAATTTCATCTCCAACTGGCAAATGAAACGTAAGCTAAATATTTCAGTGACTTAGAAGAATTGAACTCTGATGAATATAGTATTAGGACACATTATCATCATAAGATGACATATATATATATATATAAATACATATAGATATAAATGGATTGGCGTCCAAGCAATTGACCTGCTATAATATATATAATAACTGAAGGGATAAGCTCCAGATTATAAACAAAAATTTAATAAAGCTAGTCAATCATGGTTTTTCCATGAGCTCCTAGAAGCTTTTAAAAAAAATTAAAAAAAATTGATTTTTTTTTTTTTTTTTTTTTGTTGCTTCAAATTCTATATTGAAAATAGCCAGATCATGCCAATTTCACTTTGTTTCCGATATTGTTATATCACTAGTAGTAAAATTAAGTTTTTTATAAAATTAAGTTTTTCCCCTTTTCAAGAAGTTTTTTTTTTTTTTTCTCTCATTTAAATATGATCCTTGTAATTTTAACAGTTTCAGCTTATGTTTCCCTTGTTCTTAATCTTTTAATAATTCCTTCATGTTCCTCTAATAATATTATAGTGCATATTTTATTTAAAGCATCATATCGTATCAATAAGGATGTATAAGCCAAATCTGTAAATAGCTATTGGTAGTCATGCATGACACCAAGGTCGAAACTTGTAACATTTGATACTTTCAATTTCTTATAAATTATAAAACCTGATTTTTTAAGACTATCAATTTTTGATTTAAAAAAACTTGTATTTCTACAGAATAATGACAAACTCATAAAATTTATCAACAAATAAATGTAGTATCTTACATAGTCGTGGTCATGCTAAATCAGTTCAGAACTGACATAGTAATGAGTTTATTCAAAAAACATCTCTATAAAGCAAAATTTTCGAAAACCTGTTTTCAGAAAATAACATGAAGAGACCAAGAAAAGGTCTAACAAAATGTCTTGAGCTCGGAGCTTTCAATCATCACCGTAGGGTTGAAACATCTCGGTTCGGACGGACAAAGGAATCCTCACAAATGCGCTTTATCTGTCCATGTTAAGCTCCCAAAGAAGTAACCAGTGTTCATCTGATGTGTTGTGGAGAATGTAACTTGAAATGAAATCTTGTCACCGGTAGAGTTGAAGATTAAGACCTCGGGTTTTACCGACACCAAAACTCCGGTCGGAGGTTCTATTATTGCTCTATAAGTGGAGTTTGGAGCTCCGACATTGGTGACGGTTCTCGCTACTACGATGGGAGTGGTCCGAATGCTTGGTATGGTAATGGAAGGCAGGTTGACATCTAGAACAGAAGGTTTTTCAAACGGGCAATTTGTGAGATTTCCTATAAGGTGAGATATGGCAGAATTGTTGTAGTGCATTGCACAAAGGTAATGTATGTAATCGGCTATTCCCATGTCGTAAACTAGACCGGGGTCTGCTGCCGCATTCGGATTCACAATGCGCCTCCAAAGTCGAATGGATCAGCCAGCTTTGGCGGAGACCCTTCTGCAAATATTGGTAAACCAGATGGACCAGCCCTCCATGCTGCAATGAAATTGTCAAAAATAACATCGGTATTAAGTTTCGTTTTCTTTTTTTTTCCCCCCCCTAAAGTCGTACACCGTCATATGATGGTGTGACATTCTTTAAGGAACGACAATGGAAGGAGAAGCCATACCAGTGGTGATGATTGCGGACTTAATGGCGGCGGGAGACCAAGTGGGATGGAGAGCTTTCAGAAGTGCTACGATGCCCGAGACATGGGGGGTTGCCATTGAAGTTCCGGAGTGCATTACGTATCCATTGTCGGCCAATGCATCTAGTGGCGAAGTTGCGGCTAAGATGTTCACACCCGGTGCTGCTATATCTGGCTGTTGCATAACAAAGTAAGAAGAAAAGACCAAACATTTTGGGGTGAACTTCCATTTTATTCCAACTAGTTATCTTGATAAAATTTGTATTAAATCTCAACAGATAATTCAAAAAATGTACCTTGAGGCTCGCCGGTGAAACCGAGTTGGGTCCTCTTGATGAAAAGTAAGCTACTTTGGCTGATTCAGGTTTTCCCACAACTGTCTTTGAAGGGCTCAACTTCACAAGAGGAAATCTATTTTTTTTTTTTAAATTAAAATTAAAAAACCTCATTTTAAGTATTCTGAAAGAACAAATCATAAGAAAACGGCGGTGTAATTATTCATTGATCCTACCTTGTAGACCTGATGTAGAAGAGGATTCTGGTGCCAACCTCATAGCCGACTTCAACACAAGGAAGTCACCGGGGCACGGATATAAGGAACCGCTTGGAAGCTTGGCCACAATTAGGCCAACACCGCCTGCAGCTCTCACAGCGGATGTAGCGCTTGTCATGACGACTCGACGAGTCATTGAGGTGAAGCAGAGCACCACTTTCCCAATAGTCTCAGTCACATTGAGTGTTAGAGCTTCACAAACTCTGTAAGCAGTTTAACTCAGATCAAGACCAATTCCATTGCAATTAACTTATATTCTATCTGTGAAAACTCAAATGTAAATAATTGATTTACCTACCCTGATGCAGTAGGTCAAGCCCATTTGACTCTGGATATAACAATCCTGTTAAAGCAATTTCCTTTCTTGTAAACAAAGCTTGACCCTGCAACATCAACCAGATAGATTAATCAGTTGGCTAATAAGCCGGGATTCCTTTTCTGTCTTTGATGATTTAATCCGTCTTTTTTTTTTTCCGCATTTACTAGCAGTACTAAGCAAAATATTATCAAAGTTGTTGGCCGAGAAAAATCGAGAATACCGTCAAAGTCTGGTTGTTTCCTAGAGTGATGGAAGCGAGAAATGCTCGATCGATGCTGCTTGCAGCAACGGTCAATACCCAAGGAGCTGTGTTCTGCACAGTCTGAGCTGCAGGCCCATCGTTCCCAGCTCCGCAGACGACGCTAATTCCATTTGTCACGGCATGAAAGGAGCCGGTAGCAATGCCATCTCTCTCATCAACATCAGAATACAGAGGAATCCAGAACCCAATCGACAGTGACAAAACGTCAACACCATCGTGTATGGCCTCATCGAAGGCCTTAAGTATATCCGCCGACGCACACTGCCCGCCGAGCACGTTCCAGCAGACCTTGTAGACCGCCACACGAGCATTCGGTGCGCCCCCTCGTGCAGTGCCGCCAGCAAGGCCCTTGTAGCTAACATTGCCCACAAAGAGCCTGCAGCCGTGCTGGCTGTGTGCGTGCCATGCCCGTTTGCATCTCTGGGGGACAAGAACTCCGTCTTTCCTGATGCGTTCAGTGGCAAACCGTATTCCGCCAGAAATGCATCGACGAACCAACGGGCTCCTATGATCTTTCTGTTGCAGTGCTGCGTGGCGTCGAACTTTTCGCCCGATTCACAGATGCCTCTCCAGCGAGATGGAATTGGTCCAAGGCCTCTTTCGTCGAAGGATTTCGACTCTGGCCATATTCCTGTTTCATTCTTTGGATTCAATAAGCTTGGATGATACAAGGCCTAAAGCTAAATATATACATATAAACATACATAAACAAACAAATAAGCCAAACAAGAATACACGAGGTCGATCAGCATGCTAACTCTGCATCACTACGATAATTAGGCTCGATACCCTTGACACAAACCTGTGTCAAAGACGCCTACAATGACGCCATCACCATAGTTGCCGCTGTGAAGAAGATTGGAAGGAGATTCAAAGAGAGGCCAAGGGAATCCCAACTCCTAGTTGTTGTAGCCTGTGGATGCTATTCGGTATGACTCGAACAACACCGGGCAACTCTGAAATTCACCAGTGGTATACACACATATAAACATACAAATATACATATATTTATCCCTTGAGAGAAAATTGATTGGAAACTATTTGACAAGTTTGAAATACCAGCAACTTTTTCTGCCTGAGATTCTGTAAGCTTGGCAGCAAAGCCAGAAAAACCATGTTTGTAACTATACACCATAACTTCTGAGGCCTTTTTTTTACTGCAACACGAGAACTAAACTCAACAAAACCTTTCATTTTGCTCAAGATATTGGATATAACACCATACTATATTATTTTTTCATTACCTTCCCACAATTTTGGCAAGCAAGGAATGATGCGAATCTGTGATCAGCTCGGGATCGCTGTGCCGCTTTTCTCCCATGTAAACGATATGAACCTGCTAAAAAAAATAAACAAAATTAAGCACAACCCAGATAAACTTTTCTCTTGGAAAAAGAAGATATGGATTCAAGAGGATAAAAAATATATATATATATATATATATATAGATATCACTAACATTTGCTTTTCCCTCCACTATTCTTGTCATTCCTTGGGCATTGAGAACAAGAACAAGACTCACTAGAACTAGTAATGGACTTGGAATATCCATATTTTCTTGTGAGTTCACAAAAACACACAAAGATGAGAGGTATGAATAAATTGTGGTAGAGATATCTCAGTACATATATATTGAAATAAATCTTGGTAGAGTATTCTAAAAAGCTAAAAATGCAGATTTGACAATTATGAGGAATTGTAAGGTTATAAAACGGTCTTTGGTGGTTATGCTTGGAAAAGGGGCCATCTTCATAAAAGTCCTGGAAACAAGAGACCAACAAAGTCAAGCATTTAAAACCATGGAGATGTAAACACCATTGATTGTGATTGGATTAAATTTCGAGAGTGCAATCTACAGCCAAAAGCTCTCCGTAAGAAACAAGTACTACTTTTCGAGCTTTGAGCGTCGGATAATAAAAAAATTAATCTGTACCATTAAAATTTGAACTTATTTTATATCGCGTCACGATATTATTAATTTGATTAGCTTCTTTTAGATTTTTTGTTCAAGGAAAGAAAATGACTCGTACAAGTTGTGGACGAACTAAAAGGAAATCTGTCTGCTTTAAACACCAAAAATCATTATTTGTTTAGTTCAATGTCAACTCAGGAGTGGTAAGTCTATCCATACACACAAAATTTGACGCTGGAGTCTGCTCATTGTTACCATTGGTTATAACTCAGAACCCGTTTTAGATTTTTTCTTCCCCTTTTTTTTTTTTTTTGGGCAACAGTTGACTGCTTTATTCTTTGAACAATTCTAGTGTGGACCCCACGTTAAATTAGTTGAGAAAAAAAGCTTTTGTTGTGTGTGTGTGTGAAAACTAATATTCCATCTAAAAGTATATCCACAAATAGCGAGCGGCAAACTTAGAATTTGTGGTGTGTTCTCACATGAGGATGGAATGGTCAACTACTTTTAAACAAATTTTCATCTAATATGGCCCCTAATACCTCGCAGTTTCTGTGAAGACGTGACAAGCCAACTGCGTTCATAAATCAATTCCACGACTTCACGAAGAATAGTTCTTATCGTCAAAATATATATATATATATATATATTTTTATATTTGAGATGTTTGAATTAAGTGCTTATTATTGGTCCATAAATCATTCAACTACTTTATATGGATCACGGTTAAAGTATTTATGTGATTGTAGATATTGATATCAGAATTAGAGATCTTGAGTTTGGACCCCTACAATTGCACTTCTTATTCCTTTTAATGTCGTCACGTGTTAGGCTTAGGCCTTTCATATAATTTAGGTTTTATATTTGTTTTGGATTATTTAGATTAATATTAATCCGCATGTTTGTCCATTGTCTGACATCTACGTTAGGGGAAGTGTTATAGAATATAAAGTTATTATTAGTTCACCTCTTATTATCTTAAACTTTTGAAATGGATTGGTAAAATAATAGTTGATCTATGTCCTTACTTTTAATGTTAAGGTTAAGACTTAAGAATTTAAATCTCTCACTCTTGAATTTTCAACTTTTAAATATTAATCTATATGTTGTATGTGATTTGTCATTACGTTATTAGAAATTATCAAAAAAAAAAAAAAAAGAGTTAATTGAAATGCATTCAAATACTATTATTTTCACATGAACTCACATAAAATAAAATAAAAATAAAAAAATAAAAATTAATTTGTCTCTAGCAGCACTCTTTATCTGTAACTTTACTAACGCTTAACAGAAAAACTAACCAACATTCTACTTTTACCATACTACAATCATATATTATGTTGTTATATGAACTACTTGGCGCGTGTTCAACTATATTTTTACATATCAAATTTGATAGTAAAATGCTTGTGAATAGGAAAACGAAGACAAAGAAGAAGAGAACGATATTGTGGCAACTCTAATGCGTTCTTCATGTGAAAAAACTAATGCCCACGATTTAACAGTTGTCATATTTACCATTTTTCTTTCTTTTAATGTGATTTAAAGACATAGGAAACATCTTCTAGTTCATTAAGATGCTCACCATTCATTTCTACGAATTTATGGGATTGATTCTTGAATTAGCTACTGTTTCTTTTTCTCCTTTTGGTGGGCTGATGAATTATGTCCATCTTCCATTTATTGGCTTATGTTTGGGACCATAAAAAGAAATTGTATGAAAAGTAGTCGCTTGTTGATGGAGCTAGCTAGGCTGTTCGAATTGATTATAAACACGAATTTGGAGGACAAACGACATGTTTCCATAATTCTATCAATAAATGTCAATCGTCCTTATAACTCACACTAAAACAAGGTAGATCCATTTTCAAGTAATTTCTTGAGCTCGCCAAATATTATGTTTGGCCATTGTTGATCATGTATAAAATTTTTAATCAATCTCCTAGATGTTATGACTTTACAGATCAAGAGTATCCGAGCAATTTTCGTCGGTGACTGACCCACGAACAGTTTAGTAAATACAAGGGCAACTTACCTTGTAAACAGCAGAACTATGAAAACGACAACATTTTAAAAGAATTGCATCACCTAGAAGCGCCAATTCATTTAAACACAAAGACGTAACGTAACAAACGACATCATGTTTACAAACGAGCAACAATACTATGGAACCGACAGTGAGTTGGAAATACAAGACAAAATAAAGATTTCGTCTTGACAAACAACTATCTCGTAAACAAAACAATGTTGTAGGAAAGCACCAATATTAATATATCCTACTAACTATAGAATTTCATAAACAGAAAAAAAAAATAAAAAAATCCTAACAGCAATCGCTAAAAGGACAATATCACTTAGAAACTACAATGAATTAGAAACGAAGCAAAAGACAAAAAACGACATCAGTTTTTACAAACGACAAACTTTCATGCAGACGACAAAATCTTAGAAATTACTACATTTTCTAAAACGACAGTATCACTGGAAATACGACAATGAAATGAAAACTGCAGTTATTGAAAAATAACAACCATTTAGAACACGAAATCCTATTTAACAAACAATATAGAAATAAAGAAATAAATGTGACAGTTAAACGACAAGAAAACAGTAAAATGGCAACAAAAAAGATAGACAACGACAACAATTCTTGACACGATATCATCCTCAGAAAACGACAAACGGTGGAATAAGATATCATAAAACGACATGGCGTTTCAAACTTTGTTTGTGGTTCAAAAAGACTCTTAAATGTAATTGTGGAAAATTTGAAGGGTGGAAAATAGAAATAGAAGAAAGTAGAGGGGGTTGGTTTTGGTGGAAAAAATAGGAACTGCAGGGGAAATGGTGGCGTGGACGGTGGAGCACTAGATTATTACCACGTCGTTTGTCTCATTGTATGGACACAGACACCCCCCCAATATCTTCTCTCAGAGATCTCCACCGTAATAGGGGTCGACTTGACGATTTTGCCCTCTACTTTGTATTATTTTTACATTTGTTTACCCTAGCCTGGCTGCTACTGAGCTGAGGCTGAGCTGTTTTTTTTTTTTTTTTTTTTTTTTTTTCCGCTGTTTTAAATTTGAATTCTTCCCCCTCAGTAAAAGCCAAAAGGGTACACTTGCCACTGTACACGCACACTCCCCCACTCAACTTTTACTTAATGACCAAACGACCCTTGATGAAAATTTTTAAAAATTATTATAAATTTTATTAATTTAAAAAATATATAACAAATTAAGATAAAAAAATATAATTTAATTAAATTTAATATTAAATAAAACTTAAATTTTTATACATATAATATAAAGTTGTTTGCCTTTAAAAAAAAAAATTTCCAAAAGATTTTTAAAATTATGGAACTGTCTTTTTTTTTTAATCGTCGGTAAAAACTGTAAAACCAGCAAATAAAATAATATACATAAAAAAATTAAGTGGTAGAAGAATTTTTCTTTTGTTTATCCTATAATATAATAAAGAATGAATTGTACTATTAAAGTTTTTCTTTTCTTCTTTCATAATGCGAGATTGAATCTGCGTGCTCTTAGATCCAAGTCTTCATTTTCATTCTATCTATTATAGATATCAAATTATAATTTAATAGCATCTCTATTAGATTCTCTTGTGGTATAGTTTTTTTTTTTTTTTTTTTTCCCTCTCCAGTAAAACTACCCTCGTGTAATTGTAATTTGCATTGGATTGGGAAGTTCACGAGACAATTGGGGCAAAAGAGGGACAACTGACAACCAGTAGTATTTTTCCTTTTTCTCAAATGTCATGTCTTTTTGGTTTTTCAACTTTCATTTCTTAGGGTTGGTTTGGAACGTTACTTCTGTCTCTATAAACAGGGAAATGTCCCTTTTTCTGTGTACTAAAGATAATGGACACAAATGTAATGCACTTGTCGACTCGGTCTTGCTTCAAGTAATTCAAAATCATTGTATAAAAAATTGAAAATTTGATTAATTATTTGAAAATATCTTTAGTGGCCAATGATCATTAAGTCATTCAAAATGAGATAAAATATAATGAGACTTGAGTTTCAATCTCGCATTAGATCAAAAATATATATTTATATATATCTTAGTAACACGATTCATCTCTTCATAAAAATAAAAATAAAAAGAGAATTCTTCTCTCACCCAATTTTAATATGTGTATAATTTTATTTCTAGGGTAGGCATTTGTAGTTGGGTTTGAATTTTCAACCATCCTAAGAAAAATATATATTATCTTCTCTAGTTTACGTTTTCTAAAAGCCTTAAAAAGGTTATTTAACTTCTCTTTTCCCAAGTTTACTGTGATTTAGATTGATTGAATACCAAATTATGGATTAAAAAAAAAACAATTGATTGGAACATACAAAAAGAACTTGTGTTGCAAATTGCGTTGTGTTTCATGCACATTGAGCCCCAACTTTGACACACTGTTATCCATCTCTTTCTCTTGTATGAGTATCGAACATGCTTATCCCAATAATAAAATAATATAAGATCAATGATAATTAAATATTACAATCTAAATCACAAGTATACTGATTAATACAATTATTGATCTGGGTGCAAGAGAAATCAACTCTTAAATTGGTGAAAAAAAAGGTGGGAAGTAAAATTTACACAAGGATAATTATTGTTTGGCATTTAAGTTTAACTACAAACTAAAATGTATTTTTTTATTTCAATTTTTATCTTTTTCTAAAAAGTCAATAAAAATTTATAATTAGTTTTTAAAATTTGAATATAATGATATAAATTTTGAACTCTGTTGTATTAGAAATAGAACAATATTAATTTCTTAAATTTGAGGATTTTAACGTCGTTAGCTCCCCACTAATGGGATTATTAACTCCAAGTACAAAGATGATATTTAGGATTCATTTGGTGTTTGAGTTGAGTTTGAGATGAGATGAAATTTTTAAGTTTGAGTTGAGTTAACTTTTTAAAAAGTAATTATAAATTTTGTTGACTTTTCAGAAAAAGACAAAAATTGAAATGAAAAATTGAGTTGAGTACAAGTTAAACTCATTTACCAAACATAGGCTTAAACAATCGTCTCATCATATACAACTTCCAATCATAACTGATTTACTATTGTAAATAAAACATGAAGTGAAGATGATGAAGTGTCTTATTGTAGAAATTTATTAAATGTACAATTTAAATTAAGGATATATATAATATAGGAAAACAAATTCTTTAAACAATATATATTTATGAACACTAATTGATTTAAAACTATAACGTGATGCTAAATAATTCTATTTTTAAGAAATCCTAATACCACTTCACAAAAAGTCCTAAGATTAAGTGGTATAAGCAAAAGGAAAAAAGAAGTAGCAACTTCTAAGAAAAGAAAAAGAAAATGATAAAGAAGATGCCTCAAGTAAATTATACCCACCACCAAATATATATATATAATATATACATATATATATTTTGAGATTGTCAAAATCATCATAGAAATAGAAAGCACATCATGTAGTGAAAGAGAAGCTTTTGATTGGCCTTTAAAAATGTTAAAAATCAGTGAGGGAGGTGGACAGGTTGGGCCAATAAAAGTGAGTGAAACCTCATTGAAGAAAATACAAAATTATAGAAGCAAAAATGGGTAATTGCTTCAATCCCATTATTAAATACAATTCCCCCCGTATTGGGTAACTTTTTAAAGTCTGATCTGAAGCGGTCACGGGTTGTTGGATTACTCTACCTTTTACGGGGAGAAGGAAAAATAGGAAAAGACAACGGTCTAATGGGTAAAGTTTTAATAACAACAAATTTTTTTTGCGGTTAATTGTAAATTTGACCCTTCAAAAATAGGTATTATCGCACTTTGCCTTTTGCAATTTAAATGTATAACTCTCCCAAATTATCATAAATTACGACTTTATTTTTGTCATTAAGATGTTAATTTTCTTTTGTAGTTTTAGCTTCACATTTACTATTATAACTTTACAACTCAAATTTTAAAATTTCATAACTTTTCATATACAAGTCTAAAATGAGATTAATTTTTTTTAATTACATTAGAAGTTCGAGACGAACGAAACCACGCTCCCTATTGATTTTTTTACTAAACACAATTTTAAGTTTTTACGCCTTTTAACTCTAATCATTCAAATCGAGCACCAAACTATAACTATTTAACTCAAATCCAATTAAAAAAACAATTCAAACCCATACACTAAATATATATTTAATCTTGTGTGTAAGTCAAGTAGCTAATGAGTAAAGGGCCATAAAGAGGATGGCAACGAAGCAGAGGTTGCTAGCAAAAAATGAGGTGACACTAGGCTTAGAGCAAGGAAGAATGTTATTTTTTTAAAATAAAATTTAAAGTATATTTTGTTGAGTTTACTATATTGTCCTTTTATTTTATGTTGTGTGATCCACATGTGGTATAAAAATGTTAATAAATTGATGTTCCAATGAAAGAATATATTAAATTTATAACTTATGATAAACTTGAGGGCGGTTTTGTATCATTTTAAATATGTGAAGTAAAGTTAGATAACCTTTGTTCTTTCGGATCCATTTTAAAAATTACGAAAGAAAAAGAAAAGGAAATAATAACCATATAAAAAATAAAAAAATATAAAAAAAAAACCAGCCCATTGCTTGAGAAAAAAAGGGCATTATTGGTAGCTAAAAAAGTTGTCGTGACGTTTGTGATTTCCAATAAATTATTGCCCATTTATTTTTCTTGATTTCTCGTGACATTTTAATTGAAGTGGGAATATAATTACAAAGCACAGCCCATTTCTCCGAAGGCAACTGTGAGGTTTGAGTTGTGAAAGCTGAGGAAGATCAAAAAGGCCATTGCATTCGTCCTTTTTTTATCCCCCTATTTATTTTTTGACATGATTTTGGATGTTGTTGTTGCTTTTTCTCTGATGGGGTCCTCCTCTTTCTCTCTCCTACTTTCTCTCTCCTACTTTGTAACAACATTAACCTGCCATTAACTTCTCTCTACTGAGGTTTCAAAAGAGCGAAAAGCTATCTTAAAACAGAAGGCTTTTTTCTGAACTCAAATGGGCCTGAGCAGAACCTCACAAGGTTGGCAATGGAGTTTCCACCAGATGGGTATCTTTCTTTGCATTCTCAGCTTCTTCTTGGGGTGTTCTTGTCGTTAACCAGGTCGTTCGCTCTCTCTCTCTCTCTAGGTGGGATCTTATGTTAATACTGAATCAGCTCTTAGATTTGCTGCTTTATTATAATTTTTTTTTTCAAATGGGTCTTAGAATCTTGTATCGTTTTGTTATTCATTGCAAATGAGCTTTCCTTAAGTTTTTTTTTTTTTTTTTTTTTTTCCCCATTATCTCAATCTCTGTGTAAAGTTTTTGTCTTTTTGTTCTGGATTCGAGGGTCAAGGTTTCTGCCATTGGTGCCTGAGTTTCAGAGAGGGAGTTTATACTTTTTTTTTTCCTTTTCCTTTTTTTTTTTCCTTTTTTTTTTTTTTTTTTTTTTTAAGTATTTGGATTGTCTTAACAAGCACTGTACACTGTGGTCATAATGACTAGATGTGTAATTTGTATCATTGGATTAAGAAATGCTGTATGATCTGTTGGATTCATGGAGAAGCATGGAGTGAAAATGTTGATATGAGGCATTTGTTGCTGCCTTGGTTTTTCTGGTTAGTGCAATTTCAGATATCATGATTGAGTTCCAATGGCACTGGCTTAAGAAACCCTTTTGAAGTGAATATATATATATATATATATATATATATCCCACGATTTGAAATTCTCTTAAAGGGTTGAGATAGCTTTTATAGAAGAGAAGATGAACTTTCTTTCCTAAGCTTGTCTTGGAAAGTTTAAGCTGAAATGAGTTGGGAATGGTGAGTCCAGAGAGTTCACAGCATTCTGCAATTTTTGGATTTGGGAGTTTAAAAATTTGGTCTTAATATAAGAGTTTATTAGTGGGCTGGTCTATTGGAGTCCATTTGAACATGGGAAAAGAGTAAATACTAGGGGGCTTACATGTGGTCGTTCCCCAACAACGCTCCGATTTTCTTTTCCAAATTACTCCATGCATGAGATGGTTCTTTCCAAGGTATTGGTGCTGACATGAAACCTTCTGCTTGATGGTATGAACTTACAGTCCATTTCTTATTTCAGCAGCGGATATGTGCCAGAAGTTGGTGCGGCTCCTTTCTCATCTCATTGGCAATGGCAAAAGATTCCCGTTTTTTATAGTATTGCTGTAAAAGTTGGTGTGCACAAAATCTGCATTGTTGTGGTTGAAAATTACAGGTTATATAAATGCAAAACCCGATGATCATTTAACGGAATTCATATATTGAAAGTATGATAGTTGTGAACTCGTAGAGTGTTAAAGTTCCTATCTTTCTCATGAAGCATTGTGCCATATGCTTCAAGCAAATATTCATACGGAACTGGATGTCATTTGTCATCTAACACATACGTTTATTAGTTAACAGTCAGAGCACCGCATTGAAAAATGGTAAGTGTAATATCCCACGTGTTTTAATTTTGTTCAAGCGCATGTAACCTGTAGTTTTAGTAACATTTTCTATCATTTTCACGGCTATGCGTCGTTTAGTGCTCCTGTTTCTTTGTCGCATATATTTGCTGCTTTTTATGTTACTGTTGAATTAGTTGCGAATTTAATCTATTTGTAGGTTTTGGACATCCCCGAAACAGTCAAATGGATGAGGAGGAGGCTTCCTCTTTCAAGAAACATCAATCAGGAGCTATTCATCCCATAGTTAATTGTGATAAGAAGGCAAGTTACGGTGATAACGCTATCTTCAGCTCCATTGTTGTGGTAAGACTTGCTGATAAATGTTGTGTGAATATTGCAGGAGGCTTCTGATCAGGTGGGAGACATCCTCTCTCAAGTTTCACAGACACATGATGTGATAATGTAATTATATATCTTCGTCTTGTTAATGTTTTTTATGATCTATGATGGTACATTCATGCATTTACATTCTTGTTTATATGTTTGTTTTCCATTTATCTATTAAATATTAGTGTGAAACATTCATATCACAAATGTTTTCAGGACGTTAGATAAAACAATCTCCTCGTTGGAGGTGCAGCTTGCCGCGGCCAGAGCTGCGAAGGCTGATAACAGTAACAAAGGATCTCCAGTGGTACAAAACCAGGAATGGAGCAGTTCAAGGAGCGCCCCAAAGGTTTTCTTTGTTATGGGAATCATACTGCATTTAGCAGTAGAAAAGCGAAGGGACTCGATCAGAGACACATGGATGCCTCAAGGTTTAGTACCATAATTATACTTAATTTCACCCAAGTAATTAGTTTAGTGCCCAATAACCTTGTTGCTTTACCTTCTTTTAGGAGATGCGTTGTAAAGAGGTTGGAGACGAGAAGGGAATCATAATACGGCTTCGTTATTGGACATAGGTAGGTTTACTTGAAATTGCAAACTGACTGGCTAATTGATTTTGCAACTTCAGAGTGATCGGAACATTGATGCCTTCAATTTTGGCCATTTTCAGCGCAACTCCAGGTGGTGTTTTAGACCGTGCCATTGATGCAGAAGAAGCTCAGCATAAGGATTTTTTGCGACTAGTATGTTGTTATTAACAAGTTTACTTGTTATCTCAGCATAAGGATATCTTTTTTCTGCTTGTTCCTTTTACAATTGACAATTTGTAGTTGGTAATGATTCTATTGCAGTATAAAGTTTAAACTATTTTACTGAGAGTTTATTTTCTCAAGGAATAGAACAGGACATGATGATATAGAGCGGTTTACAGAAACCGATTTCTTAAGTTCTTACTAGGCTTTCATAGCCATTTATCTGAGCATGTTGATGGAGCTTATACACTTCTTTATGTTTTATGCAGAACCATGTAGAAGGATATCATGAATTGTCCTCCAAAACCCAAATATATTTCTCAATCGCTGTTGCTAAATGGGATGCTGACTTCTTTATCACAGTTGATGATGATGTTCACATAAATCTCGGTTAGTTAATGCACTCTACTTGTCTCTCTTCAGAGAAAAATATATAGGGATGCAGTTTCAGCAGTACTGAATTGTTTTTAAATGTTTGACAGGTATGGTTGGTTCTACTTTGAGCCGCCATAGATCGAAAACCTCGTGTTTATATTGGTTGCATGAAGTCTGGTCCCGTCCTGGCACAGAAGTGAGCCACGACATGATTTGAATTCTATTCCTTGTCATCTCATTGTTCGTCATCTAGTCTATCTTTTCATCTGTCTTTGTTAGGGGTGCCAGGTACCATGAGCCAGAATATTGGAAATTTGGTGAGGAGGGAAACAAGTATTTTAGACATGCAACGGGACAGATTTATGCAATCTCCAAAGATTTGGCCACGTACATATCGGTAAAACCGGTAAGACTTTTTGTAAGTGCAGCATTCTCTGACTTATTTATACGAATTAAGAATCTCAATATTGGAATCGCCTGTCTAATTTAATATGGAAAGAAACTGCTTCTGATAATTGGTATTTTTCGCTGCAGCCGCCCTACTTCATAGATATGCAAATGAAGATGTTTCTTTGGGTTCTTGGTTATTGTCTTGATGTTGAGCACATTGATGACCGAAGCCTTTGCTGCGGGTCTCCTCCAGGTAAGCACTTGGCAGTATATTCTTTCGGTTTTTCAACTATAAACCATAATTCTCGTTTTATTTCCCCGCTAAGACAGATTGCCTTCAAGCTTTATTTTTCAGTTCTTAAACCATGTACCGCTTAGACTTGGAATAATATAGGACTTCCTTGTTCATTGAGACTCCTCTAGTTATTGCTCAAGAGTCTCTAGTTGATTATCCATGGATTATCGTTCTACAAAAAGATCTGTAATCCATTGAAACCCGATAGACTTTTCTTGCCAATCTTTCCATGTTGGCATGAAACTATTTATTCCTTAAAAACAGAAAAACCTCCAAGTTTTCTGATACTTTTTAAGTCTCTGCCAATAGATTGCGAGTGGAAAGCCCAAGCGGGAAACGCTTGCGCGGCGTCGTTTGATTGGAGCTGTAGCGGCATTTGCAAATCGGTGGAGAGAATGGAAGAAGTGCACCAGCGCTGCGGGGAGGGCGATGGAGCTATATGGCACACCAGTTTCTGAAAAACTTGCTCTCTCTTCTTTGTTGGTTAGTTGTAACATATAAAAATGTGTATCTTCTTGTAACAAGGAAAAAAAAAAAAAGAAATGAGAGTTGAGACAAAAACCTCCTGCCCGATTTTTGGTTATAATTTTGAAGTGTATCGGGACAGTTGGGAAAATGATTAATTTAATTGATGCATATATATGGATCATCAAACATTCAACTCAAAAAGAAAAGGAGGAGATTCTTAGATTTGTCGTTCATATTTTATATCCATGTCCCATGTGATTTTGCAGATATGAGACAAACTTGCCAATTGGTTTTTAAAATCACCAGATTGGATTTTTTTTTTTTTAATAAATTTTTAAATAAACTTGTTATTTTAATTTAAAAAAAATTCAATTCTGTCACGTTTTATAGAGCTAACATGAAGAGGCAAGGTGATGATCTAACTCATTTGGAGCTATTCTTGTTGTGATTCTTTTTTTATTTAATTTAATAGGGGTTTATATATTTCTATATAACTTCTCTAGGAACTTAGTAATTAAAATCAGAATTCAAATGGGAAGAAATTTTCCTCATCTAGTTAAATGATCTATCGTTCTCTCCTTATTATACTCATGATTGTTTGGTAAGAGATATAAAATCACAAGGAAGAAATTAGATGAGAGATTCTAAATCCTTCAAAATGTCTTAATTTTGATCTATCATGAGTACATATTTAAATATGATTCATGTAAGGAAAAAGAATGCAAAACGCCAAGAACATGGACCATAAATTGATCCTTTTTTTTTTTTTTTTTTACCTTGAAAATGAGAATTCAAACTCTACATCTTGTAATAAAATCAGGTGTGATATTACCATTAGATCATACGTACAACCATCCATTTTTGTTTTTAAGGTTTCTACATGGGCAAGTTTATTAATAACTCTTGTTACTACACATAAAATTATTTTAAAATCAAAAAATTTGATATACGAGAAAATAAGGTGAGAATATATTATTTTATAGATCTTTTACCATTGCTTGAACTTTTTTTGCCCCTATCAATGAAATTAATTAACATATATTTGATACATATATCTCGATGTTACAAAATTCTTAATTTCTTTTTCAACCATGACAATTTCTTCTAACCCCATGAAATTACATCCCAAAAGTTAAGACAAGATTACAGCATAGCTTAACGGTTATTTCATATCTGTCAATTAAAAGGTGATGAGTTCAAATTTTACCTTTCCTCACTTTAAAAAAAAGTTATTAAGACCAACTTCAATGTATTTGTCATCCAAATATCAAATTATACTATTGACACGATATTTAATATTATATTGGAGATGCTCTAACCTCTTTTCCTTCTACAATGGCGGATTCAAATTTAAATCAAAGATATCATGCCTCTAATATTTCTCCTGTGCCATATAAATATTTTGTTTTCAATATTTCATTATGACGAAAGTGCTTTTGATCTTAGAGTCAAATGAGTCGAATTACGGTATGATTAGTCAACTCTAATTTAAACATGCCCGTTTTTTTATTATTGGATTCCATTTGATAAAACTTCACTAACGCGAATTTAAATATCAATCATCCAACGTTTGATAAATTGCATGTACCGCGCAGTAAGAAAGTTATGGCCCATAAATTTAGGCATAAAATATTATGTTTGAAATTTTCTAGTCTCCAGATACCAATACAGTTGGCTCTTCTTTTGGAGGAAGGACCAACCCACACGTACTGATCAACATGGATTTGGAACTAAAGGCCACGTCTACATTGTCACGTGTTAAATTTGTTTCAAAGAAGATTGTTAATTATTTAATCTATTAGTTTGAACTTAGGTGGAATTTTTCGCTCGGGAAAATGCTATAATAAACTTTTGGTTTCTTTATTTATTTATTTATTTATATTGTTTTTGTTTTTTTTAGCTTTTATGTTTGTTCCATTTTGTGCAATTCAATTCGTCTCATCCAATCCAATAATGCTACTGTTAACTCCCACCAAACTCTTATATTTAAGCATTTTTTTACTTCTTTTAGTTTGCACCTATCTCTACAAAATCACTTAAAGTTTCTTCAGATCAAAAGCTGGTTTCTTCCCAAGTCAATACAGCTGTTTTTGACAATCTTGAGCATATACACGTTAAAAATAATGTCTGAGATATCAAGTTGAATTTCAACTATTCGTTAAAAAAAAAAAAATTAAGTTCCAACTTTTTATATCACATTTTTACACATGTAAATTATTATTCTGTTTATTAATAGATATTTAAAAGATTATTACGTCAATTAATAATAAAAAGCTGTGTATATATCACAAAAATAAATAAATAAATAAATAAATAAATAATTATCATATAAGTTGATACAAAAAGATTAAAGTTAAAATTGATGTCCTTAATACTATTCATACTTTTTTTTTTAAAGTCTTTTATATTGAAATTTGATATCACCAACATGGAGCATTTCATGACTGAAAAAAAAAAAAAAAAAAACTTACTAATAGGACTTAAACCCGAAAGAATTTGATAAAGATCTGACGGTTTTAAAACAGTATCTTATATGATATATATTTTTTTTCCAAATACGTGACATACGTGATATAGACTTAGTAGATAGATGCCGGTGCACTATGAAACTGATTGATCAATTTCAATTCTTGAGTTGATTTTTGAGATTGGACTTTACATATAGAGCTTGTAAAGAAATATTTGTGGTCGGTGAAGAACTAGAAGCCGCAAACAAAATTCCATCCAGGCCAAGAAACTGATACATATACATATCTATCTAAAAGATCTTCCAAAATCTAATTTAGAAATGATAATATTGTTTCTTTCACGGAACGAGTGTAGATAGGTGACAAATTACGAGTGGGTCATAATAATTTTTATAGTGGAACAAAGGTCCCAATGTTATAAAAAAATGGGTAGCCATTTTTACATCAGAAAATTAAAAGAAAAAAATATATCAATTATGATTCATAATCGTCCGCGGAGCAATTTGTGATGATCGAGTGGGGACGATAGTCTCCTATTGATTTTTTTTTCCTGAAATAAACTTTAAAATTATGTTTTAATGTTTTGTCGTTACTCACGTATTGAAGTTTTAAAATTAGTGTACGAATTTGCATTTCTATAGAAGTAGAAGAGCTGATTTCGTCGTTGTCACCATCAGTTAGGTAATTATTGATCTTAGACACAACTTTGCCTTCTCTGAGCCTCTTCCTCTCCCAAAAGAATTCCTAATTTGATTTGCAATAAAGGGGCTATTTGGACCTACGGCCGTCTGCTAGAGAAATTGGGACAAGAGTGATACACATTTTTCACAAAACTTAATGCATGAAAGTTGTGAGTGTTAGAGATTGTGGTGCCATTAAGTCAATTTATTACCGGCCTCTGATAATGAACCGATTTTGAATTCAAAGCGAAGCTCAAATCCTCATACTTGCGTGAGCGTTATTTTCTCTTTGTTTCACCTCATGAAAAATTTGTAAAATTATATAAACCATTTTTGTTTATTCTAAAAGATAATCGATAGTGTCACTCAAGGTCTAATGCCATTAGAAGTGTTAAAGAAGAAGATAGACTCTTGTGTGCGATTAATCTAAGGTATCAAGTGCCGTCCAAAGAGTGCTACTACAAGCAATATGAATATTTAATTAATATAACAAAAAAATAAAAATAATAAAAAACATGACTCAATTTACAACACTAGATTACTTGTATAAGAGCCAAAACAAGTGGCGAATTCCCGTTACATTTGATTGACCATTTCCTACCATTGAAAGTGTTAGAAAATAATGGAGCATAAATAACGAACAATATAATAATTATAATATAAAGAAAATTGTTACAACTGAAATTCAACCTTAAATTGAATGAAACAACACACAGAAGAAGATCGTCGAGGCACGTGAGACACGCTTTTTTTAAAACAGATTCGTCCCCTCCGGTAAGTACATGAGGTTTCAACGGATTTCTGTCTCCTAGGAAACAACTACGAGCAACAGTAGTCTAGCAGGATTGAAAACCGCTTCCGGCAAACTTGAACCTAAAACCTTCCTTCTATCATCAAAAACTACAATAACTGACTACAAGAGAAAATGCCCAAGAACAAAGAACAAAGAACTTGTGTGTGTGTTCAAGTGTGTGTTCATCAAGCTTGTGGAGGCCTCCTTTTACAGGCTTCAAGAGGAGATGTTACAAAACCAAAATCAATAGATTTTAATCTGAATTAATGAGAGATAATGCAATTCATTAATATTTTGATTAATTTTGGATTAATCATGCACTAATGCCTATATTAAACTGCACACTAAAGCCACAGAATATCAACAGATAGCTGTTGATATTCTGGAGAGAAAAAAAATCCGAATTTATGTTGAAAAGAACAAAAAAAAATTTTGCAAAATGAAGCTTGTGTGAGGGCAAGCTTGACAGACTGACATTCGCGTAACCCACATTGGGACCCTAACCCACCAGGGCGGTGATTTGCACCCCCCTGCGCGTGAGAGAGCCTCTTGGGTACACCATCTTATTCACAAGTGTAAATTCTTTAAAAGTTCATTAAGTCTTTATGCCTAAGTAATATAGGACTTCATATATATAAGTAATTTTCTAATAAAATTCTATTCCATTTGACACATTTTGAGCATCAATTTCTCATTCACCCAAATACCATTTTGAGCGTATGAATATATGATTTTGATCTCCTTACGATGGAGAACGCAAATTCACCAAGACCCGTTACTTTTACTAAGTAGGTCCCACTCAAATTTGGATCTCAAAATGGCTCTTCAAAATGGTTTAAAACCATTTTTTCAATAGAATGAAGTTACAAGAGGAAAGCATGAATTTTATTATTATTATTTATTTATTTATTTTTGGTGGAAAAGTGAATAGGTAGTGGTCGGTTCATTCTCTAATGTGATACATTATTTTTAGAGGGATAACCCTTGTGGGGAGCTACACAGAACATGCAGTATTCGGCCTTGTGGACCAATACAACTTTTCACACCAAAATTGAATCTCAGAATTTTTTTAGCACGTTTTTTTCATGTACAGTAATATAATCATATGAGGCTGTGTTTTTCGATTTTATAATTGTTTAAGTACTTTTATTTCTTTCTTGTTGTTATAGGGAAATCAAATCTCTCAAAAAGTTGAATTAAGCGAGTGTCCAATCTTAGTCACTCAATTATACGGTAGCATGTTGGTCGCATGTGAGTGTCTGGAACTCTTGAAGTTGCTTCTTTTTTTTTTTCTTTTTTTTTTTTTCTCTTTTCTTTTTTCTAATGCACCGTCATGGATCAACTTTTTAGATTTTTTTTTTGGGAGTTTACTGTGTTAATTTATTAGATGAACTTCACAAAATTAAAAAAATTATACATAGTAGTGTCTTCGAGTCTCCTTAATTAGAGGCCTAATTCTATATTAGGCTTCAATTTGAGAGAAAAAAAAATAGTTTTCCCCCTCTAATTTTTCTCTAATTCCTCTATTTATAAACAAAACAAAGACAATTGAAGTTACAAGTGTGAAATCTCAAAATTATTCTTAATGAAACATTGTCGTAATAAATTTAGGAAATCTCTGACCACTAGAAATGGGGCTTCGTACTCTCTAATATAAAATAAAATAATAAAAGTAAAAAGAGAAAAAGAAAAAAAAAACACAGATATTTAATTATGATAAGCTTATGTCCACGGACTAAGAACAAATAATTCATTAGTAAGAAACACTATAAATGGGCTCTTATATAAATACAAGTTACAATGTATACAATCGGATAAGTTTCCTAATACTTACAAATCTATTAAAATTAAAACTTAATAAATCTAAATTACAATAAATATAAATAAATCCAAAGTTCCTAATAAAGATAATTACATTAAAAACTTTAACTTTCCTTAATGTTAATATTAACTTTCCTAATACTCTCTTTCCAACCTTTACAACAGCCTTACTATATATGTTAGATTCATGTGTTATCTATGTGTCAAGGTAATAATTAGGCTCCATAACTCAACAGATTAATCATTACTTTTAAAATCTATTAGGATCATAGGTGAAACAAAAAGGAATCCAAATCTTTGTTCTCTTCGGTAATTTTCAAACATTCATACATCAACCACACAAACCTCACTTACTTAGAGATAAGATAAGATCAAACTCCTAGCAAATAGAATGATCATCTTTTGTTGATATATCATCATCAACGGTTATAATTTTCTTAAACGAACAGTTATTGCATAATTGGAGCTTAAGAAAACTTAAGTTGGCTTTATATGCAGGCAACACACACGAATCAATGATTTTTGCGCTTTCTTTCACATTCGAATGTAACAACAAAATTAGAAGCGTACTTGGGCCTTAGAAATCAGAAGCATTGAAAATTGTTTTTGTTGGATCAATTTTCTCAATACTTTATCAAATCATGATTTTGACTTAATATTAACGACAAACTATCAGCTTTTCCACTTAATTATGCAGGTTTTTAGCACTAATATCCCCTGAACTTGTTTAACTTTGACAAGTTACCCCCAATCTTTTAATTTTGGCAAATAACCACCCAAACTTGCTTAACTATTGCAATTAGCCAAATTTCACAAACGCTGTTAAGATTCTCACGGAAATAAATATGTGCATCTCACGTGTGGGTATCTAAAGGGGCAATTGCGGAAATTCAAGGGACCCACTATCAATTGGAGTGAAAATCATTAAGGGTTTTGTTTATCATCTCCGACTCCCAAATTAAGAACTGTGAGACCGGCAAAAGGCAACAAAAGAACCATTGCAAAAATTTGCAGGTATGTGATATGCTGTGTTTGGGTGTGATAAAATTGGGGGGGGGGGGGGGGGGGGGGGGGGGGGGGGGGGCGGGGTTTTTTTCTGAAAATTTTTCCACTAAAATGCAGCCCAACACCAACCTTGGATGTGGTTACTTGGAAGGCACGCTCAAGAGAAGTGATACCTGAATTGCTCAGATAATAAAGTACTCAACAAATATAATATATATATATATATATATATATATATAATACCCATGAAAATCAACAAAAGGCACGCTGAAATTCGTCCCCCCATCCAAAAAAAGTTTACTTTCTTTTTGTTTTTTTGGTTTCCAATGAAAAACCCACCCATTATCTTCAACTCATTAAAAAAAATGCGGGTGCATTTGATTCATTGGTTGGAGATGAAATTTTTAAGTTGGAGTTAGTTGATTTTTCAAAAACTAGTTATAATTTTTATTAATTTTTCAAAAAAATACAAAAAATGATATGAAAAATTTGAATTGGAGTTATAATACCAAACATAAGCTACATTAAAAAAAAATTAAAAGATCAAGCATCTTCTCATAGCTGTTAGAAGATGAAATGACCTTTTGAAATTCTTTTATTAACCTGGAATCACGTGAGAAGTACATGGGTGTCTTGAATTTTTGCAGTTGTCCATTCATATACCCACACGCGAGGTGCACGTATCATTTTCTGTGAGAAACTTAACAGCCGTTTGTGAAATGTACCTAATTGCAACAGTTATGCATGTTTGGAAGATTAATTGTCAAAACTAAAAGATCACGGGGCAACTTGCCAAAACTCAACAAGTTCAGGGACACTAGTAGTAAAAACCCTAATCGTGCCAAGTAAATATACTTTTGTAACCTCATGTCTACGTATATGTACGAAATATATATAAGTTATTATTAATTTCTATAAAGTGAGTTGATCGAATTTATTGATAATTATTTTATAATATTTTTTTTTATCCCAAACTAAATATGTAAAAATTGGAAAAAAAAAAATTTGAACTGTCTTGTTAGATTTTTCAAAACAAAAAGTTCAATCAAATTTATAATAAATAAAAAAAAAGTCATTAATACCCTATATCACGCAATTTTAAAACCTAAATTTTTATTTTTTATTTTTTCTGAATTTGAGGATAATGGATTTGAACTCTATCCTTTGATGAAGTTAAGTGTGAAATTATCATTAAAGTCAATTTATTTATTTTTTTTACACAGTTTTTTTTTGTTATATAATTTAATTAAAACCTAGAGATTCATCTTATTTTAACTTTCTAGAAGGGTGATTCGAAAGAAACTTTTATTACAAAAATTAAACCAAAATAATAAAATATTAAGGATTATACATTAATAGAGGCCTCCCATGTCATCCTGGTTCCAGACAAGAGTGAATTAATTAAATATTGATTCCACAACCGAATATGATTATTAGGGAACCAAAAATACAAAAGCAATGTAGAAAACAAAACTTTGTTGGGCTTTATGCAAACAATTTTTGCTGTTAGGACTTGGAGACTCCTTTCAATGACTTTTAAATTACTAGTCTCTCATTCGCTTCTTTTAATAAATCTAATTTGGAGAGCTAAACAAAGTCATAAAACAATCTCTTTGACAATGTAAACAATACACTATTACTGTCTATGAAAATTGAGTTCTATTTTCAATGGTCAAAAATTTTATATCACGACCATATATTTATTGGCATACATATAATATTACGAAACTCTAAGTTTTTTATTATTTTCTTGTCAAGTTATAAGGTAAGTCGTGAATTGTATGCTATAATTTTTATATCTTACTATAATAAGTTATGTTTTGTTTTAACAGGTCTTTTGTATAATTGCCATTTATTAAGACAAAGTGAAAACATAAAGATTATTGCTTTCTTGTTTTTAGGAGTGATATATTTTTCAAAATTTACTGGTCTCACATAAAGATTTATTGAATCATTTAAGCATCCTCTTTTACCCATTCCTTTTGCATAAAAGGAAAAACAATTCTACTCGTAAAGCAGAATTTCTCTGAAAACATGTGAGTCCAATAGTTGAAAACTTGACCAAAACTTGTTAGAAAAATACCATCTTTACAATTCCTTACCATCGAAATTAAAGATTATTGCTTTCTTGTTTTTAATCAGTCTAATCTACTGACCAACTCTCTCTCTTTTTCTTACATTTTAAATAAAAAAAAAATCTATAATGCCCTCGTGTGTCTAGTCTCAATGATCATTAAATGAGTCCATTAATCGTATTAATAAAATTAAAATAATATATTTTTTTTATCAAATATTAAATTTTATATACATCATATCTCGTATCTCAAATCTAAGACCTTATAAAAATAAAGATAATAAATCATATATCACTGTTGTCATTATGATACTGCCACCAATGGTTATAAATAATGCATGTTGGTAAAGTAATTACAAATTGTAATTAATTAGGCAATTATGGAAAGTCAGAAATCCGCGTCCAGTTCAAGAAGTTCAATGAAGTGGATTTCAGACACCTGTTCCTTTTTTTGTCTAATTAGCAAAACTTTCAATACAAAAGTGGACGGTGTCCTATTTATTTCAATTTCCGGTCAGCACTTATTATTTCCAACTCATTATTTTTTTCCCCTACCAAATTCAACCACAAAATAAGGAAAAAATCAATATGAAAACTGCTTTTTATATTCATGATATAAAATCAATATCATAAAATTAACATTCCCTTACTTTCTTGCTTCTTTTTTTTTTTTTAGTGTGAATGCTAAGATCTATTTTTTTAAGGTAAACATTTTTAATAATTAATATAGTAAGATTATGAAGTTATCACCTAGCTGTTTTAAGTAAGATTTTTTTTTACTTACAAAGGCGCTTTTTTGTTTTTTCTTTCTCTTGACTGGAATAATTCTGCAAAATATTTTTAAAATAGAAATTTTATAGTTAAAATATTAATAAACAACCCAAACATTCTACTTCTTCCTTTTTTTTTTTTTTTTTTTTTGGTGAGGAGAACCCAAACATTCTTATGTATATATAATTTAATAAATCTTCATATAATTTGAAGCCTTGAAGGTCCGAGTTCATTATTGCAGACGTTTAACTAGAATTGACTTTTTCTATAAAGAAAAAAACTGCAAATATATGAATTCTTATATAATTTGAAAGTCAACAGATAATTCATAATAATAGGCGTTTAATTAGTTTGTTTGTTTTTTTTTTTTAGAATAAAATTACAATAGAATTTTTGGCATGCAGTAATTGATGTTTTTTAAACTTAAATAAATAAACTTTGTGGTAAGATATGATAATACCTTATAAACAATTTAATTTTATGAAAATTAATCAAAATTCCCTACATGTTTTTTTTTCTTTAGCCTAATTTTCTTTTCTTTTCTTTTCTTTTTTTAGAGCAAAACTTTTTGAGAAAATTTCAAGATCAGTTACAAATACACTCAACACTGAACACAAATCCACCGTCATATTAGTTAAGGATAAAATTAGGTTGTTGGATTAATATTTAACTCCCTAATTAGAAAAACAAAATCCTTACATTTTCTAAATCCAATAACTGAAACAACAGTGTCTAATATAATAAAAACACAACTCATGTAATAACTTTTTTTAGTTAAATTAATTAAGTAATTAAAAAAAGAAAATCAGCACACACAAAAAAAAAATAAAAAAATCATTAATGTGGAAAACGAGAACGCGGAGACCAACAACCATTGTATATATATGTGTATATATAGATATAAAATAAAGTCCCGTCGACAGCTCAATAGAAAGCTCAAGTACTTGACCATCCCGTGGCGCATAAAACAAAACAAAACTCACTCTCTCGATAACAAAAAAAATTCGATTCAATTCGCTCTCTGTCCGCTCTGTGAATTTTCTCTCTCTTTCTATCTCTCGAGAAAAGGAATTATCAGTAAATCGCCATCTGTGGAGGCCTGTTTGGTTCGAAGGAAAAGTACAAAGAAATCGCAAAATCGTTGGGCCTACGGTAATCTTCCCTATTCGTTTCTCTACCGCTAATCTCAGAAATCTTATCCACACTTTTGTCCGTTTCTCTCTCTCTCTCTCTATCTCTCCGTTCTTTTCCGCACAACCCAATATCTAAATCTCATCGTTCATCATTCCATCTTCACCTATTTTATTATTATTATTTTTTTTTGGTCTATATTTGGGGGAAAATTTTATCTGTTGGGAATGGGATTATCACTTTGTTGGTTTGAATGCTAGGGTTTCCTTTCTCTTGTCTTCTCTCTCCTTGAAACCCTCGAATAATCGCTGTGCTTGAACGAACACACCAGTTTCCGATTCAATCGAGGGTTTTTTCTTTTTCTTTTTCTTTTTTTTGGTGCTAATTTTGTTCTTTTTTGGGGGAATTTTTCGAATAGATGGCTGTTGTTTCCATTTTGATGGAGATTTTTCGGAGGCCGACGATAGTGGAGGTTTTGGGGGAGCTCGTCTTCTTCATAGCGCCTCTGTGGATTGCGGTTTTCGTCGGTGTTCTTGTTGGCTGGGCATGGAAACCTAAATGGGCCAATTTGGTTGGTAGAGACATGGCGGCGGATTGTTCTGTCTCCAAACAAGAAACTTCTTCATCATCATCTTCGTCTTCGTCGATTTCGTCCTTGTTTTTCAGTTCTATTCCGAGCTTGAATTCTTTGAAATTCCAGTTTCCGAGCTGCATTCCCTGGATTTCCGATGACGGAGTCCAACAGAAAGCTCTTTCCTTACCGGCTCCGGTCGATTCTTCCGATTGCAGGTTCGTCGAAAAATTCAAAGTTTCTCGGGGTTGGTTGGTTTGTTTGTTTGTTTTTTTTTTTTTTTCCAATTTAATCTTTGTCATGTTTTAGGATTAAGAAATTTGGGTGTGTTCTTTGAATTCCCATTTTGCAATTTAGCTGAGCTTAAGTTAGTGAGAGTAATTTGAAAACCCACTTTGTAATTTGGCTCGAATTCTAAGAGGTTCTTTTTTTTTTTTTGGCAGTTCATCACAGCTTGAAAGTGGATGTTCCTCACTTGTTACCAGTGAAGATTTGAGGCACCTTTGTCGGCTTGTTGAGGAGAAAGATGGAGGTCCGGCTTGGATTAAGATGATGGATCGTTCTACCCCAACTATGGGCTATGAAGCTTGGCGTCGAGATCCCGAGGTAGCTATAGAACCTCCATTGAACCGTAAAAGTATATATTTTGGCAATTTTAGGCTCTAGGAGAAAATTGTGGGAATATGGAAGAGTTATTGTATTTGGTTTTATGATTGATTGGATTGTGTTATGATGTTTTTGTAGACTGGACCGCCGCAATATCGAAGCAGAACAGTGTTTGAGGATGCTACACCCGAGTTGGTGAGAGATTTCTTTTGGGATGATGAATTTCGAATGAAGTGGGATGACATGCTTGTATCTGCTTCTACTTTGGAGGAGTGCCCGACCACAGGAGCTATGGTAGTGCAATGGGTGCGCAAGGTGAGGAGCACTTTGTTGTTGATGTTGTTGTTTTTGTTGGAGTAATGCATGTATTGTGCTGTTCGAATTCGGCTAATATGTTTGCAATGTTCTTTTCTTTACCTGGAACAGTTCCCCTTCTTTTGTAGCGACAGAGAATACTTGATAGGTCGTCGCATTTGGGAATCGGGAAGTTCGTACTATTGTGTTACTGAGGTATAAGAAGGAAAAACATAATTTATGTTATCTTACCATCTCTTTTGCTATCTCTTCTTTAGCTGTGGGAAGTTTCTTATATATAGTAAAACCTTTTGAACTTGTGTTGGTGTTTCGGCAAAGAAGTCTAATTAGGAAATAGAAAGTGACTTCCCAGTCCAGAGCATAAGTAGGATTAGGAATACATTCACTGCTAGTGTCTTGTCGTGTTTTGAACTAACTTTTTTATATGTTTTGAATTGTCGCAGGGAGTACCTTACCCTTCTGTTCCAAGACGCAACAAACCTAGGCGTGTTGATTTATATTATTCAAGTTGGTGCATTCGTGCAGGTAACAATATCGTATTTTTTAAGGAGTTACATTCTAATAGTGAAATTTAGCTCATTTGTTCTTTTATCTCTACCTTTGAAAGTAGAAAACTGCGGTTTGGTTCTTAACTTGCTGATAGCATAAAGTTCCATAGGGAAAAATGTTCTTTCCATGAAGGAGCTCTCTTTCTTGCTCTGGTTATCAGTTTTGAAGTTTTTTCTTCTTTTCGGTAGTAGTTTAGTAATTGAGGTTTCGGGACAACAGAATGATTAAGATATGTTTTACTTAATGTGAACCAGTTGAATCAAGGGGAGGGGACGGCGAGCTGACCGCCTGTGAGGTTTTACTGTTTCACCATGAGGATATGGGAATTCCTTGGGAAATTGCAAAACTTGGAGTTAAGCAGGGAATGTGGGGAGCTGTTAAGAAGATCGACCCCGGCGTGCGCAAGTACCAGAGGGAAAGAGCCTCTGGGGCTCCGCTTTCGCGTTGTGCTTTCATGGCTCAGATCAACACGAAAGTCAGCGAAGACTACCCAAGGTCTGTGGAAGACGCATCAAACGATTTGACAGAGATCGAAAAACCAAGTTCGTCCGAGAAACAAGGAAAGAACATACCTAAACTTCTTGTTGTTGGCGGGGCTGTTCTCCTTGCCTGCAGTCTAGACCGGGGACTATTGACTAAAGCAGTTATCTTCGGTATCGCCCGAAGATTTGCAAATATCGGAGGAAGAAGGTTGTGATCCAGACTAATTTTTGAAAATTTTCTTACAGAGGCCATTGAAGTCTCTACGTTGTAAAGTGAGGAAAAAAAAAAATGCTCAAATGGTGAATCTCCCCTCTCATCTGCCGTCAAAAAAATTTATTCTTTTTCGCTTTTGTTTGACCACTAGGAAACAGCTTATAGAAAGGAGAATCCTGGCTTAAAGGAACAGAAGAAAGAGAGTAAAAAGAAAAGAGATCGTGTAATTGTAAAAATTAAAAAAAAAATGTCTTAAAAGATCTTCTGCGGCTGGAAGATAACAGTGATTCTCTCCTTTCTTTCCTCTCCTTTTTTTTTTTTCCTTTTTTTTGGGCTAGAACAGTAAAATTCTCGTTTTTGCTCCTTTTTTTTAATTTTTTTTTCGCAATACCATTTAATTAGTTATGGGTTTTCTTTTCATACCACTTTATTTTTCAAAGTACGTTTTAGGTCAAAATTAAAAATTATTGTAATACATAAAACAACAGAATGTATTGTTTCATTGTCAGATTCATCTGGATGGTCAATTTGTACCTCTTATTTGTCTTTACATATATTAATATAAATATGATGATGAATCATAGATTTAACTTTTTATTTAGATTTATAATGTAAATTTATATGTAATATAGTACGATTTAAAGATATTAATGCAAGTAATAAATAACGTAAAAAAATATTATATTAAAATCGATGGGTAAACACATTAATCTTTAAAAAAAAAATAATAATAATAACTAACCGTCGCTTTACAGGTGTTCAACACGATACTAGCCATACATAATTGTGTGCTGAAATGGTCTCGGTGTACTGCTAAGAACCACAATCCTCGTCTTTGACTTTGACTCAGAGATTTCTTTACTCTTTTTCTTCTTCTTCTTTTTTTTTTTTTTTTTTTAATTAATTCCATGGAGAAAAAAATAGGCGTGGGCTCTATAAGACGCTTTTTTTGTTTTTTTTTTTTTTTTTGACGCAAAATAATTAAGTCAAATGGTGGGAAATAGACGACGTCAAAGGACAAACTTTTGGTTCACATTAGTAATTGGAAGGAAAAAAAGACAATGATGTCATGATCAAATTCAATTCACACTATCTTTGTTGATTCCAATTTAGTGGCTTAGAAAACATGTCAGGTCAACTTAGACGAGTCTTTAGACAACAATAAATTTCGATATAGGAAAGCCAATTTCATAATATTTCTGTGGAACACGAGGGAAAGAATGGAAATTTCTTTGGTCTTTGAACTTCGACACAAGGAATATTGTTTTACAAGACATTTTATGATAATAATATGATAAGAAGTTTAAATGGATATTAATGTACAATCACTAGTAGTAAACATGTCCTAATACTCGTGGCAGGATAGATATGGGCAACTCATGTCACACACGATGCATACAAAACACACGCTTGCTCACATGGTGATGATTTATTTTATTATTTCCATGGCCTAAATTCAACTTCAACGACCTTTTGGATCTTTTCGTGGTATGTTTTCTAGGGCCCACAAGATCAAGAAAACTTGGAATTCTCTCTGGGGAGTTTCTATGTTTAAGATCTATTATTATTTTTGGTATAATTATGTTTTTAAATTATTGGAGTAATTTTGTAATGATTTGATATATGAATGTTCATGTTAAAAATGTATATAACGCGGCAAAGAATTGAAGGAGTTATAAGTTAGATCATTGAAAAATTAATCTAACAAAACTGTAGAGTAAATAAGAGCTCTTACGTAAAAACTCTCATGTTTTAATAGTTCCTTATATTCATCGTAATTCATGTTGAGTAGGGAATAGACACAGAGGTGCCCATGTTAAGGATATTTTAAAAAAGGGTGGGTCTATTGACACCCCACATTTTGTTTTTTCCATCCATTTTCCAAAATCATCAAAAAATTAATTTCAGAATTAAAAAATTACTTATTCTATCTTTTAGTTTTCTCTAAAAGCTCTTATAACTATAATATTTGTCTTTCTTATTTCTTCACATACTAAAATCTAAACCACTGTACAGTTTTTTTTAAAAATATGTTTTGTTTTATTTTTATTTTTCAATTTTTTTCTCACGAGATTTCTTTTTTATCCTTTCTTTTTAGATATCCAATAAAAATTTTTATCAGTTTATATGTTGAGATGAAAAACATTTTTTATAATAAAAAATATGAACATATTCTTTGGTATACTTTTTCTTGAGACGATAAAAACTTGAGGATAATTTACTAATGAAGCTGAGCATTCTACAAACAAGGTTGAAAATGTTATGAATTTGGTTAATACTTTTATTAGATAATTAGAAAAAACTCACAATTCAGAGTTTGCATGAATATCTAACCATATTTCTCTATTATTTATAAAATGAATAACCGATCAAATTGATATATTTGATTATATATCCACATCATGCATACGTGTTTTCTATTTGCTTGTTATTTCTTAGAAAACAAAAAACTAGTTATAACATGGAACTACAAAAACTATTGAAAAATAGGAATAATAACAAACAAAATAAAGAATCTTCTCTTAAAAAAAATTCTTGTGAAAATGAATTAAAAAATAACAACAAAATAGAACATTTAAAAAAAAAAGTAAGAAAAAAAATGTGTAGGGATTTAGACTATAATGGGAGGAGAAAGAAAAAAGTAAATAATTTATCTTTAAAGGTCTTTTGGAAAAATTAAGGGGTGGAAAAAGTAATTATTTAATTCTAAAATTAATATGATAAATGGTTTTTAAAAAAAAGTGGATGAAAAAAGTAAAATAAGGGGTGTCAGTAGACCAATCCTTTGAAAAAAATGCAGACAAAGCATTAGGGATGTAAAAATAAAACAGGGAAAATTATTATCTCTCTATCTCTATATCATTAGGAAAAAAAAAAAAAAAAAAAAAACTGAAACCAAATTGAACCGAACCAAGTCAACTTGTTTTTTTATTTTTAATTGATTTGGTTTTGTCCGTTAAAAACTTTATTTTTCTATTGGTTTGATTCATGTTTCTAGATATTTAAACAAAATTTTTGAAAATTTATGCTTTAAAATTCTATTCTTCTTTTTTTTTTCCACACCTGTTAATCATAAAAGTTATTATTATGTAAATGTTGTTTTATTTTTTATTATGTAAATAAATCATAACAGTTAAAAGTTTTAAGATAATATATTTTTAATTGGTATCGACTCTAAATATTTGTTTTATTACAAATCCAAACATCCTCAAACCGCACGAACGGATTATACATAATTTGGTTTCGTTTAAAATTTCAAACGTAGTCAAACTGATCAAGAACACCCTCATCACATTCCGTTGGATCTCACAACGCACACTCCATTGAAGACTCTTCAATCCGTCTTTGGTCACAAATCATCACTAATCATTTATCATCTCTCAGCTCAGACTCGTGTCAATTAGTTTTGCTTATAGAGCCAAATGCCAATCCTAGAGAAGAAACAACAATTAATCTTGACTAATGTCAATTGTATGTCGTGTAGTTTAAGGGTAGCGCCATCCATATTCGAGTACGGGTTTTTGTCCTTAACGAACTTTTTTTTTTTTTTTCAACTATTCAATTTTTAAAATTTATATTTTCTCATTTTATCTTATTAAAAATTGATTATTCATATATAAATTCTTTAAAGTTTTATCTTTTGGTATACATCTACTGAAAACAATACTGGTTAATTTAGTAAACTATGAGCAGTGACGGAGTTATGAAAGGCCGCTAACTTTCTGAAAAACTAAATTTGAGGCCTTAAAAAATTTATGACTTCTTCATTTTATACCCACTACGATTTATTTTCATATATGTCCCCAGTGAACTTGATCCTTTTTATTTTTGTTTGCATTACTCTCTTCACTCATGACTTGTTTTAGTTTTTTTTTTATTTTTAATTCTCATCAATATATATATATGTTTATAAAAACTATTTATGGTAGGGTATCCTTATAGTAGTGCACATTTATTAATGTTAAATTTGATCAAAATCACATTAAATAAATAAGAATATAAAGCTATCAACTATTGTAATATATATGATAATTCGATATAAAACCATACTAGTACGATGTTTTTCGATATCCTAACGGTATAATTCTCCTAATCTACATGGTAATTTTTGAAAAAGAAAATTAGTATATGCTCCCATTGAAATTGAAAGCCAACTGCACCACTGATCCTAGTGGTCATGTACATGGGTGCTAGCAGGGGCAACCCCTACTGAAATTATTTGTTCTTTTAGTTGTACCCATAAAGTTTTATAATTTTTTTTTTAACTCACCCCTATTAAAATTAAAAATTCTTACATAATCTCTACATTGTTTTTATTAAAAATTAAAAAAATCTCATATAATCTTTATTAATTTTAGGGTTTGTTTGATAAATGAGTTTGAATTGAAAATTTTAAATTTTAATAATAATTTTTATTGACTTTTTAGAAAAGACAATTTTTTTTTAGAAAGACGAAAAATTTTTTCAAAAAAAAAAAAATACCAGTTTAACTTGAGTTAAACTTATTGACCAAACATGCCTTTAAAATTAATTCTATTAAAAAACTTTTAATTTTTTTACTTCCTTTCATTAAAATTAAAGATCATCATATAAAAATATTAAAATTAAAAAAATTCTCACATAATTTTTATTAAAATTTAAAAAAAAAAATTGATGTACTCTTAGGGTTCGTTTGGTATATTAGTTTGAGTTGAAATATTTTAGTTATAATAGTAAATTTTTTTAAATTTTCAGAAAAGATAAAAAACTTTTAAGAAAAAGATAAAAAAAAAATTTAAATTAAGATGGATTGAACCAACGTACCAAATGTCCCTTTATTAAAATATATTTAAGACTCCGCTCCGGACGAAGCCAATGAATGTAAAAGGGGCGATTGATCTTTCAACGCAAGAAGGACAATCCTACTTTAAAATCCCGTGACTACCTCATCAATCTTCTTCCTCTGTACTACTCAATCTATTCTGGCCGGAGGAGACATCTGTCAATTGTCAATCAAAGCTAGCTTTCTGGAGTACTGAACAAAGTCCTTTTTTTTTCTTTTTGGGTAAATGAACAGAGACGTGTTTTGATTTTAGAAAGAAATATTTGATTTCAGAAAAGTTTACCGTGTTTTCTTGAAAGAAATTCTTGAAACCGCCACCGTTAAAAAAAAAATAATAATAATAAAGAAATTGTAATGTACAGGCTTGACATGGGTTGGTTCATCATTTAATGATTTCTCTCCCCTCAGCAGAAGGACACCATAAATATTCCTTTCCTTTTTTTTTTTTGCCTTTTTTTTAGATTTTAGGGATTATTTGATTGTAAGTTTAGTTTAAAATAAATTATATTTTTTTTATTATGATTTTTATTTTTTTTTGAAATTTTTTTTTATCTTTTATGAAATTTTTTTTTATCTTTTCTGAAAAATTACTATTGAAATTTAAAAATCTTAAACTAAACTTATTTATCAAACACCCCCTTTAAAGGTGAGGAAATTTGAACAAAAACTATTTCTCGGTATGCTTTTAAAAAATATCTACAAGCAAATTTATTTGCAAAATTGAATAAAAATTAAAACTAATTAATTAATGTTTTCGCTTAATTAGACACACACAAATTTGTAACACCCTCTCTAAATTTGTTCCTGGCATATGATCATTGGGCACCAAGAATACCAAAACCAGTTACGTTTAAAGGAATATAAGTCCAAGCATTAACAAAAATATTTTTAAATAAAACATCTTTATCAATTTTGAGAAATACAAACTACTGATAAATAATTGGATTCATTCATACCTAAATATGAGTACTTAAAATCCATATTATTACAAGCCACGATGTTTTAAAATACGCATGGAAATTAATTTTTCGACAAAATTTTCTCAAACTCCATGAAGAACTCAATTCTATGATTTCTATCTCGTCTTCGAATTAAGGAATAATAATAATAATAATAATAACAACAAACAAATTCGAAACAAAAAAACAGATTAAAAAGTATGAACAAATGGAGTATTGAAAATATGAGATTTCTTTTAAAAAAATTAGGATCAGACTTTCATTAAAATTCAAAATGAAAAGCAAATAATAGTATAATTGCTACTAAAGCTACGTCTATATGATCACTAATTCTAGTAAGTAATTAGTGATGGCAATGCCTTTGATTAAAAGCTAAAACGAGATCAAGACGAGTGTCTCGAAAACATCCATTCCGTCAAACTCCGGCGCCACTCTAATCTTTTTCGACTTCTCGACGGATTCCTTGAATCCATCCATCACTTGCTTTCCGTTGGAGTTTCCCATCCCGCTTCCACTTCCCCGTGAAGACTGCGATTTGGCGGCCGAAGAGGAGATGCTCACAGTCTTCCCCATCATTATTAACAAATTAAAGAGGGAATTCATGTTTGAAATCAGAATTTAGAGTTCTAAGACTTGACAGAAAGAGAGAAATAGTTAAATTGGAAGATAAAGGGTTTTGGTTCAATTTGGAGAGAGAAGAGAGAAGAAAGCTTTGGAGGAGTTAATTTCCTAATTAGATTAGGAAGCGGGAAATCACTAGGACTCTTCTTGATAACTGTTTTTTAAACTAATGGTGACCAAACGACAAAACGCAAGAGTCATCAAGTTACGGGGCGTTTGCTATCTTGATTTTCATTTTGTTTTGTTAAATTTTTTATTTATTTCATAGTTGTTCTTATTTCTGTAAAACTTCTTATTTTATATTGTAGATATAAAACAAATTTCTAACCGCCGGATTAAATATTTAAATTTATGATCATGTACCTTGAAAATTTATAACCAACAATACAAAACTAATCTAATTATAAACTAGGCAATTGAAAAATTAATTAAATGGTTAAAACAAAAGTTTATATTACTATAAAATTAAAGATCTTCTGGTTACAGACATAACTTTATAATAATTTTATATATAACGCAATCATAAAATGAATAATTCAAATATCATATTCTTAAATTTAAGAAATAAATAAATAGATAAAAAAATCTTATCACTAAAAGTCACTTTTTGTCAGGTCAAATAAATTTTAATTTTCTTTTAAATTTCTAACTCAAGTTGCATGGATGAAGAAGTCAAATACTTCTTCTATTCTTTTCCTTGGCGTAGCTAGGCCATTCTGGACTTGAACCAGAGACCTCGCCCGTGAAGTAAATCATTGCACCTATGGTCCAACCAATTGGGAAAGAATCAATAGATTCCTTTTCGGGAGTGATTCATCATTCCCGAACGCAGCATACAACTCTCCGTTGTACTGCGCTCTCCAAGTGTGCTTGTTCCTCCCTTCTTCCTTACCATGGCAAGTCTTTGTGAAAGAACCCCGATGAGATCCTGCTTAGGGTAGGGATAGGGTCATGTCCTTCGAGATTGAATCGTTTGACTTGAAACAAAAATGTCAAAACATAGTAACATGCACCCTTATAATTCGACCCAAAATCATATTTACTATTCCATTTTACTAATAATACGCCTGTTTATTATTTCATTGTGTTAGAGCAAATACAAAGTAACAACAGTGTTCTTTACTCTCTCTCTCTATATATATATATATATATATGAATAATGAAAAGTCCGGGAGCGACAACTCTGAAGATCCTAATTCAGGCATTATTTCTTCTTCTTCTTCTTTTTTTGGAGAGAATTCAGGCATTATTTTTTAACGAGAAGTGCGTCAATATAACTCCATCAAATTTAAATTTATTGATGATAAAGATATGTCTATAATTCAAAGTATTAAATTAGAAGGTGCAACCTTTATATCATGAGCAAAAAAAGGTACAACCTTTATTTATATATATGTGACTCAAAAGGTCACCCACAATCAAACTTTTAATCACAAACCTATCACAATAGTTTATCATCATGACTAGAGCGCCCACTTGTTGGTGTTTTACTATGTAGGCGTATTTAGAAGATATGTGCTCTTAAATTTATTTTCTTTTCTGAGACCATGATGATTTTGCATGGTAGAATTATTGGCATATAGAGTTTGTACTTTGAAAGATCTAGGTTGTCCTTTGGCAATCTTTTCAGAAATTCATGAAAGGACTTTTCTTTTACTAGGAATTTAAAAAAAAAAAAAACTAAAATTTAAAAAGAAAAAGAAAATAATTACATAAATGCTATTAAAGACTTGTTTGGTACTTTCACTTAAATTAAAATATTTTAACTCAGTTTTTATCTTTTTTTTCAAAAAATTTTTGTCTTTTTTCAAAAAAAATTTTGTCTTTTTTAAAATTCAAAAAAATTTACTATTGAAATTAAAATATTTTAACTCAAACTTACACACCAAATACTCCCTAAATCTATTATAAACCATTATGTATCAAAACAAAATACATGGATGCCATGGAAAAACATATATTTTTTAACTTTTTTTTTTCCCTCAAACTTCATGAAAAATTCCAGATCTTGTCCTAGAATAATAACAATAATAATAATAATAATAAACAGTTTAGTACGTAGGAAAAAAAAAGATGGATTAAAAAAAATATGAATGAAATGAATTACTTCAAAATATGAGATTTCTTTAATTACGATCAATCTTTTACTAAAATATAAAAACTAAATTTCAAAGAAAGGGAAAACAAATCCCATAAATGCTATTCCAGTCAAACTCCGGCGCCAATTTGATATTTTTCGGCTTCTCGGCGGATTCCTTGATTCCATCCGTCACTTGCTTTCCGTTGGAGTTTCCTGTCCCGCTTCTGCTTCCCCGCGAAGACTGCGATTTGGCGGCAGAAGAGGAGATGCTCACAGTCTTCCCCATCATTATTCCAGCACAAAACCCGTCAAACAACATAAAGAGAGAATTCATGTTTGAAAATCAGAATTTAGAGTTCTAAGACTTGAGAGAAAGAGAGAAATAGTTAAATTGGAAGAGAAAGGGTTTTGGTGTAATTTTTAGAGAGGAGATTTCTTTCCCAATCGGATTAGGAAGTGAGAAATCACTAGGATTACTTCTTTTAATAACGATTTTTTTTTTTAAATATAGACTCGTGAAATTTGATATCTTAATTTTATATTGTTAAAAGCCTTTATCTTTTTATTTTTTTTTATTTTTTTTTTTGAAATTTAAAAGCCTTTATTATTATATAAAAATTAAAAGGCGAATTATCAAAAAAAAAAAAAAAAAAACTTAAATTTTTTTTCACTCATGTTTGACCATGTTTAGGGAAGGAATGGAGTCATGTTCGTCGAAATTGATAATCTTCCTCGAGTACACAGACGTATTTTGATTTTAGAAAGATAAACATTAGCTTAACATTCAAAAAATTTATTTGCACTTATCTTGGAAGAAACATTTGAAGAATTCTATAATGATAAAATCAATGGCACACTAAAAAAAAAAAATGAAAAAAAAGAAAGGTGCAGAGCATAAATTTAAATGCAATAGTTATCTTGACACGGGGTGAATTCATCATTATTCGAATCTTAAATCTCATAATGAAATTAAGTGTAAAATTATTTTTAAACTATTCTTGTCGTCACACTCTTCAATTTTAATGTTATAGAAATAACGAAGATTCTAATGTTAACAATTCGACATGATGCTTAAATAGGAAATTACTGGAAGTATTATTGTATGTTTACGTTTAATAATTAAAAAATCCATTGATTGACTGGATTTTGTTCTAAAAGAGTCTTACATATGCTCGATTCAGTGTATCGAGGTATATACTTGTTATCGGGTCTCAAGCATACGTCTTTTCCTTCGAAGGTCATTAGATTTAACTTGTGGATCCGTTCTTATTAAAGGGTTTGTCTCATGTAATACGTGATTTTTTTATGTTTGATATTTTTGTATCTCTTTAATGAGTTTGATGAAATTTCAAAAAAAAAAAAAAAAAAAAAATTTCGACACACACACAAATTTATAAACTTGAAAAAAAGGGAAAAATATTTTCTCATCACAATTTGTACATCATTATACATAGTCTACTTGACAATTAGTAGCACCTAATTGGCACCTTTAATTGACAACTAAAATATCTCTAAGAAGAAAAGAATCACAAAAAAGTAATAATGATAAGGATATGTCTATAAATCGAGTATTAACTTAGAAAGTAACAAGTTTGTATATTTATGTGACTCAAAGAAACTCACCCAAAACTCAGAAACCTATCACGATAGTCCATCATCATAACTAGAGTACCGCACTTATGGTGTTTTACTAATAAAGAGTATTTAGAAGATATGTGCTCTTAAGTATCTTTTAGAGACCATGATGATTTTGCATGGTTGAATTATTGGCAAATACAGTTAGTTGGCACTTTGAAAGATCTAGGTTGTCATTTGTTAATACTTTTCAGAAATTCATGGAAGGACTTCTTTTGCTAGGAATTTTAAAAATAATAATAATAATAAAATTTGAAAATTAAAGGCAAATAATCGTATAAATGCTATTAAATCTATTACAAACCATTATGTATCAAAATACATGGATGCCACGAAAGCATTTTTTTTTTTTTAATTTTTTAAACTTCATGAAGAATTCCATTATATCATGTCTTCGAAATAATAATCATAAACAGCTTTGTAAGTTGAAACAAAAGATGGATTAAAAAAATGAATGTAAGGAATTAATACAAAATATGAGATTTCTTTAAAACTTCCGATCAGACTTTAACCAAAATCAAAAATAAAATAAAAAAAAAGGGCAAAAAATCGCATAAATGTTGTTCATGCTATGTCTATATACATGATCAAACAATAATTAATAGCAATTACTGATGGCAATGCCTTCGATTAAGCTAAAACGAGATCGAGACAAAAACTTCCAATCCGTCGAACTCCGGCGCCACTCAAATCTTTTTCGACCTCTCACGGATTCCTTGATTCCATCCATCACTTGCTTACCGTTGGAGTTTCTCGTTCCGCTTCCGCTTCCCCGCGAAAACTGCAATTTGGCGGCAGTAGAGGAGATGCTCACAGTCTTCCCCATCATCACTCCACCATAGAGGACTAGCTCTCACATTGTGAGTGAATCTCTATAGATCTCTTGTGTTCTTTGTCTTATTTACTTACTTTACTGTTATTTTGCAGCTAACATGCTCGGTTAACTCAACACGTGCTTAGTCAGCTTAACAATACAGTCATAAACCCTAACCCGACTCGATCTAATTCAACTGTAAATTTTACCCTCCACAATGTGGAATTAATTCAAAATACAAGATTTAAAAATTACGATCAGACTTTCATAAAAATTTAAAATAAAATGTAAAAAGAAAAAGCAAAGAATCGCACAAATGCTATTAAAGCTACGTCTATATGATCAATAATTGTTATCAGTAACTACTTATGGCAAAGCCTTTGATTAAGCTAAAGCGAGATCGAGACGATTGTCTCGGAAATGTCCAATCCATCAAACTCCGGCACCAATCTAATCATCTTCCGCTCCTCGGCGGATTCCTTGATTCCATCCATCACTTGCTTTCCGTTGGAGTACTTTCCCGTCCCCCTTCCGCTTCTTCGCGAAGACTGCGTGCCGGTGGCAGAAGAGGAGATGCTCACGGTCTACTTCCCCATCATTACTCCAGCACAAAACCCGTCAAACAAAATAAAGAGAGAACTCAATTAATCATGTTTGAAATCAGAATTCAGAGTTCAAGTCTAGAGAGAGAGACAATTAAATTGGAAGAGAGGATTTTGTTGTAATTTATAGGAGGGGGTTTGTTTCCTAGTTGGATGAGGAAGTGGGAAATCACAAGGACTCTTAACTGTATTTTAAACTGGATAGGACTCGACTCAACCCTTTATTTATTTATTTATTTTTTTTTAAAACAAACGCTTATATATATATAATTCAAAGGCCAACTTTAAAATATATTTTTTTAACTCAAGTTTGATCTTATTTAGGGTAGGGAGGGTGTCATTCCTTGACTTCAAGTACCAGGTTGAAAGAGACTGTCTTTATATTTAAGAGCTTAAAGAGAGTCACTAATACTCGAATCTTTGACGACAGATTTATCATGATAGTTCGTCAAATACAAGAGTGTCCCACTTGGTGGTGTTTACTATTTAGGGGTATTCGGAAGATATGTGCTCTTAAATTTCTTTAGGGATTTATAGTTAATTAGCCTTTTTTTTAAGAGGTTTTTTTTAATAAATGACCAAAATTTTTAAAAATTGATTAAAATGTTTTTTTTTTCTAAAATGGTTAATCATTTTTTAAAATGGTTAATCAGTGATTGACCATTATTCAATTATCAATTTTCATAGTCAATCACTGTTTGACTAAATCTGAAAAATGACAAATGATTATTTTCTTAAATAAATAAAAGTTGAGCTATTTATTAGATTATGTGATTAAAAAATGCTATCCAGCTTAATTTTCTATTTATTTTTAGGGAGATTTAATTATTTAATGAAATCCCACTTCAAAAAAAAAAAAAAAAAAAATTTTTTGCGACGGTGATGATTTTTCCTGGTAGAAATAATGGCAAATAGCTAGCTTGGCAATTTGAAATATGTAGGTTGTCTTTTGTTAATACTTTTCAGAAATTCATGCAAAGACCATTTGTTTTGCTAGGAAAATTCATAGAATGGTTATAGTTCTTACTACGTTGTCAATGGCCATGACCCTTCTCTTCCAAAAACATAAAACCTCCTAGGAAGAGTGCTCAAGCATATCTTTAGAGCAATTTCTGAACTCTTAAGTGTGTTGCTCTTTGTTTCCTTGTTTTTGGTACACAAAATTAAACCATAACTGTACATCATCTTTAACGAAACAGATGTACCAACTACACCGGATATGTTCCAAAGGATAAGCTTTCGTGCACGCTATTGCTCATAACAACTAAAATAAGACTTTTATTTATCCCAAAAAAAAAAAAAACACTAAACTAAACTAAAACTAAACTAAACAAGACTTTCGCTTGAAGCTCTCCTCAAAAGAACAAAAGAATTCTCGCATATTAATTCTACATATTATAATAGAATAATATATGAAATTACTGTCTCACCATATCTATAACCAGATATTAAAGCATTTGTACGTGTGAAATCCATCTGTTTTATTTGAGTTTCACTACTTTACTCAAATTTCTCAAAAAAATTTTAAAACCAAACACCAAAACTCGTGAACAGTTAATTGTCGCGGGCTGACCAAGAGGCTTAGTGAAACCCCGATAAAAAAGGACAGCCGTCTCACAGCAAACACATTTATGCAATTTGTCAACTGGTTTTCGCTCTGCCTTGGGCTCGATCGCCAGTTCCAAACCAGTTGGTGCATACGTGACGTAGCCCTTTCTTTAGATACGTCAATGAAGTACATCCCGCACGCACCATTAGAATCGTTCCACTCCGCCGTTCTCTTTTTATATATATATATCTATATATTGAATTTGTGTATGGTTAAAGAAACCGGAATCTTTTAATACAAGAAGCTTGAAATAGGAAAAGTAATTATTACATAATAGAAGGCAATAATTCCTCAACAAAGCCCAGCGCATAATAAAATTTAGTTAAGAACAAGGAATGAAAAATAGTGTTGAATAATCCAGATTTTTTTTTTTTTTTTTTAAAGAATCAGTTACAAATTACAAGCTATTCCTTTGTAAATGAGAAAAATAATATTGCGACCAACAAGAGCAATCAAAGAATCGTATAAATTTTTTTTTCCCCC
Organism: Ficus carica; assembly: GCA_009761775.1. Lineage (NCBI taxonomy): Eukaryota > Viridiplantae > Streptophyta > Magnoliopsida > Rosales > Moraceae > Ficus > Ficus carica. The sequence goes on along the minus strand of CM019750.1, from coordinate 12,601,809 downwards.
TAAAAAAGAAAGAAGCTTGCAGAAGTCCAGATTCCGCAGACAGTCTCAATAACGGACGATCGTCTCGAAGCAGTGGAGGCCGTCGAACTCCGGCGCCGATCTGATCTGGCGGTTCTTGATCTTCTTCTCCGGCGAAAGTTCTCCGTTTCCGTTTCCGTTGCCGTTGACGTTGTCCGTCGTGGCCTTGTCGGAGGCGATGAAGGCCCTGTTTGGCTGCGAAGAAGAAAAGGAGGAGGAGGAGGAGGAGAACCTCAGACTAGTATTGGAGAAGAGTAGCTCAGCGCAGAAGGCGTCGAAGCAGCTGAACATCGAATTCATCCTTGAATTTCTGGGTTCTTCTTGAGCAAAGATCGGTAAGATCTTAGAGAGAGAGAGAGAGAGAGGGAGAGAGAGAGAGAGAGGGAGAGAGAGAGTTGTTTGGGAATGGGTTAGTGAAGAGTGAGGGAAATTGAGGAAAGAGGGGTTTGTTCTTATAAAGGGAGGAATTCAAGGACGCGTGGGAATGGAAGCGAGAAGAAAACACGGACTTTGCTTCGTAACAGCGTTGAAGTAAATGCGAAATGGCAACTTACAAGACAACGGAAGGAACCTAGCTGTAGAGAAGAGACTCCGTCAAGTAACTTTGACCCTTACCCAATTTTGACTTTGAAATTTCTTCCCCTTTATTTGTTTATTAATTTGTTTTAGTTATTAATTTGGAAACCAAAATAAATAAATAATTTTTAAAAACTTGCTTGCTCTTAAACTTGGGTAAATAATATATTTTCAGGGGAGAATAAAAAAAATAAATTAAAATAAAAACATTTTTTCTTCGAATTTTCGTATATATTTCATTTCTTGGAAATATTTTCACGAACGTTCTCTTCAAATATTTCTGATTAAACTTTTGTTAAGGTGAGACCCATGTTCCTCAAATTGAATTGTCATTAAGATAAGAATGCTAGTATAAATTATCTTTTTATTTTTTTTTTTCGGTCGTTAAACTAAAATAAAATATCTCTGCCCTTTTTTTATTGATAAAACTATAAAATATCTTAAATGCTAGAAAGCGTTGAAAAGGATGCATTGGTCTTCCCCTTAACTTATGGTCTCTTGGCAACTTGCTCCTTAAATGCTTTGATAATTTACACCTTACCTTTATTTATTTATTTATTTATTTTGGTAAATATGAAGATGTGTTATAATGAAACATGCATTGATAAACAGGTGTTATATATTGATAATATTAGATGATTGAGTTCCATTCTAAAAAGATTAATCTAAACATGTAGTTCAAGAACTTTAATTTAAACGCATTTATAAATTTCATTTTAATCACTGTGGGATTTTTTTCTCGCACATACTCAACCCCTCGAATGTAACTCACGATCACCGCAGTCCCCCTTCAACCGATGATCGATCCGTCCATCTTTTTCAAAGAGGGAAATCAGGAAGATCACAACTAAACCGAGACCTCCACCACTAGGGCTGGCGTTATCTTTAAGTTTTCATCTCTATAGTTCATTTTGCACGAACGGTTTTTTGGCCATCATAATTTCTATGAGCACCACCAATCTTTGTCCGGTTTTTCTCCGAGTTCATCTCATTCGTACATATGGTTACATATGGAATTTGACTTTGATACCGCTGGTTGAGGACTTGGGGTTTCATCCTAAAAATTTAGCCTATTAAAAGGAATAGCTCAATTATTTTAAAACACATTGATATAAAGACTTTTTGTTTTACATGATAAACAACAGAATGAAATATATATATATAACGAGCACCCAAGGTACTTGGCCATTGTTGGTTTCAAGCTATGAATTCAAAAGTTTTTGGTTCTAAACTATTTTGTACAATGTTTTCTCTCGAAAAAAATATATTAAAAAAAAATAAAAAAAAGAATTTCAAAACTTTTCGTCCAAACTATTGAAACAAACAACCAATTAAGAAGGGTGAGGGGCGCCATTTTCAATCACAAGAAGTATTAAAACTTTTAAATTTTAACTTAAATTTTTTTATCCAAACCATAGAAACAAACAACCACCTGAGAAGTCGAACTAGGAGACGAAAAGTTCTCAACGTCGAACACACATATAGAAGGGGGCCATTGAAACTCAAAGCTTGAAGGGGCTCGAAATCTAGAGGTTAAAGGAGTTTTTGGCTGCGAACATGTTATGAAGGAGAAGAACCGCAATTGGCATCCCTCGAGAGGACGGAGTAAAAGAATCCAAAGATGATAATTATAAGTTTTCTTGAAGTGATTGATAATAGGTCGTCTAGTTCAAATTCTTTTTATCTCATTTAAAAAATAATAACATTAATAATAGACTTTCCAAAAGGAAAAAAAAACATGAAAAAAAACAGGGTTTTATATCGAGCAAGAGAGTCTTGCAAAAAAGGAGTTTTTTTTTAAAACTAGAATAAGAACGAACATATTGGATTATTATTTCACATGTTCAAGACTCCTTTACCAAAAAGAACAAATTAATTTAAAAAGAAAAAAGAAAAGGACCAAGAACAATCAAGGTATTACTCTTATTGAAAAAAAAAAAAAAATCTTAATTGTCAAAAGATTTGTACGTACGTTACATGAAATTTCTGTGCCCTCAAACAAACGTAGTCATCAGCACTGAACTAATAAAGAACAAAGGTCTCGAAGATTTTGAGTCCGTCAATCTGGTCGCCTCGTTCTAGATCCTTCGTGTCGTCTTTCTTTTCTTTCTTGTTTTCGTTGGACTCGTTGTTCTTCCTCGGAAACATGTTCTGCATCGAGAACACCTGTTTCATCTTGTCCGCAAAAGAGGAGCCCTTTGTTGTCTTCCCCACCATCACTTCTCCGCAGAACTTGTCGTCGACACCTGAATGCGCATTCATGGTTGAAAAGTTTCCTTTGTTTCTTTCTTAGAACTACAATTCTATGCTTTTGCGAATTCTGATTATATACAGAGTTTAGGAGGATTTCTTATCAAGAGAGGATTAGCAATTCTTGTTTCTCTAGTGTAAAAAATAATAATAATAATAATAATTTCAACAGAACAGAGCGTTACCCAAGACTTCCGTTACTGTACATACTGTTTCATTAGGAGTCAAGTTAGTGTTTTGTTTTAAAAAAAAATCCAACTTTTGAACCTTTTCGATTATCAAATTTATTTATTTATTTTTTTATTTTTTAAAGTTTGATCATGTTGGGATAGGGGTTATGCAATCCCGAGTTTAAAACTCTTTTGCCCATATCTATTTAAAAGTTGATTCATGATTGGATCAGTATGTAATTTTGGTTTGATTATTTTAGTGGATATTCAAATCCAAACAATATGAAGCAAATTAACGAAATTTTTTTTCTTTTCAGTTTTGCTTCTAAACTTATCATCATTTAAAAACTTGCACCTTGATTCTTTTTTTTTTTATATACTTTTTATTGTAATTTATTTATTTATTTTAATTTATTTATTATTTTGTAATTTACACCTTGAACTAGAAAATGTGTTGCATTGGAACCCAATTGATAACATGAATCAAATTGGCACACCCTCTGCCCTTTCAAGTAACTCATGTGCTTTAAATTGTGATCTATTTGACCATCATTATTTTTTGTCAATAAAAATGATTTTTAAACCCACAGGAACCGCTTTCCCTAAGAGTGACTCCTTTCTGTATTTGACCGCCGTTATTAATTGAACCTCAATATTGCAACACATTTTCAAACTTATAAAGGGGCTTATTGCCAAGCAATTTTTTCAAGAGGATAATTTCCAGCAAGCAACAAGTATACGGGGCATTGGTGCCAAAAAAAAAAAAAAACCCCCACAGATTAATTGATTTCTTTTCCACAAATTATAGTGTATAAAGGAAATAGATAAACATTACAGTTAGAATTAATCTATTTAACTTTATTATAGTTTTATGAAATATTGTGGTAAATAAAGTGGATATTAATACCTCATACTTTTAATTTGTTTCTTAATTTATCTATTTGGTTTTAGAAACTCCAAATACATTTTTTAAACTCTAAAAATTTACTCCAATTTTAATGTGATCCACTTTCTATTCGTCATAGTGTAACGTTTTTCTGGTTCAAGATATATATATATATATATATATGTATATTTTGGTTTAAAGAGTTAAAAGGTAATTCATCTTCATCGACTGATGATGAGGATGCCCTAAAGAATTCAATGAAACAAACTTCACCAGTTTTTTTACATGAAAGATTGTTCTTTTTAAGGCCAATTTGAAATAATTAAATTTCGAAGAATTTAATCTTTAGGTGCAGATCAAAAGTTTAAAAAGCACAGCTCAGGTAATAATAATACCCCAAAAAAAAAAAAAATCAATTCAAATCAAATCAAAGAATCGTTACATCCGATTCTAGCTATTCTTCGGATCAAGAAAATATGAACTCCATCGATCAATACGGAACGAGCGTCTCGAAGCAGTTGAGTCCGTCAAATTCCGGCACCGATCTGATCTTCTGCGGCTTCTTCGTCTCTGCTTTTTCGGCAAATTCTCCGTTTCCATCCAATTTCTTTCCGATCGTCTTCTCCGCCGTAGCTCTGTCGTTTCTCTGAGAAGCCTTCGCGTCGCCGGAGGAAGAGACGGAGACCCTCGGAGTCGATGTCGGAGTCTTCCCGAAGAGCACTTCAATACAAAAAGCGTCAAAGCAACTGAACATCGAATTCATCTGAGTTTCTTTCTGGAAGCACAATTCTAGAGAGAGAGAGAGAGAGAGGCTATTTGTGAGAGAGTGAGAGAATGGTAATTTGATTTGTGATGTTTATATAGAGAGATTAGGAGGAATTCTTGTCATGAGAGGATTAGGAATTCAAGTTTCTGCAATGCTCGGAAACTTTTTATAAAGACTTGGGAGTCAGTGCTGACCTGTGCTTTTTTCTAACCTTTTTTTTGAAAAAAAAAAATAAAAATGAAAAGCCACCTTTTTAAAATTCTTTTAATTATCAATATATTTTTATATTATATCTGAACAAAGTAATGGTGTTTGGATTTCTTATATATTATATTCAAATATAAATATTTTAAAATTTAAATTAAATAAAATCAATATTCATCATTTCTTTTATATATATGTATATTTATCAATCACATTAGATTTTCTCCTACCAACAACTCAAACACTTGTTACGTTTGAATCCTATGTAAGGAAAAAAAAAAATCCAATCACATATTGTTTTATATTTATTTTATTTCAATACAATATACAATGAATGTAGTTTCTAAACGAACTATTAAAGTTTGATCATGTCGGGAGGGTTATGCAATCCTGAGTTTTGGGCTATGTTTGGAGCATACACTCCAATCAAAACTTTCCAATTTTTTCTCTAAAACTAGACCAATTTCCCTATTGACATCTTGAATTTTCTTTTAAAAACTCAAACTCTAAAAGGTTCATAACTCTCTTATTTCAAATCACAATGGGATATATTTTTGAAAATAATTACATAAAATGACGAGATGAATGAAACAAGATCCACATCGTGACTTTTTTTTCTTTTTTTTTTGTTAACACATTTCAAACTTTTAACTTTTTAACTCAAACTGTTCATTTTCAACCAAAAGCATAACTTTAAATATTCAATTTTTTTTCAATCAAAACATTTTCAAAACTCTATTGTGATTCTTTTTTTTTTTTTTTTTTTTGTTAACACATTTCAAGCTTTTAAACTTTTTAACTCAAACAGTTCATTTTCAACTAAACGCATAATTCAAAATATTCGCTTTTTTCCAATCAAAACATTTTCAAAACTTCGGCTGGAGTGTATACTGCAAACGTCACCTTAAACTCTTATGCCCATATGTATATAGAAGCTAATTCATAATTAGATTAGTTTGTAAGTTAGTTTTGATTATTTTAGTGGATTTGCTGGCAATTCAAATCCAAACCAATTCAAATCCAAACCAGATTGCAAGTTAAGGATTTTTTATATTTTAAAAAAATAAGGACTTTTTTTTTTTGTTGTTGCAATTATCCCTAAAACTTACCATTATTCGATAACTTTTTTGGTATTCACACAAAGCATTACACACAAGTTATCACTATTCGATAACTTGCCCCTTGGGTTTTTTTTTTTTTTTGATAATTTACACCTTAAATTAGAAAATGCATTGCATTGGAACCCAATTAATAACGAGCACCAAATTGATTACAGAATAAACCAAGTGATGGGCACACCCTCTGCTATTTTAAATAATTGACGTGCTTCAAACTGTGATCTATTTGACACCCGCTTTTAATTGAACCTTAATTGCAAAGAAACGTATAGGGCTTGTTTAGGGAACCTACTACATCTAGTTTCCAGATGTTTTTTTTTTTTTTTTTTTTTTTTTTTTTTTTAATCTTTTTTCTCAATTCAAAACTACTTTGCATCTCCAAATATCTACAATAAATTAAAATTTTTAAAAGTTCATAATTTTGTTATTTCAAGTCCAACTGAGATAATTTTTTTTAAATTATATAAAATTTCGAGAACAGCGAAACAAGATCCATATTGATTAGAAAAAGAAATTACTTGATTTCAATCAGTATGTATAAAGTAATTGGATAGACGTTACATTTAAATTTAACTCATTTAACTTTATGTTTTTTTTTTCCTTACCCTTTTTTATAGTTATAGAAAATAAGTGATTAGTTTTTTAAGGAAAAAATAAAATGGATCTTTTTTTTTAGTAAAAAAATAAAATGGATTTAATATCTCATACTTGTAATTGTTTATCAATTTATCTATTTGTTTTTTGATATCCGACATAATATAAGTTTACAACTGAATCATTTAGAAAACAAACGGATGCGACTCATTTTCTATTTATAATAGTGCTTCCAAGCATTTTTCTTGGATGGTTCCCTAAAAGTATTCAATAAAACAAACTTCACCAGTTTTTTTTTTTTTTATATATGAAATAATTTTCTTTTTAAAGCCAATATGAAATAGTTCAATTTCCAAGAATTAACTCTATAGGTGCATATATCAAAACTTAAAGAACAGAACATGGCTCTCTTCATTTAAAAATAAAATAAAATAAAAAAAAGAAGAAGAAGAAGAAGCTTTGCAATAATAAAACATGAAAAGTAAAGAAACTGATTGCGAATATGATAGAATTGCACAAAGCAAGAGGAAAATAAAAGAACGAAAAAAAAAAAATGAATATGCCACAGATCTTACTTTGAAATCAAGACCAACCTCTCAAAGAGCAAGAAAGAAAGAAAGGAAACAAAATCAAATAAAAGAATAGTTACATCCTATTCTAGCTAGTCCTGATCCGATCAAGAAATCCTATAATCGCTTTTCGTCAAAGATCTCAGAGTGTCAAAGAAAGATGAAATCCGATCAACACGAGACGAACGCCTCGAAACAGTTGAGTCCGTCAAATTCCGGCGCCAATCTGATCTTCGGCGGCTTCTTCGTCTTTTCCTTGCCGGCGAATTCTCCGTTTCCGTCCAGTTTCTTTCCGGTGGTCTTCTCCGCCGTCGCTCTGTCGTTTCCCGGAGAAGACTTCGCGTCGCTGGAGAAAGCGACGGAGAGCCTCGGAGTCGCGGTTGGAGTCTTCCCGAAGAGCACTTCAGCGCATAACGCGTCGAAGCAACTGAACATCGAATTCATGTCTTTGAGTTTCTTGAAACAGAATTCTACAGAGAGAAAGAGAGAGGAGAGAGAGAGAGAGAACACTAATAGTGGGTTTGGGAAGATTGATTGGGGAAGAAGGCTTTTTTTTATTTGGTTTATATAGTGGCAGGGAAAGGAAAAGGCGGCTCTTTGAATACTTGGGATTGAAGTAATAAATGTCTTGCAAGGACAGACCCATTTATACCCGGTCAAGTTTGGGTCTCACTTGCTGATCAAGTACTTTGAAGTGCTAACAAACCAAATTCATCTAAAAATTAAAAATTAATGTAAAAGGTTATTATAATAAAATTTTAATAATTTAAGATATTTCAATTATGAAAAAATTTCAGAAACTAAAATTACATAAAATTAAAAATTAAAAGTTAAAAATTGAGAGATTAATATTAATTATTTATCCTAAATTTTAATTATTTTAAGTGGAGTTTTTTTTTTTTTTTTTTCTTGCTCTAAATTTTAAAGTCAGGAGATTGATAATAATTGTGCGAGTACTACATGGTCTATAGACGAAAAAGTCGGCTCCTAAATTTCTGTGCTTTACGTGTGGGTCCCGTTGTAGTCTTGAGTGATGGAATCACTGGCACAAGATGGCAAAGTTTATGTGTCTTTGGTTGCTTCCTCGGAAAGTCGCGAGAAAATGTTAATTGAACTTGCATCGCAGTCTTTTTTTTTTTTTTTGGTTAAATGAGACGGCCGGAACTGGACTAGGTTATTAGTGGTCACAGAGGAGCCACATCCTCTTAATCTGACTAAAAAACATTTCTCAAAAAGTTCGAAACAAGGATTAATTGAACTTCTCATAGTTGTTATAAATAGGAACTTTGTCAAACGTAATCATCACGTTTCTCTTCTCCATCATATAATGGAAGCAACTAACTAAAGAAAAGAGCCAAAAAAAAAAAAAAAGAACCTCCTAGAAGCAAAAATACTTATCAAGCAAAAAATCTCTGCAACCTTGACAGCGTTTTTACTAACTTTGTTTTTTAACTTATTGAGCAAAAACTTGTTTTTGACCTTTTCCCCTCTCTTTCCTCTTCTTATTTTTATTTCTTTTTTATTTTTGTTTTTTTTTTACCTTTTATTTTATTTGTAACATTACGATGTATGCACGTCTGTGATAAGTAACAACTCATTATCAATAGTTATCTTATTTTACACGAGAATATTCTTTTTTTTAAAATTAAAGTAAGAAATTAAACTCTATAACTTATAATAAATTCATATATATATTTATGTTATACTTACAATCACGGTTATAAAAACAAATCAAATATCACTCAAATATCATAAGATTGAATGACAGGGCGGTGGAAAAAGATGGACGGCCCAGCTCCTTTGAATATTTGGATGAGGGGATGACGTAGAGCTACAGTGAGATGTGAAAAATATTATTATTTGTTTGTTATAAAAACTAATATTGATGGCTGAGATTCATTTGATCTGTTATCGGGGGGATGAGTGGGATGGCTTTCATGGCTAACATACATCCTCAACTGTTTTTGTTCCAACGTCTTTGTTTGATATAAAGTAGTTTTGAATTCAACTTTTTAAAAAGATTCTAAAAAATTCTAATTGAGTTTAGGGTCTGTTTGGTGCACAAGTTCAGTTTGAGTTTAGTTGAAATTTTTAAGTTTGAATAGTAATTTTTGTTGACTTTTTCAGAAAAGACAAAAAACTTTTTCAGAAAAGACAAAAAACATGATGAAAAAAAGTACAATTTAGTTTAAACAGAGTTTGTATGCCAAATAGGGCCTAATTTATTATTATTTCAACTTTAATATTTGATTTGTATTATAGTTGTTGTCTTAAATTTTTTTACATAATTATTATAATATATTTATTTTTAGTTTATTTAAATGCTAAATTCACTTTTAAAAGTTTTAAAACACAATGATGATGATCAAAAATAGAAATAGCATTAAAAATAATATCATGCACTGGGGTTATAAAGCAGTTTTCACATAACAAATATAGCATTAGCATAGATAAATATATTATATAGATAGTCTAATTATGCTAAATATGTCATTCGTAGTATCATACTAAAATACTGGTAAAAGTTCTCGATCAACATAAATATCCTATCATGATGCTTAGAGGTATCTTGTCATGAAATCAAACTCTCCGGCCGGAGATTGTCAATACCGGCAGTAACTGATTGTGTTACCGTCGATTTTCTCACCCAAAAATAAAACACACACAATGCTGTCTTGTTGTTATTCTATATATATATATATATATATACATATATATTTATAAAAAAAAAAACGTGTGCCTTGTGCTTAGAACACACAACCTTAATTTGTGGTTCAGTGTCGTTATAGACATAACCTATTACTGTTAATTTTGAAATGTATGTAGAGCTCAGATCTGTCATTCAAAGTTATAAAAAAAAAAAAAAAAAGAGTAAAGAATGACATTTTAGGGAAGGGAATATTATGTTAAACTTTCCTTCCATCCAACGCAATTCTACATAAAAGGGAATCAACTTTTCAGTACTTGAATCAATGTCCAGGGAAGAGATGTATACCATGTGAGGTGAATTTCGTATCTAAACATGGAAAGCATAATTAGAATAATTAGAAATTATAACTTCCCTTCAAAAGGAATACTTTTGTAAACTACCTAATTTAATTTTGGGGATTTAGATATAACTTACGCATGAGAAATAGGATAAAAAAGGCAATATATTAAATGTACTAGAAATTGGACATCCGAGTTGATAAAAAAAAATGACAGCTGAATATAGATATATATATATATTGAAAAAGGACAGAATCAAGCCACGGGAAAAAAAAAGGACGTATATTTGCTAAATAAATTCCTTCAGCAAGTTAAGAAATTACAATAAAAAGTGGGAATCGTTCATAATTATATATGTGTATATTTTTTTGTTTTTCACAAGTGATCAGTGATAACCTAAAGTTTCAAACCAGTGCAATCCATCCAAAGCTGGCAAAAACGACTGTGTATTTGAAACAAATTTTGTTCCCCCTAACAATGGCTTGGGCGGATCACTTGTTCTTTTCTCGGCGTTATATGCTGCTTTCGCCGCCGCCTTCTCATTCTCCGTCTTGATTGTAGGTGGCAAAGGTATGCCGAAATTATCGCCAAAGAAGTCGGCACAGATTGCTCCGAAAACCGACGACATTCTCGAGCAAAAATTTTAGGATTGTTTGGTACGTAAGAAAGAACTAGAAAAAGTTGCAAAGAGCTATTCACCAAAGCGTGCTTAATATATGTTAAAAGATTTTATGTCTATGTTGATGGGAAGAAGTGAAGGACCATATATTATGGTGAAATGCAAGGAAGTTTCCAGTTAGGTATCATACTGTTTTTTCGGTTAAGTGTCAATTTAGGATTAGAAAGGTGGGTGTTTAATTAAATAACTCCGTTTCCTTTTTCGTTCAATAGTTCTCTGTCGGGAAAATTTGTTGTTGGTGGAAGGTTTCCTAATTTAGCAATTTAAGTACGTTAATACAATAATCATGATTAGTTTTCTAGAAGATTTTTAATTTAATATTGGGCGTCGACCTTAGCTTCAAACTTTGTAAATATTGATTAAAATATATGATTGGCATCACTACGTTGGTGAGCATCATAACCTAGTCGCTTCAAACTACTTTTCTTTTTTTTCTTTTTTCTTTTTTCCCAAATGCATACTCCATTGTTAGGATATAGCAAAGTTCAATAATTTAATCAATAATTTTAAGAATACAAATATTATTATAAAATATGAATGACCCTGCAAAACACATATTCCAATTTATCATCACTTATGATGAAGTTCTTACATGTGAAATCCGGTGAGTGCTAAGATATGGTTGGTGAAAATCGTTATAATAAAGGTGAGTTAGATACATATCCTAATCTTAAATCTAACTAGTGATACTAAATTTACCAAATTCCACTCTTAGAAATAAAATATCAATTTTAGTCTCTGAAAAATATAAGTTACCTCATTTTTTTGCCTTTTAGAATTTAAAATGTCACACTATTAGCAGTCAAGCTTATCAAACATTTTACTGCCCGTCCCTCTATGACAGAAACGTTAAAAGAATGATGGAATGAAGCATGTGAGGCTCACGTGACAGGTGGGAGGTGAGTAATATAGTAAAAATGAAAGTTTAGTAATTGATTGTACTGGTGAATTGAACCGTATCCAGGTTACCCAACTGATTCAAACTTATAATCTTCATATGTTGGATTACGATAAGTGTGGATCCAGTTCAATATATCCACGTGATCAACCAATCAATATTTTATTTTATCAAATGTTTGGTAATCTTGTACTTTTTTTACACCACATGGATTCTCTTAAACATGTCAGAAAGGTGATCTAACAATGAAAAGTGACATTAATATCCAATGGGTTTCATGAATGTTTCATTTGTGTTCTTCTCCTATAATAAAGCTCTTGAAAGAAGGCTTGGAATATAGCCCAACAACAAATAAGCTCAAAAGGCTTCCAGAAAAGGTATTTGCAAATGGCCCATCTCTAAGGAACGTACAAAGGGAAAGCATCGGAATATATTATAAATGACATAAAAAAAAAATTAATTTTAGATCAATATGACATAAAATTAAACTAAAATTTACTAAAATCTTGTGGTGAAAATTATCTAAATAACCATCTTTTTTTCATCAATTGACCATCATGACACAAATTCTTCTCTTATAACCAACATGACACAAACTTTAGTTTACATTAATTTAATTTTGTATTGTATTGGTCTAGTATTAATTTTTTGGGTTGATACTTCTTTCTCGTTAAGACTATATGCTATTAGACAGAGTTATAATTATCTCTTTCTAAGAAAAGTTGTTATTTGCATATAATTATCTATATATATCATTGGAAGTTTTATTTACAACATGAAATTTTTATTTGCAATAATGATCTTTAAGATGTGTAATATTTATCTACCATGGATAATTATTTTTAAAACTTAAAAATAGATCAATTCTTTGTTATTTGTTCATGTAACATAATTTTAGGAAAATGTAACATGTAGGGACATGCACTGATTTTACTTATGAAGGACTGTTTGTAAATATAACATTTAGAAACATAAAGTGTAAAACTATGTTTTATTATGCATAACAATAATTTTATAGATGTATATTAGTTCATATACTTACAAAGTTATTATTATCTATAATAAATTATATTATACATGTTATATAGACGACCGATCTTTCACGAATGATTGAAATTATTATCTGAGATTATATTCAAACGTCATATTCAAACGTCAATCGAAGCTAAGGCAGGCAGGAAAAATTATGTTAAATAGCCATACATAGTACTTAGCGCATTTGGTGGTCCTAAAGTTTTCATATTATTTTATTTATTTTTTCTGGCCGCCGCATTACGTGAAAAAGAGAAGGATCAAAATAATTTGAAAAATCTTGACCTTTAGAATATTCCCACCACCACAAATTTCATTGATTCATTAAGGACTAATAAAGATTATTGGGAGTGATAAAAGTGAACTTGAGAAATTGCTTACCCCCCCCACCAAGCTTAAGATGCTGGTGCCTCTTATAAAGTTAAAAAGTCTAGCGATCAGGTTTGAATCCCTCACATTCAAACAAATAAATAACAATGAAAACGAATTCAAATCAAAATCATAAAAGTGTAATTGGTTGATGGTGGGATTTGCATTTTGTCCTATATTGTTGCTTTTCATGATCAAATTACAGTTATAGTCGTCTGATTGATGTTTCAATGATATAATTTATAAGTGTATATGTTGAAACTTTTTTAGTCGAGAATAAGAGCATTTTCGATATAATAGATTGGGATTTTAAATAAAATGACATCATATTTTACACTATTAAAAGGAATTAGTTTTTAACCTCCAAATCAAATTTTATACGGTCTAAGAGTGTTTAGATTAAAAAAAATTACATTGTTTAATATATATAAATTTCATAATCAATCTTAAATTATGCCAAATATTTAATTGGGCGAGTAAAATGACAATTTTTACTGATAAAAATAAAATGAATGGCGCAAACGTAAAAATTCTAGAATAAATGATGCCAAATACTGACTTTCATCCCCCATGGCATTTGCCAACTTGACAAGTAGTGAGAATCACACACTTATAAAAGTGTCTCTGGATGTTAAAAACGTAGTGATATGACATAGTGAGCTGGTATTATTTCACATCACGAGCTAACCACTAGTGGATAGTCTTATCGTGCAAAGTCATTAAAATCAACTTGTGCTCGCTGATTATTACCGCACTTTAACTAATTTATCCGTTAGATTTGAGATGAGGATCTAAACCCCCTTTCTTTTTCTTTTTCTTTTTCATGGTCCGTTTGGTGAAACGGTTTGAGTTAAAATTTTTAAGTTTTAATTGATTGACTTTTTAAAAATTACTTATAATTTTTATTGACTTTTCAAAAAAAGAGAAAAACTGATATGAAAAAATACAGTTTAATTTGAGTTGAATCGTTTCACCAAAACAAATCATTAGTGTTGAAATTGAGTTCAAAATAGAATAAAATTTTTAAATTAAAAATAATTGATCTTTTAAAAATTAATTATAATTATAATTTTTTATTTTTATAAAATATAGCTGAATTGAAAATGCACTCGAAGGGCTAATTTTTACCAAATATATATATATATATATATTTATATATGCAAAAGAAGTAACTCAAAAAAAAAAAAAAAAAAAAACAAATCTATCTAGTGGCGATACTTTATCTTTATTTGACTGATTGAAAGCTCATATCACAATTCACAATGCATGCTTACCACGAATACATATGTTAGTGAGTATTTTTTTATCATACAAATTTATAAGGTGAACATTTATATATCATTAAAATAAATTTAATAATTAAAAATAATTTTCTATTAATGTGTAAATTATGAGGATCCTTAAAAAAAAAAAAAGGTTAAATTCAACCATCTGTAAATGATATATATATATATATATTAAAAATTTTAAATAAAAGATTTAAATTTTATATATTTAAATAAATTAAATATATAATATTATTGTTAAATTATATTTACGTCGTCACTGTAATTAGATGATATATAGGACATGTTGCGTGCAGCTTTAAAGGAGTCTATATCATGAAATAAGCAAAATCCCGGCGCAAAAAGTGGAAAATTGATCAAATTAATTAAAAATTAAAAAAAAAAAAAAGAAAAAAAAAAAAGGGACAATCCCAAAGTTCTTGTCTGTGTGGACATGCGAAGCCAGATTGACTGACGCGAACGGCATCGAGCCTCAGCAACACAAACCAAGTACCAAAACTCTCTCTAACTCTCTCTCTCTCTCTCTCTCTCTCTCGTACCAAATTTCCAAGCCCCAACTGGGGCCCACCTCCACCTCTCCCTTGCGCTCCAATCAAGCATCTTCACATCTTCCCCCCAACATTATTCCACTCAAGCACTCCACCCTACCCTCACGTCCACCTCCTCCCCCCTGCTCCCTCCACTCACAGCCGTCGATCAAACCATCACTGGACCCCACCCCGCCTCGTGGCGCCAAATCCCAAGACCACCGGACCCAAAATGGCGATTCAACACAGTTAAATAAAAGCTTGCGACTTTATATAAATACGGCAAAAATATAAACGGCGCACAGGAAGCCAACGACTAAATTTTCCTTGCAGAGAAGAGAGAGAAGGTCGAGTTCCGACGTCGTTTCGGCCGTCGAATCTCTGTACTCCGACCTCTAGAGATAGAAGTAGAAAGAGAGAGAGAGAGAGAGAGAGAGAGAAGCGTAGGGAGATATGAAGGGGTCGGGAACTCTGGTAGCGTCGGTGCTCGCCGCTTCCACCGTCGCTCTGAGATCCTCCGCCGGCGCCGGAGACCGTGACGTTCCTTTCTATCCTCCCTCCAATAAGGTTTTTTTTTTTTTTTTTTTTTCCCATTTTCCACGCTTTTTCCTCTCTTTCTACGTCGTCAATTTCCGATTCTCTTATCGCGAAAGATTTTTCGTATGTTTATCTTCTGAAATCACGAAGAACTTCCAGATTTGGTGGTTTATAAGGATACGATTCTAGATTTGGGGCTGTATTTGATTTATTTCAACATTTTTTTGTTGTTGTTTTTTCGATCCGCTGAATTCTTTGAATCCAAAATTAAATTTTCGGCTATTAAAATATATTTTGCCATCAATTTTGTTTGTAAAATTTAGTCTTTGGTTTTACAACGCAGGGCTGTGCTTCGTCGTTGGCGAGAAAAGGTCAGCCGGAAACGTCGTCGGGAAAGGAGAAATTCGCGCCGAGGTTCGACGGATTGAGGTTCATCGAAACGCTGGTCACAGCTCACAGATAACTATCATTATTGTTATAATTTTTGAATAACAGATTTAACTGATTTCGAGCTTGTCATGAGAAAGTGGACTCTTTTCGAGTCGAAGAGGGGTTATATATATATATATATATATAATTTTCTTTGATGAATAGGTTGTGTACTTCGTGTTCCACAAATCACAGCCGAGTTTTGCCATGGTCAATTTTCGTTCGTCTTGTTTGTCCTGCTAATTTTATTCCAATATTTTATAAAAAAAATATTTTGTGAAACTGCATTTCATTAGCTCTGTAAAAAAATTCGGTGCAATGATTTGCCAGGTGTCTCCAGCTCAGGTTCTGCCAGTTTTGTACGTGATAATTTTGTCAATTTGTGTTTTGTCATTAGTGGATTGGAATTGGAATTGAGTGGCTTTATGAATCACGAAATTTCGCGGAATCTTACAACTTTTTTGTTGGAGATCTTGTAGAATTAGCTGTCGGTCGGGGGTTTTAAATTTCATAATCACATGTCTAACAAAGCTACCAAACCCTGATTGGTTACTCTCTCTCTAAGGTTTGTTGTTGGTGTGCTGTTTTTTCAACCCTTTTTATTCACATGAGTGTGTAATTGTTCAAAGACTTGAATTTGAGACAATGATTGAGGATGTTTAACATCGTATGCATACGTTTAAGCTGATACAAGAATCAAAGTACATCTAATTTCTTCATTAACGAAAAAGATATTAATTTTTTTAATATGGTTTTTTTTTTAATTAAATGGCGATCACGGTGGAGGGACCAAAGCTTTGCGTTGATTGATGACTACAATTGCTCAATTTTGAACAGGCAATACAAAGGAAAGAAAGAGGATATTTCTATTTAGTGGCGTTTAGATTGGAAATTAATTAACATTATAACACATTGTTGGATCTTTGAAACAGAAAGATTCTGCCAAAAGCCTGCTTTTAATTTTTCAGAAATTTTTGAATGGGACAGTATTAATCATATTCAGGATTATCATTATTTCAAGAAACAAATTTCAAAATTACATTTTTCTTTTCCCTCTTTAAAATATCTCGTTTACAAGTCTTTGTCATTACTTCAAGCCATAACTTGTTCACCGTCATCTTCTGGCTGTCAAAGTCTTTTAGGTGGGACAAATTAGAGAGAGAGAGGAAAAAAAAAAAAACAAAAAATAGTGCACATTTCGTGTGGGTAGATGCTTGTATTTGAGAGGTAAGGAAGACTTATTTCCTTGCCACGTTTTATGCGGGTTAGATTCGATACTTGGTATTGAAGAGGTAGGAACAAGGGTAGATGAAAACGATTTCTTTCTTTCCTCTCTACTTATTTATTTATTTAATAGTTTGGTAGATGCAAGAAGGGGAAAAACGTGATATTTAAGCTAAGATTCTCCTTTCGACGCGTTGCTAAAATATACAATAAATATGATGAGTTGAATTTCTTTAAAAAAAAATGTAAACCTCCATTCTCACGAATTCTTGGTCTCAAATTGTCATTTGGTATGACGTACAAGAGCATGTGGACGCATACCAACTCAATAGCGGTGGCAAGATGGTTGAAGAAGTTATTATTGGAGTCTTTGTTAAAAGTTCATTTTTGGACATTGAGTTTCATTGGTCCTGAACTTGCTAGTTGTAGAAGATTCAGAAACTGGATCTTTGATCATGTCATGAGAGTTTAAGTCAACATTGTTGCATGCGTCCATGAGGTTAAAAGAGATGACAAAGCGCGAGAAAAATATTTTACTCCTACAAATCCTTGCAGTCAACACTCCATGCCAATTTCAAACCCAACATACCAGTTTTGTCACAGTTTTGTAATTTGACCATGTACCTTCGTTTTAGCAACAGAATATAAACAAGTGATTTTTTTTTTTTTTGGTGATTATCCCACCTATGATCTCCTAAAAGAATAAATATGCTCTGGTTATGTTGTTATATTTTTGTGTCTTTTTTTTTATGTGACAGATCAAAGTTTCTTTCATTTAATGTTTAACAAATTATTATCTCTAAGAGTCAGGGTGATTTGTAAGATTGTCTCTCAAAAAGCATATTTTTAGATTATTGTCTCAGTTTTATAGCTTCAGTTTGTTTGACCTCTAATTAATATGTATGATGAATAGTTGTTCCACAACTTTCTCATGGAGTCATCCACCAAGGCCTGATTGGTGAACCCCGATCACCCGCCGTTGCCAGCATCTGACAAAAAGTCTATTGGTGGGTGATTGCCAGTAACCCGTAAGCATTGGCAGGTCATCTGAGCTTTGACAGCCAGTTGCAGGAGTCTGTCGTCAGGCTACCGGAGTTCCGGTGGTTGGTTGTTAGGAGTTGGGTGGGGGGAGAGAGAGATGGAGAGTAGGGTCATAAAAATTCAAAATGAGATATCAATAAGTCTAAACATATGAAAACATGTTCTACAGAATTAGCACTGCAGAACCATAATGGGGGTTTTTTTTTTTCCCCTTTTTTGTTTTAAATAAGACAGGGATAGATTTTGAATCTCTAGAATCTATAATAATAATATATAGAAGTGTGAATAGCTCTTAAAACTTTTGGACTTCATTTGATCCAATGATTTAAACTTTGTTTCATCAAGGTTTAATTCTAATTAAACTTATTTTATTTTAATTTTTATTTTTTTGAAAATAACAAAATTTATAATTAAATTTTGAAAAAATTCAAAACTAATTTAAATTTTATTTTCAACTAACTTACCAACGAATGTTAAATTTTACTTTTACATTTGAATCTAATGATTTAGCTTAATCGGCTTCCATGTTCTCTTCACCTCCCACCAAAGTGTGCTAACTTGATTGCTTTCAATTTATTTTATTTTAAATTTCTTGATTTTTGACCACTAGAGTAGACCACGGCTACTCTTGCTTCTCAAAAATGTCCAATTATGTTAAAATATATATCCCGTTATC